>CM060938.1:619003487-621513487 GCA_030765085.1 Allium cepa | reverse complement strand
TCACTTTTAAAACTTGCTTCAATTTAGGGTGAAGTAGGGTTGAGGGCGAATTTAAGGCTTCCTTCTATGACATTTCTACCATACTGTTCACTGCATTCAGAAGAACTCGAATTCAATGTAAGAAAAGATTACATCCCTACGTTCGAAACTGTTCAAAATTGAGCGATTGAACTACGTTTGGATCTTAAATCAGACTTAAGCTTACTTTTTGTCAGACTTGAGGTTTAAAACATAAGTGCTTATAACTAATTCTGTATGTTTTAAATGAGAAAAAAATATATGAAGGGGCGATGTTTCATTATATGTTGCTTTGTGCGTTATTATTTTGGTAAACTTATTTTGTCTCTTGCTACTCCAATATATCAATTATACATCACATTTCTTACTTTATGGTTAGCAATTATTTACTATGTTTTGATCACATCAAACTACAGAAGTTTATTAGATCTTCCGTCAATTTATCATACTATAACTAACAACCAATCTTTGTGGATACAAGACCACTGTTATTATAACTTGTTTTAAAATATTATCACATGGAAAGAAAAAAATCAGTTTCTTCGTATCAATAACTACATGCGCTTGTCTTCAAGTAAAGAATATTCAAGGCCAAAGTCCGTCCATAGAATCTAAACCAACAAATCAGTTAGCAAATGGAGTCATCTGATGCATGCTTATTTTTATGCATTTTTGGACAGTGACAGGGAATTTTATAACTAAAAACAAACTAAAAAACATGGAAAATTAAAAGGATGCATCATTTTTGTACTGTGCGCCATGTGTGCCATACTATGCCATTTAGTACGCTTCTCATGTGCGTTGCGCCACTAGGCAAAATTTCACCATCGCCACATCATGGTAAGTATTTCATCACTACGTTTTACTACCCTTTTTTACTTATGGTTTTGTTTCTTTAATTGATGCTTCAATAATTGATAATTGAATTACCTGTAATTTTTATGTTTTTACAATGTTATTAGGTTTAAGAAATGGATTTCAGCAAACACACATGGTAAAGTTTTTTATTACTCAATTCATTATGTTAACATACACTCAAGTTATCAAGAGTTCCTATTGTAGTTGACGTTCTACTTTGTGGTTTAGGCAATGCAATTTGTTTTTCACTGCTTCTAAATAAATATACTGGATCCTTAACTGGGTGAAGGTCCGGCTGGGGGTGGTGGGATGGTGTGGTTTCGGGTTCCAATTGGAACTTAGTGTATTTTTTTATTTGATTTTATTTTAAACTGTATGGATAAGTTCAGATCAGAAACCATCCTGAGCTCTTTGGTACTGGTTAACCATTGTTAAACAAAGTTTGAGGTTTCAGACCAACATGGATAGATCTTTTTCCAATCTTTGTGTATCCTAGCTCTTTATTGAACAAACACAAAACAGACCACTAACAATTTGGCATATCTGTGTTTGGAAGGAACAATTTGGAGGAGTTTTATTATGTCGTTGGTCCACGCCAAATTTCTTTTTGCTGAAGATAACAGACATAAAGACCAAGTGAAAACAAAATCTTAATACTTTGTCCATCTAATGTACAACAACTCACACACACACGGTCGAGGAGAAGATATTTCATGGTGGTAAGTTATACACAACTTACAATTTTTTTATGCAAGTGAATTATGTTCTTATTGTCGATGCGCGAATTAATTGCATAATCATAAATAAATAACCAGTAGAACATAAGAACTAAAAGAAGATGCAAAATGTTTGTAAATCACTAATTCCTTAAAGACATAATGTTGGATTCGTGGTTTTCAAGAAAGAAAAAAATGAATTTTCAGACTACAAAATGTTGTTCTTATTTATTAGTTTGTTCAAGCCAACAGCTAAATTCACACTTTTTTGGGGGGCTTTTGGACATAAATCATAACTCATACTCATGCATAATTAAAATTTTAGACGTAGTCCCTCTCTATTCATTTTGTGTGTAGAACATTTACAATACTTTAAGATTGAGTTCGCATTTAACCAATTTTAGCATTTCTTTTAATTTTTTGCATAAATTCATAAAATAAGGGAGTTAGTCTAATAAAGTTAACATTTGAGGATTAAATTTATATCCAAATTAGCATGTGAAGTTAAGCCGGTTTTTTTATTTATTTATTTATTTATTTATTTTTTAAGATAAAGTAAAACAAATGCCTTTCCAGATGAATTATCTTCAAAAATGGCATTCCCACTTAAGCCCATCAAAATGCCTAAATATGTGTGCAATTCCTTGTAAATCCATGCATGGCTAGTCAAGAGCATACCAAAAGAGTTGTGTGGCAAAAATACAAACGTTCAAAATTAGGAGATACGAATACGTGTGAATATCAATTGATGTGGAAGTATAATGATGGAGAGAGATGGTCTAAAGAGAAAAACGAAGGTGTAACAACAAATACTGATTCAAAAGAGCAATGATCAATTAGAGTGTACAAAGCAATTGCATACGACTAAGTAAGTTTTGCCTAGATATTTATTCCCTGAACAAAAGTTCGGGGTATAAATTACAGTACTTAAAAGTGTGTGCTTTTTCTTCAAAGAATGTCTATTTGTGCTTTTAATTTCAAAAGTGCAAAGTTGTTCGTGTTTTTTATTTCAGAAAATACAAAGCAACTTGTGCTTTGAAGTACACACGTATATAAAGAATATGCAAATAGGAAAATGTGATAATTTTGAATGTATAAACTGATTTGTGGTTCAAAACATCATAATATTACAAGTAACACATGTGTTAACCCTATCTCGTTCACGAGTTAACAGGTCTATGAGTTAAGCAGCTCACGACTCAAAAGGCTTCACGACTTAAGGAAATGAATGGTCTACGGCTTAAAAGGATTGTGCGGCTTTGAACATGTTACGATTTAAAGAAACACACGACCTAAGGATTTGTACGACTTAAGGCCTCTACGGGATAGGAAGCCTTACGAGTTAAGCTTCCTACGACTCAAGGCATCTACGAGTTAAAGGATACACGAATTAGAAACCTCCTACGAGTTAAAGCCTCTACGAGTTAAGAAGTACCCGAGGTAGGCTGCTTACGAGATAAGCGGCTCACGAGTTAAGAAGAGATAACGACTTAAGACCCTGATGACCTAAGGAGTCTATACGACTTAAGGGAGCTACGACATAACAGATTAAAGCTTGACCGAGTTAACAAGTGTTACGACTTAAAAAAGGTGTACGACCTAAAGACACTGTCTCTTAACTCGTCTACGAGTTAGGACTCGCCTTCACAAAGCCTGAACTCAGCTTTAAGCCGGAGGCAGCTGGTTAAGTCAACCACGACCTACGACTTATGATGAGTCGTATACGACATATACAAACAAGCCAGAAACTACAACCAGATAACTCGTAAACGACCTAGTACTTGAAGCGTGGGTTCGAAAAAGGCAGGAAGCTCTCTACAAACCAGAGACTCAGCTCAATGAGTCGGTCACGACTCATCCTAAGTCAGCAACGACTTACCTTAAGTCGGCCACGAGTTAGGACTTAGCACTTTTTCCGCCCAGAACTCTCTATAAATATGAAACCATCTCCAACATGCAAAGGACTTTTGGGGGGCTCATTCTCTTCAAGCGCCATTACTCTGCCAAATTCCAGACGACTTCAAAGCTTTTTAGATCCAACGAACTTCTAAAGGAACTCCATGAAGGAATCATCCACATTCACCATGGATTTGAAGATGATTGTCAACATCAAAGCTTGAGCTACTTGTTTCACATATCCTATCACTTGAAGTGTGTTGTAATTGAAAGATCTTGTAAAGAATTGTAATCAAACTAGTGATAAAAAGATTAAAGTGGACGTAGGCTGGATTATAAGCCGAACCACTATAAATACTGTGTCTCTTACTGTTTTTCTACATACTTTCTGCTTATTTCTGTTTCCCGTACAAACGGGTGGTGCTTTCACAATCACATCTTATACACCAGGGTGTTAGCGTTTAAATTTTTTCGTTAACATTTTGGTGCTTTCACTGAGAATTGAACTCAGGACATCTATCATCATTGTTTCAGAAAGATTTGTAGATAGAGTTTCTTTAAGAACCAGAAGTCTATCCGAAATCATGGCTCCTGGAAGGAAAAGTAAATCTGTGAGATCTGCAAACATTCAAGAGGGAACCTCCACTTCCCCAACACCAAATCAAGCCACTCCAGCTGTTGGAGTTTCAAAAGCGGAATTGGACGCTGCTATCTTTGGGTTGAATCAGCAAATAAATGCCCAGAACGCGCAATTGGAAGCTCAGAATGCTCAGAATGCTCTGATTCTGAATAGGTTAAACGATCTGCTCGGGGCAAACCGTCAACCTGCGAATAATGAAAGGAACTTTGTCGGTAATGTCCATGATGCTGAAACTAGAAACATTCCCGAAAGGGCTGCTAGCCCCTTTGAACAGACATTGCCTGAGGCTGGAGGATCCAGAAATAGGAATGACGAAGAATATCTTTCTGGTATGGTTCGACAGATTATGAAAGAAAGTATGCAAAGGGTCGAAGATGAGAAAGAGTGGGGTTTCGCTCCGAGCAAGACTCCGTTTACTGAAAAGATCCTAAAAGCTGAATTCCCAAGGAAGTTCGTCCCTCCGACCATTCCAGCTTACAAAGGGACAAGTGATCCAAATGAGTTCCTGTACAAATATGATTGGCACATGACAGGTGCCAGAGCTTCTGACGAGATAAAATGCCGCTATTTTCCTGTGTATTTGGAAGGGGTAGCTCTGCTTTGGTTCACAAAACTACCTGTCCGGTCCATCGATCAGTTTTCAGACCTAACCAGGAAATTTAAAGAGCAATTTAGGCTATATGCTTCAAAGGCAAAAGACATCATGTCGTTATCCGGTTTGGAACAGAATCCGGGGGAAACTATCAAGTCTTTTTTAAATCGCTTTAATATAGCGTTAGCTGAGGTGGATAATGCAGAACCCCGCATGGTCTTGACCTATTTGATGAGAGCTATTGATAAGTCAAGTGAATTCGGAAAGTGGCTGAACATGAAGGAGCCAAATTCTCTGGAAAAGTTCTACAAAAAGGCGGATGAATTCATGCGTTTGGAAAGCCGTCCTGTCCCGGCAAAGGCAACAGTAGAGAAAGCTGAAGACAACACTGCTGCGCCACGTAAGAATGGATCTGTGGGACAGAAAAGAGAAAATAATGATGGAAGGAAACAACACAATTCGAAGAAGCCTCGATCCTTCAAGCCATCAGAATATACTCCTTTGTTAGAAACACCAGAGCGCATCTACCTGGCTACAAAAGATTCTTTTGAGTATCCCAAACCTCCTGTTCTCAGAACCGGAAGAAAAGCTGTGCAAAGTGGGAAGTTCTGTCGCTTCCATAATCAGCCTGGTCATGACACAGACGACTGCCGTCAATTGAAAAATATAATCGAAGAATTGCTAAGAGAAAATAAGCTGCAGCAATTTGTGAAGAAGAGTGGTAATGATCCTGCTTCGTCAAGTCAGGGGCAACAAGCTCTTGCTCATCAGCCCAGGACAAATGAGAAGGCCGCAGGACATGAATCTGGAAGGCCAGTTATTAATGTCATCACAGGAGGACCCCACCCAGCAGGCAGAAGCTGGGGTGAAATGGAGAGGTACACTCGAGCTCTGAAACATATGCCAACTGAAGAGAATGTCTTTGTTTTAGAGGACTCTACACCCCTGAAACAACAAAGGACTTTTAATGATGATATTGTGTTCAGGGCTAGAGATTCCACGGGCATTGAGGCCCCTACTTTGGACCCGTTAGTCATCTCGGCCGGTATTGGACCGGCTATTGTCAGAAGAGTTCTTATTGATTGCGGCGCATCTTGCAACATCCTCTTCAAGAAAACGTTTGACCAGATGAGAATCCCGATGGCGGATGTGCAAGCCTCATCTCAGAAGATTGTTGGCTTCACTGGGGAGCCAAAGCAACCAGTAGGAACCATTGACTTGCTTGTGGAACTCGGAGAAGGAGAAAGAAAAGTAGTTCGCAAGCAGACTTTTGTGATAGTAGATGAATTTTCTGCTTATAATGCTTTCTTTGGTCGACCTATTCTTGCTGCATTCAAAGCTGTCCTTGCCCCATGGTGTCTTACTATTAAATTCCCTACAGACAATGGGGTAGGGGTTATTAAAGGAGACCAGAACGCTGGGCGAGAATGTTATATGACAGAGCTGCGAGAAACAAGGAAGAGAGAAATGGGGAAAGATGCGGCAACCCCAATCCGCATCAAAACACCAACCCTATAGCAACTACAGGGCGGACCCTGCACTGGCGAGCATAGCGGGGCACGAAAAGTGATGGATCCTAGAAAGGCCAGTGCGGGGGAGAGTAGGGTGGTACCAGCAGAAACAACGATACCGGTGCCCGTTGATCTGAAGGACCCAAACAAGGTGCTGAATGTGGGTTCACAACTTAATGTGTCAGTTCAGAATGCCTTGATATCTTTTTTGAAAGCAAACCTGGATGTTTTTGCTTGGACCCATGCCGATATGTGCGGAATATCCCCAGAAGTTGCGGTACATGCTCTGAATATTGACCCAAAGTTCACGCCAGTAAAGCAGAAAAGAAGAATCCAAGGTCTAGAAAGGTCGACAGCATTGAAAGAGGAAGTTGACCGGCTCATGGAGAATAATTTCATCAGAGAATCTACCTATCCAAATTGGGTTTCAAATCCAGTGCTAGTTAAGAAAGCCAATGGTAAATGGAGAGTGTGCATCGACTTTTCAGATCTAAACAAGGCCTGTCCCAAAGACTGCTTCCCATTACCCAGGATCGATCAACTGGTAGATGGAACAGCGGGTCATGAATTGTTGTCTTTTATGGATGCCTACTCCGGATATAATCAGATCATGATGCATGAGCCAGATCAGGAGGACACAAGCTTTATCACCGATGTCGGTCTTTACTGTTACAGAGTTATGCCCTTTGGGTTGAAGAATGCGGGGGCAACATACCAAAGACTGGTTAATGCTATGTTCAAACCGCAGTTGGGAAAGACTATGGAAGTTTACGTTGATGACATGCTAGTAAAATCTAAGAAAGCAGTGGATCACATCGAACACTTAGCAGAAATGTTCGCAATTCTCCGAAGATACGGAATGAAGCTTAACCCTTTAAAATGTTCTTTCGGGGTAGAATCTGGGAAGTTCTTGGGTTTCATCGTGAGCGCTAGGGGCATTGAAGCTAGTCCAGCTCAAATCACTGCTCTAAAAGAAGTCAAAGCTCCTAAAACAAAGAGGGAATTGCAAAGTCTCAATGGAAAAATTGCCGCCTTAAGTCGGTTCATATCCAAAGCTACTGATAAATGCATTCCATTCTTCGACGCTCTAAAGAAAGGAAAGAAAAACTTTGACTGGGCTCCCGAATGCCAGAAAGCTTTTGAAGAATTGATTCAACATATGGAAACGCCTCCAATACTTTCCAGGCCCGGCGATGGCGAGGATCTTCTTATATACTTGGCAGTTTCATCTCATGCTTTAAGTGCAGCGCTGGTACGGGAAGACAAAAGGATTCAACATCCAGTTTACTATATCAGCAAAAGACTCACTGGGGCAGAAATGAATTACTCCAAGTTGGAAAAACTCGCCTATTGTCTATTGATTGCCTCAAGAAAGTTGAGGCAATATTTCCAGGCTCATCCTATCAAAGTCCTCACTGGTCAACCTTTAAAGCAAGTCTTGTTTCGCCCTGAGACTTCGGGCCGCCTTTTAAAGTGGAATATTGAATTGAGCCAATATGACATCACTTATCATCCTAGAAAAGCGATCAACGGACAAGCTTTGGCAGATTTTATTGCAGAATTTACAAACAAGGGTAACAGCGAGGAAGAAGCAATCGAGAACTCCCCAACCCAATGGAAGTTGTTTGTAGATGGCGCAAGAAATGATTACTGTTCAGGTGCTGGAATTGTTCTTGAAACTCCTGAAGGCCGGTCATTATGCTATGCGCTAAGATTAGAATTTCCTTCAACAAACAATGAAGCAGAATATGAAGCTCTGATCGCTGGTTTGAAAATTGCTAAAGAACTAAACATTCGAGCGTTACAGATCTTCAGTGATTCTCAGCTTATAGTATGCCAAGTCAAGAAGGAGTTTCAAACGAAAGGAGGAAATCTGCCCGCTTATGTGTCAAAGGCTTGGGAACTTTTATGTGAATTCGACCATTACACGATAAGTCATATTCCTCGAGAAGAAAACATGAAAGCAGATTCTCTCGCAAAATACTCAAGTTCTGGCGAAGCCCAATCCTTAGGGTTAGTTCCAGTGGAAGTTTTGTCAAATCCGAGCATTGATGAAATGGATATCGATTGGGTTATGAGTATGTCGCAAGAGCAAGAATCATGGATGACTCCAATAACAAAGTATCTACTCAATGGCTCTTTACCAGAAAACTCTAAAGAACGACAAAAGCTACTGAGAAAAGCTTCTCGATATATAATCCAGGATGGTCAATTATACAGACGAGGATTCTCAATGCCATTGCTTCGATGTGTATCCCGGGAAGAGTCCAAAACAATCCTAACTGAAGTGCATGGAGGAGAATGCGGTGATCATTCAGGTGGTCAAACATTAGCAAAGAAAATTCTCCGATACGGATATTTTTGGCCAGAAATTAATCGGGATGCCGCAGATTACTCCCGAAAATGTGACAAGTGCCAAAGATATGCCAAAATTCCTAGAGCACCTTCTACCGAACTCACACAGATGATCAGTCCATGGCCATTTGCAATTTGGGGAATGGATCTCATTGGGCCGCTACCAACCGCTAAATCAGGGATTAAATATGCTATTGTTGCGGTTGATTATTTTACTAAGTGGGCTGAAGCTGAACCATTGGCTACTATCACTTCTAAGAAAGTGATAAGCTTTGTGACCAAGAATATCATTTGCAGATACGGTGTGCCTCAAAAAATAATCACAGACAATGGTACTCAGTTTGAAAGTGAGGAATTCCAGGATTTTTGCAAACGATTCAAAATCCAGAAAAGCTTTTCGGCAGTAGCTCATCCGCAGGCAAACGGGCAAGTGGAAGCAGTGAACAAGATCATCAAATCAACCATCAAAAAGCAACTCGAAAGAGCAAAAGGTGGTTGGGTCGATAAACTACCACTTGCACTATGGGCATACAGAACTACTCACAAAACTGCAACTGGGCATACTCCTTTTTCGTTAGCATACGGATCGGAAGCAATGATCCCGGTTGAAACAGAGGTCCCTTCACACAGAAGAATCCATTTCAATCAAGCAGAAAATGAAAAGCTGCAACTTGAAGCGCTGGATCTCCTTGATGAAAAAAGAGATGAAGCTAACCTCAGAGTTGCAGCTCATCAGCAAAGGATAGCCAGACATTTCAATTCCAAAGTTCGTCAACGCAGCTTTGAAATTGGAGATCTAGTCCTAAAAAGAATTATGACTGCGACAGGTGTGTTTGGGCCAAATTGGGAAGGACCGTATGTGATAGGTCAGAAACTTCTTGACGGCACATTCAAGCTCACCACAGTTGATGGAGATCAAATTCCAAGGGCATGGAACAGCAATCACTTGCGTCCATACTTTACTTGAAAATTTTGTTGAAACATTGTAAAAAGAATTATGAATGTATGATTCCTGTAATTGAAAGCAATTGTGAAACTGATGCAAGTAAATAATGAAAGAATATAAAGTGGATGTAGGCCCAATTTCATGGCCGAACCACTATAAATCTTGTGTTCCTTATTATCATTATATGTTTGCTTTGTTTTCGATATAAAAATACACAAAATGTATTGCTGAAATATCGATTTAAATTTTTGCAGACAGTGGAGATAAAACTTGCGCATAATAAGACCGAGCGATTCTCACCATCATTCAACAAACAAATTTCAAGTCACAAAGACCCCGAATTCAAATCCTAGATAGGAAATGCTTCAATTGAACGGCTAATGATTTCGATAGGAACGAGCCCTTGCTGATAAATTGAGATTGTTTAAACAAACAAACATCCAATTAGGAAGCTAGTGCCCGTTCTCACGAACTTGCCTGGCAATGAAGTACACTTCCTTGGATTAAACAAGCCACTTGTGAGAAAAAGGGGGATGAAAACTTGAAAAGAAAAAAAAAAAAAAAAAAAAAAGGATCGCTGAAAAGGCATAAGCAAGTGAACAGAGGAACAACCAAAGCTACCATCAGCGCCACAAGTCCTCTTCGGAGGCGCAACTCTTCGGATAATAAAAGACCTCTAATGGGTCATATGCCACAAAAAAGAAAGTTCTCTACTCAACAAAAAAGATTGGAGGAGTCATGACCCTCCAACCATGAGAGAGTAACTTCCAGGCGATGAAAACCCTCTCTGAGGCACATTTCACCAGGAGTTGAAGTGTTATAACCGCTCTTCGGGATTTCACTTCACCAGAGTTGAAATGTAAACAAAATAAAAGCCCTCTTCGGAGGCCCATTTCACCAGGAGTTGAAGTGTTATAACCGCTCTTCGGGATTTCACTTCACCAGAGTTGAAATGTAAACAAAATAAAAGCCCTCTTCGGAGGCCCATTTCACCAGGAGTTGAAGTGTTATAACCGCTCTTCGGGATTTCACTTCACCAGAGTTGAAATGTAAACAAAATAAAAGCCCTCTTCGGAGGCCCATTTCGCCAGGAGTTGAAGTGTAGCAGCCGCTCTTCGGAATTTCACTTCACCAAAGTTGAAATGTAAAAACAAAGACCTTCTTGAAAGCACACGTTTCACCGAGATTGAAATAAAACTTCCAAGTGTTGAAACGTGAAAAGGCTTTCTTCAAAGGCACAACTCTTTGGGGGTACACGTTTCACCAAGATTGAAATAAAACTTCCAAGTGTTGGAACGTGAGAAAATCCCTCCTCAGAGGTACAACCCCCTCCCGGGAACACAATTAAGAAAAAAGACCTCTTTGGAAACCCACGTTTCACCGAGATTGAAATAAAACTTCCAAGTGTTGAAACGTGAAAAGGATTTCTAAAGCATAACTCTTTGGAGGTACACGTTTCACCGAGATTGAAATAAAACTTCCAAGTGTTGAAACGTAAAAAAAAAAAAAAATCCCTCCTCAGAGGTACAACTTTCTATAAAAAAAAAAATCCTCATCAAAAGCGTACTTTAACTTTCAAAGGAAAAGTAATTTGCCTACTGTGGGAAATGATCGTAAAAAGAAAAGAAGTTAAAGTACCCTTCAGAGGTCCGCTTTACCACATAGAGGAATTCACTTGATGAGATATGCACATAAGCAAAAGGAAAAAGTGATTTCTTCGAACGACCAAGCGTAAAAACTTATACGAAGGGAGTTGTACTCTATAAAATTTTCTTTAAAGAATAAAATAATTATTCTTTAGCAAATAAGAGTGTAAGTCCCCTCGAGGTATAGAATATTGCAGCATACTTATGGAATGGGGGCAATATAGTATAATTACACACAATATGGTATAACTAAACCAGCAAAAGGTAACGCTCAAGTAACATACCATAAGCTCGCTGCAATATCAAATAAACTCATGCCAAAACGAATAACAAATGTATTCTTTAATTCAAACAAAAGTTTGTACAAACGAGGAATCATTTTATTCAATTACAACGCAGGTACAGGTTTCAAAATAAAGAAAAGCGGGGGCCGGTACCCGCACAATTCTCGGCCAGTACATGCAAAACACAAAAAACTAGAAACTGAAGATCTTCACTTCTTTTTGCTGCCTTTAGACCCTTTACCCGGCCGAATGATCAGCTTTTCAGGTCGGCCAGTGGGTATAAGGGAGGAAGGAGAGGTAGGCGCAGCTGGCCCAACCTCCGGCTCCTCTTCAGTGGCAATGATTATCTTCCCTCTCCTCCTTGATGCTCCTTGCTTCCTTCTCCTCTTTGAGGAAGACTCACTTCCTGGAGTGACAAGTTTAGATAAAGTTGTATCGTCAGAAGGAGTCCGCTCCGGAGATATGTCACCTCCCTCAAGTCCCTCATCTTTTTGCTCTTGCGAAGCAATGGGATCATCCAGGCCATGGAGAGCTTCTATTTGTTCTTCTTGTGACCCAGGTTGCGAGGCAGAAGGAGGCGCTACTTGAAGAGATGGAGGAAGGATCACCGGGGGAGAAGAAGCTTGAGTTTGACTCGGTGCTTTCTCTACAAAGGAGAAAAAACTTAAAATATCAGTATCTTTCGAAAAGAGAGGGGATGACGGCTCGTCAAAAGTCGGGAATTCATTAACATTTGAGGAATAATCAAAAGTCGGGAA
Source organism: Allium cepa (assembly GCA_030765085.1). NCBI lineage: Eukaryota > Viridiplantae > Streptophyta > Magnoliopsida > Asparagales > Amaryllidaceae > Allium > Allium cepa. Next base: position 621,501,267 of record CM060938.1, on the reverse strand, counting down.
TTCATTGACATTTGAAAAATAATCAAGAAGATCGTCAAGTTCACAAGGAGCGAACGAGCAGTTCACCACTTGGGCTGGTCCGGTGTCAAGTTTACCTGGGGTAGTTGGATCTCTGAGGCTGATTTCATATCGCTGTGCTTCGTTGCTTTCACCACCTTCATCCCCGCCTTGTGCACTTGTAGTTTCAGTTACTGTCTTAGTTGCAGGCGGAGTAGAGGAGCTAGAACCCGTGATGTCAACCACAGGAGAAACTGGAGGTTGGACAGAGGAAGTAAGCGTTAATTCCTTTCCAGAACGTTCCTCTTCCGCCATTCCAGTTCTCATCCTGGCAAGTTGTTCTCGCCCCTTCGCAAGAGCAGCGCGAGCTCCCTCATCCAGGTAACGCGCCTCAAAATCTTCATCGCCATACCCGGCGTCTTTAAACATGTTAAGAGCAGCTTCCCACACCTCGGCCAGGGTGATTTCATACTTAGGACCAAGAAAAGAGAGGCTGCCGCGTCCCAAGACACAATGTAAATAAAAATCGAATAAAGTCGAATTGATATCGTTTTCCATGGTCTGAGCAGTTTCTTCGGCTGCAATTTTGCCAGCCATGGCCTCATCTCGATCTTTTTCGGTCTGAGCAAGTTGGGCTTTTAGCGCTTCAATCTCCATGTCCCGGGCGCTCAGTTTATTCTGCAGCTGGGTGACATCAGTGCGGTGGTTCTCTACAGCTTGTTCCAACCTCTCAGCTTTAGCTTCAGCGTCCCTCTGGCTGGCATGCGCATCTCGCACTTGTTTTTGCAATACCTCTTCTCTTTGGGTGTAAGTATTAGTAGAAGAGGCAAGATCATCTTTGAGCTGCTTTACTTCAGCTTCGAGTTTTTCATTGTATTCGGCTATCTCCCTCATCTCAGCGTTGTGTTGATCAAGAATCTTCTGCCATTCTGATTTGTCATTTTCCATGGTCAGCATTGCTTCGATGTTAGCCCGATTAACTCTTTGAAGTTCATCAACCAGCTTTTGCCATCCAGACATTCTATCGATATCAAGCTTGACAGCATCGAGATTTCTGTACATAGCTTCTTTGTCGATGGGGACCAAATCAAGGTCGAAGCGTACCCCCCTCAAACACCAGTTCGGGAATCGGCTCTGCAAAGTCGGGGGCCCCCTTTCAACGTGATATGAAGGCCTGTTGAGAAGTGTTTGGATGGCACTTCCTTCAAGAGCAGGGGATTCGGAAGGGATGTCAATAGAAACTGAGGCACCAGGTCTCTCAGATGTCACGGGCACGTGCTCCTCGCCAAGTTTGGTCCGCTTTCTCGAATCCTCAATATGGCTCTTCCCCCTATCATCGTGCGTTTTACGTTTATGGGAGTCATCATCCCTTGGGAAGGATTCATGTCGCGTGCCCGCTCCCTCATGACGTTCTTCATACCTTCTCCTCTCTTCAGCTTTTCGCGCAGCTCTCTGCTCATTGGTTTCTCTGGGATCGGCATAGTATTGCTTGTAGTCATAGCTGCCACGCCCTCCATAGCGTCGAAAGTCCTTGTAATAAGAACCGCTGCCGCTGCGCCCCATAGAGAAATCTGAAAAGGCAAAAATAGCAAGTCTTAGAAACTCCCGAAGAAAAGAAGTTAAATATGAACAAATGCCGAAAATTCCTAAGTGTTGTGTGATGTGCAAGCTACGCGCATTAAGCTACAAACCACTCATTGGTGTAGGGGTGATGATAGCTTGGGTATGAGGAGTTGGTGTTTGTGTTGGTGTTAGTCGAAGAAGGGACGTCGCCTCAATCATAGGAGAGATAGTTTTAGACACGTCATCTCTAAAAAGCTCCTGTGAGGTCACTATTATGTCGCTCAACCCATCATAAACATCGTCACCATCATGCTCGGTGAGACTTGTTTTCTCAGTTCCTACATCAGCTAATCCCCCGAGAGGCTGTGAAGGTTCTTCTTCTTCCTCAATCGGGGCAAGTGCCGTCTTACTAGATGACCCCATAATGTCGGTAGGGGTGGAACATTTCACCAATGAAGCTTCGATGTTAGACTCTTTTGATGAAGATTGTTCGATAGTAACGGGGGCATCCGATGCTTCAGTCGGGGAATCGGGAACTTCAGTCGGGGCTTCATGAGGCTGAGTATAGCGAGAAGAGTGAAGAAGCCCGTATTGATGTAAAAAGTCATCTCTCAGCAAAAACTTTATATTCCTCTCTTCTACTGGCACAGCATTCAATCTTTCAAAAATTTGCTTATAGCCTGGGTCTCTAGAAGGAGGTGGAAGCGCTGAAAAGTAAAAAGGGAAATTAACATCTAACTACTCAGGCTATGAAAAGATTTTATAAGGAAAACATGTGTCAGGAATAAAGCTGAACGCCCTTACTTCCAACTCTCCACACACCATAAAACCCCGGAGGGCAACGAACATAGAAGAATTGGGTTAAAAACCCGTGAGCAGTATCAGGGAGGCCAACAATCAGTTTGCGGTTTCGGGCGCTCCTCACAACAGTAATGGAAGGATGATCCTTAGTCCGAGAAAAAGAGCATAGATAACAAACTTCACCAAAGCTTGGAAGTCGATCAAGTGTTCTCCTAAAAAGCACACACAACCCCATTAGAATGGCATAGCCATTGGGGTGTAGCTGGGATGGAGCAATGGACAGTTGACGGAGAAGTTGTTGGAAAAAGTCGTTGAAAGGAGGAATGCCTCCACTTAGGCACATTTGCCGGTTAATTGTCACAAAGCCAGAAGGAGCTATATCGGCAGTGTTATTTCTTTCGGGAAGAATGGCATCTGATTCAACGATACCAAACTGAGCACACAACTGGCGAAAAACTTTGTATGATAGTGAAGTAGGAGCTCTTTCGGGAGGATTAACCAGTGGAGCCGGAAGAACAGTTACCTCTCCAGTCCGAACTGTTGTATCACCTTCCTGAGAAGTCATTCTACACAAACAACTGGATGTTCAAATGCGAAGGTGCACGTTTCCTAAAAAGTGTGAAGTGTCGTGCAAAGCTAATAAAAAAAATAATAATAATAACAAGTAAAGATAACTGGAATTAAACTGGTTGACGATTGATTGACTACGGTAATTTCGGAACTTGTTATTTAAAGCTCAAGCGTAATACTAATGAGGGCTGGTCAGTTTCAATTGACTAATCCAGTGCTGCTTTAATATTCCACTTGAAATCGATAGCACTTCGTTCACACGATTTATTTAAGTTAATCATCTATCATTAACTAATCTGTCGTTCGATGTGGGCAATCAATGACAGTATATTCGTCCCAGTTTTCTGTGAATGTTATATTAACAGGTTATTAGCTTACAAGTTAAAGCAATCTGTAAAAGATTCAAGCAGCAGTTCAAGGTTCAAGTGGAGTTTAAAAAATACATGTGCTAAGTCGTAACCGACTCAAGAGTTAAGTCGTAACCGACTCAAGAGTTAAGTCGTTCCTGTCTTAAGTCGTCAACACATCAAGCTGATTATGCTCTAAATCCTAGGTCGTAACTCAAGGAACAGAAGAAAGGCTCTGATTCAAAGCAACTGGAAATCCCTTAAGTCTTAACTCGGCTACGGCTCATGAAAATTGCTAGGTCGCATGGAAAATCTCTGAGTTGTATATGGGACGATTCCTCACTCTATTCGAATCAAGTTTTTCAACCAACCTGCCTTCCCTTCTAACTTTCAACCTGTTCACCCACGGCCTCCTCAACAGCAATAGCCTTAACCTATCACACTACAAGTCGCCTCAAATCGCGAATCACCTTATGTCAAGCCAAACGAGTTTAAGTTCGTCAATGACCGATTTGATAAAGCTCGTAGGATTTGAAAGGACAAGCCAAAAACGAGGGACTGAACATGTAAGGTAACAATGGCTAACGGTCGAAGAAGGAACAAGATCACTTACGATTGTATGATGCTAGAAGGAATCGGACGAAGTTTGGATCGAAATTGCCTTGGAGAGCTCAGAGATGCGTTAATGGCAGAAAACAGTTTAAAAGTTAAGTGATGAGAAGAAGGAAAGAGGAAGGACGACTCAGGCTTTTATATCTGGAAATGTTGGAATTTGAATCGGCATGCCCGGGTTATGATAAGTCGAAGCACACGACTTACGACCTAAGCGTGTGCTTCGAGGGGCAAATGTTAACCCTATCTCGTTCACGAGTTAACAGGTCTATGAGTTAAGCAGCTCACGACTCAAAAGGCTTCACGACTTAAGGAAATGAATGGTCTACGGCTTAAAAGGATTGTGCGGCTTTGAACATGTTACGATTTAAAGAAACACACGACCTAAGGATTTGTACGACTTAAGGCCTCTACGGGATAGGAAGCCTTACGAGTTAAGCTTCCTACGACTCAAGGCATCTACGAGTTAAAGGATACACGAATTAGAAACCTCCTACGAGTTAAAGCCTCTACGAGTTAAGAAGTACCCGAGGTAGGCTGCTTACGAGATAAGCGGCTCACGAGTTAAGAAGAGATAACGACTTAAGACCCTGATGACCTAAGGAGTCTATACGACTTAAGGGAGCTACGACATAACAGATTAAAGCTTGACCGAGTTAACAAGTGTTACGACTTAAAAAAGGTGTACGACCTAAAGACACTGTCTCTTAACTCGTCTACGAGTTAGGACTCGCCTTCACAAAGCCTGAACTCAGCTTTAAGCCGGAGGCAGCTGGTTAAGTCAACCACGACCTACGACTTATGATGAGTCGTATACGACATATACAAACAAGCCAGAAACTACAACCAGATAACTCGTAAACGACCTAGTACTTGAAGCGTGGGTTCGAAAAAGGCAGGAAGCTCTCTACAAACCAGAGACTCAGCTCAATGAGTCGGTCACGACTCATCCTAAGTCAGCAACGACTTACCTTAAGTCGGCCACGAGTTAGGACTTAGCACTTTTTCCGCCCAGAACTCTCTATAAATATGAAACCATCTCCAACATGCAAAGGACTTTTGGGGGGCTCATTCTCTTCAAGCGCCATTACTCTGCCAAATTCCAGACGACTTCAAAGCTTTTTAGATCCAACGAACTTCTAAAGGAACTCCATGAAGGAATCATCCACATTCACCATGGATTTGAAGATGATTGTCAACATCAAAGCTTGAGCTACTTGTTTCACATATCCTATCACTTGAAGTGTGTTGTAATTGAAAGATCTTGTAAAGAATTGTAATCAAACTAGTGATAAAAAGATTAAAGTGGACGTAGGCTGGATTATAAGCCGAACCACTATAAATATTGTGTCTCTTACTGTTTTTCTACATACTTTCTGCTTATTTCTGTTTCCCGTACAAACGGGTGGTGCTTTCACAATCACATCTTATACACCAGGGTGTTAGCGTTTAAATTTTTTCGTTAACAACATGTCTTTTGATCCATAGCTCTAATGTAGAAAATGTGATAATTTTGAACGTATAAAGTGATCTGTTGTTCAAAACATCATAATATTACAAGTAATACATGTCTGTTGTTCCGTAGCTTCTAATGTTCTTCACAGTATAGATCAAGATGGAGCAATCACTTTTTATCCCGTCTCCATTCTAGTTTCAGAAAGTAGTTTTATTCATCTCTATTGACGTTTTTTTAAATAATATTTTCCACTTTTTAGATTAAGATCTGCTTTTTTTTTTGCATCCAGGACCACTTGCCCCAGTGGTGAGGAGCAACTTGAAACTTAGGTTTGTAACAGGTGTGAAACTTGAATAGTGTTATGTAAACCCTTTGCACATATTGACATGTAGTGCTTTATATACTACCATAGTACTACTATGTACTACCCACTATTATATAGAAGTGCCTGATTTCAGAAGAAATAAAAAGGGATCTGCTTTTTGAATATAACTCTCAAATAAAATACACTTCGTTGTTACTAATGAACTTGCAAGTAGAAGATTTCAAGATTTTGTGGGGAATTTTTTTGGTCACAAATAGCTGATCTATGGTTTCTCAATTGTTAATATAACGGTGTCAAATGTGTAACTACAGAAAAATAATGATGGTATATTTTTGTTGTCACGTTTTCTAAAAATGGGACATGATTTACAATCTTGTGAGACTAGAATTCTTCTTGTTACTGGTAATAAACTCATCAACATGCATGGTGTAGGCATATACAGTGCTATTTGTATGTTCTCGTATGCTTAATGATCGAAGAGTTATGCACACACGCACTTATAGATGTGACAAAATGCTTAATGTCATACACACACATGTGAGTGTGTGAAATATGAATACAAATGTAAAATTAATAACACTTTATAGAACTATTTAGCTACACATATGATTTTCTAGTATAAATCCTCAAGGCAATTGAAATATTAAACTGAATCTCCTCGTGTTGGATAAATTTGATTTGATATGTATGCATCAATTTTTGTCAAAAAATCATACATAAAAGTTGACATATCCCTTTGCAAATCTATGAAATCTAAGTTCTTTAGTTTGACTGAACATTTGGTCTTTCCAAGTTTACATCCTCGTTCTGTTAGACTAATCCGCATTTGCCAAACATTTTTTTACTTTTCAAACAGACCTCCGTTTTAAAAGTTTTGAAATTAACTTAAGACATAAAGAAACAAGTCTAATCCAAATTATACAATGAATTTAACTTAAGACATAATGAATTATTTTCAAATTATTATGCAATTTTTTGCACCTGTTACACTGTTAAATGAATCTGCCCATGAACTTGAATTATTACGTTAAAGCTACATATATTAAGTACAAAAGAAATCATCTATACAAAAATATAGTCACAAACCTTTGGCAGTCTAGACAAAGAGTGGTAAAACAAGCTGGGCAGCTAAGAACTGCATCTGAGGTATGCCCTTTCCTTCTTTTATGAACCCACAATTCATCTTTTTCATCAATTTTTGGGTCATAAAATTCTGGCTTGATTGAATAGTCAACTTCATCATCACTTGAATCTTATAGAAGTCAAAAAATATCAGAGGCTAGGTAAATATTTTCCCAAACATATGGGGAAGCTAACCAAAGCCAAAAGTGCAAATATAAATTTAGGCACTTACAGTTAAAATCAATTCAGAACAGAACATAGTTTCATTACATAGGTTCTCGTGCTGACCTAGGCATATGCTGATACACATTACGAAGAAAACATAAACGTAAATATAAACAATATGGTAGTGTTTGGTTTAAAAACGAATTTTGTATTTTCGGTTTTCAATATGTATGTTAAATATGAGAAGAATGGAGGGTTGACAAAGGGGATGAATGAAAGACGGATCGAAGGACGAAGGGGATAGAGGGACGATGTAAGAATGGATTGTTTCACGTGCTTGTGTTATTTCTCAAAACACGGAAAATAAAAAAAAAGTTCTTTTCTATTTTGTTTGTTAACTTCGTTTTCTAAATTGGTCATTTTCGGCAATATATATGCGTCATGTGCGTGTTTGTATGGACAAAAACCCAAACCAAACACTACTTAATGTTTTGGTTCATATGATCTCCATATATAGAAGGTTGGGTAAATATGTTTGTTTTCTTGGTCAGAGTAATCATAGCGTGCGATATAGCGTAAAATTACACATAGCGCGGTGTGTGCTATTTAACCTATAATAGCGCACGTCTCATCTATAGCACAAAATAAGTCAAAGCGCAAAATAACGAATAACCCAAAATAATGCGACATTTTTATTTATTTATTTTAGGTATGTATTTTAGAAAAAGTCCAAATACCATTGAATGACACAAACTAGGACATGTGCACACTAACTAAACTAGGACAAAAAATTAAATTTGCTAGCAATATATATATATATATATATATATATATATATATATATAGCAATAGTAGTATTTCATTCAAGCAGAGCGTTTATTTTGATGTCTCAAGGATTCGAACTCATGGTGTCTAAAACATATGTCTAGATTCCACTAACCAATTGGGCTAGTGGTCGTTGACTGCTAGCGGTGTTATTTGCCCCAATTTAATACTTGCTTAATTTTATTTTATTTACGTTATGGAACTTAACAGTTTGCAATATTGGACTTTGATATTGACATCGTTTTTAATACTTGAAAAAGAAAAAATACAAAGGCTAAACATCCTTTTTTTCGTAAATTCTTTTAAATAAACGTACGAAAGCAAAGTTCTTTCATTTGATTAAACATTATAAAATTTCATCTCTCATACATCAAAAGTGCTACTTAACAAATAATTTGAAAATGACCTTGTGGACTAGTTTATTTTATCAGTTCCAAATCTTGATGAATAATCAATAACGCTATTTTGTAATTTGTTTTTCATGAAAATTGGACACTCAGCCTAGCAACAAGTGTTTGTTTATAATCTACTACTAACAAATACTAAGATGCTATTATATAAATTCGTATATGACTCAAGTCCCTTTTAAATACCAACTTTGCTGGATTAAAGACGTAACAATGAAAATACACTCTCAACTCTTTTAGTTTATAAGCATCTAAAATGTACATATGTTTTGAAATTGTTCATCGCTTTTTCTTCTATATATATCACTTTTTCTTCCATGTACTAAACAACTAAGAAGTTTGTTTTCGTACACATAACTTTATAATGTCAAAAATCTCAAAACAAATGAAATAAAAATTTACATTAAAAAGGAATGAAAAAAAAAAAGAAATTCAAAATCAACATCGAAAAAAAAAATATAATCTAAAGATATATAAAATTTAACAAAACTACGAATTAACATAAAAATTTATGAAAAATAACAATTTAAATAATCGATCTCAATTAGAAAAAAAATAAAATATGACTAGGATGACAAATCCCACAAAACAACAAATAAATTGTTAAGACAAATTTACTTCAGGATAGAGTATTAAGAATCTTAAAGCGTAGTGTTGAACTTTTGAATTTGAATGGAAGACACTAACTAACAATTTATTGTGTAAATTACAATATAAATTCCAATCTCTAACTAAATTACAATGTAAAATTTAATAAAATAATAGTGACAATCATAAATGAGTGATTTGATACTTATGTAAACATGAACCATGACCACTTTAGTCCCGTTTAATATGTATAAAAAACGAATTTTTTTACCGAAGCGAACAAAATAGCACATACTATAGCACATAGCACAAAATAGCGCACCGAGCAAGCCTTGCGCTATTTGCTCTTGACTACCTTGCTCTTGATTCGATCTCAATTTTATTAAGTACCAACACTCATTCGGCCACTTGATTCCTATAGTTGGGGATGACCTAAATGGTGAAGCAATATTGATAAGAGGCATGAAAAGAATAAAAATTTCAAATAAATTCTTTTGTTAAAAGGAGGAATAAAATAGTGGGTTATCCCCTAATAAAACTGAGTACAGTTGTCGTTTTGCAATTACCCATTTAATCTTCTCATCTCTTTTATTTCCCGTACACCTTCATCTCATCAAAAATCTTTTCTTTGTCTTTTCAATTTCAAAACCCTAATTTCTAATTTAATATTTTCATTTTCATGGTAAATGAGAATTCAATTAAATCTCATCTTAATCATAGAAGATGACACTCCAACACGTTATGTTCTTGGTATTTTTCAATTCAAAACCATATTTTATCACCCAAAATTAGAGTTTTCATAAATAGTTATTTTCGGTTGATAACAATATGGGTTTAAAGGAAATAATGAAAGAAGATACAGATGAGAAGAACGAGCAACCACCGGTTAATCGAATTATGAATCAACGAACCAGTTGATCTGAGGAAGAAGTAGTGCCGATTTGAACTGGAAGCAAATTTGAAGTGGAAGCAACATTAAGGAAAGAAAAATGTCGATTTCAAAAGGATAGGAATTTGAAATGGAGAGAATGAACAAATAAGGATATCTATGGAACTAATTTAACTTAGAATAAAAGTGCAACTATACAAACTCATTTTTCTTCTCTCCAAACCTAATGACCGCTTCATCTACTTAAAACATTAGATCCTCTCCCTAAATTGACTTAAACCCATCTCGTTATTGCATTTTAAAAAATGCAATTTCTATCTCTCTACATTTTGCGAGCTGTGATAACCAAATCAGCAAACCTCCGCATAATTATTATTTTTCTATCTCTATTTCTAGAGCGTTGTTCTTAAATATCAGATTCAACTAACTTCAATCAAATTCGATTATTAGAATTCAATACAAATCGATGAACCTACGGAGTTGGTCACTTAAAGCAAAAGGGCCCTAGACTTTTTCAATTGGTTCAAGTTTCTAAGCTTTATATCACTTATTTACGTGTTCTAATTTCCCAAAATCAAATGTTTGATTTTTATGTAAAATCCTTCGGTTTAACATAACCAATTTTTTCTCTCATTCGATTTTACAAAACCAAATGAGGTGCGTTTAGAAAGTATGATTTCTAAATTTATTCACACTTTTAAGTGGAGTTATGGAAATTTTTTATGAAAGTATTCAGTAGCACTATAGAGTAAGTTTATCTTAAATTGTTCTCATGATATATATTTTTGTTTTTCTCAATTCTCTCCCTATCCAAGTCTTCATTTAACTTTGAATTTTTCCTTCAACAATCTTTTAAATAGTAATAAAATCTATAGATTTGCACCTAATTCTTTCTCAATGAACGCTTCCGAATCATATATCATCTGCTGTCATTTAGACCATCTCCAATGGTGGACGCATGGTGGATGCACAAACTGCAATTGATGAATTCTAAATCTTGTACCCCCTCCAATAGTCAATTACAAATTGCAATCAAAGCCAAAACTAAGTTGAATGGTTCAAATTATGTAATCATCGTTGGATGCATGTTTAAAAAGAACCCATGGTATAAGTTATTATTTAACAAACGTACACTAACAATCATTTCTTCGATTGCACAAAACAACTAATTATGCCCCACTTTTATATGTACAATAACTCCTAACACATTGCACACAAAACACATTTTTATCCTTCTTCTCTACAAACTTTTTTAAAATCGTTAATTTTTTCAAAATTAACAATGTTTTTAAATATCAATGCGAACGCTCAATAAACCACCTTCAAAATTTTCATTTTCAATGTGATTCAAATTCAAAATCAAGGAGCCGTCGATGATTATAATAGTTGTAGCTGAACAAATAAGGATGACTTTGATCTTTCATATATTGGAATCACTTTTAGATTAACTCGATCATTGGAAATGATCAAAGTGGAGAGACTTATAAAGAAAAAATAATCTCTGACTATAACATAAAATATCAAGCAGAAAGCATCACTTTCCCTAATAAAGGCCGTTGATGGAAAATTAACTGACAAACACAATACTTTGAATCTCAAATCTACAAGCTCAAACAATCCAAGCCTACTGGGATGGGAGGTGAACAAAATTTGGTATGTTTACTTGATATTTACCTTTTTAACATATCTAATGTTTTTTACGTATTCATATACTTTATATATGTTTTGTAGAGAGTAGCAGCAAATAATCTATATAAGGAATCATATTTACTAAATCAATTCATGTACTAATACAATCTGATAATTGAACATGCAAAATGAAAAGGTTTATCTTCAAATCCTGTATAAGGAGTTCAAAGCAGTAGAGAAGAAGACAGCGCAAAAGGTAAGAGCCCTAGTTCCAGTCCATGCATATGAGTAAATCTCAATAAAGTAAAGATATGAGTGTTGACGAGTTTATTCCTCCAAATGAAGATAATGCCGTTAGACCTTCAAGGACGAAAGAAGGAAGAAACACATTACCCTCCAAACTGGAAAGGTGACAGTCCATGCGTGAGAGAAATATAGTTGGATAATGGAAGAAAGAGAGAAATAATGAAGAAACTACTAGATATCAAAATCCAAAAAGAGGGAGGAAATCATGTTTATGGATTCCTAAAGTGGGGATGAAGACCAAAAATCATGTACATCAAACTTAAACCATAGTTTGGTACTGGATGTGGTGGATCAATATCAAAAATTCAAAACCATCTGGAATATGCATTATACACCTACCAATTTCCATAGGCTACAAAGGTGTTTTCCTGCCTTTTTGCTGAAAAAGTAAAATATAAATGGAATTAAAAACAAGAAACGGGTTCAAACATCCTTATGTAAGCACTCATAAGCGGACACCCATTAAATAAATGATTAAGCCGCCCACTTTCGGGCGATGCCATCTAGATTGTAGTGGAACCGGGTAACTGTTTGACAGGTGACTGCTTGGCAAACTTGCCAATTACGAGTTGTAATATTACAACTTGTAATTTTTGCACTCCATTTACCGTTTGGAGGTGCTCTTATTAATACGTTGGATAACCAAATTTTCAGTAACAGCGATTATCTGTTTAGTATGGTTGTAGTTGCTCCCATTATGAAAGCTTGATGAGGATTCAAAACAGGCCGTAAATTATTGTTCCTTACTTTGTAATTGAGAAAATAATCAATAATTGTCAATTATTGTCGAATAATTCAGTCGACAGTGCAGATATGATTGTAATGGGTAAAAAACGGAAGATAAAGAGAAAAGTATTGAGTACTGAATTGTTGCTGATCATTGGTTGAGAAAGTATCGCCATTTGATTCCACGGTTTCCTTTGACATCTTCTTCCCTTCTAAGGCGTCTGGGGCCAGCTTCATTGGTGTTGCGGCGAGGCCTTTCTCTTTTGTTCATTTTGGGGGTAACTCCATGTGTACCTCTAAATTTCTTAAGGCTGTCAATGGATGTTTTCGGATACGGATAGTGTCATATCCGTATCCGTATTCGAAATCATTTTCGGATATCGGATATCCGTATCCGTTTAATTTTCGGATACGGACGGATATCAGATATTTATCCGCTCCGCCAATAATTGATAAATTTAAAGGTATAAATGAAAAAGTTTAGATCAAAATAAAACATTTTTTGTGCTATTGTTTATAAAAAAACAAAGAAATAAAAAATATTGTGATAAAACATTGTTTTATACTAATATATGTATGTGTATCCAAAAATATTCAAAAGTTAAACACACATAGCCCTATTTTTCTATTTTAAATTATATAAATATGCATCGTTAATCGGACGGATATTTTTCGGATACGGATACCACTATAACCATATCCGTATCCGAAAAGCTTTTCGGATATCGGATATCCGTATCCGCTTTTCGAATAACGGATATTTTTCATATTTTCGGATACGGATTCGGACGGATATCGGATTTTTCGGGTACCCATTGACAGCCCTACAAATTTCCTTCGCGCACCTATTTATTTATAATAAAATAATAATAAAAATAGGTATCCCACTATTTTTTTTAACTCTCAATTTTATTTCATAGATATTACTCGACTTTTCGATCCGTATATATTTGGACCGTTTAGACAAGTTTGACTTGATGATAGACAACAAATTGCCCGAAGAGGTGATCATAGGGACCAGAGATCAAACATAGACAATAATGTGAAGCAACGATTAAGGGAAAGCAAGAGACAGACTCTCTGTAACATTCTAAGTATAGATTAGTGTCTCCTCTAAGCAAGAGATCAGATTGGACCGTTATGGATATGAACAACATGAATCAACAATTCAACTTAACGGGAATCGATTGATATCTCTAAAAACATGAAGGCAGCTATGCAAACAACTTTAGAAACATGTAGCAAAGAGAGAGGCCCACCACGGCGATCGCATGGCGCCATGTGGTAGGGAAAACCGATCGGCCCTGATCGCTCCCCATTGGGAATTGTGCCTCAAAATTTTCTGGATGGCCTCGTCTATATTTGGAGGTGCTGCCGACGAATTTTTAGGATGATATTTGGTTATTTATATAAATACCTTGTTCGTTGTTCATTTTAAAGATTTTTACGTTGTTGTTTTCCCTGCACTCCATTATATTTACGGATTCTGATCCGATCCTTCATGTACTTAAGAATTCGAGGGATTAGTAAAACTATTTCATTAAGGTGGACGTAGGCATTCAACATCGAACCACTACAAATATGTTTGTCATTGCTTTCTACTTGTTTTCTACTTGTTTTTTCTATTTAAATTTTGATTTCTTCATTTATTTCTCTACATAAAATCTATCGGGTATTCGTGCCAAATTTTGGTGTAAACATTTTGGTGCTTTCACTAAGAGACGAATTATCAACTTGATTTGATCCCATCATCTACTTGTGGATTTTCATATTCGTGAGATAGATCCATATTTTAACCAATAAGTTTCCACTTCTACTCTGATTTGAAGGAGATCTAAAAGGAAGTTATTAACCATGACCAGGTAAAAGTCTAATACTTCTCGTGCTATTGAAGGAAATGAAGATAACAACATTCAACGAGTTGATTAAAGCGTACAACCAACTACTGCGAAATCCCAGAATCCAGTTGACTACGTCGACAAAGCAGACTTTGAAGTCCGAATGAAGGAACTAATGGATAGCCATTAGCAGCTCAACCAACAAATCCAAGCTAACATCGAACTGACAAATCAGTAAAAAATCAACATGGAAAGACAAGGAAGGAGCCTACTCCATATTCAGGATCAGACAACCCCTCCTCATTTAACGACTATCACAGAAACAGACATCGAAAACAGATGCATATGCATTTGGAACATCAGGATGGGATGAGGCGATTGGCTATGGCCGATCGACACTGATTGGTACCGAACTTCACAAGGGGATCGGTGTTGAACCCTTTAATCAAGAGGCTATTGGCATGTAGGTGGAGGAGCTTAATCTGGAGGTGCCGTAATCGATCAAGGTGCTGGAGCTCAGGCGAATGTGGTTGAACCGCAGCTGAGAGACGACAATAGAAATGTTGCTTAAGAAATGGGTCAAGAGCAAGAGGAGTCAAGGCAACGTTGCGCTGTCCGGAGGCATGGATCAGGTCGTTGACGTAGGGTGGATCACAACCACTGCTTGACACCAACTTTTCAAACATCAGACTTAACAGCTATGATAAGACAGCCAGTGAAAGTAAGTCAAGGATTGACTAATGATAATTGGGAACTCTGTAGACGTCATACTCCGTTCATTGGTAACATTCTACATGCAAAATATTCGTGAAGGTTTCATATGCCTACAATGCCTCCTATGCGGGAAAAATTGACCTCAGGTAGCATCTCTTGAAGTATAAATGGCACATGGACTCTGCCCGAGCCACTGATGTTGTCAAGTAAAGGTGTTTTCTTATTTTTTTCGGAAGACGTTAAGACTATGTGGTTCACCTAACTACCACCGCGGTCAATCTCTTCAATTGATGAGTTAGGAAAGAAGTTCCTGAAGTAGTTTTGCATGCACACGACTCGCCCCAAGGATGTAGTGTCACTCTCTAACTTGGCCTAGGCAACAAGGGAGTCATTAAAAGATTTTCTGGAAAGGTTTAGTACAGCTGTTACAGAAGTCAGTAATTCAAATAATGATGCAACACTTATGGTACTAAGTAGGGAAGCTGACCCCGATTTCAAGTTTGGCGATTGGTTAGCTGGAAAGACTCCATCTACATCGGATTGTTTCTTTACAAAGGCGGCTTAGCTTTTAAGAAATGAGGAGGCAAAGCAAACTAAGAAAAGAGATGTTATAGGCTCAAGCGCCGAGGAATTACAAAGTATTATGGTAGTGAGTTGTTCGGTGATAGTTCAGAGAAAGTTCAAATCATTGTTCAGAACAAACCAAAGGAGCAGAAGAAAGGCGGTGATAGAAACCGTGACCGAAGACGGGATGCCGGAAGAGGAAAGCCGAGGATCTCATCGTTTGATACATATAAATACGTTGCTAGAGAATGTTATCTATCGACTTATAATACTATGCAGTACAAGAAACCACCACTAAAGGAACCGATGGAGAAGTAGAAACAGTTCGAAAAGTATTGTAGATTCCATGAAAGTTATGTACATATCACAGACGAGTGTCGCCATTTTCGTAATGTTATTGAGAAGTTGATTGTTGAGAGAAAGTTGCAGCAATTTATTAAAGCCCTATAGGATGGAGTGTAAAGGACATTGACCCCAATCGAGGACAAGCTCCGTCCAGTGTTGAGGAACCTCGGCGAATAGCAGGGAGATTAGTTATTAATACCATTGTTGGAGGACCACATACGCCCGACAAAATCTGGAATGAAATGGAGTGTTACTGTAACGACCCAGAATTTTTGGTCACTAGATTTTGAACATTTAATTCATTTTAAATGTTGAACATGTATTATAATTTGAATTTTGAAATAAAAGATTTTGGTTAAATTAATAGAGTTAGTTAAATTTCAAATACAGGAATTTAATTGAAATTTGAATAGTAATAATTTAATATTAGAATTGGGATAATTAGTGATTCTGGGTGTAAATAGGTATGAAAATAGATTCTAAAATTTATTTTAAGTCTATTTGGATTTGAATTATAATATTGGGCCATTGGATGGAATTAAAAGTCGATAGGTTGAATTTGAAATTTTATATTAATTTAATAATATAATAATGCAAATAATCAGATTTTGATTTAAACTGTAACGACCCGTAAATTTTGATAAATAAATTGGTTAGTTTAATTTAATTTTTGCAATTAAATTTAGGAAGAAATAAAAATAATTTATAATTTATAATGGAGCAAATGTTGAAAATGGAATGAAACAATGGAAATTAAAGCTAAGTATTAACAGTTGAAATGAAATTACAAATGATTGAAGTAATGTAAATTGTTATACTAGGCTAAGAATTGAATATAAGAAAACAAAGGTAAATAGTGAATTAATTTAATGAATTAATAATATTAAATAGTAAATTGAATTAAATCAATGTCTGTAGTAATTGAAATATTGTTTGGGAATGAAAACTTATAAAGGTAAGCATTTAATTTACCAATGCAATAATATTTTGATTAATAGTAACTGAATGTAAATAAAAGGTAATAATGTTAATAAAGGTAAACAATGCTATTTTAAGTTAATAATAAATGAATGGAATTCAAATTTATATAATAATGGAAGTTGTAAATTGTTGCATTTAGGTATAAAGTTAAAATTTGAGTAAATAAAGGTAAGTGTTGAATTAACCAATGAAATTATAATTGGCTCATTTACGTGGGTGAGAACTGAAATTGAAAAGTGTAAAGGTAATGAGCAACGGAAATGCATATTTATTCATAGGTTAATATAAAGAATGAAACCTATTGAATGAATTAATTGAGTTTCTAATTTTAACAAATGTACATAGTTGACAACCCCAACATATTTGGAAATAATAATAATTAATACAAAGGGAAGCTGGAAATTTGAATATATATATGGAATGAAATGTGAGACAAGTGTTAACTGCGTTACAAAGTAATAATAGACTCAATTGTAAGGTTGAAATTGAATCTAACCAGTTTAATTGGAATATATAAAAAAATAATTGGATTCAATTTATAATAAAGGGATTATTTTAAGTAAATGAAATAAATACTATAATTGGTGAATTAATTCACTTTAAATCGATATGGGAATTGGTTTTAAAGAATTATAAATCACTAAGAAATACAAGATGATAAAATTTATGAATTATAGAATATGCATTTAAATAGTGATTTAATTTAATTAATATTAATTTATTTAAATAACTGGAAAATAGCCATTTTGGCCACTGACTCGGATATCAACGAAACTAGTTTCATCGGATCCATAACGGTGAATTATTGTAGGATTTCAACTTTCGTAGCGATCGGGCTTGTCGTTTGATCGTACAAACATGAAACGCCTTGAAATCAATGAAATTGAAATCAATTTGGAAAATATTGATTTTAGCATAGCTTCTACATCCGATGGAATATGGACTCGAAACCTTTTCCATTGCGTTTAAAATATTTTAAAAACATCTATTTTGACATATGGGTTGACCAAATTTCGTTCCGGAGTCAGAACGGGCTTTTTGGGCCACTTTGTCGTTAACGCGTATATCTAATCGATCCGATCCATTCTATTTCAACTTTCTCTATAAATACACTGTTATAAACCCTAGCAGCCTCTATTCCTCATTTCTAAATGTACAGAAACTTTGGTGCTCCTCTTCCTCAATGGCTGTAAACCCTAATCTATCCAATTCAAATTTCAATCTAAAGCTAAAATTTCAAACTCCTCAAAAAAATTCAGAAAAAATATATATCGAAGCTCTCGATATACGCATCTCAAAACTGCAATTCGTTTTTTGATTTGAATCACCATTTGTTCAGAAATTTAAGGTGAATTCTCGATCATCCATCGTGTCGAAATCAACGTCGGCTGATCGAAAAATTGAAGACACGGTTCTGTGAAGAATCACGAGGGGATGGCATCAGCATAGGTGATTCGTCGTCTTAAAGGTTAGATCGCTCGAAAAATTTCGATTAGGGTTAGAAGTATGTGGCGGCGGCGTGGCGTAAATAGAGACTGGAGGCGACTAGGGTGGCCGAGATGGATGCGGCAGAGGGGGTTGAGGCCATATGGGTGTTCGGCAGCGATGAAGTGGACGGTGGTGCTCGAAATCGACGGTCAATAGTGATGTTCACTGGGTTCTTGCGTGCGTGTTTTTGTCGCGTATGGAAATGTGGGAGAGAGAAGGTAAGAGTGGGGGGGGGGGGCTGACGTGTTTACTTTGGTGATTATTTTATTTTAATTTGTATTTAATTTTCAACTCGTTTTAACTCGAATAACTTTTGCATACGAACTCCGTTTCACGCACGAATTTTTTGTTAGGATCATAATAAAATTCAGGACATTTTGGCGCTGGTTTTGACGAATTTGGAGACTGTGCAATTTTTGGGTTAAATTGGATTTAAATTCAATTTAAATCTCAAAGGTGAGTGTTTTAACCCACTCACAACTTTTAAGATTTCTTATGTTTGTTAAATTAAATTTTGATGTGATTTAAAATTTATTTATGAATGTTTGGGCATATATTTAATCATCATCTCAGTTAGATTGCATTTATTTAAATTAAATTGTTATTTAACTATTCATTGCATATAAATTGCCAATTAAATTGTTATTTATTTATTTTTGCATATAAACTGCCAGTTAAACAGTTATTTAATTTATTATTGAATATAAACTGCTAGTTGATACCTGTTGTTTATTATTCGTTCTATATTGATGCTGTTGTTTAAATTGGATGGTAATTGTGATAAATGGTTGATGGTTGATATTAGATGAATGGATGCTGTATTTTATATTGTTATAAACTGCAATTTATTATGCATTTTCATTTCATTCGAGATTGCGGTTTGAAATGATATACAACCGCATTTTATTTTTAAATTGCGGATTGAAATGATAAATATCTATATCACTTGACCACAGGATAGAAAATTATATGCAGGCACTGTGGTATATATATAAAAATTTATTTTTGAAATGATTTTCTATGGTTTTGGAAAGAATACGGTTTAATAAATATTAAATTGTAATGTTATATAAATATTAGTTTATATATATATAGTTAAATTCTTGAATTTAAGCTATGTATAAAATTGATTAATAAAAATGAGTTAAATAATAAACTTTGATTTCTTTTATATAAAATTGTTAAGTATCTATTTAAATTCTATTATATATAGAGTTTATAACGACTCAAATAAAACTAAGGTTGGAAGATAAATGTGAATTTGATCTGAATTAAAGTATTTAAGAATTTTCCTCGAAAAATTTAATTTGAAATGTAAATAAATTGAAATTTAAAGGGTATGATTTTATAACTTGATTTTATTTAGAGGATGTAAATGAATATCAAATTTGTTTAAATGAATATTATCAAGTTAATGTAATTGGAAGAATATCCAGTTATTTGAAGTCTAAAGATTTTACTAAAATGATATTTGATTTATTAAGTAAACATTTCAAATCTAAATAATAGTAGTTGAAATTGATATATATGAAATTATCAAAGAGTAAGTTTTGAAATGATGGAATAACTAAAGCTTTGAAATATATGGAAATTATATTGGTTTATTTGGAAATTTAAAATCCATATTGGAATTGATTTGTGAAGGTGAAGAAGCTATTTTACTATATAAAGTAATTTAATATTTAAGCCATTTAAGTGGTGCAGTAAGTTTCAAAGTTATTAAATTCAAAGTTTTATGTTTGAAAGGCTATATTTCAAGTTTTGGTTTCGAAATAGTATAACTTTGAAATGTTATAGTTTATGAAAAGGATATATTTGAAAATGATATCAAATTTTATTTGGGTTTTAAAAAAAGAAAGAAATGTTATCATATTTATATGGATTTGAAATGGATAATATATTCTGGTTTTAAAAGTATAAACTATTTTGATAAGACCGTGGTGTTATAATAATGTTTGGTTGTTGAAGAGACCGGGATCGGAAGTTGTCATACTCTCTGCCAACTTCGAAAACCACTTTAACAACCGTGTACGCGGTGGAGATTCCAGAATGAAGTAGGATGGTGGCGATGTTTCCTTTGAGGTAAATACATGGACCCAACTCCCGTGAGTTGGTATAAGGTGGCTAAAACAGGAGCGATTGACGGGTTAATTAGGTAGCACCTTTGATCAGACACATCCCTTCGATATTATATTTTGACTTTTGGATTGATTTAGTGGCCACTTTTGATTTTTTTTATTTGGGGGTGTGGCTCGAGGTGGGCGGTAGCTGCGTGCTACGCGTTACCACCGACCCGGATGCGTAATTGGTATATCTACCCTGGCATTGCCTAGTTGTGCCGTGTCACTTACACTATCGCGCCTTGTACGAGTTTGGTTTTCTCCCGTAGCCCGTGGAGTATTTAGGGTAATCTGGAGATGCGTTGATACTGGATAGACTACTGGGACTATTACGTGTTAAGGGCTATATGGGTAACCCCTTAATGCTATGAAAAAAGAAAGTTTATTTTACTATTTAGACACTATTATAATAGCGAAATATTACTAATAGTAAAAAGTTTAACAGGTCCTTAGGAGATGTGAATCCCGAGCATCACTTAAGTTACCGAACTCATATTTGTTTCTGTTAATTTAACTCACATAAGATATTTTAGTTCTGACTCGAATGTTTTGTATTTTCAATTCGCTTGGGTCAGCCTGAGCATTTCAGGATTCGAAGACTTTAGCTCTGGAGGACATGGACGAAGATTTATATTACTATTATCTATTATATTATTCCACCACACCATTTTATTCCGCTGCATTGTTATTATCCTGTGGTATGTGAACTCTGATATTTATTGTATAAAGAAAAATTAAATATTTTGTAAAACAGTTTTATAAACTGTATATTGATTTTTATATTTTATCGTTCCGCTGCAAGATTCTGTTTTGTTTTTTTTCCTTCTCTGTTTTTCTTATTTGCCCCATAACAGTCCGCCTTCCGTATGGTTTGAATTGGCACATGTGTCGATTTAAAGCATGCGAAAAGGCGGGGCTTTACATCTGGTATCGGAGCTTTGGTTTAGCGATAAACCTTAGCTTTGTGGGGTCTGACTATTTATTAATAGGGTAGTAATATCCTATGGGAGTCGTTGAGTGTATATATATGAGAGAGCGTATTTGTTAGTGTTATAAAAGGTTTTAATATTGTGTTAATTTGTTTCATTTTGTATTTAAAAATTCTGGTTGGTGCATGGGACGCTATGACATCAATAGGGATTTCTAAACACTTAATAGGACAGACCGACATAATATTTGGTTTTAATACAAGTGAATGAAATAATTTTGCCTATTATATTTTCTATATATATAAAGTAAATTTTTATAAATGATATATATTTGGTTACAATGTATTGGTTGTTAGGAAATGAAATTTATAAATAATAGGTGAAATAAGATAGAAAATAAAATCAATGAAAATTTGGAAATTTTAGAACTTAAGTCCGGGATTTTGAAAAAAATGCTTTCAAGGGATTTTTGAAATATAATAGTATTATTTAGAAGTATTTTCTGATATAAATATTTCAATATAAATTGAAAGGACTATTTTAAAGAATTTTTGGAAAAGATACGAGTTCTGTACTTCCCTCTCTGTCGTTGGAAAATAATTTCGGTGATGAGTGCACGCATCATCGACATTCATTTTCGAGTTTTGAAGTGGGAATGCCACTGTAGTAGTTTTACTACAGAGTTGTTTTGATAAACAAATACAAATTTTAAATTGTTTTAAATATAATTTGATATATATAAATTTGTAAGAGTATATTTATCTGTTATTTTAAAATGATTTGAATAAAACCCGGTATTTAATTCTTAAGTTTCCATTGATTAATAGTTTCAGTTATTGTAGTGAAATTGAATACAACTAATTTAAAATTAGAACCTTCAATTAAAATAAGAAATTTAATGCTAAGTTATGAATGAAATTAAAAGAAATCTGAATGTGTAACCTATAATACAAAGGATATAATTATTGAACATTGAATAAATTTTAAAAGAAATAAGATAAACTTGTGTAACTTTCAATTACAGTCTTAAAGGCATATCTATAACTTACCAAAGATCTAAAAGTTGAAATGTTAATAAGAAAATGTAATGGAAATTGTACAAGTAAAAGTATGTAATGAAGTGTTCAATAAATTTCTCCTATTTATAGGAATCGATGTTATAAAGTTATAAATTTAAGTAAATGGTGGAAGCTAGTATAAATAAAATAAGTAGAAAAGATGAATACATTAAATATATGATTGTAGACTAAAGTAATGCATTGAGATGTTAAGTAAACGAAATTGAGAAATGAATGCATGAAATGCAAATAAATAAATAAATGAAGCTATAAGAAATTGATGGAAAATAAAAAGGATAAACCATTATATAAATGAAAAGGAATCAAAAAACAAATATTATGAAATAAAATTGATTAAAATTAACTGGATCTATTGGAATTGTTGTTTGTTTGGTTTATGGTTGTTTAGGCAAGGATACTTTAAGATTGTTAGATGTATGAATAATCTATTTCGTTTCATCTAAGAATGTTGAGTAAAAGATGCACCTAGTACTTTATTCTTCATTCTGTACAATTTAAAGTTTTGAACCCGAACAACTACCTGTTTTGTCTGATATGGATGGATAGTTGAATTGGGTTGATTCTGTATGATGGTTGTATGTTGTTTGTTGCAATTGATTGTTGTTGTATTAATTGTATTTGGGGTTGAAACAACCTTAAATATTTCATTTTATATAATTGTTAACCTTTTGGATTATATAAGTGAAATACAGGTTATGGAAGCAATTGCTACTGCTTTTGGTTTCATAATTAAGCGTAAATTGCCTGACAAATAGGTACGTTTTCGGATTACGGTTTATAGCGCTATTATATTGTTTTTCCCGTGTTGGGATATATATTATTTTGGAAATATATGTTATATATTGTATATTTAATATAATATTTTCTTCCGAGCCTCTCCGTACAAAGGAGACTCTACCGAAATTTTCCGTAAATTTTGGACTTAATTTTTTTTGAAAATGATTCCCAACTTTATTAATTTAAGTATAAAAAGATTTAATGGTTGTAAATTTGTATATTTTATTTAAAGTAATGGACTTTTTAAATTTATTTGTTTATAAATTTAATATTTTAAGTAAGATATATTGA
This sequence comes from Allium cepa, assembly GCA_030765085.1. Lineage (NCBI taxonomy): Eukaryota > Viridiplantae > Streptophyta > Magnoliopsida > Asparagales > Amaryllidaceae > Allium > Allium cepa. The sequence continues at coordinate 621,477,813 of CM060938.1, read as the reverse complement.
TTTCTTAATCCTTCTTTTCTCTTCTTTTACCTTCTTTTCCTTTTCGAGGACGAAAAGTTTTGAGTGGAGGAGAGTGTAACGACCCGTAAATTTTGATAAATAAATTGGTTAGTTTAATTTAATTTTTGCAATTATATTTAGGAAGAAATAAAAAAATTATAATTTATAATGGAGCAAATGTTGAAAATGGAATGAAACCATGGAAATTAAAGCTAAGTGTTAACAGTTGAAATGAAATTACGAATGATTGAAGTAATGCAAATTGTTATACTAGGCTAAGAATTGAATATAAGAAAACAAAGGTGTCACGACCCAAAATTCAGCGTTCAAAAATTGACATCAAATACCTCACTTGTATTCGACTGTCGGAGATTCGAACAGCGAATTCCAGTTCGGATGGAGCTTATAACAATATTAGATGAATATAAACAGCGGAAAACAAAATGAACTGCAATACATCAATATTCCAGATACAACATCATCTCAAAATTCATTACAACATCATCACCAACATCAGAGTATTTTTTAAACATATAACACAGCTTCAAAATAGACCATCACGATTGAACAACAAGTGATTGCATTCCAAGAAAGTCTTCAAAGAAATGAAGTAATAACGAACTTCCAAAACTAAGCACCTCGAGATCCAAAAGCTTTCAAAATATCTCCAAGTCAAAAAGCCTTCAAAAACCGATAACCTCCAAACCATAAGACTTCAAAATCCAGCTAGTACCAAAACACGGAAAACCGGCTACTAAGCTACCCGTGTGGAAATTATAGGCACCCAGAGTTTAGAAAGGAAACAATAAACTCCGGGACAGTCATGGGACTGGTATGAGTAAACAAAATCAGTTGCTTTGAATAAAACAGATTTTTAAAAGAAAACCGTTCATACTTTTGAAAAATAAAACTACCATAAGACCTCTTGCCACACACACAATGCAATCGCACACTTGGAGAAGATTTCTTCTTATGATAGTCAAATATGCCATATACGAGAAAAATCTTTGATATTATTATTAGTGCATAGTGTAGAAAACATTTCGAAAGTATAATATTAATCTTAGCCGGCATAGACATTCCGAACTATGCCTACTATATCTACCATCTAAACAGTGGGGAGCCACCATAAGTAAATGGCAGGTAATACAACTAAAACCGTACTGTGTTCGTATTGGGAATTGGCAACAAATGGTTAGGCTAAGGAACTTCCTGGGCCACATGGGTACGCCTCTGGATGGAAGTCCCGAGAACCTAATCGGATCTCTTCCAACACAAGCCCGGGTTACCTCTATAACTAGGTAACTACTACACGAGTATGCCATCCCCCAGTTGTAACCAACCTTTATCCGGGGCCCCAACAACAATCACAAAGTAATATATATATTTGCGATATCCACATAAGTTAAGTATTTGGGCTCCAACCCTAAGGGGCGCTACCCCCAATAACCTTGCTTCATCTTTCCTGTTTCGACCATTACCGGGTTGTGAGGTTCGACGAAGTCTCGTCCATAAAGCTACGCTTTTCAAAAAAGCCATGCTTTGATCAACAAATGATCAGCAGCAGTCAGCATGCCACATTGCCAAGTTGAAAAATATATTACTGATAACCTTCAACTACATAACCTCTGAGCTCGTATGTATCGGAGAAGGGTGTTAAGCCAAGAGAATAAATTCTCCACCACCAATAAAAATGTATTTGAAAGAAATCTGCTTTATATCTCAAAATGTAATGTCAGACATACAATCCATACAAGTCTGTTCCAGGTTCGAACAGAACCGAAGGCACTTCCGAAGAAGCCCTTGCAATCCGGGCATCCACAATCCCGATCGGACTCCCCATCACATATGGAGAACTCTATACCGGAGCAACTCGGTGCAGAGTCATTTGACGGGTTATCCTATCGTTCTCGAAGACGTCCGGTCTTCACCGCCGTCTTCAATTGCTATCCATTTCGTCGTATCACATATTCGGGATGGGTTATATGACACAAATGTCCTCTCTCGGCTAATCTGAATAATGAGCGTCAATTTTAAAAACATGCGGATATGTCATTCACAAAGATTCATAGGTTCGATGTGGGTTTCAGATAACCAACTGGAATCCGACTCCCTGTCGCATCGAAATTCAAAAGCCGTTTTACGGGCCAAAGGGGTTTCATATTCACGTAAAAAAATACAGAATCACAGCTCAGCACAAAGCAATTCATATCATATAGCATCACGATTACAATCAGAGATATCAGTCAGTACACGTCATACAATAGTTATCAATCATCTACAACTAAGATGAATCAATCGTGTGATTTAAACTAATTAATCACATAATTAATTTTATTAATCATCTTTAATCAGCGATTAGTTATCCTTAATTAAAATTAATTAAATCTTTAGTCATCTTCATTAATTAATCATTCCTTAATTAATTACCCTAATCAATTAATCCTTATTTGTTCATTAATTAAATCTTGATTACTTTTATTAATTAATTATTTCCTTAATTAAATTATCTTAATAAATTAATCCTTAATTTTTTTATTAAAAAAATCTTTAAAAAAATTAATTAAGTAATTACTTCTCAAGTAATTATATTATCAAAATCTTCAATTATTTAATAAATCAAAAGATAAATTAATTACTTTGATTTTCCTTTAGAACTTGTTTTATAAATCATCTCTATCACCTTATTTAATTAAAAGATTTAGATTTGTTTTAAATAACATTTATCTTAATTACCTTCCTTAATTTCATTATTCAATTTATATAATTAAATTCTTAAAATAATGTAACAAAAATTAAATTAAGTTTAATTACTTTAAAATGTCTTGCTTAAACCTTAATTAGGTAGAACTCAAATAAAAATCATCATTTGATAAAAGGCATTTAAAATCGTTCAAAAGTTTGAATTTTCATTTTAAAGTAAAACTGTTTTGTGTATCAATTCCGAGGCCACTTCGAGTCTTCCCCGAAAAATTTTGCTGCTTGCTTCAAGATTTTCAAAAATTGACCCGTATGCCTTAAAATTTTAAACTAAAACTTTGTTTAAGTACCAACCTGTGTGACCCCAAAATTTACTTCGAGTCTACACTCGAGCTTGAACCCCTATCTCCAGAAAGCTGCTTCGAGTTTTCCTTTTATTCCCCAATATGCTTCCCCCTGACACAAACCAACTGTGTGCACATGCACAACTCCTCCGGCCGCCTCCGGTTGAACTGCTGGTCATCAACACGTCCACGATGATGCTCTCAAACCTCTCAAACACCCAAAAATTCGAAACTATCACGATCTTGCATTTTTGTCCTCAAACCCAAAACTGGAACGAACAAGTGACTCTAAAAAAACGCCTCGCTTCCCCTCTTATGATCATTAGAATTCACGACACCTTGTCCAAAGCTCCACTAGCGTCCCACGCTTCTGATGGACCCTACCTTATGACTTCTGATGGTCTATAGATGGTGCGGCGATCACATTTCTAACCCTGACTTGTTTAACACCTTAAACCCTAACACTATCAAAATCAACGCCCATGTTGATTTAGAATTAAACCCAATATTTTTCCCAAACTCCATAGTATTCCAGCAAGCCTCGACCATGATTTCGAGCACCCAAACGCCATAGATCGCCAGAAAAGCCCAAATACGTATCTCCAGTTCAACGTCAAAATGCTCACTCCACACGTAATTTAAAATCATGATTTTAGTCTTAAGAATCAACAATTTCAAAGATGATTTAAGTTATATAATCAAATCGAATAATCGAAGAATTCAAATTTAAATTATAAATCGAGTTTCATAGTGTTTTCTTGTTCCAGACTCTGTATCCTGGATATTAGTCTTTTAAATGTTTTTTAAAAATTCAATGTTAAATGAATTTAAACACTTTTTGTTTTGATACTTCAATCTAACAAAACTAGAAATGAAGAATTTAGGGTTTTTTGACAGTTTTTCTAAAAACCTGTAGCTAGAACACGATTAGCAACCTTGTACATCAATATGCACAGGCAAGATGCATAAACTCATTGACAGATTTTGCATAAAAACCCATATTCAAACTTGCTTACATCATGTATTCAGACAACAGATCAAAATTTTTTGAAAGATTTACTCACATATATAATTTGGCAGAGATAGTTCTCCTATTTGAAGATCAAAACTTGGAACTGCTTTTTTTTCTTCTTAGCTTGATTTTGAATTTGTTATCTGTGACAAATTTTGTGTGAACTTGTTTAAGCTCTGATGTATTTTACTTACTTATTTTTTACAACAAATTAAAAATTAAATTTACTTATAGTTAATTTTTAATTGAAAAGAGGGAAGAAAAATCTCTGGCCTGCACCTTAAAGCTTGTGTCTGCTAATTTCTTTTTTTATTCCCTTTTAAGTTAATTCCTTATTCTCCCTTTAATCTTTGAAATTCTCCTGCTTGATCTTGTAGTATTTGTTGAAGAGTTGAAACTATTCTTGAATTTTTCTTTTGGCTTAAGATATTGAGAGGAAAGTTAGATACAGATTTTCTTTTTTCTGGAAATTTGTTTTCTTGATTTCAAAGTTGAGGAAAATAGGCTTGTTTTTGATGATTTTTTTTCTAATGTAAAGACTGCACATATTTTTCTTTCTTTTAAAATGAATAAAAGAGTAAGAGGAGAAGATAAAATGACTTATGTAATTTTATTTCCTTTTCTATAAATTTCCTAAGAAAATGAAAATAATGCAAATGACACTTGTTAAAATTTTCTTCTCATGAATCACACTTGTCTCTATAGTCATTGCTAGCTTAACACTTGTAATTAATTTTTTTTATTAACATAATATTTTACATTATTTGAATTGTATTTAAACTTACATTTCCATTAAAAATATTGGCTTTATATTAATACACATTATTAAAAAGAGAATGTTTGGAAATTAAATACATATTAAATAAATTACATAGATATATATATATTTATAAATCCAAATTATTTTACTAAAACAATTATTTTAAAATTTAAATTCGAATTAAAAATCAAATTCAATATATAAATTCAAATTTACCTACATATGCACACATACATATACATATATGTATAACGTTTAGATTCAAATGTTTTTGTTTATATTTTTTTTTAGTATTTCAAATTTTATACACAAAAGAAATTTGAAATTTTTTATTCATTTAAATTATCACTTATTATTTATTTATTTTGAAACTTTTCAAAGTATATTACAAAAGTTCAACATTTACCAAATTTAAATTGATAAATTTTGGTATGTTACATATTTTCCCCTTAAGAAAATTTCGACCTTGAAATTTGAAAGAGAGAGAAAAGCCAATAAAGAATATACGAATTCAAAAAAGGATAGAGAAATGGCTTACCAGTTTAAGCCGAGATATCCACTCTGCAATTCGGATAAGACTTTTGCATACTGTCTTCTGTCTCCCAAGTACAGTCCTTTGGATCGCCGCTCCACTGCACTTTAACCAGTTTCATAATTTTGTTCCTTAATTGCTTTTCATCACGATCCACAATCTTTATTGGTTCTCTTTTAACTGCTAGATTTGGTGTGATCTCGAGATCCTGCTGAGTTGCCTCTTCGGTAATACTGTTTGGATCGTGCATGTACTTTCGAAGATGTGAAATGTGGAACACATCGTGTACGCCGGATAACCAATTAGGTAGCTGCACTCGATATGCTAGAGGACCAATCCTTTCCAAAATAGGAAAAGGACCAATGTATCGCGGTGCCAACTTACCATTCTTCCCAAATCTTAACACATTCCGCATTGGAGATACTTTCAAGAAAACGGAATCTCCAACTTGAAATTCCAAAGCTCTTCTTCTGTGGTCGTAATAACTCTTCTGGCGGCTTTGAGCAGTTATTAACTTCTTTCGAATAAAATCGCTTTTTCAGTGGCTTCTTTAATCATATCTGGTCCAAGAATGAGTCTATCACCGGATTCAATCCAGCATGCCGGTGATCGACACGGACGACCATATAAAGCTTCAAAAGGAGCCATTTCGATACTGGCTTGATAACTATTACTATATGAAAATTCGACCAAATGTAAATTGTCCTCCCAAGAACCACCAAAGTCGAGAATACAAGCTCGCAAAAGATCCTCTAATATTCGATTTATCCTTCAGTCTTCCCATCAGACTGTGGGTGATAAGCAGTGCTGAAATTTAATTTTATTCCCAACGCAGCTTGAAATGCCTCCCAAAATCTACAAGTGAAGATCGGGTCACGATCACTGACTATACTGCTCGGTATACCGTGGATATGGACAATCTCTTTGATATATATAGCTCAGCTAAACTTGCTGCTGTCCGGGTGGATTTCACTGGAATGAAATGGGCTGACTTAGTCAAACGGTCCACAATAACCCAAATTGCTTCATTCCCCTTTCGAGTGCGGGGCAACCCATCGATGAAATCCATCGATACCTGATCCCATTTCCACTTTGGTACCTCCAAAGGCTAGAGTAAACCCGCCATCTTCTTCTGATCACTTTTAATTTGTTGACAAGTAGCATAGCGACTCACATATATAAATATATCTCTTTTCATTGTCTTCCACCAGAAAGTTCTTTTGATATCTCTATACATCTTATTAACTCCTGGATGGATATTGAGTTTTGATTTGTGACATTCATCTAGAAATTCACGCTTCAAATCAGGGAAGTCTGGAACACATATTTTGCCTTTCAACCTTATAACTCCCCTACTATCCATCTCAAAACTAGTGTCTTCTCCTTGGCAAATTCTTTTATAAATTCCCTGAAGAAACTCATCTTCATATTGCTTTCTCGCGATCCTCTTAAGAAGAGTAAGAGTGATAACAAGATATGCGAGAACAACATGTCTTCTGCTTAAAGCATCGGCAACTACATTGGCTTTTCTGGGTGTATACAGAATATTTGGGTCATATGACGCTAGAAATTCTAACCATCATTGTTGCCGTAGATTTAAATCTTTCTGGGTGAAGAGATATTTCAAAGATTTATGGTCGTTGAATAATTCAAAATTTTCACCTAAAACAAAGAGAGTTCGTTAAGTGTATTTATTTAGTTAAGTTAAATTTCTTATATCGTTAAGAAAGCTGAAAAAGGTTCTTATGTAGAAGATGATGTCGCCGGATTTTCAAAGCGAAAATAACAGCTAAAAGCTCCAAATCATGTGTTGGGTAATTTCTCCCATGCGGGCGTAATTGTCTACTAGCGTAGGCAATTACTTTCCCATTTTGCATTAGTACCGCACCCAAACCACTCCACAAGCATCAGTATAGACAGATGACCCTTGGTTCCCGTTAACGATTGCGAGTACGGGAGCAGTAGTTAATCTCCTTTTCAATTTCTGGAAAGCTTCATCACATTTTGGAGTCCAATCGAATTTAGCATTCTTCATTGTTATCTTATCAATGGACTGGGCAACTTAGAAAAATCCTGGACAAACTTTCTATAATATCCCGCTAAACCCAAAAAACTTCGAACTTCTCTAGGAGTAGTGGGTCGCTTCCAGTCTAAAATTGCAGAAATCTTGCTTGGATCAACAGAAATACCTTCTTCATTAACAATATGACTAAGAAATCTGACTTCCTTGACCCAAAAGTGACATTTAGAGAATTTAGCGAATATGATATTCCTTCTCAATATCTCCAAAACAATTTTGAGATGTTCAGCATGCTCCTCTTCAGTTTTGGAGTAAATCGAGATACCATCAATAAATATAAGGACAAATTTGTTCAACACTTCTTGAAACACTCGGGTCATTAAATCTACGAAGTACGCGGGAGTGTTGGTTAGTCCGAAGGGCATGACTAACCATTCGTAGAACATGTTAGGACCCCTAAAGGCAGTCAAATGAACAAAATCCTCGGCTATTCGTAGCTGATGGAATCCCTGAGCTAAATCCATCTTAGAAAAGAATCGAGCGCCATGAAGTTGATCAAATAGATTGTCAATTCTAGGTAAAGGAAATTGGTTCTTGAGAGTTTTCTTATTGAGATCGCGGTAATCTACACACAATCTCAAAGATTCGTCCGATTTAGCCACAATCACGACAGCTGAACCCCATTCGAAAACACTAGGGCGAATCAATCCTTTTTATAGAAAATCTTGAGTTTGACTGACTAATTCAATTCTTTCCCTAGGTGCCATCCTGCGACTTGCGGTAACGAAAAGACGGGCATTGGGTACTAAGTCAATTCAGAATTCTATTTCTCTGTGTGGAGGTAAGGTTTTACTTCTTCAAATACGTCGAAAAATTCCTAAACAACAGGTATAGACTCCAGACTGGGTTCAGGATATCCTAAAGTATACATCAATTTATCTCTCTTTGGACTTGGATCCTCACAAGAGATTTCAATAAAATTTCGAAGGTTTGTTTTGATCGAGATCGTTCGATTGTTACAATCTAATTTGGCTTTGTATTTTGTTAGCCAATCCATTCCGAGTAAAATTTCGAATTCATTAAAATCAAGAACAAAGAGACTGATAGGGAATCAGTAACAAGAATACAAGATAGGAATGTCTCTACATCGTAGACAAGTTTGCAGGACCACCAAATGGGTTTTTCACATAAATGGGCTCATTGACAAAATTAGGTTTTAATTCATTTACGGCTTGTTGTGAGATAAAATTATGTGTAGCGCTCCTGTCAAACAAAACTTAACAACTTTATCATAAATAGTAAGGTTACCTTCCAGAACACCTTTTCCTTTTTCTGCTTTCGAAGTTGAAGGGTCTTCCTTTATCGCATAAACATTTGCCACCTGTGCTTGCTTCATCACCGAGAAATTCTTAACAACATGTCCAGGCTTGTGACAATTATAGCATTCTCTAACTCCATGAACAGTCTTCACAGGTTGTTCCTTCTTAACTTGCTTCTTCGGGTTTTTGCAGCTATTTGAATAATTGCCCTTTTCTTGGCAATTGTAACAAGTTACATTTCTAGCTGAATTTCCTTGACTGTTCTTCTTATTCTTGCCTTGATGTGGCTTCTTGCCCCCAAACTTTCTTTTTTTTCCAATTCCGATTACTTGAATTTCCTCTTTACCTTGGAATCTCCTGCATATCTAGGGTGCCCATATCAATAAGATCAGAAAAAGATTCTTTGACGTGTTCTGTCATCCTTTCGTGATACTTCTTGTTCATCCCCCAAATGAACCTTTCATTTTTCTTTAGAGGCGTGTTTACCAACTCTGGACCGAAATGGGATAGTTCGTTGAACTTGTTTAAGTACTCCTCAAATGACAAGCTTCCTTGCTTTAAGTCCATAAATTCTTGATACATTCGGGAAATTCCTGCCGATGACATATAGCGCTTTTCAAACACTTCCTTAAATCGACTCCGAGTAAACTCTTCTTCTGGTTCATCTATAATGACTGTTTCCCACCAAGCTAATGCTTCTTCTTGGAGTTTCCAAGAAGCAATTAGTCGCATTTGATCATCTTGCAGCTTAAGCCCTTTAAAGATCTTTTCACATGATATGATCCATGCCTGGGCCTCAATAATCGGGCCGATGAATGGCCTACCACCAAGCCTTGAGAAACTCTTATACAAATCAGCCAGATTCGGCTGATGCTGAGTAGGCATAGCTGCTTCTGCTGTAGGGGAAACTTGGCTAGCTGTTGTAGCATTCCCTTGACCCCAAGCTCTTCCTCTTTGTCCGCTCATCCTTACTATCTGTAATTAGTAAGAAATTGATTTAGATATTCGGACGAGATATCTTAAGGAATATCAGCAGTTAAAGAAAATAGACTAAGAAAATTTTGAGGTTTCAGTCTTGGTTTATACTCATCCTAAGGTATACTTCACCCTATCTCTAATGAGCCACCTAATGTGTCATACTCCGTAGCTAAAGTTCTTACTCAACCTTTAGCTCTGATACCACTTGTCACGACCCGAAATTCAGCGTTCAAAAATCGACATCAAATACCTCACTTGTATTCCAACATCAGAGTAGTTTTTATACATATAACACAACTTCAAAATAGACCATCACAACAGAACAACAAGTGATTGCATTGCAAGAAAGTATTTAAAGAAATGAAGTGATAACGAACTTCCAAAATTAAGCACCTCGAGATCCAAAAGCTTTCAAAATATCTCCAAGTCAAAAAGCGTTCAAAAATCGATAGCCTCCAAACCATAAGACTTCAAAATCCAGCTAGTACCAAAACACGAAAAACCTGCTACTAGGCTACCCATGTGGAAATTATGGGCACCCAGAGTTTAGAAAGGAAACAATAAACTCCGGGTCAGTCATGGGACTGGTATGAGTAAACAAAAAACAGTTGCTTTGAATAAAACAAATTTTTAAAAGAAAACCGTTCATGCTTTTGAAAAATGGAACTACCATAAGACCTCCCGCCACACACACACAATGCAATCGCAAACTTGGGGAAGATTTCTTCTTATGATTGTCAAATATGCCTTATACGAGAAAACTCTTTGATATTATTATTAGTGCATGGTGTAGAAAACATTTTCGAAAGTATAATATTAATCTTAGCCGGCATAGACATTCCGAACTATGCCTACTATAGCTACCAACTAAACAGTGGGGCGCCACCATTAGTAAATGGCAGGTAATACAACTAAAACCGTACTGGGTTCGTACTGGGAATTGAGTTTCCAACAAATGGTCGGGCTAATGAACTTCCTGGGCCACATGGGTACGCCTCTGGAGGGACGCCCCGAGAACCTAACTGGATTTCTACCAACTCAACGCCGGGTTACCTCTATAACTAGGTAACTACTACACAAGTATGCCATCCCCCAGTTGTAACCAACCTTTATCCGGGGCCCCAACAACAATCACAAAGTAATATATATTTATATATATATATATTTGTGATATCCACATAAGTTAAGTATCTGGGCTCCATACCATGATACCACTTCTATCCAGAAGGAAATGCACATACCCTAAGGGGAGCTACCCCCAATAACCTTGCTGCATTTTTCCTATTTCGACCATTACCGGGTTGTGAGGTTCGACGAAGTCTCGTCCACAAAGCTACGCTTTTCACAAAAGCCATGCTTTGATCAACAAATCTTCAGCAGCACTCATCATGCCACATTACCAAGTTGGGAAATATATTACTGATAACCTTCAACTACATAACCTATGAGCTCGTATGTCTCAGAGAAGGGTGTTAAGCTAAGAGAATAAATTCTCCGCCACCAACAAAAATGTATTTGAAAGAAATCTGTTTTATATCTCAAAATGTAATGTCAGACATACAATCCATACAAGTGTAACAGCCCGCAAATCCGTACCACTTGAGTCATCACTATTCTACAACAATCAACTCAAGTTGCACAGAAATACGAACCATTAGGGTTAAAGAAGAAGAGGTAGAAGAAGAATATTGAAATCAACAACAGAATCTAACCTTCGCAACGGAATAAAATATAATAGATAGTAAATAATCTTTACTCAAAATCAAATATATCCGTTTACAAACATTACATCATCAGAGTACATCAATCACAGCTCAACATCAATGTCATAAAATGAATACACAACAACTCAAGATACACAACAACTCAAATAGCGGAAATATATATATAATCAAGTACGAGAGTATGTATCGTCATCCAGCTCGTCTCCTGAACTCCACAGCATCTCCTGTATCCAATAATACTCGGTCTGACCCGAGCATGACAGTTAAATAACACCCGAGTCAGTCTGGAATACCAGCGTAAGAAAATCACACCCAATTGATTTTTTTAAAGTTTCAAAAATTCTTTGAAAACAAAAGCATCTCGTAAGACCACGCCACAAATAAACATGTCGGGTTTTTACCTTACGATAGCTAAAACAATTTTTATACAAATCCTCTGATATTATAATAGGGTCTGTTTACAAATACTTATAAAATAGCCGAAATTGTTACATCTATTAAATTCCAGCTATTAGCCACAGAGTGAGTAATACAAACAAAACTCGTACAAGGCTCGTAGGGAGAATGGATTTCCAACTAATGACTAAGCACCGGGGTACCACCTGTCACAGTACGGGGCCTAGATCACCGTACGGAGGAGTACGCCCGCTCCACTGCAACACAATGTCGGGACCATCCCTTACTGGACAGTCCCGAGTGAGATCACCCCACGGTTGGGATCAGCAACCGCCCACTAAGCCGAAATAAAAAGGGACATCTAGACTGGAATGACCTCACCCTTCTTGGGTGCTACCCACCTAGCCTTGCTGCATATCCCCTGATTTTCAGCCATTCCCATTTGATGAGGCTTGAGGCTTAAGCGTTACCTTTTTAGAACATATTCCTTAGAATGCCCATTGTCCACCTGACGATGTTTCGCAAGCATTCATCCATACAAGTCCGTCACTGGTTCGAATGGAACCGAAGGTACTATTCCCACTACACCCATTTTGGAAATATCCTCAGGATTAGTAGCGACTAGCCCTTGCACTTCACTGCTCCATCTTCGAATCCAAAATCGTTTACATGAAACGTACAAACCGGATCGAAGTGGTTTTCGAGAAATAAATCTCGATCCCGGTCTCTTCAAAACGATCAACGCATTGTTCAATATTGATAGTCGGTTATTTAACTATCAACTAGTATTCACAAACAACCTCAAACAATCTCCCAAATTATTTATTACCTTCCAAATATCTTCACAAGATATATTTCTATTTTCAATCTTTTGAAAACAGTTTTCAAATCATTCTTTCTTTCCAGTATATACTTTCACAAATATTTTCTATCTCCTCGGAAATTACCAAGCACAAAACTAGATTTTAAAAAAATAAATTAAAACATTTTACTTTGAAATATATACCTTCAAAACATTTAAATTAAAATTATTTCAATAGTTAGTTAAAAACACATATTGAATGAATATTTGAAAATAAGGTTACTTAATAAATATAAAACTAGATTTATACTTTTAAAAACATAATATTAAGATATTCTTTGAATAATTACTACTATAATAGATAAAGAGAAAATACTTACTTAAGAACTTAAATATTAGAAATAAGAAATTTTCCAACACTTGCTTCTAAACAACTTTTAATCTTTTAACTTATATTTGAAAATTTACTTTGAAAACGTACTTGGTTATCCAGGGAGAATTTCAACTTCAATCACTTAAATCAATTTCCCAAATTGATTTCCAATTTATTTCCTTTTAATTCGGAATCTATTAATTTCAAATTTCATTTCTTGATTATAATTTAAGAATACTTTAACTAAAAATTCCAATTTTTTTTTAGATTTCTCAGTTACTTCTTTATTCTTTTAAATAAATTTAAACCTTGAATTTTAAAATAATTCTTTATTTCTTTAATTGATATAACTTAAGTTTACAATTCATCAATTTCATTTTATTAAAAATTACATTTCTCTTCATACTCGAAGTTATTATTATTTTCATATTACTTCTATTTCTTTACAATTCATTCTTAATTTATTCAAACTCTCTATAATTATTTCGCTTACAAATTTACTTCCTTTTAATTTCCTTTCAACAATCCAGTTCATATATTTTGGTAATTCATTATACCCGAATATCCAATCAAACCATACATTCAATATTCCAATATAGCTCATCATAGGATATCAAATAATCAAAACAGAGAATATTGAATAATTTAAATAAATGTGAGGGGTCCAGTTGGATCCCTCCAACATGTTTCCCTGCATCCACAGATGTTAGCACAACATAATATCCATTCCAAAATATACCAGACTAAAGCACATCAATCAATTCAACCATTCAAGAAATTATTTAAATTTAATCATTTAAATTTAAATTATACTGAGTGAGATTAACTCACCTTTTGCTTTTGATTTGCAGTCTATTCCATCTTGACTTGTTTTCCATTGTTGTTTTCAGACCTTGTAAAAATATTAGATGTTCTATTAATATTCGATTCAATTAGAAAATTAAGTCCTCATTTGATAAATTAATTAACTCTATATTTTATCACCCTTAACAAAATTTAAATTTACTAATAATTTAATTTAAGCTAATACTTCCCTTTAATAATCTTTAATAGCTAAAATTTATTAAATAGGTCAATCGTACAATTTTATCACCAAATCCCTTACATAATTTTCTTCCAAAATCTTATATCGATTTCCCATATATATATGTGTTTTAAACTTTGGAACATTTAAAACTAAATAGTAAATATCCTTTACTGAAAAATAGAATACTGAGTTATGTTATATATATTTTAACTGCATATTTTTTTTATTGTCTATTTATAATTAACAGTAAGACTTTAAATGCGTATATGTATATAGATTTATACTTATATCCCCTTTGTTTTAAATTTTTTTCTGTACATAATTTAAATCTCAACAGCAATTTATTAAACTTCAAAATTAAAATGCTTAAACAAAAGAATACCTTACTACGTACCATACGTGCCCTGCCATCGAAAAATCTCCCTCATCACTCGTAGAAGTCGCCAATGCCTTCACCTCTCCTCTGCTTCGTCCCACCTGCGAGCCACCACGCACGAACTTCCACACGCGAACACCTCCCCTCAACTTCGAATTCTAGCTTCAGCTATCCGCGCATCCACACGAGAACCCTATGCCGAGAGCTTCTTCAACTGATGCGCCTGCTCGCCCCCAAATCGCCTCGACGAACCCCTATCTCGAGCAACAGCAACTACTCGAACCCTAGCACATCCCTCCATCCTCGAGTTCAAGCTACGTCGATCGCGACCACGAAAAAACTTGCCACAGCAAAGGAAGTTCTCTTCCCCTCCTGCGCACTCGCGACTGCTGCCCTAACTTTCCCAAGATCGATCGACCCCATCGCGATCGATTCATGATTTTGTTCCAGAAATGGTATCGCGCGGCCATGATTTAAATTGGAGAGGAAAGAAAAATAAAATAAAATCTCGGCTGCTCGTATTTGGATTCAAGAAGATGGTTTCGAAGGAGAAAATCTAGAAGAGGAGGATACGATTCTCGACAGCCATTTTCTTTCGTTTTCTTATGTTCTTATTTTATCTTTATTTTAATTTTCCTTTGATATTTGAAGGGAAGCGTGATTTAAGGAGAAAAAGGGGAACACGATGTGATTTTTGCGTGTGAAGAAAGGAACGGTAGGTGGCTGATAGAAAGGGAAGTACATAGATGTGAAAGGTATGGTCATATCAAATAAATTTAAATTTTCAAACCGTCTCGATATAAATTTTCAACGCGTTTATATATCGTACGCTCATCCAACAACTCCAAACGCTACGAAAATTGGCAAGGCCGACGGGGTTAGATGGTCCCCGACCATTTTATTGCTGCACCAAATAGAACATTACACAGATTACACTGATCTAAGAAAACAAGGGGAGACATGGAACAACAAGCACAGGGGAACAAAATACAGAAAAGAAAAGACAACACAGTACTATATTTATAGCGAGGCAAAGATCCCAGGATCGAAAGAGAAGGAGAGAAGACTTATATCATTCTTAATTTCCTGCATAGTCCACTGCTTGAGTACTTTTTTGCTTTACTTGCATCGAACAGTCTTGTATTTCGCTCTCTCCAAACAGAGCTGATGAAACTCTTCAGTACTATGTTAAAAACCCTCTTTCGTTCATTTTTATATCCCGATCTCATATAAATCCTTTCCCACTCCACCTGATTGTCATCAGAGACATTAGTTCGTTGAAGCTTAGCCATGATGCATTTCCAGATTTGCTTAATAAAAGGGCACTCAAAGTATAAGTGTTCTACTGTCTCAGGTTGCTCGCAACAATAAATACAGTAGATGATGACAGTCATACCCATGCATGCAAGTTTAGTCTTGGTTATTCTTGCACGGTTAAGTACCTTCCAAAGCATGAACTTTTGTCGCATTTTACTATCTTTGCTCCAGGTACGCTTCCACCATTTCCATGTTGGGCAATTACCGTTATGCATGATAAATTCATATGCTTCTCCAGTTTTGAACTGAGCCTTTTTGCTACCCCAAACCAGACGAAACACTACGAAAATTGAAATCTGTTAATAATATAATACTACGGATCCAATGGAACTGGTTCCGTCGAATTCTGAGACTGCGCCTCGGAAGGCTATTTTTAAATTCAATTTAAACGATGAAATTTCAAAACTGAATAAATCAGTGTTAAATTCAATTTTACAACTTCTATTATCCTCAATATTATCAATATAAATTTTACAAGCCTTTGGATTATTTTTAACAAGCTTAAAACTCCAGATTCAACATTGCACCCAACTTCAAATTATTTAATTCAATAATTTAATTATCAAATAAATATTGAGATTTGAAATTAAAGTTAATAATTAACCCTTGAATATTTAAAATTAATTAAATATTCTCATTTCAAATGCCCAAAAATTCTGGGTCGTCACATTCCTCCCCCTTAAAAGAATTTCGTCCCCGAAATTACCAATTAGGAAGAATGATCCAATACCCGTTTACTTTTTCCAAAACCAATCAGTTCTTAACAATTCAACATCTTACCAACTATCTTTTTAATAGAAGGCCCATTATAATTCTTACTAACTTCCCTAATTTTTCCCTTAATTCCCTAACAACTTTATTTATACAATCATTCAAATTATAATTCAAAACTAAATTTTGAATTATCAAAAATTTTCTCAAAATTTTTCAAACTCCCAAAATTTTCGAAAAATTTCGCCAGCGTCTCCTTTGCGCGGCTGACTCGGTACAACCACAAAAGGGCACTACGGCCTCCCAAATCCAAAAAGAAAACAAAAGGCCAAGTGGCTCAATCCAAATCCAAATCCAAATCCCAATCAAATTCCATACCAAATTTAAATACATACCTTTTGTCAGGCAATACAAATTTATCTCTTGAAATCAAATCCAATTTCCTTTTCCCTTTTATAATACTTGCATATCCTGCTTAGCACTAATATCTAATCACAATATTCCCAAAACATTATATCAACTTTCTCACAAAATGCCAATATCTATTCATTAAAATATTAACTTGGAATATATTTATATTATCAATTTCCAATTAAGAATTCACTATTCCTCTCTTAAGTTTGGTATAAGTATATATATGCTTTTTATATTCATCATCACCTTACCACCTCAGTTTATATCATTTCTATTCAAATTGATTCTTTCATTTCCATAAGAATTTCAATTTATCTTAAACTCTAAATATTTAAATTTTATTTTTCATTTATACAAATTCATGTCCTTATTTTAATTAGTTTCATTTACTAACTTATTTCAATTCCCAATTCGAAATTCTTTTGTCGTTAACAAAATTTTCCAAAATTTCCAAAAATTTTCTAACTCCCAAAATTTCTGAATTTTTTTGGCAGAGTCCCCTTTGTACGGAGGAGCTTTTGCAATTTGACAAAAGATATAAATATATATACATCGACCCACACGGTCGGAAAAACCAAAAACAGTTCATATTTCCTATTTTTATTTCGTAGGCGTACCTTATTTAGCATTTTAAGCAAGCAGCTTATTATTTTTAACAAATAGCCCAACCAAATCCAGCCACACGGCTTTCAGGTATCTGTACTTACTTAATTTAAACATGTAAGTGCCAAATATATGCAGTTTAACTATATTTCACTTATTAGCAATAGTTAAAACATATGAATACTAAAAGAAACTCATTCCAAACATATTTTCATAAGCAATTTATATAGTTTCCATGCTAATTCAACTGTTCGAATTAATTTATAACCATTTTCATTTGATTTGAATGGTTTTCAATCCATTCGTACACCACTTCATCAATTTGAGTGGTTTGAAACTCAATCGCTTACATTAAACTTATTCTTAAGCAAACTGAACTCATATTTAATTCAGTTGCTTTCAAAATCAATTTATTTCACTCTTATTTATTCATAGAATTTTAATTACCTCCATTTACATCCAATGATATTTATTCTATGCAAATCTGACAAGATCTATGTGAACAAACAAATATTTATGTTTTATAATCAATTTAAATGGATTTCAACTCGATTTATACTTAATTCTATTTCATTTTCAATTTTATTCTTAATCTATATATTCTCATTTCGTTGCATATCAAATTTGAATACATTCACTTGCATTTCATTTTATTAACCAAACTAGTTCATCCAAACCATTTACAATCCATTTATTTACATGTCATTCCATATTTGTTTATTCCAACTATTTTATTTTGTAGCTAACCCTAAAGCATCACCAATCAATTGGTGTGATTTGGTCAAAGGTAAAAAGCAAGATGAAACCATACAATATTTTAATCCAATTATTGTGAATGATAGAAAAACAGCTGTTATTGAAGAGGAGGAACTTAGATCTGCGGAAAAAATGTGGTCCAATTCAATACTTATCTACTTGGTGGGTAAAAGACCATACTACATGTTTTTCAAGGCATATATCAAAAGAGTATGGCTTCCGAAAGGTAAGTTTGAAGTTTATGCTAGAGATAATGGTTTTTATCTTGTTCAATTTGAACTAGCAGAAGATTGCAATAAAATATTAGAAGGGGGACCATGGATGATGGATGGAAAATTCATCATCATGAAAAAATGGAACAGCTCAATCAAATATGAAAAAGACTTACTGCTATCGATACCTATATGGGTGAAATTCCCAAATTTAAATTTTGCATATTGGAATCATATAACATTATGTAAAATTGCTAGTACAATTGGAAAACCACTTGCCATGGATGAACATACCAAAAACAGAAGCAGAATAGCTTTCGCTAGAATGCTAATAGAAGTGGATGCATCATCCAAATTTGAAAATGAAGTTCAAATCAAACTGCCTAATGGCGATTGTGTTATGCAACAAGTCGAATATGAATTCATTCCACCAGTATGCCACAACTGCATATGTTTTGGTCATATGGACAATGAATGCCCGATTTCATTTAAACAAAAATGGATTCCAAAACAGGCATGCAGTAATCAAGAAAATAAAAGCAAGGATACTATCACAGCAGACGTGACAGTGCAACAAATACTGTATGTAAACTCACAAGGAGTAGTGTACCAGAATGCAGAAACCATCACAACAGAAGAGTCCAATGTTCAAAATCTTACAGCACAAAACAAAGAAAACAATTCAAACATAGAAAATGTAATATCTCCTTCAGATTCAAATGCTAGGAATGTTAAAGCAGCTCAGACACTCTCAGAGGATCCAACAGTTGCAATTGTAGCCTCGCCAGCAATAAATGCAGTATCTGTCTCACCATCAACAAGTAGCATGGCTGCTACAATTGCAAAGGGCCACAATGATCATGTTTCTGAAACACTTCACACTCACAACATCGAACAAGGTCCTTTGAGTACAAAAACTCTGGACATCAATGCAGTGATATCATCGGCAAAAGCCTCAATCAGTTCATCATCATTGGAGATTATCAGTCACAGGGAGTTGTCAAATCATAATAACGAAATTGCTTTAAATAATTCAAACCCTCAAATTTCTGATCTAACAACTGTGGTATCTGATACTTTGCAGGTGCAGAAAGACAAGGTAGACTCGAAAGTGGAAGAATCTTCTCTATCACAATCATGTATCAATCCCACATATCCCTCAAATGATAAGCCTCCCAACATCATGTCCAAAAACCTCACATCCATCAACCCTGAATTTGAAAAAGAAATTGCATATATGAGAATCAAGAATTCACATGACAGGAGAAAAAACAAAGGGATACTTGAAAGTGTGACTCCCACTATTAGAACAAGGAGTCAAGCACATTCAACTAAATAATGTCTATTCTATGTTGGAATGTGCGAGGCCTTAATAAAGCAGCGCATATTATAGAGGTAAAAAAAATTGTGAGCTCTCATAAACCTTCAATTTTTTGCTTAGTGGAAAATAAATTAAAGGAAAATAAGCTTCAGCAATATATTGAATCATGGGGAAACAAATGGACTTGCATAAGTAACATAGAGCATCATCACAAATGTAGAATTCTCATCATGATAAATTCAGACATGTGGAGCAGCTATGTAATTTCTATGAGTAAACAGCACATCACTTGCATGATCAACAACATTGCAGGGGCACAATGCATCATAACAGTCATTTATGCTTTAAATTTAGAATCTGAGAGAGCTAGCTTATGGAGTCAGTTGGAAAAAGAAGCTAATACTTTCAGTATCCCTTGGTGCATTATTGGAGATTTCAATTGTGTTAGACTATTGAATGAAAAATTGGGAGGTAATAAACTGAACATCAAAAATGTTCAAGAACTCAATAACTTTATCAATTCTACGGGGGTTAATGAAATAAATATTTCTGGAGTTAAATATTCATGGAGATCAGGGCCTCATAAAAACATTGCCACAAAAATAGACAGACTCTTCTGCAATATAGAATGGATGCTCATGTTCAAAAATTCTCATGCAAAATACCTAGACCTATCAACAAGTGATCATGTCCCTATCTTGTTCCACTTTAACAACATCCAAACATATGATGGTCCTAAACCTTTCAAGTTCATGAATCATTGGATTATGTGCAAGGGGTATAAAGAAATAGTAGAAAAATGCTTTAAATTCCCTGAAAGCAATCAGATGTTTAATCTCATCCAGATGCAGAAAAATATAAAAAAGGAAATCAAAAATTGGAGCAAAAGGAAAAATGATTTACAATCTCAAGTAACTAAATGCAGACAAGAGGTTAATGATGCTCTGCAAATTTTAGAATCAGATCACACTTCCTTTAATGCCCACAAATTGCATGAAGCACAAGTTAATCTGGCCAAAAGTATGGAGTTACTAGCAATTGACACCAAGCAAAAATCTAAATGTCAATGGATCAAATGGGATGACAGCTGCTCTAAATTCTTCTTTGCTAAACAAACAACCAGGAAATTTATCAACAACTCTCATAACATTCTAAAAGAAAATGGAGAAATGGTCAAATCACCAAAAGAAATAGAGAAAGAAGCTGTGAAATTTTTCTCCAATTTATATAACAAAAGTAATATGGAAAAACTTTTTCCCAACATCATCCCAAAAAGAAAACTAAATGATTGGGGAAAAGTTTTTCTAAACACCGCTTTTGATGAAAAAGAAGTTAAAAGAGCCATCTTCAGTGTGCATAATGACACAGCCCCTGGGTATGATGGATTTAATGCCAATTTCTACAAAACACACTGGAATGAATTAAAGAAACCTCTTTTAGAAGCAATGCAGACCTCATTTGATAATGGTAAAATAGTGAGAGAGATCAATCACACCATCATATCATTAATACCAAAAGTTAAAACCCCCCAATCAGTGTCAGATTTCAGACCCATAGCTTGTTGTTCCATGTTATACAAAATTCTATCAAAAATTCTATGTGACAGAATGAAGTATGTGCTTGCAGAATTAATTTCAGACAACCAAACAGCATACTTACCAAACAGACAGATAAAAGATGGAATAATAATTGCTCATGAACACATCAGAAACTTCAACAAACATGGCAGCAATAAAATGTGCATCAAGGTAGATCTCAAAAAAGCATATGATTCAGTTAATAGAGACTTCATTTTACACATGATGAAAAACATGGACTTTCCTGTTAAATGGGTAAAAATCATACATGAAATGATACGTACACCAAGTTTTTCATTTTCAATTGATGGATATCACAAAGGTTATTTTACTGGCAGTAATGGATTGAGACAAGGAGACCCATTATCCCCTTATCTCTTTACTTTATGCATGGAATATTTCACTTTGTTGATGGATGCAAAAGCTGCTAAGGGTAAAATAGAATCTGTAGTAAAAAACAATCCCACAATTACTCATTTAATCTATGCAGATGATCTACTAATTTTCACTAATGCAAGTGCTACTGGAGCAAAAGCTATCAAAAGCTGTTTCAAGAAGCTACAGAAAGTAACTGGTTTGGAAATGAACAATCTTAAAACTCAAGTTTTTTTCAACAAATTTTGCAATAACAAGGAACAAGTGCTCAACATTCTAAACATACAGGAAAGCCAATTACCAGTCAGATATCTTGGGTTACCTCTATCAGTGACATATATCAGACAGTCAAACTGCAATCATCTGATTGACAGAGTAATAAAGAAAATGCAAGGTTGGGAATGCAAATTTCTAACAATTACAGGAAGAATTGAATTAATTAAGGTTGTTATCTATCCCATGGTTAGTTTTTGGATGCAGTGCTTCATGCTCCCTAGCATAACCATCAAGAAAATCAATCAATTATGCAAACTTTTCATATGGAAAGGTAAAAAAAGCAAGGTTCCATGGGAAACTGTTACAACTGAGAAATCAGAAGGTGGAATGGGTTTGAAAAAATTATCAGATTTAAATATCACTTTCTGCATAAAAAGAATTTGGGAAACACTTAACAATTCCACTTTCAGTGCAAGGTGGTTAAATGAGAGATATGCAAATAAAGAAACACTGTGGGAATCTAACTACAATAACAGTTTCTCATGCACTTGGAAAAAAATGCTATACCACAGAAGAGAAGCACAAAAATCATTAGACAGAAGAATTGTTGATGGAAAGTCAACAAGTTTATGGTTCACTCCTTGGATAAATGGCTCAACATTATTAGAAAAATTGGGACAAGAGACTTTAACATACTCCAGAGGCAAAAATCACAAAGTAAATCAAATCATTTCTAACAATGCATGGAGAACAGAATCTATCTCATTCCTTGGCAACATAAGTGAAGACATAAAACAAGTGCCCATTTATCATGATAAAGCAGAGGACTACTGGTTCTGCAACAATAGTAAAAATGGAAACTTCTCCTTCCGCATTGTATGGAACAATCAAAGAAATAAACTGCAGGAAATCAATTATCACAGAATCATATGGAATAACATATCTCTACCTAAAATGAATGCGTGCTTCTACAGAGCTCATTTCAACTTTCTACCAACCAAAGACAAATTAAAAAGGCAAGGAGTGATTGAAGAATCCATCTGTGTTTTATGCAACACAGAAGAGGAAACATGCAAGCACTTATTTTTCAACTGCTCCTTTTCCAAACATGTATGGTACTGGATCAGGACTATGATGGGTAAACCTATTACGCATAACAATATTGATTTTTCCATCTCTGACATTATGGCATATATTAGTCAGAATTTTGCAACTAAAAACATCGAAAGAGATATCATTATTGCTGCGGTTAGCACAGCCATATGGTTCATTTGGAAGAGCAGAAACTCAAAAATATTCAAGTTTGACAATCCAGATAAAATTGCTGTTTGCAAATCCATAAAGCTCATGGTTCGAGACATTATCATCAACAAATCCAAGTTTTTTCCACTCAGCATGATTAATCCCAATGAAACCCTAGCCAGATGGGAAATTATACCTTTGCGTGCAGATCTTACCTTACCCGCGCCACCCAATCCCTCAACCACAGTAACATCCTCAAGGTACATGATTGATAGAGAAGATGATGAAGCTGAGAGCTCTATTAAGTCCAGATGCACCGAAAGTGGAAGATCTATAGTTGGAAGAGAAGAAGATTTACCAGGCAGAGAAAACGAGCCGCCATGAGAAAAGCAACGCAAAAGTTACGCAGTATGTTTAGGGTTTGGTCGTGGTGTAAATGGGCCGTATACTTGGTGTAAGCAATATAATGTAAAGTGTGAGTATGTATTGATTTCTCCTCAATATCAATAAAGTATTTTGACCTCTTTTTCAAAAAAAAAAAAAAAAAAAATTTTATTTAGCTCAAAACAACCAAGCCATATCATTCAATAACCATTTCTCAACTTATTTAAGCCATGCTCCATTTGGTTCTTATTTATCACATCCATTCATTTATTCAATATAATTAGTTTATCCACTCAATCCATTGTGAATTTTTATTGCCTTAAATATTATTTACAACCCACCAAATTTTATTCCGATCCAAATTTATTTTTACTTGGTTTAAATTCCATCCAATATCTTTAAACCTGGTCTTAAGTTGAATTCAATTCAACTTTCCTTCATTCATTTAGCTTAGGTCCATTAACCTCAATTTATTCAAATTTTACACTTAAGCTCATTTTCATTTTACAAGTAAATTTTCTCTTTTCAATTTAACTTGATTTTATTCTAATCCAATCCCATTTTAAATCTGCAAATTTCATTTGGTTGGTTATTATAAAATTTAACTTTCCAGATTCAACTCATTCAATTTATTACCTGGCTATTTTCCAGGTTATCTTCACTTATTTGGATTTTATTTGCACATTCAAACCATTGCTATTTTAATCCATTTACATTTTTATTTGATACATTCCCAATTATATTTAATTTGTTAACATTTCAAGTTAAATTTTAAATTTATATCTCAAGTTTTGAATCCACTATTCATTTTCAAATTACTATTCACTTTTAAATTACCATCCAATTTTATTAACTTACATTGCAATTTCATTCACAAATAAATTAATTAATTTCAAGGCCACTTTTAGTTATATTTTCTTCATCGACAATGTAGGTCGAATTTAATTATAACTTGAGTTTTATTTTCAAACCTCATCATAAACTCACAATTCAATTTCATTAACTAATTTATTAACAAATTAGTTCTCTCCTTTTTATAGTAAAATACTTGATTTTATTTCCAAATATCACTTCATTTAATTTTCTTAGTTCACATTATTTTATAATTCA
This sequence comes from Allium cepa, assembly GCA_030765085.1. NCBI lineage: Eukaryota > Viridiplantae > Streptophyta > Magnoliopsida > Asparagales > Amaryllidaceae > Allium > Allium cepa. The sequence continues at coordinate 621,453,212 of CM060938.1, read as the reverse complement.
AGTTTAAGATTTTTATTTTATTTTTCAATTCATCAAAAATATTTCTTTTGGGTTTTCTATCCCACTTTTCAAATTTAACAAGTCACAACTTAGATTTCATACAATCACACTCATTCTAGGCTTGAATATATTCATCTTTTATTTTTAACCCAAGCCGTATGCTTATTTATAACCCAAGCATATTTTTATTTCATGGATTTTTAATTCTTTTACAAGTCATTCTAATTTTTTTTTCAATCCAATCTTATCAAACTTATTTCCCAGTTATCCAAGTAAAAATTTAATTTCATTTAATAACTTAATTGAATCCTTATTCCAATTCAATTTTATTTTAACTCAGTTTTATTTAATTCAATTCGATTGCAACTAAATTCGAATACAACTGGATATTATTTTCAGCTTATTCAATTTATTTTAATCCAGTTAAATTTTATTCTTCAATCCAAGTTAATTTCATTTTAACTTTTCACTGTAGATTTATATTCCATTATCCAAAGCTTAAATTTCTTCCTGATTTACAAACTATTTCCATTTATAAGCTTACGACTTATCTTATCCAGATTTTTTTTTAAACACCCAGCTTTGGTTCCAAATTGTTTTGAAATCTCCAACATCTCAAATCATATCTCTCACAAATTAACCAATCCTGGTTTTATTCCCAATAAATTTCCTTTAAAATTTCCCAAAACAACTAACTTTTCTGAACAAATCAATTTGGCAGCAATCCATCACTTAGAAACTCGAAAATGAACATCGATGATGCTGTAGTCATCACCGAAGTTATTTTCCAGCGACTGAAGTGAACTCAATGCTATCTCACTTCCCAAAATTTATTTGAAACAATTTCCTTTCAGAAATACCCCAAAAACAACAATAGTACTATTTATCTTCAAAATATTTCCAAAATCTCCGAGGTTTTAACGTTTGAAATTTTTATTTTAATTCCAGTTTTAACTATAATGCATTTGTACAATTTATGCTTATACAAATTACCATTTTATTTTAATTCAATTTATAAATTACATTTATAGTTCATATTTATAAATTTCATTTCATAATTGGATTTATCTTCTCAATCTTTAATTATATTTACAATTTCTAATTAAATATTTCACTTAACAATGATAATACTTTAATATTATCATTTCTAACATCCAAGCAACCATATAATAGCTATATAGTTTACCAAAAACTTTCTTTATATCAAAAATATATTTTTGGGTAAAATTATTTCATTCACCCATATTTAAAACAATACCGTGTCGATTGTTCTATTCAAGTGTTTAGAAACCCTTTTGATACAGTTGTCCGAACTATGCCGATGAAGGTTCATATGCCACTCAATAAACCGATCAACACAATATTAAAACAATTTATATTCACTAACAAATACGCGCTCATATTTATTAATACGCTCAAACTCATTCTAGAGTACTATAGACTATATTTTATGAGTAATTCCCACCAGATCCAAGGTTATCACCAACCTATGCTCTGATACCAACTGTAACAGCCCGCAAATCTGTACCCCTTGAGTCATCACTATTCTACAACAATTAACTCAAGTTGCACAGAAATACGAACCATTAGGGTTAAAGAAGAAGAGGTAGAAGAAGAATATTGAAATCAACAACAGAATCTAACCTTCGCAGCGGAATAAAATATAATAGATAGTAAATAATCTTTACTCAAAATCAAATATATCCGTTTACAAACATTACATCATCAGAGTACATCAATCACAGCTCAACATCAATGTCATAAAATGAATACACAACAACTCAAGATACACAACAACTCAAACAGCGGAAATATATATATATAATCAAGTACGAGAGTACGTATCGTCATCCAGCTCGTCTCCTGAACTCCACAGCATCTCCTGTATCCTATAATACTCGGTCTGACCCGAGCATTACAGTTAAATAACACCCGAGTCAGTCTGGAATACCAGCGTGAGAAAATCACAACCAATTGATTTTTTAAAAGATTCAAAAATCCTTTGAAAACAAAAGCATCTCGTAAGACCACGCCACAAATAAACAAGTCGGGTTTTTACCTTACGATAGCTAAAACAATTTTTACACAAATCCTCTGATATTATAATAGGGTCTATTTACAAATACTTATAAAATAGCCGAAATTGTTACATCTATTAAATTCCAGCTACTAGCCACAGAGTGGGTAATACAAACAAAACTCGTACAAGGCTCGTAGGGAGAATGGATTTCCAACTAATGACTAGGCACTGGGGTACCACCTGTCACAGTACGGGGCCTAGATCACCGTACCGAGGAGTACGCCCGCTCCCCTGCAACACAAGGCCGGGACCATCCCTTACTGGACAGTCCCGAGTGAGATCACCCCGCGGTTGGGATCAGCAATCGCCCGCTAAGCCGAAATAAAAAAGGACATCTAGACTGGAATGACCTCACCTTGCTTGGGTGCTACCCACCTAGCCTTGCTGCATATCCCCTGATTTTCAGTCATTCCCATTTGATGAGGCTTGAGGCTTAAGCGTTACCTTTTAGAACATATTCCTTAGAATGCCCATTGTCCACCTGACGATGTTTCGCAAGCATTCATCCATACAAGTCCGTCCCGGGTTCGAACGGAACCGAAGGCACTATTCCTACTACACCCATTTTGGAAATATCCTCAGGATTAGTAGCGACTAGCCCTTGCACTTCACTGCTCCATCTTCAAATCCAAAATCGTTTACACGAAACGTACAAACCGGATCGAAGTGGTTTTCGAGAAATAAATCTCGATCCCGGTCTCTTCAAAACGATCAACGCATTGTCCAATATTGATAGTCGATTATTTAACCATCAACTAGTATTCATAAACAACCATCAAACAATTTCCTAAATTATTTATTACCTTCCAAATATCTTCACAAGATATATTTCTATTTTCAATCTTTTGAAAACAGTTTTCAAATCATTCTTTCTTTCCAGTATAAACTTTCCCAAGTATTTTCTATCTCCTTTGAAATTACCAAGCACAAAACTAGATTTTAAAAAAATAAATTAAAACACTTTACTTTGAAATATATACCTTCAAAACATTTAAATTAAAATTATTTCAATAATTTGTTAAAAACACATATTGAATGAATATTTGAAAATAAGGTTACTTAATAAATATAAAACTAGATTTATACTTTTAAAAACATAATATTAAGATATTCTTTGAATAATTACTACTATAATACATAAAGAGAAAATACTTACTTAAGAACTTAAATATTAGAAATAAGAAATTTTCCAACACTTGCTTCTAAACAACTTTTAATCTTTTAACTTATATTTAAAAATTTACTTTGAAAACGTACTTGGTTATACAGGGTGAATTCCAACTTCAATCACTTAAATCAATTTCCCAAATTGATTTCCAATTTATTTCCTTTTAATTCGGAATCTATTAATTTTAGGTTTCGTTTCTTGATTATAATTTAAGAATACTTTAACTAAAAATTCCAATTTTTTTTAGATTTTTCAATTACTTCTTTATTCTTTTAAATAAATTTAAACCTTGAATTTTAAAATAATTCTTTATTTCTTTAATTGATATAACTTAAGTTTACAATTCATCAATTTCATTTTATTAAAAATTACATATCTCTTCATACTCAAAGTTATTATTATTTTCATATTACTTCTATTTCTTTTCAATTCATTCTTAATTTATTCAAACTTTCTATAATTATTTCGCATACAAATTTACTTCCTTTTAATTTCCTTTCAACAATTCAATTCATATATTTTGGTGGTTCATTATACCTGAATATCCAATCAAACCATACATTCAATATTCCAATATAGCTCATCATAGGATATCAAATAATCAAAACAGAGAATATTGAATAATTTAAATAAATGTGAGGGGTCCAGTTGGATCCCTCCAACCTGTTTTCCTGCATCCACAGATGTTAGCACAACATAATATCCATTCCAAAATATACCAGACTAAAGCACATCAATCAATTCAACCATTCAAGCAATTATTTAAATTTAAGCATTTAAATTTAAATTATACTTAGTGAGATTAACTCACCTTTTGCTTTTGATTTGCAGTCTATTCCATCTTGACTTGTTTTCCATTGTTGTTTTCAGACCTTGTAAAAATATTAGATGTTCTATTAATATTCGATTCAATTAGAAAATTAAGTCCCCATTTGATAAATTAATTAACTCTATATTTTATCACCCTTAAAAAAATTTAAATTTACTAATAATTTGATTTAAGCTAATACTTCCCTTTAATAATCTTTAATAGCTAAAATTTATTAAATAGGTCAATCGTACAATTTTATCACCAAATCCCTTACATAATTTTCTTCCAAAATCTTATATCGATTTCCCGTATATATATGTGTTTTAAACTTTGGAACATTTAAAACTAAACAGTAAATATCCTTTACTGAAAAATAGAATACTAAGTTATGTTATATATATTTTAACTGCATATTTTTTTATTGTCTATTTATAATTAACAGTAAGACTTTAAATGCGTATATGTATATAGATTTATACTTATATCCCCTTTATTTTTTTTTTCTGTACATAATTTAAATCTCAACAGCAATTTATTAAACTTCAAAATTGAACTGCTTAAGCAAAAGAATACCTTACTGCGTACCATACGTGCCCTGCCATCGAACAAATCTCCCTCATCAATCGTAGAAGTCGCCAATGCCTTCACCTCTCCTCTGCTTCGTCCCACCTACGAGCCACCACGCATGAACTTCCACGCGCGAACACCTCCCCTCAACTTCGAATTCAAGCTTTGGCTATCCATGCGTCCACACGAGAACCCTATGCCGAGTGCTTCTTCAACCGATGCGCCTGCTCGCCCCCAAATCTCCTCGACGAACCCCTATCTCGAGCAGCAGCAACTACTCGAACCCTAGCACATCCCTCCATCCTCGAGTTCAAGCTACATCGATCGCGACCACGAAGAAACTTGCCACAGCAAAGAAAGTTCTCTTCCCCTCCTGCGCACTCGCGACCGATGCCCTAACTTTCCCGAGATCGATCGACCCCATCGCGGTCGATTTGTGATTTTGTTCCAGAAATGGTATCGCGCGGCCATGATTTAAATTGGAGAGGAAGGAAAAATAAAATAAAATCTCAACTGCTCGTATTTGGATTCAAGAAGATGGTTTCGAAGGAGAAAATCTGGAAGAGGAGGATACGATTCTCGACAGCCATTTTCTTTCGTTTGCTTATATTCTTATTTTATTTTTATTTTAATTTGCCTTTGATATTTGAAGGGAAGCGTGATTTAAGGAGAAAAAGGGGAACACGATGTGATTTTTGCATGTGAAGAAAGGAACGGTAGGTGGCTGATAGAAAGGGAAGTACATAGATGTGAAAGGTATGGTCATATCAAATAAATTTAAATTTTCAAACCGTCTCGATATAAATTTTCAACGCGTTTATATATCGTACGCTCATCCAACAACTCCAAACGCTACGAAAATTGAAATCCGTTAATAATATAATACTACGGATCCAATGGAACTGGTTCCGTTGAATTCCGAGACTGCGCCTCGGAAGGCTATTTTTAAATTCAATTTAAACGATGAAATTTCAAAACTGAATAAATCAGTGTTAAATTCAATTTTACAACTTCTATTATCCTCAATATTATCAATGTAAATTTTACAAGCCTTTAGATTATTTTTAACAAGCTTAAAACTCTAGATTCAACATTGCACCCAACTTCAAATTATTTAATTCAACAATTTAATTATCAAATAAATACTGAGATTTGAAATTAAAGTTAATAATTAACCCTTGAATATTTAAAATTAATTAAATATTCTCATTTCAAATGCCCAAAAATTCTGGGTCGTCACAACAAGTTTGTTTCGGGTTCGAACAGAGCCGAAGGCACTTCCGAAGAAGCCCTTGCAATCCAGGCATCCACAATCCCGATCGGACTCCCCATCACATATGGAGAACTCTATACCGGAGCAACTCAGGGCAGAGTCATTCGATAGGTTATCCTATCATTCTCGAAGACGTCCGGTCTTCACCACCGTCTTCAATTGGTATCCATTTCGTCGTATCACATATTCGGGATGGGTTATATGACACAAAGGTCCTCTCCCATCTAATCTGAATAGTGAGCGTCAATTTTAAAAACATATGGATATGTCATTCACAAAGATTCATAGGTTCGATGTGGGTTTCAGATAACCAACTGGAATTCGACTCCCTGTCGCATCGAAATTCAAAAGCCGCTTTACGGGCCAAAGGGGTTTCATATTTACATAAAAAAATACAGAATCACAGCTCATCATAAAGCAATTCATATCACATAGCATCACGATTACAATCAGAGATATCAGTCAGTACACATCATACAATAGTTATCAATCATCTACAACTAAGATGAATCAATCATGTGATTTAAACTAATTAATCACATAATTAATTTTATTAATTATCTTTAATAAATGATTAGTATCCTTAATTAAAATTAATTAAATCTTTAGTCATCTTCATTAATTAATCATTCCTTAATTAATTACCCTAATTAATTAATCCTTAATTGTTCATTGATTAAATCTTAATTACTTTAATTAATTAATTATTTCCTTAATTAAATTATCCTAATAAATTAATCCTTAATTTTTTTATTAAATAAATCTTTTAAGAAAATTAATTAAGTAATTACTTCTCAAGCAATTATATTATCAAAATCTTCAATTATTTAATAAATCAAAAGATAAATTAATTACTTTGATTTTCCTTTAGAACTTGTTTTATAAACCATCTCTATTACCTTAGTTAATTAAAAGATTTAGATTTGTTTTAAATAACATTTATCTTAATTACCTTCCTTAATTTCATTATTCAATATATATAATTAAATTCTTAAAATAATGTAAAAAAAATTAAATTAAGTTTAATTACTTTAAAATGTCTTGCTTAAACCTTATTAGCTAGAACTCAAATAAAAATCATCATTTGATAAAAGGCATTTAAAATCATTCAAAAGTTTGAATTTTCATTTTAAAGTAAAACTGTTTTGTGTATCAATTCCAAGGCCACTTCAAGTCTTCCCCGGAAAATTTTGCTGCTTGCTTCGAGATTTTCAAAAATTGACCCGTATGCCTTAAAATTTTAAACTAAAACTTTGTTTAAGTACCAACCCGTATGACCTCAAAATTTACTTCGAGTCCACACTTGAGCTTGAACCCTTTATCTCCCGAAAGCTGCTTCGAGTTTTCCTTCTCTTCCCCTATTTGCTTCCCCTTGACACAAACCAACTGTATGCACATGCACAACTCCTCCGGCCGCCTCCGATTGAACTGCTGGTCGTCAACACGTACACGATGATGCTCTCAAACCTCTCAAACACCCAAAAATTCGAAACTATCACGGTCTTGCATTTTTGTCCTCAAACCCAAAACTGGAACGAACAAGTGACTAAAAAACAACGCCTCGCTTCCCCTCTTCTAATCATCAGAATTCGCGATACCTTGTCCAAGGCTCCACTAGCCTCCCACGCTTCTGATGGACCCTACCTTATGACTTCCGATGGTCTATAGATGGCGTGACGATCACATTTCTAACCCTGACTTGTTTAATACCTTAAACCCTAACACGATCAAAATCAACACCCATGTTGATTTAGAATTAAACCCAATATTTTTTCCAAACTCCACAGTATTCCAGCAAGCCTCGACCACGATTTCGAGCACCCAAATGCCATAGATCGCCAGAAAAGCCCAAATACGTATCTCCAGTTCAACGTCAAAATGCTCACTCCACATGTAATTTAAAATCACGATTTTAGTCTTAAAAATCAACAATTTCAAAGATGATTTAGGTTATATAATCAAATCGAATAATCAAAGAATTCAAATTTAAATTATAAATCGAGTTTTACAGTGTTTTCTTGTTCCAGACTCTGTATCCTAGATACTAGTCTTTTAAATGTTTTTTTTTTAAAAAATTCAATCTTAAATGAATTTAAACACCTTTTGTTTTGATACTTCAATCTAACAAAACTAGAAATGAAGAGTTTGCGGTTTTTTGACAGTTTTTCTAAAAACCTGTAGCTAGAACATGATTAGCAACCCTGTACATCAACATGCACAGGCAAGATGCATAAACTCATTCACAGATTTTGCATGCAAACCCATATTCAAACTTGCTTACATCATGTATTCAGACAATAGATCAAAAATAAATTTTTTTTGAAAGATTTACTCGCCAATATAATTTAGCAGAGACAGTTTTCCTATTTGAAGATCAATACCTGGAACTGCTTTTTTTCTTCTTAGCTTGATTTTGAATTTGTTATCTGCAATAAATTTTGTGTGAACTTGTTTAAGCTCTGTTGTATTTTACTTACTAATTTTTTTTACAAAAAATTAAAAATTAAATTTACTTATAGTCAATTTTTAGTTAAAACAGAGGGAAGAAAAATCTCTGGCCTGCACCATAAAGCTTGTGTTTGCTAATTTGTTTTTTTATTCCTTTTTAAGTTAATTGCTGATTCTCCCTTTAATCTTTGAAGTTCTCCTGCTTGATCTTGTAGTATTTGTTGAAGAGTTGAAACTATTCTTGAATTCTTCTTTTGGCTTAAGATATTGAGAGGAAAGTTCGCTACAGATTTTCTTTTTTTTGGAAATTTGTTTTCTTGATTTCAAAGTTGAGGAAAATAGGCTTGTTTTTTATGATTTTCTTTTTTACTGATGTAAAGATTGCACAGATTTTTCTTTCTTTTGAAATGAATAAAAGAGTAAGAGGAGAAGATAAATGACTTATGTAATTTTATTTCCTTTTCTATAAATTTCCTAAGAAAATGAAAATGATGCAAATGACACTTGTTAAATTTTTCTTCTCATGAACCACACTTGTCTCTATAGTCATTGCTAGCTTAAAACTTGTAATTAATTTTTTTATTAACATAATATTTTACATTATTTAAATTGTATTTAAACTTACATTTCCCATTAAAAATATTAGCTTTATATTTATACACATTATTAAAAAGAGAATGTTTTGAAATTAAATACATATTAAATAAATTACATAGATATATATTTATAAATCCAAATTATCTTACTAAAACATTTATTTGAAAATTTAAATTCGAATTAAAAATCAAATTCAATATATAAATTCAAATTTACCCACATATGCACATATACATATATACTCACATATATAACATTTAGATTCAAATGTTTTTGTTTATATTTTTTTTAGTATTTCAAATTTTATACTCAAAAGAAATTTGAAATTTTTCATTCATTTAAATTATCACTTATTATTTATTTATTTTGAAACTTTTCAAATTATATTACAAAAGTTCAACATTTACCAAATTTAAATTGATAAATTTTGGCATGTCGCAAAAGGTAAATAGTCAATTAATTTAATGAATTAATAATATTAAATAGTAAATTGAATTAAATCAATGTCCTGTAGTAATTGAAATATTGTTTGGGAATGAAAACTTATGAAGGTAAGCATTTAATTTACCAATGAAATAATATTTGATTAATAGTAACTGAATGTAAATAAAAGGTAATAATGTTAATGCAAGGTAAACAATGCTATTTTAAGTTAATAATAAATTAATGGAATTAAATTTATATAATAATGGAAGTTGTAAATTGTTGCAGGTATAAAGTTAAAATATAAGTAAACAAAGGTAAGTGTTGAATTAACCAATTAAATAATTGGCTCATTTATGTGGGTGAGAGCTGAAATTGAAAAATGTAAAGGTAATGAGCAACGGAAATGCATATTTATTTCATAGGTTAATATAAAGAATAAAACCTATTGAATGAATTACTTGAGTTTCTAATTTTAACAAATGTACATAGTTGACAACCTCAATATATTTGGAAATAATAATAATTAATACAAAGGGAAGCTGGAAATTTTAATACATATGGAATGAAATGAGAGACAAGTGTTAACTGCATTACAAAGTAATGATAGACTCAATTGTAAGGTTGAAATTGAATCTAACCAGTTTAATTGGAATATATAAAAAAATTAATTGGATTCAATTTATAATAAAGGGATCATTTTAAGTAAATGAAATAAATACTATAATTGGTGAATTAATTCACTTTAAATCGATATGGGAATTGGTTTTAAAGAATTATAAATCACTAAGAAATACAAGATGATAAAATTTATGAATTATAGAATATGCATTTAAATAGTGATTTAATTTAGTTAGTATTAATTTATTTAAATAACTGGAAAATAGCCATTTTGGCCACTGACTCGGATTTCGACGAAACCTATTTCATCGGATCCGTAACGGTGAATTATTGTAGGATTTCAAGTTTCGTAGCGATCGGGCTTATCGTTTGATCGTACGAACATGAAACGCCCTGAAATCAATGAAATTGAAATCAATTTGAAAAATATTGATTTTAGCATAACTTCTACATACGATGGAAATTGGGCTCGAAACCTTTTCCATTGTGTTTATAATATTTTAAAACATCTATTTTGATATATGGGTAATTTCGTTCCGGAGTTAGAACGGGCTTTTTGGGCCACTTTGTCATTAGCGCATATATCTAATAGATCTGATCCATTCTATTTCAACTTTCTCTATAAATACACTGTTATAAACCCTAGGAGCCTCTATTCCTCATTTCTATACGTACAAAAACTTCGGTGCACGTCTTCCTCAATGGCTATAAATCATAATCTATCCAATTCAAATTTCAATCTAAAGCTAAAATTTCAAACTCCTCAAAAAATTCAGAAAAATATATATATCAAAGCTCTCGATATACGCATCTCAAAACTGCAATTCGTTTTTCTATTCAAATTACAATTTGTCCAGAAATTTAAGGTGAATTCTGGCCATCCATGGTGTCGAAATCAACGTCGGTTGATCGACAAATTGAAGACACAGTTCTGTGGAGAATCACGAGGGGATCGCATCGGCATAGGTGATTCGTCGTCTTGACGGTTAGATAGCTCGAAAAATTTCGATTAGGGTTAGAAGTATGTGGCGGTGGCGTGGCGTAAATGGAGACTGGAGGCGACTAGGGTGGCCGAGATGGATGCGGCAGACGGAGTTGAGGCCATAGGGGTGTTCGGCAGCGATGAAGTGGACGGTGGTGCTCGAAATCGACGGTCAACGGTGATGCTGACTGGGTTCTTGCGTGCGTGTTTCTGTCGCGTATGGAAACGTGGGAGAGAGAAGGTAAGAGTGGTGGGGGTGGGCTGACATGTTTACATTGGTGATTATTTTATTTTAATTTATATTTAATTTTCAACTCGTTTTAATTCGAATAGCTTTTGCATACAAACTCCGTTTCACACGTGAATATTTTTGTTAGGATCATGATAAAATTCCGGACATTTTGGCGCTGGTTTAGATGAATTTGGAGACTGTGCAATTTTTGGGTTTAAATTGAATTTAAATTCAATTTAAATCCCAAAGGTGTGTGTTTTAACCCACTCACAACTTCTAGGATTTCTTATGTTTGTTAAATTAAATTTTGATGTGATTTAAAATTATCTATGATTGTTTGGGCATATATTTAATCATCATCTCAGTTAGATTGCATTTATTTAAACTAAATTGTTATTTAATTATTCATTGCATATAAACTGCTAGTTAAATTGTTATTTATTTATTTTTGCATATAAACTGCCAGCTAAACAGTTAATGAATTTATTATTGAATATAAACTGCTTGTTGATACCTGTTGTTTATTATTCGTTCTATATTGATGCTATTGTTTAAATTGGATGGTGATTGTGATAAATGGTTGATGGCTGATATTGGATGAATGGATGCTATATTTTATATTGTTATAAACTGCAAGTTATTATGCATTTTCATTTCATTCGGGATTGCGGTTTGAAATGATATACAACCGCATTTTATTTTTAATTTGCGGATTGAAATGATAAATATCCGTATCACTTGACCATAGGATAGAAAATTATATGCAGGCACCGCGGTATATATATATAAAAATTTATTTTTGAAATGATTTTCTATGGTTTTGGAAAGAATACGGTTTAATAAATATTAAATTATGATGTTATATAAATATTAGTTTATATATATATAGTTAAATTCTTGAATTTAATCTATGTAAATATTTGATTAATAAAAATGAGTTAAATAATAAAGTTTGATTTCTTTTATATAAAATGGTTAAGTATCTATTTAAATTCTATTGTATATAGAGTTTATAATGACTCAAATAAAATTAAGGTTGGAAGATAAATGTGAATTTGATTTGAATTAAAGTATTTAAGAATTTTCCTCGAAAATTTTAATTTGAAATGTAAATAAATTGAGATTTAAAGGGTATGATTTTATAACTTGATTTTTTTAGAGGATGTAAATGAATATCAAATTTGTTTAAATGAATATTGTCAAGTTAAGGTAATTGGAAGAATATCCCGTATTGAAGTCTAAAGGTTTTACTAAATGATATTTGATTTATTAAGTAAACATTTCAAATCTAAATAATAGTAGTTGAAATTGATATATATGAAATTATCAAAGAGTAAGTTTTGAAATGATGGAATAATTAAAGCTTCGAAATATATAAAAATTATATTGGTTTATTTGGAAATTTAAAATCCATATTTGAATTGATTTGTGAAGGTGAAGAAGCAAATTTACTATATAAAGTAATTTAATATTTAAAATATTTAAGTGGTGCAGTATGTTTCAAAGTTATGAAATTCAAAGTTTTATGTTTGAAAGGCTATATTTCAAGTTTTGGTGTCGAAATAGTATAACTTTGAAATGTTATAGTTTATGAAAATGATATATTTGAAAATGATATCAAATTTTATATGGGTTTTTAAAAAAAGAAATGTTATCGTATTTATATGGATTTGAAATGGATAATATATTCTGGTTTTAAAAGTATAAACTATTTTGATAAGACCGCGGTGTTATAATAACGTTTGGTTGCTGAAGAGACCGGGATCGGAAGTTGTCATACTCTCTGCCAACTCTGAAAACCACTTTAACAACCGTGTACGTGGTGGAGATTCCAGAATGAAGTAGGATGGAGGCGGCGTTTCCTTTGAGGTAAATACGTGGACCCAACTCCCGTGAGTTGGCATAAGGTGGCTAAAACAGGAGCGATTAACGGGTTAATGAGGTAGCACCTTTCATCGGACACATCCCTTCGATATTATACTTTGACTTTTGGATTGATTCAGTGGCCACTTTTGATTTTTTTATTTGGGGGCATGGCTCTAGGTGGGCGGTAGCTGCGCGCTACACGTTACCACTGACCCGGAAGCGTAATTGGTATATCTACCCTGGCATTGCCTAGTTGTGCCGTGTCACCTACACTATCGCGCCTTGTACGAGTTTGGTTTTCTCCCGTAGCCCGTGGAGTATTTAGGGTAGTCTCCCCATCTGGAGATGCGCTGGTATTGGATGGACTACTGGGACTATTACGTGTTAAGGGCTATATGGGTAACCCCTTAATGCTATGAAAAAAGTAAGTTTATTTTACTATTTAGACACTATTATAACAGTGAAATATTACTACACAGTAAATAGTTTAACGGATCCTTAGGAGATGTGAATCCCGTGCACTCATATTTATTTCTGTTAATTTAACTCACATAAGATATTTTAGTTTTGACTCTAGTGTTTTGTCTTTTCAATTCGCTCGGGTCAGCCTGAGCATTTTAGGATTCGAAGACTTTCGCTCTGGAGGATGAGGACGAAGATTTATATTACTATTATCTACTATATTATTCCACTACACCATTTTATTCTGCTGCATTGTTCTTATTCTGTGGTATGTATATTGACCAACGGTGTCAGTATATAATTTTTAATCCTATGGTCAAATGATATGGATATTTATCATTTCAATCTGCAATTTAAATATGTACGGGTATATATCATTTCAACCCGTAATCCCAAATTCAATTCAATGAAAATCGCTTGGGTTTATCATTTCAACCCATAACGATTTTCCCCTATTTTACAAATCGTTCGGGTATGTATCATTTCAACCCATAAGGAATTCTATACTAACAGGGAACTTGCTGAGTGGTAACAGATATGATAATAATATAACAGGCTTATGTCAACAATATAAATAACGGATAATGGTGTCAAATGTCACAGCTGAACAGATAATAGCATATATAGAGCACTATAAATAACTAATAGCAGCATATTTCAATTGTCGTTTCAATTGAAATCAAATTTAATAAATATAAGAACGTTAATCGTGAGTGGTTGCTTAACTTTTGAGGCTAGAGAGAATAGACGATGAAGTTGAGTTACGAAACCCAACACGAATCTCAAAACAAGGCAAGATTGAGCTCGAATCGACGAACGAAGCTGATAAATAGGGATTGACGAAATCTAATCAGAACTAGATCAATGATGATAAATGGTATAAGTGAACACATATATATATATAATTGTATAACTGTATATATAATCATATTTTAAATACAAACACATTTTTATATTAAATATTATATTTTTCATAAATCATCGGTTACATCAAAACACATATATAAAATCAAACATATGATCATAATATATTTGGAAATAAATACTTATATATACAACTGGCCCTAACTAATATGTAAACATACATACTTACTTCATATCATAACAGATTTGATTATATATAAAACTATTATAAATCAAAGACATAAGTAACTTTATGCATATACCTATTATAAAAAATACAATTAAAGCCAACATTTAAACCAATTATATATACTGGTTGGTAACTGTAATATTTTACATCATAAACAAAATCTATATATAAAATATATAAAGCTAGAGATCAAAATATAAAACCGAATATATTATTATATCCTATATATACAACAACTGTAAACTTATATAGAAATGTTGTAACTAATATATATGTAGTTCTGTAACTCTTATAAACTAATGATGTAGCCCAGCCTGAAGAAATCTTAGGTCGCGAGCGACCATCGAACTAAAACGTCGCATGCGACCTAATGGTGTAAGGGATGGCGAGATAAGAGAAGAAGGAGATGCAACGCCAATCGCCAACGATCTATGTGTTGGGTCGGGCAGCGAGTTACGACCTAGCTAAGGTCGTGAACGACCTAGCAAGGTATCAAGACTATGCGGTTGCAGTAGAAACGAGTTATGCAGAAAGTCTTTAGGTCGCTCCGACCAAACTCCAACGACCTACGACCTAGTTAGGTCGCGTGAAGAAGATCCAGTGGCTAATGATCTTAAGCCGCCTTGAAACCTTAAGTCGCTGCTGAAGTTTGTGGATAGGTCGCTTATGCCATTTCAAGTTAGGTCGCATAAAGTTAGGTCGTAAGTCAGGTGGTATTTGTTAGTTCGACTGTGTTGTAATGTATATATTGTCGGGTCGTTTGTCTTTTTGTGTTGTAAGCCGCGTATTGTTAACTCGTGATGTGTATGCCAGTAAGGTCATATAACGATTTATACTAGGCCGTGTGTCTTTGTTTGTTTTGGGTCGGAGGGTGTTAGGTCGTGTGCGATCTAGTGTGTGTTGTAACATATAAATATGGGTGTTGGGTCAATTGTAACGGTTGTTGATTTTTGAATGAAACTTTGTTTGAGTGCTTTGTGCCTCTTTTGAAATTGGTAGTTGAGTGTGATCTCCTATCTCCACTTTCGGTTATTCGAGTGCGCTCGAATCAACGATTGTTGAAGCCAATTCACGGTATCAAGTGCGCTTGTTCAACGTTCGAAGAATTGTAGATCTTCTTTCACGATATCGTGCATGAACAACGTGTCGAAGATAGCTAGAATTCGGTATCTTTTGGAGATGAACGAATTTGGGCATTCGGTATCTTTCAATCCATCGATTCATATTACTTCATCTAATCGTTCTTCGATTAGTTTGACACGAAATCTTTATTTCGTCGTCAATCGTTTAATTTCCGCTGCACCATTTGGTATCAGAGCTAAAATTAGCCAATCATAGCTAAGCCGAGTCTTGGAGCGAAGGAGTTTGAAGTTGAAATTTGCATTGTTGAGAAGTTTGGTGTTCATCGTGTTCAACGTGAAGTTGCAACAAGTTGGGGAGTTTTCGATCCATATCATTTGGGATCAAAGTTCGGAAAGTATTTGAATTTTCTCTTTGGAGTTTTACGCACCAAAGTGAAGTTTAACTTAGGCCGAGCCGGGCTAGTTGGAGTTTGAGCCGTGCATCAAGTGTCCAAGGCCGAAAGTTGTGTTTGTGAAATTCTTTGAAGATTAATCATGCCTCCGAGAAGAGCTAATCGTCATCAGAATGTTGAAGATTTGTACAAAAGAGAAGATGCTAAACAGATGGAACAACGCACTAGCAATAAATTCAATGAAAAGTTAGACGAAGGCATTGGTAGATTGGAGAAATTGATGAATGATATGAATAAGAGGAGAAGGTCGCCAATCTCGAACCATGGAGGAAACAGAGTTTCGCCATCGGTTACGGAAGCAAGGAGTGTGTCACCACAATCTTTTAGAGACAGAAGAGAAACATCAATTTCGTCGAGAAGAGATCACCATGAATATAGACATGAAGAGAGAAGAACTCCACGTGAGTTTGAAGACGAGCCATATCGAGATGAAGAGAGACATGGTAGAAGAGACATACGTGATCGAAGGGATATTGATGGTCTAGATCGATATAGACGTACATTTGATTTTGATAAAGATGGTGATAGAGCTAGCATTCATTATCGAGATCGAGACCGAGTTCGGAATCAATATCGAGAGTTAGAAGATGATCGACATTGGGAGTCGGGAATGAAGACAGAAATTCCAGAATTCAAAGGTGGTATGGTTGCGGAAGAATTTTTGGATTGGGTTTCAAATGTTGAGCAAATTTTGGACTTCAAAGAAGTTTCCGAGAATCGCAAAGTGGAGTTGGTTGCTACAAGATTGAGAGGAAGAGCTATGGCATGGTGGCAGCAGACTAAACTCAAACGAGAGAGAATGGGGAAATCAAAGATTGTTTCATGGGAGAAGATGAAGAAGTTAATGAAAGCTACTTTCTTACCTTACAATTATCAATCTCTTATGTATCAACGCTTACAAAATCTGAGGCGTGGAACGAAGACTGTTAATGATTATGCCGATGAATTTTATCAACTGATTGCGCGAAATGACATTATGGAGACAGAGGAACAGCTGACTGCTAGATTTGTTGGAGGGTTGAGAATGCAGATCCAGGACATGGTGAATATGTTTGATCCGAGATCTGTTGCAGAAGCACATCAGAAAGCACTTGCTTGGGAGAAACAAGGGAGACGAGGAGGTGGTGGTTTCCAAGTTACAATTCTCAGAAAGGGTGCTAGTGGGAGTTCCAATGTTCCTAAAGTCATCAGTAAACCAGTTGTGAAAGAGGTTGAGAAGGCAAACGTTAACAACAGTTTCAAATGCTATAATTTCCAGGAAGTGGGCCACAACAGTAATGAATGTACGAAGCCAAAGAGGCGAGCAATGATTGCTGAAGCGGAAGGTGAGGATGTTGGCGAAGGTTATTTTAGTCCAGCTGAGGAGGATGAATAGGATATAGCGTCAGGAGATGAAGGATGTAATCTAATGATGAGGAGATCTTGTTTGACACCGAAGCAAGAAGAAGAAGCTAGTTGGTTGAGGAGTGACATCTTTCAGTCGACATGCACTATTCTGGGGAAGGTTTGTAAATTTGTGATCGACGCGGGATGTTGTGATAATATCATTTCTACTGAAGCTGTGAGAAAGTTGAAGTTGAAAACGGAGAAGCATCCAAATCCTTACAAGTTAACGTGTTTGAGAGAAGGAGGAGAGGTGAAGGTGGACATGCGAGTTCATGTACCATTGTCTATTGGGAAGAAATATAAAGATGAGATCTGGTGTGATGTTGTGGAGATGGATGTTTGCCACTTGCTTTTGGGAAGACCATGGCAATATGACCGAGCAGTGCAACATGATGGTCGAACCAATAGCTACAACTTTATGTTTGAGGGTACTAAGATTATTTTAGTTCCGAAGAAGAGACAGCAAGGAGAGAGCAAATCAGAGGAGATTGAGGAGCTGAAGACTTTGTTGACTTTGAAAGAATTTGTTAAAGAAGTCGAAGATGAGCCTGAAGTGTTCTTGTTGATCGGGCGTGAAAGTGGTGAGGAAATTGAAATTCCAGAGGAAGTCAAGCCGGTGTTGGAGGAATTTGAAGATGTGTTTCCTAAAGAACTGCCAACGGAATTACCGCCGTTGAGGGACATACAACATCAAATAGATCTTGTTTCAGGTGCAGTATTACCTCACATGCCACATTACAGGATGAGTCCTAAAGAGTTACACGAAGAAGGCCATGTGGGTAGAGATCGCACATTGCAGTTGATTTCTCAGTCTTACTATTGGCCATCGATGAGGTGGGAAGTTGAAAAGTTTGTGCGTAGATGTCATGTTTGTCATGTTTCGAAAGGGACAACTACAAATGCGGGGTTGTATATGCCTTTACCTGTTCCTACAAAACTGTGGGTAGATATAAGCATGGATTTCGTGTTGGGTTTACCGAGGACTCAACGGGGAAATGACTCTATATATGTTGTGGTGGACCGTTTCTCGAAGATGGTATATTTTGTTGCTTGTAAAAGGACGGCAGATGCAGTCCATATGGCACAATTGTTCTTTAGAGAAATCTATCGCTTGCATGGTTTACCAGAATCTATAGTTTTCGACAGGGATACCAGATTTCTGAATCATTTTTGGCCAAGTTTGTGGAAGATGGTGGGAACGAAACTGAATTTCAGTAGTGCTTATCATCCGCAAACTGATGGACAAACGGAGGTTGTGAACAGATCGCTGGGAAATTTATTGCGGTGTCTTGTGAAAGATAATCTGAAGAGCTGGGATGTGAAGTTATGTCAAGCAGAGTTTGCTCATAATCATACTATCAACCGTAGTACGGGTTTCAGTCCATTTCAGATTGTATTTTCAAGCTTGCCAAAGGGGCCGTTGGATTTAACGATAGTACCACAACCGAAGGGGACAGTTAAGCGGACTGCTGATTTCGTTGATGGATTGACAGAATGCTATAAAATCGTTCAGGAACGATTGGAGAAGACAAATGAGAAGTATAAACAATCTGCGGATCTGAAGCGAAGAAGTGTCGAATTTAATGAAGGAGATTTAGTATATGCTGCGCTAACGAAGGATCATTTTCCAGTGGGAACATACAATAAACTCAAAGCTCGAAAGATTTGTCCTGTAAAGGTTGTGAAACAGATCAATGAAAATGCTTATAAGTTGAAGCTACCAGAGGATGTTTACACTTCTGATGTGTTTAATGTTAAACATCTTGTACCTCATTATGAAGATGAACAATCAAATGGAGAAGAGCTTTTAAATTCGAGGACGAATTTGTCCCAACCAGGAGAGGATGATGTAGCCCAGTCTCAAGAAATCTTAGGTCGCGGGCGACCTATCGAACTAAAAGGTCACGTGCGACCTAACGGTTTAAGGGATGGCGAGATAAGAGAAGAAGGAGATGCAACGCCAATCGCCAACGATCTATGTGTTGGGTCGGGCAGCGAGTTACGACCTAACGAAGGTCGTGAATGACCTAGCAAGGTATCAAGGCTATGCGGTTGCAGTAGAAACGAGTTATGCAGAAAGTCTTTAGGTCGCTCCGACCAAACTCCAATGACCTACGACCTAGTTTGGTCGCGTGAAGAAGATCCAGCGGCTAATGATCTTAGGCCGCCTTGAAACCTTAAGTCGCTACTGAAGCTTGTGGATAGGTCGCTTATGCCATTTCAAGTTAGGTCGCGTAAAGTTAGGTCGTAAGTCAGGTGGTATTTGTTAGTTCGACTGTGTTGTAATGTATATATTGTTGGGTCGTTTGTCTTTAAGTCGTTTTGTGTTGTAAGCCGCGTATTGTTAACTCGTGATGTGTATGCTAGTAAGGTCGTATAACGATTTATACGAGGCCGTGTGTCTTTGTTTGTTTTGGGTCGGAGGGTGTTAGGTCGTGTGCGATCTAGTGTGTGTTGTAACCTATAAATATAGGTGTTGGGTCAATTGTAACGGTTGTTGATTTTTGAATGAAACTTTGTTTGAGTGCTTTGTGCCTCTTTTGAAATTGGTAGTTGAGTGTGATCTCCTATCTCCACTTTCGGTTATTCGAGTGCGCTCGAATCAACGATTGTTGAAGCCAATTCACGGTATCAAGTGCGCTTGATCAACGTTCGAAGAATTGTAGATCTTCTTTCACGGTATCGTGCGTGATCAAAGTGTCGAAGATAGCTAGAATTCAGTATCTTTTAGAGATCAACGAATTTAGGAATTCGGTATCTTTCAATCCATCGATTCATATTACTTCATCTAATCGTTCTTCGATTAGTTTGACACGAAATCTTCATTTTGTCGTCAATCGTTTAATTTCCGCTGCACCAACTAATATAACCGTCAGATGATAAAATCTACGTATTGTAAGCTAATACGTAGGCTAATATGTTTATAAATGTAAGCTTGCTATATATATATATAGATATATATATATATAAACCATACAACTTTTATAACTGATAGTTGAAAAATCTATAACTTATATAAATTCAAATATATTTATAACTACATAATGTACAAAATAGCTAGACTAATATATATACATATAATGTAAACACTTTACATATACAGTAGACTTATATATATAAAATTTATATATTCTACATACATACGTATACAAACCTATAGACTGTAAACAACAAACATCATATATATACAGTATACATAAAATCTCTCTTCAAATATAATATATACTATCATACTTCACTTGTTTACTGTATATATATTACTACCATAAATATATTATATACAACATGTAACAGCAAAAATCAAAACACCAATATAACTCATATATATATATATATATATATAATCTTAATATAAAAAAGCTTGGCCAAGGGTTGATGTAGAGAGGAGATGTAGGTTGTCGAGTAAAGATCTGAGAAAAGATGAGGCCTGGAGTTCGAGTGGCAAGAGAGGCTGGGCAAGAAGATGCGGGTGGAGGACCGGGGTGGGTGCTCAAGTGTTGGCATTACTGCCAAGTGGACGAGGGGGAAAACTGACGTGGTTGGCCCTGGCGGAAAAGGGCGGAGACGTAGTGCACGCGTGGGGAGGACTCACGCGTTTAAATGGATGGGAAGTGGTGATGTGTTGGTTGGAGATCTGGATTTTCGGTGGCAATGGTGGAGAAAGTTGTGTGTGCCGAGGCAAGAGTCTGGGTGGTCACAGCTTGGAGGCGAGGGGTGCATATGACTGCAGCATTGAGAGTTTTAGGTCGCTGGTTTCCATGAATGAAAGGGAGAGCTTGAGAAGCGGGTTGGTGGTGAGAATGAGTAGAGTGGAAGATGAATTCAAATAATAGGCAAAGCAACAGTTAAACTTTCCTTAATATATTTCTGAAATGAAACTAGAAGCGAAAGAAAAAATACGAATTGTCAGAAATAAATAAGAATAGGGAATCGTGTCAGTCATCAGTTGAATTCAAAGAATATTAATAACATATGGCTATTGAAAGGACATGGTGGATAAATGAACTAACTAAGGAATTCAGAAAGTTTAAAACGGCATCGATACGGTTACTTAGTTTATCCGTTTTTGACGTGTCCCGAACTCCATAAAACACATATGAATATACCACGGAGATTGGCATGATGAGACGATCAAAACAGTACACATATATCAGTGGTACGATAATCCTATCAAAAAGTTGAAAATTGGTACCGAAAATGCTGCTAAAATGCCAAATATAAGATGAATGGAGCACTTACAGTCAAAATTTTTCTCACTCAGAAGATGAATTACAAATTTATTATGTAAAAATATTTGGGTTTGGAAAACATTTTATTACCATCAAATATTAACTGATTTGAATTTAAATAAAATTACACAATAAAATAAACTTTCATATTATCTGTTGAAAATTTACCATTCGCTATGTTTAATTAGACGTATTCCAAATATAAAATTTTTATTATTTAAAATTTCACAAAAATTCAATTAAAATAAAAAAACCACTAAAATTTATGGGTTGTTACACATTTACTGTTCATTTATTTTAAATTTCATTCGTCATATAAGATTATCTTTTATTAACTCACATTCATTTACATACATAGACTATTTCCCATTCAATTATTTAGAATATTAATAAATAAATCATTAAAGTTAAAATAAGTTTCTTTGCAACTTGATTCACATTTATTTACCTATATAACTTGCTCCGTTTAATCTTAATATTCGTCCATGAATCATTTCATACTTAAGTTTCTTTACTTTGATTCAATCATATATATTATCTTTAACATTAAATCTATTTATGAATTATTTCAACATTTCTATAAGTTTATAATCATTAACTTAAATAGTCATAATATTTTTTACTATTCAATTTAATTATAAATCACTTCTAAACATTAAATTAGGTTTATAATATTCTTGTACATCTTAATTTTTCGTTCATAACCATATGTTCACTCTGAAGCATTTTTTTGTTATCAAGCCTTTACTTGTATAATATTCTATTACATATTCATATTAACAGTTCAACCTTTAAACATTTCTAGTAAGTTTTATATATGTTGTTAGAATGCAATCGAATATTATACAAATTTATCCT
The DNA here is from genome assembly GCA_030765085.1 of Allium cepa. Classification (NCBI taxonomy): domain Eukaryota; kingdom Viridiplantae; phylum Streptophyta; class Magnoliopsida; order Asparagales; family Amaryllidaceae; genus Allium; species Allium cepa. The sequence continues at coordinate 621,430,582 of CM060938.1, read as the reverse complement.
ATTAATTTTAGTTAATAAAATGTTCAATTGTTTACATCTTCTTATTTTTCATTATCATTTAATTTACGAGTGGTAAATCTCCAATTTCTTTACGGTTTCATTAATCACTTAGCTTCTAATTTCTTATTTTTCATTTTAGAAGTTTCCAACTTTTAAAATAGTTAAAGATTCATTTCATTATAATTATCGAAATCCCTAATTAATATAAACTTAAGAACTAAATACTGGGTTCCATTTCAAATCATCTTGAAATAATATATATATATATATATATACATACTTATATCTTTTATATATATCAAATCATACTTAAAAAAATATAATTCAAATTTGTTTATCAAGACAAATGTGTAGCAAAGCTACTACAGTGGTCTTTCCACTTTGAAACTCAAAAACGAACGTCGACGATGTGGCGATCATCACCGAAATTATTTTCCTACAACAGAAGAATGGAGGACAAACTTATTTCCTTTTAAAATTCTTTTAAAACATTTCTTTCAAATCAAATTGAAAATATTTATATCTGAAAATACTTCCAAATAATACTAATATTATATTCCAAAATATTTGAAAATCAATATCAAAACTCCGGAAATTAAGTTTTCAAATTTCCAATCCATATTCACTTTATTTGCAAATTCTATTTGCAACCAATATTTATAAAATTTCAGTTCCTAACAAACAAACATATCACATACAAATATATCCATTTATAAAAATTATTCTTTTATGTACAAAATATAATACTAGGTAAAATTATTTCATTTACCTATATTTCAAAAACAATATTGTGTCGGTCTGCCATACTAAGTGTTTAGAAATCCCTATCGATGCCATAGCGTCCTATATACCAACTACAATTTATAAATACTCAACAGAATAAATAAACACAATACAAAATATTTTTATAGCACTAACAATTACGCTCTCTCATATATATACTTTCAAACTCATTCTAGGTTATTAATAACCCTATCTCTAATGAGTTAACCCCGAACAGGCTAACGTATCCACAAACCAAAGCTCTGATACCAACTGTAACGACCCATCTTTTTAGACGGTTTAAGTCGACAATAAACACACATGTTAACTCAAACCATTCAAAAGGGAGGATTGTCAATGAGGTAAATAATAAAATAAGATAAAAGAAGAAAAATACAAAGAATCTCACAGCGGAATGACAAAATATAATACACAAATAAACAGTTCATGAAGCTGTTTTATAATATACATTTGATTACACAATTTCTATAACAATCAGAGTATAAACAATGACATATCAATAACGGTGCAGTAGAAAATTACTAATACTATAACATACCAAACTCCGACTTTGTCTTCCAAAAACAAAGTCTTCAACATTGAAATGGTCAGGTTGACCCGTGCGTAATGAAAAGATAAAACACTCGAGTCAGAACTAAAAGATCTAATGTAATTTAATCAACAATAACTAAAAATGAGTGTAATGGCTTCAAGATGTTTACGGGACTTTACATCTCCTATCCAGTGTTTGACGTGCATGCAATAACTTAAGAGATGTTTCGGGATTTTCCATCTCCTAAGGATCCGTTAAATTATTTGAATGTAGTAATATATGCTATATATGTAGTGTCTATCAGTGAAGAATAAATACTGAAAATAGCATTAAGGCGTTACCCATATCCCCTTTAACACATTTTTATAGGCATCGTATTCTATGTAGTAATGCAAACTCCACCGTAAACTGTTAGGCCCTCAAGGAGCGCTCCATAAGTACGACACAAACCAAAATCGAAGTGGGCTCGATAAGGCATATGACAAGGCATGCGAAGCAATGCTCAGGGTAGGATTCTACCTTTTTTCATGCTCGGACTGGTGGTCATTCATAGCAACCACTACCACCCACCTCGAGACATACTCTCATAATCAAATCGAGGGTGGCCACCAACCAATTACAAAGTAACATATATGGTATCGAAGAAGCATGTCTGATAGGAGGAGCGACCTCACTTTGCCTGAGATAGTTCCTATTTTAGTCATATTAAGCTGACCCAAAGATCAGGGCTACATTCTTACCTCATACCAGTAGTGTTTTCCAAACTATCCTACTTCGTTTTGGATTCCCCATCACTTGCACCGTTGTGAAAGTGGTTTCGGAATTAGCAGAGAGTATAACAATATCAGACCCCGACGTCTTTAACAACCAAACGCTTATTTCACACCGTGGTCATTTTTTGAAACATTTTTAATAATATATCCAGAAATAGTTTATATCTTCATATCAAGATATCCATATACTTATTCCAAAAATAAAATATATTCATAAGTACCGAGGAATATTTCTTTCAATCAATTTTGAAAGTAATTTATACATCTCTCTTAAACCATTTATAAACTATTTATATGCTTTAAAACCATTTACAAAACTATTTATAAATTCCAAAATAGTTTACAACTCTTTCCATTTTCATAAACTTCTATGCAAATTCCTTTAAAATGCTTCCAATTCCCTTATACAAGTTCTTTTATAAAACCCTTTATAAAATCCCTTAAAACCTTTATCCTTATAAAACCATGATAAAATCCTTTATAAAAATTCTTTTATATGATTTCTTTTATAAAATCCATTATAAAATCTCTTACAAAACTTTTATAAATTCCTTATAAAACTTTTTACAAAATATAGAAATCTTTTACAAAACATTTTATCTATTAAAATTAATATAAAAGTTTATATTTATTATTTTAAATCAAAACTATATTTATTATATTAAATTAAAATTAAAAATTATATATAATACAACTATATTAATATTTTATTAAATTAAATTTTAAACTATTTAAAATATATAGTTAAATTTAATAAATTTATAAGTTAAAGTCTTAAATTTACATTTAAAACCATATATTAACTTCTAATTTAAAGCTTTAAAACATATAAAATAAATATTTTCCAAATACAAAATTTTAAATAAAATCATTAAATTAAATTAAAAAATCAAATTTATAAATCAAACATACTTTGCTAATTATAAAATAATTTAATACCGACTAACGTTGTCCATATATAATTTTCTACACAATGGTCAAGTGATTGGGTATTTATCTTTTCAACTAAAAATAGTTAAATTTCTCGGGTATATACCATTTCAACCCGTATCCTGAATCAATAATTTCCAAATCAAAAAAAAATTGCTCGGGCATGTATCATTTCAACCCATAATGATTTTTCCAAATCAATAAGATCATTCGAGTACGTATTATTTCAACCCATAGTTGTGATATCTCGGAAATTTCAAGTAATTTAAAATGTGATAATCTCCTTTGTAAATTATTTAAAATTGGTAAAATTGTTATTTTCATAACAATTATAATAAATATGTTGTTTTAAAATATAGATAAATAAATTTTAAATGGAATTACATTTTCAAATTGAATTTGTGTTTGTTTAAACATATATATTTGAATTGATTTTAAATTGGATTTTAAATTGAATTTGGATTGGAATTTGAAATTCAAAAGATATATCTAAAGTACATTTTGGATTTAAAAATATATTATATATGATTTTATTTAGAATATAGTTTCTTTTTATATTATTTTCTTTAAAAGGATTTTATTTATATAAATTAAGATATGTATTTATTAATTAGGAAAGTAATTATAAAAGCTTTTTAAATCATTTAAAAATTAATAAATTCATGCAAAATTATATGTGTTAGCATATTAGTCTTTTTAATAACAAGTGTAAGGCGATTAACAATTGTAAAAGACAAGTGTCACTTATTTCATTTTATTTTCTTTAATTTCTAATAAATCTTAATTAACTCTATATAAACATACATCTTCTCTTCTTCATTTCTTTTTCCTTATCTCATTGTAAAAGCAAAGAAAAGAAACTCAAGACTTGTAATTTCTTCAAACCAGAAACTCAAAACTGTTAACATTTCACCAACTCAAAATCAAAACCTGTTAAAAAAAACAACAACCACTTTCTCATCAAACAAAAACAAAAACCTGTAAGCATTTTTAAAAAACTTGGAATATCAAGCAAGATAATCAAGCAAGCTCCAATCAGTAATCTTTTTCAAAGTTTAGTCATCTCAACAACAACAAGATTTCCAGCAATTCAAAGTTTCAAGCACTTTTATCAAAGCTTTCTAGTTTTTAAGCATCTGCTTCAAACTCTCTGTTCAACATCACTAACAGGTGAGTAAGCATATTATCTAAAAGGCTTAAGTAAACTTAAATCTACGCATGTGATTCTTGGATTAAATTGTGCTTTTCATGTATATATATAAATGTGAATCTCTGTATATATGTATGTGTTTGAACTGTGCATGTTTGGTATGTCTGTTCTTCTCTATTCCCAAATTATAGAGTTTAAAATTAAATCAAAAATTCAAATCTTCTTAAATAATCACTGTTAGGCTTCGAGTTTCAAACATAATATGTCTGTTTGAGCATAAATTAAAGTTTAAAATTTTACTCAAGAAAAATAGGTTAGAAAATCTTCTGGAATTAAGATAGTACAGTAGCAATTTTAAATACACGTTGAAATTAAATATTATAATTTGTTGATCCAATTATATAACTTAAATCTTCTTTGAAAATTAGGATTTTTAAAATAAAAATTATGATTTTTAGTTTAGAATCATGAGAAATTTTAGGTTAAACAAAAAGTGGTTTTTGAGAGCTTTTTTAGTGATCAGCAGGAACTGGGTGGTTAGGGTTTTTGTCGAAGCTTGAGTGGCGATCGGGGATGTCAGGAAAAATGTTTGGAGGGAGTATAGTTCGTCGTGGCATCGGCGGTTGGGCGAACTAGGGTTTTAAAACCCAAAATGGTCGAGATCGGAAATTTCATTGTCGTGGCGTGTCTGGGTGATCGAGTTTCACCAGAGCTTGGGAGATGGTAGCATGGAGGCCAATGAGGGTGTGGCTGGAGTTTGGGAGGCTCTGGTGGTCGGCGTCGCCTGGACGAGGTGAGTTTTTGTCGGAGTTTTTGTTCTAGGTTGCTCGAGTTTGTTTGATTTTGATCGTGGGCTTGTATTGATGTTTGGGTGACCGGGATCTAGTGTAGATGTGATCATCGATATGCCAGAAGTGTCGTAGGTAGTCGGAGACAGCTATATCGCCGGTGCATGTGCACGGCGAAGTTTGTGTCTGTGTTTTGGAAGTTGGTTTGGCTCGAAGGGAAGCTCGAGGAAATAAGCTGAAGGCTCGAGTTCATTTTCGAGTTATTCGTGAGTGTGAGCATGTTTTCGAGTTTTAAATTTTTTAGCAAAGTTTTTAAAAATATAAAAGGAAGATGGTGATTTCTCGGGGCATGACTCGGGAGGGACTCAGATAGAACCCGAAGCAGGTTCTATAAATTGATTTTAAAAAGTTTTTTTAATGCATGTTTTGAAATTTTAAATTAAATCTAGTTTAAACTATTATAGCATAAATGTTTTTAAATTATTTGATTAAAGAAGTTATATTTTTGCTAACTTAAATTTGTTAAGATAAAATTATCTTTATGTTATTTTAAAAGACTTAAGTTAGTAATTAAATTAAGTGTATATTAAAGATAAAATGGATTTGAATAACGTTAATGATAAGTAAGTCATTAATAAAAATAAAATATTTATCTTAAAGTTAATTAAGATTTTGATAATTAATAACTAATTAATTAAATGAAGTAACTAAGAGTAATTAATTAGTTTTAATTAATTGATGATTAAGGATTAATTATTTATAATTAAAGATTATAATTAATTAATCGTTAATCATCAATTAATTAAAACTAATTAATTACTCTTAGTTACTTCATTTAATTAATTAGTCATTAATTATCAATTAATTAATTAGAGATTAACTAATTAATAATAAGAATTAATTAATTAAGTAATTAAGATTAACTAATTTATAATTAGAGGTTAATTAATTAAGTAATTAAAGAGTAATTAAGCTGTAATTAAGAATTAATTAATTAAGTAATTAAGATTAATTAATTTATAATTTGAGATTAATTAATTAAGTTATTAAGGATTAATTAATTTGTAATTAAGTTTTATTAATTAATAATTAAGGTTTATTAATGAATAATTAAGGGATAATTAATTAGTCAATTAATGATTAATTAATTGATTTATAAAAGTAATTAAGGAATGATTAATTAATTAATGATTTGTAATTAATTAATGATTGATTAAGTAGGAAATTGGTGATTAATTCTTAAGTAATTAATTTAAGTTAATTAAATTAATTATAATATGGATTAATAATTCTTGCTTGTGGATTATTGTTTGAGTAGAATGTCTGGATTGATTGATATCCATTGAATGATAATCAGTCATATTCTGTGATGTAATATTGGATATATCTGTGATAAATGTATGTTATTTATCTGTGATAAATGCCGTGTGAATTCAATGTTTTGAATTGAATTGTTTAACTTTAAACAACTTGACCTTTAAGAAACGTTTGGATTTCGATGAGACCGGGATCGGATATCAAGTTTGATTATCCAAAAACAACATCGATCCAAGTTAAATGATAGGTCGTGAAATCTCAAAGTGAAGATAGAGAAGGAGTTTGACAGTGCAAGGGTTGTTGTCGTTAACTCTGAGGATGATTCCAAAATGAGTGTAATGAGATAATGCCTTTGGTTTCGTTCGAACCCGGAACGAACTTGTATGGATGAATGTTATCAGACCATCGTCAATGGAGGACGATGAGCATTCCAAGATGTGTTCTTTAAAGGTAAGCATTGCCTCATCAACCGAGAATGGCTAGAACAGGAGAGGTGCAGCAAGGCTAAGTGGGTAGCACCCAAGTGGGATAAGAATTTCCCCTGTCTAGAATCCCTTTTTATTCGACTGTGTGGGAGGTTGTTTGGCCACAACGACGGGGTTGTCTTATTCAGAATATCCAGTAAGGGGTAGCTCCGACTTTGTGTTGCAGGGGGTCGAGAGGGATCCTCGGTGCGTTGATCTACGCCACGTACTGTGACAGGCGGTACCCCAGTAGCCCTGCCATTGTATGGAATGCAAATTCCAATTAGTGATCTCGGATTTGATTTTATAACCCATTCGGTGGCCAATATGATGGAATTTTATAATGTAACAATTTCAGCTATGTGAATATTTATTTGAGAACCCTCGACCCTATTATAATATAACTAGATGTCCCATCAAATGTCTTGGTTATCGTAAGGGAAAAACTTGTCCGTGTTTATTTGCAGAGAGTCTTACGAGATACCTTTTCTTTCAAAGGTTTTTCCAAGTTAAACAGTTTAATCGTTTACTTACACCAGACCCATGTCTGACCCGGAGTTTATTTCTGTTTTTCTTAAACTCTTGGGTACTCAAATATTTATGAGTAGCCAAGTGATCAGGTTTTGCTTGACGTACTTTGGATAGCTAGGATCTTGGCGTAGTTATATATATCTATTTCTGCTATGTTGAAACCCTTTTGACTGTTGCATTTTGGAATGTAATTGATAGACATGCCTTTATAACTATCTAATGTGATGATGTTGTTGTAATTGAGTACTATGATATGTAAAGACTTTGTAATAGTTATGTGATATTATATTTTGTTCCGTTTCCGCTGTGAGATTTTGATGATTGTTTAGTTCTTTCTTCTATCTATTCTATTTCTACCTATTTCTTTCTTATTGATGATGCATCTTTCTATGGAATGAAAGGCGGGTCGTCACATTTGGTATCAGAGCATACGTTGAGATAATACCTAGGCTCTGGAGTAGTATCTGTCTTGAGAGCGCGTATTTGTAATTTTTTATATAACTATATGCCTATCTAAATTTGTTGGGTTACCTGTCCAGGTTGCCAACATTAGTTCTAGAAGTGGGAGAGGCAGAGTTGTGGGCAGCACAATGACCAATAATGAAAGAGGCCAGACTGCTAGTGAGGCTGTTACTCCAGCACCGCCTCGAGTTAGTTTTGCTACTTTGTGCAAAGATTTCACCAATCTGGGAGGGAGACCTTTTAAAAGATCGTAGTCCATTATAAAAGTTCAAGCTTGGCTACGCTCATGCAACACATTTTTAAGAGTTTGGATTTATCTTACATGCAAAAAAGAGTGATGGTTTCATGGCAATTGCAAGAAGGAGTTGCAACTTGGTGGGATGCACTTACAGTGAATATTTCTGAGGTCGATATTTCTTAGAGTCGGTTTAAGGAATTGTTTGAGGAACAGTTCATGCCAATAGCTGGGAAGACCCATTTATATAGAGATTTTCTAGATCTAAAGCAGGGTAGTATGTCAGTTTCTGAATATGAGACTAAGTTTAACGAATTATCTCGCTGTAGACTTGGATTGATCGATACATCCCTCAAGAAGAATGAGATGTTTATGAAAGGAATAAGGCTTGAGTTCCATGAAAAGATGACGGCTCATCTGAAGGGACCATTTGTAGAGTTGATTTACATGACTTTAAGATATGAGGAGCTCATGAATAAGAAACCGTTGGCATCTGCAGCAGCACCAGGTGGAACTTTTTCCAACCCAAACAAGAGGAAATTCAATCCAAATTCGAAGAAGTAAGGCAAAGGGAAGCTGGGAGGCAGCAATGGACCTTGCAAGTGCTATGTATGTCAGAAAGAGGGTCACTTGGCTAATCAATGTCCCAGGAGAAGATCTCAGCAACAGCAACAACATCAGAGTGGATCGGGTTCAGCTTTGGTTCAGAAATCATTATGTTTCAACTGTCATCAACCGGGTCATATGCTAAAGGCTTGTCCGCTTCTTCAGAAGGCCCAGTAGAACAAGGTGTTTGCTCTTGAAGGTGGTCCATCTTCTTCTTCTAAAGGAAAAGGAGTTTTGGAAGGTACTTTGCTTTTGGATGGTATTTTTATTAGAGTTCTGTTTGTTTCTGGTGCATCACTTAGTTTTATTTCTTTGGATGCGGTAGAGAAGTCTCATCTTTCTCCTTGTTTGGTTGACCGTCCTATTTTTGTATCAAATCCTATAGGTGGGGTAACCAAGTTAGATAAGATCTGTAGAGGCTTAAGGCTTTCTTATCTGTGTCATTGTTTTTCTCGCGACCCGTTTGTATTGGATTTCAAAGAGTTTGATCTTATTCTGGGTATGGATTGGTTGGATAAGTATAAGGCTATCTTGATGTGTGTAGAAAGGATTGTATCTTTAGAGATTGAGCTGGGAAGAATCACTAAAGTGACTTGCAATGATTTCGGAGTTCACTTGAGTAATCTTCTGCATGGAAGCGAAGCTTCTCAAGAAGGCGTAGAGTCCATCGAAGTGGTTAGAGTTTTTCCAGATGTTTTCGAGGAAGTGAAAGGTTTGCCTCCTCATCGGGAGATAGATTTTCAGATCGACTTAGTTTTGGGAGAAGTACCTGTTGTTCAGCCTAGTAGAAGAATGGCGCCGAATGAGAGAGAAGAGATGGTGAAGTAGACATAAGATTTCTTAGAGAAAGGTTTGATTCGGCCTAGATTTCCCAGTTGGGGTTCTGCCGTAGTCTTTGTGACCAAGTCGGATGGGTCTTTGAGATTCTGTGTTGATTAATAGGAGTTGAATAAGGTTACTATTAGGAATAAGTGTACATTTCCCTTATAGAATATCTTTTTGATCAACTCCATGGAGCTTCTGTTTTCTCCCAGTTAGATTTAGCATCAGTTTCCATCAGTTAAGGGTAGCTGAGGACAGTATCCTCTTGACTGCATTTAGGGGACCCAATTGTTTTTACGAGTGTTTAGTTATGCCTTTCGGGCTGACCAATGCTCCTGCCTATTGTGTGGATTTGATGAACTGAGTTTTTCGAGATGCGTTGAATAAGTTCGTTCTCGTGTTCATTGATGACATTCTTGTCTACTCCAAGTCTAAAGAGGAGCACAAGCGACATTTGGGGATAGTGTTAGAGACTTTAAGGAGGCTTTTTCTGAAGGCTAAGTTTTCGAAATGCCATTTTTGGAAATCAAAAGTCAGATTTTCCAGGCATATTGTGTGTGGTGAGGGTATTTCTGTATATCCAGCCAAGGTAGCTACTATTCAGGAATGGAAGCAGCCGCAGAATCCGACAGAAGTTCGTATTTTTTAGGTTTGGCAGGGTACTACAGGAAGTTTATCAGGGACTATTCTAAGATTTCATCGCACTTAACCAAGTTGACTCAAAAAGGAGCAAAGTTTAAATGGACCCTCGAGTGTGAAGAGGCTTTCTTGGATTTGAAGGCAACGCTGACCAGTGCGCCTGTTCAAGCTATTCCCGATGGTAAGAGCAAGTTTAAAGTCTACATGAATGCTTGTGGAGTTGGGTTGGGTGCAGTGCTGATGTAGAATGGGAAGGTAATTGTGTATGCGAGCACGCAATTGAAACCACATGAAAAGAATTACGCTACGCATGATCTGGAGTTGTTGGCCATCGTCTTTGCTTTGAAAATCTGGAGGCATTATTTTTTGGGAGAGAAGTTCGAGCTTTTCATGGATCACAAACCTTTGAACCACATTTTCTCCCAGAAAGATCTGAATCTGAGGCAGCAGAGGTGGGTAGAATTTCTAGCATCGTATGATTTGGATATCCTCTATACTTCAGAGAAAGCGAATGTTATCGCAGATGCTCAGAGTAGGAATGCAGTTCTGTCTCTATTGGAAGTTGTCCTGTCTCTTCTGGAAAGGATTTCGAGTAAGCAGAGATCGGATGGAAGATTGAGAGAAATCATTAAGAGAGTCAAGAATGGTTAGTGTTCTAGTTTTGGGATTGATGACCAGGGAACATTGAGAATCAACGGAAGGATTTGTGTCCGAATTTCACGGATTTGAAGCAAGAAGTTCTGTCAGAGAGTCATCGCTCCAGGCTGAGTATCCACCCAGGGATTTCAAAGATGTATAAGGATACGAGGAGAGTCTTTTAATGGCTGAGAATGAAGAAGGATGTAGCTGCTTTTGTCAATGGTTGTGCGATCTGTCAGCAGGTGAAAGGAGATCAGCAGAAGACCGTAGAATTATTGCAGCCTTTGGAAGTTCCAAAGTGGAAGTGGGAAGTGATTTCTATGGATTTTGTCGATGGTTTGCCAAGGACCAAAAAGGGAAACGAAGGAATATGGGTGATTGTAGACCGGTTGACCAAGAGCGCCCATTTTATTCTGGTTAAGGCAACCTGTACAACAACATCTTTGGCTAAGATTTTCTTGAAGGAGATTGTTAGACTATATGGTGTTCCCATCAGCATTGTTAGCGTCCGTGATCCTATCTTCACCAGCAAGTTTTGGGAGGCTTTGCAGACAGCTTTGGGTACGAGATTGGGTTTGAGTACAGCTTATCATCCCCAGACCGACGGACAGAGGGAAAGGCTGAACTGAATTCTAGAAGATAAGCTGAGGGCTTGTGTTTTGGATTTTGGTGGATCTTGGGAAGACCATCTACATTTAGTGGAATTCTCGTACAATAACAGTTACCAGACGATTATCAAGATGGCACCCTATGAAGCTTTATATGGAAGATCTTGTTGATCCCCATCCTACTGGGTAGAGTAGGAAGATCGTCTTGTTCTTGTTCCAGATTTGATCCGAGAGGCATCTACGAAGGTGGAGCTTATCAAGAAGAGAATGAGAGCAGCACAGGATGGCCAGAAGAAATATGCAGACAAGAGACGAAGACAATTGGAATTTGAGATCGAAGATTTAGTCTTTGTCAAAGTTTCCCCGTTTAAAGGAGCGATTAGATTTGGAAAGATGGGAAAACTTGCCCCAAGGTATATTAGTGCATTCCGAGTGCTCGAAAGGATTGGTGCTATAGCCTACAGGATTGAATTGCCAGTTCGGATGGATGGAATTCGTAATGTTTTTCACATATCTCACCTGAGGAAATACGTGCATGATCCATCTCTTGTTGTGAAGCCAGCTGTGCAAGAAGATTTAGAGATTGAGCCGGAGTTATTTGTGGTTAGGCATCCTGTCCAGATCATTGATCAAGATGAGAGGCAACTCAGAAGCAAGGTGGTGAAGACAGTCAAGGTGCAGTGGAGCGAGGATCCCAAGACTATACTTGGGAGACACTGGATAGTTTTAGGAAGGCTTATCCGGATCTTTGTCTGGATAGCTAGTAATGTTTGTTTAGATGAAATTTTTTGTTTGGTTGATAGCGTATGGTTGATATGTGTGCTTGAAATGGTTGAAATGAAATAAAAGTTTTGGATTATCTTTTGTTTTAAATTTCGGGGACAAAATTCTTTTAAGGGGGGAGGAATGTGATATCCCGGAAATATCAAGCAATTTAAAATGTGATAGTCTCCTTTATAAATTATTTAAAATTGGTAAAATTGTTATTTTCATAACAATTATAATAAATATGTTGTTTTTAAATATAGATAAATAAATTTTAAATAGAATTATATTTTCAAATTGAATTTGTGTTTGTTTAAATATATATATTTGAATTGTTTTTTAATTGGACTTTAAATTGAATTTGAATTTGATTTTGGATTGGAATTTGAAATTCAAAAGATATATATATATATATATATAATACATTTTGGATTTAAAAATATGTTATATATGATTTTATTTAGAATATAGTTTGTTTTATATTATTTTCTTTAAAAGAATTTTATTTATATAAATTAAGATATGTATTTATTAATTAGGAAATTAATTATAAAAGCTTTTTAAATCATTTAAAAATTAATTAAATCATGCATAATTACATGTGTTAGCATATTAGTCTTTTTAATAACAAGTGTAAGGCGATTAACTATTGTAAAAGACAAGTGTCACTTATTTCATTTTATTTTCTTTAATTTCTAATAAATCTTAATTAACTCTATATAAACATACATCTTCTCTTCTTCATTTCTTTTTCCTTATCTCATTGTAAAAGCAAAGAGAAGAAACTCAAAACCTGTAATTTTTTCAAACCAGAAACTCAAAACTGTTAACATTTCACCAATTCAAAATCAAAACCTGTAAAAAAACAACAACCCCTTTCTCATCAAACTAGGAACCAAAACCTGTAAACATTTTTCAAAAACCTTGAATATCAAGAAAGATAATCAAGCAAGCTCCAACCAGTAATCTTTTTTCAAAGTTTAGTCATCTCAACAACAACAAGATTTCCAGCAATTCAAAGTTTCAAGCATTTTTATCAAAGCTTTCCAGTTTTTAATCATCTGCTTTAAACTCTCTGTTCAACATCACTAATAGGTGAGTAAACATGTTATCTAAAAGGCTTAAGTAAACTTAAATCCGTGCATGTGATCTTGGATTAAATTATGCTTTGCATGTGTAAATATAAGTGTGAATCTCCGTACACATGTATGTGTTTGAACTGTGCTAGTTTGGTATGTCTGTTCTTCTCTGTTTCCAAATTACAGAGTTTAAAATTAATCAAAAATTCAATTTTTCTTAACTAATTAGTTTTAGGCTTTGAGTTTCAAACACAATATGTTTTTTTAATCATAAATTAAAGTTTAAAATTTTATTCAAGCAAAATAGGTTTGAAAATATTCTAGAATCAAGAGAGTATAACAGAAATTTTAAATACATGTTAAAATCAAATATTATAATTTGTTGATCCAATTATATAACTTAAATCTTCTTTGAAAATAGGATTTTTAAAATAAAAATTATGGTTTTTAGTTTAGAGTCATGGGAGAAATTCTAGGTTAACCATAAAGTGGTTTTTGAGAGTTTTTGGTGATCGGCAGGAACAGGGTGGTCGAGGTTTTTGTCGAAGCTTGAGTGGCGATCGGGGATGTCGGAAAAAATATCTGGAGGGAGTATTGTTCATCATGGCTTCGGCGATTGGGGGAACTAGGGTTTTAAAACCCAAAATGATCGAGATCGGAAATTTCATTGCCATGGCGTCTTTGGGTGATTGAGTTTCACCAGAGCTTGGGAGATGGTAGCGTGGAGGACAGTGAGGGTGTGGCCGGAGATTGGGAGGCTTTGGTGGTCGATGTTGCCTGGACAAGGCAAGTTTTGGTCGGAGTTTTTGTTCCAGGTTGCTCGAGTTTGTTTGATTTTGATCGTGGGTTTGTATTGATGTTTGGGTGATGTGGATCTATTGTAGAGGCGATCGTCGATATAACAGAAGTGTCGTGGGTGGTCGAAGACGGCTGGATCGCCAGTGCATGTGCACGGAGAAGTTTGTGTCTGTATTTTGGAAGTTGGTTTGGCTTAAAGGGAAGCTCGAGGAAATAGACTAAAGGCTTGGGTTCATTTTTGAGTTATTCGTGAGTGTGAGCATGTTTTCGAGTTTTAAAATTTTTAGCAGTTTTTAAAACTATAAAAGGAAGATGGTGATTTCTTGGGGCATGACTCGGGAGGGACTCGGGTAGAACCCGAAGCAGGTTTTATAAACAGATTTTAAAAAGTTTTATAAAGCATGTTTTGAATTTTTAAATTAAATCTAGTTAAACTATTATAGGATAAATGTTTTTAAATTATTTGATTAAAGAAGTTATATGTTTGTTGACTTAAATTTGTTAAGATAAAATTATTTTTATAATATTTTTAAAGACTTAATTTAGTAATTAAATTAAGTCTAAATTAAAGATAAAATGTATTTGAATAATGTTAAATGATAAGTAAGTCATTAATAAAAATAAAAGATTTTCCTTAAAATTAATTAAGATTTTGATAATTAATGACTAATTAATTAAATGAAGTAATTAAGAGTAATTATTTAGTTTTAATTAATTGATGATTAAGGATTACTTAATTTATAATTAAAGGTTATAATTAATTAATTAGAGATTAATTAATTGATAATAAGAATTAGTTAATTAAGTAATTAAGATTAATTAATTTATAATTAGAGGTTAATTAATTAAGTAATTATAGAGTATTTAAGTTGTAATTAAGAATTAATTAATTAAGTAACTAAGATTAATTAATTTATAATTTGAGATTAATTAATTAAGTAATTAAGGATTAATTAATTTGTAATTAAGTTTTATTAATTAATAATTAAGGTTTATTAATTAATAATTAAGAGATAATTAATTAGTTAATTAAAGATTAATTAATTGATTTATAAAAGTAATTAAGGAATGATTAATTAATTAATGATTGTTTAAGTAGGAAATTAGTGATTAATTCTTAAGTAATTAATTTAAGTCAATTAAATTAATTGTAATATGTATTAATAATTCTTGCTTGTGGACGATTGTTTGAGTAGAATGTATGGATTGATTAATATCTATTTAATGATAATATGTGATATTCTATGATGTGATATTGTTTATATCTGTGATAAATGTTGTGTGAATTCAATGTTTTGAATTGAATTGTTTAACTTTAAACAACTCGACCTTTAAGAAACGTTTGGTCGATAAGACCGGGATCGGATATCAAGTTTGATTATCCAAAAACCATATCGATCCAACTTAAACGATAGGTCGTGAAATCTCAAAGTGAAGATAAAAATGGAGTTTCAGAGTGCAAGGGTTATTGGTGTTAACTCTATGGGTGATTCAAAAATGAGTGTTTTGAGATAATGCCTTCAGTTTCGTTCGAACCCGAAACGAACTTGTATGGATGAATGCTATCAGACCATCGTAAAATGAGGATGATGAGCATTCCAAGATGTGTTCTTTAAAGGTAAGCGTAGCCTCAAGCCCCATCAATCGGGAATGGCTAAAACAGGGGAGGTGCAGCAAGGCTAAGTCGATAGCACCCAAGTTGGATAGGAATTTCCCCTGTCTAGAGTCCCTTTTTATTCGGCTGTGTGGGCGGTTGTTTGGCCACAACTCTAGGGTTGTCTTATTCGGACAATCCAGTAAGGGGTAGCTCTGGCTTTGTGTTGCGTGAGGTCAGGAGGGATCCTTGGTACGTTGATCTAGGCCACGTACTGCGACGGGCAGTACCCCAGTGGCCATGCCATTTTATGGAATCTAATTTCCAATAAGTGATCTCGGACTTGATTGTATAACCCACTTTGTGGCTAGTATGCTGGAATTTAATAATGTGACGATTTTAGCTATGTGAATATTTATTTGAGAACCCTAGACCCTATTATAATATAACCAGATTTCTATCAAATGTTCTGGTTATCGCAAGGGAAAAACTTGTCCATGTTTATTTGCGGAGTGTCTTACGAGATACCTTTTCTTTCGAAGGTTTTTCCAAGTTAAACAGTTTAACCGTTTACTCACACCAGACCCATGTCTGACCCAGAGTTTATTTCTGTTCTTCGTAAACTCTAGGGTACTCAAATTTTTATGAGTAGCCAATTGATCAGGTTTTGCTTCACGTATTTTGGATAGCTTGGAGCAGGAGCTTGGCGTAGATATATATCTATTTCCGCTGTATTGAAACCCTTTTGACTGTTGTATTTTGGAATGTAATGGATAGACAGGCCTTTATAACTGTCTAATGTGATGATATTGATGTAATTATCTAACTCTGATATGTAAAGGCCATGTAATAGTTATGTGATATTATATTTTGTTCTATTTCCTCTGTGATATTCTGATGATTGTTTAGTTCTTTCTTCTATCTATTCTATTTCCACCTATTTCTTTCTTATTTTTCTGTGGAATGAAAGGCGGGTCGTCACAATAGTGATAATAGGGATATAAACATCCACTCATCCAAAATGTTAACAAACATATATCCATCACAACAAACATCCAAATCAGCCAATGAATCACAAGAATTAACAGGTTATCATTATCATGTATTTAACTAACAATTTAAATTCAATATTAATTAAAAACGAAATTTAATTCAATATAAATTTAAATTACCAAACACAAACCATAAATTTAATGCAACTGACATAAGAAGGTTTAGTAATTCGTGAGTAGGTTAAATCACTCACCTTTGGTTTATATCCGATTTAAAATACAATAAAATCCAAAAATTTGAACAGTCTTTAAATTCAACCATACCAGTTTTACGTAGTCCGAAATTTTGATATGAACCCAGTGTAAGAAACCGCATCCAAATCCGAGCTTGTATGAAAATGTTATGAACTTTGGAATTTTTAAAATTTTAAATTTAACTTAAAATAAACAAAAGGGGTAAAACAGTAATTTATGTCCAAAATCCTAACCCTAGTGTTACATAAACGATCGCACCCAAAATACACTCAGCCGCTGTCACCTTTGATCGACCAATGCTACTACTATGCGCCACCATCACAAGATTTGACCACGCCACTCCGCTGCGCTTCTCTGGCCGACCTTTCCTTGGCTGAGCGAATCACCACCGCGCCTCCAGACGTCTCTGCCGCCGCGTGTTAGTTTTCCATTTTTGGTGGTTTCATCGATGATCTAGACAAGTTTACCATATGGATGAAGCCTTAGCCTCCTCTACGCACCAGTGCCTCCCGATCATTGATTGGTCGACGATCCACCATTGATCGAGAAGCCCTAGGATGGATGGCCTACACTATTACAATGATTTTTGGCCAAATTGAACCTTGATTGCAATAACAAATTACATAATTAGATTACACTCGTTGAGAGCTTCACGATGATATATAATTAGATAGGTTTTGAGGAGATTGAATTTTCGATTTGATTTGGAATTCGGGAATTTAGGGTTTTGATGTCTGACCTTGGAAAGAAGAGAAGGAGCAGATGGAAATAAGAAGTACGTACATAAATTGGAATAGACTACTAGGGTTTTTAATAAAAATTTATTTATATAAACAGAAATGGATAGAACAGATCGAATGGGCCAAAGCGGTAACCAAGGCCCGAAAAGCCCGTTTCGTTCCTAAAACGAAAACAAGTCAATCAATATATCGAAATATAGGTTTTTGATATTTTAAAACTCAATGGAACTAGTTTCAAACCCTAATTCCATTATATAGAGAAATTAGCTTTAAAAATCAAATTATATTCATTTAAATTCCATAAATCGATTTCTACGCGTTTCCAGCTCGCACAATTTAACGATAGGTCTGATCGCTATGAAACTTGAAATCTTAAAATAATTCACTATTAAGGGTTTGATGAAACTGGTTTCATTGAAATCTGAGGCAGTGCCCAAAAATCCAATTTTACATGTTAATTAAATAAATTATTAATTTAAAATCAATTTAATCACCTTTAAATTCTAGACTAAAAGTTAACAATTTTCATCATTCTTGATTAAACATGAATTTATAATCTTTTAAAAATACATTTTTCCATATTAAATCCAAGATTTAATTATTACATAAATTTCAGCGTTCAATTACAACTGTAATAAATCCGTTCATTATAATTTAAATTCCAAATAAAATCTTCTACTTTGATTCTCACTCTTATTATTAAATCAACTATTACCTTGTGAATATAATTAACATTAGTCTACATTTTATTACATTCATGTTCTACAGTTATTATCTAAACCCATATTAATGACAATATTTAATTATATTAAATTCACACTAGTTTCCAAATTATTTCAATGGATTAAATAATAAAATAATAATTAAAATAATTGTTGCACATTAGTAATTCAAACACAAACTAAGTCTATTGTTTACAAACAAAAGCTAATAAATTTACGTACAAATTAATTTATTTCATATTCTATAATAAACCTATTTTAATTAATAACATATAATTTCAACATTAAATCCAACATTAAATTTATTCTTTATTTACAACTTTAACCAAATTAACCTTACAATTATTTCAATTGATTGAAATTACACTAAAATAGTTGTCAATAACATTAAAACAACCTTGTTAAATCATACTCCAATTATTTTCTCATTCATAAATCATATATTTTAATTTCTCGTAATATTAAATTTCAAAATCTTATTTAATTTAATAGTTTTTAATTATCAAAAATACGGGTTGTTATAGGAGAGATAAAGGAATCTCAAGAAGTAGGTTCAATAAATGAAGATACAGGTGTTAGTCCTTGAGATGATGGTTTTAATGACAACAACCTTAGAATAAGATTATAAAATATAAATACTAACATTATAGTTTAGATATAGGTGTGTATGTAGGATTTGACCATGCAGGTACCAAGAATGAAGACCGTACAATATAGAGATTCAAGATAT
Organism: Allium cepa; assembly: GCA_030765085.1. Lineage (NCBI taxonomy): Eukaryota > Viridiplantae > Streptophyta > Magnoliopsida > Asparagales > Amaryllidaceae > Allium > Allium cepa. The sequence continues at coordinate 621,411,628 of CM060938.1, read as the reverse complement.
CAAGACCGAAGACTCATGAGTATCAAGATTATCAAGAATTCAAGATTTCAATAATAAGTAATTTAATTAGGAATTTTGTTAAAACTCCTAGAAAAGCACTAGCATCTTAAAATCCAATTTATTCATGGAATAGAATCCACTTCGAGCCTGTTAAAGGGTTGGAACCCTAAGTAGGATGGAACCTATGAAAAATATAGTGGAACATTGTTTTGTATCCACTAACTTTTATTCAAATGTTTTTTACAAAATTATATATTTTTTTCAAAATGATTTCAAAATGATTTCAAAATCTTCCTTTTAAATGAATCAAAAACATCTATCCTAGTTTTAAATAGTTTTAGCCTCAAATTAATCTTTTCTTCAAATTCAAATTATCCTTAGTTTTAAACTATCTTTTAATAATAATATATTTAATTTTTAATATTTTTACTTAGATTTAAATATAAAATTATAGTAAAATTTTATATATATCAAAATATTATTCTCTATATTTATTTATGTATTTTTAACTATAGTTAAGTATATTTATAAAGTTTAAAATAGTTTTAATATAAGATAGAAGTTATTTTCAAAGAAAAGAAAATTACCAAAAAATACCTTAGGCATGTCGACAACCTCAAGTACCCCTTGTCGACATGGTAGCTGTTTATTTCAAAATTTTGAATTTCAAAAGAAGTGTCTATTCATTGTATCCTTTCACGAATGGACATGGCTATTGTTCTACTAAAAATAGGGGCAGTTTTAAACAAATTTTCATTCATATTTTCTCTGATTTCACTCCTCTTCTTCTTCCACACTTCTTTATATATATTTTTATCATTACTCTACTGAAATCAACATTGAATCTAACTAGATCATTTTTGGTTTGATTCTCTATCACTATCTCAACAAGATCTCAGTGCTATTAAGAGTTATAGGCTTCTTTGTAATCAATCAAGTGATAAAAGGTGTGATTGTAGCCTGTGAAATAAATCAAGTGAAAAAAGGTGTGATTGTAGCCTTGGAAATCAATTGGGTGGACTTGTTGCCCGTAAAATCAAGTATCTCTATCCAGAGGATTGTGAATCTGGAGTGGTGTACCTCGTGGCCTTGAAATCGAGGGTGTAATTGTACAATTGCTTTTGAAAGGAAATCCGTACTTGTGTGCGGGACTGGATGTAGGGTAACTCCGAACCAGTATAAAATCCGATATGTTCTTTCCCTTTATTGCTTTTACTTTATTTCTACATCCGTGTCTTACTTTGTGATCATATCTGTGCCTGAATATTGCATACATTTGTCTTCAAATCAACATAAACTCAAAAAGATTTAGTAGTTCCTTAAACCGCTATTCACCCCCTCTAGTGTTAATCCTAGCCTTAAGATCCGTATTTCGGATTTCTCACATTTGGTATCAGAGCAAGGTTTTCAAAGTTTTCATAATCTGAATTTTGAAAAAATTTCAAAATGGCTACCAACTTTGGTACTTTTAACACTACCAACACCGGTTCTATTATCCCTATCACTAGTTAATTTGTAGAAGGTCAGTCTACTATCAGACCATCACTTTTTAATGGCAGTAACTATGCATATTGGGCATAAAGGATGAAAATATATTTACAATCTATAGGACTAGACACTTGGAATGTCACACAGACTGAATATTTTGAACCCACAACTGATTTTGCACAGTGGACTTCTGAGAAAAAGGTTGTTGCACAAAATAACTCTAAAGCTATAAATATTCTATTTTGTTTGCTTGATAGAAATGAATTTAACAGAGTGTCAGTTTGTAAGTCTGCATATGAAATCTGGAAAACTTTGCAAGTTACTCACGAAGGAACAAGCAAAGTTAAACAGACCAAAATTTCCATGCTCACAAATCAGTTTCAATTATTTAAAATAAACTCTAATGAGTCTATTTCAGAAATGTATTGTAGATTTCAAAACATTATGCATTCTCTAATATCTTTGGGAAAGGAATTTTCGGAAGAAGATTAAGTCAGAAAAATCTTAAATTCTCTTGCTCCAGAATGGGATCAAAAGACACCTGCGATCGAAGAGGCAAATGACATCAGTACCTTAAAATAGAAGAATTAGATGAAAATCTAATGTCATTTGAAGTCCAAATGATTGAGAGAAGAGAAAGCAAAGCATCTGAAAAGAAATCAATTGCATTCAATGCTTTGACCGATGGATCAGACTCAAACAGCGATAATGATGAAGAGATAACCCTTATGACCAAGAATTTTTGGAAATTCCTGAAATATAGAAAGATGAATAATCTCAAGAGAAACAATTATAAGAACTCTGGTAATCAGAATGTAGTCCCAAACAATATCAAATGTTTCAACTGTGACGAACCAGGCCATATCAAAAGAGACTATCCGCATCCAGATATGTAAAATCTTCCTATAATCAATGATTCCATAAAGAAACGAAAACGTGCATTTACTGCTACTCTAGATGACTCAGACCCGTCCTCAAGCAATGATGATCAGAAGACCGATAATTCAAATATGTGTTTCACAGCAGTTCACGACTCCGACGAATTCTGAGAAACGGACTCAGAAAAAGGTACACATTTACAATACAATTGATTGAAATTGCATGCTTAGAATTGAAAGCTTGATTGATTGATTTTGAATTGATGTGTTGTTTGAATTTTAAAATTTTTATTTTTTTTACTATTATTTTATTTTTATTTTTATATTTTTAATAACATCATAATATTTTATGGAATATACTATAATTCTAGTAATACTCCATATATATATATAAACATTAAAAATTATATATATACATATTAGAATACTTAAGAAAAATAATCATGGAAATTCAAAGACACCTGTCCACATGGTCCCTTCCATGATGTTGACATGGGTACAAAAATTTGAAATTCAAAATTTGAATTCAATTGTTGAATTTCCCTCCATCTTTTCACTTCATTCAACTCTCTGAAAAGCCACCTTTTGACCAGAGAACATGTCCTTTGAGAATCTATTTATTCACTATCTCTTATCACAACTTTTTGCTCTCATTTTCAAATTCAAACTCTTATCTCAAAACTTCAAGCTCTTTACTCTAATGGCTTCTTCAAGCAACCCTTCCACAATGAGAATTTCCAAAAAGATAAAAGAGCAACTCTACAACGATCCAGAGGCTATAAAAGCATATATCAACTATGCTAACTATGGAAAAGTCCAACCCAGAAGGTTTTCTTTATTTCAAGATTTCTCTACTTATGAAATCGATTCTCCTTTTGCAAATAATCAAGTTGTTAGTCTTGTGATGCTTCTCAAAATGATTTTGTTTGTTATCCAAATATTGTTAAAATTTTCTATGCAAATCTCAACTGTGGATTTTACAATGGAAATGATGATGAAATTTGGAGTAGTGTCTAAGGCACTAGAATCGTTTAAATTGTGATCTTTTGGGGGACATTCTCAATTGCAAGAGCATGAGAATGGATCTTTCTAGTTTTAATATCGATGAAAATGATCGTGAGACATTTCATCACATTTTTGAAGGAAACGATAACTTTGAATTCAAAAATCGAAACTATCGACCAAAAGCTAGAATTGTTAATCTTCTCTTACAACATACTTTGACCCCAAGATTGGGATGTTTTAACAATCCAACTTCAAAAGTTTCGAAAGCACTTTTTGCTATTTTTGGAAACTATGATATTAATTGGGCGCAAGTTATTTTAGATGAATTTCGTCCCAAAAATCTTGAAATGGGTGAAAACACTTTGTATCATGGAATCTATCTCACTCGGATTTTTAACTATTTTGTTGTAGATTTCAAAGGAGAAGAATTTGTTTCAAGAAAGGTTTTTAATCACTCAAACATTTCTCTTACGAAAATTCCATTTGTTTTTCAACCTTATGAGACTCTTGCCGAAAAGGAAGAGCGTTTGGCTCATGAGGAGATTGAAGAGGAGGAAGAGGAAGAAGAAGAAGAGGATGAAATGGAAACAGAAGAAGAAGAAGGTGAAACGTCTTTGAAAGCATTGACTATCTTCCTAATCCAACCAACAAAATCTTACTCAAAAATCAAAGAACATTGTCGAAAATCAGCGGATTCTTAAACGGTTCGTTAGTAAGAAATTGGATAAAATGTCATCCAAGATGAACAAGTTTTTCTCCAAATTCAGCGAGAAGCTTGGATTATCTTCATCTTCATTGTCCTCTAACTAGTTCTACCTTTTCATGTCTTGTTCTATTAGTTTTAGTTTATTTTGATTTGGATGTTCGTGTAGTTTTTAATATTTAATTATTGTATCGTTCTATTATGAAATGAAATTGATTTACTTTTTTGTTATCTAGCTTATCTTATCTCCAGAATAAATGTTAGTATATAATATAAATATATATGTACACAATTATTCACAAAATCAAAATAAGTCATCAAAATTGACTAACCCCTATCGACAGGCCCCCTTGACCATGCCGACATATACTGGTCAGAAATGACTTCTCATTTTAAATTTGAAATTTGAATAACTACCTTATGTCTATTCATTTCTAACGAATTTCTACACCTATAAATACCTATTTCTTCCAGAATTCATCACTAAAAATTATTTATTATCTACTTTATCTCTAATTCTTCTCACAAACTCAAATATGGCCAATCCAATTCATAATTTGACCGAGAATCTTGAAGAAACCCTTAATTCTTTCAAGAATATTCTTTCTTTCATTCTTTGTAACCAGCAACACTTAGAGTTGAGTCAAATGCAGATGATCAAGGAGCAAGAAAAGCATTTCGATGCGATACGATGGATGATTTCCTCCCTGCACAAAGATGATAATGAAGCACATCCTCCAGTCTCTCTCACCATTGATATTGAAAATTGGGATGCCATCAAAGCATACCCTATATTTGGAGAAGAAGGATGGGTGGAAGTTTCTCGTAATGTTTGATTTTATTTTATGGCTTTGTTTGATTTTATTTGATTGCTTGATATGATTTGATTTGATTTGGTATGGATTGATATTTGGTGTGGATTGACATCTGGTGTGCAAAACACGTATAAAAACACATTGATATTTATATGATCTTTGATTAGTTACCATATCTATCAGTATAATTATCTTTTAATCTATATATTATATACTCCATTGAATATTATATCAATGTAGGCATTTTAGTACAAGAATAAGGGGGAGTTATATAGTTTGGAGTTAGTTTTTGTTGATGACAAAGGGGGAGAAGTATAAAATAGAATAGTTAGGCATAGATTAAAGGGGAGTTATTAGTTTTAGGGGAGTTATTAGGATAGAAGTAATATTTTATAAACAAAGGTTGTCATCATCAAAAAAAGGAGAGGTTGTTAGTCGTTGAGATGATGGTTTTGATGATAACAACCTTAAAATAAGATTATAAAATATAAGCACTAACATTATAGTTTAGATATATATGTATATGCAGGATTTAACCATGCAGGTACCAAGAATGAAGACTGTACAGTATAGAGATTCAAGATATCAAGATTGAAGACTCATGAGTATCAAGATTATCAAGAATTCAAGATTTCAATAATAAGTAATTTAAATAGGAATTTTGTTAAAACTCCTAGAAAAGCACTGGCATCTTAAAATCCAATTTATTCGTGGAGTGGGATCCACTTCGAGCACGTTAAAGGGTTGGAACCCTAAGTAGGATGGAACCTACGAAAAATCTAGTGGAACATTGTTTTGTATCCACTAACTTTTATTCAAATGTTTTTTTTTACAAAATTATACATTGTTTTCAAAATGATTTCAAAATCTTCCTTTTAAAAGAATCAAAAATATCTATCCTGGTTTTAAATACTTTTAGCCTCGAAATAATCTTTATCTTCGAATTCAAATTATCCTTGGTTTTAAACTATCTTTTAATAATAATATGTTCAACTTTTAATATTTGTACTTAGATTTAATTATAAAATTATAGTAAAATTTTATATGTATCAAATTATTATTCTCTATATATATTTATGTATTTTAACTATAGTTAAGTATATTTATAAAGTTTAAAATAGTTTTAATATAAGATAGAAGTTATTTTCAAAGAAAAGAAAATTACCAAAAATACCTTAGGCATGTCGACAACCTCAAGTACCCCTTGTCGACATGGTAGCAGTTTATTTCAAAATTTTGAATTTCAAAGGAAGTGTCTATTCGTCATATTCTTTCATGAATGGACATGGCTGTTGTTCTACTATAAATAGGGCTGTTTTAAACGAATTTCATCCATATTTTCTCTGATTTCACTCCTCTTCTCCTTCCATATTTCTTTATATATATTTTTATCATTACTCTGCCGAAATCAATATTGAATCTAATTAGATCATTTCTGGTTTGATTCTCTACCACTATCTCAACAAGATCTCAGTGCTATTGAGAGTTATAGGCTTCTTTGTAGTCAATCAAGTGATAAAAGGTGTGATTGTAGCCCGTGAAATCAATCAAGTGAGAAAATGTGTGATTTTAGCCTTGGAAATCAATTGGGAGAACTTGTTGCTCGTAAAATCATGTATCTCTACCCAGAGCATTGTGAATCTGGAGCGGTGTACCTCGTGGTCTTGAAACCGAGAGTGAATTGTACTATTGCTTTTGAAAGGAAATCTGTACTTGTGTGCGGGATTGGATGTAGGGTAACTCCAAACCAGTATAAAATCCGGTGCGTTCTTTGCTTTATTGCTTTTACTTCATTTCTGCATCTGTGCTTGATTCTGTGATCATATCTGTGTCTGAATATTGCATAACATTTGTGTTCAAATTAACATAAACTCAAAAATATTTAGTAATTCCTTAAAACACTATTCACCCCACCTCTAGTGTTAATCCTAGCCTTAAGATCCCTATTCCGCATTTCTCACAATGGGTAATGGAAAAATGCCAGCAGTTGAAGCACCATGTACTAGCAAATTGCAACCTCCTCCGAAGAAGGGAAATTTTTTGGTGCACAAGGTATGAAAATTAAAAGCCGATGCAACCCCAAAATTTTTCATAAATCCGATTGAAAAAGAGTCGTCTTCTCAACAGATGGAAAGCTCGTTGAAGGGATTCTCTGGCATTTCGATCTCAAACGATTTATTAAATTACAACTTCACTAATCTTGACGTCGAAGGGCTTAACTCACCCATGAGAAGCAGTGAAGGTGTGCAACATTTTAAAAGAGGAGAGGAAACGCCAATGAGTAAAGCTAATGTTACTGGCCTATCGAGGGGAAACACTAGAACACACACAAGCACTTGCACTCCACCATCCACTTGTAATTAACTCTTCACACAAAAACTTCTTATATGCTCTTATTTGGCTGTTTTACAGGTGCAATGTCTCACTCGCATGCTTTCGATCATCTCCGTGGTTCTTCCACTTACTATTGCTTGGGTTGGGATTCTAAATCTGGAAGGCGCCGAGACAAAGGCGAAGGACGGGATAAAGACTATTACTCTCAAGAATCTTCTTCTTCGTCCAGAAGGAAGTCTCAGACACACACTCCATGCCAAGGCGATCCATCTAAACCTCCTGCTCACTGTGGAGATAAATTCGCACATCGGGGTTCCCAAGCTACCGCTCCCTATGATCAACACTTTGGATCATGAAGTACTTGGCAATCTCGCAAAAGTCGTAAACATCCACTAGTTATGTCTGAACTTGTCCCACCGGTTCCTGCCCATGATCTTACCACCATAAAGAAATTAGCTAAACTCAAAGCTACTTTCTCAGAAATATTCTTTGACGGGCTCAAATCCTTTCCTCCATACACGTCATTCCTGGAAGTGTCAAAGAGAGCTCATGAGCATGCATGAATGACGTGTACATCTAGCATGAAGCACTCATTCACTTAGCCGAAAAGTCTTCGAAGTTTCCATCGAACGCCAGCATGAAATCGACCGCCTTAAGTTAAAGGCGATTCACGACAAAGATATCATCAAACTTCAAGATGTTGAGATGCTCGAATGTTAGGCTCAACTTGCCGAGGCAAAGAAAAATGTGAAGGAAATGGCTGAGGCAGTAAGATGCCTGTATGCTTCGCATAAGAGGGAACTAGATGCTGCACTTGAATGCAGTGGCACCTTGGTTTAGAGAAGGACTCCTTACAAAAGGAGAAAGATGTCTTAGCCTGCTGCGTTGAGGAGCTAGAAAAATTATTGTCCAAAGAGAGGGAAAAAAATTAAGGTACGGGAAGAGTCATAGAAATACCACGAGAAGATTGTTGAAACAAGGAACTTAAAGATGAAACTCGATGAATAACTCGCCCAAATCGAAGCCTTGAAAGAAGCCTCCCGTGAGGAGGGTAGGAAATAAGTGCTTGTAGAAGCCGACTCTCGAGTTGAGGCAGCGACTGAGTCCGATAGGTAAGAGATCAAGACCTTATTCGATCAGCTCGTTGCTAAATATAATGAAAAATTGCTCCTTCACCACGACTTAACCTTTCTAGGTGAAGTCTATCTCAAATCTCCCATCGAATCTTGGTAGATCATCATAAAAATAAAGAAAGAAGGGTTGGGAGTGGTAGAGCTTGATGAAAGGCCACTTGTGCCAGAAGTGCTCCAAGTGAATGAGCCTTCTGACTTGCCAGCCGCGAGACTTCAATTATGCAAAGCTACTACACCAGTTGAAGAAAAAGAAGATATCGTAGAGTCTTCTAGGGCTGAACCCAAGGGTCCCTCTCCTACTCAATTGGCTAGAATATAATCTTCTCAACCCATGGAGCAACATGTCGGTTATAATCCGGACAGGCCCGGACTTGGCCCACACATGCTATCTCACATCATTGAAGGGAGCACCCCGATGACCACTAAGAGCCAACCAGATGCTGGTACGGTATTGACCTCCTTCGAATTAATTTTTTTTTTCTTTTCAATACATAATGGCTATAGACCGATGCTTGTGTTTTGATGAATTTTTGCAAGTCATCTTGGTTCTGAACTAACTCCTAGGAGTAATGTCACCATGTAGCACCAAGGAAAAATGGCCGAGGCTCCGGCTACTACGGATATTCCGAGGCCCAATGCTCAAGTGATTCGGGCACTTAATGGGGACAAACCAAAAGACCCATCTTTTGCAAAGAGCTTGATGGCATTGTAGTCACGGGTGCTTTTGAGAACATTGCTAAATTCAGCATGAAAGAACAAATTGAAGTGGAGAAAAAGTCGAAACGCGAAGTCAAGGGTGAACCTGACGTGGTGCTGGTTGATGATCCTATTCTTAGGCATCTGCAATTCATTCAAACTAGCGGGTCAATTCCAATTGAGGTTCCTCCTCCTCCTCCCTCAAATGCCTCCACTAAGGGTCTCAAAAGAGACTCTCGACTAATTCAACTCCAGAAAAGCCGAAGAAGGAGAAGAAATCAAAGAAATAGTTAGTGTTTGTGTTATTATGCATCGTCTACATAACTTAGATATGTTCTTATTTTCCTAATAGTAGATGTATGGGCGTCGACCCTGAACTTTTGAATAATTTGTAAGGAATTTTCGAGACTACAAATAAAAGTTTTTTTTGATTAAGCATCATGTGAGTTATTACTTCAATAGTATGGAAATTTCCTTCTATTTCATGTACTTGTACTAATTTTCACAAGTCTCATTAATAATTCACTACCCCAATCTCGAAGCCTCTTTGTAGGCACTACCTCAAGTCAGAAGCAATGCCAAGCCAGAGCTGTAACTAATGATCATATATTTCCGCTAATAGGTTGAGCCTTTTCCATTGATCTAAAATTGGAACTTATGGGATGGTAAATGATTGAAAGCTCGACTGTCCACCCATTGGGTTTTTGAGTTAGTCTGTGGTTTGGGGACTTATAATTTTTAGTCTGTAGTTAGGGTCTTGTGATTTTTCATTGTGGCCAGTCATGCTTCTGCCTGAATGGTTTATACTCTAGCGCACAGTTAGGGACATAGAGATTTTTGTCAAATCATTTATACTATAATCCACAGTCATGGATATAGAGTACACTAGTCCACAGTCAAGGACTTAGAGATTCTTGTCAAATCGTTTATACTCTAATCTGCAATCAGGGATTTAGAGTACTCTAGTCCACAGTCAAGGACTCAAAGATTTTTTATCAAATCGTTTATAGTCTAATCCGCAGTCAGGGATTTAGAGTACTCTAGTCCACGGTCAGGGACCTAGAGATTTTTGTCAAATCGTTTATACTCTAATCCGCAGTTAAGGACTTAGAGTACCTTAGAGATTTTTGTCAAATTGTTTATAGTCTAATCCACAATCAGGGATTTAGAGTACTCTAATCCGTAGTCAGGGATTTAGAGTATCCTAGTCCACAGTCAGGGACTTAGATTTTTGTCAATTCTTTTAAACTCGAATCCGCAGTACGAGATTTAGAGTACTCTAGTCTACAGTTTTGGAATTAGATTTTGTCAAATTGTTTATACTCTAATCCCCTGTCAGGGATTTAGAGTACTCAAGTCCGTGGTCAAGGACATAGATATTTTGTTAAACCGTTTTACTCTAATCCGCAGTCAGGGTCTTAGAGATTTTGGTCAAATCGTTTATACTCTAGTCCACAGTCAGGGATAGAGTACTCTAGTCCGTAGTCAGGGACTTAGGTTTTTTTTCAAATCGTTTATACTCTATTGCGCAGTCAGGGATTTAGAGTACTCTAGTCCGTAGTATGGGATTTAGAGATTCTTGTCAAATCGTTTATACGTTGATCCATAGTCTGGTATTTAGAGTACTCTAGTCCACAATCAGGGATTTAGAGATTTTTGACAAATGATTTATACTCTAATCCGCGGTTAGAGATTTAGAGTACTTTGGTCCACAATGTCGGATTTAGAGTACTCTAGTCCACAGTCCAGGACTTAAGGATTTTTGGTTGTTTTCCTACCGTCAACGACCTTTGTTCCTTATTGCGAGCTTTGCCTTTTGATTCATCTATGGAGATCTCCAGCTGAGAAAACTTACAAAGCCCCCTTCGTTCGATCTCATCGGGGATCAGTATGACTAGTCGACCTCTAACTCTACGAATCTATTTATACATCGCAAATGTCTTTATCAATTAGTTCCAAAATATACTTAGCATAACATGCAATAACGTTAGTTCATGTAAAGGAAGCTTCAAGGTTTTATTCGGAGCAGAATAACTTGTTTTTATTACATATCAATAAAGTCAAACACCAAAGCAAAAAAAAAAAAACTACTACTGAAATATGAAAGAAGTAGTCTAGGTGAAATAGCGTCGTAAATGTTATCCATAAAATATTCTTAGGAATAAAATTATGAAAGAAGGATCACAAGAGCATTGGGAAAGATTAGAAAGCATCAAGATAGTCATGTTAATCATACCTTCTGAAAAGGAGCTTTCGACAAGGTCGAAGGCTATCTTTCAAAGTCCATATGCAAGATGTTACTCCAAAAATCCACCTTTCGATTAAGTTGAAAGGTCTTTCAAAAAAGACAAAGAAAAAGAAAAAGTGCCTAAACATTTTGAAGGGTCCAAAGGGATGCAGTCACCTGGATTCATTAGCATCAAACCGTTCGAAGAGGACAAAGAAGTCAAAGCAAGTATGAGCAACTACTTAGCGACCTTTTCGAAAGCATAATAAGCCTTTCAAACCGGTTGAAGCACGTCCAGGTTTCCTTTCGACAATGACAAAAGCATTATGAAGAATGCAACACTCACAAGCTGGCAAAGAGTGAAAGAGAACTTTTCGACAATGTCGTAGGAAAGCACAGCTCTTGAAGAGTAACTTTTCGACAAGGTCGAAGGGTTCATAACAATATAAGGAAGGCAAACTCTTTGACGAAGTCAAAAGGTTTATGAAGGAATAAAGAGAAACAAACCTTTTGACTAAGTCGAAAGGTTCATGTTAACACCAAAAGTTCACCACCGAAACTAGGTTTTGATGGAGAGTAGAGGTCGTCGAAAGACCTTCTGCAAAAGCGAAAGTGATGCTTCTGGAAAAGTCAGGAAGACTTTAACCTTTGGTTCCGCATAAGAGGTTTCTAGAGAAGAAAACTCATTGCTGGCGGAAGACGTTCTGCAAGTATCGCATCCGTGGAAGAACCTTTCACAAGTGATATTTCTATATTGAAGACCTTCTACAAGAGTCAATAGCATCATGTACAAACATTACCTTCCATAAAGAAAACTTGGCATCTTATTCAAAACAGCCTTTCAACGGGATCGAAAGGATGTTTCCGGAGATCAATCGATACAAGACAACGTCCACCAAACACTTCAAAGCACCACTTACCTTAAAAGAAGACCTTTCGATGGAGCCGAAAGGCTCCCTTCCGCATCAAATCAGCTGCCCTTCCATCATTAGATCAAGGCTGTGGATGCTGCATTCTCACCTTCTGATAGAGACAAGGGAATCCAAACATGTTCAAGGAGCTATAAGCCAACCCACTGACAAAGCTGAAAGGCCTCCTTTCGCATAATGCCGGAAGATCGCAAGCGTAACCTAACTTCTGATACGGTTTCCATGACCCTTGTGGAAGGTACCAATTCGCACTTATGAGTAAGACCCAAGGGGTCCATTTTTGGGGAATTTCTCTCATTCTAATCTTGTATTTTCTTAATCAAATTATTGCAACCCTAATTGATTGTCGATTTGTGATAAAATAAAATAGAGTTTATCGTGAATACGAAGGGAAGTCCTGTGTTCTATTGTTCACTTTATTGTTTTGCCTAAACTTTGTTGGATTAAGTGCTAATTTCAGATTCAATTCCACCGAAAGGTTCTTGTCGACAATGTCGGCAACACTTTTGCTACAAGTAACCATTGTAACCCCTCGAAGTCTTCAACTCTACAGCTTGAACCTTTTAACAAGGTTGAAAACTTAGTTGATTTAGTGCACTGGTATCTTCCGAAAACATTGGCTCTATTGTTAAAACCTTTCGACAAGGTTGAAATCTACTCAATATTGGTAATCAAACCTTTCGACTGGGTCAAAAAGAACTACCTATTCACCAAAATAATTGATTACCTACCAAAATATCAGGAAGGATATTTCCCCAACCTTTCGACAGGATTAGAACCTACCTCTTGAGGACTCAATTAAGGAAAACTTAACCAAATTCAAAAGAAAGCCTTTGTGTAATATTTCAAGCAAATTCAACAAAGTTGAAGGGAAACTTAGCCTATGTTCTAAACCTTTAGGCGATGTCGAAAGGAAAGACATAGGATTATCAACTATTAAGGCTAAATTGAAAGGCAATCCTTAAAGGTATCTCGCCCTTTGTTCTCCGAATAAGAAAACCATCTTTCTCAACATAATCTTTGGGTGTTGATAAAAAATCTTGTTAACATTTTAGCGCCAGAAGAAGGGCTTGAACCTCCGAACCCTAATCACTTTCACCAAGGATTAATAGAGCACTTCGTTCAAAAAGAAGAAGATGGAAGGAGTCATGAATAATATTGATATCTAAAACGAAGAAGTTAAGCCAGAATCAAATTTGGAAAACAATGTAGTACCAAAATTTAACTTGGAGAATATAGAAATTGGGCAACCTTTGACCTTAAGGAGGTTGGAAGACAATGGAATTAAAGTCCAGCACCTGCAGTAACAAATGATAGCCATTCAGGAATTTCTTGAGAGAGCACCATCCCAAGGTCACTAAAGGTTATGGAAGGAGAAGGCGAGGCACAATTTCTAAATGAAGATCAATATGAGGAACAAGGAAGTTGGGCTAGGAGAACCATCGAGTAGTCAAATATTTTAAACACTGAAAATAGTGGAGGTTACCATGACAACATTCATAACCAAGTCACAGAGGGTACAATAAAAAATGTACTCGATGAACTAAGGAAATATGTTATCCCACAAAAGGCTTCTTTTTCAAAAGAAATTATTGCAACTAGCATCCCTTCTCATATTAAGATTCCCCCACCAAAGTATAATGGAATCACTAACCCAAATGATCGCCTTGTAGCATTTGAAAATTGGATCAACTTGTATAATGCTTCTGGGATAGTTCGATGCAAACTTTTGACAATTATTCTTCAAGGAGTAGCTATCAAATGGTATAGGAATTATCAAAAGAAAACCATATATTCTTGGGAACAATTTTCTTACGATTTTGTGACATAATTTTACGTATTCAAAGATCAAACTATGAGCTTTATCCTGTTAGCAACAATCAAACAAAAATGGGAGAACCATTAAATGAGTATTTAAAGAGGTTTGGTACTGAAGCATTAAAAGCATAAAATGCGACTGATAGAGATAAGTTAATAGCAGTTTGGTCTAGGCTAGTCGAACAAACCACTTTCTGGGAACAACTTTATATTAATGGGTGTGGAGATCTATAGAACTTCTACTCTCAAGCCGAGAAATTTATTCAGATGGAGAAAAGATATTCCACGACAAGGGAATCCCAATGAAGATAAAGGATAGAAGAAATCAATTTTGAGTCCCATAGTGAAAGTTTGGAGGGAAAGAAAATTGGGAGGAAAATTCATAAAGAGATTTCCGAATCCAATTACGTGAATTTTGAACAAGCCCCTTTCTCATATTTTTGCTATAGTAAAAGAATCTGAAAGCATTTAATTACTAATAGTATATCAAGCCACCCTAAACCAAGCAAAAGGAATGATCATTGCGACTATAACAAAGCAAATGGACATAAGACCGATGAATGTCACGACCTATCGAGAGTGGTCCAAAAGGAGATCAAGTCAGGATCTCTTAAAGAGTTCATTAAAGAAATATGAATACCTTCTTATGCTGATAAGAGAATTGCCTAAATACCCGAGAACTAACTCTGTCTACAGAAGAATGGCATATTAACAATCTATGGAGCCATCAAATCAGTGGCATTTGTTTAGTATTACCTTTTTTTATTCATAAAATTCTAAACTTGATTTGTATTCCAAAATTGAGCATGTATTAATTTGAAATTCGAGTTTCATTACAAGTAAAACAAAACCAGTCCATGGTATTCAACACATCGATGGAACACAATAATTTTTAGCTACTTGAGAAAGATGGCTTAATGCTTGATACGTAGCAACTATCAATGTATAGGTCAATGAAGTATAAAGATCAGTTCACATGAAACCTTGGGCTGCTATTAGTTCTTCGTCAATTTATACACACACACGCACACAAATAGTCAATGGACCAAAAGATATTTTCACAAACGTCTCTAAAACTGTTTTTATACCTTTTGGAAGGAGGATCAAAATTACATTTATACCTCATTGAAAGTGGGAACAAAACTATTCATTCTTTCTCTGAAATGTCTCATGAGACTAGAAACAAAAACTTTGAAAATAATATATATATATATATATACATATATATATTGTACAAAAAATGTTTTTGAGAATTATCCTCCGACGTCCAATCCGGAGTGTAATAAATGTTTTTAAGGACCAACGTCCAATCCAGAGCACCCCCCAGAGGTAGGAATAAAGACCCTAACGTTCGTATCACCTCTTAAGGGAGGGTCAGGATAAGCAACCGCAAAATCAAAAGCCCCTAACATCCATATCACCTCTTAGGGGTGGTTCAGAATAAGCATCGCAAAATCAAAAGCCCCTAATGTCTAAATCACCTCTTAGGAGAGGATCAGGTAAAGTGCTCATCATCGGTCTTATGGAGAAAGGTCAGCTAAGTATATATCTTTTTGAGACAAGGGAAGCTCAAAGAGAGGCTCATCAAACAATGGACTAAGATCTCCAAGCCGGGAGAGTGGCTCATAAAAAAGTAGACTGAGACGTCCAAGCCCAATAGGGGCTCCAAATGAAAGAATAAAGATAAAGATGTCTATAACTCAATAAGAAAGTCAAAACGCAAGAGGATAAAGTGTTAAAGAAAGAAACCTATCCGTCATCCAAGACAAAGTTGGAATCCTAGAAGAGGATACACATAGAGGCAAAGGATATGCTAATGAATTACAGAACTTCCAATCTTTGGAAAATGATTCCTATAAGAAACTTTCATACCACAAAAAAGCATGAAACAAAAAAATAGAAGAAGGAATCCATAACACGGAAACAAAAATAGAGACTGGTACGAAAACCAAATAAATGGAATAGATAATACTTTTTAGTCACAAATATAAAGTACTTCACTCCACGATAAGGTTAAGAAAGCTACTCCTGAATCCTTTAAGATAAAGTGAGCAATTGGATAGAAGAGTGCATTATACATGTATATACATATATAGGTATACTATTAACTTATAGGCACTTTAGATGCAACACATTTATTAACAGGAAAGTTTCCTATGAATAACCTTAGAATTAAGGTTAGATAAACTAAGCTATCTTTTATTTGAAATCTACTAAATATGCTATTATTACATGTATCTATGGCTTCATACTTATATTGAATGGAGTTTTAAATATTCAATTCATCGGATGAGATCCTGACGAGACTTTGGATAAATTCTTGATTTCATGAATTTTGAGTTTCACCGTTTCTATTGATGCAAAATTCGGTTTGGATTTCGTGAATTTTGAATTTCCATATTGCTTTTTGTGATGATTTATAGATTTCAAATTCATGTTTTCCTTGTTGAATTTCCATGATAACTTTTAATTGAATCCCCGATTTCGTTAATTTTGAGTTTCCCTATTGGTTTCTTATGATAGTTTATGAATTTCAGATACTGAGTTTCTCCCCATTGAATTTTCGTGATGATTTCTTATTAGTTGCTAGGTTTTATGAGTTCTTGTTTTCTTAACTCCTTTATGGAGTATCCATGTTAATTTATGAATTTCCCATTGATTTTTGTGATGGTTTGCTGATTTTATATTCATGCTTTCTTTATCGATCATGGTGATGATTCCTCGTTGAATTATTGGTTCAATGATTTTCAATTTCTCTATTGACTTCTATGACGATTAACGAATATTACATATTACAATTCTCGATTGAATTTTCGTGACGATTTCCTATTAATTACTCAGTTCATGAGTTCATGATTACTTAGTTCCCTTTATTGAGCTTCCATGGTAATTTATGAATTGGCTGTTGGTTTTCTATTTTGGAATAAGTACGGACAGTTTTTAGATCACATTTCTGATTCTTTGATTTTAATTCCCTGATTTAATGAAATTCGACCTTATTTACTTATTTTTGCGATGACTAGTGAGTTTTAGATGATATTTTATCGAAATTTTGAGAGTGAGGAATTCTGTAATTACTTGACGACTTTCATAACAATTTATGGATTTATGGCTTCCATATTGAGCATTTGATGATCCTTTATAAGATTCTTGATTTAATGAATTCTAATGTTTCTTTGTGAACCTTTATGATGATTTGCGAATTTTGCATTCTTAATGGACCGTGAATAATTTCTTATTGGATTTTTAATATAGTCAATTTCGAAGTTCTTTGCTGGTCTTCGCAATAATTAATAAATTTGGTTCGCTATATCTCCATGATAGGAATTGGATGGTTTTCTACCTGTTTTCTAATCTGTTGAAACTTGCATTTTTCCTTTGGATTCTGGTGAGAATTTATGGTTTTCTTATTCCCGACCGTCTTATTGGATTTTTAGGTTCCTGTTTTTTAATATCTTTTGTTTCCTTAATCATTTTCATCATGATTCATGAATTTCATGTTTCTATTGTCCTTATCGAGAATTTTGATGATCACCGATTGGTTTTCTGATTGAATGAATTCTGAAATTTCCTTGTGGATTTTCCTAATGATTTATGGATTTTCTATGCACGATTTTCTCATTGAATTTTGAATGATATTTTGTCAATTGACCAATTTCACGAGCTTTAAAATTTCCTTTTGAATTTTGATAACAATCTATGAATTTCACATCTCCGTATTCCTTATGGGACTTTTACTGAATTCCTAACTTTATAAATTCTATGTTCTAACATTGAATTTTATGATGATTTGTGAATCTTCCATTGAATTTTTGATTTCAATATGCGATCTTCATGACACCAAATGGAATTATTATAAAACTACTTTCTACTTTTCACTAAATGGGATTTACTGATTGATGGTTTAAAGTTGAAAATAAAGGATACCTAGAAGGACAAGGAAAATTCCCCAATAGCCTGAAATTGAGTCCCCCAGGTTGAAAAAGGTTTAACTCAAAAGGGAAACGTCAAGAATATGTAATAGACTTTCTCCAAAGGTTCATTTATATTAACCACGATCTGCAAATCAGGTGATATTACTCCACATTCTTAAGGAAGTTTAATTATGCTCATTACAAAACAGCTTATCTGGAAATATTACCCAAATGACATCTGGAATATTAGCTTCATAAATTTAAGATTGCCCATTAAGGTCTCATAACGAAGTATGTTGTGGGAAGCAAAGAAGGAGATCCATTAGAGTTTTTTCCTAAAGAACAAAAGCTTCTTTTATACTGAAGGGGGAGGGGGTGCTAAATGCTATTCATAAAATATTCTCAGGAATAAAAGCATGAAAGAAGGATTACAAGAGCATTTGGAAAGATCAAAAAGCATCAAGATAGTCTGTTAACCATACCTTCCAAAAAGGATCTTTCAACGAGGTTGAAGGCTATCTTTCAAAGTCCATATGCATCATGTTACTCCAAAAAGCCACTTTTGACTAAGTCAAAAGGTCTTTCAACAAAGACAAAGAAAAAGGAACACAGCCCAAACCTTTGAAGGGGCCACAGGATGCAGTCACCAGGATTCATTAGCATCAAACCATTCGAAGGAGTTTAATTTTTTGAAGAGGATAAAGATGTCAAAGCAAGTATGAGCAGATACTTATTGACCTTTTCGAAAGCATAACAAGCCTGTAGAACCGATTGATGCACATCCAGGTTACCTTTCGACAATGACGAAAGGTTTATAAAGAAAGCAACACTCAAAAGCAAGCAAAGAGTGAAAGACAACCTTTCGACAACGTCGAAGGAAAGCATGGTTCTCGAAGAGCAACCATCCGACAAGGTCAAAGGGTTCACACCAATATAAACAAGGCAAACCCTTCAATAAAATCGAAAGGTTTATGAAGGAATAAAGAGAAAAAACCTTTCGATTAAGTTGAAAGGTTCATGTTAACACCGAAAATTCACCACCGAAACTAGGTTTCAATGGAGAGTAGAGGTCATTGGAAGACCTTCCATAAGAGCTGAAGTAGTGCCTTTGGAAAATTCAAGAATACTTTAACCTTTGGTTCCACATGAGAGGGTTACCCGCATGAGAGGGTTCCGTAGAAGAAAACTCACAGCCGATGGAAGATGTTCGGCAAACTTTGCATCTGTAGAAGAACCTTCCACAAGAGATAGTTCCGCATTGAATACCTTCTGCAAGAGTCAACAACATCATGTACAAAAATTACCTTTCACAAAGCAAATTTGGCAGCTTATTCAAAAGAGCGTTTTGATGGGATCGGAAGGATGTTTTCGTAGATCAATTGATAAAGGACAACGTCAACCAAGCACTTCAAAGTACCACTTACCTTCAAAGAAGACCTTTCGATGGAGTCGAATGGTTCCCTTCCACATCAAATCAGCTACCCTTCCATTGTTAGATCAAAGCCGTGGATGCTGCAATCTCACCTTTCGAAGTAGACAAGGACATCCAAACATGTTCAGAGAGCTATATGATAACGTTCCACCAAAGCCGAAAGGCCCTCCTTTTCACACAAGGCCAAAAGATCGCAAGCGAAACCTAACTTTCAAAACGGTTTCCATGACCCCTGTGGAAGGTGCCAACCCACAACTATAATAAGACCCGAGGGGTCCATTTTTGGGGAATTTCTCTCATTCTAATATTTTATTTTCTTAATCAAATCATTGTAATCCTAATTGAGTGTCGGTGTGGGGATTTAATAAAATAGAGATTATCATGAATACGAAGAGAAATCTTGTGTTATCAATTACTTTACTATTTTTCTTAATCTTTGTTGGATTAATCGTTAATTTTAGGTTCAACTCCACTGAAAGATTCTTGTCGGCAAGGTTGACAAAACTTCTGCTACAAGTAACCACTATAAATCATCGAAGCCTTCAACTCTATAGTTTGAACCTTTTGACAAGGTTGACAATTCAGTTGATTCAGTGTTCACTAGAACCTTTCGAAAACATTGGCTCTACTATTAAAACCTTTCGACGAGGTTGAAATCTACTCAATATAAGTAATCAAACCTTTCGACGAGGTTGAAAACCACTGCCTATTTAGCAAAGTAATTGATAGCCTGCCCAAATATCAAGAAGGATATTTACCCAACCTTTCAACAAGATTAAAACCAAACTCTTAAGGACTCCATTCAGGAAAACTTAACCTAATTCAAAAGAAACCCTCTATGGTAGACTTCAAGCGAATTCAACAAAGTTGAAGGTACACATAGCCTATGTTCTAAACCTTTCGGTGATGTCGAAAGGTCTGATATAGGATTGTCAACTACAAAGGTTAGATTGAAAGGCAATCCTTAAAGGAATCTCGCTCTTTGTCCTCCGAATAAGAAAGCCATCTTTCTTAAAATAATCTTGGGGTGTTGATAAGAAATCTTGTTAATATTAATTGCTCGCTATTCTATGCTCTTGGAAGCATCACGCCCTCAACAATCACAAGCTCAAATGTTCATTCTCCAAGCCTTAGTTCAATGACGTATGGCCCTTCCCTTGTCGGCTTCATATGCGACGGGACCAAAAAATTCATTTCAGGACATGGTCGCCAACTTCAAGGGTTCTCGATTGGACTTTTGTATTATAGTACCGGGTGATTTGGTGTCTATGTTCAGCTGCTCTCAAATAGGCCTCCTCATGCTTCTCACCGATAAAGTCATATAACTCCAATTAGAGATTTTGGTTTGTTCTAGGATCGTAGAAAGTCACCCGATTGGAAGGGACTTTGAGTTCTACAGGAATGAATGCTTCGGCTCTGTAAGCAAAAGCGAATGGAGTGTGTCCAGTCGCAGACTTATGAGTGGTCTTGTAGGCCCAAAGCATCGTAGAAAGTTCATCCACTCATTTTCCTTTAGCCTTTTCCAAATGCTTTTTAGGATAGATTGCAACTTATACATTCTCCTGAACCACTGCATATCTCATTTCAATGTGATATCTCCGGCAAAACTCCTTAAACTCAGCACTATCAAATTGCGTCCCATTATCAGTCACAATAGTTTGTGAAAGACCAAAATGATGCACAAAGTTCCAAACATTCAAGTTTATAACCTTCTTGGTTGTGATCGTAGCAAACAACTCCGCTTCGACCCATTTGGTAAAGTAGTCAACTACGATAATTGCATATTTCGTGCCACCTTTGGAAGTCAGAAAAGAGCCGATGATATCAATTCTGCATACAGAGAATGGCCATGGACTAACCATTTGCATGATCTTTGTTGGTGGAGCTCTTGGGAGTTTCGCATGTATTTGGAATTTTTCGCATCGTCTCACATAACCAACGGCGTGTGGTTCACAGTCGGCCAATAGTACCCATAACGGAGTGCCTTTATTGCTAGCATTTGCCCTCCAGTTTGATCGCCCCATTCTCCCTCATGGACTTCTTTCAAGACATGCTTTATCTCATCATGGACGATACACCGAAGTAAGGGAAAGGAGAACCCCCTTCTGTACGTCGTTCCTTCTGGCATAATCCACCGTGAAACTTTACGAAGGACTTCTCACTTTTCGTTCCTCTTCTCGGGGAAGATTCCATGCAATGGGTATTCTTTAAATGGGGTCATCCATAATTCCCTTTAGGGTTCCATTTCTATTACTTGATCGACTTCCATCATAGTTATACTAGGGGCATGTAGTGTCTCGACCGAGACCAAGCCCATCTGTTGTGCATCACCAGTGCTCGCGAACTTTGCCAATGATTCAACTTCTCCGTTATGCTAACGCGGGACATGGGAAATGTCATAGTATTCGATATCTGCCAACAACTCCTGTATTTGGGTAAGATATGGGGCAAGCCGTTGTCCCTTTGCCTAGTAGTTCCCTCTAACCCGGTACACCACTAGTTGTGAGTTGCAAAAGATTTCGATAGATTTCACCACGAGCTCTCTACCAATCTTAAGTCTAACAATTAATTCATCTTCATTGTTCATTGCAAGGAAATAAAGCTTCAAAGCATAGCAAATTGACTAATACTTAGGAGTTACAAGAACGATGCCCGCTCCGAACAATGATCATTGGATGCTCCATCGGTATATAGCTTCCATCAAACAGTAGGGATTGCACCACTCTCTAGGGGCTCGTCCTACATGGTAAACTCTGCTATGAAGTCTGCCAATGCATGTTATTGGATAGCTCTTCGAGGAAGATATGTGATGTCAAACTGATTGAGCTTGATGTTCCACTTAAGAAATCTTCCAGACGTCTCGGATCGTTGCAGGATCTCTCACAAAGGCTGATCGGTGTAGATGTTAATTAGACGTGCTTGGAAGTACATGTGAAGCTTGCACGATGCGATCACCAAGTAGTACGCCAATTTTTCTATCTTCAGGTAGTTTCTTTCTGCCCTCGTTAATTTTTTACTGTTGTAGTACACTAGTCGATGGATTCAGTTCTCCTCACGAATCAAAGCGGCACTTATGACATGTGGCGATACAGCTAAGTAAATGTACAAATCTTCATGATCTACCGGCTTTGAAAAAACAGAAGGTCTCTCCAAATGACTCACAAAGCTTGGAATGCGCCTTCACAATCTTACGTCCACTCAAAATTCCTCTTCTCTTTCCCTTTCAAATTGAAAAACGGAACGCATTTATTAGTCGCCTTGGAGATGAACTGACTCATAGCAGCGACCCTCCCGTTAACTCTATACTTTCTTAATAGTTCTGGGTGCTTAAATATCTTGAATGGTTTAATCTTTTCTTGATTCACTTCAATTACTCGTGCATTGACAATAAAGCTTAGGAACTTCCCTGATGCAACACCGAATAAGCACTTCAAAGGGTTGATATTCATGTTATAAAATTGAAGGATATTGAACATCTCTGTTAAGACACGAATGTGGTCATTTGACCGCCGTGACTTCACGAGCATATCATCCGCATAGACTTCCATTGTCCTCCCGATCCGATCCTCAAACATTCGGTTAACTAAACATTGACAGGTTGATCCTACGTTCTTTAATCCAAACGACATTACTACATAACAGTTCAACCCAACATCCATGACAAAACTCTTGTGCTCTTGATCTTGGACATGCATCGTGATTTGGTTATACCCTGAGTATGCATCCATAAATGATAATAATTCATGTCATGCAGTTGAATTAACTAGTTGATCATATCCTTTGGGCACGCCTTGTTCAGGTCCGAATAGTCAATAAACATTCTCCATTTCCCATTTGCCTTCTTCACCAGCACATGCTTAGATTCCATTCGGGATAGAGGGCGTCACAAATAAACCCGTTGACTTTAAGTCTATCCACTTCCTCTTTAAGAACAATGGATCGCTCTAGATGCATGCCTTGTCTTTTCTGTTTCACAGGCATATACTTCGGATCAATATTCAATGCATGGCTTGCGATGGCAGGCGAGATCCCACACATGTCCGAATGAGTCCAAGCGAATACATCCAGATTCGCTCGAAGGAAATCAGTAAGTTCTCTCATCATCGAAGGGCTAAGTTGTCATCCAATCTTCAACACCCGCAATGGGTCGTCGTCGCTGACTGTGATATCAATAGTTAGTTCAGTGGCGCCACCTTGGCCTCCTTGGGTTCCTCCTCATCATCCCTTAGATCTATATCTCTATAGAACCGACTATGGTGCCCAACCTAAGGCTTAGGCACTATTTGTCAATCTTCAGTAACTTGGATGTGGACAGACTTGTCCACACCCTTTCCCTGCTATTTCCACCGAGACTCTCTCAACTCAGCCACATAATAGGCATAGCCAGTTGCCTGACCATCATGCATTACACCTACTCCATTATCCATTGGAAATTTCAATGTCAAACACCACGTGGGCAATGTTGCCCGAAATTTGGCCAGGGTCGGACGGCTCAAGAAAACATTGTACGGTGAATCCACATTCAAAAAAATGAATAGTAGGATCCTCACCCTCATATGCTTACCTTTTCTTAATTCTACTGGCAATTCAACATAACCAACTACCTCGATTGCTACACCATTGAAACCGTGTATTCGAGCTTTGAACGGTTTCAAATCTTTAGCCTCCATCCTCATTTGAACATATGCCTTTTTAAAGATAATGTTCATAGTGCTTTTATAATTAGTCAAAATTCTTATCACTAAAACAGGGCCAATTATGGAAGATATAACCATCGGATCAATATTAGGTGCCTCTACTCCATAGACATCTCTGTATCTGAATACTACATCATCCGCCATTGTATGCTATTGCTGGGCCGGAGTTCCATCCTCTGTATTCGAATAACATTCAAAGTCCACATGTATCATTGAACTAGCATTGCGCTCCATTTCCTGCCAACCTCTATCCGTAGGGTGCAGTCCACCAACTATCGTGTTTATTACCAACCTCTCATCGGTCTGCATAGGCTCCTTATCCTTGCTCGACGCTTGCCGTCGATTGGGATCGGACGTTTCCTGTCCGCCATCCTATGGATTCTTGACAAGCCGCCTCAACATTTTATACCAAATCAATTTCTCAATGGCACCGTATAGATGCCTACACTCGACAATGTTGTACCCGTAACATTCATGAAATCGACAGTACTGCTTGTTTTGCTTGTGTTCCTTAGTCAATTCTTTTGGACTTTATGTAACAACCCAGTATTTTCAACCATTCGCATCCACACATGCCGGATTTTAATTGCTCAAAATACCAGATTATTAATTTATATTTGGCAAAACTCAGCATATACAGTAAACAAACAATCACAGAATCACAGATACATAGTAATATAATAATAATGCAGCGGAATAGATAATAGTAGTTCATGAAGCTACTATATGAACTTTAGAGTTAGAAATAAAATACAGCATAATATCTCAAATACACAGAAGTCTCTAATACAAACAAACGACATCTCTGAACAAATCAACTAGAAAAGCTAAATGCTGGATCGATAGTTTGATCTCCAAGCGAATCTTCAAACTCCAAAGGTGAGTCTCAAATGATGTATCACTCAGTCTGATCCGAGCGTAAAGCAAAACACAAAACACTTGAGTCAGGATTAACATTCTTATATCAATAAATCAAACTCAAGTGAAATATCAACTGACAATTAAGTTAAAAGATGTTTGGGACAACCATCCTCTAAGGATCCGTGGAACTATCTACTATGTAGAAATATACGCTATTAACAACCAAACATCATTATAACACCATGGTCATTTCAAATAATTTATACTTCAAAACCAAAATATCATTTCCATTTCAAATATATATATTTTCAAATTATTGCACTTTCAAAGTTACAACACTTTCGATGTGATGTCCCGGAAATTTGGGCAATATTTATTTAATAATTTCGTTTATAATTATTTTAAAATGAGAAATGTTGCTTTAATAATTTAATTCAAACAGGAATTTTCTTTTGAAGATTAATAATCATTTAATTTGTCAAATGATATTCTTTTCAAAATTTATAATAACAATAATTTAAATTGAGAATCTTATTGTTTTCAAATGTTAAAAATATTTAAGTAATAAAATTATCTTTCTAAGTTGATTTAAAGGTATTTTATTTATAATGTATAAATGCTTATACATTGTAAGTAGAGGATTTGATTTTAATTCATACTTAAATTTAATAAAGAATATTTTTCAATTTATATATATAAGATGTATAATTTATGAATCGATTAATTTGATTTAAATTTGTATTTAAAACTTTTCAAAAGTTTGTTTTAAAAGTCTATCTTAAATTTTCATAGAAATATAAGTAAATATTTATTTATTTTATAAATATATAATAGTTTGTTCAAAAATAAAATAATTTAAAATTGTATTTTTTAATAAAAGTTTATTTTGTTTTATTTTAAGAATTGTTTTCTATTGCAATAAATTTAGTTCATTTTTATTAGAGTATAGTATTTTGGTTTGAAAACTTTTGAATAAAATTGAATTTAATATTTCTTTTCATTTTAAAATTTTCTCTTTTGAAAATTATTTTTAAAATATTATTTTAAAAATATTCAAGCAAACATTAAAAGTATATGTTATAAAAGAAGTTTTCATATAAGGTTAAATATTGTAATAAAACATTTAAAACATCTTAAATTAAATTAGAGATGGTTTTAGGAAAATTTAAATACATTTATAAATTTATAATTTCTTTTTATATTAAAAATGCACATGTGTTAGACTCTTAATACATAAAGTAGACATTGTAATCACATTACAAACTTAATACAACAAGTTGCAATGTTTGTTTATTTTTGAAATTTATTCTTTTAGATAAGAAATGTAACAATGCATTTTGTTAAAACATTATCTTCAATTGAAATCTGAAAATCAAGTTTAAAAGAATTTCAAAACCCAAATTCAAACGAAATTCAATCAAAGTTCTGCAAACCAAAACCATCTAAAAGCTGTAAATCAATTCTCAAATATGCAATTCTCAACATCAAATTGAAGATCAACCTCAATTCGACTCTAAGAAAAACAAGTTGGAGTTCAGTTGCAAACAAGTTTACCAGATTCAATATCAACAGCATGCAGTTTTTAACAATCAACAACAACAGAAAAGCAAAACTTCAATCAGCTTCAGTAATCAACTTGCAACCATCTGCTCCTGGAAATATGAAATGCAACTGAGTTGTTCTCTGCATCCTCAATTTGAAAGTGAGTAAACTTCTTTATCTTAAAAACAGTTTTTATTTTAAAAAATTTAATCCTTAAAAATGGATTAGAACTCTTCTAATGCAACTGTCTTGAAGAATTTTTTTTAAAAAAGTGTTAAAGTGAAGACTACAGAGTCTTCATTTTTTTATATGAATAATTTCACAATTTGAAAGAGACCTCAAATTTATCTGATGCACGTGAATAAATGATAATAGGAATGCTTGTATGATTGCATATGTTAACGTAAAAATCTAACGCTAACACCCCGGTGTAAGTAGTGTAAGTATGAAAGCACCACCCGTTGGTACGGGAACAAAGTATAAGCAGAGAAATCACGGAAAAGTAGTAAAAGACAACAGTTTTATAGTGTTTCAGCTTAAGATCGAGCCTACGTCCACTTTAAATTCCTTTATTGATGATTTGATTAGAATTCTTTACATCGCACTTCGATTACAACACACTTTTGACTAGTAGCTCAAACTTTGATGTAGAAGAATCTTTTGAGTTCATGTTGAATGATCCAAATCTTCTCTTGAAATTTGTTGTAGCATCTTTGGCGCTTGGAGTGCTTGTAGTGCTGTTTGAGTCGAGAGAATGACAAAGTATCGATGCTTCGAAGAATGAGCCAAAAGTCCCCTCATGTTTGGAGCCCAGGCCGTATTTATAGGGAATTCTGGACAGGCCTTAAGTCGTTTACGACTTAAAGTAAGTCGTAAGTCGTGGGTTACGACCTAAGATAGGTCGTAGGTCATCAGCGGGTTAAGGCGTTAGGAGTCACGACCTAGCTGGTTCGCACATGTCCATTTGTACTAACCGATAGGTATTAGCGACTTATGGAAAGCGGCATAGTTAAATCTCTAAGTACAAGGTCGTGAACGACTTATAGTAGGTCATGAAAGTTTTAAGTCGCTGCCGCTTTAACTCTCTAAGTCGTGAAGCCCTTCAGCCATTATGTCGTCCAACCTTTAACTCGTTAAGTCGTCCAACCTTTTAAGCTGTTAAGTCGTCCAACACTTAAGTCGCTGAGTCGTGGCACTCCTTAACTCGTTAGGTCGTGGCACTCCTTAAGTCGTCAGGTCGTGGACTCCTTAAGTCGTTAGGCCGCTTCTTCTGTTAACTCGTTAACTCTGTTGAGCCGCTTTATGCCTTAAGTCGCTGATAGGTTAACTCGTTAGGTCGCTGATCTTTGGTCCAGCTTAGGTCGCGAGGTCTTCTTAGGTCGCAAGGTCTTCTAACCCGTTAACTTGCTGACGCTTTAGGTCGTATACCATTTTGGACGGGGCGCTGTCCCGCACCCCCACCCCGCCGAGGGCGCTGCCCCCTGGACCCCTGCGACCTGACCGGGCAGGTCGATCACCGTAGCGGTGGCGTTGCCCCCGCACCCCCATCTTGGGGGGTTGGCACCCCCTTGGACCCCCCTTCGTAGGGGATCTTATCTGAAAAACCATTCAACAGAATCGAGATGAATTATCATTGGCTTTTCGGTCGATTTTTGATATCATGGCCTTGCTGAAAAAGTGGAGTTAACAGCATAGTGATAAGTATTCTGTGTGTATACATATATAAACATATATGTTGTGTTGCCAGATTATATGTATGCCAGTTTTGTTCTAAACAAAATTTTTATTAGAAAACCTTTATCACTTGGAATTATCTCTGTTAGGAATTGTAATGCAAACAAAAAGTGTTAGTATAGATTTAGGTTTATAAATTTTAGTTTATTTAATTAAAATCTGTAGCCTCTGAAAATCCATGTTATCAGTCATCATTGATGATAAAACAAATATCAATTATCTTAAATCATTAAAACAAGTTTATCACATGAATGCATGTTTAAAAACATGAATTGCAAAGCATAAATTACATTTTTAAAATGACTGTGGAGTTAGCATTTCTGTTTTGAATAGAATTGCGGTTTTTGGGTTTGTTTGATTTTCTAGTGGATTTTGGAAGTTGTTATTCTTCCTGGAGGTGGAAGATTGATTGGGAAGTGGAGGAAAATTGGGCAATAGGTGATCAAAGACGGGAGGAGATGTTAATTGCGATTTCCAAGTTCTAGCCCAAATTTGGAGGGTTGGGTTTTAGTAGCTTCTTGATTTTTTTGTGACGCACCGAGTGTTATCGGTTTGTGGGAAGTTGTAGAGGAGTTGTGGAAGAAGAGATGGCCAAAGTCGCATCAACGATGGTGGTCGGAGGTAGGTTTCCTCGGTGTTGACAGGTTTGGGGTATACGGTGCATTTGGGTTTCCAGGTTGCATTTGATTTCTCTATATTGATTTCAAGCTGATATGGGGGTTTAGATGGTCGTGATCATGCGAGGAGATGGTCGACGACTTGTAGAAGTAGTTTAGAGTGGCTGGAGTTCGCCAAGGTGACGATGCATATGCACCGTACATGTTTGAAGTCTGGTGAACCTTTGGGGGTTGTGCAGGGTAATTGACTCGAAGATGGTCTCGGGTTTTCGTGATTCTGTCTCGAAGCTAGTGGGTTGGAAACTCGAAGTAGATATGGTGGTTTCTCGGGTTAATGATGTTATAGGTTTAAAACTTGAAAGTGTGCAGTTTTTAAAACTTGAATGAATTTAAATTTTTAAAACAAGATTTTAACAAGAATTTAAATTCCAAGTTAGGATGAAATTGAATTTAAGTGAGCTTTTGAATTCAAGTTTTAAAAATGAAGAATTTAAATTTAGATAAGGTTTAAATTTAGTTTTGAAATCAAGTTGAATATAGTTTTCAGGTTTATTTTAAACTAGATTTAATTCAAACAATTTTTGTAAATTTGAAAGATTGAACAAGTTTTAAATGTTTTAAAAGTAGATTTAAAAATGAATTTGATTTCAAATAAGGTTTATCTTGAAAGAATTTATTTCTTTAAATATTTGAATTAAAGATATGAAGTGTTTAATTTAAATTTGAAAGTTAAAATAATCAACTTATTTTCGGAGATTGATTTATTTGATTAAGTAATTTTGTTTTAAACCTTTCTTTGATATTCAAGTAATGAATGTTCTTTAACATTTATTTTATTCTAAGGATTATAAGTTTATTTAAATTTTAGATAATGTTTAAATGATTAAACATTTTGAAATCTTTAAATTTTAAAATGAATTTGAATTTAATTTAGAAAGGTACTGTTTAAAATACATTTTTGAATGTTAAATAAAGTCATTAATAAGTAAATGAATTATTTTGGAAATAATTAAGGATTTACTTATTTATTTGATTTTAAATAATGACTTGAATTAATTTATAATTAGAAATGATTAATGAATAATTAATCTAAGATAAATTTCTTAAGTATGTAATTGAATAAAATATTAATAATTAATAATAATAATTATCTAAGGATAATTAAGTAATTAATTAATGTGATTAATTTTGATAATTAATTAGATTAATTAATTAAAGATTAACAATTGTAATTTGTTAAGTATAATTAATTGATAAAAGTAATTAAGAGATTAATTACTTATTGTAATTAATTTTGATAATGTGATTTGTTTAAATTAATTAGTTTAGTTCAATTAATTTAAGAAATCATTTGATGATTTAATAAAAGTAACTACTAAATGTAATTAATGGAGCAGGATTACTTAGAAAGGTAATAATGATAATTACTGGAATGTAATTAGTGAAAGGTGATTTATTTTAAGTAAGTAATTTGGATAATTACTTTTGTAATTAATCAAGGGATTAATTAATAAAGATAATTAATTATGGAATAATTAATTTGTTAACGAGTAATTAAGGGTAGATAATTACTGGATTTAATATTAATCAAGGTGATTAATAATTGTATTTTAATTTTAGATTAACTAAATGTAATTAATTTTTAATAAAGTAATTAAGTTAAACATAGATTAGAGATCATTAATTAATATAATTAATGATGTAATTAAGAATTGTTTAATTAAGTAATAATTAATTAATTAAGTGATTAATTAAGGATAAATATAATTAATTGTAGTCAATTAATAAATGAGGTAATTAAATATTAATTACTTATGAATAAGGTTAATTAATTTGTGAAAATTAATTAAATACTAATTACTTATTGTAATTAGTAAATAATTAATCAAGGTGTTTAGTCAAGTTGAATATTCAGCGAGTAATTAATTAACTGGGTTAATTAATTAATGGATATTAAGCAGGATTTAAATGTGGAAATTAATTTAATTCAATTTAAATTAATTAAAGATAGAAGTAATTAATTTAATTCATTTTAATTTAATTATAATTGATGGTTAATAAATCATTTGCTTATGGATAATATTGATATTCCTTTGGATGGTTGAGATCTCAGTAATGAGATGAGTTGTATCTGTATGATATGGATGCTTGGTTAAAGTATGATGGTTTGTGATGGATTATCTGGTTGTGATGATTATCTGTTTATGATGATGATACAGATTATCTGTTTATGATGAGAATGTGATTATCTATTGTGATATGTAGCTTATCTATCTGTGTGAAATAGATAATAATGAAATGAGTTAATAGTTTAAAATCCTTAAGTACAACTTGGATATTAAGATGGCGTTTGGATTTCGATGAGACCGGGATCAGATTTCCACATTTGGATATCCGAAAACCACATCGATCCAAATTAAACGTTAGGTCGTTAATCCAAGTGGAGCAAGTGAAGACTCGAGGTGTAAAAACTATACGTCAGTATAACTCTGTGGCTGATTCCGTAATGAGTTTGAAGGAATAGTACTTATAGGTTCGAGATGGAGATTTAGAATGCAAGGGCTATGGTCCTTGACTCTGAGGGTGATTCTAAAATGAGTACAACGAGATAGTGCCTTCGGTTTCGTTCGAACCCGGAACGAACTTGTATGGATTGAATGCTTTCAGAACATCGTCAGGTGGATGATGAGTGTTCTAAGTTTGATGTGTCCTATAAAGGTAATCGTAGCCTCAAGCCTCATCAACCGGGAATGGCTAAAACAAGGGAGGTGCAGCAAGGCTTTGTGGGGAGCCCCTACTGCAGAGCAAGATTTACCCCTGTCTAGAGGTCCCTTTATATTTCGGCCGTATGGCAGTTGGTGAAGGCCAATCTGCGGGGTGGTCTTGTTCGGAATTGTTCAGCAAGGAATGGTTCCGGCTTTATGTTGCAGGAGAGCGAGCATACTCCTTGGTACGGTTATCTAGGCCATGTATTGTGACGGGCGGTACCCCAGTAGCCCTGCCATTGATGGAAACCCATTCTTCCTACGAGACCCTACGGTTTTTATTGTATTACCCACTTTTGTGGCTAGTAGCTGGAATTTAATAGATGTAACAATTTCGGCTATTTCTTATTTATTTGAAAACCCTAGATACTATTTTAATATCACTAGATTTCCTATCAAATATTTTGGTTAGCGTAAGGTAAAAACTTTTCCATGTTTATGTGTGGGAAGTCTTACGTGATACCTATTGTTTTTCAAAAGATTTTCTAAAAGTTAAGCAACTTTTAACCCCGTTTACTCACACCAGACCCATGTCTGACCCGAGTGTTTATTTTCTGTTTTATTAAACTCTTGGGTACTCATATTACGTATGAGTAGTCAAGTGTTTCAGGATTGCTTTGACGAGTTCTGGAGGAGATAATGGAGCAGGAGGCTTCAGCGTGTAGATATATTTAGTGTTTCTGCTGTGTTTGAGATGTATCTGTTTTCTCTGATGTACTTGAGTTGCAATTGTTAGACAAATGTTTATAACTGTCTAGGTTGTGTTGTATTAGCTGGATTACTCTGATTTATATGATACTATGTAAAGTTTTATGTGATATAATATAATTTATTCGTTCCGCCGTGAGATTCTGATGTTGTCTGTTTCTTTCTTTCCTTTCTTTTCTCTTTTCTGTCCCTTTCTTTCTGCTTAATGATGCGTCTTTCTATGGAATGAAAGGCGGGTGGTTACATTGTGGTACCAGAGCTCTAGGTTCAGCGAATACCTAGACTCTGGAGTGGTGTCCATCTTGAGAGTGCGTATTTGTAATTTTGAATATATATATATATATATATATATACCTATTTGATTGGGTTACCCGTTTAGGTTTTCCAATATAAGAAATAAAGGTAGATAGGGTAGTGGTGTGTCTAACACAACTACCAATGGTTGGAGTCCGAGTGTTTGAGGGTGAAGTGGATCTGCTAAGGCAGTTTTGGGCATCTTGAGTAGTTTTGCAGTTTGGTATAAAGGATTTCACCAATCTCTGAAGGAAATCTTTTCAAGATTCGAAGTTCATCCTTGGAGTGTAAGCTGGATTTCACTCGTGTGAGTGGATTTTCTTGTGTTTGAATCAGTTGGGAGTTCTGAAGCCAATAATGGTATCTTGGAAACTTCAGGGAGGAGTTCTGTCTATATTTGAGTTGAGACTCAGTTTGGCAGAATGTTTTGTGCTTGGTTTGGGAGCGAGTTTCCTGAGGGTTATCTGTCTATCTAGAAGGCTCTATTGTGGAGTGGCTGGTGTAGCTTTGTGATTCGATGAGCTTTTGGATAATGAAGTTTTTGGCAGCAGTAGCAGCAGTGAGTGGCCTGTTCTTCGATGGTTCAAAGGTCTCTGTGATTCTTCTATCAGTAGTCTGGGCAGATGGTGGAGCTTGTACATTTCTTCTAGAAGCCCAGATGGGTATGATGTTTGTGGTTAGAGGTGGACCACTAGTTTCTTCTTTTGGATAGAAGGCTTAGCCGTTCTGTTTGTTGAAGAGAGAACGGTTACTTGGGACCTAAACTGAGTGGAATCACAAAAGTGACTTGCGATGGTTTGGAAGTTCTCCGGGTAATCTTTGTTTGGATTGAAGCATCTCTAGAGGATGTTTGAGTTATCGAAGTGGTTTGGTATTTTCTGGATATCTTCGAAGGAGTTGAGATTTGCATCCGCATCGAGAGATTGAGTTCTGTATCAACTTTGTTCTTGGAGCTTTACTGGTGGTTAACCATAGTAGGAGGTCTCTTTGAGAAAGAGATCTTTTTAAGCTGGCAAAATTGATCGGATCTAGTTTCGGGTTGAATTTTTGCTGTAAGGTTTGTGACCGAATCGAATAGGTCACTGATATTTTATGGAATTTGATGAATAGTGTTTCCGGGATAAGTTGATCAAGTTTGTACTTGTGTTCATCAACAGCATTCTCAAATCAGAGTTGCGCAGTGGAAGCATGGTGGCAGCTATTCCAGAATAGAAGCAACACCCGATTCATTGGGAATCTGAGTTTTAACTTGGATCAGAGGATTTCTACAGGATATTCATTTTGGATCTGGAGACTTGATTGTTTTGTATCTGTTTGTTTTTCGAATAGGAGTAGCATGTTTGAAGTCTTTTCATATTTGTATAGTAGAGTTTGTGTGGTAGATTGGATTTTGGGAGAACTATTTTGTTGAGTAGGATCTGGAGATCGTTTATTTCTTGTTCAGATTTGTTCCGTAAAGCATCTGTGAAGATTTGATTGATCTAGAAGGTTGAGGGCTGCCCAGGATCGACATGAGAGATTTGTAGATATGAGTATTGGATCTTTCTGTCTCCTCATAAGGGTTAAGTGTTTGGTCTACAGGATTGAATTGCCAGTTCGGATGGCTGGAATTTGTTTTGTTTTTCACGTATCTCTGAGGGAGTACGTGTATGGTTTACCACTGGTTTTAGAATCAGTAGTTCTGAGAGGTTTGGAAGTTGATCAGAACTTGTCTGTGGTCCAGTATTCTGTTTAGATTAGTAGATCTAGATATATAGGAGCTCTAGATCTGAGTGGTGTAGCTAGTTTACATTCTGTAGAGCGAGTGTCTCAGTGTTTGTACCTGGGAAACTCTAGGGAATCTTATCCAGAATTTTATCTGGATAATTAGAATTGTTTGTTTGAATTGGTTGCTATAGTTGCTAGTATTTGGTTGATAGCATATGTTTGCTATTTTAAATTTTTAAAATCTGTATGAGGTTATTAAATTACCATTGCTTTTAAATTTCGGGGACGAAATTATTTTAAGGGGGGAGGAACGTGATGCCCCGAAAATTTGGGCAATATTTATTTAATAATTTCATTTATAATTATTTTAAAATGTGAAATATTGATTTAATAATTTAATTCAAACAGGAATTTTCTTTTGAAAATTAATAATCATTTAATTTGTCAAATGATAGTCTTTTCAAAATTTATAATAATAATAATTTAAATTGAGAATCTTATTATTTTCAAATGTTAAAAATATTTAGGTAATAAAATTATCTTTCTAAGCTGATTTAAAGGTATTTTATTTATAATGTATAAATGTTTATACATTGTAAATAGAGGGTTTGATTTTAATTCAAATTTAAATTTAATAAAGAATATTTTTCAATTTATATATATAAGATATATAATTTATGAATTGATTAATTTGATTTAAATTTGTATTTAAAACTTTTCAAAATTTTGTTTTAAAAGTCTATCTTATATTTTCATAGAAATATAAGTAAATATTTATTTTGTTTATAAATATATAATAGTTGTTTAAAAATAAAATAGTTTAAAATTGTATTTTTAATAAAAGTTTATTTTGTTTTATTTTAAGAATTGTTTTATTTTGAAATAAATTTAGTTCATTTTTATTAGAGTACAGCATTCTGGTTTGAAAGCTTTTGAATAAAATTGAATTTAACATTTCTTTTCTTTTTAAAATTTTCTCTTTTGAAAATTAGTTTTAAAATATTATTTTAAAAATATTCAAGCAAAGATTAAAATATATATGTTATAAAAGAAGTTTTCATGTAAGGCTAAATATTGTAATAAAACATTTAAAACATCTTAAATTAAACTAGAGATGGTTTTAGGAAAATTTAAATACATTTATAAATTTAGAATTTTCTTTTTATATTAAAAATGCACATGTGTTAGACTCTTAATACATAAAGTAGACACTTGTAATCACATTACAAACTTAATACAACAAGTGGCAATGTTTGTTTATTTTTGA
The DNA here is from genome assembly GCA_030765085.1 of Allium cepa. Classification (NCBI taxonomy): domain Eukaryota; kingdom Viridiplantae; phylum Streptophyta; class Magnoliopsida; order Asparagales; family Amaryllidaceae; genus Allium; species Allium cepa. Next base: position 621,376,064 of record CM060938.1, on the reverse strand, counting down.
AATTTATTCTTTTAGATAAGAAATGTGACAATGCATTTTGTTAAAACATTATCTACAATTGAAATCTGAAAATCAGATTTAAAAGAATTTCAAAACCCAAATTCAAACAAAATTCAATCAAAGTTCTGCAAAACAAAACCATCTAAAATCTGCAAATCAATTCTCAAATCTGCAATTCTCTACATCAAATTGAAGATCAACCTCAATTAAACTCTAAGCAAAACAAGTTGAAGTTCAGTTGCAAACATGCTTACCAGACTCAACATCAACAGAATGCAGTTTTTAACAATCAACAACAGCAGAAAAGCAAAACTTCAATCAACTTCAGTAATCAACTTGCAACCATCTGTTCCTGGAAATGTGAAATGCACCTGAGTTGTTCTCTTCATCCTCAATTTGAAAGTGAGTAAACTTCTTTATCTTAAAAATAGTTTTTATTTTTTATTTTTTATTTTTTTTAATGCTTAAGCATGAATTAGAACTCAGGATTCTAATGCAACTGCCTCGAAGATTTTTTTTTAAAAAACTGTTAAAGTGAAGACTGCAGAGTCTTCATTTTTTTATATGAATAATTTCACAATTTGAAAGAGACCTCAAATTTATCTGATGCATGTGAATAAATAAGAATAGGAATGCTTATATGATTGCATAGTGATAAGTATTTTGTGTGTATACATATATAAACATATATGTTGTGATGCCAGATTATAAGTATGCCAGTTCTATTCTAATCAAAATTTTTATTAGAAAACCTTTATCACTTGGAATTATCACTGTTAGGAATTGTAATGCAAACAAAAAGTGTTGATTAGTATAGATTTAGGTTTATAAATTTTAGTTTAGTTTAATTAAAATCTGTAGCCTCTGAAAATCCATATTATCAGTCATCATTGATGATAAAACAAATATCAATTATCTTAAATCATTAAAACAAGTTTATCACATGAATGCATGTTTATAAACATGAATTGTAAAGCATAAATCACATTTTCAAAATGACTGTGGAGTTAGCATTTCTGTTTTGAACAGAATTGAGGTTTTTGGGTTTGTTTGATTTTCTAGTGGATTTTGGAAGTTTTTATTCTTCCTGGAGGTGGATGATTGATTGGGAAGTGGAGGAAAATTGGGCAATAGGTGATCAGAGACGGAAGGAGATGTTAATTGTGATTTCCAGGTTCTAGCCCTAATTTGGAGTGGTTGGGTTTTAGTAGCTTCTTGATTTTTCTGTGATGCACCGAGTGTTATCAGTTTTTGGGAAGTTGTAGAGGAGTTGTCGAAGAAGAGATGGCCAAAGTCGCATCAACGATGGTGGTCGGAGGTGTGTTTCCTCGGTGTTGACAGGTTTGGGGTATACGGTGCATTTGGGCTTCCAGGTTGCATTTGATTTCTCTATATTGATTTCAAGCTTGTATGGGGGTTTAGATGGTCGTGATCGTGTGAGGAGATGGTCGACGAATTGTACAAGTAGGTTAGAGTGGCTGGAGTTCGCCAAGGTGACGGTGCATATGCACCGTACATGCTTGAAGTCTAGTGAACCTTTGGGGGTTGTGCAGGGTAATTGACTCGAAGATGGTCTCGGGTTTTCGTGATTCTGTCTCGAAGCTAGTGGGTTGGAAACTCGAAGTAGATATGGTGGTTTCTTGGGTTAATGATGTTACAGGTTTAAAACCTGAAAGTGTGCAGTTTTTAAAACTTGAATGAATTTAAATTTTTAAAACAAGTTTTTAACAAGAATTTAAATTCCAAGTTGGGATGAAATTGAATTCAAGTGATCTTTTGAATTCAAGTTTTAAAAATGAAGAATTTAAATTTAGTTTTGAAATCAAGTTGAATGTAGTTTTCAGGTTTATTTTGAAACTAGATTTAATTCAAACAGTTTTTGTAAATTTGAAAGATTGAACAAGTTTTAAATGTTTTAAAAGTAGATTTAAAAATGAATTTGATTTCAAATAAGGTTTAAACTTGAAAGAATTTATTTCCTTTAATATTTGAACTAAAGATATGCAGTGTTTAATTTAAATTTGAAAGTTAAAATAATTTATTTATTTTCAAAGCTTGATTTCTTTAATTATGTAATTTTGTTTTAAACCTTTCTTTTATATTTAAGTAATGAATGTTATTTAACATTTATTGTATTTTAAGGATTATAAGTTTATTTAAATTTTTGGTTAATATTTAAATGATTAAACATTTTGAAATCTTTAAATTTTAAAATGAATTTGAATTTAATTTAGAAAGGTATTGTTTAAAATACATTTTTGAACGTAAAATAAAGTCATTAATAAGTAAATGAATTATTTTGGAAATAATTAAGGATTTACTTATTTATTTGATTTTAAATAATGACTTGAATTAATTTATAATTAGAAATGATTAATGAATAATTAATCTAAGATAATTTTCTTGAGAATGTAATTAAATAAAATATTAATAATTAATAATAATAATTATCTAAGGATAATTAAGTAATTAATTAATGTGATTAATTTTGATAATTAATTAGATTAATTAATTAAAGATTAACAATTGTAATTTGTTAAGTATAATTAATTGACAAAAGTAATTAGGAGATTAATTACTTATTGTAATTAATTTTGATAATTGATTTGTTTAAATTAATTAATTTAGTTTAATTAATTTAAGAAATCATTTGATGATTTAATAAAACTAACTAATAAATGTAATTAATGGAGCAGGATTACTTAGAAAGTTAATAATGATAATTACTGGAATGTAATTAGTGAAAGGTGATTTATTTTAAGTAAGTAATTTGGATAATTACTTTTGTAATTAATCAAGGGATTAATTAATAAATATAATTAATTATGGAATAATTAATTTGTTAATGCGTAATTAAGGGGAGTTAATTACTGGATTTAATACTAATCAAGGTGATTAATAATTGTATTTTAATTTTAGATTAATTACTAAATGTAATTAATTTTAAATAAAGTAATTAAGTTAAACATAGATTAGAGATCATTAATTAATATAATTAATAATGTAATTAAGAATTGTTTAATTAAGTAATAATTAATTAATTAAGTGATTAATTAATTGTAATTAACTAAGGATAAATATAATTAATTGTAGTTAATTAATAAATGAAGTAATTAAAAATTAATTACTTATGAACAAGGTTAATTAATTTGTGAAAATTAATTAAATACTAATTACTTATTGTAATTAGTAAATAATTAATCAAGGTGTTTGGTCAAGTTGAATACCTAACGAGTAATTAATTAACTGGGCTAATTAATTAATGGATACTAAGAAGGATTTAGATGTGATAATTAATTTAATTTAATTTAAATTAATTAAAGATAGAAGTAATTAATTCAATTCATTTTAAATTAATTATAGTTGATGGTTAATAAATCATTTGCTTATGGATGATCTTGATATTCCTTTGGATGGTTGAGATCTCAGTAGTGAGATGAGTTGTATCTGTATGATATGGATGCTTGGTTAAAGTATGATGGTTTGTGATGGATTATCTAGTTGTGATGATTATTTGTTTATGATGATGATAAAAATTATCTGTTTATGATGAGAATGTGATCATCTATTGTGATATGTAGCTTATCTATCTGTATGAAATAGATAATAATGAAATGAGTTAATAGTTTAAAACCTTTAAGTACAACTTGGACATTAAGATGGCGTTTGGATTTCGATGAGACGGGGATTGGATTTCCATATTTGGATATCCGAAAACCACATCGATCCAAATTAAACGTTAGGTCGTTAATCTAAGTGGAGCAAGTGAAGACTCGAGGTGTAAGAACTATACGTCAGTATAACTCTTTGGGTGATTCCGTAATGAGTTTGACGGAATAGTACTTACAGGTTCGAGATGGAGATTTAGAATGCAAGGGCTATGGTCGTTGACTCCGAGGGTGATTCCAAAATGAGTGCAATGAGATAGTGCCTTCGGTTTCGTTCGAACCCGAAACGAAATTGTACGGATTAAATGCTTTCAGAACATCGTCAGGTGGACGATCCTATAAAGGTAATCATAGCCTCAAGCCTCATCAACTGGGAATGGCTAAAACAGTGGAGGTGCAGCAAGGCTTCGTGGGTAGCCCCCACTGGAGAGCAAGACTTACCCCTGTCTAGAGGTCCCTTTATATTTCGGATGTGTGGCAGTTGGCGACGGCCAATCTACGGGGTGGTCTTGTTGGAAACTGTTCAGTAAGGAATGGTTCCGGCTTTGTGTTGTAGAGGAGCGGGCGTACTCCTCGGTACCGTGATGTAGGCCACGTACTGTGACGGTGGTACCCCAGTAGCCCTGCCGTTGATGGAAACCCATTCTTTCTACGAGACCCTACGGTTTTGATTGTATTACCCACTTTTGTGGCTAGTAGCTGGAATTTAATAGATGTAACAATTTCGGCTATTTCTTATTTTTTTGAAAACCCTAGATACTATTATAATATCATTGGATTTCCTATCAAATGTTTTGGTTAGCATAAGGTAAATTTTTTTCCATGTTTATGTGTGGGAAGTCTTACGTGATACCTTTTGTTTTTCAAAAGATTTTCTAAAAGTTAAGCAACTTTTAGCCCCGTTTACTCACACCAGACCCATGTCTGACCCGAGTGTTTATTTTCTGTTTTATTAAACTCTTGGGTACTCATATTACGTATGAGTAGTCAAGTGTTTCAGGATTTCTTTGATGAGTTCTGGAGGAGATAATGGAGCAGGAGGCTTCAGCGTGTAGATATATTTAGTGTTTCCGCTGTGTTTGAGATGTATCTGTTTTCTCTGACGTACTTGAGTTGCAATTGTTAGACATATGTTTATAACTGTCTAGTTTGTGTTGTATTAGTTGGATTACTCTGACGTATATGATACTATGTAAAGTTTTATGTGATATAATATAATTTATTCGTTCCGCTGTGAAATTTTGATGTTGTCTGTTTCTTTCTTTCCTTTCTTTTCTCTTTTCTATCCCTTTCTTTCTTCTTAATGATGCGTCTTTCTATGGAATGAAAGGCGGGTCATTACATTCGAAGCCAAAGCACTTTGAAATCATAATTCTTTGGAAAAACATAACTTTGAATCATAACTTCCACCACTTAAACAGTTTAGATATTAATAATAATATATAAAATAAAATAGTTTATACAACAAAATAGTTTATATTAAAATAATTAGTATATTAAAATAGTTTATAGTAAAAATAGTTTTATATTAAAATAGTATACATATTAAATAATTTATGAAGTAAAATATTTATAATTTCCTCAAATTTCGTAAATTGATTTAAATCAACTCAAATTCCAAATTCAAATTTAACACAATCTCAATTCATCAATTTCAATTCAATTCAATTTCTAAATAAATCATTTCAAATTATATCGATTTCAACTATAGATTTGAACCCCAAAATAAACAATTTTGATTTCAATATTCCAAAGCTTCAAATATTCAACATTTCCAAAATTAAATTTAATAGTTTCATTTATATCTAAATTTAACTTCATTATTATTTAGTCTTGAAATATTCGTTTAATAAATTCAATATCATTTAAATAACCTTAAATTACAGTTTTATTCAATATTACAATCAATTTATTTAAACATGAAATATTCATTAGATTACTTAAATCAAAATCAAGTTATAAAACAATATCTTTAAATCTCAAATTCAATAAGTTTCCAATCGATTTAATTAAATAAAATTCTTAATTAAATACAAATCGTTATAAAAATCTATTTTTAAAATAAAATTTTAACAAATACTTAAATATATTAGATATTAATTAAATAAAATTTTATTAAATTAAAGCTTATTATTAAATCTACTTTATATTATAACTTATTTATATAAAAAATATAATTTTTTTATTAAATAAAACCATATATCTTTCAAAACCAAAGAAATCATTTTCAAAATATTTATATATAGACCAACGGTGTCTGTATATAATTTTCTATCCTATAATCAAGCGATACAGATATTTATCATTTCAATCTGCAATCCCAAATTCAATTCAATTTGAAAATCGCTTGGGTTTATCTTTTCAAACCATAACGATTTTCTTCTATTCTACAGATCGTTGGGTATGTATCATTTCAACCCATAGTGAATTCTATACTAACAGGGAACTTGCAGAGTGATAACAACTATAAAATAATAATAACAGGCATATATCATCAATAACAATATAATACAAACAACATGATATGGTGTCATATCCCATAGGTACTCATGTATAACAATTACATATAAATGCATATCATATATAACAATTTAAATAACTACCGCAGCATATTTCAATTTTCATTACAATTTAAATTAAATTTAATAAATACAAGAAAGTTAATCGTTAGTGATTGCTCACCTTTTGAGGCTAGAGAAATAGACGATGAAATTGGTTACGAAACGCTTATGACTTTCAAAGTAAAGCAAGATTGGCACGAATTCCAAAACGAAGCAAGGTTGAATGTGAATTTGACGGGGAAGCTGATAGATAAGGAATAAATAAGAATTAATCAAATTAGCTTATATAACGGGAAATACATATATTATTATTATTCAATTAAAATCAATGTTTTAACTTAAGACAAATATTAAAATAACATATACTAAAAATCATATTTAAATTCAAGCATATTCTAAATTTAAATATATATATATATATATGTATGTATGTATGTATATGTATTTAAAATCATTGCTTTAAATTATAACACATATAATAAAATCAAATATACACACACACACACATAATATGTACTCATGTACTTATTATATTTTCAAATTAATACACACACACACACACACATACATACATATATATATATATATATATATATATGAAATTCAAACATATATCTACTTACCTACGTAACTCAATATAATAAATATATACGACCTTTCCCATCTTTGAAACTAGCTACTCACTTTTACAGCAGATCCCTATAACTTACTAGTATAGACCTACACAACCTACACACTATATATATAACATCAAAGCAGGCTTCAGCCAAAGTATATTTCTTTAATTTTAAAAACAGGCTTCAGGCTTAAATATACACATAGTTTATCTAAAATCCATAATGTAGACTAATAAAATCCTATAGCATAAACATACATATATAATATCATATACACAAACAAAACATATATATATATATATATATATATAACTAATACATTGTTAACAGATTATATAATTTATAATCTAATATATATCAACTAATATATATATATATAGACACACACACACAAAAACCGACCGCACAAATATAATATATATATATATATATATATGTATGTATATCATATATACTAATATATATAACTACTAACTGTATAAATATATATCAAAACAATACTCGTAAACATACGAAATAAGTTTATTCAAATAATTTTCCACGTATATATATATATATATATATATATCTTAACACAGCGTAAAGAAGCTTCGGCTATAGGGTGGTTCAAGGGCTTGGCTAGGGGATGATGTGGCATGGAAAAGAATGGGAGGAGGGGCATGGCTTCGGCCATTGGGTCGAGGAGGCGCGATTGTATTTTTTTTTCCGAGCGAAGAGTGGCTAGAGAGAGAGAGAGCAAGGTGGAGGAGAGCGATAGGTTTGGGTGGTGATGGGTTTCGGCAAGCACAAGTGACGTGAAGAAGAAAGAAAAATGGAAGTAGCCATGAAAACGAAATGGAATTGAAAGTGAAGGAGGAAACTGTATTGTATAAAGTAAAACAGTGAACATAGGGTATCAGTAGTTTAAAATGTAACTATAGGATATCGAAAGTCATGCCTACAAAGTAGCAAATACAAATGCAAATAGCTGGAATAATTAAAGGCAATTAATATTTATTTGGGTAGCAAGTTTCAAAACTGAAAAGGCAAAGGAAAACTAACGGTCGCAATTTATGGTACCGTTACAACGAACAGTTTATTATTTCCGTCGCATACCGAACCTCAAAATACATAAATGAATATATCATGGTGATCAAGGCGATGAGACGGACAAGTGGAAACAGAAATATCTATGTCAGGACCTTCCTATCAAAAGTCCATACGACACCGATATACGTTGCTATTACGTACGAAAAATCCAAACGGAGCTTGAAACAATTGAATTTCGCAAAACGAATTTCGTCATCAGATTCAGAGTGTTCTAAATAAATTTTCTCATGTTGACATATTTAGGTTTCGAAATACTTTTAAATTCAACTGTTATTAACTGATTTAAACTGAATTTTTAGCGACTGATAGAACATATATATATTATTCGACGAAAATTTGCCATTTGCTATGTCTAGATGGACGCATAGCAACTATCAAATTTCCATTATAAAATTTTATTGTTTGTCTAAATGGTATATTTCAGTTGATTATATTCAAAAGAAATTCACCTTTATTTAATTTCAAAATAAATTATATTTCAAATTACTAGAATTGAATATACCGTAGAGATCAGCACGACGAGACGATCAAAACAGTATACAGATATTAGTGGTACGATTGAATTATAAAAATTCGAATTTCTGCTAGTGGAAAATGCGGCTAAAACTCAGAAAATAAGATCGACGGAGCTATAGAGTCCGAATTTGATGAAACGAAATTTGACGTCTCACTCAGAAGATGATTTACAAATTTTCCGTATAAAAATATTCCGGTTTGGAAATTATTTTATTACCATCAATTTTTAACTGATTTAAATTGAAAAAATTACACAATAAATTAAACTACAATATTATCAGATGAGAATTTACCAGTTGCTATATTAAAATAGATGTATTCCAAATATTAAAATTTTATTTCGAAATTCAGGTATTTAAAATTTCACAAAATTCCAGTTAAATATATTATTAGAACTATTAAAATTTACGGGTCGTTACACTTTGCTTCCTATATTGGAAAGTATTATAGGTAGACAGATAGATGTTCTCCAGAGATGCATTCAAAGGTGTGTAGTTGTTACATATATGAAACTTTGACCTCGACTTTTTGGGCTCCCTCTTCCGGTCCAAATTCCTTTCTCCACTTCTTTTCAATTGACCCGGCTTGTTTTGAACATTGACCCGAACCTTTCTAGAACTCTGGCAAGACTGCTTTACTGCGATGTTGCTCTAAACCGCTTCTCCACTTGGCCATGTAGCTTCACTACTTTTAGACAACCTAGCCTCTTCCTTTCTCACGAACTGGGCTGCCTTAACGTAAAAACGGTCCAGCGTGGCCGACTGTTTTAAACTCACCAATCACGAACTTGGATTCTTGGTCAACCCCCCTTGTCACGGCCATAAGTATGGCATGGTCATTACTATTACTAACTTTAGTGCAAGTAACAAGAAATCTTTGCAAGTATTCTTTCAGGGATCCCCTAAAAGCTTGGATTACACTGTATAGCGACATCACATCTTTGGTGTGAGTTGCGTGAATCCAGAATTGATCCACATATCATGTTTCCAGCTCGTCAAATCTTGAGATCGATCACGGAGGCAGTCTCGTGAACCACATCATAGCGATCCCAGATAGAGTTATAGGGAAGCATCTGCATTTGGTAGCATCATTTGCTCTTGTTGAGTCCATCAACCATTTGTTCCTCATGAGGTTAGTCTTCCCTTCATAAGCAGGCACCATAGGCATGTCAAACCTTCTAGGATACTCCACTAGTAAAATACTGTTGGTAAATGGGGTATGGCTCTTTGAAACTCCCTAATCATCATTTGTCAAGCCCTGGTTCTCCCTCATTAGCTATCTGACCATCGTGAATAAATCCGGTGTCTGGATAAGTGGTGCTAAGTGGTGGTCGTGTTCATCCTATGCGAATGTTCTGACCGGTGTCTTTGGGGCATTTTACGCCTTCTTGGCCTATCATCCTCCAGATATGTATCTGGAGCATTCACTTCATCATCATCCCGAGGAGGTAGATGATCAGCATCCAAATGTACTCCAGTGTCTATGATCTTGGATCTAGCCTGAGCATGATCCCCACTTACATTTGGTGAACTATCCTCTAAGTTGAGGGGTCGGTACAGATCCCTATGGAGGGATCAGCACCAAATCATCTTGGCAGAACACGTTGGTCTGCCAAGTGTTGTTCCTTCATTCCATCTCATTCTACTTCAATTCTGCGACGCCTTCGCCTATGGTTCTCGTTCGATGAAGTTGACCTATCTAACGCCTAGTAAGAAGCAGGATACCTTCTGGCACAATGGTTTTGTTATTGAGCAGTCCAGTTCATCAACCTGGCTTTAGTCTAGATTTGTTCGTTTAGCTACCTATGGCTCTCCATTAGCTCTCTCATCAAGTCATTAAATTCAGCACTAGTAATGGAAGCAGTGGGGTTCTGAGGTGTAGTAAGCTCCACATTCACATTGGCAAGTTGGTTGCATAGGCCCCCTTGTTGGATACTAGAACTTTTGTTGGCGTCAACACTGTAGGAAGTAGATCTAGTGCACCTTACCAACTTAGATTTCTTTGCTTAGATCTTGAAAAAACTGAATATTATCTACAAGCTCCTGAAGATGAACCTAGATCTCCTTCGGGGGATTTCTTCAATCCAACAGAACCAAAAGTGATCCTAATAGCCTAAGAATCGACATTTCAGTGAAAGTACCAAATGTTTGCAACCAAATTGGCACAAACACCCAAGGATAGCTTTAAGTAGTGAAAAGAATGAAGAAATTAAATGAAAATAGAGGAGTAACGCTAGATATCAAGAAAAATGTAGCAGAAAGCAAAGACAACAAGATTTATAATGGTTTGACGTTGAATGCCTATGTCCACTTTGAATATTCACTTTATTGCTTCATAATTCACTTGATTACAATTACAATGTATAATAAATAATAAGAGATCAGGAAAGAATAGTGGGAAATTGGTTACAATAATGGCAGAGTTTCACTTGGAAGACAAAAGTCCTCTCAAAATGGCCCAATGTGCCAGTATTTATAGATGAAGGCAACCTCAAATCCGACTGAAACTTCAGCATGGGGACACCCTCAACCACATGAGCCCACCACTGGGAGGGCTAGGCCAAACTCTCAATGGATAGGGATCAGTATCGACCCCTCCATGAGTCAAGTTTGGGTAAGCGGTCCCTATGGTAGCCTCCATATGGCCTATATTTAAGTTTCTCCATATATCATAGCGTTTGGACTTGTAGGTCTTTAGTTCTCATCATGTTTTAGTTCTATCCTTAACCTCGTTAGGGTAATACCGATCCATGTTCCATGAGGGTACTATGACGATCCATACTTGACAAGTCATGTCCTGTTGGCCTCTCCATAAGTCACACCACCAGGCTGATGCCGATCCATTCTCTCCAAATATTCTATGCCGACCCGAGTTGCTTCCTTCTGCTATGCTGACCCGTAGCCTCCAAACTCATTATGCCCATCCATTCACATTATGTTGAACCATACATATTATGCCAAACCAAATACATTATGCCCATCCATTCACATTATGTTGAACCATACATATTATGGTAAACCAAACACATTATGCTAACCCATACATACTATGCCGATCCAAACACACTATGCCGACCCATGCATATTATGCCGACACAAACACTCTATGCTGACCCCTACATATTATGCCGAACCCTGCATATCTCACCCAATTTGAGGAATCATTCCTTCTGATCCCTATTTCAATTAAACTAAATTCCATAATTCCAACGTCCCGCATTGTCTATCTTTCGACCTTATTTAACATGGGCTGGATACAACTATTTAGACCTTATATTTTGGTCGTATGGATGTTGTCTCTTTGCCATCCATCCCATCAAAAGTCGACTCTGGCCTTCGTAATCAACACTACATAGCGGGCCCAAGGCACCGGGTAATAGATACTAAATGTGATGACCCACCTTTTTGGAAGATTCAAGTCGACAATAAACCATACATGTCTAACTCAAACCATTCAAACTGGTAGATTATCATGGGGTTTAATAAGAAAATAAAAGTAAAAAAGGAAAAAAAAACACAAAATCTTGCACCAGAATGACAAAATATGAATATCAAATAAAGAGTTCATGAAGCTGTTTAACAATATACATTTGATTTCTATTCTTATAGCATAATTAGATTACAATCATCAAACATACCAAAATAATACAGCGGAAAAATAATAGTAAATACGGTCTAGCTAACTCCATCTTCGTCCTCCAAGAATGATGTCTTCAACTACTAAAATACTCAGGCTGACCCGAGCATAATGAAAAAACAAAACACTTGAGTTAGAACTAAAAGTTATATGTAGGTCAAATCAACAACAAGTAAATATGAGTGTAATAGCTTTAGAGATGTTTATAGGATTTTACATCTTCTATCAAGTGTACAACTTGAGTGCAATAACTTAAGAGATGTTAGGAGATTTTCCATCTCCTAAGGATCCATCAAACTATCTATATGTTGTAAGATACACTATGTATGTAGTGTCTATTAATGAAATAAATATTTTTCCTAGCATTAAGGCTTTATATTGATCCCCTTTAACACCTTTTTAAGTAGGTAGTTTATGCAGGTCCTGTAACACAACCAGTAACGCCAGTAGCCAATGAGTCCCCTATAGGTATCATACTAAAACAAAGTCATAGTGGGCCTGCATAAGGATAAAAGTATGACAAGGCACGTGTTGCGATCCCTAAGTTAGGATACTACCATTTTGTGTTTCCTAACTGGTGTTAACCACTTATGGCACACCACGAACATCCATTGCATATTCAAATCAAGGTGCGCCAATCGATTCAAAATCAATATAGAAAAACAAAGAATAGATGACGCTAGAGGTAGCTAGCCTTAATGGTCGGGCATGGCTCCTTTTTTTAGTCATTTGAAATTGACACAAGTGTCGGGGTCTATCCAATATCATTCTCTTTCATCAATCCAACAAACAATGCTAATTCAACCTCTACATTATGGATAACATCCACTATGTACACAGTTGCTAAAGTGGTTCCAATATTGACAGAGAGTAAGCCAATAGTTGGCCCTAGTCTCTTTAACAACCAAAGGTCATTTTCACATCGGTTGGTTCTTTTAAATTTCATGAACAAGTCATACTTCATATCAAAATATCAAATTTGCTTCAAAAGTCATTTTGAGTTCAAAATAGGCTATACCTTTATATCAAGGCATTCACATTTAAATCAATGATTTAAATCTAAATAGTTCCCTAAACAGCTTGAATATTGAAAATGGTTTTGAATAATTGAAATAGTTTGAACATTAAGAATCGTTTGGATAATTAAAATAGTTTTAATATTGCAGTTTATACAATTAAAATAGTTTTAATATTTGAAAATAATTTGAATATAAAATAGTTTTAATATTTGGAAATGGTTTTGAATGCAAAATAGTTTTAATAATGAAAATAGTTTAGGTAATTAAAATAGTTTATATATCAAAACTGTTTATATTAAAACTGTTACTTTCTTTCACAACAAGGATCAAATTTCAAATCATAATGAATTCCATTTTTTGACTTCCAATTCCAGTCAACTTCATAATCATATTTCGATTTAAATTGGCCTTAATTCAAAGAATTTCAAACTTTACTTAAAATTCAATTTAAATAGTTCCATTCAAAGGCTGAAAGTTTCAATTCACATTCTTATTTTTAAACAATTTAGTGTAAATCCATTTCACGTCCAAACTTGGAAATACCAATTTTAAAACCATTTGAATTAAAGTAAATTCAAAATTTAAATTAAAATATAAATCTTCACAATTATTCACATCTAATAAATTCAAATCATATCCCAATTTCCCCTTTAAGATTTCAAATTAAATCCTTAATTAATTTCATTTAAACAGTTTAAATTTCAACATTTCAAATCTCAAATTAGAAAATAATTTAATCCATATAAATCCAAATTTTAATTTCTTTAAAATAAAATCATTTAAACCAATTCCAATTCAAGATTTTGAAACCCTTTAATTTAACCAAATCTGGTGTCCGTATATAATTTTCTACCGTATAGCTAAGTGAGCATTTATTCCAATTTTAAATTATATGGATGTATATATATCATTTCAACCCATAATTAAATGAAATAGGTATATATCATTTCCACCTTTTTCTTAATTCATTTCAATAATACATATGATAATTTATATAATGTCAAATAATGAATAGGGTAATAAGAAGGATATATCCAAAATAAGTAAACCACCATACATCCAACATCAATCAATAGGCATACAATAACAATCAACATCCGAATCAAACAACATAACATGACAGTTACTAGTTAACAATTGTCGGCGTTTAACTAGCAATTAAATTCAATATTAATTTAAATGTCAGTTTGATTCAAACGCAGAGAATTAAGGTCCAGAATAAATTACAACAATAAAAAACCATAAAATGATAAAAAGGCTCAAATTCACAAAAATCTGTTGGATCCATCTACACTAGAACGCATACCTAAATCTGCTAAGAAACTAAACCAAAAGAGTAAGCATAATACATATATATGTATATAAATATATAAATAACATATTTATATGCATATATATGCATAGTAAATATATACTAATCTAAAAATAAAATATATAGGATAAGTACAATTATAATTAAAACTATGCTAGGAATATTAAAGAGTATATAACAACTAAGTGAAGGCCACTAACCTAAAAAAGAGTATAAAGAAAACATAGAACAAACAAACAAACAAAATATTAGCTTTAGTGCTAATATCTTAATAAAGACTACGAACTAAATAAATATATGTGCAGACATAAAAAAGAATGCAAATCATTTTAATGTAGATTCAATTGCTGTACATACTAGATTTTCTTTATGAGAAATATTAATCTATCTTTTTGTGGTTTGTATTAGAAAACTAGTATTCTTTATAGTAGACGACAACCACCACATTTAAACTTGAGGTGCATGTTAGATCTTATTCATTTTTAATAACTATTTAAACACTTTTGTACAAACATATAACTTATGTGTTGAATCATATGATAATAAAATTGAAATAGTTATAATACAATAAGCTAAATAGCAGTGGTATATCAAAATGCATAAAGCAATGACATTTAAAATGAGTATTAAATCAAACATTGAGATGAACACAAGCTAACAAAAAATATTTTAAAGAAGTGCATATATATTACCTATTGTTCACTAATTACCCATTCAAATTTATTTGAATACTTGAGATGCCTATTGTTGTAGGTGGATGAGTGCAAAAGCTCCCATAGCAAAACCTTGTGTATTATATCAATCCACTCCCCCGATGTTGTGTGAAGACCCAAAATTCTTGAGATAAAAATAATTTTGAGAAAATATATATTAAACTGGTTAACAGAAAATAAATTAAAGAGTGAAATAATTTGAAAACAAATGTCAAGAAGGAAAGAGACAAACAAGTGAGGGAATAATTACTCTAATAGATAATAATGAGAAGAAAAATAACTAAAGTGTGAATGAATTTTTAAATTCACATATCTCATGAATATTATGTATATATGTAGCCAAAAAAAATGTAGAGTGATAAAATAAATTCTCTTGATAATTAAATTGCATGAAAACTAGTTGAGCAATATTTGTGAGTATGAATGCATTTTAGAAAATAAATCAAGAGAGAAACAAATCATAAAATATGATAGCCATAAATCAAACTTACAGAAAGAAATTTGAGAAACAACTCGGGTATAACAAAATGCACTATGAAATTGAGCCACATGAGAATAATGTGCAGGTAAATCATACAAATAGCATGTGCACAGAAAAGCAATGATGTAACTGCTTTTACCAGAAATAGAAATTATAAGAAAATGGCACATTTAGCCATAACTACACACACATTATTCCCTGAGTGATGTGAGGATAAAATGGGTTTTTCCTCTAGTAAAACCCTAGTTAAGTGATTTAAATCAAAAAGGAAAGCAGAGGTTTTCTCTGAGGGAAAATAGAAACATATTTAAAAAAAAAAAAGAACTCACACTATCTTCAAGCTTAAGTATTCTCGGGGAAAAGAAGAGGAAGGTGAGTGATGATCATTTATGGGCTTGAGGCAGTAAGGCCCATGCTAAAGGCAGCCAAGTTATTTTTATATAAAATTATATTCAGTTTTCTGTTTGATTTTATTTTATGAACGAATGTTTGTAGATCATGAATGGTTTTTCTGGTTGATCTTTGATTGAGACTTCAATTTATTTTGGTCTGTTATGATGGTTTCAACTTTTTCTTTGAAACATAATTAATCTAACACTTACCTTGTTCAAAGAAATGGAATTTTATAATTCAGTTTTTATAAGAAAATGAGTTAAACATTTTACTGAGAAGTAGGGTATCAAAGAAATAAATGAAATAGGCAGTGTGAAATAAGAAGGTTCATGCCTATGTCTAGTTCATTCAAAAGTGATATGAACAAAGCAGTATTTTATATGTGCTGATTTGTTCAGATCATAAGTCAATATGTTTTTTGGGTTTTTCTCAAAAACCATAACCTGTGTTCACAGTAAAATAGATCTGGATTTTTAATATGACTTATCAAACTTAGGCAAGCAATGGAAAAAGTACTAGGAATAATTGTGTGATCAGATTTTGGAAGATTTGATTAAGTAAAAATTAGTTAATATAAGAAGTGGAATCTTATATGAATGCTTGTATGTCTGGATGCACTCTTTGGGTGAGATCAATAATTTTTTATTTATGAAATGTAGAAAAGAACACAACCATTTTTGGAAATTGGAAAGAAATGCTCCTTATAAATTAAATAATCATGGTCTCTAAATTATGACATAATTTAGGAGAAGTGCCTTGATCTGCTCATCATCAGGAGGATGATGGGTATGTGCATGACTTGCTTAAGTCCTGTAGGCCTCTGTGTAAAGGGTTATGAGCCCTTTTACAATACACATATGGTGTTCAATGGCAAGGAGTCAGACCAAACAAAAGTGTAAAAATGAGATTGATCAATCAAGCTATGGAAATTAGAAAATAAATCCATTGGAGCAGGGACACGAATGCCTAAATAAAGTAAATGAATGATTGTTTGGGTGTATGATTGATAGATAATCTTACCTAGGCTCTGACTTTAGAATGAATTAGTACATCATTAAACAATTATGTTCTCTGTGCAGTTTTTTTTAGAACGTACAAAATGTTTTAATATATGATTTCACTCATACCAGAAATTATTTCTGACCCTATTTGTTACTTTGTAACATTTGGGGTGTCTCATTTTTATTGAGGCAGCTCTAAATGTTGCTGTAGAAAACGAAGCATGAGAATCTTTCTTGCATGGATAATTGAAGATTAATTTGAATTTTAAATGCTTAAGGAATATGACAAAAATATTGTAATAAATAAGCTAGTCAAAACTCTATCATGTTTTAAGTATTTCCAGAACTAATATTTGTTTGTTTTCTTTGTAAAGAATATGTAAAAACTTAAGTATCTTGTCTATGTTTGTGAATCTCTGATTTAAGCATCTGATATGGATGGTCTTTGGGTAAGTTTGGATGTAGAAAGTATGCCATGTAGTTTGATATGTGGACACACTTTCTTTGACAATGCTTGATGAATTTTTAACTATAAAGTTGAAATAGTTTTAGACCAAGCATGTGATAAATCTGTTAAGTGTTGAGTTGAACCTGGTCTGGGCTAACCAATAAAGGTTGATCATGACTTGTAATTAATATATGTATATGTCAAGTTTAAAAACAAGACCTATAATTCTTAATCTGGGCATTTGGTTTATAGTAAGAATTTGTGTTGCTTTGTGTAGTATGTTCATATGCATCTTTTGATACTTGTAGACTTCACTGCAATTACACTTAACAAACCTTACTATCTAGATACATGACTCAAGTCTGGTTGCATTTAGTCATGATCAACCTAAGGCAGTTTAAAGTAGCATGTAGTCCTGTTTGAAATAGGCATGACCATCACTTCACAAGACCTTAATTATTACCATTTGTTATTTACTTAAGTGAATATCAGTTGTCTACCTAATAGGTTCACCTGAGAATTTTGTATTGATGTAATTTGTGACATTTCTATGATCATCCTATCCTCATGTATATACTAAGTCTCCATTGATATGATAGATTGTGTCTGCATCTTTGTTCAAATATATCATCTTCACTGCCTGGCTTTTGAACTGAGCTTTCACCTTGATGTCCATCTGATCACTTCATACTTTAAAGAATATGGTATGAGCATTTTTCTTATCAAAAAGAAAAAAAATTGCTTGAGTTTAAAAGTAGAACCCCGGGCTAAATAAACATGCATGAGATAATTTAATAACCTGCATCAATCCAAAATCTTTAATACCCAATTTCTAAACCCTAAAAAAATCATATGTAGGGGATGTAAACCTAGAAATTAATTCATCTGAGCTACAGAACAAGCTGGTAAATTAGACAAGAAAATAAGATGTAATCATTTTGAATTAATCTAGAACTAAGATTGAGTTATCAGTAAAAATAGATAAAATGGCTATGTGACACAAAAATCTCTCAAATATGAGAAATACTGTGTGAGTGAGTGTCTTTGCTATTTTAATTACTCTGATAAGCAAAGAATCATTTGTATATCTTCATATATATAAATGAGATGATTTAGTTTATATGTTGATATTTTTATATTAGCAAAATTATAGATCTTGGGAGAATGAATCAAAAGAAGTAATCACTTATAAAAATAAAAATAAAAACTCACTAAAAATCACTAAAAATAAATGATAAAAGAAGTGGGTCACTTCATGTTGATCTCTAATATATTTAGGAAAATAGAGCTATTCATTCTTGGTAACCCATTGAGGACAAGGGTTGAATATGAACCTATTTAACTAATGCAAAATGTGGTATTTCTGAAGTTGATTTTCAACAAAAGTATTATAAATGTGTATTACAATACAACTCATCAAGGTACTGGCATTCTTGAACTAAAACATGTTTATTATTTATTTTATTAACTCAACAATGATAGTATAGGATATAGTTCTAATTTAATCCTTAAAAGCTACAACTTTGATGAAATTTGCGTATGAAATCAAATAATTTTATAAAGTTCCCTTATATTTAGTATGTAGTACATGTGTGAACTAACGTTCATAGATTGAAACAACAGTCATGCATATAAAATATCATCATTAGTTTAATAGAACCGCAATGTATATAATGGACTATAATCAAATGAAAACAATAAAGGTAGGAGATTTCAAGTTATTCTTAGATACACTCAAATAAGCTCAAATGGGTAACTTTCGAATATGTTGAAATCATAATAATTGATTGGAATATGCTGGCAATCACTGAGCATTGAAGTCTTATGTAATTTGTTCTATATGGAGCCCAAATGCAAGCAATTGAAGCTTAATGTTTGAAAGTCTGAATGTATGAATCGTCAAATTTAATACCTGAATAACTAAGGATAGCACGCACATACAAGGAATGCAAGTATGAATGGTAAGCTAATCTGAATTAATCACTAAAACTTGTAAAGTCATACGTAAATTGAATTCAGCATAAAATATAAATGCAAGAAAAATAAAAGTATCTAAAGCTTAATGCCTAAGTGCCCGAATGATTGAATCAGTCAAATTAATGCCTAACCAACTGAGGATGGTACACTAACTAAAGACTAATAACATTATTCATATTCTTGTGTGTATCTAAAGTTGAGATGACCAATGCAAGGAAACATAACTAAAGCTTAGCTTAGATGATTAGGACGAATTGGAACAGAAATTATGATAAGAATATACTAATCTAATAATAAAAGACATAGGATAAGCAACCATTATAATTAGTACTATGCAAGAACAATTAAAATTATAAATCAAACATATTACATAATATCCTAGTAGAGGCTAATATATCAATAAAGATGTAACAACCCGCATATTTAACGATTATATATTTAAATGTTTTATTTAAATATAGCGTCGTTAATCGGATTTAGGTCCGAAATGTCACTTTTGCAAACGGCCGAATTAAGACTCGAAACCACTTCCATTGAGTCCAAAATGGCGTTTGTGATCTATTTGAGTATAAGCTTTGATATGCTTGGAGTAAGTAGAATTTTGCTATGTTTTCTATTTGGGTTTTGGGTTTGGATTCAGCCCATTAGCTTAACTTAATACACTAACTCAGCCCCTCTCTTCTTCATTCATCCATTTTCATTTCTTTTACTCTAGCTCAACTGAAAATGAGGGAAAGGAAGAAGAATTGGAAACTCCGAGTCCTAGTTACCTCTTGCAAACTCAAATTCTTGCTCTATAATCCAAGAGAAGCTATTGGTAAGCCACCTCTACGTCTTCTCCAACTCTTTCTTCCTTTGATTTCAGAAAGTTTCCTATACCTAATTTGGAAAATACTTGTTTGCGTCTTAGATTGAAGCTTGTAGAGTTGAAGTTTAGAGTGGTTGGTCTTTTCCTTGCAATCGAGCTTCTCATCATTGTTTTTTGGGTTAAAAGGTGAGATTTTTATCTCACACTATGTCAACAACTATGTTGGATTATTATGAACGAATTACCTAACATATTTACATGTTTATTTGCTTTCGATTTGGATTGATTAGGTGAAATTGCCAATTTATGATTTTTGAAGCCAAATCTATGAATCCATATATGGTTGATGTTTTTGTTGTTCAGAGGGTTTGGGTGAGTAGTTAAGGTTGGGTAGTCGTTGGACGAAGCCCGTAATCATTGCCCATCCGATCGCTTCCGATACTATTGGCCATCATTGGCCTTGGGGAGAAAATTACCAAAGCTTCAGTTTCAGACGTCTGAAACTATAGATTTAGACGTCTGAATCTGTTGTGGACAAAGTTTCATTCCCCAGGTCAGACGTCTGAATTATAATTTCAGACGTTTGAATTTGCTCAAATCCAACCCGAGAGCAAATAGGCTAAAATTTGCTATTTTCAGACGTCTGAAATAAATGATAGAGACGTCTGAATAGGGCTCTGGAAAATATTCATTTTCCAGATTCAGACGTCCTAACCATTTATTTCAGACGTCTGAATCTGCTGTTTTTTCCCAATTTGCCTTTGGGATTGAATTTCCAATTTTTATCGGCATTTGTTGTTCCGATTTGTTGTTGTCATTCATCATTGACTTTGATGATTCCTTTTTGATTTCATACACGGGTTTTTATAAAACGATCTCTTCAAATCGTATTAAAAGATCACTTCTCTAATTTATAAATTCTATTTAAAATACACACACAATTTCTCACTTCGAGCGAAGTGGAAAGGAGATTAAATGGTTGGATAAAGCACGGACCATGAATCCGTGCGTTTATCATTTCGATTAATCCCCGACCTATTCGATAGGTTGTTTGACCTTTGATCTGGTTTTCCGATGAGATGAGGTAAACTTTGTGCTGCTTTGAGTGTGAAAGTGACTATCGAATAGTAAACCGTTTAGTGCGAACGGGTGGTTATGGGACTCATGTTAATACTTTTCGGGTTCCTTTTCGAAAGTTGTGACACATTCTGCCAGTTAGTGGTGTCCAGTACTGGGCCTCCGGACCTTCGCCACTATGGTTTGTTGCCTTTGGGATAGTATCTTCGGACTGTCTCCTTCAGGTTTGTTGCCTTCGGGTATGTTGTCTTTGGGTATGTTGCCTTCGGGTTTGTACCTTCGAGTTTGTGCCTTCGGGTTTGTTGCCCTGTTGTATTGCTTTTGGAGTTGGTCATTCGTCACCGCTCGAGTGATATTGGGTTTGGAGTCTTCGGGCACATGGATCCTTGTTTATACAGTACCGAGCACGCGCAAATTTTCTGTTATTTCATTGATATGTATATTCCCTAGGTATCGCCCTTCGGTGTTGGTCTTTTTGAGCCATGTGATGTATACCGGTTACCTTGCGGAACTTGTGTTACCTTCATTAGTATATGTTATTGCCTTTTTGGCTTGTTTTGGGATATTCATATCCTTTGTTTATTGTGTTGCCGATGATATGAGGCTTGTCTTGTTATGATTCATCTTTTGTTAGATGATTGTGTTATATCTTTTAGAGATATTTGTTATACTTTATGACCTTGCTGGTTTATTGTTGTTCAGTTTATCTAACTGATTTGTTTACCTAGACTGACCCGTATATTTGTACTCGAGTCAGACCGAGATGTTTCAGGTTAGGTGCATTTGGACTTAGCCTATTTTGCTTCCGCATGGACTATTCAGCTTGCTCCTTTTTGTTATATCTTTTTGTGTAGTCCCTTTTTGTTGCAACTCTGATATTTATTCTTTTGGATTCGCCTGTAAATTGTGGTTGGCTATACCACTTGACATGTATCAGTTTGTATACTCTGTTATGTATCTGTATATGTGTATATGATGATCTACTATTCTGTGATGTATATTACATTTGAGTCATTATATTCTATTCTGATAGATCCTCTAGCCACCTATGGTTTTGTTTTAAGTATTCATCGGATATGTCGATCTGCTTGGTATGACAATTGTCGATGTATTCAATAGATAGTTAAAACAAGCCTATAGATGGTCGCTCCTAACCAGCCTTATTCTCCGCGTTAGCTAACGGCATTACCTCGCAGTGTCCTTAGCTAGCGTGGGTATAGAGGTGGGGCGTCACAGCTTGGTATCAAAGCTGAGTTCAGAACGAAATACGATAAACGCAGAATAGAAGCACATATTACGATACATCAAAGTGTAATAAGTGATACAAATCTTTGAACCATCGTGCCTCTATATTCCTTCTGTGCCTCTGGTGGTAGATAGGATTTGGGAATACGTCTAGGAATGCATTTTGTTCCGTAGTATTCCACATTTGTAATAGTGATATCTACCTTGTGAATAATCTTGTTCTTATCTTAACTTTCATCGTATGGCTGGAAGAGGCAGGGGACGACGTTCGGGTGCTGGGCAATCAAGCGGCTCACGTCCGGATGGCGTTTATATGTCTGCCGATCAGTTTTTAGAGTTGTTTAGGAGCACTCAGCCTCCAGCTCCTACTCGAGTATCTCCATCTCGCAAGTCTGCCTTTGCACGTTTGTGCGACGATTTTTCCCATCTTGGAGGAAAGCTATTTAAAGGCTCCGAGTCTGTTCTTGAGACCCAAGCTTGGATTCGCACGTGCGAGCGTATCTTCTCTCGCATGGATCTTTTTTATCATGGTAGAGTTCTTGTAACTTATAACTTATTGCAAGAGCGTTCCCTTGATTGGTATGAGCTTCTTGTAGCCGAAATTGATGAGTCTGCTCTTTATTGGACTCAGTTTCGGGAGCGATTCGAACTCAAGTTCGTTCTTGAATCTGAGAAAGTTTTATTGACCCGTCGCTTCCTTGAGTTGAAGTAAGGGAAATCTTCTGTTTCTGAGTATGTTGCATCATTCGAGGCTTTATCTAATATGGTCTTGAATTCATTAGTACATCTTATAAGAAAAATTTGAAGTTTGTCTTTGGTCTTAAGAAATATCTTAAGAAGTCCTTATTGCTCCAGCTTAAGCTTTCTTTTGAGGAGTTGGTAGATTCTGCACTTCATCTCAAAGCTATCGAGAAAGAGTGTGATAGTGGTGATGATGTTGAGGTTTCCAAGAATGCCAACAAGAAGTAGTTTCCATTTCAGAAGTCCGGGTCTTTTCCTTCCAAGAAGAAGAAGATTGGTGGTTCTAACTCTCAGTCTCAGTCTGCTGGAACACCTTCCATTCGGAAGTGTTTCAATTGTGATTGTCATGATCATATGATTCGAGCTTGTCCTAAGCTTCTCTTCTGCAGCTATTGCAAGAAGGAAGGTCATCATGTTTCCACCTTCCCTACTGTTCCTGTTGGCGCCAAGTCTAGCAAGCTTTAAGCTGCTAAGGCTTCTGAAGGCTCTTCTCAACCCAAAGGTATATCTCCATCTATTTTGGAAGGTTATATTTTATTTCATGATCGTAGTATTCGAGTACTTTTCGATACGGGTGCTTCACATTCTTTCGTATCGAAGAAGCTCGTTATTGATTTATCTTTGGATGTTTCTTGTATGGTTACTTCATTGAGGATTGCGAATCCTATTGGAGGATCTGCGACCTTAGCTTGTTTTCTGAAGATGTTGAGATTGTTTTGTATGGCTTTTCTTTCCATGCGAATCTGCACGTTATATCTTATCTGGGATTTGATATGATTTTGGGTATGGGCTGGCTAGTGAGATACGCCAGGATTATTTGTTTTGAGAGGATTATATATCTTTGACATCTGAATTCTCCTACTCAGCTATCACTTGGTCTTCGGAATGTGAATAATTCTGAAATGGCTTTACGTTCTCTTGACACGCGAGATGATGATGATATATCTCGTATTCCTATTGCTTGTGACTTTTCTGATGTTTTTGAGCCTATTTCGGGTTTGCCACCCAAGCGGGCAATTGAGTTCCGCATTGATCTCATTCCAGGCGCGCAGCCAGTTAGTCGTCCTCCTACGAGGATGTCTACAGAGGAAAATGAGGAACTCAAGAAACAGCTTTTAGAGCTTGAGTCCAAGTAGTTGATTCAGTCCAGTTTTTCTCCGTCGGGATCCACGGTCATCTTCGTGAAGAAGTCCGATGGAACTCTTAGGCTTTGCATTGACTATCGCAAGCTTAACGAGTTAACCATCAAGAATAGGTATCCATTTCCTAGGATCGATGATATGTTCGATCTATTGAATGGTGCTAAGGTCTTTTCTCTGCTTGACCTTGCCATAGGTTTTCATCAGTTACGAGTTACGGAGGATAGCATACCTCTTATAGCTTGCCACACTTGTTATGGTTCTTTTGTGTGGCTCGTTATGCCATTCGGTTTTACAAACGCTCCTACTTTCTTTGTCGATCTCATGAATCGAGTATTCCGGGAATATCTCGATATGTTCGTCCTTATGTTTATCGATGACATCCTTGTTTATTCTAAGTCTGAAGCCAAGCATGCTAATCACTTGAGAATTGTCTTAAGTACTCTCCGTCATCATCAGCTTAGAGAAAAATTCTCCAAGTTCCATTTTTGGGAGAATAGGGTTAAGTTCTTAGGCCATGTTGTATCTTTCGACGGCATTTCAGTCGATCCCTCAAGTTCAAAGCCGTCCATAATTGGAAGAGGCCTGAGAATGTGCATGAGATTCGTAGTTTCCTTGGATTAGCGGAGTATTACTATAAACGACCCAGACTCGACCTTCAAAAATTGGCACCGAATACGACACTTATATTCAAATGCCGCAGATCCAAACGTCGAATCTTGTTCGCTGGAGCTTATAACACATCAAGTATAACAACACAACGGAAGAAAAAGAAATGAATATCATTGATATACAACACTCGATACAACAATGATACAATATGAATCAATATCAGAGATACAAGATAACAATGCTACAGTGGAAAACCCAATGAAGTGGCAGCGGAAACAAACAGAACTTGAAACTCCAGAAAGAAGCAACAACATCAGTAATCTCCATAGATAGCTCGAACCACTATCAAGTTGCACCAAGCTGAGCAAGTCCAGTCCATGAATCCGAAGACTCCAAAGAATTCCAAAGGGAAAGCTAAAAGCTACTGAATCGATATCAACTATCTGAAAAACCCAACTCTAGACTGCCCATTTGGAAAATTGTGGGCACACAGAGTTTAGGAGAGGAACAATAAACTCCGGGTCAGTCATAGGACTGGTATGAGCAAACAAAAACATTGTGTCATTAAAAACAAACAAAATAATTTAAATTTTGAAATCTGCATCGCTTTTTGGAAAATGAAACCACCATAAGGCCTCCCGCCATACACACCATGCAAACGCAGAATTGGAGGAGATTTCTCCTTATGATAGTCAAACATGCTTGAGACGTGAAAACCATTTGATATTATTATTAGTGCATAGTGGAAAAACATTTTCGAAAGTATAATATTAATCTTAGCCAGCATACCACATTTCGTCATATGCTTACTATAGCTACTATGTTCAATAGCAGGTTACCACCACATTCCATGGCAGGTTATACAACTAAAACCGTACTGGGCACGTATTGTTTCTTTGGATTTTCCAACAAATGGTCAGGCCAAGGAATTTTCCATTACCACATGGGTACGCCTCTGGAGGGACGCCCCGAGAACCTAACCGGATCTCTGCCAACACAAGGCCGGGTTACCTCTACAAAAATAGGTAACAACTACACGAGTATGCCAACCCTCGGTTGTAAACAACCTTTATCCGAGGATCCTCAATACCAACAATCACAAAGTAATATATATTTGCGATATCCACATAAGTTAAGTATCTGGGCTCCATACCATGATACCACTTCTATCCATAAGGAAATGCACATGCCCTAAGGGGCGCTACTCCCTATAACCTTGCTGCATTCTTCCTGTTTTGACCATTCCGGGGTGTGAGGCTCAACGAAGTCTCATCCACAAAGCTACGCTTTTCACAAAAGTCATACTTCGATCAACAAATGATTGATTAGCATCACTTCGTATGCCACATTACCAAATTGGGAATGTATCACTAGTAACCATCAACTATATAACCTCTGAGCTCGTACGTCTCAGAGAAGGGTGTTAAGCTAAGAGAATAAATCTCCGCCACCAAACAAAAATGTATTTGATAGAAACTGGTTTTACATCTCAAAGTGTGACTTCAGACATACATCCATACAAATCTATTCCGGGTTCGAACAGAACCGAAGGCACTTTCGAAGAAGCCCTTGCAATCCGGATAATTTCTAATCACGTCCGGACTCCCCATCACAATGGGTGCTCAAATCTCTATACCGGGGCCATTCGGTGCAGAGACATTCGACAGGTCATCCTTCGTTTTCGAAAGTATCCGGTCTTCACCACCGGTCTTCAAATGCTATCCATATCATCGTATCATTATTCGAAATGAGTTATATGACACAAGGTCCTCTCCCAGCTAAACCGAATAATGAGCGCAATATTTAAAAACATATGGATATTGGGATTTCGGTTAAGTCACAACTTATTACCCAAAACCTTTCATTCAAATGGTTTAAGCGAATTACCATTTACAAATCTTTTAAAAAAAATATTTACTTCCAGAAACCTTTCAACGGTTTAAACAGTTTCCACACTTTAATCTTTTAAGCAAAAGATTCACTTTTTAAAATCTTTTTTTTAATTTAAAAACAAGGTTCACAATCTTTAACAAAGATTCATTTACAGCCTTTCAGAACAATTCCATTTCAAGTTGGATTAACTCATCCGGTCTTTAAATTAAAGACTTATTTCATAGCTTTTAAAATAATTTCCAAAGATTCCTTCATAATTTTCATAAAAGTTCCCGTTTCAATCTTTTATATATAAAAGATACACCATTTGGAATCCTCTTCGATTCCAAAATACAGCTTATCAATCTTTCACAAAGGTTCGCTCATAGCTTTCAAAACAATTTCCATTTCAGTTTGGACTAACTCATTCAATCTATAAATCAAAGGTTTAATAGTTTTCAAATTCGTTTCCAGTTCATTGAATTCCATTTTCAAATATTGAATTCAAACTCAAATCAAAATATTTCAAAATTCAAAATAAATCAAATTATTTAAAATAACTTTTACCTTCAAAAACTCCTTTTCAAATAGTTTCAAATTTAACCCAATTTCATTTCCAAAATCATTTGGATTCAAAATTCAAACTTTAAAACCATTTCAAAATATTAAATTCAAATATTTGTGACTTAACTGATTTCCTCGTGAAATCCATGTTTGTTGGTGTATAGTGGGGTCCAGGTGTTTACACACAATAGTGCGACAAAATCAACCATTACAGATTCTAATACAGCAATATGTTTGATAAGCAGTATAAACTACAACGCTTATCTTTCATTCATGGATCATAGATATATATTACAAATAATAAATTACATTACAAATAATTAATTTCATCACAGAATAAATTACACCACAGTTCACAAAAACAAAATAATTCATATCACACATTATCACAAATCAGGGACATCAATCAATTCAAAGCACTTCATAGAATCTAACATCCATGAGTAAGATTAGTTAATTATCTGATTTGTTTAAATCAGATTAACTACTTATGAATAAATTTCTAATCCTGGTTAATTAATCATTAATTAATTACAAATCATTTTGATTAATTACTCTTTAATCTTTAATTACTAATAATGCTTTGATTAATTATCCTTCAAATAAATGATCATTCCCAATCATTTTCATAAATTAATTAACTTTTATTAATTATCTATAATCAATAAATTAATTATCACTAATTACTATTGATTAAATCTTAATCACCATCATAAATTAAATCATTTCTTAACTAATTATCTTAATTAATTTATCCTTAATTGGAATTAATTAAATCTTAATTATTTTTATTAGTTACTTACTTCTTAATTAGTTAATTATTAACTTCACATTAATTTACCATGATTACTTCCTAAGTAATTATGATTTCTTGATCACTTTAAGATAATTAACCTTTAATTAATTATTCTTAATTTAATTACCTTAATCAATTAGCCACATTAATTAATTATTCTTTTAAAGTAATTAACCCTTAGTATTTGATTAATCAATCTTTAATCACTAATTATCTACTCTTAATTACTTTCACTAAGTAATTACTATTTTTATTTAATCATTCATTAATTACTTTATTAATTAACTTAAATTATTAACTAATTACTATAATTACTAAATCCTCAATTATTAATTAATTTAATCTTAATTATAACTAATTATCCTTTAATTGATTTTCTTAATTATTAATGAATTGATCTTAATTACAAATTATTACTTACTTGATTATTGTTAACAATATAAATCAACTTACCTTTAAGTTAAAAATTTGAAACGTTTGATTTTTGTTTCTAAATCACTTATGAAGTTTCATTTAAATAACTTGTTACAAATATAATTTAAAAATTAATTGTTTTAAAAATCCTTTACTTCAAAACTTTTAAATTTATTCTTTCTACTTAATAAATAAATTATTATTTATAGAAGAAATAACTTTATAAATTTATTTAACTAAGTTATTAAAGTTTTAAAACTGAAACATGAAAATCCCAGCCAAATCGGAGCTAAACACAAAGGCCCCCGAGCCCTCCTTCGAGTTTTTCTAGAAAGTTACCCGAGTGCCCCTAAATTTCCAATTTAAAAATCTCTCTAAGTATTTTTACTTACGCACCAAAACATTCTGCTTCGAGTTATAACTCGAGCTGTCCTCGTTTCTTAACGACCTCAACTTCGAGCCTACCACTATCTTTCTCAAACCATGCTCATTTTCCAGGTACATAATTCTTACGCGTGCGCGTGAACGTGCACCAAAGATCGACGGCGTTCTGGCCAACACCACCCCCTTCTACAAATCCCAGATCAGCTACGCAATCGTTTAGAACCCACAAATCGACAAGTTCGTGGGCCAATCAACATCGAACATCCTGACCCAAACTGCAACATACGATCATCAGAAAAACTACCCCATCTGATCACCTCACGCCACCAACAACGTCGTAATTTTGGTTAAAGCTTCTCCAACCACCCCTGCTTCAATACCCCTGGGTCTCGTTCAACTCGGTGCATCGATATCCATGAATTTGCCTCACGCCTCTCCTCGTTGAAAACTGTCATCGAACTCTAGTTCGTCGATTCCAGAGCACCACCGCAATTAATAAATTCAATCATTATTTTTATGATGATCTCCCAACACCAACCAAGCTTCAACCTTAATCACGAGACCCTAAGCTATTCCATCCATCTGAATTTTCCAATGAACCCAAAATTGTTCAAACCGCATGTTCCCCATAGATTCATACTTAAATTTTTTGAAATGGTTCTTAAAAATCATGTTTTCACATTACGAATCTGTCTATAAGGTCAAAACATAAATTTTCAGTTATTAATTTTCTTTCCATATCGAATTATTACTGAAAATTTCTTAATTTTGAAATAAATAATATGTATATTTATTTAAAAATATTTTTAAAAACAAATCTATGTTATCACAATCACTTTTCATTAAGGAATCATGGCCTAAAATCGAACTAGCTGATGTAAAAGAAATTCAAAAACATTGATGCTTGATTTTCTGATAAAGAGTGTTCATCCCTGTAATTTCCAATTTCCAAATTATTCACTCGGTAAGTATACTTGAAAAAAAATTTAAAGTTTGCATTTCATAGTTATTATCACTTTCCTTTTAGAAATCGAAGTCTGAAATTCTTAGATAGGAAGATTTAATTTTTTTTTTCTTTTATAGATTTTCAATCCCTGTAACAAGAACAGAGATGTTCTTTTCTAATATCAAACATGCACAGGCATCATAACAAATAAACACACAGATTTTATTTTGCATGCACACTCATTCAAAACAACTTCAAACACAAAAGGGAAAGAGATTTAAATCAAAACGAAATGGGTGTTTGCTCACCTTGATAAATTGAAGACAGAGGAAAGAACATGCTTTTGTGGTTTAGGTCTGTAAATTGTTTTTAAGTTTGAAAATCTGAATTTGAACTTGCTCTCAGGTTTGAATTATGTCGAAGGTGTTTGAGTTGCTTGAATTTTTGCTACAGACTTTAAAACTTAAGTTTAGATCCCATGTTGCTTTCCTTGATTTAACTCAGATTGAAGAAGAAATTCAGGCTTCAGTTTTGAAACAGAGATGAAATCTTTTTTTTTCTAGCTTGTGAATCAGGTTTTCATTTCTTTCTTTGGCCTGGTTTTAGATTGAAGTTTGATTCAATTTTTCTTCTCAAGGTTTGTAAACTTGTTTTGCAGTTTTCAACTGAGCTTTGTTTTGCCGGTTAAAAAAAAATGAGCAACCTATTTTTCTTTTAATTATATGTTACTAAAACAAATGTGCCACTTGGTTTATTTTGTTCACACTTGTTAGTTTATTCTATTCTTTAATCTGCACTTGTTGCTTAAATTCTACAAATGTCAAAATGGAAAAATATGTGTTTAAATCCTTGCTTCATTTTATTTTACAAATCATGTTCATGTTTTATTTATTTCCTAAAAGATATATATATATATATATATATATATATATTTATATATATATTTTAAACTTGTATTAATTCTTTTACATAAATATACACCTTACCTAATTTTGGATATAAATTTCAAGTTTTATTTTCAATCTATTTTATAAACACATATTTTATTTTCAAGTATATATGACAAAAGCATTTTAAATCTTTTAATTTACGATATTTAAACATCATATTATATTTACAATTTAGTTCAAACAAATTTAAAAGAAGGTATGTAAACTTCTTAATTTAATCCTTATTGATTTTCAAGAGATATGTTTATTAAATAATATGAAATTTTAGTTTTAAACAACTCTTACTATATTAATTTAAAAATATAACTTTCCAATATATCATATATTAAAATTAGAAAACAATTTTATTCATTTCAAAACTTAGAGTATTCAAATCAAATTCAAAATTTATATTCTATTTATAAAATATTTACCTTTGAATTCCAAATAGGAATTTTATTAAAAATCAGTTTACTGAATTTTTTAAATTAATTCCTTTATTTACCATCTTTTGATATATATTCTCATTTGCACAAATAAAAATTTATTTCAATTGTTTCTCACATTAAATCTTAAAGCTTTATAATTCTATTTATAATATAAAATATTTAATTATTCTAGAAATTTCTAATTAATTCATAAATAGATTCACAATTTAATTTCCAAAAATTAAATTAATTATCAAATTAAACTTGTTCAAAATTCGAGAATGTTACAGATTCCCCCCTTAAGAAAATTTCATCCTCGAAATTTGTAAGGGAGACGACAAAGAATGGTTTCACAAAGATAGAGAGACAGTTTCCAAATCAAAATGGGTATCCATTCTGCATTTGGCTTACCAAATCAGAATATCACTAATAATTATGAGAACGAACTCATTCAATACAAGACATTCAGTCATCAGAATTATGAATATACAGGGGATCGATTAGTTCGAAGGGATAACTAACCATTCGTAAAATATTTCTGGACCCAACAGAGCAAATAAATGAATTAAATCTTCCATAATTCTCAAACACTAGGTATGGATTCCAAGCTCAAGTCGGAATACCCCAAAGAATAGACAGATATATGGATACAATCCCAAAATTTTTAGTTTAAACAACCAAAATATACCTATCAACCAAAGCAACCAAAGCAAACAATTCTGACCCATCTAGAGTTTATGTCCCATGCAAATATATCAAAGCTTTTTCCTGGAGCTGCCAGGAATCATCAAAGAATTGAAAAGACGAATCAAAGGAGATTGATAGAGAAAGTTGTTTCCGCTATTGCCGGATACTGACCATTTGTAGTCGTTCTCCCCTATCCCCTATCTCGTCCTCTTCTTGCACTCATACCCACTATCAGTGGACAGTAAGAGAATTTACTGAGCATTCGGACGGATATCTTAGGGATATACTCATTCTAGGGTATACTTCACCCTATCTCTAATGATTTACCCAATGTGTTATACTTCTGAGCTAAAGTTTCAACCTTCAGCTCTTATACCATATGTAAATGACCCTGACTCGACCTTCGAAAATCGGCACCGAATACGACACTCATATTCAAATACCGTAGATCCAAACATCGAATATGTTTCGCCGGAGCTTATAACACATCAAGTATAACAACAGAGCGGAAGAAAAAGAAATGAATATCATTGATATACAACATTCGATACAACAATGATACAATATGAATAAATGCAGAGATACAAGATAACAATGCTACAGCGGAAAACCCAATGAACTAGCAGCGGAAACAAACAGAACTTGAAACTCCAGAAAGAAACACTAATATCAGCAATCTCCATAAATAGCTCGAACCACCATCAAGTTGCACCAAGCTGAGCAAGTCCAGTCCATGAATCCGAAGACTTCAAAGATTTGAAAGAGAAAGCTAAAAGCTACTGAATCGATATCTACTATCTGAAAAACCCAACTCTAGACTGCCCGTGTGGAAAATTATGGGCACCCAGAGTTTAGGAGAGGAACAATAAACTCCGGGTCAGTCATGGGATTGGTATGAGCAAACAAAAAGAGTTTGTCTTTAAAAACAAACAAAAGAATTTAAATTTTGAAATCCGCAATGTTTTTTGGAAAATGAAACTACCATAAGGCCTCCCGCCATACACACCATGCAAACGTAGAATTAGAGGAGATTTCTCCTTATGATAGTCAAACATGCTTGATACGCGAAAACCATTTGGTATTATTATTAGTGCATAGTGGAAAACATTTTTGAAAGTATAATATTAATCTTAGCCAACATACCACATTTCGTCATATGCCTACTATAGCTACCATGTTCAATAGCAGGTTACCACCACATTCCATGGCTGGTTATACAACTAAAACCGTACTAGGCTCATATTATTTCTTTGGATTTTCCAACAAATGGTCAGGCCAAGGAACTTCCCATTGCCACATGGGTAAGCCTCTGGAGAGACGCTCCGAGAACCTAACCGGATCTCTGCCAACACAAGGCCTTGTTACCTCTGGAAAAATAGGTAACTACTACACGAGTATGCCATCTCCCGGTTGTAAACAATCGTTATCCGAGGATCCTCAATACCAACAATCACAAAGTCATATATATTTGCGATATCCACATAAGTTAAGTATCTAGGCTCCATACCATGATACCACTTCTATCGAGAAGGAAATGCACATATCCTAAGGGGCGCTACTCCCTATAACCTTGCTGTATTCTTCCTGTTTTGACCATTCCGGGGTATGAGGCTCGACGACGTCTCGTCCACAAAGCTACGCTTTTCACAAAAGCCATGCTTCGATCAACAAATGATCAACGGCACTTCGTATGCCACATTATGAAATTAGGAATGTATCACTCGTAACCATCAACTACATAACCTCTGGGCTCGTACGTCTTAGAGAAGGGTGTTATGCTAAGAGAATAAATCTCTGCCACCAAACAGAAATTTATTTGATAGAAACCGGTTTTACATCTCAAAGTGTGACGTCAGACATACATCCATACAAGTCTGCTCTGGGTTCGAACAGAACCGAAGGCACTTTCGAAGAAGCCCTTGCAATCCGAATAATTTCTAATCACATCCGGACTTCCCATCACAATGGGTGCTCAAATCTCTATACCGGGGCCATTCGACGTAGAGACATTCGATAGGTCATCCGTTCATTTTCGAAAGTATCCTGTCTTCACCATCGGTCTTCAAATGCTATCCATATCGTCACATCATTATTCGGAATGAGTTATATGACACAAGGTCCTCTCCCGGCTAAACCGAATAATGAACGCAATATTTAAAAACATATGGATATTGGGATTTCAGTTAAGTCATAACTTATTATCAAAACCTTTCATTCAAATGGTTTAAATGAACTACCATTTACAAATCTTTTCAACAAAAAGATTTACTTCCAGAAACCTTTCAATGGTTTAAACAGTTTCCACACTTTAATCTTTTAAACTAAAGATTCACTTTTTAAAATCTTTTTTTAATTTAAAAACAAGGTTCATAATCTTTAACAAAGATTCATTTATAGCCTTTCAGAACAATTCCATTTCAAGTTGGATTAACTCATCCGATCTTTAAATTAAAGACTTATTTCATAGCTTTTAAAATAATTTCCAAAGATTCCTTCATAATTTTCATAAGAACTCCCGTTTCAATCTTTTATATATGGAAGATAAACCATTTAGAATCCTCTTCGATTCCAATACACAACTTATCAATCTTTCACAAAGGTTCGTTCATAGCTTTCAAAACAATTTCCATTTCAGTTTGGACTAACTCATTCAATCTTTAAATCAAAGGTTTAATAGTTTTCAAACTCGTTTCCAATTCATTGAATTCCATTTTCTGTAATGGCCCAGAATTTGAAGCAATATCAATTTAATAATCCTTGTAAGTAATTAAATTGATTTGATAATTTTACATTATAAATTGACAAGTTAAAATTCTTTTAAAAGCTGATAATAATAATTTGATAAATTTATTGACAGTTTTCTTAACAATATAAAATAGGCAGATTTAATTCTTTTGAAAACTAATGATTTGGAGATATTTATTTTAGCAATTTAAAATTTGGTAAGATTTATTTTTCAAAAGCTAACAAAATATTTTGCATTTAAAATATATAGATATATATATTGACATATCTTGTAAATAGGAAGTTTTTAAGGAATAAAAGCTATCTATTCAAATTGTAATATATATGAATGTATATATTGTAATTTGTTTTAAGATTTAGTACAGTAATTTTCAAATTTAATGTTAAAATGTTTTTCTATTTGAAATGTGTATATATATTTGTATTAGAAATAGAAATTATATTGATTTGAATTTAATAAGTATTTTCAAACTTTAATATATATAATTCGTAATTTGGAAATTTTAATTTGTCTTATTACTTTTGAAAATGATATTTGAGATTTAAATAACAAGAATAATTTCTTATTTATTTTAAACATATATTTTAGCTTTTGTTTTAAATAAGAATAAAATTTGAAGTTCACTTTCAATTATTTTTAACACTCTTTCATTTCAATTTTAACATAAGATAAATTGTTTTAAATTTTTTATATAAGGAGTTAAACTCGATTTCTCAAATTTATAAACGTATGTTATATGATTTGATCAAAATATAAGTTATTTGAATTCACATGAATATTTATTAAAAGATAAGCATAAACATTTTATAATTATATAAATATTACATAAATGCATGCATATAGCTTAAATAAATTATTAAAAAGAAAATAACAATTAAAACATTTAAAAACATTTGTAAAACATTAGAAAATAGCTTTTGTAAATATTAATTAAACATTAAACTACACTTGTAAGTATATTAATATTCGTTAATGACACTTGTAAATCTTTGAGCATAGGTGTAAAATAACTAAGGCATTTATGTGACAAGTGTTATTCACTTGGTAAAAATAAATATTTAAGTTCGTAAAATTAAAGGAAGAGTTTTATTATTCAGCTAAATTTTTCTTCATCTCAACCAAAACACAAATGGAATACAAATCAAAAACAAAGATGAAAAAAAGGAAAATCTGTAGGAATCTATAAAACATAAAATTTGATCTGGAATCAAGAAATCAGAAAGCAAAGAAGTAAATATGGAAAATTCAATCAACATGCAAGATCTTCTAGTACAAACATGCAATCCAGATTCATCAGCAATTCAGATTAAAATTCTAGCACATGCAAATCTGGAAATCAACTGCAATAGGATTAAAATTCAACATGCAAATAAATTCATGAGCCTGCAAAACAATTTCTGTCCTCTGCAAATAAATGTGAGTAAATGAAATCTTTTAAAAACAGTTTTTAACTTGGTATCAACTTGTTCTTATGAATGAATAATGTGATGACCCGAATTTTTTTTTGAGCATTTAAAATTGAAATGTTTAATTAATGTTAAATATTTAGAAGTTAATTTGTAACTTAAATCTCAAATATCACCATCATTGGAAATTTAATTATTGAATTTAATTATTGAAAATTGGGTAAGATGTTGAATCTGGAATTGTAAGCTGGTTAAAAATAATTGGGAGGCTCGTAAAAATTTATATTGATAGTACCGAAGATAAGAGAAGAGTTAAAATTGAATTTAATCGTGATTTGTTCAGTTTTGAAATTTTATTTTTTAAATTGAATTTAAAAATAGCCTTCCGAGGTACAGTCTCAGAATTCGAAGTAACTAGTTCCATTGGGT
This sequence comes from Allium cepa, assembly GCA_030765085.1. Classification (NCBI taxonomy): domain Eukaryota; kingdom Viridiplantae; phylum Streptophyta; class Magnoliopsida; order Asparagales; family Amaryllidaceae; genus Allium; species Allium cepa. The sequence continues at coordinate 621,339,410 of CM060938.1, read as the reverse complement.
CCGTAACATTGAATTATTATCGGATTTCAAATTTCGTGTTGATCGGAGTTAGTGTGTGTGTTTGTACGATATATAAACACGCTGAAAATTTAATTGATAATAATCGATTCGAATTTGAATTAAAAATAAGTGAACACTGTAGCAAGGCGTCTTCAACACGCTTCCTTTGCCTTCTCGAACACACCATCCCTTATCCTGCTTCTTTTTGAACACGAGACCATTATCCTTTCAGGTCAAAATGCTCGGAAAAAAAAGAAAGAAGAATCAAAATGGCCGATCCTACAATTTCCTTTTTAATTCGTTTAAAAGGAATTTATTAAATTAATTAGAGGCCGAAGCCTCTCTCCTTTCTTCCGTCTTCAGATTCAAATCGAAAATAAAAATAAATAAGACCGAATCGTTTTGGCAATGGTGACTCGATTTGGAGAGGGGGGTGTGGCCTGGAATCGCATGCGTTCGCACTCGCATAGGGTGAGGGGGGCGACTTCGACGCGGCGAGGGGAAGGATTGACCGATTGTGTGCAGGTATTTGGGGAGGAAAGGGCCAAGGCAAGACATTTCAAACTGAACTAATCTCAGCCGATCGTGTGCGTTAGGATCTAGATGCTCGTCGAGGTCGCGATTTGGAGAACGGCGATGGACTGCCGCCGCGAAGATCGAGTGGCTGGTGGTGGATTTTGGGGTCTGACCGAGGTTTGTGCTTGCTCGAGTATGGATTCGGTGAGGTAATAAAATTTATTTTCTTTAATTCTGGTTAGTATAAATATGCTGAAATATATTTTTCATTTTTTTTAAAAAAAATATGTTGATTATAAACAGTTGAAAAAAAAAATATATAATAATTATTTACAACTGCAGTTTACAAATTTTATATATGAATACATAAACAGAAGATTACAGTAGGGTTTAGAAAAAAGAAAAAAGGAGAAAAAAATATGCAGATAGGAATATTAAGCAATTGTGTTTTTATCTTATATAAATAATACAGACCTCAATTTACTGGTTAATTTAAATATATATACATAGGTAAATAGTAAATATACATACATACATACATACATACACACATATATATATATATATATATATATGGATTTTAAAAATGTTTAGAGAGTTTATATAAAATTTGATTTAGTCTCTATGAATTATTTTATAAACATGTATGTAGTTCAAAATATAGAATAATATACATGAATAAATAATTTTTATTCTACTAGTTTGTTTAAAAAAAGGGTTTGATAACTAAGCTGTTTTAATTTACTTATTTAATTTGTGGGCTGCTAAGAATAATTTGTGAAAGGAAACTATTAGTTTAAATTTTTTAAATCAAAGAATAAGTTGAAATTAAATAAGTGAATGATGATCAATTATTTGATTTATTCAAATAATAATAAATCGTGAATTGTTTTCACAAGGTCAATATTCGAAAGAAATTTGTTTAAACCAAATTCAATAGTTTAAAATTTAAAATATTAATTAAATTTAAAATTATAATGGCAATTGAGTATTCGATTAGTTTGAATATTAATAAAATCACATAATATTTATTCAAGGTTTGAAATCTGAAAGGAAACAAGCTGTTAGGGATGGACTGCAATACAAATTCAAGGTGAGTTAATCTCACTCAGCTGAATTTAAATTTAAATTTAAATGATTAAATTTAAATAATTGTTTGAATGGTTGAATTGATTGATGTGTTATAGTATGGTATATTTTGGAATTGGCATATTATATCGTGCTAACATCTGTGGATGCCGGGAAAACAGGTTGGAGGGATCCAATTGGATCCCTCAACATTTATTTAAATTATTTAATACCCTCTGTTGTGATTATTTTATATTCTTTGATGAATATTATTGATAATTGGAATATTGGATGTTATGGTTTACCTGAATATATTCCGGTGCACCAAGTTATCAAGATATATAGAATTGGATTTTGGAAATAAAACGAAGAGAATTTGTAGGTGAAATACTTAAAATTTAAATAAATTAAGAATAAACAGGATAAGAATAATTGTAGTTTTAAATTTTAATAAATGAATTCCATATATGGAAATGAAATTTGAATTAACAGAGGATTAATGAATTTTAAACTTCAGCATTATTACTTAAAGAACAAAATATTTGTTTAATATTTAAGACTTAAATTATTGAAAAAAATAAAGAAGAAATTGGGAAAGTCTGAAATTTGTATATTTCAGTTAAAAGATTTAAAATAAAACGGAAAAAATAATAAAAATAAAGCCCATAATTAATAAATTTTGAAATGAACTGAGTAAGTGAAGAAATTCATGAAATAAATTGGGAATCAATTTGGGAAATTGATTTAAGTGATTGAGATTGGAAATTATCCCCGAATAACCAAGTTCATTTTCAAAGTAAATTTTTAAATATAAGTTAAAAGATTATAAGTTGTTTTAAAAAGCAAGTTTTGGAAAATTTCTTATTTCTAATATTTAAATTATAAAGTAAGTATTTTCTCTTAATCTATTATAGTAGTAATTATTTAAAGAATGACTTAATATTATGTTTTTAAAAGTATAAATCTAGTTTTATATTTATTAAGTAACCTTATTTTCAAATATTCATATAGTATGGTATTTTTGATAAATTATTGATGTAGTTTTAACTTAAATGTTTTAAAGTATATTTCAAAGTAAAGTGTTTTAAATTGTTTTAAAAATCTAGTTTTGTGCTTTGTGATTTCAAAGGAAATAGAAAATATTTGGAAAAGTTTATTCTGAAAAGAAAGATGGTTTTGAAACTGTTTCAAGGGTTGAAAATAGAAATATATCTTGTGAAGATATTTTTGGGATTAATAAATAATTTGAAAAATTATTGGTTGATGGTTGTTTGTGAATATTAATTGATATTTAAATAACCGACTATCAATATTGACCAAATGCGTTGATCGTTTCGAAGAGACCGGGATCAAGTTTGCTATATTACAGCATGATAGGGGGCTCTCGCTTCGCGTTTGGTGGCGAACGGGAGACTCTTACCCGTACATGTCCCCGAGGCGGGGGGTTGGTTGCGAGTCGAGAGGCTGGCTGTAAAAGCAAACCCAAGGTACCAGTGTATGCCATGGTGAGGCTGGGATGGTTGAAAAGCCTACCAGTTGTGGCCGCTGTCGATGGTTGAAAAGCCTTGGATGTAGTAGGAGTAGTGCCTTCGGTTCCGTTTGAACCCGGGACGGACTTGTATGGACGAATGCTTTCGGAACACCGTTAGGAGGGCGATGGGCATTCTAAGTGAAACGTTATAAAGGTAACGCTTAGCCTCAAGCCTCATCAAATGGGAATGACTGAAAATCAGGGGATATGCAGCAAGGCTTCGTGGGTAGCCCCACCTGAGAGTAAGGTCATCACTGTCTAGATGTCCCTTTTTATTTCGGCTTAGTGGGCGGTTGCTGATCCCAACCGCGGGGTGATCTTATTCGAAACTGTCCACTAAGGGATGGGTCCGGCCTTGTGTTGCAGGGGATCGGGCGTGGTCCTCAGTACGGTGATCTAGGCCCCATACTGTGACAGGTGGTACCCCAGTGTCTAGTCATTAGTTGGAAATCCATTCTCCTTACGAGCCTTGTACGAGTTTTGTTTGTATTACCTACCCGATGGCTAGTAGCTGGATTTTAATGAACGTAACAATTTTGGCTATTTTATAAGTATTTGTATATAGACCCTATTATAATATCAGAGGATTTCTATAAAAATTGTTTTAGCTATCGTAAGGTAAAAACCCGACATGTTTATTTGTAGCGTGGTCTTACGAGATGCTCTTGTTTTCAAAGGATTTTGAAACTTTAACAATCAATTGGGTGTGATTTTCTCACGCTGGTATTCCAGACTGACTCGGGTATTATTTAACTGTAATGCCCGTGTCAGACCGAGTATTATAGGATACAGGATATGATGTTGTGGAGCTCAGGAGATGAGCAGGATGACGATACGTACTTCCGTATTTGTTCATATACATATTCCGCTGTGTTGAGTTGCTGTGTATCCATTTGTATGTTGTTGTTGTTGAACTGTGATTGATGTACTCTGATGATGTAATATATAAACAGTTATATTTGTTTTGTGCAAATATCATTGAAATATATATATATATATATATATATATATATATATATATATATATATATATATATATATATATATTATTCCGCTGCGATAGTAAGATTCTGTTGTTGTTTTCCGTTTTCTCTTCTTCTACCTCCTATTCTTTAACCCAAATGGTTTGTATTTCTGTAGAACTTGAGTTGATTTAGGTAGAATAGGGTTGACTCAGGGGTTACGGATTTGCGGGTCGTTACAGTTGGTATCAGAGCTTAGGTTAGAGATAACCTTGGCTTTGGTGGGAATTACTCATTTAAAATAGAGTTCGTAATACTCTAGAATGAGTTTGAGCGTATTAATAGATATGAGTGCGTATTTGTTAGTGAATATAAATTGTTTTAATATTGTGTTGATTGGTTTGTTGAGTGGCATATGAACCTTCGTCGGCACAGTCTTGACAACTGTATCGAAGGGGTTTCTAAACACTTGAATGGAACAATCGACACGGTATTGTTTTAAAATGGGGGTAAATGAAATAATTTTACCCAAAATATATTTTGATATAAAGAAAAGTTCTTGTAAACTATCTAGCTAATATATGATTGCTTGGATGTTAGAAATGATAATATTAAAGTATTATCATTGTTAAGTGGAAATTTAACTAGAAATTGAAATGTAACTAACATTTAAGGAAATAAATTCATTATAAAATGAAATTTATAAGTATGAATTATAAATGTAATTTATAAATTGAAATATAATCAAATGCAAATTTGTATAGGCATAATTATACAAATGAATTTGTAGTTAAAATTGATTTAAGCAGGATTTGGAAATTTAAATCCTGGAGATTTGAAAGTATTTTGAGGATAAATGATGGCATTATTGTTTTAGAGATATTTCTGAAAGGAAATTGTTTTAAATGGATTTTGAAAGTGATATAGCATTGAAATCACTTGGATTATTGGAAAATAATTCTGATGATGACGGCCGCATCATCAGTATTCATTTTCGAATTTCTAAGTGACGGATTGCTGCCAAAAATTTATTTGTTCAGAAAAACTTGTTGTTTTTGAAAGTTTCAAAGGAAATTGGTTGGGAATAAAATCAGGATTGGTTTAAAATTTGGGAAATGTGATTTGAGATGTTGGAGATTTCAAATGTTTTGGAACCAAAAAGCCGGTGTTTTTAAAAATCCCGATGAGATCGTTATAAGCTTATAAATTGAGATGATTTTTAAATCAGGATGGAAATGTAAGCTTTGAATAATGGAATATAAATTTAAAGTGAAAAGTTAAAAATGAAATTAACTTGGATTGGGAAATAAAAATTTAACCGGATTAAAATTAATTTAAATAGGCTGAAATAATATCCAGTTGTATTCAAATTAAGTTGAAACCGAATTGAGTTAAATAAATCTGAGTTAAAATAAAATTGAATTGGAATAAAAATTCAATTGAGTTATTGAATGGAATTAGATTCTTACCTGAACAAATGGAAAATAAGACGAATAAGGATTGGATTGAAATAAATAAATTAGAATGACTTGTAAAAGAATTAAAATCCATGGAAATAAAAATATGCTTGAACTATAAATAAGCATGAGGCTTGAGTTAAAAATAAAAGATCAATATATTCAAGCCTATAATGAATGGAATTGTGTAAATAAAAGTTGTGACTTATAAAATTTGAAAAGTGGGATAGAAAAACCAAAATAAATATTTTTGACGAATTGGAAAATAAAATGAAAATGAAAACTTGAATTATAAAATAAATTAAACTTAAGGAAATCAAATGAAAAGATTTTGAGATTTTAAATCAAGCATTGAACTATAAATAGGGGAGAATTAATTTGTTAATAAATTAGTTAATGAAATATGTAATGGGAACCTAAGGTAGTTAATTAGAAGCTGAATTATGAGATTATGATGAAGTTTGGAAGTAAAACTCAAGTTATAAATCAAATTCGACCTGGATCGATAGTGAGTAAAATGAAATTGAATTGTGAGCTCATGAAATTGGGTGGTAAATTGAAAATGGATAGTGGATTCAGAACTTGAGTTTTAAATTAAAATTTAACTTGAAGTGTTAACAAATTAAATATAATCGAAGTGTATCGAATAAAAATGTAAATGGATTAATAGCAATGGTTTGGATGTGCAAATAAAATCCAAATAAGTGGAAATAAATTGGAAATGGCCATGTAATCAAATTGAATGAGTTGGATCTGAAAAGTTAAGTTTTATAATAGATAATAAAATGAAATTGTAGATTTAATATGAGATTTTATTGAGATAGATTTAAGTTGAATAAAAGAGAAAAATATTTATTTGTGAAATGAAAATGAGCTTAAGTACAAAATTTGAATAAATCAAAATAAATTGACTTAAGCTGAATATAAGGGGGAGAGTTGAATTGAATTCAACTTAAACTTAGTTTAATGATATTGGATTGGATTTAAATCAAGTAAAAATAAATTTGAATCGAAATAGAATTTGGTGGGTTATAAATAATATTTAAAGAAATGAAAATTCCTAATGTATTGTGTGGATAAACTAATTATATTGAATAAATAAATGGAAGGGAATTCTTAATTAAATAATTGTAAACCATTTAAAATGTTAAAGAATTGAAATAACTTGGAGACAATAAGAAAAGTAGAATGTTTCAAGTTAATAGAATGGTTTTAAATGAATGCGGATAAGAAATGAATTGCAAATGAATAGATTGTGAACAAAATTGAAATGAAATGTGTCGAGCTAAATAAATGGTTGTGAATGAATTAAAATAAAAAGGAAATTTAATTGGTAATGAAAATGAACCTAAATTGTTAATGGTTTTGAATGAAACTAGTTTGGTTAATAAAATGAAATACAAGTGAATGTATTCAAATCTGAAATGCGATGAAAATGACAATATATGAATTGTGAATAAATTTTAAAAATGGAATAGAATGAAGTATAAATTGAGTTGAAATCCATTTAAATTGGTTATAAAATATAAATACTTATTTATTCGCATAGATCTCGTCAAATTGCATAGAATAAATTGTCATTGGATGTAAATGGAAGTAACTAAAATTCTATAAATTGATAGGAGTAAAATAAATTGATTTTGAGAGAAAATGAATTAAATATGAGTTCGTTTTGCTTAAAAATAAATTAAATGTAAGCGATTGAGTTTTAAACCATCCAAATTGAATGAAAATGGTTTGTAAATTAATTGGAGCAGTGGAATTAGTATGAAAATTGTATAAGTTGCTTACGGAGAAATGTTTGGTGTGAATTTCTTTTAGAATTCAGGTGTTTAACTGTTGCAAATAAGTGAAATGCTGTTAAACTTCATATATTTGGCACTTACAAGTTTAAATTGAATAAGTACAGGTACCTGGAAGCCGTGTGGCTGGATTGGGTTGCGCTAACGGCTAAATAAGGTACGCCTACGCAATAAAACTAGGAAATATGAACTGTTTTTGGTTTTTCCGACCGTGTGGGTCAATGTATATATATTTATATCTTTTGTCAAATTGCATAAGCTCCTCCGTACAAAGAGGACTCAATCAAAAAATTTCAGAAACTTCGGGAGTTAGAAAATTTTGGAAAATTTTGTTAACGACAAACAAATTCAAATTAGAATTTAAAATAAGTTAGTAAATGAAACTAGTTTAAAATATGACATGAATCAGTATAAAGAAAAAATAAAATTCAATATTTAGAGTTAAAGATAAATTGAATTCATACGAAAATGGAAGAATCAATTTGAATAGAAATAGATGTAAACTAAAGTGGAAGATGAAAATAAATATAAGAAGCATATAAAATGCTTATACTAAACTTAAGAGGGAATGGTGAATTCTTAAATGAAAATTGATACTACTAATATAAATTAAGTCAATATTGGAATGAATAGATATTGGCATTTTGTGAGAAAGTCAATAAAATGTTTTTGGAATGTTATGAATGGATATTAGTGCTAAGCAGGATATGCAGGTAATATAAAGGGAAAAGAGAATTGGTTTTGATTTCAGAAGATAAATTTGAAATGCTCGACAAAAAGATATGTATTTAAGTTTGGTGTGAAATTGGATTGGGATTTGGATCGAGCCACTTGGCATTTTGTTTTCTTTTTAGATTTGGGAGGCCGTAAGAGCCATTTTGTAGTTGTACCGAGTCAGCCACGCAAAGGAGACGCTGGCGAAATTTTTCAGAAATTTAGGGAGTTAGAAAATTTTTGAGAAAATTATGATAATTCAAAATTTGGATTTAAATTAAAATTTGAATAGTTGAATAAGTAAAGTTACTTGGAAACTAAGGAAAAGTTTGGGAAGTTAGTAAGAAAGATAATGAGTCTTCTATATAAAAGATCGTTGGTAAGATGGTGAATTGTTTGGTTTTGGGGAAAAGTAAGCGGGTATTGGACCATTTTCAATTTTCAAATTTCAAATTATTCACTCAGTAAGTATACTTGAAAAAGAATTTAAACTTTGCATTTTATAGTTATTATCACTTTCCTTTTAGGAATCGAAGTCTGAAATTCGTAGATAGGAAGATTTTTTTTTTTCTTTTACAGATTTTCAATCCCTGTAACAAGAACAAAGATGTTCTTTTCTAATCTCAAACATGCACAGGCATCATAACAAATAAACACATAGATTTTATTTTGCATGCACACTCATTCAAAACAACTTCAAACACATAAGGAAAAGAAATTTAAATCATAAAGAAATGGGTGTTTGCTTACCTTGAAAAATTGAAGACAGAGGAAAGAACATGCTTTTGTGGTTTAGGTCTGTAAATTGTTTTCAAGTTTGAAAATCTGAATTTGAACTTGCTCTCAGGTTTGAATTATGTTGAAGGTGTTTGAGTTGCTGGAATTTTTGCTGCAGACTTTAAAACTTGAGTTTAGATCCCATGTTGCTTGCCTTGATTTAACTCAGATTGAAGAAGAAATTCAGGCTTCAGTTTTGAAACAAAGATGAAATTTTTTCTTTTTTTTCCAGCTTGTGAATCAGGTTTTCATTTCTTTCTTTGATCTGGTTTTAGATTGAAGTTTGATTCATTTTTTCTTTTCAGGGTTTGTAAACTTGTTTTGCAGTTTTAAACTGAGTTTTGTTTTGTTGGTTAGAAAAAAATGAGCAACCTATTTTTCTTTTAATTATATGTTACTAAAACAAATGTGCCACTTGGTTTATTTTGTTCACACTTGTTAGTTTATTCTATTCTTTGATCTACACTTGTTGCTTAAATTCTACAAATATCAAAATGGAAAAATATGTGTGTAAATCCTTGATTAATTTTATTTTACAAATCATGTTCATGTTTTATTTATTTCCTAAAAGATATATATATATATATATTTTAAGCTTGTATTAATTATTTTACATAAATATACACCTTATCTAATTTTGGATATAAATTTCAAGTTTTATTTTCAATCTATTTTATAAACACATATTTTATTTTCAAGTATATAAGACAAAAGCATTTTAAATCTTTTATTTAACTTTATTTAAACATCATATTAAATTTACAATTTAGTTCAAACAAATTTAAAAGAAGGTATGCAAACTTCTTAATTTAATCCTTATTGATTTTCAAGAGATATGTATATTAAATAATATGAAATTTTAGTTTTAAACAACTCTTACTATATTAATTTAAAAATATAACTTTCCAATATATCATATATTAAAATTAGAAAACAATTTTATTCATCTCAAAACTTAGAGTATTCAAATCAAATTCAAAATTTATAATCTATTTATAAAATATTTAACTTTGAATTCCAAATAGGAATTTTATTAAAAATCAATTTATTGAATTTTTTAAATCAATTCCTTCATTTACCATCTTTTGATATATATTCTCATTTGCACAAATAAAAATTTATTTCAATTGTTTCTCACATTAAATCTTAAAGCTCTATAATTCTATTTATAGTCTAAAATATTTATTTATTCTAGAAATTTCTAATTAATTCACAAATAGATTCACAATTTAATTTCCAAAATTGAATTAATTATCAAATTAAACTTGTTCAAAATTCGAGAACGTTACAGATTCCACCTTAAGAAAATTTCGTCCTTGAAATTTGTAAGGGAGATAACAAAGAATGGTTTCACAAAGATAGAGAGACAGTTTCCAAATCAAACTGGGTACCTATTCTGCATTTGGCTTACCAAATCAAAATATCACTAATAATTATGAGAAAGAACTCATTCAATACAAGACATTCAGGTCACCAGAACTATGAATATACAGGGGATCGGTTAGTTCGAAGGGATAACTAACCATTTGTAAAATGTTTCTGGACCCAACAGAATAAATAAATGAATTAGATCTTCCATAATTCTCAAACACTGGGTATGGATTCCAAGCTCAAGTCGGAATACCCTAAAGAATAGACAAATATGTGGATACAATCCCAAAATTTTTAGTTTAAACAACCAAAATATACCTATCAACCAAAGCAAACAATTCATCCAAACAAACAATTTTGACCCATCTGGAGTTTATGTCCCATGCAAATATATCAAAGCTTCTTCCTGGAGCTGCCAGGAATCATCAAAGAATTGAAAAGACGAATCAAAGGAGATTGATAGAGAAAGTTGTTTCCGCTATTGCCAGGTACTGACCATTTGTAGTCGTTCTCCCCTGTCCCCTATCTCATCCTCTTCTTGCACACATACTCACTATTAGTGGATAGTAAGAGAATTTGCTGAGGCATTCGGACAGATATCTTAGGGACATACTCATTCTAAGGTATACTTCACCCTATCTCTAATGAGTTACCTAATTATTATACTCCTGAGCTAACGTTTCAACCATCAGCTCTGATAACAGATGTAAACGACCCTGACTCGACTTTTGAAAATCGGCACCGAATACGATACTCATACTCAAATGCCGCAGATCCAAACGTCGAATCTGGTTCGCCGGAGCTTATAACACATCTAGTATAACAACACAGCGGAAGAAAAAGAAATGAATATCATTGATATACAACATTCGATACAACAATGATACAATATGAATCAATATCAGAGATACAAGATAACAATGCTACAGCGGAAAACCCAATGAACTGGAAGCGGAAACAAACAAACTTGAAACTCCAGAAAGAAACACCAATATCAGCAATCTCCATAAATAGCTCGAACCACCATCAAGTTGCACCAAGCCGAGCAAGTCCAGTCCATGAACCGAAGACTCCAAAGAATTCCAAAGAGAAAGCTAAAAGCTACTGAATCGATATCTACTATCTGAAAAACCCAACTCCAGACTGCCCGTGTAGAAAATTGTGGGCACCCAGAGTTTAGGAGAGGAACAATGAACTCCGGGTCAATCATGAGACTAGTATGAGCAAACAAAAACAGTTTGTCTTTAAAAACAAACAAAAGAATTTAAATTTTGAAATCCGCAATGTTGGCTCGAGTTTCTTGCTTCCTATGACTTTGATATCCAGTATACCCCTAGTAAGGTTAATCGTGTTGCTGATGCGCTTAGTCGCAAACATTCGGCTATAGTTTCTATGATGCTTGCCGAATGGGATATTCTTGAGACTCTATCTTTCTGTGAAATTTGTGATCGGGATTCATCTTCTGATTCTCCTATTCTATTATTTAGTTTGGGAGCTCGACCCATTTTATTGGATCGTATTGTCGATGCACAGCGGCGCGATCCAGAGTTGTTGCATCTTATTCAGCTTTGTGAGTTTGGATCCTATGATGAGGCATCGCGGGATCCAGCATTGCTTCTCATGGGTGTCTTTGCAAGAAGAACCGTCTTTTTGTGCCTTCTGATTTTTCACTTAGGCATGACATTCTTGATGACTATCACCGTTCTTAGCACACCATCCATCCTAGTAGTAGTAAGATGTATGCCGATATGCATCGCCTTTATTATTGGGAAGGCATGAAGCGCGATGTGGCGAGTTATGTGAGTAATTGCATAACTTGTCAGCGTATTAAGGCCGAACATGAACGTCCTTCGGGTCTTCTTCAGCCTCTAGAGATACTATTAGGGAAATGGGATCAGATTTCTATGGATTTCATTAACGGCTTACCTCGTTTGAGATCGGGCCATTCTTGCATTTGGATTATTGTTGATCGCCTCACCAAGTATGCTCATTTAATTCCTATTAATTCTAATAGGACTGCTTTGTATTTGGCTAAGTTATATGTCAAGGAAATCATGAGACTTCACGGTGTTCCTAGTTCTATTGTGAGTGACCGTGATCCTTTATTCACGAGTCATTTTTGGCAAAGTTTTCAGCAAGCTTTGGGAACGAAGCTTGATTTTAGCATAGCTTATCATCCGCAGTCTGACGGACAGACTGAACGAGTGAATCGTATCTTGGAAGATCTCCTCCGTATTTGTATTTTTGATTTTGGTGGTAGTTTGGAGGATCACCTACCTCTTGTAGAGTTCTCCTACAATAATAGTTTTCAGTCTAGTATCGGTATGGCTCTTTTCGAAGCCTTATACGAAAGGCCATGTCGATCACCTTCTTGTTGGTTGGAATCTGGAGAAAAGCTTTTTCTTGGCTCAAATTCTGTTCGTGATTCTTCCGAGAAGATTGATCTTATTCGCTTGAGAATGAAAGAGGCACAGAGCCGCCAGAAATCCTACACGGACAACCATAGAAAGCCTCTCGAATTCTCGATTGGCGGTTTTATTTTTATTCGTGTTTCTCCTTTAAAAGGGGTTATACGTTTCAGCACAGCTGGGAAATTGGCTCCTCGCTTCATAGGACCATTTTCTATTACTGAACGTATTGGCCGTGTAGCTTATTGAGTTTCACTTCCTGCTCATTAATCTGGCATCCACGACGTGTTTCATGTCTCCCAACTTCGGAAGCGTCTTCGAGAGTCAGATTCTGTTAACGGTTCTCCTGATTTACAAGAGCTTATGATCTCACCAGACTTATCTATTGTACATCAACCTATTCGCGTGCTTGCCACGGAGGTGCGACACCTTCGAAACAAGGATATGCCGCTCATTAAAGTTCAATGGTCCGCTAATCCCAATGACTGTACTTGAGAAACCCGAGAGTTTGTCGAGCGATCCTATCCGGGTTTTCTATCCTTTCTTAATGACGGTGAGAATATCTTTTCATCTCAAGCTTATTTCCTTTTCTTTTTGGATGGTGTATATAAGTGGTTGTTACAAGTATCGTCTCTAGGAATCGCCTGGATGCAATTTTGTAAGGAGGGGAGATCTGTAACAACTCGCATATTTAACGATTATATATTTAAATGTTTTATTTAAATATAGCATCGTTAATCGGATTTAGGTCCAAAATGTCGCTTTTTGCAAATGGCCGAATTAGGACTGGAAACCACTTCCATTGAGTTCAAAATGGCGTTTGCGATCTTTTTGAGTATAAGCTTTGATATGTTTGGAGTAAGTAGAATTTTGCTACTTTTTCTATTTGGATTTTGGGTTTGGGTTCAACCCATTAGCTTAACTTAGTACACTAACTCAGCCCCTCTCTTCTTCATTCACTCATTTTCATTTCTTTAACTCTAGCTCAACTAAAAATGGGGGAAAGGAAGAAGAATAAGAAACTCCAAGTCCTAGTTTCCTCTTGCAAACTCAAATTCTTGCTTTATAATCCAACAGAAGCTATTGGTAAGCCTCCTCTACGTCTTCTTCAACTCTTTCTTTCTTCGATTTCAGAAAGTTTCCTAAACCTAATTTGGGAAATACTTGTTTTGATCTTAGATTGAAGCTTGTAGAGTTGAAGCGGAGAGTAGTTGGTCTTTTCCTTGCAATCGAGTTTCTCATCCTTGTTTTTTGGGTTAAAAGGTGAGATTTTTATCTCACATCTGTGTTAACAACTATGTCGGATTGTTAGGAATGAATTACCTAACATATTTACATGTTCATTTGCTTTCGATTTGGATTGATTTAGTGAAATTTCCGATTTATGATTTTTGAAGCCAAATCTATGAATCCATATATGGTTGATGTTTTTGTTGTTCGGAGGGTTTGGGTGAGTCATTAAGGTTGTGTAGTCGTTGGATGAAGCCCGTGATCATCACCCATTCGATCGCTTCCGATACTATTGGCCATCTTTGGCCTTGGGGAGAAAATTACCAAAGCTTCTTTCAGGCATCTGAAACTACAGATTCAGACGTCTGGATCTATTCTGGGCAAAGTTTCGTTCCCCAGGTCAGACGTCTGAATTATAATTTCAGACGTCTGAATTTGCTCAAATCCAACCCGAGAGCAAATAGGCTAAAATTTTCTATTTTCAGACGTCTGAAATAAATGATACAGACGTCTGAATAGGGCTTTGGAAAATATTCATTTTCCAGATTCAAACGTCTGAACCATTTATTTCAGATGTCTGAATCTACTGTTTTTGCCCAATTTGCCTTTGGGATTGAATTTCCAATTTTTATCGGCTTTTGTTGTTATCATTCATCATTGACTTTGATGATTCCTTTTTGATTTCATACATGGGTTTTTATAAAATGATCTCTTAAAATCGTATTAAAATCACACTTCTCTAATTTATAAATTCTATTTAAAACACACATACAATTTCGCACTACGAACGAAGTGGAAAGGAGATTAAATGATTAGATAAAACACGGACCATGAATCCGTGTGTTTATCATTCCGATTAATCCCTGACCTATTCAATTGATTGTTTTGACCTTTGGTCTGGTTTACCGATGAGACGAGATAAACTTTGTAATGCTTTGAGTGTGAAATTGACTATCGGATAGTAAACCGTTTAGTGCGAACGGGTGGTTATGGGACTCATTTTAATACTTTTCGGGTTCCTTTTCGAAAGTTTTGAAACATTCCGCCAGTTAGTGGTGTCCAATACTGGGCCTCCGGACCTTCACTACTACGGTTTGTTGCCTTTGGGATAGTGTCTTTGGACTGTCTCCTTCAGGTTTGTTGCCTTCGGGTGTGTTGCCTTCGAGCATGTTGCCTTCGGGTTTGTACCTTCGGGTTTGTGCCTTTGGGTTTGTTGCCCTATTGTATCGCTTTTGGAGTTGGTCATTCGTCACCACTCGAGTGATATTGGGTTTGGAGTCTTCGGGCTCATGGATCCTTGTTTATACAGTGTTGAGCACGTGCAAATTTTCTGTTGTTTCATTGATATGTATATTCCCTAGGCATCACCCTTCGGTGTTGGTCTTTTTGAGCCACGCGATGTATAGTGGTTACCTTGCGGAACTTTTGTTACCTTCATTGGTATTTGTTATTGCCTTTTCGGCTTGTTTTGGGATATTCATATCCTTTGTTTATCGTGTTGCCGATGATATGAGGCTTGTCATGTTATGATTCATCTTTTGTTAGATGATTGTGTTATCTCTTTTAGAGATATTTGTTATACTTTATGACCTTGCTGGTTTATTGTTGTTTAGTTTATCTAACTGATTTTTGTTTAACTAGACTGACTCGTGTATTCGTACTCGGGACCGAGATGTTTCAGGTTAGGTGCATTTGGACTTAGCCTATTTTGCTTCCACATGGACTATTCAGCTTGCTCCTTTTTGTTATAGCTTTTTGTGTAGCCCCTTTTTGTTATAACTCTGATATGTATTCTTTTGGATTCGCCTGTATATTGTGGTTGGCTATACCACTTGACATATATCAGTTTGTATACTCTGTTATATATCTATATATGTGTATGTGATGATCTACTATTATGTGATGTATTACATTTGAGTTATTATATTCTGTTCTGATAGATCCTCTAGCCACCTCTGGTTTTGTTTTAAGTATTCATCGGATATGTCGATCTGCTTGGTATGACAATTGTCGATGTATTCAATAGATAGTTAAAGCAAGGCTATAGATGGTCGCTCCTAACTAGCCTTATTCTCCGCGTTAGCAGACGACATTGCCTCGTAGTGTCCTTGGCTGGCGTGGGTATAGAGGTGGGGCGTCACAAAAGAGTATAAATCAAACATAGGACAAGCAAATGAATGAAAAAATTAACTAATAGCCTTATATTCTAATAAATACGAAGAACTAATTGTTACCTAAGTTGGATTATCCACGAGAACTGAATTTAGTATTATACTATTCTTGTTATTTGGGTTGTTTTTTCCTTTAAAGAGTCAGTACGAGATTTTCTTTTAAAAAACTCTTGAAAACTTAATTTTTTTTATTTAATTTATAATTAGGATTTGAAATTAAATTAAAACTAAATAGGGAAATTACATATATTAAATTATCCAACCCAATATTAATACTGTTAAACATACGTTGGTTCCTTTCAGACCAAATACACGAACATGTAATAGTGAAAATAGTGGCAAGTAAGAACTTATTATGATCCTTGTAATAAAATATAATATTATTCCAATATAACTCACAGTTGATATGTGTAAAATTTATATTCAAATCAAATAAATTAAGAATTTTTATAAGAATAAATCTAGTTATATTACATTCAAAATATAAATGTATAATATTTTCCATTTTATTATTACAAAAATAACATTTTTTATCATTAAATATATTTTTCTATTTTAAATGTTCTATAGTGTTTGATTTCCTATGTAAAATTAGTCACTTGTTTACTTTAGTTTTAGGACGCACGCTAGTTTTCCTAATGTATTTATGTACTTTCAATTTGATTTCCAAAAAAATTGTAAAATTATAAAATGAATGAGATATATATATTTCTTACTAATATCCCAATATCATATCTTAATATCTATTCATTATCAACATAATATAACTCTAATTTAGCACGCAATAAAGCTAATTGGGCTAAAGTGGCATCCGTTAACGTACGGTTAAAATTAAATCCCATGAAAAATTTACACTAAGCCTATAATTATCAGAAATTAGTACGGTTTTAAAATTGCAAATATCATATAACTCTAAATTCCACTTTAAGTGGAATAATTGATATCCAACATTCATGTCGAAAAAAGTGTTGTTACCAGAATGTATAACATTATTAATTCCCAGATTATAAATATCAAAATTGAAAATTTCGATTTCCCAAAATGAGATATTATTAGTAGGCGTATGGTATAAGTTAAAAGTAACTCTTTACCACTGATTCGATATTATTTTTTATTCATAACAAATTTTCATTATTATCATTGAATTTCCATAACCATTTTCCCAATAAGGATATATTTAAGTTATGTAAATTTATAATTCCTAAACATTTGTAACATCCCCCTACTTGGAGGCCCAAAACTAACGGCAACAAATGCTGCTGTCATCCACGGTTATTAATCTTCGACAACCAAATATGGCGATGCTAAATACATTGATACACAGATCACAAGAATATGGAAACTTTTAACAACTTAAAAAAAACTCAATTCCACATTTCGTTCGAAACATTTCATGTTCATTTCATAATCACCAACAACGTTAACCACATTCAAAAAAATATAAATATTACACATGCGCTCATTTCCTTCGAAACATTTCATGTTCATTTCATAATCCCCAACAATGTTAACCACATTCAAAAAAATATAAATATTACACATGTGCCAAGAGCGACATATGAAGATGCCCCCTTGGTTGATCAGAGTATATAATAAGGCTAAAAGTCCACCTTTACATCCAAATTACACAGTGGAAAAGAAAACTCTAAATAACTAACTACCTCCTGCACAACCTTGGAAGCTTTATTCGTTTAAGAAGAGAACCTTAAAACCCTAAACCTCAAACTACTCAAAATCAATTGAGCACCTAAGAGTTTAAGGGAAAAACAAAAAAATCGAGTCGGATATAAAGTCTGGTATGAATAATAATCTAACATCTTAATCCATTTAGATATCTAGTGAGACCATGTCGCATAGCGGAACGAGGTTTTTCCCCAAAACCTTTTTCAAAACCATATAACGTGCTTCTGCATTCACAATGTTTAAAACATACATTTCAAAATATTATGATGATATGCATACTTATAACCCGGTTTAGCTTACTCCTTGTCAAAATTATATTTTCTAGGGTCATTATTAACCTATTAGTTTTCACAGGTTTACTAATAACCTTTATCATAACACGTGGACAACCTATCCTATTTCATAGTTTTCATGGGATCACAAAGAACCTACAGGCCCCTACCAATTAACTTAGTTGATTCTTGGGTCCCCCTGAACCTATTGATCATTCCAGTAACTCGTCTATTATCTTGGTTTTCATGGGTTGACTAGGAACCTATGGATTTATCAAGTAACTCCTTTCTTATCCTAGTTTTCATAGGTTGACTGGGAACCTACTAATGCCTCCATTATCTCCTTTCTTATCTTAGTTTTCATGGGTTGAATAGGAACCTCTTGACCGACATCAATTCTTAATCTAGATATAGTTTTCAAGGGTTCATTACAAAAATATTGACCACTTCCATTTGTCGTTTATACAGTTTTCATGGGTTTACTATGAATTTGTTGGTTACCCCCAATAACTTCCTAATCGTTGTTTTCCTAGGTTTACTATGAACCTATCTCTCAGAGAACTTCAATGTTTCGGCCTCCTATATTTTGGTCTCCCTAACTCCCTCGATGCAATTCTACCCATTCAAGAGTTTAATTAATTTAAATTCACTACTAGGTTTAATCTAGCTGCTTCTCCTACCCCTTTATCCCCAAATATAGTTATGGGTTCTTTATCATGTGAATATGTTCATATTTGAGGAAGCAAACATAACAATATAAACATACTGCTTCTATGGGTTTATGGTCCTTTTTCATATAAAACATAGTTAATCCTTTTAACCTATATATTTATCAAGGAAATACTTCTTCAAATTTACATACTTAAAATCATTTCAAAACACCTTTATTTAGCCATGGGTTTTTCCTTCAAAAATTTGAGTTTGGGTTTTAAAACTTTTCGACTCCTTCGATACCTTGCTTTCCACCTCATAGATTGACCTCCTTCGAAAGCATTTAAAAGCTAACATTTACCCATTAGGCTCCTGCCTTTCGTATAATTTAAAACATCTTTTGCAAAACCTTTCAACCATGTTAAGGTATTATCGTATAAGTATAGAAACATAGCTTCAAAACCATTTGAAAGTACCCCTTTCGAAACCATTGAAAATACACCTTTCGAAACCATTGGGTTTATATTTCAAATAACAATTTTGAGTCAAAGTAAACATAAGCGAAATCATCTCTTTCGAAACCATTCTTTATTTCAAAAAGTATTAGGGAAGCTTGATGGTGTCAAAACCATCCTTTCGAAAGCATTTAAACATCTGGATAAAACAATTGAAGGGTGGCTTTGAAACCCCTTTCGACAACATTCCCTTCAAAACCCCTAACCCTTTTTGAAAGAAGTAGGAAGTGGCTTGTGTTTATAAAAACAACAGTACCTTTTGATAGCAATGATGTCTTCAATACCATCGGAAGGCATCATTTCATAGAAGGGTTTCGACAAGGTCTAAACTACCCCATCTGAAAGCTTTAAATAAAATATAAGTAACTCCTTCAGAAGCTACTTCTTTAAAACAAAGGAGGCAGCTCCCTGTCGAAAGTTTCTTTTGAAATGATTTTTGCAATCATAGGTTTCAACAATGTCGAAACCCCTTCATAAACAGGCAAGCACTTTTCTTTTAAAGTAAAATAAAGCAAAGAAACCAGCCCCTTTGAAGGCTATGTTTCGACACCCTACCTTTCACCTTTCTCCAATCCACTATGTATTGCTAAGTAATACCATTTGTATTGGTTTTGTGGTAGAGGTGATTATGTCGAAGGCAAAATTTCTATGTTGAAAGGTCCTTCCAAAGAAGGCGGAACCCCTTTTTCTGAGCCAAATGCTATTTTTACCAAATAAAGTAAACTTTTTTAACTAAATTGTCCACTTGTAAACACTTGATTGGCTATCATAAACTTTCAAATTATTTCATAAATTTTTGTCACATTTTCTCAGATCTAAAAATGGATAAATTTTAACAAATAAGCCCTTCCTATCAACAAAATAATTAAATCATTTAGGTCCTCCTTTCAAAATAATTTAATTTCCATACTAAGTCACTTAGTAAAATCCCCCAGAAATTCCAAAAATTCACTTTAATCGTGTTGTCTAACACATCAAAGTTTCAGACCCAAATTCTTAATATATTTTTCAAAATAAATTTATAAACCCAAATAACCATAATTTCCTTTGAAAATTCATAACTAATTCTCCACATCTTGGAAAAATTATGGAAGTTGAAACCCAACTTCAAAATCATGTTTTCTATAACATATAATTTTTCCATGGCATTTAAAATCATTAAACCTTGGTTTTACCATAAAACCATGAATATCTCCTTTAAATAATCTTGTTTAAACCATATAAGTTTTAATTCAATTATATCATCATTAAATATATCATAAAAACGAGTTTACCCTTGTAACAACCCGATATTTTCAGCCATTCGCATCCACACATGCCGGACTTGAATTGCTCAAAATATCGCATTGTAAATATGTGACAGCCCGCAAATCCGTGCCCCTTGAGTCAACACTATACTACATCAATTAACTCAAGTGGAACAGAAAAACGAACCATTAGGGATTAAAGAAGAAGAGATAGAATAAGAAGGAACTAATCAATATCAGAATCTCACAGTCGTAGCGGAATAAAATATAATAGTAAATAATAGATCTTTACACAAATTGAAACTATATCTGTTTTATACATCATATCATCAGAGTATCTCATACAAACAATATTTACAAACAAATCCATATAATCACAGCAGCGGATAAATATACTAGTATGGATAATACGTCCCGGACTCCAGCTCCTCTCCTGCTCCATAGCATCCTGTCCGGAACATATAATACTCGGTCTGACCCGAGCATTATAATGAAACAACACCCGAGTCAGTCTGGAATACCAGCTGATAATAATGCACCCAAATTTATTATTAAAGTTTTCAAAAATCCTTTTGAAAAAAAAAGTATCTCGTAAGACCACGCTATAAATAAACATGTCGGGTTTTTACCTTACGATAGCTAAAACACTTTTTATAGAAATCCACTGATATTATAATAGGGTCTATATACAAATACATATAAAATAGCCGAAATTGTTACATTCATTAAATTCCAGCTACTAGCCACAGAGTGGGTAATACAAACAAAACTCGTACAAGGCTCTTAGGGAGAATGGATTCCAACTAATTACTAGGCACTGGGGTACCACCTGTCACAGTACGTGGTCTAGATCACAGTACCGAGGAGTACGCCCGCTCCCCTGCAACACAAGACCGGAAACCATCTCTTACTGGACAGTTCCGAATAAGATCACCTCGCGGTTGGGATCAGCAACCGCACCACTAAGCCGAAATAAAAAGTGACATCTAGACAGGGATGACCTTACTCTCAAGTGGGGGCTACTCACGAAGCCTTGCTTCATATCCCCTGATTTTCAGTCATTCCCGATTGATGAGGCTTGAGGCTAAGCGTTGCCTTTAGTACGTTTCACTTAGAATGCCCATCGCCCACCTGACGATGTTCCGAAAGCATTCGTCCATACAAGTCCATCCCGAGTTCGAACGGAACCGAATGCACTACTCCTACTACATCCATTTTGGAAATATCCTCAGGATTAATAACGACTAGCCCTTGCACTTCACTGCTCCATCTTCGACTCTGAACACGTTTTTCCATGAAACGTACAAACCAGATCGAAGTGGTTTTCGAGAAATAAATCTCGATCCCGGTCTCTTCGAAACGATCAACGCATTTGTCCAATATTGATAGTCGGTGATTTAACTATCAATTAACATCCATAAACATCCATCACACAATAAATAATTCCCAATTATTTATTTCCTCAAAATATCTTTACGAGATATAATTCTAATTTCAAAATTTCTTTTGAAACACTTTTCAAATCCAATTTCCTCATGGAATAGATTCTCAAATCTTTATTCTCTCTGAAACATCCAAGTATCCATATTTAAGGTTTAAAATAATTAAAATACTTTATCCCTCAAAATACATTAAAACCATTTATATCATCTACTTACATAATTAGTTTAAAATATACATATACTTTTAAAAATATTTCAAATAAAACTGCTTTATAAAATATAACCAATTAACTTTAAAATAAGTTAAGTCATACTAGTTTTAAATATAAAGTTATGAATCGTTATACAATTTCAAATAAAGCTTTAATTGATTTTCTTTAAAATAGAACCATTTGTAAAGTATAAATGATAATAATATTCTTTAAAACATGATTCTAATTACCCCTTTAAAAATAGTTACTTCTATAACTTCTTTAATATATACTCACTTCAAAAATTCTTATAACTTAAATAATTTTTCTTGAAACCATTCTTTAAATAAAACTCAAAACTCATAACCTTTCAAAAATCAACTTAAAAACATACTTGGTATCTCAGGGAAATATACTTTCTTTTTAAGATAACCCAAGAATTCTTTTTATCAATTCAACACGATTTATCCTAAATTAATTTTACGTTCATCCCGTAAAATTCCTTTCCATACTTTAAAATATCTCATTTTATTTTAAACACATTGCTATTTCCTAGAAATCACTTTCTAACATACGTTTAAAATATTTAAAATAAGCTTTGGAAATTATTTAATTGAAAATAATACTTAAGGAAATATATAGGAGTTTCCTAAGTACTTTAAATAAAATTTAAACTTTTAAAATAAGGTTATTAAATCAAATATTCATATTTAAAATTTCCTTTTGAAAACTTAATACTACTTTACTTCCTTTTAAAATAATTAAAAACCATAATTACTTAATCAAATATTTGATTTCATTCAAAAATATTTTAAAATAATATTCCTTTCTAAAAATAATCTAAGCATATTTAAATTGTAAATCTATAGATTTGAAAGCTTTCTTAAAACAAAACAAAATTTCCAGGAGAAAGCACACATCTCATTCTTTAAAATAAATCTCGCTATTAATTTAAACAATTCTCAATTCCCTTTGAAATCAAATTCCAAACACTTGAAATTTTTCAACCCATTCCTTTGATTTAATCTAACATATGCTCGTTAAAACTTTTGGACAAAAAATTGATTTTGGTTTCGTTATACTTCAAAATCCAAATTTCTTTTATTAGCAAAATTTATCTTTTTACTAAAAACAAAACCTATTGGGCCAAAGCCCACAACCCAACAAAACAACCTGCACTAACTTCGATCAGGCCAATTAAAAATAATTTGGATCGAAGTCTAAATCGAGAACATATCGGGACGAACCTGAAGTCCCAAAGCATCAAACACGAAACAAAATGCTCCATCTTCTTCAAACACCCTTCACTTCTACCAGGCATCCTCCCCAAGTCCACACGATCCATCATCTTCGAACTATTCCAGGAATCAAATCTCAGCTTCACTCACCAACGATCATTACTTCGATCATAATCCCAAACCACGGACTAACCCTGCCAGTCGAAACCCATCTTCCTGCTTCTTCCTAACTTAGACGAATGACAACGGAAACATATGTGCACCGTGCACATGCAAAACTGTGCCAACCATCGACGACCTACGCCACGATCCCCGCCAAGTCAACGTCAACCTCACCAGTCTCCGCGACCATCCCAATCACTGATAACAATAGCAGATCGAAACCGAACCAAATGGACCAAGGCTGGAACCCACACCTCGATCGGAATCCACCCATCGCCGTCAAATCCGACCACGATGAACCTCGCCAATCTCACCGAAAGCATCGGCTTGACCTCCAGTTCCGACTCCCCTATGGAGATGAACTCGGTCCCTCGCCCACGTCATAAACAACTCGTCAACCACGACGAACAAAACCCATCACTAAAACCTAAATTGCCTCAGCCCGAACACCATGGTCGTTGCTATAACATCACGCCATTTTTCCAGAGACCTCCTTGCTAGCAACTACCTTCTGACCAAACCCCGATGCCGATCTCATCTCCGTTCGTTGGAATTCAATAAATGCCCAAATACGTTCATCACCGAATATCACCACCATTCTCCATTTGAAAATCAAGATTTTTACATCTAAATTCATAATTTTGTACTACGTTTCAGATTGCATAATCAAAATTTAAATTTAACTTGTTTTATTTTAACCCATTTCTTTGATATCCACTGTAATTTATAAATTTTAAGTTAAGTATTTAATACAAATTCTTGAATCCATTTTTAAAATTTATAATACATTGCTAGAGATCTTTTTTATTTACAAGTCCAAGCCTGAAATCAAATGTATATGTAAATAAGAATTTTTTTTCTAATAAACCTGAAGCCTAAACTAAGAACAGAGAACAATTTGTACAAATTTATAGATTTTTCACAGACACTCCACTATGAATATATACATTCCCAGATATACATCCATACAAACATAATATGCTATACTATTTTAACATTCTATCACATGCATCAACCACATTGATGTGGTTTAAAACTATTTTTAAAAGAAAATCTACTCACAGTTGATGTTGAATAGAGCTTGAACTTTGGGTAGCTTGAAACTTGTAAACTAAATGCTTAGAATGATTTTTCTTAGATCTGAGATGATCTTTTTTTAAACTTTCAGGCTTGAATTTGTTACAGACTGGATATAGTTGAGTTGGTCTATGCTTGATCTTTAGATTGAAAACTTGAAAAAAAACCTGTTGTTGTTTTGATTTCAATCTTCTTTTAGTTTTGGTTTTAGAAGATGATGAAAGAAAGGGTTGAGAAGTGAAAATGAATATACTTCTTATTATTTACATATTATTTCAATTAAAAAAAACTAAGCCACTTGCCTTTTGCATGATCCTTGTCTTCGAAATGTCTAATGCATATGTTTAATATTTACACTTGTTTATTTACATGAATTTATTATTTATATGTTTTCATAATATATTTATATTTTTATTGTTGGGCGTATTTCCATGCACTACCGTTCCAACTCCATGTCCAAGCACTACTGGTCCAACACACATACCACCATCGAACCACCTGCTGCCAAACCACCTGCTACTGAACCAACCTACTTCCAATACCCACCCGAACTAACCTCAATCCTCTACAATCGGACCAAGTCCACGCCAACTCTCCACCGAACCAAGGCCTTGCGGAACCAACACTGTCAGGCCAGATTGCATCAGCCCAGGCCCACCAGCAGCTATATCCATCCAAGACCCCTGCCCCAGCCTCACTATATAAATAGAGGGGCAGGAGTACAACGATGGCAGACAAGTTTGAGAGCTCAAGCACGGATAGAACTTTCAAACAACTTTCAGATACTTGTAATAAAAGCTTTGTACTTGTAACCTGAAAAGTAAAGGAGAATTACATATAAAGTGGACGTAGGCACATTCTGGCCGAACCACTATAAATCTGCGTGTCTTTTACAGTTTAGTCCATCTATTTTATATATTTACGTAAATTACCCAAATCATTAAGAACAACATATAATAAACGAAATCATACGACTTGGAGGTGTTTGCCCCTTTTTTGTGCAAACATTTTTGGTGCTTTCACTGAGAACAGGAGCTCGAAGCTTCAGCTTCTCCCACTTAACCCTTTTCCTACCAGCATCGTTAATTGCTTAGAAAACATGCCTCCCAGACGAAAGAAAGATGCTAACAAAGGAAAGAACATTGCAACTAGCAGTATCCCAGATCCAGTGATCAGAGATCAAGACAATTGTCCGGTTCCAACAGCAAATGGAAATCAGGCAAATCCGACAGCCCCTGCTACAGAACAACCAATTACAAGGACGGATCTGGACAGGGTTGTGGCTGAAGTAACTAACCTCTTCGCATCTCAACAAGAAGCCTTGGTGGACCAACTCATGTCACGCTTAAGGGATGCTGAAGAATCCAACCGCAACACTGAATCATGGGGTGAGTCCCGGTCTGGAGGATCTGGGAGATGACAAAGGTCTTTCTTCTTCAAAGAGGCTAACAACAGAAACAACAATGGTAGGAGCTGAGCCCGGACTAAGCCCGAATTCCGACCCGAGGAAACACTTGGAACCAAACCTAACGGGGGAGGTATCAGGCAGGGGTCGGATGTAGCTAAGCTTGCCATGCTACCTAACCATGGAAACATCAATAGACGGGGCCGAGCTGGAGTCCAGCCCAAAGTTGGACCCAAGGAAGTGCTGAGAACAGAACCCAGCAGCGGAAGATCAAGGCAACGGCCAACTGTGGCTGACCCCAGCGTGCCCCCGGAAGACCAGAGGCAGCCATTGGACAATGTTAGGAGTGATAGACGATACCAACCCTACAGGTCATCTGGACGGAATCAATCCCGCAGGGAAGAACCAAACTCATTTCTATCCGCTCCAAGTTCTGATGAAAGGATGGCGCGATTGTTCAGAGAGTGCGTCCAACGGGACCAAAAGGATCGGGGGATAGGCGCTAGGGTAACCAGCCCCTTCACCCACAATATCGAAACTGCCATCACCCCTCGGGAATGGAAAATGCCAACAATGGAACCTTACAAGGGAACCTCTGACCCCGTTGTACACTTGCAGAGATACACACAGCATATGCTCATGAGCGGAGCAACAGAGGGAGTGTTGTGTAAATGCTTCCCCTTATTCTTGGCAGATCTAGCTACCTCCTGGTTCTGCCATCTACCCCAAGGATCCATCAGCACATAGGAAATGTTGAAAGAAAAGTTCATCAGCCAGTTCCGCATTCATGTGGAACAACCCAAGGACGCTTATTCCCTACCTAATATCAAACAGAAGCCCGGAGAGACAGTGCAACAATATCTAACCCGATTCAACGCCGCAGCGGCAGCAGTCCAAGATGCCGATGAGAAACTTATCCTAATGGCCCTCTGCAGTGGTGTGCATCTGGATACTAAATTTGCTAGGAGATTAACGAAAGAAAAACCAGCTACCTTACCTGATTTCTTCCATGAAGCCGGAAGTATATGAGGCTTGAAGACGCTGCTACTGAGAGGTAGTCAGTGCAACAGACTAAGGCAACTCCAAACAGGGTTCCCGTTGCAGCAAAGGATGTTTGAAGAAATGACTCTAAAGACAATGCTGGGGGCAGGAAGGGAGAAAAGCGTTTATATCGGCCAGGACCGAGGTTTGACTCTTACACTCTTTTGAATGAAACAATCGAAAACATCTTCCTGGCCACCCAAGACGAAGTTAGATACAAGCGCCCCCCACACAAGAAGGAATCAGATAACGCAGTTAAGTCTGGAAAGTTCTTCCGCTTCCACGAATCTCATGGGCATGACACAAATGAATGCCATCATCTCCGGTACTTAATTGAAGAACACATCAGAAGGAAGAGGCTAGAGCGCTATGTAAAAGGTCAGAACAGGACTCCAACTCCTGCCAATGAGAACCCAGGGCTACCCCTCCCAGAAGTAGGCGGAGGAAATCGCAACACCAGCGGCTCTAGTCAAGAGAAGAAAGTGGTCCATACCATATCAGGAGGACCACACATCGCCAAAAGAAGCTGGGCAGAGATGGAAAGATATGGAAGGTCGCTTAGAAATAATGAAGGCTACATTAATTCTGTTACAGAAGAACGCCATCCGAAATGGAAAGAGAATGATGACATCACATTCAGTAGGCGTGATCTAGAGGGAAGGCAGTACCCTCACATGGATCCCATGGTTATCTCTGCCTGGTTCGGCCCAGCCGAATTTTTTTGAATTCTGGTAGATACTGGAAGCTCCGTAAACATTCTATTCAAGCATGCTTTCGAAAAAATGAAGCTGTCAATGAAGGACGTGTCTCCCTGCAACAAACCACTACACGGTTTCACTGGAGATGCAAAGATGCCCCTCGGGCAATTGGACCTCTTTGTCGAAATAGGAAGTCATCCCCGCTCCGTTGTGCGGAAACAAACATTTGTGCTAATAGAGAACTACTCGGCCTACAACGCCTTTTTGGGAAGACCAGCCTTGTCTCACTTCCAAATTGTCCTGGCCCCGTGGTGCCTGAAGATGAAATTTCCAACAGACAATGGAATAGGAGAAGTAGAGGGAGATCAAGACGCCGCTCGAGACTGCTATGTAACTGAACTTCGCAATAACCGCAGGAAGGATAAAGGGAAGGATGCAGAGACTACTCTCTACAAGAAAAACTCGGAAGCATAGTAACTAAAGAAAGCCCCTCCTCTTCGATATACCAGCGATCCTTTCAATGAATTAGACCCCCGGGACAAAGAGGAGGAGGCCACCGTCGAGCCTGCAGAGGCCATGGAATTCGTATCTGTAAACAAACACGACCCAAGTAGACTGCTGAGAGTCGTGTGTCAGTTAAGAGCAGAGTTGAAGGATCAACTCGTCGATTTCCTTCGCCACAACTTGGATGTATTTGCATGGACGCACGCTGACATGACTTTTATCTCCCCAGACATAGCATGCCACGTACTGAACATCGATCCCACCAAGGTGCCAGTAAAGCAGAAAAAGAGAAGCATGGGGGCAGAACGATCGGAAGCCCTCGAGGAAGTAGTAAAGAACCTACTTGCCAATAACTTCATACGAGAAGCCATCTACCCAGAATGGATCGCCTACCCGGTACTTGTAAAGAAGGCTAATGGGAAGTGGCGAACATGCATCGACTTCTCCAACTTAAATGACGCTTGCCCGAAGGATTGCTTCCCACTCCCCCGAATCGATCAACTTGTAGATAGCACAGCCGGGCACGAACTCTTATCTTTTATGGACGCATACTCAGGATATAACCAGATCCCTATGCACGCCCCCGATCAAGACCACACTAGTTTCATCACTGACCGGGGATTGTACTGCTACAGAGTAATGCCTTTTGGACTTAAAAACGCCGGGGCGACTTATCAGCGCCTCGTCAACAAGATGTTTGCGGAACTAATAGGACGAACTATGAAAGTTTATGTGGATGACATGCTGGTAAAATCGAGGAAAGCCAACGATCATATAAACCACCTAGATGAGATGTTTCAAGTACTTCGCCAATATGGAATGAAGCTGAATCCTCTAAAGTGCTCCTTCGGAGTATCGTCGAGGAAGTTCTTGGGATTCATCGTCCATGCCAGGGGGATTGAAGCAAACCCCGAACAAGTCCGGGCTTTGCAAGATATCAAGATACCATCCACTCGAAGAGAGATGCAAAGCCTAAACGAGAAGGTGGCCGCCCTAAGTAGGTTCATCTCTAAAGCAACCGACAAATGCATCCCTTTCTTCGAAGCTCTAAAGAAAGACAAAGAAAAGTTCGAATGGACTGACGAATGCTCGACAACCTTCCTTAACCTAATCGAACACCTCCAGAGACCACCAGTACTCTCAACTCCAAATGAAGGTGAAGAACTATACCTATACCTTGCTGTATCGTCCCATGCTTTAAGCGCCGCTTTGGTGAGAGAAGACAACCGCGTGCAGCGGCCCGTATACTTTGTAAGCAAGAGATTTACAAGGGCAGAAGCTAGATACCCTAAACTTGATAAGTTAGCATACTGTTTGCTAATCACGTCACAGAAACTGCGACACTATTTCCAATCTCATTCCATAAGAGTTTTAACCGATCAACCGCTAAGGCAGGTACTCCATCGCCCCGACACTTCTAGGCGACTACTTAAATGGTGCATTGAACTGAGTCAATATGATATCACCTACCATCCTCGCACCGCCATCAAGGGACAAGCCATGGCCGATTTCATTGTTGAATTCACTACTAACGAAGGTAAGAATCAATCTGAAATAACAAAAGATATCAAGTGAAATCTCTTTGTAGATGGAGCATCAAACGAACAAGGCTCGAGGGCAGGTATTGTGATAATCACCCCCAGGGGAAGGAAGTTGCATTATGCCCTAAGGTTGGAATTCGCTGCCACCAATAACGATGGAGAATATGAAGCAATAATAGCAGGATTAGAACATGCCTTAGAAATTGGAGTCAGTTCTTTATGTCTTCATAGTGATTCTCAACTTATCATTAACCAAGTACTAGGAGAGTTTCAGACTCGAGGAGAACGACTCACAGCATATCTAAAGAAGACTAAGCTGCTGCTCGATCAATTGGATCACTATTTAATCAAACACATTCCTCGAGAAGAGAATCGAGGGGCTGATGAACTGGCAAAGCAAGCTACCATGAAGAACAGCACCATTTCCGGAGCAGTAACCATCTCGAAACAACTAGCCCTAAGTTTCGAGCAAGAGGATCTGATAGCTGCAATTGAAGAAGAAACTTGGATGGCTCCTATCCGGAAATATTTACAAGATGACACACTGCCCGACGGGCGTAACGAAGTTAAGAAAATCTTGAGGAAAGCTTCCTGCTACACAATACAAGAAGGCATCCTCTATCGGCGCGGCTTCTCTAACCCCTTATTAAGGTGTGTCGCTGGAAGGGAAGCCAAGGAAATCTTATCCAACATCCATCAAGGAAGTTGCGGAGATTACACTGGTGGACAGACTCTGGCAAAGAAGACGCTCCGATATGGATATTACTGGCCCACTTTAAACAAAGACGCCTTAGTCTTCGTCAAAAGATGCGACAGATGTCAGAAATTTGCTAAGACTCCTCGACTACCCACAAATGAGATTGCTCAAATGACCAGCCCTTGGCCCTTTGCAGTATGGGGAATTGACTTGATTGGCGAACTGCCGATGGGACGAGGCGTGGCCAAATATGCTATAGTGGCAGTCGACTATTTCACCAAATGGGTGGAAGCGGAACCTCTAAATAAAATATCTTCGGCAAAAGTTATTAACTTCTTGATCAAAAATGTTCTATGCAGGTAGGGGGTTCCACTCAAAATCATATCGGAAAATGGACTTCAGTTTGACAGCGAGGAGTTCGTCGACTAGTGCCAAGAGCACGGAATTCACAAAAGCTTCTCATCTGTGGCTTATCCCCATGCAAACGGACAAGTCGAAGCTGTCAACAAAAATCTTAAAACTCTAATAAAGAAGAAGCATGAAAAGTCAAAAGGCGCTTGGGTGGATGAACTTCCTACGGCACTTTGGGCCTACCGCACTTCTTTCAGGACATCAACAGGGCATACTCCTTTCTCTTTGGCATACGGATCGGAGGCCATGCTCCCAGTTGAAACTGCAGTGCCATCCCACCATAGGATCCACTACAACCCAAAAGAGAATGAAGAACTCCTTCACATGTCTTTGGATCTAATCTAAGAAAGGAGAAATGATGAAGCACTCAAAGCAACAGCTCACAAGCAAAAAGTGGCAGCGCAATACAACTCCAAAGTCAAGCACCGCAGCTTACAAGAAGGAGATCATGTCCTCAAGAGGATCTTCTCGCGCCTCGGAGCGCTGGATCCAATCTGGGACGGACCCTACGTAATTAATAAAGATCTCCACAATGGAGCTTATATTTTGTTAACAGTGGATGGGGAGGTGTTCCCGAGGGAATGGTACATTCAACACCCTTCGTCGATACTTTTCTTAACTTGTACCGCCCATACGAAGTGAAATAACATAGAGAATCAGTGGACGTAGGCATTTTCGTGTCGAACCACTTTAAAAATCTTGTCTCTTTTTAACTTGTTCCTTTATATCTTGGCTGCTTGTTAAGCTTTATCCTTTTCTATTGAACAAAATCCTGTGTAACGGCATTTCCATTCTGGACACTTCACGACACAATCTCACCTGGGCAAGACCTAACAGGTACTATACGAATCTATGCCCTCGCCAATGAGACACTTTTGCTCCAGCATCCCTCTGATGTGGGTTAACTCATTACTCGCGACGGCCCTCAAAGCCAACTGTAATGAGCTGATTATAAGCCACCGAGGAGGCCGAAAATAGCCTAGGCATCTCATTACGGCATTCGGCTCGCCGGCAACCGTGAACCGATTATACGCCCCGAAATAAGGTGTGGCCAGCCAGGGGCAGTTCACAGTTGACGATCGGCACTCGCGCTAGCCGGCTACGGTAAATCGAATAATATCCACGATTACGGGCCATAATGGCCCGGGTAGTTACCGTGCGTGATCTCGGCTCCGATGTGTCTTAAGTACGGCTGTGGTAAAAAAGAAAACTCCCCGCAAAGGTGTAAGATGGGTGACCAATGTCTCCAAGACCCACAGCTAGGGAAAGTGACTACAAAACCCGTTTGCCATGAACTTAAGCACATCGAAGGCCTTCGGCGATTGGAAGTTTTACTATTTCTTATATTTCCATTTTATTTATAAAAACTCTCCTCATATCCTCTATAACGATCCCTAAAGTACAGGACACAAAATAGGAGACACTCACTAATGGGAATAAGAACTCACAACTGAATGGCGGGTCACTCAGCTGCATTCCATATTCGATTACACAAGGCATTCAAAGCTATCGTTTACAACTAAAGCATGAAGGGCGGTACTTTCTTCTCTTTTATACAAATACGTAGCCTTAATTTATTCATCACATTAACATTGCAAGATATGGAATTATGTTCTAAGCAAGAGCGTGGCATTAAAACACAATTGACTCACTAGCACATGCATGGCTATATTTCTTATGCAACACGTCAAAATAATGAAAGCATTTAAATATGACAGAATCAGCTTATGTTATAAAACAACATGTTAAAAATAAAGTCGTTCATTACAAATGACATAATTACAGCCCAAAAGTGCATTAATGTTTTGGGACTAGTATATACAGGAATGTCAGGTAGGCCAAAAAAAGGGCAATCAGCTTCATCGGGACTCCGCCTCTATCCTGCCGGCCCTCCAAGATCTACTTAACCGTAGGATCAGAACTCCCAGCATGTTGACCAGAAGTCCCACCTGTCCAATTCAGGAGAAGAATCCATCAAATAAACGATAAGCAATCAAGTCAGGAAAAGACTAAAAGGAAAGACTTACCAGCACCTTCTCCCTGATCATCATCCTCTAGCTGCACACCTACTTCCTCAGCGGTAAGCAGCCGCATGCCCTCCTTCACGGCCACTTTCTCCTCCTCAGTAAACTGGGCCGTAACCACATACATTCTGAAAGCCACACCACCCTCCTTATCCGCATCAGCCTTAGCCTCCTCTAGAGCCCGGAGATAAATCCTGGCCATGACCCGGGGATAATCATCCATTCAGGATAAGTTGCCCTGCTTCCAAGTACGGAAGTACATGTCCTGAAGCATCTCATCCATCATCCCCTCGTTCTACTCAAATTCCCTCATCCGGACCTCGGAAGCCGACAGCCTTGCAACGGCGGCATCTCTTTCCGATCGATATCTCGAGCGGTCAGCCTGAAGGGATTTCCTCATCGCCTCCATCTCCTCCTTCAGCTTGGCTTGAGCAAACTCTGCGGCTTCAAGCTTCCCAGATAACTCCTCTATCCGCTCGAGATCCGCTTTCCGAACCTCATCCACCGTTGCAATGGCCATATCGATCTGTTCCTTGGAGGTAGCTTCCATTTTTCGCAGCTCGGCTCTGCTAGCCTCTTCCATAGTTTTCTTTAGCCGTCTGGAGGCAGCCTCGTGCTGAGAGATCTGGATGGCCTGATCGGCGAGTTGCTTGGCCTGATCGGCAACCACTAGCCGCAATATTATGTTGGCACTCCCAATTTCCTCCCTGGCCTTGACCAATCGGGCGTGATGCCCCATCAACTTCCTAGTCTCCTCAGCAACCCGGTCGATATTTGCCTTGGCTTCATCCCCCATAGTTATAATCCGCGTAGTAAGCAAATCAAGGTCCAGGGACTTGGCCTCATCAAGCACCCTTACCATAGGATTGCGAGGGAGAAGGTGCTCACCAGTAACCTCGTCAAAGGAAATATCATGAGAACCCGGATCCAGATCTGGATGACCCGCAAATGGATTACGAGCCAAGCCAGAAC
Organism: Allium cepa; assembly: GCA_030765085.1. Classification (NCBI taxonomy): domain Eukaryota; kingdom Viridiplantae; phylum Streptophyta; class Magnoliopsida; order Asparagales; family Amaryllidaceae; genus Allium; species Allium cepa. Next base: position 621,305,632 of record CM060938.1, on the reverse strand, counting down.
GATCAATATGAGTAACAGTAGGATTCTTTGAGGGATACAGAGAGGGTATGAACTCAGTATCCTCCCCCGTGATATCATGAATAGGCTGGATTGGGGGCTGAGGTCCAGGTGAAGGTTCGAACATGGAGCGCATCCTCCTTTTCTTTTGAATATCCTCTTCAATAAATCCGAGAAGAGGACGGTAGCCGACTACGTCCCAAGAACGGTTGGTCGGAGGCTTTGGCTTAGCGGAAACTTTGAGGAGTTTGAATTGTTCAAGACGATGTCGAATGTCTCATGTCTTGGCCACCTTACCCACTCCAGGAATAAAAACCAAGTGTTATGAGCATGCATTGAATCATAATTCAAGAAATATATCAAGTGAAAAGAGACGGGAGCTGGCCATGAAATATTCCTAAATACTTATCATAAATGGAGTCGGCAGGAGTCAAAAATTCACCTTGAATCGCCGGCGTTGCCCTAGCTGAAACGCTCTTAGAAGATGGATCGGCACCAGTTCCGACCTTGCCAGCTTTCTTCGTCTTCTCCACCATGGCCGACCCTTCCTCCAACCCCTCAAAAGCCTGGCGGAAAGCATCATCTGTCCACTCTTGGATCTCCCCTACTTGCCAAGAAGACAAAGCCCCGGCGCCATCACCGCTCTGTCCTTCGCCACCATCACCTTCTCCGTCACCTCCGCTCTCCTCCTCGCCTCTTTCCTCCTCTACATTTTCCTCCTCCGGAACATCTGCACATGTGCTAGGGGAGGCTCCATCGGATTTCTTGAGCTTCTTCCCCCCGACGACTGGAGGTATCGAGAAAGGTTTCCTCTTGCTGCTCTTCGTCGTGACCCCTCCTTTAGCTTTGGTAGCCCTCTCCTCAGCTGTGTCTCTTTGCTTGACCACAGACTGACGTGGTAGAATCAAGTTGTCCTGCAGAAGAGTAGCATTCTTGATCAGGTAAGAAGCTGAACTCTCCCTTCCCGAAATGGCTTCTATCTCCGCAGCCATCTGAACTAGGCGATCGTTCTCCACGACCGCAAAGCCACTTGTCGCTAGCAAGAAATAAAAACACATAAGAAGAAGCATTGCAGTCAGAATGGAAATTATAAACAAGCTTCAACTTACAGCCAGAGGTGAAGGGACGGATAGAAACAAAGTCATCCTTGACGAAAAACCATTCTTTCTTGAACATGCTGAACTTCGAATATAAATCCAGGACCGGCTTGAAGGACACGGCCGATTCCAAGCTAATGTATGGAGACCCCTTCTTGTAGCCTCTCAAGTTGTACAAATATCGAATCTCCCGATTGGAAGGGGGATGCCCGTATTTTCTCTGGAAAATGACGAATAGACTCACCAGGATAGCGTAAGAATTGGGCTGAAGCTGGAAAGGGGCCACTTTTAGGTAGGTGATGAAGCTGACTATCCAAGCATTGATCGGGGGAATGGACCGGCACATGCAATGGTACCTACAATAAGCGAAATATCATTCAGGGGGGTTGTACGGCATCACTCCTTCCCCCAGCAACATCATACACGCCCTGTCAATCCCAAAGGAGCGAGAGATAACATCAAGCTGCTCCTTTTTGAGGGAGCTAGGAAAGGAGTCAGGAGGAGAGTTCAAGAGCTCCTGGGGGCCATATCCATCCACTAGTGATCTCGGTATGAGCCCATGTTGCCCTGATTCCGGCTGAACTGGGGGCACGATGGGGGGCTCTCTTCTGTCCATAGATTTCTTTTTATCTGATCGAGTTTCTACCTTACGACACATTTATCTGCAAACACAAAAAATGCGCCGTTAGAACAAGGAGTATGGAAACAAAAACAAACAAGTACATGCAGCCTGGAATCTCATTCGCAATTCAAAACATAAAAGACCGATCGGTAGTTTGAGACTAAAAGCCCATTCGGCCTCGTACTTCTCAAACTCATCCGGTAATAGAAGGAAAAAAGTTCACTCGGTATTCAGGGCCCCCAAGTTCATTCGGTAAAATCAAAGACTTCAAGTTCATTCGGTGAATCAAAGACTTCAAGTTCATTCGGTAAATCAAAGACCTCAAGTTCATTCGGTAAATCAAAGACTTCAAGTTCATTCGGTAAATAAAAGACTTCAAGGTCATTCGGTAAATCAAATACTTTGAGTTCATTCGGTAGTTCAATCATAAAAAATCGTTCGGCAGAAGAAAACTCACCTGGTCCGGCAGTCGAGTTGATTCGATAGTTAATTGGTTCGGCTATTTCAAGCAGTCAAGTTTGGTTCAGTGCTCAATTGATTCGGCTGTCTCAAACGGTGAAGGGTGAACAGAGACGCGGAACCCATACTTATAGGCAAACATGGACGACCGAACCAACTACTTTGACACTCGGGACCGAATGAGGATGTCCAAGCCGGATGTCCTAAAACAAAGCACGCCATATGCTAACATATGCCCCACTTTGGGGGGCAAATGTTAGGCGTATTTCCATGCACTATCGGTCCAACTCCATGTCCATGCACTACAGGTCCAACACACATACCACTACCGAACCACCTGCTGCCAAACACCCCGCTACTGAACCAACCTAATTCCAATACCCAGCCGAACCAACCTCAACCCTCTACAACCGGACTATGTCCACACCAACTCTCCACCGAACCAAGGCCTTGCCAAACCCACACTGCCAGGCCAGATTGCATCATCCCAGGCCCACCAGCAGCTATATCCATCCAAGACCCCTGCCCCATCCTTACTCTATAAATAGAGGGGCAAGGGTATAACAATGGCAGACAAGTTTGAGAGCTCAAGCACGGATACAAATTTCAAACAACTTTCAGATACTTGTAAAAAAAGCTTTGTACTTGTAACCTGAAAAGTAAAGGAGAATAACATATAAAGTGAACGTAGGCACATTCTGGCCGAACCACTATAAATCTGCATGTCCTTTACAGTTTAGTCCATCTATTTTATATATTTGCGTAAATCACCCAAATCATTAAGGACAACATATAATCAACGAAATCATACGACTTGGAGGTGTTTGCCCATTTTTTGTGCAAACATTTATGTTTAATACTTTTATATATACAACTTATATATATTTAAAGAAAGTATCAACTTTTTTAAATTCTATCTAAACTTAAATTATTATATATTGTAACTGAATATTATCTTTAGTGTTTAGAAATATAAAATTTTAACTTCAACTAGCTTTTGAAATTTATTACATTGGATTCAAATCCATGCTTCAAATCTCAATATATACACACACACACATAAATATATATACATATACATATATACACACACACTTTAGACTTGTATATGCATACATTTAAGATTTTCAACAATATAGAGTTTTCATATATCTATTTATATATTTGTTAACTTACTATTTTCAAATATTTATAATTCAACATTTATTATAGTTTTCAATTTCAAAAAAAAAATCCAGACATTTTAATAATAAAAGTCGATCAATTACTAGTTAACAGATGTCGAAAAATCCAGGTTATCACAGATGTAGATATGATCGAGGCAAAATTGATGTTTTGATTTTCTTATTAAAATTGGTTTCTATAATTTGTCAAAACAATTTCTAAACTTCATAAATATATTTGAATATCGTTTAAACATATAAAAGATTTTAGAATGTAATTTTTAATATATATAATCTTAATCTATAAAGTGGTTTAAAATATGAGTATATAAATACTTAAAAGCTACATATTTAAAACAAGAGATGGTTTAAAAACAAGGACAATTTTGAGATCAAAATATTAGAAATGATAAAAATGGTTTTGAGGCTAAAATATTTAAAACCAAAAGGGATGTATTTTTGAAAAGAAAGTTTTGAAAACATTTTTTAAAAACAAGAGATATATATTTTTGAAAAGTGTTACCTGGAGATTTGACCAGGCAACTAAGTACTCGGCATTAACATATTGTTCGACATTTATGAGTCGTTCGGCATCCGGATCGTTCGGCATTAGAAGAACGCTCGGCATTTATGAACACTCGGCATTTAGGAGCGTTCGACATTAGAAAGTGCTCGGCTTCCAGAGTCGTCTGGCATGTATGATTCCTTCGGCACTCAAGTTCGTTCGGCATCTATAGGACGTTCGACATGCGAGTGTTCGGCATACGAAAGAGTTCGGCATTGAGAAATGTTTGGTATTGTATATCGTTCGGCATTTATTAGTCATTCGGCATGCGAGAGCGTTCGGCATATGAGAGCGTTCGGCATTAAGAGACGTTCGGTATTGTATATCGTTCGGCATCTATGGGACGTCCGGCATGCGAGAGTGTTCGGCATACGAGAGTGTTTGGCATTGAGATACGTTCGGTATTGAATATCGATAGGCATCTATGGATGTTCGGCATGGCAGGGTCGTTTAGCAGTCCATACTGCTCGGCATCCAAACCTTGTTCAGCACAAATACCTCGTTCGGCATTCAGGTTGTTTGGCATCACTTTGATCGGCATGAGAATGTTGGTCGGCATTTATGCCTTGCTCGGCATTTTGCCATTCGGCCTCTCTGGGTCGGCACACATAGATCACTCTTTTTGGGCAGAGATACCAAGCTGCTAGGCCCACCAGAGAAGTCCAACCTACCTTCGTCTATAAATAGAGAGGCAGGGGCACAATGAAATGGACCTTTTTTCGAGAACACCAGGGAATCTCTACCACATTCAAGACTCATTCAAGACTTAATCTTTTTTTCCTAGCAATTGTATTTGAGTGATTGACATACGGATTGTATCTGTAATCGATTATCGAGAAAAGAAATAAAGATCGACCTCAAAGTGGACGTAGGCAATTACGTACTGTCTTCTGTTTAAATTTACTTTCTTCATTAATCTCTCTACACAATCTCTCTTAAGGGTGTTAGTGACCATTTCTGGTGCTAACAAAAAGCATTTTTATAGAATTAGTAAATATCAAAATAGGACCACTATATGTTCCACTAGATATCATTGTGGGTTCCATCCCACCAGGGTTCCATCCCTTAACAGGCTCGAAGTGGATTCCATTTCACGAATAAATTTTGAATAAAGATATAAATGCTTTCAAGAAGTTTTAACATAATTCTAGACTCAATACTTGTCTTGTACCATTGAAATCTTAAACTCTTGATAACTTGATTTCTTGGTACTCATGAGTCTTCAATCTTGATATCTTCGATCTTTAAAATCATCAGTCTTGTATCTCTATACCATACAGTTTTCATTTTTGGTACCTGCATATTTATAACCTGCATGTACATATATATATATATATAAACTATAATGTTAATATTTATATTTTATAACAAGTCCTAAGGTTGTTGTCATCAAAACCATCTCAAGGACTAACAGCTTATTCAAAATATGAAAAAGGTTTCGACTTGGTCGAAAGCATTCTTTTTGAAAACAAGGCGGGAACATATCTTTTAAGAGTAAACAAAGGTTTCGACCCCATTGAAAGCAAGTGTTTCGACACCATGCCTTCGGCCTTTCTCCAATAAACTAAGTACCAACATTGTGATACCTTGTGTATTGGTTTCGGCTTAATTGGTTTCGACTTGCATGGTTTCAACTTGGTCGATGCAGAGGCATAGGGTTAAAAGGTCACTTCCTAAAGTGGCAGAACCTGCTTTCTGGGTAAAGGCTGATTTAATGCTGTTAACCCAAAAAATGGATCAACACCCTTGTTTGAGTGTGAAAGTGCCAGCCCTATTCTTACAGAACGATAATATAGATAATAGATCTAGAAAACATAGAAAATAGAAAGAAGACAAGAAGATTTTTATAGTGGTTCGGCAGCTAAAGAAGCCTACGTCCACTTTATGGTTTTTATTATTGACTGAATGCCATCACAAGAGGTTTTTGATTACAAAGCTCTTGAATATCCTTGGCTAGACTGAGTGTCCAATGTTGGAGTGCACTTGAGAATCACAGTGAACCCTTTTGAAGATTGTTGTGAGGGGAGATGATGAGTGAAGAAAGATTCAAGCAGAGTTTCAACAACTTGTCCAGAGGCCCTCCTTTATGCTAAGGGTAGGAGAGTATTTATAGAGGTTGGAGAGCTACTGGGCCAAGACCATTTGATAAATGCTTGCAGATTATCACAGGAAGGTGCACTGGAGTTTTCAAAGCGACCTTAGCCAAAACAATGGATCGTCGGTGATGCATGGTCTATGGGTCATAACTATCTCCTTAGTAAATATCCTCTGCTTCATCCCATGAAGGTCGTAGAGATTTCATGAAAAGGTATGGATCAGTAGCAATCTATATATTTTGTTTATTTTTTGACTTCGCTTTCTGTTTTTCCTCTATCAGCTTGCGTTGATGTTGTTCGTGCAGCTTCGTTGGAAATCACCTTATTTTGATGAAGGTTTGTTTACTAGTTGTATTCGTCTATTGATTGGATCATACGAATGCTTGTCTCTTGGGTTTAGCTAGCTTGCAGCTTCATCAAACTTAGTTATTCCCACATAATATAGATTGAATCGTGATTTTAGAGGGTCAAGGAACACATGAGTCAACAACATGGATCGCTGGCGTTCCATAGACTAAGGATCGCTAGCGATCCATGTCCTTAGCGTATTTTTTTATTCTTTTCCTCTAACTTCCTTTGGCCTGTTACTCTAGTCCCTTTATTTGGCTTTTGTGCTATTCCAACTTAATCAATTTCTTCCAATTGTAGGATCGATTTCACCCTAGAGGGGGGTGAATAGGGTGATAGTGTTAATTATAAAAAATTAATCGGGGAAGCTTATAAATTAATTTCAACACAGATCACAGAACAATAGCAACACAGATAATAGCAGAATAATAAATGCAGAAATAGAACGACACAGAATTTATCCAGCTTCGGCAAAACCCTGCCTACGTGCTGCCCCCAAGGTTTCTACTAGAAATTAGATAGTCCCTCGCTTACACACGTAAACTCGCGACACCCGCTATCGACTAAATCTAACTCTACGCTCAAAACCCTGCCACAACTCAACCACCGAGTTGCGAATTCTCAAGCTACGCCACGTAGCTTGTCCCCTAGTCACACGACTAAAAAAATAAACGGTTTAAAAAATGAAAATACGAATTAAAAACAATTTAAATTAAAAACAATCCTACTTTCAAATAAAAACCCTTTATAAACTAAAACTCTTAAATATAAGATAAAGGTCGGCCCCTTTTATTATTTTGACCCGATCTCCTTTTTTTTTATATGCTCCGTTCCTTTGAGATAATGGTGGCCATGTTCTTCTCGTTCCTCCTGATTGCAAAATTAAGGCTTTTGTACTTGATCCAAATTAGGGCTTTCGAAGAGCCGTTACTACTTCGATCGAATCCGTGGTTGTACGAGAGTTGCCTTGCTCGATCGATTTCTCGTTGCTCTCTCTGGCTACTTCAATGAGTTCGATTCTTCCTTCTGGTAAGAATTTATGCTTTGTTACCTTTCGATTTTCGTATTCGAACTCTATGCTCTGATTGCCGATGATGATTGGGCTTTTATATAGGTCGAATTCCTATATTTGCGTTCGTATATATTTGATTGAATTCGTCAAATTCTTTTCTCTGGCCGCTTGATTATGTTTTGATGCTTGGGATTTGATCTGACTTTGTCAATTTCGTATTTTTGATGCTTGGTTAACACGGCACTGTTTGATTCAAATTCGTGATGACACCGGTTTTAATTTTGACTTTGTCATATTCGTATATTTCATGTGTTGATTTCTTGGCTACCACGGTATTTTGTTTTCTGGCATTTTTTACTTTGACTTGTTCAACATTGACATGGCGATTTCACTGTCACTTCGGCCTTGATACTGAGTGTTTACTTCGGCTATGAATTTGTTACCGATTTCGTGTATACCACTCCACGACTCTGCATTACTTTGACCATAACTGTTTTTCATCCCTGCGAGCTTCGTCTCTGGCCTTGTTTGATTTTGTTTTGTGTCTGGTCGACATTTGATGTTTGTAGCTTGTGATTGCCACTGTGTTGCATTGTTATTGATACATGGTTGTTCTGTTGGTTCTTCTCAAAAATTGCTGTGCCACTTCTCTGTACACTTGGGCTTGTAGTTGATGGTAGTTGCTGTGTCATTACTGGTTGCTTTGGGATTTAACTTGAGCTTTTTACATCCACTCTTGATGCTGCACTGTTCACTGTTGCACTCGATCATATTGACTTCAGTTGTATTTCTTTGAGATGCTTTTTGCCTCTGTACAATTGTTGCTTCCCTGACCTGTTGTAGTGTTCTTGTAGTCAAGTCTGCATTGCTGTTATCAACTGGCTTGTTTCAGTTTGCATCATGCTTTTGTGCATTTGGATTTTTGGTCGACCCTATCTCCTTGAGTTGCAGTGCTTGATGTTGTATTCATCCCTGCAGTATATCCTGTTGCATTCTTTGATGATTCATTGGTGCACTTGTACTTAGTCATTGTATGTTGTCACTGAGTTTGAGCATTTGCACATTTGCAGCCTTGGTCTTCATACTGTATTCTCGGTATCATGCTTGTGCATTTCTCTGTTGTATTACTGTACACTGCATAGTGGTCTGCATTGTGATGATTTTGTTCCTCTGACTTGTATCACTTGATGTCTTGAGCTTCAACTGTGCTCGAACTCTGTCCATACTTGCCCAGTTTACACAGATGCTCCACTTTCATTATTTTGTTCCAGTGTACTTGTCTTCATTCTGACCATGTTGGCACTGGGTTGCTGTCTTGTTTATATTAGACTAGTCGACACTTGATTCTTGTGTTTTGGCCATTTGCACCTGTGTTGAATCCAGTTTCACAGCTCGGGTTTGACTTTGTGCTGAAGTTGATATTTTATTTATGTTGCACGTGAGTTGAATCCGATAATTTGGGCTTGACCTGTGCTCACCTGTCCCTGTAATTTTATCAAGTGTATATATCGGTGTGCACGGCCTTGTGGCATATACAGTGATACACTTTGTATGTCACAAGTTGTTCGTGTATGATGAATTCAAATTTAAATGATGACGAACAACCCAAATAACTGAGGCAAATATTATTTTCAAAATTCACATTTTATTTTATATTGCAAAAATATTTCTTTTTCAATTTTACTGCGTTAGTGAATATTTTTGCAGATTGCTCAGATGCTGGATTTTAACTGGAATGAAGTTGAAGATAAATACGAGTGTGAGTGATATGTAGTGAGGTCAACTGTAAATGTAAAATTGTGATGTAATTGAATTTATATCAAAGTTGTATAGTGAATAGTGAGAGCTTGAATTTGTACTATTCAAAATTGTAATAAATATTTGTTTGAATAAAATATTCGTTTGAATTCAAAATTTGTGTTATTTATTTTATTCAGCAAATATTTATTTAAACTGTGAAAAATAAAATAGTATATTAACAAATACATTTAAATGAATATATATATGTTTATTATCATCAAACAAAAATCATATAAGCGCATATTCAACAATCTCCCCCTTTTGATGATAACAAACATATATTTAAGATTTTGAATATATTAAATGTATTTGATCATTGATATACTCTAATTGCTCCCCCTATTTAAATGCTTTCTCCCTACACAAAGCTTCCCCTACAAATATGCATACAATTAAATAATATGCAAATGAGCCTAGATGCAAATGGAAAATTATTTGACCTTTGCTTGATTTTATTTGACAAAATCTTCACTTTTCTCTCCCCCTTTTGTTATCAGCAAAAGAGCAATAGTAATAGAAAAGTAGAGATATAGTGATCGATATTAATTCAACATTAAAACTTAATTGAATATAAATATTAAATTTCAATAAAAAATCAAACAAAAATCATAAATATTTTGTTAGGCGCATATTCCACTTTTAGAATGATGGAAATGATGTCATCATATAAAACCATACAGATGTGTCTATTCGTGGTAAGTTATATCAGGAATTTGAATATCTACTAACCATGCATAACCGTTAGGACTTTTAAATGAGATTAGTAGTATTCCAATTTTATTTAAAAAAAATGAATTAAGTATCTTCTAACCACGTATAATCGTGAGGACTTTTAAATGGGATTAGAATCAACTTGTTTATTTTAAAAAATCAACTTTTGATATGCGTTCCATACATGCATAACCGTGAGGACTTTTAAATGAGCATGGAAGCACATAACAAATTCCAAGTAATTCACCCATGCATAACCGTAAGGACTTTTAAATGAGAGTGAATACTTTGGTATTTATTATTATTATTATTATTACCCTTTTTTTTTAAAAATGTGAAAATGAAAAACGAACGATTCCTGTTTAAAGTACCACATATCGACAAACTATATAGAATTTTGATGAGTGATGGTCGTTAGAAATATGATAGATATAGAGATGCTCATGGAATTTTTACCAACAAAAAGTTTTATAACTCTTGTTTAAATTTTTAAAGAAATTTTCTAATTATACTGTCTCGAGTCATAATATATGATTAATATCAACACTCATCATATTTTCAATCACTATATATCTTTTCAAATAATTAGTAGGGGTCAGATTAGTTAATATAGTTATTTAAAATCAATTTCAAAAATAGGTATAAAATCAATTTTTCTTAATTAACTAATCTGATACAAGGTCAAAAATGATTTTCTAGAAGGGGTTTTCAAGAAAAATTTCTGCTAAAATAAAAATTATTTCAAGTGAAAAATATGCAGATATTTTCTTTGAAAAACGATGTAGCAAATGAATGTTTCAAAAATTAATCACGTTCCACTAGTAATTTTTCTATCAACTATATTACCAGTGTAATCTGCATCTGAATTTCTCTTTCACTCAAAATCATCATCAATTGAATTTGATTGACCAAATCATGAAGTGTGCACAAAAAATTTCAAATTCAATTTTAACAACAATTTAAATGACATTCTTTTGAAATTGAATTGAAGCCGTGTAAATAATCAGAAAACCGTGAATATAGAGTCAGCCGTATTATAACCAATTGTAATATCCAACAAAACACTATTTTTAATCCAAACTGATGTATATGAAGTAATTCAAAGAATATAGAGAACTTTATAGTGTTTTTGGCATAAGAATATAATTGGCCAACTATGTTGAATAAGTCAAAGTAAAAATCACCATCTTTTCATCATCTCAATATTGGCTGATTTTAATTCAGAATATGGTGCGGATTATCACATTTAATATATCGTTCAAATAAATATACTTTTACATGTTTTTACCTTTACGATATTTTTCGTCGTTGTCCATTGTGATTCTGTCACCTTTATACTAGGCTAAGGAATTTTACTTTGTCGTCCGTTGTGTTTCTGGAGCAGCCAAAAATACAGAGAACGCTATTGTTGTTCCTTAGCCTGCCACCACACCTACACGATGAAAGATTTATGTGACCTATTTGTTTTTATAGGTCCATGGTTGTTAGTGGCAGAATAATTAGAATAATAATTTTGTGGAGACCCAAAACTATTTATAATTGTTCCCTTCGGCACCCAAATTTGTTTAACTTTGAGAGATTTTATATTTGTGCCTTTTGGAACCCAAATCGGTATAGTTTTCACATTTTTGGGTCTATACCAACAATTATTGTGACCGTGTCCATATTTTCTACAAATTGTGCACATAGAATTAACTTGATTAATATTGCTTTCAACAATTTTCGAATTATTATATCCAAGTCCTTGTCTAACCGTATTAACAGTTTTCTTTCCTAATAGCATATTCAACGATTTTTCACTTTTTGAAAATTTATCTAAAGTCGTTGACAATTGTTGGACTTGTGTTTTGAGAGATTCATTTTCGTTTAACAACTGTGTGCACTTTTTAATAGAATTCTCTCTCCTAGTATTTTCATTCTCTTTTAAAATTAGAATTTCATTTTCAAGTGATTTTATATTGATTTCTGATTTTTTAATTTCTTCTTCGAACGTTGGACACTTAGGGATCCTACGTTGATAGTTCTTAACTAATTGATCAAGTTGTTTATTGCATTCTATCAAATTATCCTTTTGAGATTCAAGTTTAGCGTATTTTTCCCTAAGTCGTTCAAAACAACCGTTTACTTCATGAAAATATATAAGCAACTCAGAATGGGTAAGTTTTGATACCTCACTTGGCTCGTCATCATCACTGTCAGTTGTATCACCTCGAAGACACAATTCTGCCTTTTCGCTTTCACTGCCAGTGCTTTGATCATTCTCGTCTATTTCATCCTAAGTGGCTACAAAACTTTTCTTTTTCTGTTTCTTTCCATGGCTGAATTTAACTTGTGGACAATCGGGTTTGATATGGCCGGGTTTGTTGCAATTATAACAAATAGTCTTTTGTTCTTCTGAGTAGTCTAGTGCTTTGGCTATTCTGCTTTTTGCTTTTTGAATTCTAGCTGAATTACCATGTTTCTGATTCCATTTTTTGAATTTCCTTATTAACAGCTCTAGTTCTTCTGCACCATCATCGTCGTCATCGTCATCACTATTAGTTGTTCCTTTAAGAGCTATTGATTTTCTTCGAGTGTCACCTCCTTCACGCTCTTCCTTGAATTTCATTTCTAGCTCATAAGTGGTGAGATTGTCGATGAGTTCTTCAACTTTAAGTTGTTTTAAATCTTTTGCTTATTTAATGGCAGTTACTTTTTCTTCAAAGCTTCGTGGAAGGACTCTGAGGATTTTCCGGACTATTTCCAATTCGATGTATGTTTTCCCGAGAGATTTTGATTTGTATACGATATTGGAAAGTCGTCCGTACATCTCTTTGACATTTTCTTCCTTCGCCATTGTAAAGTTCTCGTATTCGCTGCTTAGCATGGCAAGGCGAGATTCTTTGACTTGAGATGTTCCTTCGTGAGTCACTTCTAGTATGTGCCATATTTCCTGCGCAGTTAGACAATGTGAGACACGATTAAATTCAAATTGATCTAATGAACAGATAATAGAATTCATAGCTTTGGCATTCGTATTTTGTAATTTATTTTCTAGTTCTGTCCATTGTTCCTTTGGTTTCTCTATTTCCTGATTATCTACAGTTATAGTTGGAGTTTTATAACCTGTCTCAACAATATCCCATGCGTCAATGGTTTTCAAAAAAAATTTCATCCTATTTTTCCAAAAAGCATATTCACCATTGAACATTGGTGGTCTAACTATCGAATGACCCTCTGCAAAAGCATTATTAAAAGAAGCCATTTTAAAAATTCAAATTTTTTAAAACAAAATTTGATGTTTTCAAAAAATCGAATTTTTAAAACAAATGTTGACTTCTATTCCTAGCTCTGATACCAATTGTAGGATCGATTTCACCCTAGAGGGCGGGTGAATAGGGTGATAGTGTTAAGTACAAAAAATTAATCGCGGAAGCTTATAAATTAATTTCAACATAGATCACAGAACAATAGCAGCACAGATAATAACAGAATAATAAATGCAGAAATAGAACGACACAGAATTTACCCAGCTTCGGCAAAACCCTGCCTACGTGCTGCCCCCAAGGTTTCTACTAGAAATTAGATAGTCCCTCGCTTACACATGTAAACTCGCGACACCCGCTATCGACTAAATCTAACTCTACGCTCAAAACCCTGCCACAACTCAGCCACTGAGTTGCGAATTCTCAAGCTACGCCACGTAGCTTGTCCCCTAGTCACACGACTAGAAAAATAAACAGTTTAAAAAATGAAAATACAAATTAAAAACAATTTAAATTAAAAACAACCCTACTTTCAAATAAAAACCCTTTATAAACTAAAATTCTTAAATATAAGATAAAGGCCGGCCCCTTTTATTATTTTGACCCGATCTCCTTTTTTCTTATATGCTCCGTTCCTTTGAGATAATGGTGGCCGTGTTCTTCTCGTTCCTCCTGATTGCAAAATTAGGGCTTTTGTACTTGATCCAAATTAGGGCTTTCGAAGAGCCGTTACTACTTCGATCGAATCCGTGGTTGTACGAGAGTTGCCTTGCTCGATCGATTTCTCGTTGCTCTCTCTGGCTACTTCGATGAGTTCGATTCTTCCTTCTGGTTATGCTTTGTTACCTTTCGATTTTCGTATTCGAACTCTATGCTCTGATTGCCGATGATGATTGGGCTTTTATATAGGTCGAATTCCTATATTTGCATTCGTATATATTTGATTGAATTCGTCAAATTCTTTTCTTTGGCCGCTTGATTATGTTTTGATGCTTGGGATTTGATCTGACTTTGTCAATTTCGTATTTTTGATGCTTGGTTAACACGGCACTGTTTGATTCAAATTCGTGATGACACCAGCTTTAATTTTGACTTTGTCATATTCGTATATTTCATGTGTTGATTTCTTGGCTACCACGGTATTTTGTTTTCTGGCATTTTTTACTTTGACTTGTTCAACATTGACACGGCGATTTCACTGTCACTTCGGCCTTGATACTGAGTGTTTACTTCGACCATGAATTTGTTACGGATTTCGTGTATACCACTCCACGACTCTGCATTACTTTGACCATCACTGTTTTTCATCCCTGCGAGCTTCGTCTCTGGCCTTGTTTGATTTTGTTTTGTGTCTGGTCGACATTTGATGTTTGTAGCTTGTGATTGCCACTGTGTTGCATTGTTATTGATACATGGTTGTTCTGTTGGTTCTTCTCAAAAATTGATGTGCCACTTCTCTATACACTTGGGCTTGTAGTTGATGGTAGTTGCTGTGTCATTACTGGTTGCTTTGGGATTTAACTTGAGCTTTGTACATCCACTCTTGATGCTGCACCGTTCACTGTTGCACTCGATCATATTGACTTCAGTTGTATTTCTTTGAGATGCTTTTTGCCTCTGTACAATTGTTGCTTCCCTGACCTGTTGTAGTGTTCTTGTAGTCAAGTCTGCATTGCTTTTATCAACTGGCTTGTTTCAGTTTGCATCATGCTTTTGTGCATTTGGATTTTTGGTCGACCCTATCTCCTTGAGTTGCAGTGCTTCATGTTGTATTCATCCCTGCAGTATATCCTGTTGCATTCTTTGATGATTCATTGGTGCACTTGTACTTAGTCATTGTATGTTGACACTGAGTTTGAGCATTTGCACATTTGCAGCCTTGGTCTTCATACTGTATTCTCGGTATCATGCTTGTGCATTTCTCTGTTGTATTACTGTACACTGCATAGTGGTCTTCATTGTGATGATTTTGTTGCTCTGACTTGTATCACTTGATGTCTTGAGCTTCAACTGTGCTCCAAGTCTGTCCATACTTGCCCAGTTTACACAGATGCTCCACTTGTTTATTTTGTTCAAGTGTACTTGTCTTCATTCTGACCATGTTGGCACTGGGTTACTGTCTTGTTTATATTAGACTAGTCGACACTTGATTCTTGAGTTTTGGCCATTTGCACCTTTGTTGAATCCAGTTTCACAGCTCGGGTTTGACCTTGTGCTGAAGTTAATATTTTATTTATGTTGCACGTGAGTTGAATCCGATAATTTGGGTTTGACCTGTGCTCACATGTCCCTGTAATTTTATCAAGTGTATATATCGGTGTGCACGGCCTTGTGGCATATACAGTGATACACTGTGTATGTCGCAAGTTGTTCGTGTATGATGAATTCAAATTTAAACGATGACGACCAACCCAAATAACCGAGGCAAATATTATTTTCAAAATTCACATTTTATTTTATATTGCAAAAATATTTCTTTTTCAATTTTACTGCGTTAGTGAATATTTTTGCAGATTGCTCAGATGCTGGATTTTAACTGGAATGAAGTTGAAGATAAATACAAGTGTGAGTGATATGTAGTGAGTCAACTGTAAATGTAAAATTGTGATGTAATTGAATTTGTATCAAAGTTGTATAGTGAATAGTGAGAGCTTGAATTTGTACTATTCAAAATTGTAATAAATATTTGTTTGAATAAAATATTCGTTTGAATTCAAAATCTGTGTTATTTATTCTACTCAGCAAATATTTATTTAAAATGTGAAAAATAAAATAGTGTATTAACAAATACATATAAATGAATATATATATGTTTATTATCATCAAACAAAAATCATATAAGCGCATATTCAACAGTTCCGACATCTTTTGATTCTGACGGGTTAAAAACGCATATAACAAATGCCATTTAAAGTAGTTGCTTTATAACTAACCTATCTATTTGTAAACATTTAATTGGTTTCCATAAACTTTTCAAATTTTTTCTCAAAATAACCTCCGCATATTTTCAGATCTAAACAAAGATTAATTTAACAAATAAGCCCTTCCATTAAGCAAAACCAATGAAACAATTAAGTCCTTCTTCTGAAATAGTTTTATTTCCATAGGAAATTACTTAGGAAAAATCTCCAAAAATAACAAAAATTCACTTTTAATATGTTCCCTAGCAAATAAAAATTTCAGACCTAATTTTTTCTTATAATAGCCGAAATTAATTTCTAGCACATTTATTTATGTTTTCGTTTGAAAATTCATAACAAATTTTCAATAGCTTGGAAAATTTTAAAAATTAAAACCCATCTCTAAAATCATGTTTTACATAACATATAATTTCCTCATGGCCTTCGAAATCTATAGTATATGGATCGCTAGATGTCCATATATTATGTTTAGTTTTTTAATTTGCTTTCTATTTGGCCTTTGTCATCTTGCGTTGATGTTGTTCAGGTAGTCTCGTTGCATGTTGCCTTGTTTTGATGACTGTTTGTTTACCAGCTATATTCGTCTGCTGATTGGATCATAAAAATGCTTGTCTCTTGAGTTTACCTAGCTCGCAACTTCATCAAACTTAGTCATTCCCCCAGAATATAGGTTGAATCATGATGTCAGAGGGTCGAAGAACACATGAGTTAACACCATGGATCGCTAGCGATCCATGGGCCATGGATCGCTACGATCCATGTCCTTAGCGTATTTTTTCATTCTTTTACTCTAACTTCCTTTGGCTTGTTACTCTAATCGTTTTGGTTGGATTTTGTGCTATTTTAACTTGATCAATATGTTCTTACATCTTTTGGATTCTGACGGGTTAAAAATTCGAATAACATTTGCCCTCAAGGGTATGTCTTCGTTGAAAACAAGGCATGCTCTATTAGTAATCCCTTTTCAGCTTCTGCTTGTCGAATTTCAAGTAGTCATGTTAAGGCCATACGAATTTGAATTAGACTAGACCGTCGCTTGCTAATTTTTGCCCTGGATTTCCATTGCTTGTCATAGAGACAAAATTTCACACAACGTAGTGGGTAGAAGTCGCTAGGAAAATTTGAGGTCGAAGATGGGCAATTCTATGGATCGTTAGCGATCTGTCATGATGGATCACTAGCGACCCAATTACTTACGATTTTTTCTTGCATCTTTCTTGTTCCTATTTAAGCCTTTCTACCAGACCTTCCTCATTCTTACTTTGCGATCCAAGCCTTCTCCAGTGAACTAATCCGAGCATCCTATTGATATGACCTATCTTTCGATTGAACCCTAAGTTCATCCAACCTTCCAGCGTCATCATGGACAATCCTGCAATCGAATTCATAGCCTTGTTGCCCCCATTTTACCACTATTTCAAGTCCTTTTTTTCCGCCATCAACTAAACCCTAGGTTAGCTCATTCACTTGCATAGATCACCGTCGATCCATTAATTAGGTTGCTAGTTCGGGAACTTCAACCTTCCTTGCCTCTTGGTTACCGATTCAAGGTGGGTTTGGTTATTATAATGTTGACTTGTCATCTTGGCGATGATAGTCGTGGAAAGTCCGAATTGATTGCAATTTTATGAAGGAATTTAGTAAACCAAGCTCTGAGTTCTTCACCGAATGACATTCGGGCCTTGCCCCAGTGCTTGACACGTTTTGCTGTCTTCGTCCATAAAATCAAAATCGACTTGCAAAGAGTCACATCGTCGATACAGTACGACGCATTGCGAGTTGGCTGTAGCCCTTCCGGAGGACTTGGATTGATCTTTTTTTATTTTTCATGCTCGTGTTCCTATATAAGAAGAACATTCCTCATCGCTTTAGATAAAAAATCCGTTATCGATCGTTGATCGATATCAGGTAAGTGTATAAAAGTAAAAACGAAAAGAAAATGATACGGGAATCCATTTTCCTTTCCCGCTGTGAGCGAACTATCTACACGGGATAGAGCATTTGTACTTTTTAGGATACCGTGCTCACCCTCTATAGACAATACACCACACTTGCTCCGAAACATACTTATCTCAACGGTATAAGCATATTACCAAAAAAATAACTTTCCGTGCCTTGAAACAAAATCGTATACTTATTTTATCAGTATAATTACATTTACAAACTTTTCAACGTTTTCTTCTTCCCAAATCCCATATTAAATAACCATACATTTCTTCCACATAGAACATCCCGCTTATCCTTTATCAAAAATTCCCTTTTTAAAAGCTTATCTCATTTTCAATTAACTTATAACTTTGAAAATAAAGTTATAACCCACTTTTATAAAACCTTAAGTTAATTTATAAACCTCTTTCCAAATCTCATAAATGATTTATAAATCTTTTTCCTATTTTTAAAACTCTTTGGATAAACCTTTCTATACTACTTTATAAAATATCCTTTATAAATATCATTTACAAAACATCATTTGTAAAACACCTTAATAAACCTTTTCCTTAGAAAAACTCCTTTCTATAAACAAGTTATCATTTATAATACCTTTATAAGAATTATACAACTTTAAAAACCATTTGTAAACCCTTAGCCCCAAATTGATTAAAGAATTAAAGAAAATTCAAAACCATACTTTATAAATTCCAAATGAGGTTTAGCAGTCCCAATGATACTAATTTAAGTTTCCATTTAATTTCAATTCCATTACCAAATCACATAACAACTACTTACATAAGCTACCATATATGTAAATATAGTTCATATCCCATCAGGGAATAACACGTCAATATAACTAATTAGCATATACAAGTCCAAATAACATAACAACTGGACGGTGATTTATCCTGCTGAATAGATGTCCAAACAATTCAATCAATTAATTGTAGAACGGAAATTATTCTGCTTAACACATGTCCACACAATTAAATCACTTACACTATAACAGAATGGTGTTTAGTTCTGCTAACGGATGATAATTAATTCTCCTAATCATATGGGTTACTTAAGGGTCCGAACAAGAGATCTTGTAGTGTAACAGCCCTAGTTTTTCTAGCAATTTATTTCTTTTAATTTTTAAATCTTGAAACTAATTTTTAAATTTTATATAATTTGATTTAAATCATTTCCTTAAAAATACTAAATATGGAAATTTAAAGTTGTGAAACGGTTATTTGGTTAAAAGACGACTCTATCCGCTATGTAAATAAAATGAATTTGTATATATAATATATGTAAACCAATTAAATTTTAGTAATAACTTTGAAGAATTTAGTGTTTATGACCTGTCAAATTTCGCGTTTAAAAGGCGCGAAAAATTTATGGTATAAGTAACGTAATAAACGTAAATCAAAAATGTTATTTTAATAGAAATTTTGGGTGTTTTGTATTGCGTCAGTTTGGCGTATTTTAAAAATCATATTTAAATATCTATATGGATCAAGATATCAGTCAGTAGTTTTATAACAAACGTTACTCTCTTTTTCCCATAACTGACAAATTGGTTTTAAACTTTTGTATATACCTTTAAAATTCCAAAATCTTTGCTAAATCAAATTCTACTGTTTCAATCAAGCAGTCACCACAAGATTGGGACCAGTTTCAAATTGCTTTCACTACTGCTATAAGATAAGCATGCATCTTTTTGGGAAACTATATATTCCTTTTACGTTTTGAAATTTGCATATTATCTTCTTGCCGTTGCTTCCCCTTGTAATTCGTTCATTCCTCTTTTATCTTAACGCACGAAGATTCAAATCAATCTCATGCCTTTTTTTTCTATTGATTTTGGCCTCAATCAATTCTTTACCTGATACGTTCAAAAAAAAAGAAGCAAGAATATCTCTTGCCATTTATCAATTGTTTCCGCATGCCCAAAATAGCGCAACCTTTATCAATATATACCAGCTCGTCCAAATCTTTTGCATCTCCTGTAGCTTCAATTATCTCCTCCGAGCGTGAGTGCAAACAATCAGGTATGGGTTTCTTTTCTTCTTCCAGTTTCTAGTTGTTTCTCGGTTATCTCCTTGCCATGCTCGGCTACTTCCCCACCATGACCTAGTCAGCTTGCACCCTACTTTCCCCATCTTGCAAAGCCACAGCCTCCACTATTCCCTCAGCCTACAGTGGGTATGCACGGCCGAGCCCTGATGATCAAGCTCCATTTGCGACTAGCCAATAGTATTTGTGTTCCCTTCATCACTGCCTGATACGCATGCATAAAAAAAAGAGAAAGAAAAAAAGAAGAATAACAGAAGATAAGTGGGAGAGAGAGATGTAGCCGATCCTTTACTGGGTAAGTTTTAACAAGCATTCCTAATACTGAGTGCTTGCGTGCATAGTTTGAATAGGCTGGGCGAAACTTTGCATGTGTACACGCAGAACTGGGTGAAATTGGGTAGGGAGAAGAGCGCGTGAGTTTTGTTGGGGAAAGAGATGTTAACGTGTTGCATAGGTGCATGTTTTGAATTGGAGTTTTGATAGAGACGTGGGTATGTTGCAAGAGATTGGCAGGGATGTGTTATATATATATATATATATATATATATATATATATATATATAAAGTAGCGTTCATATGCAAGCAAGCCGAGACTATTTGGGCTGAGCATGGGTTAAGTGGGGGAACCGGTCGAGTCGTATGGTTTCCGTTCGTCCCGTTTTGCTCAAAATTTTCGCGTTAAAATTTTCTTAGTTTGATTGTTATTAATTCGTTTCCTCTTTCATATATATATCGGTTAGCAGACTCCACATCAAATTTGATCGTTACCCACTGTGCGTTTCATTTCCGGTGGATTTTCGTTTTGAATCAAATTTTGTCTGTAGCATTCAGGTGAGTATTTCTCACCAGACAAACATGCCTATATTTCTGTGAATTATCACAAGTGTATTTGTAAATTTTTATTTAAATTTTTATCTTCCTGTAATATAACGTATGATGTTAAACCCCATTTTAAATTGACACCCCATCAATTATTTATCTGTTGTAATATTACTGCAGTTATATTATTTAATGCTTATTTATTTATTAAATCATCACTGCAAGTTCCCTGTAAAATTTAGATAGTTATAGGCTGAAATGATAGGCCTAAACGATGATTATTATTTATTTATTCAGTTAACTGTTTAATTTTAACTTGGGATTGCGGGTTTGAAATGATAGAACCCGGGGTTTTGTAAATTGCGGATTGAAATGATATGAATCCGTATCACTTGACCTAGGCTAGAAAACTATATACAGACCCGTGGTTTATATAATATTTTTCTGAAATATTTTAATTTATTTTTAAAAATAGAAGTTTATAATATTCTGGTTTAAATGATTTAAAGGATTTTTATAAAGATTTATAATGATTTGAATGAGTTAAAAATGTTAAATAAATAAATAAATGTTTTAATAAAATTTTGGAATATAACTTATTTTGGGAAATTCTGGATTTCGTTAAAGTTAAGATTTCAGTTAAGAAAATAATTAATAATAAGTTATATTTGGAATTTAAAAACTAAAATTGTTAAGAACGTAATCTATTATAGCATTTAAGTGCTGTCTTTTAGAATTGAACTGTTTTAACCTATAGACGTTAGGTAGCATTTCAGAAGTGTTACGGAAACTGAAATTGATTGTTTTAAAACAAATTTATGGAAATAATCTTTGGAAAAGGGTTTTAAATTTGGAAGTTAGTATGTAATTAATAAAAATAGGAATTGATTTTGAATGGTTTTAAATGGAAGAATTTAATTTATTCCTAAATAAATTGAATAGATTTAAATGGTATATTATAAAATGACCAATGTTTAAAACAATATTTGGATATTGAAGATATTTGAAATTTATTTTTGATTTCAAGGTATAAATACCATTTTTAAATGTTGTAACCACGGGTTATAATAACGTTTGGTTGTTAAAGAGACCGGGATCGGATATCTGGCATACTCTCTGTCGATACCGAAAACCACTTTACCAACCGTGTACGCGGTGGAGATTCCAGAATGAAGTAGGATGGTGGTGACGGTTCCTTTAAGGTAAATACGTGGACCCGACTCCCGTGAGTTGGCATAAGGTGGCTAAAACAGGAGCGATTCTCGGATTAATGAGGTAGCACCTCTGATCGAACGCACTTCTTCGCATGCCATTCTATTACTCTTGTGATTGTTTTGGTGCGCACCTTTGATTTGGGAGTGTTGTTCGAGGTGGGCGGTAACTGCGGCTACGCGTTTCCATCGGTCCGAGTAGCAATTGGTATATCTACCCTGGCATTGCCTAGTTGTGCCGTGTCACCTACCATAGCGAGCCTTATACGATTTGGTTTTGTACCATACCTATGGAGTGCCCTCTGACGACGCCCAGTACGGGGGAGATTACGGTACTGTATAGACTATGGGAATATATTCTGTGTTAAGGGCTATATGGGTAACCCCTTAACACTATTAAAAAGTAAGTTTATTTTATAAATAGTCACTATTATAATAGCGCAATATACTACATAGTAAATAGTTTAACGGATCCTTAGAGGATGGGCGGTCCCAAGCATCCTTTAAGTTACTTGCTCTATATTACAGTACACTAGAATTAGCTTACAATTATATAAGTATGTATGTCCTGACTCGAGTGTTTGTGTTTATTTCTTACGCTCGGGTCAGCCTGAGTTGCAGCTTCAGTTTTCTTTCCCCGGAGCTAGGACATCCCGTAGATCATTCGTGCTGCCGGAAGCTTTTCAGTCTATATCTTATTTGTAATCAAGACTTTGGAAGACTCTGTTTTCTATTTATGTTTTATAAATCGTATTGAAGATTCTAAACTATGTAATTTTATTTGGTAAAGATTTTTATAGTGGCTTCATGAACCACTGAATATTTTAATTCCGCTGTGAGTTTCTAATATCTGGTCTGTGATTTTGTGTTTTTTTATTTCATTTTCTCCTAAGTTATTTACAATCTATTGTTTTGAACTATTCAAGCTCGACATGTCCTATTTATTGTCGAATTTGAATGGTACAAAATAGTGGGTCGTTACATGTAATATGGAACCAATTTACTTTGAAAAAGAATGTTAATTAAAACACATTCGCTTCGTTAAAAATCACCTTTGAAAAATTAATAGTATATTTAATTATCTTAAACTCTAACTAAATCTTAATTAATCCAATTTAAATCAAGATTAAATCGTAATTAAACTCTAATTAGGCTTAATGAACTTTATTAAGTACCATTAACTTCCTAATGCAACTTGGTTAAGGTTAAACCAAAACTGTTTAAGAGTTAAACCTTATTTAATTAAATATTAATTAGATAACCCATTAATTAAATAAATATTTAATTAACCATTAATCTAAATTAAATAATTATTAATCACTTAATTACTTCTTAACCCCACTAACCACTAACTAAAACTTTATAAATCAATTAATAGTCATTAACATAACATAAGTAATGATTAACCTCTAATCACCTTCTTAATAACCAATTAGGTGCTAATTATCTTCTAATTAACTATTTAATTAATTAGTTAATTATATAATTACATTACAACTTATTTACTTTTTAATATTACTAACGAAGTTTCAAAAACTTTATAAACTAATTTCAAAATAAAACAAAATTGAAATAGAAATTCAAACCATTGCCGAACTGCATCCATAGCTATTGTCGCTATGAGTGCAGTTTTCTCTAACCCACCTATAAGCAAAGCCATTTTACTAAAACCATACTATTTCATGATTGAAACATACCTTAGTAAAATTTCAACTTTAAAACTAATTACACAAACTTTAACCAAAATCTAAACCTTAAACTCTTGAAACGAGTTTGATCTCAAATCCGTCACGACAACATAAAAAGTTTCAACTTTGTTTCAACCCATCATGACTATAGTCAAGTTCATCATTAACCCTTTTTATTCACACATCACATTCATACAACAAATTGTATACATATATCAATATATATACAATTACTAATTTTGCAATAACACATACATTCGAGTGCCAACACTAACCCATAAATTTGCACTTGTCATCACATTCAAACATGCCAAGAGCCAACGTATGTATAGCATACATATAGCTAAGGATCAACATAACATATAATGGTATGTTCTTTCCAAAAGAATAGTAATTTACTCACCGAATCCAAACTCTCACTAAATTAGAGTATGACATAGCACTTCGATTCCTAAGCAATAAGACTGAGTCTTGAATGTTGAACGCATAAGGTAGGGTCGGCCTTGAAGGGAAGAGGAAGCGAGACTTGTTTTGGAAACGTGGAGTGACTTAAGATAAACATCGAATTCTCAATAATAAACCCAAAAATAGGTCATTTTGGAATTTCAAAAAGCACTCAGAGCGAAAGTTATTGGGATTTCTTTTCTCTATCATTTCAAAAAAGGTTCACTCATTTTCGATTTTTGTTGAAAAAGTTATGATCAAAAGAAGCAGGGTAATTTTTGGACTTGAAATTCTAAGTAAAAAATTACTTTACAATGATTGGGTATTTTGACATAGCTATGCTAAAAATATGAAAAAGTAGTCAAATAGAATGTTGTAGCCATTAAAATTTCACATGGTTTCTGAAAAATAAAAACTCCATTGGAGTTTGAAATGAGGAAGAAAAGGATGGTAGAAAGAAGAGAAAAAAGGAGAAACATATAGGCTATTTATAGGCAAGATTTCACACCTAATCACTTTGCCAAGTCACATCACAAATCTTTTATAATATATATATATATATATATATAATTATGTTTAATCACATCACTCTTATATATATAATTATATTTAGTCACATCACTTTCTTATATATACAATTATTATGTTTAGTCACATCACTTTCAATATATATATAATTATTATGTTTAGTTACATCACCTTTGTATATATATATATATGTATGTATGTATATAAGTTTAGTTTTTTTAGCAAAGCTAGTCGGGTTTAAAGAGGGCTATGCCACTGTATATATATATGGAGAAAACTTGTGTTATGTACAGGTACAGGATAGCTAATAGGGCAAGAATAGCCCAAAAAACAAGTCAAAAAAAGCATAGGAGCTAGACTAAGGTGCATAGCTACTAATATGACAGGATTAGTCTCCAAGAGCAGATGAGACACGACTAACATCCGAGCTGGATCAATAATATGTGAAAAGCCAGAGAAGAGAGTTGCAAGATTTGGACTGTATCGTTCTTAATCTGGAGAGTAAATAAATTTCCTATCCCAGCTGACATCATAAAAGTGAATTTTGTTCTCTTCACCAATATCCCTGATACTAGTAAGGGACATACCCTCACCCTCATATCGTAGATAAGATAACGACTCTCACCCTCAATATCACAGATAAAGGCGTAAAAAGTGTCAGTCTCAGACGAGTACCTAATACTAGTAGGGGCAAGAATCCAGGTACGTTCCTCAAAATTACATATAATTGAATCTAATGGTGCAGCAGGTGCAACTTCAACCAGGGCCGTAGGAGAAATATCAAAGGAATGTCAGGAGTATCGACAAATGGAGCCACACATTGTTTTGCGTCAAGAGAAGACGATACAGTTGTGGGAGGAGTATCCTTCGGAACCCATTTATGGATAGGAGGATGAGGCGAAGGAATTTAGGAACCCGATCAGCAATGGGAATAATGCAAGTAGAGGTCGGGCTAGAACACACATCCAAAAGGTGACCAAAAGATGGACAAGACATACAAATCGTAGGTTTTCAATATTAGCGAACTCTTACATCAGCAAAATGGCCCTCATCCAGTTTGACTTTTATCATTGAAGGTAAGGATTTGGCAGGAGTAGTTTCGATCAAAGCTTTGGCATAAATTAATCTCTTTCTAGCTACAGTTTTAGCATCATAACATATCACCTTACCAAAGAGACCTGCGAGCCAATCAATCCCGATAAGAGGTTGACCAATAGATGATATGTGAGAAAAGTGGGCCTAAATAGGAATAGATAAAACCTGAGCACGGGCCTTATCAACAGATGGACACCAAGTTGTAATAATGAAAGGATTCCCATCGATGAGAATTGGGTCGGCTTCTAGTATGTGCTATCTTTCATCAATATGTAAGAATTTAAAATTGAACATTTCATTATCATAATGAACGCTCAACCCCCTTTGGCTTCCACACCTAATTGCATCTAGCCTTATATGTATGATAGGGTGGATTGGAGTCAAGGAAAAATCCTACCAAATAATCTTTCTAGAAACCAACACCGACATCAAGAAATTCCAAGGGTGGAATCATGATTCCGTTAATCTCAACAGTATCAAAACATCAAGGAGTATACACACCTGCATTATTTGGCAATTTGAAGAATAATGACGACCACAAAGAGGCTGCCTTTGGAAGAAGAGGTTCAACAGGGCCAGCTAGATAAACATCTAGCGAATTACCACTAGGAGGAGTGCTATTTAGGGGGATTATTGGTTCGACATATCATAAGGCACGTGGAGTGAAACCACTCCGAGTTCCACTGATAGAAACTTTGGTACTAGAAGCGTCTACTATAAAAACACTTTCAGCACTGCGATCAACAGCGACAGCCATGGACCCAATAACAATTTCTTCGTGCTCACTTTTTGCATTATCAGTTATATCTCCAACATTCAAACCTACCACAGACTACGACCAAGTGGAATTACCAACGGTAGCTAATAGCGGTGATAAAGGGTGCTCACCTACAACCATAGGATAGTCAGGTATCTTAGATGCAGCTGTATGAAAGAGTTCGTATCAGAGAGCAAACTAGCAATAGGATTATCTCCAGATGTCGTAAAATTTGTAGGAACTGTTGCGTTGAGGTGAGAAGCTTTAAGCGAAAGAACTTTGACAGGCTCGTTAGAGGCAGAAGTTACATCAATGCAGCAAGAGCAATTATGATTTTCAAAGATTTATTCCAGAAGCCATTCGCAGTCGTAGGCAAAGCCGTTGTCTCAGACACGGAAGGATATACAATCTCAGACATTGAAGCAATTGACAACAAGGAGGTGTCGATGTCACCAGTGCGCGATTAAGATCAACCATGCAGAAGAACAGGCAACAGCTTCTTCTTAGGAATAACAGAGACAAGGCTAGAAGGTAGAGATGAGGCAGTGATAGAGCAGAGGAGGAAACTAGCGCACTCAGATGAGTGGAAGAGGGAAAACGCGGAGGCCAATGTCGCAGATCTAAAATTCGCGGTCGCCATAAAATTGAGAATAAATTAATTTAACCTTTATGTTTTATTTTTATATATAAGTTTACTTATTAATTAACTAAGATGTGACAAAAATAATTATTGTTAATGATTACAAATCAAAGATTTGACAATACTTAGTATATATATTTATATAAAGTGTTTATTATTTTTATGTCTTGTCCCATCACTTACTAATTAAAATTAATATAAGATAATTTATTTCTTAAATGTATTATTATCTAGTTTATTAACTTATATATATATATATGTATGTATATATAGTGTAGAAAGACGAACACCATTCCCGACAACTTTCAATTATCGAAAGGCAGAAATTTAGGAAAACGTTCTTCGGTCTCATTTTCTGTTTTCTACAAATTATTTAATTTGGTAAACAAATTTTGAAAACGATTTTGCCATGATTATTAATTAGTTAAAATGAGTTTATTTTCATTATAAAACCTATATATTGAATATTTAAAATTAATTAAATATTCACTAATCAAAGTAGTGAAATTCTAGGTCGTTACACCTTTCATATTTGCGCTTTGTGTTGGACCATATCTATCTTTTATATTCATAGCAGATAAATGCAATTTTAGGTATATTGATGAAATGCTAAAAAAGTATCGACTCTTAATACAAATAATATTATGTATATATAGTTACATGGTAGTGATTCTTATATAAAGGAATAGACCCCTATAAATCTAAATATCATTTCTTCTTCTAAACATTAACTCTTTATGATGGAGCTAGGCATGTACTTTAAAGTTGAAGTACAAAAACTGCCATGTTCTTGTAATGTGAATTTTATAACAAGTAAATAGTAAATGAAAATAAATAACTGATACAAACTCTGCCAACATTTGCATCATCCTATATCATTTTAGGGTTTTTGTGCGTTTATTATTAGATCCACATTTTACTCATCACATGTAACGAACAACTAATTTATCACTTTGATAAATTATATTTATTTTTAAATTTATGCAAATAAAAGGTTGATAATATAAATAATATTGTTTCAAGTGATAATAAGTAATAATAATCTTGTTTGGAATAAATATTTATAAAGATATTTTCCTTGTAATCTATATCGATAAAATGGCATATATTCAAATATAGATTTATGAATTGAGATTTAATAATTAAATAGTTATTGTAATTATTCAAATTATTTTAAATGATGATAATTCATTTTGAATAGTAATAAAGTGATAATAGATCATTTATAATGGTTTTTTGTAAAAACATATATTTGATTTGAAAATATAAAGAAAAATCGGTAATGCTTTATCGGTATAATAATCATTATTGCAAATAATCGTTAATATTAATTTATATGGTTTTATAATTCAAATATGATCATTTTAATTAATTTTAAATGATAAGAAATTTATTTTCAAATTTTGTTTACAAATATTTATACGTTAATTAATAAGTGAAAATGTGACCGACAATCGGTTCCTTGGATATCAATGATTTAACAAACAAAAGTTGTTCGAAGATGTTGGAAGTGTTATGCACCTACATGAACATACATATACAAACATACATACATACATACATACATATATATATGTCACGAGGACATGATAACATATACATGTGTACATGAACACTTATATGTATATATTACAAATTAATTCAAAAATTCCTAAAGCTTAACCTTAAAGTGACCATAGAGCAAACATCAACTCATTGTACCACATCATCATCACACCATAACCTCACATCATACTACATAGACTAAGAGGGGAGCCATGCATGTAGAGGGGTAGAGGGTGTGGGCAAGGGTCGTTTTGGTAGTTTTGCTTTTGAATATTTAATTCTATGTTTTTCCAATAAATAACACCCCTCTTCTCATAAATTCCTAGTACCATTTCCCTTCTTCCTATTCTTTTCGTGCTTTCTAAGGTCCTCTCTAATGACTTCTTATTCATAGAAAAAAATTATAAAAAAGTTAGGGAAAAATATCTCAAATAAAAGAGGAAAGTATATACACTAGTTTATAACATCAATCCGCTTTAAAACTAGTTCAAAACCCCTCCACTACCCTTCCAAAATCCACAGCCACTACCCTAAACCACCAAGGCCATGAGTTCCAAGCTTTATCGTGCACATCTAATGGTCTTGGACTTGATTCCATAAGCTTCGATGAGTCGATATTGGAGCTATAGCCGATTTTATATTAGCTCGAAGGGAAAATAAAGGTGGGAACTCCTAAATTATCGTATTATAATCGTGGATGATGATATGACGTTTGCAATGGATGTTTAGTATGCTTTGATCATCAAGTCTGTTTGTTTCATATGATGTTGAATATATATGATGTTGAATATATAAGAAAGGATTAATGATTTTGTATATAACAAAAAGGTTGTTCTCGAAAGATATTTCTCTAGAAGCGATTAAGATAAAAGAACTTAATCAACTAAAGAATGATTCCCTATTCACAGCACGTCTTTTTGTCGATGAATGGATTGAAGAAATTTGGGTCGGATTTGTGGTAATTCTTATCCGAAAATGACTTTGAATTAATGTATGCGTTCGAAAAATGAAGACTTGATAAAGAAATGAAGGATGAAAGCCGAATATTTTCGGGGTGAAAGGACTGCTTGCTGATAATTCTTGTTAGCTCCCAAGTACTAAAGTAGTAGTGGTCCCTTCACTGAAACTCTTTGGGTTGCAAGGACTTCTCGCTACTAATCGTAGGTGTAACTCTCGACAAGATGTGGTAGGAGAGTGCCTTCGGTTTCATTCAATCCTAGAATGAACTTGTACGGACGAATGTCTGACGTTGCATTTCTAGTTGCAAATGTGATCTCTAGGAACGTATTGTCTGCTTGATGGTGGAGAAGGCAATTTCTCTTAGCTTAACATCCTCTTTGAAGGTAAGAGCTCAGGAGTTATATTTTTGTAGAAATCAGTTGTGTAACCATGAAATGGAAGTGTGGCATTCAATGTGAAATGTGCAGAGTGAAAGGTAATCACTACCTCAAGCCTCCCACCCGGAAATGTCTGTAACATGGAAGATGTGGCAAGGCTATGTGGTTTGCAACCATTAGGATATGATCATTTGGATATATGCTACAAGGGCCCTCGGATAGGTCGGTAACGACCGAGGTGATGACATATTCGATACTATCTAGTGAAAAAGGTAGGCCGGTCTTGTGTTGGTAGAGGTGCAAATATTCTATTGACCACGGTACATTCCTCTAGAGATGTACTATCGAAAGGTAGTCCCTTTACCTTGTCATTTGTATGGAAATCCATTCTTCAATAAGTACCTTCCATTTTGTTTGTGGAGCCTAGCATGCTAGAATTTAATAGTGGTAACAATTTCAGTTAAGATTAATAAGTTTACATGCAAACGCTTTCAAGGATATATCATCAAAGTAATAACAAGTGATTTTACGTAATTATGATTTGGACATCATAAAGTAAAAACTTGTTCCATGTTGATGTGCGACGTGGTCTTAAGAGATACCCTTTTGTTTTGAAAATGTGTATTTTGAGTTCCCACACCAGTCCCATGACCGAGCTGGAGTTTTTTTTCTTTTCCTTAAACTCTAGGTGCCCTAATTTTACCAGGCATCTTAGTAGTCAGGTTTAGTTAGAAAAAAAATCTGAATGGAGCTTGAAGCACGGAATCAGAAGATTTTTTTGAAGATTTTTTCCACCACACTTGAGTAGTATTGTATTCTGCCTTTATAAGGACATATATTTATAGTCTACCATGTTTTAAACTCTGATAATTATATTTAAATTTCCACTATAAAGTTTATATTGAAATTGTTATCCCGCTTTTTGGCAAAGCCGTGATACCAAAAGATCGATCAAAAATGAAAGATAGTTCGTCACAAAGATTGGTTATAACTACTTCACTATGGATATCGATGAATTTTGTTCGAGCCCGGATCAGGCTACAATTAATAGGACATGACTAGCAAATCCACGAGAGCCAACGTTTCAAGTTTCAAGTCAATCCGAGTTCGTATGCTCAAGATATGATGAATTCAGTTTGAGAGAGATAGCCCTTGTTCGGTTTGAATCCATAGGATACCCTATAGTTCGAATCGATGGCCAGGAATCATGTTCGCATCCATCGGTTCGAATCCATCTACTTCAAATCCACCAAGCTTGGAAGTCCTTCGAATCCATCGAGTTCCTCCTACTTCGAATCCATGGACTTCGCATCGACACCTTCGTATCCATCCCGATGGTCCACCTTCGAATCCATCAGGGCAGAGTACCTCGAGTCCGTGAAGCAGCTACACTTCGAACCCATGCTGTTCCTGGCCTCGGATCCATACAGTTGAGACGGCTTCGTATCGATCAACTGCTATAGGCCACGATCGATACGACTGCACCTTGCCTCGAATTCGTTCCCTCGAATCCACCAAGTCAAAGTAGCGAAAATAATGGAGTCGACCCAGTCAAACCGGAGTTGTAACAACCCGCATATTTAACGATTTTATATTTAGATGTTTGATTTAAATATAGCGTCGTTATTCGGATTTTGGGGTCCGAAATGTTACTTTCTGCAAATGGCCGAATTGGAGCTCGAAACCATTTCCATTGAGTCCAAAATGGCGTTTGCGATCTTTTTGAGTATAATCTTTGATATGTTTGGAGTTTGTGAAATTTTGGCTACTTTTCCTATTGGGTTTGGGATTGGGTTCAACCCACTAGCTCACTTAACCCCCTAGCTCAACCCTTCTCTTCATTTCATCTTCATTTCATTTTTATTCCTCAAACTAAAAACTGAAATGGGGGAAAGGAAAGAGGAAATAGAAAATTAGCAAGCCCTAGTTCTCCTTTGTATCTTGATTTCTTGCTCCAAATTCATAGAGAATCCATTGGTAAGTTCATCTCCATCTTCTCCATCTCTTCTCCTCTTCAATTTCTGTAATTTTCCTAACCCTAACTTAGGAAATACTTGTTTTTGATTCTAGATTGAAGCTTGTAGTGTTGAAGTGGAGTGTAGTTGGTTGATCCCTTGCAATTGAGCTTCTTTATCTTCTTTGTTTTGTGTAAAAAGGTGAGTTTTGAACTCACATCTACTTCTTTTGATTTCATTGATGTTAGGTATGAATTCCTAACACCTTGTTTATATGCACTTGCAATTGGTTTGGGTTGAATTGGAGAATATTCCAATTTTTAGTGTTTGGGTTCAAATCTTTGAAATCCTAACTTTGATGTTTTAATCATGTTTTGGTGATGCATCGAGGAACATATAGGACCGGGTTGTCGATTGGCATAAGCCCTTAGAGCCAATGTTCGTCCGATTGCATTTTGGGAGAGTTTGCTCTTCATTTGAATAAGGCTGAAAAACAGCCCAGGCATGATTCAGTCGACTGAAAACTCTGTTCAGTCGACTGAACCTGAAACCCGAGAGTTTTCAGGCATGATTCAGTCGACTGAAAAACTCTGCACAGTCGACTGAACCTGGAAACAGAAAGTTTCCTGAACCTGGAAAATTTTCCAGGTATAGGGTCAGTCGACTGAAAACTCTGTTCAGTCGACTGAACCTGCTGTTTCAGCGCACTTTGCCTTTGGGATTGAATTTTCAATTTGAATCGATTCATGATGATCCTATGTATGATTATCAATTGTTTTGACTTTGATGGTTCCTTTTAATTTTAATCCACGGGTTTTTATAAAATAATCTCTCGAATCGCATTTAAAAGTTCGTTTCTCTAATTTATAAATTCTATTTAAAACACACACTTTCGCACTTCGAACGAAGTGGAAGGGTGATTAAATGGTTGGGCAAAACACGGACCATGAATCTGTGCGTTTATCCTTCCGATTAATCCTTGACCTATTCGATTGATTGTTTTGACCTTCGGGTTTGGTTTATCGATGATATGAGGTAAACTTTGTACTGCTTTGAGTGTGAAAGGGACTGACGGATAGTAAACCGTTTAGTGCGAACGAGTGGTTATGAGACATACGTTAACACTTTTCGGATTCCTTTTCTAGAGTTGTGACACATTCCGCCAGTTAGTGGTGTCCAGTACTGGGTCTTCGACCTTCACCACTACGGTTTGTTGCCTCTGGGATAGTGTCTTCGGACTGTCTCCCTAGGTTTGTTGCCTTCGGGTATGTTGCCTTCGGGTGTGTTCCTTCGGGTTTGTTGCCCTATATAGTTTCGCTCTGATGTTGGCCTTATGTGCCGCATGGGTGATACTTGGGTTTGGAGTCTTCGGGCTCATGGATCCTTGTTTGTACAGTACTGAGCTCGAGCAAATTTTATGATGTTTCATTGATATGTATATTCCCTTGGTACCGCCCTTCGGTATTGGTCTTTTTGAGCCGCATGAAGTATAGCGTTTACCTTGTGGAACTTGTATACCTTATTGGTATTTGTTGTTTGCCTATTGGCTTGTTTTGGGATATTTGTATCCTTTGTTTCTATATGTTGCCGATGATATGAGGCTTGTTCTATATGATTCATCTCTTGTTGATGATTGTGTTATCTCCCCTAGAGATATTTATTATACTGTATGACCTTGCAGGTTTATTAGTGTTCAGTTTATCTAACTGATTTGTTATCTAGACTGACCCGTGTATTTTATACTCGGGTCAGACCGAGATGTTTCAGGTTAGGTGCTTTTGGGGACTTAGCCTATTTTGCTTCCGCATGGACTATTCGCTAGCTTCATTTTGTTATAGCGTCTTTTGTAGTCCTTATCTGTTATAACTCTGATTTTTACTCTTTCGTCTCGTCTGTATATTGTGGTCTCCTGTACCACTTGACATGTATTATTTTGTATACTGTGTGGTGTATCTGTGTATGTGTATATTATGATCGACTGTTCTGTGATGTATATTACATTTGAGTTGTTATATTTTCTTCTGATAGATCCTATAGCCATTGTAGTTTTGCTTTAAATATTTATTGATTAGGTCGAATTTTAATGTGTTTCTACTTTTCGACATATTTAGTGAATAGTTAAGGTAAGATTGCACATGGTCGCTTCCATTATACTCTATTGTCCGCGTTAGCCGACAGTATTATCTATGTAATACTCTTTGTTAACGAGGCTCTCGGAGTGGGGCGTCACAGCGTGGTATCAGAGCTGAGTTCAGAACAAAATATGATAAACACAGAATAGATGCACATATTATGGTACATCAAAGTGTACAAGTGATACAGATCCTTGAATCATCGTGTCTCTTTATTCCATCAAGGTTAGATAGATATTGGAAATACGTCTAGGAATGCATTTTATTCCGTAGTATCCCATATTGTAATATGTACCTTGTGAATAATCTTGTTCTTATCTTACTTTCAGCTTATGTCTGGAAGAGGCAGTGGTGGACGTTCGGATGCTGGGCAATCTAGTGGCTCGCATCCGGATGGCGTATATATGTCTGCCGATCAATTTTTGGAATTGTTTAGGAGCACTCAGCCTCCCGTTCCTCCTCGAGTGTCTCCACCTCGCAAGTCTGCTTTTGCACGTCAGTGCAGTGATTTTGCTCATCTTGGAGGAAAGCCGTTTAAGGGCTCCGAGTCTGTTCTTGAAGTCCAAGCTTGGCTTCGCACGTGCGAGCGTATTTTCTCTCGCATGGATCTTTCTGACCATGATAGAGTTCTTGTAACTTCTAGCTTATTACAAGAGCGTGCTCTTGACAGGTATGAGCTTCTTGTAGCTGAAATTGATGAGTCTACTCTTTCTTGGACTCAGTTTCGGGGACGATTTGAACTCAAGTTCGTTCCTGAATCTGAAAAAGTTTTATTGACCCGTCGCTTCCTTGAGTTGAAGCAAGGGAAATCTTCTGTTTCTGAGTATGTCGCATCGTTCGAGGCTTTATCTCAGTATGGTCTTGAATTCATTAGCACTTCTTATAAGAAGAATTTGAAGTTTGTTTCTGGCCTTAAGAAATATCTTAAGAAGTCCTTGTTGCTCCAGCTTAAACTTTCTTTTGAGGAATTGGTTGATTCGGCGCTTCATCTCGAGACCGTCGAGAAGGAGTGTGATAGTGATGTTGATGTTGAGGTTTCCAGAAACCCCAACAAGAAGCAGTTTCCAATTCAGAAGAAGCCTTTTCCTTATAAGAAGAAGAAGACCGGTGGTCCTAGCTCTCAGCCTCAATCTTCCTGAACACCTTTCGTTCGAAAGTGTTTTAATTGTGGTTCTCCGGATCATATTATTCGAGCTTGTCCAAAGCCTCTCTTCTGCTGTAATTGCAAGAAGGAATGTCATCATGTTTCTGCTTGTCCTACTGCTCCTGCTAATGCAAAATCTGGCAAGCTCAATGTGGCTAATGCTTCTGGAGGTCCTTCTCAATCCAAAGGTATGACTCCATCTATTTTGGAGGGTTCAATTCTATTTCATGATCATAGTATACGAGTTCTTTTCGATACGGGTGCTTCACATTCTTTCGTATCGAAGAAGCTTGTAGATGATTTACCTTTGGATGTTTCTTGTATGGTTACTTCTTTAAGGATTGCGAATCCTATTGGGGGATCCGCGACCCTTAGTTTGCTTTGTGATGATATTGAGATTGTTTTATGTGGCTTTTCTTTCCGTGCGAATCTGCACGTTGTTTCTCATTTGGGTTTTGATATGATTTTTGGTATGGACTGGCTAGTGAGGTACGATGCCAGGATTATTTGTTCCGAGAGAATTTTATATCTTTGTCATCCTGATTCACCTTCTCAGTTATCTCTTGTTCTTCGGGATGTGGATAATTCCGAGATGGCTTTGTATTCTCTGGATTCGCGAGATGGTGATGATGTATCTCGTATTCCTATTGCTTGTGACTTTTCTGATGTTTTTGAACCTGTTTTGGGTTTGCTACCCAAACGGGCAATTGAGTTCCGCATTGATCTCATTCCAGGCGCGCAGCCTGTTAGTCGTCCTCCCACGAGGATGTCTACAAAGGAAAATGAGGAACTCAAGAAGCAGCTTTTAGAGCTCGAGTCCAAGCAGTTGATTCAGTCCAGTTTTTCTCCGTGGGGATCCGCGGTCGTTTTTGTGAAGAAGTCTGATGGAACTCTTAGGCTTTGCATTGACTATCGCAAGCTTAACGAGCTGACCATTAGAAATAGGTATCCATTGCCTAGGATCGATGATATGTTCGATCTATTGAGTGGTGCCAAGGTCTTTTCTCGGCTTGACCTTGCCACAGGTTTTCATCAGTTACGAGTCGCGGAGGATAGCATACCTCTTACCGCTTTCCGCACTCGTTATGGTTCTTTTGAGTGGCTCGTTATGCCGTTCGGTTTGACGAACGCTCCTGCTTTCTTTGTTGACCTCATGAATCGGGTATTCCGAGAATATCTCGATAAGTTTGTTCTTGTCTTCATTGATGATATCCTTATTTATTCTAAGTCTGAAGCTGAGCATGCTAATCACTTGAGAATTGTCTTGAGTACTCTCCGTCGTCATCAGCTTAGAGCCAAATTCTCCAAGTGCCACTTTTGGGAGAATAAGGTTAAGTTCTTAGGCCATGTTGTATCTTCCGATGGCATTTCTGTCGATCCCTCAAAGATCGAAGCCAGCCAGAATTGGAAGAGGCCTGAAAATGTGCATGAGATTCGTAGTTTCCTTGGATTGGCGGGTTATTACCGGCGGTTCATTAAGAACTTTTCCCGTGTTGTGCTTCCTCTCACAAGCCTTACTCGGAAAGGCATTCGTTTTATTTGGTCCGACAAGTGTGAAGCTTCCTTTCAGACATTGAAAGAACTTCTCACTAATGCTCCTATTCTTGTGGTTCCCGAAGGGAATCATGATCTTGTTGTCTACACCGATGCATGTGGTAGTGGTCTCGGTGCTGTGCTTATGCAGAGAGATCGGGTAGTTCCTTATGCTTCTAGGCAATTGCGTCCGAATGAAGTTCGCTATGCCACTCATGATCTTGAGTTAGCCGCCATTGTCTTTGCCTTGAAGATTTGGCGACATTATTTATTGGGCGAGTGCTTCATTCTCTATACCGATCATAAATCTTTGAAGTATTTGTTTACTCAGAAGGAACTCAATATGAGACAACAGCGTTGGCTCGAGTTTCTTGCTTCCTATGATTTTGATATCCAGTTTACCCCTGGTAAGGGTAATCGTGTTGCAGATGCGCTTAGTCGTAAACATTCGGTTGTTATTTCTATGATGCTTGCCGAATGGAATATTCTTGAGACTCTATCTTTTTGTGAAATTCGTGATCAAGGTTCATCTTCTGATTCTCCTATTCTATTATTTAGTTTGGGAGCTCGACCTATTTTATTGGATCGTATTGCCGATGCTCAGCGGCGTGATCCTGATTTGTTGCATTTTATTCAGCTTTGTGAGTCTGGATCTTGTGATGAGGCGTTGCAAGATTTTAGCATTGATTCTCATAGGTGTCTTCGTAAGAAGAACCGTCTTTTTGTGCCTTCTGATTTTGCACTTAGGCATGACATTCTTGATGACTGTCATCGTTCTAAGTATACCATTCATCCCGGTAGTAGCAAGATGTATGCCGATATGCGTCGTCTTTATTATTGGGAAGGCATGAAGCGCGATGTGGCGAGTTATGTGAGCAATTGCATAACTTGTCAGCGCTTTAAAGCCGAACATCAGCGTCCTTCTGGACTTCTTCAACCTCTTGAGATTCCATTGTGGAAGTGGGATCAAATTTCTATGGATTTTATTGACGGCCTACCTCGTTCGAGATCAGGTCATTCTAGTATTTGGGTTATTGTTGATCGCCTCACCAAGTCTGCTCATTTTGTCCCTATTAAGTCTAATAGGACAGCTTCGCATTTGGCCAAGTTGTATGTCAAGGAAATCGTGAGACTTCACGGTGTTCCTAGTTCTATTGTGAGTGATCGTGATCCTTTATTCACGAGTCATTTTTGGAAGAGTCTTCAGCAAGCTTTGGGAACAAAGCTTAATTTTTCTACAGCTTATCATCCGCAGTCTGACGGACAGACTGAACGGGTGAATCGTATTTTGGAAGATCTTCTCCGTATTTGTATTTTTGATTTCGGTGGTTGTTGGGAGGATCACCTACCTCTTGTAGAGTTCTCCTGCAACAATAGTTTTCAGTCTAGTATCGGTATGGCTCCTTTCGAAGCCTTATACGGAAGGCCATGTCGATCACCTTCTTGTTGGTTGGAATCTGGGGAGAAGCTTATTCTTGGCCCGGACTTTGTTCGTCATTCTTCTGAGAAGATTGATCTTATTCGATTGAGGATGAAAGAGGCACAGAGTCGCCAGAAATCCTACGCGGACAACCGTAGGAAGCCTCTCGAGTTCGCGATCGGCGATCTTGTTTTTATTCGTGTTTCTCCTTTGAAAGGGGTTATGCGTTTCAGTGCGACTGGAAAATTGGCTCCTCGTTATATAGGACCGTTTTCTATTACTGAACGTAATGGCCCTGTGGCTTATAGAGTTTCACTTCCAGCTCATTTATCTGGCATTCATGACGTGTTTCACGTCTCGCAACTTCGGAAGTGTCTTCGAGAATCAGATTCTGTAATTGATTCTCCTGATTTGCAAGAGCTTGAGATCTCACCGGACTTATCTTTTGTACAGCAACCTATTCGCGTGCTTGACACGGAGGTGCGACACCTTCGGAACAAGGACGTGCCGCTCGTTAAAGTTCAATGGTCCGCTAATCCCAATGACTGTACTTGGGAAACCAGAGAGTATATCGAGCGATCTTATCCAGGTTTTCTATCCTTGCTTCGTAATGGTAAGTCTATTTCTGTGTCTAAAGTTTATTCTTTCTTTTGTGTGTTATATGTATGTAGTTGTTACAAATATCGTCTCTAGGAATTGCGGGGACGCAATTTTGTAAGGAGGGGAGATCTGTAACAACCCGCATATTTAACGATTTTATATTTAGATGTTTGATTTAAATATAGCGTCGTTATTCGGATTTTGGGGTCCGAAATGTTACTTTCTGCAAATGGCCGAATTGGAGCTCGAAACCATTTCCACTGAGTCCAAAATGGCGTTTGCGATCTTTTTGAGTATAATCTTTGATATGTTTGGAGTTTGTGAAATTTTGGCTACTTTTCCTATTGGGTTTGGGATTAGGTTCAGCCCACTAGCTCACTTAACCCCCTAGCTCAACCCTTCTCTTCATTTCATCTTCATTTCATTTTTATTCCTCAAACTAAAAACTGAAATGGGGGAAAGGAAAGAGGAAATAGAAAATTAGCAAGCCCTAGTTCTCCTTTTTATCTTGATTTCTTGCTCCAAATTCATAGAGAATCCATTGGTAAGTTCATCTCCATCTTCTCCATCTCTTCTCCTCTTCAATTTCTGTAATTTTCCTAACACTAACTTAGGAAATACTTGTTTTTGATTCTAGATTGAAGCTTATAGTGTTGAAGTGGAGTGTAGTTGGTTGATCCCTTGCAATTGAGCTTCTTCATCTTCTTTGTTTTATGTAAAAAGGTGAGTTTTGAACTCACATCTACTTCTTTTGATTTCATTGATGTTAGGTATGAATTCCTAAAACCTTGTTTATATGCACTTGCAATTGGTTTGGGTTGAATTGGAGAATATTCCAATTTTTAGTGTTTGGGTTCAAATCTTTGAAATCCTAACTTTGATGTTTTAATCATGTTTTGGTGATGCATCGAGGAACATATAGGGCCGGGTTGTCGATTGGCATAAGCCCTTAGAGCCAATGTTCGTCCGATTGCATTTTGGGAGAGTTTGCTCTTCATTTGAATAAGGCTGAAAAGCAGCCCAGGCATGATTCAGTCGACTGAAAACTCTGTTCAGTCGACTGAACCTAAAACCCGAGAGTTTCCAGGCATGATTCAGTCGACTGAAAAACTCTGCACAGTCGACTGAACCTGGAAACAGAAAGTTTCCTGAACCTGGAAAATTTTCCAGGTATAGGGTCAGTCGATTGAAAACTCTGTTCAGTCGACTGAAACTGCTGTTTCAGCCCACTTTGCCTTTTGGGATTGAATTTTCAATTTGAATCGATTCATGATGATCCTATGTATGATTATCAATTGTTTTGACTTTGATGGTTCCTTTTAATTTTAATCCACGGGTTTTTATAAAATAATCTCTCGAATCGCATTTAAAAGTTCGTTTCTCTAATTTATAAATTCTATTTAAAACACACACTTTCGCACTTCGAACGAAGTGGAAGGGTGATTAAATGGTTGGGCAAAACACGGACCATGAATCTATGCGTTTATCCTTCCGATTAATCCTTGACCTATTCGATTGATTGTTTTGACCTTCGGGTTTGGTTTATCGATGATATGAGGTAAACTTTGTACTACTTTGAGTGTGAAAGGGACTGACGGATAGTAAACCGTTTAGTGCGAACGAGTGGTTATGGGACATACGTTAACACTTTTCGGATTCCTTTTCGAGAGTTGTGACACATTCCGCCAGTTAGTGGTGTCCAGTACTGGGTCTTCGACCTTCACCACTACGGTTTGTTGCCTCTGGGATAGTTTCTTCGGACTGTCTCCCTAGGTTTGTTGCCTTCGGGTATGTTGCCTTCGGGTGTGTTCCTTCGGGTTTGTTGCCCTATATAGTTTCGCTCTGATGTTGGCCATATATGCCGCATGGGTGATACTTGGGTTTGGAGTCTTCGGGCTCATGAATCCTTGTTTGTACAGTACTGAGCTCGAGCAAATTTTATGATGTTTCACTGATATGTATATTCCCTTGGTATCTCCCTTCGGTATTGGTCTTTTTGAGCCGCATGAAGTATAGCGTTTACCTTGTGGAACTTGTATACCTTATTGGTATTTGTTGTTTGCCTATTGGCTTGTTTTGGGATATTTGTATCCTTTGTTTCTATATGTTGCCGATGATATGAGGCTTGTTCTATATGATTCATCTCTTGTTGATGATTGTGTTATCTCCCCTAGAGATATTTATTATACTGTATGACCTTGCAGGTTTATTAGTGTTCAGTTTATCTAACTGATTTGTTATCTAGACTGACCCGTGTATTTTATACTCGGGTCAGACCGAGATGTTTCAGGTTAGGTGCTTTTGGGGACTTAGCCTATTTTGCTTCCGCATGGACTATTCGCTAGCTTCATTTTGTTATAGCGTCTTTTGTAGTCCTTATCTGTTATAACTCTGATTTTTACTCTTTCGTCTCGTCTGTATATTGTGGTCTCCTGTACCACTTGACATGTATTATTTTGTATACTGTGTGGTGTATCTGTGTATGTGTATATTATGATCGACTG
Organism: Allium cepa; assembly: GCA_030765085.1. Lineage (NCBI taxonomy): Eukaryota > Viridiplantae > Streptophyta > Magnoliopsida > Asparagales > Amaryllidaceae > Allium > Allium cepa. The sequence goes on along the minus strand of CM060938.1, from coordinate 621,264,251 downwards.
TTCTGTGATGTATATTACATTTGAGTTGTTATATTTTCTTCTGATAGATCCTATAGCCATTGTAGTTTTGCTTTAAATATTTATTGAATAGGTCGAATTTTAATGTGTTTCTACTTTTCGACATATTTAGTGAATAGTTAAGGTAAGATTGCACATGGTCGCTTCCATTATACTCTATTGTCCGCGTTAGCCGACAGTATTATCTATGTAATACTCTTTGTTAACGAGGCTCTCGGAGTGGGGCGTCACAGGAGTGAAAAGGGGATCGACGCGAAGAACGCGCACCACGTCATCACGAAAGCGTATGGAACCATCGAGTCGAACCCGTCGATTCGAACGGCATCGAGTCGAAGCAAGCAACCTGCTCGAGAATAGCAATTCGAATCGACCATATCTTGAGATCTACAAGTCCAAATGCAACAAGATTTTTACAGGAGCTTACATACGTGTTGAAGAATGTCCACGCCAAATTTCATCTCGATTGGATGATTTCTTGATCGATTCGAATGGAGGTCGAATCGATCCAAAGTGGGTCCAAATTTCCTGAGGCCGGGCATGTGGGCCCCCCTCACGGGCCAGAAGTGGTCTACCGGATTTTTAGGAGAAATATCAGCCTCCTACAGCTATAAATAGAGCCCCATGTCGTTCAGAAAAGGGGATCTGAATTCTGAAGCGCCAAGACTCTACCGGATTCAATTCTATACCTTATCATCGTTGTTGCATTAAAGTTTCAGAGCTATAATCCATTGTAACTTGTTGTAACCAAGTGGAATCATCAAGTGAATCAATAAAGATATAAACTTCAGAGTGGACGTAGGCAAGATCGCCGAACCACTATAAATCCTGTGTTTGTGACTGTTATTTCCAAATTACTGTGTTTGCTACTGCTTAGATCTGAATTCTGTACTGATTATTGCTGATTTGTGTTCGTAAACGGGTGCTTTTACGATATTGGGTATTTGTGGCCAATTTTGGCATGAATATTTTGGTGCTTTCACCGAGAATAGCTGATTCAGGATAATTTGAATTTGAAGACTTAAGGGTTTAGATCTAAGAGCCATGACGAGACAAGTAAGAAATAAAGGCCAGAGAGAAGTGAACATCAAGGAAGTCAAGAGGCTTCCTCAAGAGCGAACCAAGCTTCAGTCTTCATCACTAGGGACGAGACGGAGACGATGATGAAGAAACAAGAGGAGTTGATCCAGAGTTTATTTCAATAGATAGGGCAACTTGGAGTACAGAATAGAGAAGCAGATGGAGTTCAAAATGGAGCAGGACCATCCGGCATAGCACTTGAGTAGGAGGCGCGCACATGGAGAATGTTGATCCAATCTCGGAGAGAGAGAGAGAGGAGCATCTGTGCAACCCGAGAGTAGTAGAGGAATGAACTCTCAGTCAAGGGAGCAGATCCCAGAGTTCCCTCGTGAACTCGGAGGGCAAGTTGAAAGTGGTGAACGAAGATTGCATCTTGGAGACAATGACAGATTGACAGAGATGGTTAGAAGAGCTATGAGAGGCAGTTTGGTAAACAAAGATTTGGAGGATGTCAATAGGAGTCCTTTTACTCCAGCAATCAGACGAGCTAGAAACCCACCGGATTTCAAGTTACCATCGTTGAACATGTATAACGGGAGAACGGACCCCACGGTTCATCTAACGAAGTATATGAGGCATATGGAAGTGCTGGGGGCATCAGAGGAGGTTATGGCCCGGTGCTTTCCATTGTACTTGGTGGATATTGCAGCATTGTGGTTTAGACAATTGGATAATGGATCCATCAGAACATGGAATGATTTAATTGAGAGATTTATGAGGTAATTCAGGGTTCACATTACAAGACCCAAGAATGTGATGACTTTGGCAACTTTAAAGCAGAAAGCCGGAGAGACTTTGAGGAGTTATCTAACGCGATTCAATGCAACAGCAGCTTCGATGGATCGAGCAGACCCATCTATGGTGGTAATGGCAGCTGTGTCCGGAGTAGCTGACGGCACAGAGTTCGAAAATTCATTAACTAAAGATCCACCTATAGATCTAGGGGAATTCTACGACGAGGCAGAAAAGTTTTTACGATTAGAGGATGCGAATGCAGAAAGAGAAGGAGAGGGAATAGAAGTTTATGTGCTTAAAGACAAAAAGCCTCTCGAAAAGGATTCAGGCATGGATAAAGGAAAACGAAAGGCTGAGGATAGTGATAACGTGCCAAAGCGACTGCGGAGAGAGGCACGATTCACCACCTATTCAGAGCTGAATGAGAGTCTGGAATGAATTTATCAGGATACCAAGGAGCAGGTTCTGTATCGTAGACCAATGCGAAGGGATCCAACATCTGACGAAAGAAAATCAGATAAGTTTTGTGTATTTCATGAATTAAACGGTCATAACACTAACGAATGTAGGCACCTGAAGGATGAGGTGGAAGGGCACATCAGGAATGGCATGCTGCTTCAATACGTGAGGAGGCGAGCTCCAGCGGTGGATTCAGAGCAGCCACCGTCTACATCAACTAGGGGCGACCCTGAATCAAGGCATCGTTTGATTATCAATTGATTGAAATAACGATGAACAAGTCATAAGCTTCCCACTGAAACAATTAAATCATTTACACATGTACGAGATCGCGAACGATCCCCAGGCATGCTCTGAATGATCATTGACCGTTTCGTAGTGGGAACTTACACTTTGACAACCTTACTTTGCTTTTGTTTCATTTTGATTTGGACATTTAGACTGGGTTTGTTTGACATTTCTATTTTAAAACTCATCTATTGAATAGATATTTGATTCTGATAAATCTGAAATGGCCAAGCTACTTACACATGTACGGGGTCGCGAACGGTCCTTAGGCATGCTCTGAGATGGCGATATGCCGCCCTGACAAACGATCCAGGGACCCACTCGAACATGAACCTGGTATCAACAATACCAAGCCCCCCCCGGCACACTTTCTTGCCTCGAACGGCACCCGACCTCGAACGGTCACAATTCGCCTTGAACGGCACCCGACCGTGAACGGTCACAATTCGCCTCGAACGGCACACGATCGCGAACGATCACAATTTGCCTCGAACGGCACCTGACCTCGAACGGTCACAACTCGCCCCCAACGGCACAACTCACCTCACCTCAAATGTCGCGATCGCGAATGGTCATCATTTGAGGTCCGCCGCTTGACCGCGCACGGTCGCACTTCACCTCAAATGGCTCGATCCCTAACGATCGTCATTTGAAGTTAGGCACCTGACCATGAACGGTCGCACTTCATCTCAAGTATATCGAACCGGAACAGTCGTTATTAGAGGTCGCATAAAACTATAAATTCCTTTGCAGGACATCGACAAGATATAAACGTCCAGCTCATGGCATTACAAAAAACGCCTTCCTACCGCAAGGCATATTTTGGGGGGAAAATGTTGTCCCGCTTTTTGGCAAAGTCGTGATACGAAAAGATCGATCAAAAATGAAAGATAATTCGTCTCAAAGATTGGTTATACACTACTTCATTATGGATATCGATGAATTTTGTCCGAGCCCGGATCAGGCTACAATTGATAGGACATGGCTAGCAAATCCACGAGAGCCAACGTTTCAATTTTCAAGTTTCAAGTCAATCCGAGTTCGTATGCTCAAGATATGATGAATTCAGTTTGAGAGAGATAGCCCTTATTCGGTTTGAATCCAAAGGATACCCCATAGTTCGAATCGATGGCCAGGAATCATGTTCGCATCCATCGGTTTGACTCCATCTACTTCGAATCCATCAAGCTTGGAAGTCCTTCGAATCCATCGAGTTCCTCCTACTTCGAATCCATGGACTTCGCATCGACACCTTCGTATCCATCCCGATGGCCTACCTTCGAATCCATCAGGGCAGAGTACCTCGTGTCCGTGAAGCAGCTACACTTCGAACCCATCCTGTGCCTGGCCTCGGATCCATACGGTTGAGACGGCTTCGTATCGATCAACTGTTATAGGCCACGATCGATACGAATGCACCTTGCCTCGAATTCGTTCCCTCGAATCCACCAAGTCAAAGTAGCGAAAATAATGGAGTCGACCCAGTCAAACCGGAGTGAAAAGGGGATCGACGCGAAGAACGCGCACCACATCATCATGAAACCATGTGGAACCATCGAGTCGAACCCATCGATTCGAACGACATCGAGTCGAAGCAAGCAACCTGCTCGAGAATAGCAATTCGAATCGACCATATCTTGAGATCTACAAGTCAAATGCAACGAAATTTTTACAGGATCTTACATACGTGTTGAAGAATGTCCACACCAAATTTCATCTCGATTGGATGATTTCTTGATTGATTCGAATGGAGGTCGAGTCGATCCAAAGTGGGTCCAAATTTTCTAAGGCCGGGCATGTGGGCCCCCCTCACGGGCCAGAAGTGGTCTACCGTATTTTTAGGAGAAATATCAGCCTTCTACAGCTATAAATAGAGCCCTATGTCATTCAGAAAAGGGGATCTGAATTCTGAAGCGCCATGACTCTACCAGATTCAATTCTACACCTTATCATCGCTGTTGCATTAAAGTTTCAGAGCTATAATCCATTGTAACTTGCTGTAACCAATTGGATTCATCAAGTGAATCAATAAAGATATAAACTTCAGAGTGGACGTAGGCAAGATCGCCGAACCACTATAAATCTTGTGTTTGTGACTGTTATTTCTGAATTACTGTGTTTGCTACCGCTTAGATCTGAATTCTATACTGATTATTGCTGATTTGTGTTCATAAACGGGTGCTTTCACGATATTGGGTGTTTGTGGCCAATTTTGGCGCGAACAGAAATAACATATGTGAGATTCTATTTTGTCTTTATTTTTCTTTTTACCTTTTAAAATCCGCTTCTTCGGTACTTAGATTTACGATACGGGAATACAGAGGTTGTATTAATGTCGATTTTCGAGAATTGAAGAAATAGGTCCTCACAACATGGCATCATAACTTTGGTTGAGCGAATACCTAAGCCTGATAGGGGTAAAAGACTCATTAGAGTTAGGTGTAGTAATACCTTAGGATGAGTGACTTATTTGAGACCGAGTTAGTAACACCCTAGAAGGAGTTTATGTTTGTTAATGAAATATACACATGAATTTGGTTTTATATGAACTCATTTTACCAATATATATATATATATATGTATGTATGTATGTATGTATGTATGAATGTATGTATGTATGTATTTGAAAAGAAATGAATATTTTGGTAAAATTTTTAAAGAATCTTTAAGATAATAAAATATTTTTATATAAAGAATTTTGAAAATCTATCTTTAGGAATGAATCTCGAAACATCTTCTGAGTATTGACAAAACCTCTCTACCTAAAAATACGCTAGCAATTACCTACTACCTATGTCTAAAAGAATAATTGTTTACCTTGTAGAAACTTTATGGGTGAAATTACGCAAAAGGTGAGGCCTCTAGGGAAAATTAGGGCTAGAAGGATAGCCTCATTGTTCTCTCTAGTGACAAAGAGGAGCAACCAAAATATGTGTCTAGAAATGGTGGGTTTTCGATCGAGGAAGAGTATGCCCCATATACTTGATGGGGTGAAGATGGATACCGTATGGCCAGAATGGTTATATCGCCCCAGTTCTAGAAGTAATTGTGATTTCTAGCGACGATGAACCTAGGTAGGCCTCGGAATGAAATTGGGTAGCAGATCCCACTAGCTCTATTTTGGAACCAGCAGAAGAGGTTGAGTCGATGGAAGAAGAAATAAAATCCATGGAGGAAGAAGAAATAAAACTCGTTGAAGAAGAATCAGTGCCGATGAAAGACCCTGATGCTATCATATCGAGCGAGTGTAGCAATGCAGTATGGGATATGGATTGGGAGCATGATGTATGGCTGGAGGGATCATCCAGTTCATACATAAACTGGAACGAGATAAAAAGAAATAATGAAGAAACAAAAGAAGAAGAGGAGGAGGAGGTCGAAGAATTCGAAAACCATTAGGTGGAAAACATACAAGGCTTGGAAGAATTAGAAGAGGGGGGATAGTTCCTAGAATACCAATCAGCATGGGACATGGACTATGGAACCAACCGTGGCTACCCCAGGTAATGGGAGAGGTACAGGAGGAAGACGACAACTAACGACGAGCTAGACAATGGTAAAGAAGGAGAAGTTGAAGTGATGACAGACGTTGTTAATTGGAGTCCACCATCATCTTTGGAGTTGAAAGAACAACAGTAATATTTAAGGAGTTGAGGATAGCTCTAGTATGGAAGGGATGTTTATTTTGATTTAGTATTTTGAATTGTATTAGTATAAGGAGGGGAAGGGAATTTTTCTTTCTGGACCCAAGTTTCAAAAAAAAAAAAACTAAATGATGTAACAATGTGATAATTTATAATATGATGTTGTTCTAAATATCTCATTGGTATGAATCTTTAAAATAAATCTTTAAAGTTAATAATGGATGGTTTTGGGCTTGTAGTAAACGATGTTATAGCAACATTTTTCTTAAAACCCATTAATAACCCTTTGGAAGAAATCTTATGGGTATATTTTGATCTTTAATAAAGATATTTTAAAGATAATAACAAGTATTGGGATCTTTTATATATAGATAGAGAATGTTATTAGTTCAAATTATAAAAAAGAGTTTATTATAACAATGTTTTGATAATAATTGTTTTAAATTTCTATGATTATATTTAAAGGAAGAAATTTTTTTTAAATATACTTATAACATTTGAATAAGTATATAATACTTTTAAAGTATTAAAACTGGTATAAGTAAAGATAATATATATATATAAAAAGAAGCTTTAATTAATAAAGGAATATTAAGTGATAAAGGATGTTTTAACTAAATAAAGAAGTTTTCACATTTAATATTGGTTAAAGGAAGTTTATGGTGGTTTATCATTTTAATGAATTATTTTGAAAATAAGTTTTCTAGAAACCATTAAGATATGTATTATGACAAAAAGATATTTATCTTATGAAAGAAATGTGTTTTTAAGTAGAAATATTTGGAAACAAAAATGTAAAATGGTTATGTGTAAAGAAGTGTCTTTATAAAATTTTGAACAAAGAATGAATGTTTTATGAAATATTTGCATAATTTTTTTTGAAAGGTTAATAAATACATACGAAGTATTTGGATTATTTCATCGCACGATTTAATCTACGATTCGAATGTAGAACTTTAAGGTGTTTACACCAGTCCGAAAAGGAATTTATCACTCGATTCTTGATAATGAACATTGATGAGGATTTATGGTTAGATCCTCGAGTTTTCTATCATTGTTGAGAGCTATGCAAGGAAAACTAAAGTTTTGATCAAAAAGCCTGGTTAGAGTGTGCACTAAAGGCTTGTGGGATCAATACTAGTTCAGAAATAAAGTGTGAATCTGAATAAAAGTTCAAATTGCATATTGCATACAGGGGATCAATATACATCATATATGTGTAAGTTGAAAAATAAATATTTGGGGCAATCCTTTGGGTTTTTGTTTTGAGTAATTTCGGGGACGTAATTCATTTTAGGGGGAGTGTGTAACGACCCACCAATTTATCACTTTGATAAATTGTTTTTATTTTTAAATTTATGCAAATATTGATAATCCAAATAATATTGTTTAAGTGATAATAAGTAATAATAAACTTGTTTTGAATAAACATTTACAAAAATATGTTCCTCGAAATCTATATTGATAAAATGGTATCATATTTAAAGATAAATTTATGAATTGAGATTTAATGATTAAATAATTGTTTTAATTATTCAAAATTATTCTTAAATGATGATAATTCATTTTGAATAGTTATAAAGTGATAATAAATCATTTACAATAGTTTTACAAAAATATATTTTGATTTTAAATATAAGGAAAAATCGATCACACTTTGTTGGTATAATAGTAGTTATCGTAAATAATTATTTATATTCATTTATATCATTTTATAATTCAAATATGATCGTTTTAATTAATTTAAAATGATAATAAACTTGTTTTCAAATTTTGTTTGCAAATATACGTACGTTAATTAATAAGTGAAAATGTGACCAATAATCGGTTCTACGGATTTCAACGATTTAACAAAGAAAAGTTGTTCAAAGGCATTGTAAGTGTTATGCACCTACATGTACATGGATATATATGTTTATATACATACATACATACATACATATATATATATGTCACAAGCACATGATAACATATACATGTGTACATGAACACTTTATATATATATATATATATATATATATATATATATATATATATATATATATATATTACAAAATAATTTAAATAATTCCTAAAGCTTAACCTTTAAGTAACCAAAAAGCAAACATCAACTCATTGCACCATACCATCATCACACCATAACCTTACATCACATCACATTGCCGAAGGGGAGGAGCCATGTGTGTAGAGGGGTAGGGGTGTGTAACAACCCTGTATTTTGTGATTTTTTTTAATTGTATATTTTAATTATTTTAATTGAATATCCTGATTTAAAAACTTTATTTTATTTATTAAAGTGAATAATTTTGTTATTTTAAATATAAATTTTGATTTCTATGTGAATTAGAATTCCAAACATGAATAAATAGAATATTTTTTAGAAAAGTGAATTTTGGTCAATATGGTCAAACTTTGACTTTTAAACTTAAAAATTTAAAATTTTGAAAATTTTAATTTAATCTTTTATTATGAAAATAAATAAATTTTTAAGAATACTACTTTTCGCTTCATTGAAATCTGATTTATAATATGAAAGTTATGCCTTTTTAACTATTGTGTGAAATTTACTGTATTTAACGAAATTATTTATTTTAAATTATATAAGTAATATTTTATTTTGTCATGTAATGTTCTAATTTATGTTTATATGGGTAAAATAAAATGTATTGTATATATTTTTGTTTTTAAAACATTTGTGAAAGTGTAATTGGCATTTTCCAGTGTCAGTTGTATTTTTGTTTACAATTTCTAATTTCCAGCTTCAATTAATTTAAGGAATTCTTATTTTTCTATTTTCTCAAGATCTTATTTTATTCTCATTCCTAATTTATTTTGTTCCTCATTTATTTTATTCATTTGACATTTTATTTGTTTTAAAGTGAAATAGAAATTTTTCTAGAGCCAATGGTATTTTATTTGTAATTTTCATGTCCTGTTTCCAATTTTTAAACAATTTCTTTAATTATTTTTCTATTTTCTAAATTTAATTATTTATTTCACTTTGAATATGTTTAAAAAATTATTTTATTTCAGAGTTTTTCCTTTAGAATATTTATAAAATGAAGTAGCTATTTTTCCAAAGCCAATGATGATTTAATTGTAATTTTTGAATCCTGTTTTGAATTTTAAGCAATTTCTTTAATGCTTTTTCCATTTTCTTTAAAATTTGTTATTCATTTTTATTTTAGATCACTTTTTTTTGGTTTTTAAAGTTAAATTACTGATTTTTTTTAAACTTAATGAAAAGAAAGGAAATATGAAGAGACTTGACTTTATAACACGAGACCTTTCATTAGCAAAAACTCTTCATTTCTCTTGAATTTTCATTGCCTTATTTTGGCGGCACCTTTCTTGATTGTAGCCGTGAGTTTATCAAATCATATCCATGTGAGAAACAATCCTCCATCTCATTTTTCACCGCTAAGAAAGAAAATGGTAATGGCCTCCTTCATTTTTCTACTTTATCTTCTTCTTTTTACATTTGTTTTGCCTTGTTCTCTCCCCTTATTTTGCTCGGCCACCCCTTGCTTGCCTTAGACACCACCTCCACCACCTTCTCCTTGTCACCACCACCACCTATCCCTATGACCTTGGCCAGGCCGCACCACTCATATGAACAAAACTCCACAAAAATGCAATATCTTCTAAAAACTATGCAAGCCAAGCCACTCCATGCTTTATCACCTTCATCCACCACCATACACCACCTCTAGCCGCTGCCACCACCTTGATATCACCACTACACATCATCATCTCCTCTGTCCAGACCTGTAGCACCAACTGGCCGAGCCATTTGACCCATGGCCGAGCCCAAAAAGTTCACCAAAACTCCACCTTAGTGCCTTAACTCCTTGTATTCATGTTATGTAACCTCTACCACTTCCTATTCCTTGTAGCCATGCCTTTTTAGGACCAAACCTGAGCCAAAAGCATGTCTTGGCTGAGCCATACAACATCCAAGGCCGAGCACATGAGTGTTGAAAGCATGGAAAATCATTGAGTTCATTATGGTCTTTAATTTCAAAGTTTGTTTCAACATATTTTGTATTGTATTTATGTTTATACTTGTCTTGTTTTATGGGTTGTGATAAGATCAATAGCTTGGTTCTCTTTCCACTTGAATCTATCGTTTTGTCATCGTGCCTTCTGGAAATTCATTTGTGTCATTTGAATTGCCAATGATGATTTAATTGTAATCTTTGAACCCTGTTTTGAATTTTAAGCAATTTCTTTAATTCTTTTTCCATTTTCTTTAAACTTATTATTTATTTTTATTTTATATTACTTTGTTTCGGTTTTTAAAGTCAAATTACTGATTTTATTTTTGTTTTAAATTGAATTAAAAGAACGGAAATATGAAGAGACTTGACTTTATAACATGAGACCTTTCATTGGCAAAAACTCTTCACTTTCTATTGACTTTTCATTACCTTATTTTGGTCGTACCTTTCTTGATTGTAGCCAAGAGTTTCTCAACTCATATTCACATGAGAAACTATCCTCCATCTTATTTTTCACGGCTAAGAAAGAAAATGCTAATGGCCTCCTTCATTTTTCTACCTTTTCTTCTTTTTTCATTTGTTTTGCCATATTCTCTCCCCTATTTTGCTCGACCACCCCTTGCTTGCTTTGGCCACCACCTCCAACACCTCCTCCTTATCACCACCACCACTTATCCCTCTGACCTTGGCCAGGCCACACCACTCATATGACCAAAACTCCACAAAAATGCAACATCTCCTAAAAACTATGCAAGCCAAGCCACTCCATGCTTTATCACCTTCGTCCACCACCATACACCACCTCTAGCTGCCACCACGGCCTTGATATGACCACTACACATCACCATCTTCTCTGTCCAAACCTGTGGCACAACCTGGCCGAGCCATTTGACCCATGGCCGAGCCTAAAAAGTTCACAAAAACTCCACCTTAGTGCCTTAACTCCTTGTATTCATGTTATGTAACCTATACCACTTCCTATTCCTTGTAGCTATGCCTTTTTAGGACCAAGCCTGAGCCGAAAGCATGTCTTGGTTGAGCCATACAACACCCTAGGCTGAGCACATGAGTGTTGAAAGCATGGCAAATCATTGTGTTCATTATGGTCTTTAATTTCAAAGTTTGTTTCAACATATATTGTATTGTATTTATGTTTTTACATTTTTGTTTTATGGGTTGTGACAAGATCAATAGCTTGGATCTCTTTCCACATGAATCTATCATTGTGTTATCGTGCCTTCTAGAAATCCATTTGTGTATTTGAATGGCCAACTCGAGCACAAAAAGGTGAGTAATCTCACCTGACATTTATACTTATGCAAATGTGAATTGACAACAGCTGAATGTGTAGAAATTATTATGTTATGTTATAACTGCCCGTGATTGTATATTTATGATGTTAACCTTGTTATTTACCTGTCACATCATCTAATACTGCTATATGTTGTTATACTGTTCATTTATATCTGTTTATCACTGTCAGTTCCCTGTTAGTTTAGAAATCACTATGGGTTGAAATGATACATAACCGAACGGACTTTAGAATAGGGAAAAATCATTATGGGCTAAAATGATAGGCCTGAACGGTTTTATTTATTTTATTTTACTTGGGATTGCAGGTTTATAATGATAGAACCCGGATTTTTTTTGTAAATTGCGGATTGAAATGATATATATCTGTATCACTTGACCTAGGTTAGAAAACTATATACAGGCCCGTGGTTATTTTATGAAGTATTTTGAATATTTTTAAGTATTCTTAAAAGTTTAAATTATTGGATTTTTAATCTTTAAAAAATAAATTTTGATTTTTCTATAAGTTAAAATGTTGAATAATTAAATGATTAAATTGAATTTTTGAAATATAACTTAAATCTGGAAATTTGGACTTTGGCTTTTAAAATGACATTTAATTTATATAAATAAAATTTTCAGCGGTTTAAAATGTAAATTTATGATAATTTGATTTAAATAGAATTTAAAGTGTTTTAAATAAAGGATTTATGATTTTTCTATAAGTGGAAAATGTTAAATAAATAAATAGTTAAGTTGAATTATTGAAATATAACTTAAGTCGGGAAATTTGGGTTTTTGGTACCCCTACGAGTGAGCAGAAAAGGGAGGAGGAAAGAGGCCCTGGTGAACCGTCATAATAAGTGAACAAGTGTAAGCTTCGCTGCCCGACGGTATGGAGTACTGACCACACCGAGGGACAGGCCCTACTCTATTATGATACCGAACCCTAGGGGAACTTCACTACTTTGAGAGTAGAGTTAGGCCTTTTATTCTGTGCCTGGGCATGAGTAGACTGCTTTCCTTATCTGTATTATGTACATTTTCTTTTCTAAGATAGAAGGTCTTCCTTCATCACCTGTCCCATTTGAAAGTTCTTCCAATAGTCAATGAGCAGGAAAAAGGAAATTTGAGTTATATAAATAAATAAAAATGGAAATTAAGTTATATCTGTAAAAATGGTAACAAAATTTAAGTGTTAAGTTTATTTATTTAAAATGTGAAGGATAAAAAATTTACACTTGAATTTACTAAGTAAATTATTGAAATTTGATTTAATTATGAAATGTTACTTTATAAAAATCATAAGTTAAAAGATTTTTTTAAATGAACATATTGAATGTTAAAAATGTGATTTTATAATGTTTAAAGGGTTTAAATTGAAATTTATTAATTGCTAGAAATACAATAAAATCTAGAAAATACTTTTAATAGCATTTAGAAATGCTATGGTTTCTGTAAATGAACTAAAATCTAATAAAAAGGCTATTACAGCAGTTCTCAAATGCTGTAGTTGTTGTAGTAAATTTAAAAGGCTAAAAACTTAATAAAGGCCTATTAAAGCAGTTCTGTAAATGCTGTAGTGGTCTGCTGTCTTTGCTGAAATTAATAAAACCTTAACTTGAAACCTGAGCTATTACAGCATTTCTGGAAATGCCGTCTTTGCTGTTTTAAACTAAATTTCAACTAAAACTGAGTTTTAACAACAGTTTTTTTAAAATTCTATCTTTGCAGAATTAAAATGTTTTCAAGTATAACTTATAATAGCTTTTTCTAAATGCTGCGTAAGGCTAGAATTTTCAATATTTATGGTTTTAACTAAGTAAATGAGCTCAGAATGGTTTGAAACTTTGGAAATTGAATACTTGATTTGAAAGTATAATAACTTCACTTTTAAATGGTTTAAATGAATTAATCTGATGAATATAAATTATTTAAAAGGTGATTTGAAATGAAAATAAATAAATGATATTTGGGAAATTAAAAAGGCATTCTATATTTGATATTTGGATTTGAATTCAAATAATGATTTGAAAAGGAAGTTTTGAAAGATATGATATTTTGATATATTGAAATGATTTAGAAATGATTTAATCTTTATTTAACAAAGATTTGGATTTGAAATGATATTTTATTTTCAAGTATAAAAATAGTATTTTTAAAATAAATTATAACCACGGGTTATAATAACGATTGGTTGGCAAAGAGTCCGGGATTGGATATGGGCATACTCTCTGTCGATACCAAAAACCACTTTAACAACTGTGTACGTGGTGGAGATTCCAAAATGAAGTAGGATGGTGGCGACATTCTTGAGGTATATTACGTGGACCTGACTCCCGTGAGTTGGCTTAAGGTGGCTAAAACATGATCGATCTCAGGCCAAAAGGGGTAGTGTAACACCCTACCCCGAGACCCACCTTAGTAAAGAGAATTAACGAGTAATTCCGTCTACTAAAGCGGAGAATAGGGCTGGTTAAGGGCGACCATCTATAACTTTGTCTTAAACATCTACTGAATACGTCGATAAATGCAATATAATTTTTTTATTTTCTATCTCAATGGATCGACATACACAGTAAATGCTTAATCCAAAACTATTGGTGGCTAACGGATCTATCAAAACAAAATACAATAACTAAATGTAAAGCACATCACAGAACAATAATCAACATCATATATATATACACACACACACCGATACATGTTTAGTACAATACAATATGAATACAGATAAAGGTGGTACTCGACCACATCATATATATATATATATATATATATATATATATATATATATATATCAAATCAAATGAAAAATACATCAGAGTATGCGGAAGAACAGAAATTTCTCAAGTGAAAGGAGAGCTGATATTCAGCATCAACTTCAAGCTAAGTCCAATAGATGATACCTGAAACAACTCGGTCTGACCCGAGTATAAATACACGGGTCAGTCTAGCTACACAAATCAGTCAATATCGATAATATGAAGCGGAGTGGATATAGTGATATTTCTTCTCGAATGAGGAGAAGGATTAGATAACTCATAGCTCAATACTCAAATAAAACACAAGTGCCTCATATCATTAGCGATAACCCATAATGAAATCAAATCAACTCATATAAAACTCAAGCAAAACTCAAATGGTTCGATGAACCATTACTCCACAAAGGAGAAAACTCATTTCAATCACAAATAAAAGTCATGAAAGCAACACAAGACAACTCCATAAGAATGTGAGATCTCAAACTCATAGGTAAGCCAAGGTGGCTAAATCTCACACATACATCTCAATCTTAAAAACCCATGGAACTCGATATGAATTCAAACTCATAAAGTCTCAAACTTAATAAAGAATATGATTCAAGTTCAAAACCCAAAAAATCTTAACACTAATGCGCCAAAAACGACGAATTCAAAACTCAGTAAACCCGGATTGGCCATATCCCTGAATACAATGCTGAAGCAATGCTGCACGAACTAAAGTTAGAAGGCCAAAGCTTTAGAAAAGGTCGCTAACACCTTCCAAAGCAGTTCGTCCTCATGACAAGGTAGTTAACACCTTTCCAAAGCAGTTCGTCCTTATGACAAGGTCGCTGACACCTTTCCAAGCCATTTTGTCATCCCTAACAAGGTCGCTAACACCTCCAAAGCAGTTCGTCCTCATAACACGGTCGCTGACACCTCTCAAAGCAGTTCTGCTAGGTAAACATCATGAATGTGTCACAAACTCACGGATAGGAACCCGAAAAGTATTAACGTATGTCCCATACCACACGTTCGCACTTAGCGGTTTACTAGCCGTTAGTCTATGCCACACTAGGAACATCTTAAAACTTAGAAAATCATATCTCGCCTCGTCTCTTTAGTAAGTGATAAAAAGACACCATACTTGTCTCATCTCATCTACAATAATTAAATAGCATCGTAACTTGTCTTATCCCCTCGACAAGCGAAAACATCGTGATGGTTCCTTATAAACCATAAATCTCAAAATACGAAATCATATATTCAAGACTTGTCTCATATCATTGGCAAGTAAATAAAACATCATGATGGTTCTCATCCACCATACTCCTACATAGGAGGTCTTAAACCATAATACTTGTCAAATATTGGCCATCTTAAATAATTCCAATAAATAAGAATTATAAAACACAAAATACGCCATAAAATGGCAAAACATCTCAGAATCATTAAACTCAAATAGCTTCGATCGTACAAATCCAGAATTAACTGAAATAGTAAACACACATGTCCCATACCACATGTTTTACTAAATCGTTTAATTCTCTTTCTTATAAGTTCGAATAGTGAAAAAGTGTGTATTTACATTTAAAAAAGTATGCTAGAGAAAACATGCTTTTAAAACTTTTTCCCCGAAATGATTAATAAAACCAATATTTGAAATTCCTTTATTATAGGAAATAAATAGATTTTATACTAGAAGGATAATTTTAAAATACTATATAACAATAATTTGAAATTTTCGTTCATTTCAAAAATCACTTCAAAATGGTTTAATGAAAACCGTGCTCGAAAACAATGAAAAACAAGAAAGATAACTCAAGACCAATAACTTGAGTTCAATACGAATTCAATTCCAATTTAACCCAAAATCAATTCAAATTTTATTTAAATTTTAAATTTTAAATTCTCCAAATATAGCTAGCCAGTTAATAGGTATTATAGATTTCAAAACATCATAAAAACAATCATCAAAATCAAATAAAAGTGAGAGCAAAAATAAGCTAAACACTCCTCAAGTCAATAATTGTTATTGTTGTAGTTTTGCTCTTGTACCAGCAACAAACAACCACAGTTTTGACCAAGCAAACATCAAAATTTTAGAAAACATAAAATATGAAACTTTTAGTACAAAGTTTAAGCTTTCTGAAACATCTAAGATTATCAAAATCGGTTAAGAGACAAAGAAGTTACAAAAAATCTTGTTTCAGTTTCAACTATAGAGAAAATATTGCTTTTGCTCTCAGGTTAGCAGCAGAAAAGTTCAATTTTGACATAGAAGCACTCAAAATTACATAAAACTCAGCAAATGAAAGTTGTAGTATATTATTTTTTCTTTCCATGACATCCAAAATTATCAAAATCCGATCAAAAATGAGAAAGTTATGTCTAATTTTGTTTCAGCTTCAAGCATAGAACAAATATAGACTTTGCTCTCGGGTTAGTAGTAGAAAAATCAAATTTTGACATAGCTAACCTCAAAATTACAGAAAACATAAGACATAAAATTTGTAGTATAGGATTTAAGATTTTCGAAACATCCAAAATTAGCAAAATCAGATCAAAAACGAGAAAGTAATATCTAATTTAGTTATAAAAATATTTTTCATTATTAAAAAGCCTTATTTTGCTTAAATACACAATTTACACAATAATTCATATAAAACTCTATTTTTAACTCCAAAAATTACATAAAAATTATTTCTTGTGCAACAAAATATAACAAACCACTTTTTACAACATTTTACAACCAAAATTTATTTTTAAACCAAATTTCCATTTTTAATTATAATATATCACTTATTAAATGAAATGCTTCTTTTAAAAATATATAAAAGAAACGTTTGGCAATAATTATCAAAATTATTGCATTTCTTTATACTAAAATCATGATTAGCTCATTTTTAACTTAATTAACCAAGTAAAGTTTCAAAACTTTATTTTTCACATATTATTCCCCAAAATCAATTGCTTATTCCAAATAAATAATTTAAATCTCCAATTTATTCTTAATTTACAATATTAACTTATAACTGCCTTTATAATTTAATATTTATAGGTAATCGCCAAAACCAGGGTTGTTACAGACTTCCCCCCTTAAAAAATTACGTCCCCGCAATTTTCTAGAAAAGAGACGTAAACAACACAAAAATTCAATCGACAAAGGATAAAAGACATGCTCGAAACTCAAACCATTCATACTCTCGATATAGAATGGTCAAAAGAAATAAGGAAAAACTTACTTGGTTAATCCAGTGGCCCATCAAATGCTAATATAGTGATTAGCAGACCATCGAATTTTCCAACTAACTCGAAAGAATTTCGAAGATATCCCGTCTTCGAATCAAAACTCAATAAGATGCTCAACAATTAGTCAATTGAAAATTATTGATTTCAAATAACTCTACGAATAAAGTCGGCATCAAACTCACTCAAACCGGGACTCTAAGCAATAAAGAAGATCATTAATAAGGTTTTCCGCATAAATATATGGAAAGAACATCCTCACAACATGGTAGACATAACAGACAAGATTGATAAATCACAAGATGGCTTCTCACAAGGCCATCAACTCGAATGACCGCGAAAAATGCACGTCGTTGATAATAGCTCAAAGATAGAATATACTCAAGAACAAGGACATAAGCTCAAATTACTTTTCAATCCAAGATATTTAGAGTTTATAAATCTCAACTCTTTTAAATTTCAAATCTTAGTTTTCAACATTTGAAAATTTTCAAACTCTTTACCATATTACTTAGTAAGTAATTTAATACTCAAATTAAAAGTCCAAATTTCTTCTCTTACTTCAAAATTAATTTCCAAAGAAATTTGTAAATCAATAAAAATATTCCTCAAAATAAATTAGGGGTTTAAATTCTCGTTATTCTTCTATTAAACCACTTAAATAGTTTTTTAAACCAATCTTCAAATTCTCTTATCATACTCTTCTCTTAAAACATCCGATGTATATAATATAGATTCTAAAATCTCATAATATACTTTCAATAAAGTATAGCTCAAGAATATTCTCATTTATTTTCATCTTTATAATTTCAAAAAATAAATAAATAAATGGCATTGGCTCGCCCTTGAATCTCTAATAAATAGATACATCCGTTGGCTGCAGAGTCGATCGAGCGATCAAAACTGCCCCGCCGCCCTGTTACTCGTCTCTGAAATCAATGGCTACAATTACCATTCAAAAATAAATTTCGTATATAATCTCAAAATATTATTTTCAAAATCTTAATTTTAAAACAAAAACCATTGTGTTTGATTGTCTCATCATAGCATTTAGGAGATTCCTATCAATAACGTTGATCACGCGTATCGACCAGAACTCTTAACTACTCGATGGATAACCCAACACTCTCCAATTATTTCTATGAAAGAATACTGTT
The DNA here is from genome assembly GCA_030765085.1 of Allium cepa. NCBI lineage: Eukaryota > Viridiplantae > Streptophyta > Magnoliopsida > Asparagales > Amaryllidaceae > Allium > Allium cepa. The sequence goes on along the minus strand of CM060938.1, from coordinate 621,245,586 downwards.
CATATAAATATATTCTCAAAACATTCTTTGATTTTTAAAATATCTCAAAACTCCAATTTCTCTTTAAAACTCATATTTATATAGCTTCAAAACTCAAACCAAGAACATTAAGAGAATGCATCGAGGTATTCCAAGAATACTCGATTCTCAAAATCAACATAAGGTGATAGAGTGTTCGTCAATCTTACGATGTCACAAGCCACTCCCAAAAGTCATCAAGATACAGGATAAGCAAGATATTCTTCTTGAAGGAGAAGAAGCACACAAACAACAAATCATTACTTCAAAAAAAGTAATGCTAAAAAGAATAATATCGATTGTGTATCTGAAAAGGATAACTCAAAGAAACTGAATGATAAACTCAATCAAACTAGAACAATCTAGAAACTCACCTCATTCCTTAGTGGTAGAAATAATAAACCAAGCAAATTAGGATGCCTAAATAAATAAAGGATCCTATAACAACAAAAAGATCGGGCTTAACATCAAATAAGTCAATCCATCTCAAATCAGATACATCTCAAGATAGTGAGTAATAAACAAATACTCACTAAAGTAGCAACAAATAGAGAACTCAGAATGCTCACAATAAGCCAATCGTTATGGATCCCTTTAGTAGGATTCACAACTCTCAAAGGAATGCAACAAGGATGTTCAAAGAAATCAATAAGCTCCATCGATACGAACTCACTCGTATCAGCAAAAATAAGAATAGAATAATCCCAAACAAGATTTTACATAAAATAAGATGACATCAAACTCTATTATGGAATATTACGGAATACAATATGTCTATATTCCTAGACATATTCCATCTCAACAATCCCAAAACTCGAAAATGAATCAAGGCTCGATTCAAAAACAAGCTCGAATAAAGGACAATGATTCACTTGTACTGTACTTCGATGTATCATGATATACGAACTGTTCTGTGTTTATTCTATTTTTTTCTAACCACAGCTTTGATACCATGCTGTAACACCCCACCCCGAGGCCCACCTTAGTAAAGAGAATTAAAGAGTAATTTCGTCTACTAAAGTGGAGAATAGGGCTAGTTAAGGGCGGCCATCTATAACTTTGTCTTAAACATCTACTGAATACGTCGATAAACGCAATATAATTTTTTTATTTTCTATCTCAATGGATTGACATACACAGTAAATGCATAATCCAAAACTATAGGTGGCTAACGGATCTATCAGAACAAAACACAGTAACTAAATGTAAAGCACATCACAGAACAATAATCAACATCATATATATACACTAATACATGTTTAGTACAATACAATATGAATACAAATAAAGGTGGTACTCGACCACACCATATATATATATATATATATATATATATATATATCAAATAAAATGAAAAATACATCAGAGTATGCGGAAGAACAAAAATTTCTCAAGACAAAGGAGAGATGATATCCAGCATCAACTTCAAGCTAAGTCCAATAGATGATAATTGAAGCAACTCGGTCTGACCCGAGTATAAATACACGGGTCAGTCTAGCTACACAAATCAGTCAATATCGATAATATGAAGCGGAGTGGATATAGTGATACTTCTTTTCAAATGAGGAGAAGGATTAGATAACTCATAGCTCAATACTTAAATAAAACACAAGTGCCTCATATCATTAGTGATAACCCATAATGAAATCAAATCAAATCATATAAAACTCAAGCAAAACTCAAATGGTTCGATGAACCATTACTCCACAAAGGATAAAACTCATCTCAATCACAAATAAAAGTCATGAAAGCAACACAAGACAACTCCATAAGAATGTGAGATCTCAAACTCATAGGTAAGCCAAGGCGGCTAAATCTCACACATATATCTCAATCTTAAAAACCCATGGAACTCGATACGAATTCAAACTCATAAAATCTCAAACTCAATAAAGAATTCGATGCAAGTTCAAAACCCAAAAAATCTTAACACTAATGCGCCAAAAACGGCGAATTCAAAACCCAAAAAACCTGGATTGGCCATATCCCTGAATACAATGCGAAAGCAATGCTACACGTGCTAAACTCAAAAGGCCGAAGCCTTAGACAAGGTCGCTAACACCTTCCAAAGCAGTTCGTCCGCATAACAAGGTCGCTGACAACTTTCCAAAGCAGCTCGTTCTCATGACAAGGTCGTTGACACCTTTCCAAGCTATTTTGTCATCCCTAACAAGGTCGCTAACACCTCCAAAGCAATTCGTCCTCATGACAAGGTCGCTGACACCTCTCAAAGCATTCTGCTAGGTAAACATCATGAATGTTTCACAAAATCATGGATAGGAACCCGAAAAGTACTAACGTATGTCCCATACCACACGATCGCACTTAGCGATTTACTAGCCGCTAGTCGATGCCACACTAGGAACATCTTAAAACTCAGAAAATCATATCTCGCCTCGTCTCATTGGCATGTGATAGAAAGACACCGTACTCGTCTCATCTCATCTACAAGAATTAAATAGCATCATAACTTGTCTCATCTCCTTGACAAGTGAAAATATGTTGATGGTTCCTCATAAACCATAAATCTTAAAATATGAAATCATATACTCAAGACTTGTCTCATATCATTGGCAAGTAGATAAAACATCATGATGGTTCTCATCGACCATACTCCTACATAAGAGGTCTTAAACCATAATACTTGTCAAATATTGGCCATTTTAAATAATTCCAATAAATAGGAATTATAAAACTCAAAATACGCCATAAAATGGCAAAACATCTCAGAATCATTAAACTCAAATAGCTTCGATCGTACAAGTCCGGAATTAACCGAAATAGTGAGCGCACATGTCCCATACCACGTGTTTTACTATTAATTCTCTTTCTTATATGTTCGAATAGTGAAAAAGTGTGTATTTACATTTAAAATAGTTTGCTAGAGAAAACATGCTTTTAAAACTTTTTCCCCGAAATGATTAATAAAACCAATATTTGAAATTCCTTTATTATAGGAAATAAATAGATTTTATATTAGAAGGATAATTTTAAAATACTATATAATAATAATTTGAAATTTTCATTCATTTCAAAAATCACTTCAAAGTGGTTTAATGAAAACCATGCTCGAAAACAATGAAAAACAAGAAAGATAACTCAAGACCAATAACTTGAGTTCAATACGAATTCAATTCCAATTTAACCCAAAATCAATTCAAATTTTATTTAAATTTAAAATTTAAAATTCTCCAAATATAGCTAGCCAGTTAATAGGCATTATAGATTTCAAAACATCTTAAAAACAATCATCAAAATCAAATAAAAGTGAGAGCAAAAATACGATAAACACTCCTCAAGTCAATAATTGTTATTGTTGTCGTTTTGCTCTCATACCAGCAACAAACAACCACAGTTTTGACCAAGCAAACATCAAAATTTTAGAAAACATAAAACATGAAACTTTTAGTACAAATTTTAAGCTTTCTGAAACATCTAAGGTTATCAAATTCGGTTAAGAGACAAAGAATTTATGGCAAATATTGCTTTTGCTCTCAAGTTAGTAGTATAAAAGTTCAATTTTGACATAGAAGCGCTCAAAATTGCATAAAACTCAACAAATGAAAGTTGTAGTATATAATTTTTTCTTTCCAGAACATAAAAAATAATCAAAATCCAATCAAAACGAGAAAGTTATGTCTAATTTTGTTTCAGCTTCAAGCACAGAGCAAATATAGACTTTGCTCTCGGGTTAGCAGTAGAAAAATCAAATTTTGACATAGCTAACCTTAAAATTACAGAAAACATAAGACATAAAAGTTGTAATATAGGATTTAAGATTTCCGGAACATCCAAAATTAGCAAAATCCGATCAAAAACGAGAAAGTTATATCTAATTTAGTTATAAAAATATTTTTCATTATTAAAAGCCTTATTTTGCTTAAATACACAATTTACACAATAATTCATATAAAACTCTATTTTTAACTCCAAAGATTACATAAAAATTATTTTCTTGTGAAATAAAATATAACAAACCATTTTTTCAACAATTTACAACCAAAATTTATTTTTAACTCAAATTTCCATTTGTAATTATAATATATCACTTATTAAATGAAATGCTTCTTTTAAAAATATATAAAAGAAACGTTTGGCAATAATTATCAAAATTATTGCATTTCTTTATTTTAAAATCATGATTAGCTCATTTTAAACTTAATTAACCAAGTAAAGTTTCAAAACTTTATTTTTCACATTTTATTCCCCAAAATCAATTGCTTATTACAAATAAATAATTTAAATCTCCAATTTATTTTTAATTTACAATATTAAATTTTAACTACCATTATAATTTAATATTTACAGGTAATCGCCAAAACCAGGGTGGTTACAGGTAGCTCCTCTGGCCGAATGCATTTCTTCGATACCATTCTATTACTTTTGTGATTGATTGGGTGCACCCCTCCGATTTGGGAATGTGTTCCGAGGTGGGCATATGTGGCTGCTGCGTTACCACCAGCCTGTGTGCGTAATTGGTATATCTACCCTAGCATTGCCTCATTGTGCCGTGTCATCTACTATATTGACCCTTTACTACGAGTTTCTATTTGTGTCATACCTATGCAGTATCTTCTCATAGTCTCCCGATCAGGAGATATGCAGGTATTGTATAGACTATTGGCATTATTTGTGTTAAGGGAAATATTGGGTCACTCCTTAACGCTATTTTATTGTAAGTTTATTTTACTGTAGACATTATTATAATAGTGTAATATACTACATAGTAAATAGTTTTACGGATCCTTAGAGGATGGGATGTCCCAAGCATCCTTTAAGTTACTTGTACCTTTACTACATTTCACTTGAGTTGGTTTACATTGTATAAGTATGTATGTCCTGACTCGAGGGTTTGTATTTTATTTACGCTCGGGTCACCCTAAGTATTCACAAATTTGGATTCCATTTTCTAGAGATTGGAATCGCTGGAGATTATTGTAACGACTCGCAAATCCGTACCACTTGAGTCAACACTATTCTACCTAAATCAACTAAAGTTGTACAGAAATATGAACCATTGGGTTAAAGAAGAAGAGGTAGAAGAAGGAAAATGGAAAACAACATCAGAATCTAACCATTGCAGCGGAATAAAATATAATATATAATAACAGATCATTACACAAAAACAAATATATCTGTTCATATATTACATCATCAGAGTACATCAATCGAAAACTCAACATCAATAACATACAACTGGAAACACAACTAAACAACATGGCGGAATATATATAACAAGTACGGGAGTACGTATCGTCATCCACCTCGTCTCTTGAACTCCATAGCATCATATCCTGTAGCCTATAATACTCGGTCTGACCCGAGCATTTTAGTTAAATAACACCCGAGTCAGTCAGGGTACCAGCGTGAGAAAATCACACCCCATTGATTATTAAAGTTTCAAAATCCTTTGAAAACAAAAGCATCTCGTAAGACCACGCCACAAATAAACATGTCGGGTTTTTACCTTACGATAACTAAAACAGTTTTTATAGAAATCCTCTGATATTATAATAGGGTCTATATATAAATACTTATAAAATAGCCGAAACTGTTACATCTATTAAATTCCAACTACTAGCCACAGAGTGGTTAATACAAAAAAAACTCGTACATGGCTTGTAGGGAGAATGGATTTCCAACTAATGACTAGGCACTGGGGTACCACCTATCACAGTACATGGCCTAGATCACAGTACCGAGGAGTACGCCCGCTCCCCTGCAACACAAGATCGGGACTACCCCTTACTGGATAATCTCGGGTGAGATCGCCCCGCGGTTGGGATCAGCAACTGCCCACTAAGCCGAAATAAAAAGGGACATCTAGACAGGGATGGCCTCACCCTGCTTGGGTGTTACCTACCTAGCCTTGCTGCGTAACCCTTGATTTTTAGTCATTCCCATTTGATGAGGCTTGAGGCTAAGCGTTACCTTTTAGAACATATCCCTTAGAATGCCCATCGTCCACCTGACGATGTTCCGAAAGCATTCATCCATACAAGTCCATCCCGGGTTCAAACGGAACCGAAGGCACTATTCCTACTACATCCATTTGGAAATATCCTCAGGATTAGTAGCGACTAGCCCTTGCACTTCACTGCACCATCTTCGAATCCTCATTCGTTTCCCACCAAAACGTACAAACCGGATCGAAGTGGTTTTCGAGAAATAAATCTCGATCCCGGTCTCTTCGAAACAATCAGGTATTTGTCTAATATTACTAGTCGGTTATTTAACTATCAATTAATATTCACAACATCCATCACACATTAAATAATTTCCCAAATTATTTATTTATCTCAAAAATATCTTCACAAGATATATTTTCACCTTTCAAACCATTTTGAAAGAAGTTTTCAAACTATCTTCCCTTTCTGAATAAATTTCCCAAATATTTTCTATTTCTTCTGAAATCACCAAGTACAACATTAGATTCTAAAGTGATTTATAACACCTTATTATAAAATATACGTTTAAATATTTTAAATTAAAAACTACTTCAATGCTTTATTAAAAATATATATACTTTGAAAATAATTAAAATAAAGCTACTTTTTAGAATATAGAACTAAATTTCTCTTTTTAAAACAAAATACCAAGTTACCTTAAATAATTACTACGATAATAGATTTGAAAAATATTTACTTTAGAATTCAAACATTTAGAAATATTAACTTTTCTAAAACATGCTTTTTAAAACAACATCAAACTTTTTACCTTATATTTAAAAAAAATTACTTTATACGTACTTGGCTATCCAGAGAAATATACTTCTCTTCACATTCATCTTTAAATCTCCAATTCAAACACTTGAATCAATTTCCAAATTGATATCCAATTCACCCCATTTATTCCAAAACCAATTAATTTCAGATTTTATTACCTTAATTATGATTTAAATACTTTTAACTGAAATACCAATTTTAGATTTCTCAATTTACTTCTTTATCACTTTAAACAAATTTAAACTTTAAATTTTAAATAATTCTTTATTCCATTAAAATAATATCACTTAATTTCACAATTCATTAATTACTGTTTATTCAAATCCTTTCATTTTCATACTCAAAGTTATTTATTAGTATTTAACATCACTTCCATTCCTTTTTCATTCATTCTTAATTTATTAAATTTCTAAGATTATTTCGTTTACAACTTTACTTCCTTTATTTTCTTTCCAAAATCCAATTTATATATTTTTGGTAATTCATTATACTCAAATATATCCAATCAAACCATAACATTCAATATTCCAATGTAATTCATCATAGAATATCAAATAATCACAGCAGAGAATATTAAACAATAAATGTTGAGGGATCCAGTTGGATCCCTCCAACCTGTTTCGCTGTATCCACAGACGTTAGCACAATATAAAATGCCAATTCCAAAATATACCATACTATAGCACATCAATAAATTCAACCATTCAACCAATTATTTAAATTTGATCATTTAATATTTAAATTAAAGTTCAACCGAGTGAGATTAACTCACCTTTGCTTTTGATTTGCAGTCTATTTCCATTCATTTTCATTCCAGCTTGTTTCTCGATTTTAGTCCTTGTATGACATTATATAGGTAATTAACACTTGAATAAATCCAATAATTAACTAACATTTACTTATTTATTTTAACTTATAATTTAATTTAAAATTTTTAAACTAATAATTTAATTTTAAACAAATAATTAAATCGTAAACTAATTTTCCTTTAATCAAAAATTTTTAGTAACTGAAATAATCAAATTAGTTTATAAAATAACTAATCACCCTAAACACATATTTTAAAATAAACAACTAAGTTTAAAATGTTCATATGTATATTCCTTTTTATTTATTTATTTTTCTTTCCACTTTGAAAATACATATATATATTAAAAATAAATTATAGGTTTCAAAAATAAATTTTAAATTCCCATATTATATTTTCAAATCTTTCTATATAAAAGTTTTCCTGAAAATAAACTGAAATAGTAGGTTCTATTCTGTAAAACCTTTCTTCCCTGATATATTTATATACATTTGTGCCATTTAAGAAAAATCTGGGTATTAAAATACTTTTCTCTGTGTGTGTGTATATATATATATAGATATATTGTTTAAAAATCAAATTTAAATAAAGAAGACAAAATCCTATACATTACTGTAAATAAACCCGACCTCACCACCATACAACAACTCTCATCACTTCTCGCGTACCCCCACACTTTAGCCATCGCCGCTACTCATCTCTCCACACCTCGAGACGCGAGCGCCGAACCCTACAATCCATCGCTGACGTCCTCGCCATGCCGTCGCGTGCGAACGTCGCGATTCCTTTCCAGATCGACCTGAGTTCACCTCCTCCTCACGGTTGAAAATGAAAACTTCGATCTGAACAAAGAAGGAGATTGCGATAGTTAAAAGCAGGAGCGATTTCGTTTGGATTGAGGAGGACGAGAAGATATCGCAATTGATTGCGGCCATAAGTACATATTTTTTTTCTTCGGGTTTGAACGAATAGGTGGTTTGAAGGAAAAGGATCTGGGAAAAATTGATTTGTTCATCCATTAATTTATTCTTGAACGAGACTTTAGAAAGAAGGCTCGGCTTAAAATAAAAAGAAAGAGTGAAGAGGGGGACACGATTTGATGGTTGCATGAAGAAAACCTACTATAGTGATTTTGAAACAACGGGTGGAAGAAAAAGTTGTCGGGAAGGATTTGACTATTCAAATCGAACAAGTATAATTGAATTCAAATTAAATTTAAATTGTCTTCAGTTCGTAACTCAAAATTTCGAACTCCTATCGAGGCGTGCCGCTAGGCGTTTATAATGTTATACGCCTATTCCTGATGCATTGGAAAAGGTTTTCAGTCCTAATTCGATCTTATGGGGAAGATAGCTTTATGAACCCAGTTCTTATATTAAATTTCAATTTAATTTTCAACGCATTTTCTTAACGAACAAGCACACAACAACTCCGATCAATACCAAATTTGAAATCCGATAATAATTCAATATTATGGATCTAATGGAACTGGTTTCGTCGAATTCCAAGGCTGTGTCTCGGGGGGTTATTTTTAAATTAAATTTAAACAATAATTTTTTTTTTAAAACTGAACAAACCGCTGATAATTTCAATTTTAACACTTCCATTGTCTTCAATATTATCAATATAAATTTCATAAGTCTTCAATTTATTTCCAACAGGCTTTAAACTCCAGATTCAACATTTTACTCAACTTCAAATTATTTAATTCAATAATTTAGTTATCAAATAAATTGTGATATTCATAATTCAAGTTAAAATAACTCTAATTGAATATTTAAAAATCAATTAAATATTCTGATTTTAAATGCTCGAAAATTCCGAGTCGTCACATTCCAACCCTGTTAATAGAATTTCGTCCCCGAAATTACTAGTTAAGAGGAATGGTCTGATACCCGTTTACTTATTCCCAAAACCAAACAGTTTTGTCAACTTGCCATAACATATCATTTATTAAAGACCCACTATAATTCTTACTAACTTCCCACTCCTTCATAGTTTCATACATACTATTTGCTCAATCGTTCAAATTTCAATTTAAACCCAAATTTTGAATTATCAAAATTTTCTCAAAATTTTTCTAACTCCTTAAATCCCCGAAAAATTTAGCCAGCGTCTCCTTTGCGCGGCTAGCTCGTTACAACTACAAAAGGCCTCTACGTGCTCCCAAATTCCAAAAGAAAACAAAAGCCAAGTGGCTCGATCAAAAACCCAATCAAAATTCATACCGAAATTTAAATACATACCTATTTGTCGAGCAATTCAAATTTATCCTTCGAAGTCAAAACCAATTCTCTTTTTCCTTTATATTACCTGCATGTCCCGCTTAGCTCTAATATCCAATCACAACTTTCAACACATATTATTGACTTCCTTACCAATGTCAATATCTATTCATCCAAATATTACATAGAATATATTTGTAACATCAATTTCCAATTGAGAATGCACCATTCCTTACTTAAGTTTAGTATAAGCATTTAATATGCTTCTTTATTTATTTTCACTTCACCACTTTTAGTTTTATCTACTTCTATTCAAATTGGTTCTCCTATTTCATATGAATTTAATTTATTTTCAACTCTGAACCCTTAATTTTTATCTTCCATTTATACTGATTCATATTTTTATTTTAAAGTAGTTTCATTCACTAATTTATTTCAATTTCCAGTTTGAAATCGTTCCTAAAAAATTTCAAAATTTTTTCCAACTCCCAAAATTTCTGAAAATTTTTGGCAGAGTCTCCTTTATACGGAGGAGCTTTTGCAATTTGACAAAAGATATAAATATATATACATCGACCCACACGGTCGAAAAAACTAAAACAGTTCATATGTCCTATTTTTATGGCGTAGGCGTACCTTATTAGCATTTTTAAAGCAAATGGCTAAATAGTATCGCATATACGCACTCCAACTCTATCCATTGCGTCCCATACCTGTACTTACTCAGCAAACATATGAGTTTTCAATAATATGAACATTTTTAACAACATTTTTAACAACCTTTCCAATATTAATCTAAGTCGAACATAACAATTTCATAACCCAAACTACAATTTGCATAATTCATACTTAAATCATACTCTATAGCATGTACAAGGTTTTTCTCAAATTCTAATTCCATTTTATTTCACACAAATGATTGCATGTAAGTTTGTTATTTTCAATTCATAGTCACTTCAATAGGGGTGACATATGCTTTAACTATCTTAATTTAATTCATTTACCTTTCTTTTATGATTAACTTGCATTTACATACAACCCTCTGAATTGGATTTCAATCCATTTCAATTTATTCAAAAACCAATTCCACTTACTTCTTGATTCATACACTTCCGTATACAAAAAACCACTAATTTCTATGCAAGTTTTGGTTATTCAAACAAATAACCTTTTCTTAAGCTTATAACCAGTTAAATTTTTATTCTAACTGAACTATACCAATATTATTTCATTGGAATTATCCATAAATCAAACAAACTCTACTTCATTACAATTTTTAAATCAAATCCCGATTCTCTCTTTTCAAATCCACTATCCAACTTATGTTTATATTAATCATTCGATTTTGGATTAATTATAACTCCTACATTCATATTACATCACAAATAGTAAATAAAATTCTCTCACTTGCATTACAATTTTTTATCTAAACAAAATTTATTTTATGTCCTCTTATGAAGCTTACCACAAATCAAATTCCAATATGCCTAAGTTAGTTCAATTTCAATTTTACAATTATTCCCATTTCTTATATATCAATTTCTTTTAAATTTGATTCTTAATTCCCATCCATCTACAAATTGTAATCCAACTAGTTACTTGATCGTTTACTAATTCAAGCAAGTAAAGTAAAGTTGGAAATCAATTTACTTTATAAACACCTTTTATAATTCACTTATATATTTAACGTGACCAAGTTAACATATACTTTGCTTGATTTAACTTTAATTAAATTTGTTTACTGGCTTAATCCATATTAGATTTTAACTCACTTTCCCAATTCATTTTGAATCTATTAGTATGTCATTTCAATTATTCTAAACAAGAACTGGGTTTCATTTTACCTTTCAAAATTTTATTTACAAGCTTCCCAAATTTTATTCATTCCAGCATTATTTTCATTTAATTTAGCTTACGCTACATTTAATTTCAACAATTTCTTGGGTTTAGTTGAGTGGGAATTATTCAATGTCATTTCAACTAAATTATATTTTCTTTCCATCTCAACTTTTTATTGCCAAAACTAAATTCTATATCAGAACTGGGTTTTTATTTTTCTTTCCAAAATTTCCTCAACAAACCACCCAAAATTCCATTCTTGCTGGTACAATTTTCCATCTAATTTAGTTTATGCTAAATTCACCTTCAAGCTTCTTTTTATTTAGTTTAAGTTAAATCCAATTCAATCAAATTTTAATTCTTCATATACAAGTTCAAAATTTATTTACTGACTTAAGTTCATCCACATCCTTTATATTTTATATTTTCATTATCTTACTTCAATTCACATTTTATTTGAGATTAGGTATGAATTCACCATACCATCCAACCATTCCCACTTGTGATCATAATTCCATTTTTTATTTATAAGTTCACCAAATTATTTACTTCAAAGTTTATATTGCTCATTTTAATTCATTTACATCTTTTAATCATCAATTTCAAATTATATATATATATATATATATATATATATATATATGTTTCACCGAATTTTTAAGGATACAAATTTACTTCCAATTTAATTCTTTGCAAATTTTAAATCCACAATTTCAGATTATAAGTATAATACTTAATAGCTTGTGGGTATAATTCATCACACCATGACCCACGACTACAAAGTCATTTTACATTTAAATTTAATTCAAATCAGTTTAATCCTAGGTTCAATTTATTTAACTTATCCCAAGTTAAATTCAAATTTTCTATTTACTTCCATATACTCAAGTCAAAATTTAATTCCAAGATTAAAATTTTCATTTTTTTCCTTATTAATGTAAACTTCACTTAACAAGTTCAATAGTTGATCCATTTAAGCCTTCACATTATTTAAATAGAATTTTCCAGCATTCAATTGCCCGGTTTTTTTTCAAAACCATCTTGAAATAATAATCTACTCATACCTACTTGGTATATCAAATCAAACTTCCAGAATTTTTTTAAAACTTTTCACCAAAGCAATTTCCTTTTTGAAACTTCTAAAATCACTTGTATCTCAAACAAGTCCAACAAATTTCATAATCACTCACATTGTAGCAATCCATCACTTTAGAAACTCGAAAATGAATTCTAATGATCTGGCCAGCATCATCAGGATTATTTTTCAGTGACTGAAGTGAGTTCGGTGCTTCCTTATTTCCCCACATTCATTTCAGAACAGTTTCCATTCAAAAATACTTCCCAATACAATATTCCATATTACCTTCAAACACATTAGCAAACATTTCAAACTTTCCCAGGATTTTAAATTTCCAAACCTATATTTTCATTACATTTAAAATACTTTCCAAAACTTCTGCGATTTAAATTCTGGTTTAGTTTAAATTAGTTATTCTCTTTTGTATAATTTATACTCATGGAATTCATTTGGCTATAAATTTATTTGGTTATAACCATTTCAAATTTTTAGATTAAATTTTAGATTCCTATTTAATTATAGTATTCACAACCAATCAACCAAATATATGGATAATAATTTCAGAAAATTATTCCTTTTATGTCAAAATGTAATTTTGGGTAAAATTATCTCGTTTACCCACTTTTAAAAACAATACTATGTCGGTTTATCTCGTTTAAGAGTTTAGAAACCCCTATCGATACAGTTGTACTTCCCATATCGACCAGAAATCATAAACACTCAAACGATAGGTCAACACGGTATAAAAACAATTTTATATTCACTAACAAGTACGCTCTCATATCTATTAATACACTCAACCCATTATAGAGTACTATTGACTCTGTTCAATGAGTAATTTCCTCGCCAAAGCCTAGGTTGTTGCCAACCTAAGCTCTGATACCAAGTGTAATGACCCACAAATCCGTACCCCTTGAGTCAACACTATTCTACCTAAATCAACTCAAGTTGTACAGAAATACGAACCATTGGGTTAAAGAAGAAGAGGTAGAAGAAGGAAAATAGAAAAAACATCAGAATCTAACCATCGCAGCGGAATAAAATATAATATATATAATAACAGATCTTTACACAAAAACAAATATATCTGCTCATATATTACATCATCGAAGTACATCAATCACAACTCAACATCAATAACATACAACTGGATACACAACTAAACAACATAGCGGAATATATATAAACAAGTACGGGAGTATGTATCGTCATCCAGCTCGTCTCCTAAACTCCACATTATCATATCCTGTATCCTATAATGCTCGGTCTGACCCGAGCATTATAGTTAAATAACACCTTAGTCAGTCTGGCATACCAGCGTGAGAAAATCACACCCAATTGATTATTAATGTTTCAAAATCCTTTGAAAACAAAAGCATCTCGTAAGACCACGCCACAAATAAACATGTTAGGTTTTTACCCTATGATAGCTAAAACATTTTTCATAGAAATCCTCTGATATTATAATAGGGTCTATATACAAATACTTATAAAATAGCCGAAATTGTTACATCTATTAAATTCCAGCTATTAGCCGCAGAGTGAGTAATACAAACAAAACTCGCACAAGGCTCGTAGGGAGAATGGATTTCCAACTAATGACTAGGCACTAGGGTACCACCTGCCACAGTACGTGTAACGACCCGCTATTTTGGACCATTCGAATCGTCAATAAAAACATACATATCCGACTTGAATAATTCTAAATATTGAATTGTTAATTAAAATTTGGCAAAACTTAAAATATACAGTAAATAAATCAATCACAGATCACAGAGTAATATAATGCAGCGGAATAGATAAAGAATAGTGGTTATGAATTTACTATATACATCAGAGTTAGAAAAATACAACCGAATAGTTCAAATGCAGTGAAGTCTCCAATGCAACAGATGACTTCTCTGAACCAATCAACTGGAAAGGCTGGAATCTGAACCGATAGTTGGATTTCCAAATGAAGCTCCAACGTCAAAGCTGAGTCTCAAATGCTGTATCACTCAGTCTGACCCGAGCGTAAAGCAAAACACAAAACATTCGAGTCAGGATTAACATTCTTATATCAATAAATCCAAATCAAGTGAAATATCAACTGAAATACAAATAACTTAAAGGATGTTTGGGATAACCATCCTCTAAGGGTCCATGGATATTTCTACAAGGTAGAAATATACACTATAACACCGTGGTCATTTCAACTTAATTTATACTTCAAAACCAAATCTCATTTTCACTTCAAATATCTCTATATTTCCCAAAATAGTATTTATATATATTAAATAATTTATAAAGTAAAGTATTTCCAATTCCCTCAACTTAACAAATTGTTTCAACATCAACCCGACCTTCCCATTCAAATTTTATTCAATCTCAAATTATCAATTTAAATTCAACTCAATTCCTAAAATAACCACTTAAATTTTGTCGATCTCAAATTCGGATTTGAAATCACAAAATACCCCTTTATATTTCAAAACTTTAAGTATTCAACGTTTCAACTAGATTTTTATTCAATCTAGTTTTCTAAATAATAATTTCAAATTTAGTTCAACCTAAATTTTAACTTAGTTTCTAAATAACAAATTCAACTATATTGATTTCAAATACAGATCCGAATATCAAAATAAACCATTTAAATTCCAATGAAGTTCAAGGCTTTAATAGTTAGTGTTCAATATAACAGTTCCATATAGATCTCGATTCAACCTCATTATTATTTAGTCTTGAAATACTCCCTCATTAGATTCAATATCATTTAAGTAACCTTAATTTACATTTTACTCAATATTTCTTCAATTTATTTAAACGCGAAATATTCATTAAATCACTTAAATCAAAAATCCAGTTATAAAATCATACCTTTTAAATTTCCCATTAAATAATTTCAAATTGATTTAATTAAATAAATCATTATTTAAATACCATTTTTAATAAACCAAATTTATCTCCCAATCTTACTTATTCGATTTATTACAAGAAAATCTATTGAAATATAGATTTACAAAAATACTTAACCATATATATGTATTAAATCCATCTAATTTATATCAAATATTACTAGTAAATCTATGTATAAAATTTCCATTTACATAAAATCTTAAGAATCAAAATTTATCAAACCATATATTTCTTTCCAAAACCATAGAAATTATTTTCAAAGTATTTATATATGGACCAACGGTGTCTGTATATATATTTCCTATCATATAATCAAGTGCTACGAATATTAATCATTTCAATCCGTACACTAAATATATATACAGGTGTATATCATTTCAACCCATAATCCCAAATTCAATTAAATGCAAATTGCTTGGATTTATCATTTCAACCCATAACGAAATTCTCTTATTCTAAATTCCGTTCGGTTATGTATCATTTCAACCCACAGTGAATTCTAAACTACAGGGAACTTGCAGAGTGATAACAGATATGATAATAACAACAACATGCATATATCATCAATAATAATAAACAACAGGATATGGTGTCATATCCCACAAGTGAACAATTATAGATAATAGCATATATAACAATGTAAATAACTATCAGCAGTATATTTCAATTGTCGTTTCAATTGAAATCAAATTTAATAACTATAAAAACATTAATCGTGAGTGATTGCTCACCTTTTGAGCCTAAAGGAGAGGGAGGAATGAGAAGAGATACGAATCCAAGCACACATTTCGAAGCAAAGCAATGTTGGCAAGAATTTTAAGGATCAAAGATGATAAAGAGAAATTGGCAAAATCAAATCAGAGTTGGGTCGAGGAAGATAAATAGGATAAGTGAGCTATATATATAGTTGTATATATAACTATATATAAATAAAACTGTATTCTAAATTTAAACATATATTAAATTAAATATATATTTTCAAAAATCATTGGTTTAAACAAGACATATCTATATGTAGTATAGTTTGAAATAATGTATATGTTTAAACCCATATACAAACAAATATCCAAACACTGTCTAAAATTTAAATCTTTATAAAAGTAACCTTTTTAAATAAAATATTAAAATCAATATTTAAACATATAACATAAAGTCCATATACTATATATCAATACCAAATCTAACTCCGGTATATGTAAACTAATATAAACCCATGTAAACCATATAACTTTATAACGCTTCCATTTCATATTAATGTTAAATAACAAATATATAATTATTCAAAATGTCACATATATAGTATATCATTTTATGGTTGTCGTTTCCATGTAATAAATATTCATTTTAAACCAATATTAGAATAATATATACGTATAGTTAAAAATCAATGTTCTAACATAAAACACATATATTAAAGATCAACACACATATATATAATATCTTTTGAAATGAATACTTATGTATATATATAATTATTATAGTTTATTACTTTCCTTTTCAAAATATCTAGCAGGAAATCAAACGAACTTATGCACATATATATGCAGATAAACAATATTCTTTATAATACATTGTTAACTTACTCCTTTTTTTAAAGAGTATATATGCAGTACAGTTTATAAGAATTTTTTTTATAAAACCTTCATATATAACAAAATATATGTATAAAATAAAATATTTGTATATATAAAAATCAAAACCTTTCAAAAATATATTCAAAAACTGGATCATATAAATAACAATGTATTTAGTTAACGCATAGTATAAAATTCATTTATATAACTCTTTTATATATTCATTATAACTATAATCGAAACGGTTATATATACTTTTATATAAATTAACCAAATATACACGTTACTTAACCTATCTGTACCCGATCAATAGCTTTATTATTAAAGCACGCACATCATAACAGTATGACGATATACAATGCTTTTGGCTTATTAAACAATATATTGCAACTTATGTATACTAATATGTGAATATAAATAAGCTTACATACTTATTATATAAAAATCAAAATTAAAAAAAAACAATATAACAAAATATATATAAACTCAGAAATTGATATATAAGCTTATACTGTTATATAGAGAATTTTTTTATTAAGTACAGCCATACATATATATCTTTGGGTACTACAATTTGTATTATTTGCTTTTTATAAAGAAAATTGCGGTTGCACTGAGTTTGTACATATAGCTTACTTTATGTATATAAATAACATAAGATGTCATACATATATACACTAAAATATGTAAATTTAAGGCAGTATACTACTCGAAAATATATATAATATAATACAATGTATAGACATACCCTGTGTAAACTTGAGTCGCTGATGGGTGGGCAAAAGGAATAAATAAGAAACTACAGACAATGGGGAAAATATTGATGCCACCTATGTGCTGTCAGAAGTTATTACCTCAAGGCTATGCACTCGGCTATGATGAGGCTGCAGATGTTGATAGGGAAAATGTTGGGTTCGGCTGGAAGGCACGGTGTTTCTTAAGAGAAGAGGAGGGGAGAAGGAGGGGACAGACGCTTGGTGGAAAGAAAATTTGTAGAGCGAGGATGAAAAGAATGCAGATGTACTAGGTAAAAGAAAGGAGGAGCAAGCTAGAATAAATAGAATGTACGAAGAGAACAAAGAAATTTATAAATCAAATTGGCATGAAAACGTATAGAAAGAAATAAATAAAAGAAATCAATGAATGCAAAATAACGTATAGTATTTTATAAGTTTCAAACTTTGAAATGGGAACGGTCATGAGTTGATTTAGCTACATTTAAAGCAATAACTTTTTTGTTTGTTTGGATAGTACGTAACAAGTTTGGAAAGGCAATGATATTTAAAATGGAACAAGGAAGGTTATAAATCAGATTGGAATGAAAACGTAAAGAAAGAAAGAAAGAAATAAAAGAAATCAATGAATGCGAAATAACGTATAGTATTTTATAAGTTTCAAACTTTGAAATGGCAACGGTCATGAGTTGATTTAGCTACATTTAAAGCAATAACTTTTTTTGTTTGTTTGGATAGTACGTAACAAGTTTGGAAAGGCAATGATATTTAAAATGGAACAAGGAAGGTTATAAATCAGATTGGAATGAGAACGTAAAGAATAAATATAGAGTAACGGGACAGTCATGATAATTCAGTGGACAATTAAAGCAACTTTTAATGCCACCAGCCGCACGTTCAAATCTGAAAAGGCAGAGTAACAGACCATATAATAAATTGAAACGATGGATTGATAACGGCTACAAGTATATATTTAATAGAAAAGAACGGACAGAGAAAATTTTGTGAAACGTACTGAAAATAAATATGAAGTGCTTATTATATTATACGTTTCTTTTTGAATGCAGAGTCCAAAATTTGAAAGCCAAGTAACGGTCAACCCTTGATTTGGTGAAAATAATTGTAGCAATTAATAAAAGAAATAAATAGCAACGGTCACGTTGCTTTGATTTAGCTGACCCATCAAAGCAAATTATTTATAATTTAACCATAGGAAACATAAAGGAACATACCACTATAAAAATGAAATTGATAACATCTGTGCATTGATTCTGCAATATTTATTAAAGAAATTGATTCTGCAATATTTATTAAAGCAATTTATTAGCTAGATTGAATCAAATAGAATTTCACAATGGAATAAACTTTGATAAAATAAATTGAAAATTTAAAATCTGCTATGTTTAATTGGACGTAATCCAAATATAAAATTTTTATTTCAAAATATTATTATATAAAATTTCTCAAAATTTTCAATTAATTACGTTAAATAAAACCATTTAAAACTATTAAAATCTACGGGTCATTACACTCTCCCCCACTCAAAACTTTTCGTCGCCAGAAAGGTAGGAGGTAGGAGAATAGAACTACCAGAAATAAAATAGATTGAAAGACAAGATAAACAATTAATTTAAAACTATATAAATTTTATTTGAAATATTTATTTGATAACTTCATTTGAAATTTAATTTTCTTTAATACTTTAATACTTTTCAAACTCCTTTGAAAACAATCATTTACATTATTACTTATATTTACAAAGAAGCTATTGAAATATTAAATCCAAAATTCATAAACTTTTACTTTGTTTCAAGATACCTTCCAAATATTATTATTAGATCACAAATCATTTTTTTAAATATGTTTTATTTTAGATAAATAACTTCTGAAATATTTATAACACTAAAATTTCTATTAAACCATGTAGTATATAATTAAATAATATTTTAAAGGATATATCCAACAAGAAGGAAGGTAGATTTGGAAAACAGAATCAAGGTGAATAACTAAACTGAGCAGATAAGGTAGATGCAGGGAATAGTATCAGACACGAATAATAAATCTAGAACCATAAGAATTTAAATTTCAAATATTAATTCAAAATTCTTTGTTGGGAAAAATACTTTTATAATAAACACCTTTAAAATAATACTTTTATAATAAAATACTATTATATCGAAATAAATTTTCCTTTCGAAATACTTTTATAACTCGATGATTCAACAAGTTTATCCTCGTTCTTGCAGACTCTGGCCATGCGTTGATCAGGCGCAAAGCTAGAATTCATCAAGTACTTAGTAGACTTGTTTCAATACCCAGTGAAAATATTTGAAAAACCTTTAAAACAGATATGGAAAGTACAATCCAAACAAAACAACCAAAATAAAACCTTTGTCCGACCATGTTTCGTAGATACATAATGGTTACGCCTGGATCCCCCAGGAAACAATCCGTATCCATAAGCTTTCTCAGCCCTGCGAGTTACGCCATGATGACTAGTAGAGTGCAGGATACACAATGGTTACGCCTGGGTCCCCCAGGAAACAATCCGTACCCCTATGATGTCTCAGCCAGGCAGTTTTGCTACTATTCGCGACCTACACAGATTGCAGGATACACAATGGTTACGCCTGGATCCCCAGGAAACAATCCGTACCCCTAGGCCAGACTCAGCCAAGCAATTGCGCTATGCAGTCGCGAGAGAAAAAAAACCATGGGTTACGCCACGGTGGGAACACTCGAGTATTACATCCGGAAAACCAAAAATCAGAGAGATTAATATCGATAGAATGAATCCACGATGTGGTCACAAAGCGGATATCAAGAAGAAGGCACTTTCCATATCTTTACCTCGAAAATATATATCATATAGTACCTTTTCAAATCACTTTAAAATATCGTACTTATATAAAGTCCATATATATAGGATTCCATTTTTCCCAAATCGAATACTTTCCAAAATCAATAGTAGATCAAATCATACTTATGTAGACTTCGATTATATAAAATCTCTTTCCAAATTGAGTACCTTTCAAATCAATAGATTTCAAATCAACTTCATACTTATACAATCCATTTTATATAAGTTCGACCACTTCCAAATCAAGTGCTTAATAATATAAGGTTCTCAAATTTAAAATCATTTCAATATCAATTCGGTTTCAAAATCATATATGATTTCACCAAATTTTCTTCCAAATTAAATATCTAAATTTCAAAGTTCCCAAAATAATAGGTTTAGAAAATTATCCAATTTTCCAAATTAAAATAATTCAAGTCAAACAAATTCATTTCCAAAAATCACCATATAAGTATTAGTTTTTAATTCCAATTTAATTTCAAAACCAAAATTTTTCCCAAAAACAATTATACTCAAAATGGTTTCCAAATTTATAATTATCCTTTTTTTTAGACTTTTAAACTATCTATTTCTGTGTGAAATATCCAATTTACCTTTCTGAAAACCATTATTCAACTTTTTTTTTTCAAAACATTTCAAAACTAAATTTATATTCTTTATCAAACATTTTATTCTCTTCGAGATTTCTTATCTTTGAAAATTTAATCTCGATTTGGAAGTGTTTGAACATTCAAAATAGTTAGGGAAATCATATTTCTAATTCAAGACTTGAAAATCAACAATAAATAGATAGGATTATACCAAACCAAATCCGAAACTCGAGGACTGAATACCGGTTTCCTTTAAATCATTTTAAAATATATACATATATCTTTCGAATATCGAATTATTCTTCGGAATTTGAAATCAAATTTTTTTCACAATATCACTTGCATAACAAAGCTACTAGAGTGGCCTCTCCCCCACTCTGAAACTAGAAAATCAATGTCGATGATGCGTGCACTCATCACCGAAATTATTTTCCAGCGACAAAGTAAGTTCTGGACCTCTATTTTCTTAAAACTTCCTTGAAATTTCATTGAAATCATTGGAACTCGTTTGAGTCATTTGAAACACTCTTATTCAGAAAATACTTTCAAATCGTATTATTATATAATTTCAAAAATCTTAAAACCAATTTCAAAACACCGGAATTCAATTCTCGAATTTCAAATTTAACACTTCAGCTATAAATCATTTTTATGTAAATCAATTTCTTATATTTTTTCAAAATTTCAAATCCTTTCAAAACCCTTTTATACAGAATAACATTTCTTATTTGTTTTATATATAGGTATATAATCCTTATCAAAAACATTTTCACTTTTATATATAGAATAAAATCATCGTTATCAAAATAATAATTTTGATATATAAAACAATTTCAAAAATGCAAACATACCCGATTTCAGAGGTTAATTTTAAGAATGGATTTTAAAACAAAGATAGAGATTTGAATTAGAGGAACTCAAATCAATAGAATTCTGATTCGAAGATAGACTCGATCGAAGATGAGATAATTAAATTACAAAATAGAAGATGGATATACTTCTATAAATCGCGGGCGACCTTTACCTGTCAATCGTGATTCCAAAATTAGATCGGTGTAGAATTCTGAGGCAATTCGACATTCGATCGCCAGAGATATAGAATTCTTCATAACAAGATATAGCAACATCGTAAACCGAGGATACCGAAATCTTAGGTGAGTCAATGCCAATTGAAAAGGAGTTTTCACCCCCTTTACAAATCATTCAGTGGAGTTATGGGATACTCCAGAATCAAACGAATATAAATAGGGAGAGACAGAATGAATTTCGGAACCGAGGGACATTCCAAAATTCAAAGGAAATCGAGTCAAAAGGAAGAGATTCAACTCGAGCGAAAGTGATTCTGTAAATAAATTTACCATATATGCTAAGTTTTGCCTAGAGCCAAAGCTCTGATACCAACTGTAACGACCCGCTATTTTGGACCATTCAAATCGTCAATAAAACCATACATATCCGACTTGAATAATTAAAAATACTGAATTGTTAATTAAAATTTGGCAAAACTTAAAATACACAGTAAATAAATCAATCACAGATCACAGAGTAATATAATGCAGCGGAATAGATAAAGAATAGTAGTTCATGAATCTACTATATACATCAGTGTTAGAAAAATACAACCGAATAGTTCAAATGCAGTGAAGTCTCCAATGCAACAGATGACTTCTCTGAACCAATCAACTGGAAAGGCTGGAATCTAAACCGATAGTTGGATTTCCAAATGAAGCTTCGAACTCCAAAGGTGAGTCTCAAATGCCGTATCACTCGGTCTGACCCGAGCGTAAAGCAAAACACAAAACGCTCGAGTCAGGATTAACATTCTAATATCAATAAATCCAACTCAAGTGAAATATCAACTGAAATACAAATAACTTAAAGGATGTTTGGGATAACCATCCTCTAAAGGTCCATGGAACTTTCTACAAGGTAGAAATATACACTATAACACCTTGGTCATTTCAGCTTAATTTATACTTCAAAACCAAATCTCATTTTCACTTCAAATATCTCTATATTTCCCAAAATAGTATTTATATATATAAAATAATTTATACAGTAAAGTATTTTCAATTCCCTCAACTTAACAAATCGTTTCAACATCATCCCGACCTTCCCATTCAAATTTTATTCAATCTCAATTTATTAATTTAAATTCAACTCAATTCCTAAAATAACCACTTAAGTTTTATCGATCTCAAATTCGGATTTGAAATCACAAAATACCCCTTTATATTTCAATATATTTCAAAACTTTATGTATTCAACGTTTCAACTAAATTTTTATTCAATCTAGTTTTCTAAATAATAATTTCAAATTTAGTTCAACCTAAATTTTAACTTAGTTTCTAAATAACAAATTCAACTATATTGATTTCAAATACAGATCCGAATCTCAAAATAAACCATTTAAAGTTCAAGGCTTTAATATTTAGCGCTCAATATAATAGTTTCATATAGATCTCGATTCAACCTCATTATTATTTAGTCTTGAAATACTCCCTCATTAGATACAATATCATTTAAGTAACCTTAATCTACATTTTACTCAATATTTCTTTAATTTATTTAAACACGAAATATTCATTAAATCACTTAAATCAAAAATCCAGTTATAAAATCATACCTTTTAAATTTCTCGTTAAATAATTTCAAATCGATTTAATTAAATAAATCCTTATTTAAATACCATTTTTAATAAACCCAATTTATCTCCCAATCTTACTTATTCGTTTTATTACAAGAAAATCTATTGACATACAGATTTACAAAAATACTTAACTATATATATGTATTAAATCCATCTAATTTATATCAAATATTACTATTAAATCTATGTATAAAATTTCCATTTATATAAAATCTTAAGAAACAAAATTTCTTAAACCATATATTTCTTTTCAAAATCATAGAAATTATTTTCAAAATATTTATATATGGACCAACCGTGTCTGTATATGTTTCCTATCATATAGTCAAGTGCTACGGATATTTATCATTTCAATCCGTACACTAAATATATATACGGGTGGATATCATTTCAACCCGTAATCCCAAATTCAATTAAATGAAAATTGCTTAGGTTTATCATTTCAACCCATAACGAAATTCTCCTATTCTAAACTCCATTCGGTTATGTATCATTTCAACCCACAGTGAATTCTAAACTACAGGGAACTTGCAGAGTGATAACAGATATGATAATAATGATAGGCATATATCATCAATAATAATAAACAACAGGATATGGTGTCATATCCCACAAGTGAACAATTATAGATAATAACATATATAGCAATGTAAATAACTATCAGCAGTATATTTCAATGGTCGTTTCAATTGAAATCAAATTTAATAAATATAAAAACATTAATCGTGAGCGATTGCTCACCTTTCGAGCCTAACGGAGAGGGCGGAATGAGAAGAGATACGAATCCAAGCACAGATTTCGAAGCAAAGCAATATTGGCAAGAATTTTAACGATCAAAGATGATAAAGAGAAATTGACGAAATCAAATCAGAGTTGGGTCGAGGAAGATAAATAGGATAAGTGAGCTATATATAGTTGTATATATAACTATATATAAATAAAACTGTATTCTAAATTTAAACATATATTAAGTTAAATATATATTTTCAAAAATCATTGGTTTAAACAAAACATATCTATATGCAGTATAGTTTGAAATAATGTACATGTTTAAACCCATATACAAACAAATATCATCTAAAATTTAAATCTTTATAAAAGTAACCTTTTTAAATAAAATATTAAAATCAATGTTTAAACATATAATATAAAGTCCATATATTATATATCATTACCAAATCTAACTCCGGTATATGTAAACTAATATAAACCTATGTAAACCATATAACTTTAAAACGCTTCCATTTCATATTAATGTTAAATAACAAATATATAATTATTCAAAATGTCACATATATAGTATATTCATTTTATGGTTGTCGTTTCCATGTAATAAATATTCATTTTAAACCAATATTAAAATAATATATATGTATAGTTAAAAATCAATGTTCTAACATAAAACACATATATTAAAGATCAACACACATATATATAATATCTTTTGAAATGAATACTTATGTATAAATATAATTATTATAGTTTATTACTTTCCTTTTCAAAATATCCAGCAGGAAATCAAACAAACTTATGCACATATATATGCAGATAAATAATATTCTTTATAATACATTGTTAACTTACTCCTTTTTTTTAAAGAGTATATATGCAGTACAGTTTAAAGAATTTTTTTTATAAAACCTTCATATATAACAAAATATATGTATAAAATAAAATATTTGTATATATAAAAATCAAAACCTTTCAAACATATATTCAAAATCTGGATCATATAAATAACAATGTATTTAGTTAACGCAAAGTATAAAATTCATTTATATAACTCTCTTATATATTCATTATAACTATAATCGAAACGATTATACATACTTTTATATAAATTAACCAAACATGCACGTTACTTAACCTATCTGTACCCGATCAATAGCTTTATTATTAAAACATGCACATCATAATAGTATGAGGATATACAATGCTTTAGGCTTATTAAACAATATATTGCAACTTATGTATACTAATATGTGAATATAAATAAGCTTACATACTTATTATATAAAAATCAAAATTAACAAAAAAAACAATATAACAAAATATATATAAAATCAGAAATTGATATATAAGCTTATAATGTTATATAGAGAATTTTTTTATTAAGTACAACCATACAAATATATCTTTGGGTTCTACAATTGGTATTATTTGCCTTTTATAAAGAAAATTGCGGTTGCACTGAGTTTGTACATATAGCTTACTTTATGTATATAAATAACATAAACTGTCATACATATATACACTAAAATATAAAAATTTAAGGCATTATACTACTAGCAAATATATATAATATAATACAATGTAAAGACATACCCTGTGTAAACTCGAGTCGCTGATGGGTGGGCAAAAGGAATAAATAAGAAACTACAGACAATGGGGAAAATGTTGATGCCACCTATGTGCTGTCAGAAGTTATTACCTCTAGGCTATACACTCGGCTATGATGAGGCTGCCGATGTGGATAGGGAAGATGTTGGGTTCGGTTGGAAGGCAGGGTGTTTCTTAAGAGAAGAGGAGGGGAGAAGGAGGGGACAGGCGCTTGGTGGAAAGAAAATTTGCAGAGAGAGGATGAAAAGAATGCAGATGTACTTGGCAAAAAAATGAGGAGCAGGCTAGAATAAATAGAATGTATGAAGAGGACAAGGAAGGTTATAAATCAGATTGGCATGAAAACGTAAAGAAATAAATAAACAAAAGAAAGCAATGAATGCAAAATAACGTATAGTATTTTATAAGTTTCAAACTTTGAAATGGCAGCGGTCATGAGTTGATTTAGCTACATTTAAAGTAATAACTTTGTTTGGATAGTACGTAATAAGTTTGGAAAGGCTATGATATTCAAAATGGAACAAGGAAGGTTATAAATCAGATTGGAATGAAAACGTAAAGAAAGAAAGAAATAAATGAAAGAAATCAATGAATGCGAAATAACGTATAGTATTTTATACGTTTCAAACTTTGAAATGGAAACAGTCATGAGTTGATTTATCTACCTTTAAAGCAATAAATTTTTGTTTGTTTGGATAGCACTTAATAAGTTTGGAAACGCAATGATATTTAAAATGTAATAAGGAAGGTTATAAATGAGATTGGAATGAAAACGTAAAGAATAAATATAGAGTAACGGGACAGTCACGATAATTCAGTGGATAATTAAAGCAACTTTTAATGCCACCAGCCGCACGTTCAAATCTGAAAAGGCAGAGTAACGGACCATATAATAAATTGAAACGATGGATTGATAACCACTGCAAGTATATATTTAATAGAAAAGAACGGACAGAGAAAATTTTGTGACAGAAAATAAATATGAATTACTTATTATATTATACGTTTCTTTTTGAATGCATAGTCCAAAATTTGAAAGCCAAGTAACGGTCAACCCTTGATTTGGTGAAAATAATTGTAGCAATTAATAAAAGAAATAAATAGCAACGGTCACGTTGCTTTGATTTAGCTGACCCATCAAAGCAAATTATTTATAATTTAACCGTAGGAAACGTAAAGGAACGTACCACCATAAAAATGTAATTGATAACATCTGTGCATTGATTCTACAATATTTATTAAAGAAATTGATTCTGCAATATTTATTAAAGCAATTTATTAGCTAGCTTGAATTAAATAGAATTTCACAATGGAATAAACTTTGATACAATAAATTGAAAATTTAAAATATGCTATGTTTAATTGGACGTAATCCAAATATAAAATTTTATTTCAAAATATTATTATATAAAATTTCTCAAAAGTTTCAATTAATTACGTTAAATGAAACCATTTAAAACTATTAAAATCTACGGGTCGTTACAGTACGTGGCCTAGATCACAGTACCGAGGAGTAAGCCCGCTCCCCTGCAACACAAGACCGGGACTACCCCTTACTGGATAATCCCAAGTGAGATCACCCCACGGTTGGGATCAACAATCGCCCACTAAGCCGAAATAAAAAGGGACATCTAGACAGGGATGACCTCACCCTGCTTGGGTGCTACCCACTTAGCCTTGCTGCATAACCCATGATTTTCAGTCATTCCCATTTGATGAGGCTTGAGGCTAAGCGTTACGTTTTAGAACATATCCCTTAGAATGCCCATCGTCCACCTGATGATGTTACGAAAGCATTCATCCATACAAGTCCATCCCGGGTTCGAACGGAACCGAAGGCACTATCCCTACTACATCCATTTGGAAATATCCTCAGGATTAGTAGCGACTAGCCCTTCCACTTCACTGCTCCATCTTCGAATCCTCATTCATTTCCCACGAAAACGTACAAACTGGATCGAAGTGGTTTTCGAGAAATAAATCTCGATCCCGGTCTCTTCGAAACGATCAGCGTATTTGTCCAATATTGATAGTCGGTTATTTAAATATCAATTAATATTCACAACATCCATCACACAATAAATAATTTCCCAAATTATTTATTTATCTCAAAAATAACTTCACAAGATATATTTTCACCTTTCAAACCCTTTTGAAAACAGTTTTCAAACTATCTTCCTTTTCTGAATAAATTTCCCAAACATTTTCTATTTCTTATGAAATCACCAAGTACAACAATTAGATTTTAAAGTGATTTAAAACACCTTATTATAAAATATACTTTTAAATTAAAAACTACTTTAATGCTTTATTAAATATATATATATATATATATATACACACTTTGAAAATAATTAAAAGAAAGCTACTTTTTAGAATATAGAACTAAATTTCTCTTTTTAAAACAAAATACCAAGTTACCTTAAATAATTACTACGATAATAGATATGAAAAATATTTACTTTAGAATTTAAACATTTAGAAATATTAACTTTTCTAAAACATGCTTTTTAAAACAACATCAAACTTTTTACCTTATATTTAAAAAAATTTACTTTAAACGTACTGGGCTATCTAGAGAAATATACTTCTCTTCACATTCATCTTTAAATCTCCAATTCAAACACTTGAATCAATTTTCAAATTGATTTCCAATTTACCCCATTTATTCCAAAACCCATTAATTTCATATTTTATTACCTTAATTATGATTTAAATACTTTTAATTGAAATACCAATTTTAGATTTCTCAATTTACTTCTTTATCACTTTAAATAATTTTAAATTTTAAATAATTCTTTATTCCACTAAAATAATATCACTTAATTTCACAATTCATTAATTACTGTTTATTCAAATCCTTTACTTTTCATACTCGAAGTTGTTTATTAGTATTTAATATCACTTCCATTCCTTTTTCAATTCATTCTTAATTTATTAAATTTCTAAGATTATTTCGTTTACAAATCTAATTTCTTTATTTTCTTTCCAAAATCCAATTTATATATTTTTGGTAATTCATTATACTCAAATATATCCAATCAAACCATAACATTCAATATACCAATATAATTCATCATAGAATATCAAATAATCACAACAAAGAATATTAAATAATAAATGTTGAGGGACCTTGTTGGATCCCTCCAACCTGTTTCCCTGCATCCACAGACGTTAGCACAACATAAAATGCCAATTCCAAAATATACCATACTATAGCACATCAATAAATTCAACTATTCAACCAATTATTTAAATTTGATCATTTACTATTTAAACTAAAGTTCAACCGAGTGAGATTAACTCACCTTTGCTTTTGATTTGCAGTCTATTTCCATTCATTTTCATTCCAGCTTGTTTCTCGATTTTAGTCCATGTATGATATTATATAGTCAATTAACACTTGAATAAATCCAATAATTAGCTAACATTTCCTTATTTATTTTAACTTATAATTTAATTTAAAAAATTTAAACTAATAATTTAATTTTAAACAAATAATTAAATCGTAAACTAATTTTCCTTTAATCAAAAAATTTTAGTAACTAAAATAATCAAATTAGTTTATAAAATAACTAATCACCCTAAACACATATTTTAAAGTAAACTACTAAGTTTAAAATGTGCATATGTATATTCCTTTTTATTTATTTATTTTTCTTTCCACTTTGAAAAAATATATATATATTAAAAATAAATTATAGGTTTCAAAAATAAATTTTAAATTCCCATATTATATTTTCAAATCTTTATATATAAAAGTTTTCCTGAAAATAAACCGAAACAGTAGGTTCTATTCTGTAAAACATTTCTTCCCTAATATATTTATATACATTTATGTCAATTAAAAAAAATCTGGGTTTTTAAAATTCTTTTCTCTGTGTAAATATATATAGATATAT
The DNA here is from genome assembly GCA_030765085.1 of Allium cepa. Lineage (NCBI taxonomy): Eukaryota > Viridiplantae > Streptophyta > Magnoliopsida > Asparagales > Amaryllidaceae > Allium > Allium cepa. Next base: position 621,215,348 of record CM060938.1, on the reverse strand, counting down.
TGTTTAAAAATCAAATTTAAATAAAGAAGACAAAATCCTATAGCTTATTGTAAATAAACCCGACCTCACCACCACACAGCAACCCTCACGACTTCTCGCGTACGCCCACACTTTAGCCATCGCCTCTACTCATCTCTCCACACCTCGAGACGCGAGCGCAGAACCCTACAATCCATCTTCGACATCCTCGCCATGCAGTTGCGTGCAAACGTCGCGATTCCTTTCCAGATCGACCTGAGTTCGCCTCGTCCTCATGGTTGAAAACAAAAACTTCGATCTGAACAAAGCAGAAGGTTGTGATACTTAAAAGGGGGAGCGACTTCGTTTTGATTGAGGAGGACGAGAAGATATCACAATTGATTGGGGCCATAGGCATATTTTTTTTCGGGTTTGAACGAATAGGTGGTTTGATGGAAAAGGATCTGGGAAAAATTGATTTGTTCAGCCATTAATTTATTCTTGTACGAAACTTTAGAAAGAAGGCTCGGCTTAAAATAAAAAGAAAAAGTGAACAGTTGGACACGATTCGATGGTTGCATGAAGAAAACCTACTACAGTGATTTTGAAAAACGGCCGAAAGAAAAAGTTGTTGGGAAGGATTTGACTATTCAAATAGAACAAGTATAATTGAATTCAAATTAAATTTAAATTGTCTTCAGTTCGTAGCTCAAAATTTCGAACTCCTATCGAGGCGTGCTGCTAGGCGTTTGTAATGTTATACGCCTATTCCGGAAGCACTGGAAAAGGTTTTGAATCCTAATTCGATCGTATGGGGAAGATAGCTTTTTGAACCCAGTTCTTATATTAAATTTCAATTTAATTTCCAACACGTTTTCTTAACGTACAAGCACACAACAACTCCAATCAATACCAAATTTTAAATCCAGTAATAATTCAATACTACGGATCTAATGGAACTGGTTTCGTTGAATTCCAAGGCTATGTCTCGGAAGGCTATTTTTAAATTCAATTTAAACTATAATTTTTTTTTAAAACTGAACAAACCACTGTTAATTTCAATTTTAACACTTTTATTGTCTTCAATATTATCAATGTAAATTTCATAAGCCTTCAATTTATTTCCAACAGGCTTAAAACTCCAGATTCAACATTTTACTCAACTTCAAATTATTTAATTCAATAATTTAGTTATCAAATAAATTGTGATATTCGCAATTCAATTTAAAATTACTCTATTGAATATTTAAAAATCAATTAAATATTCCACTTTTAAATGCTTGAAAATTCCGGGTCGTCACAATTATCTACTTGTCTAGTTTTATCTATTTCACTATCAGTTATCCTGTTGATCCTAGTGTTGTATTCAGCTTGTACTTGGTTATCATATTGAGGCTTATGTTGTATCCTATTTAACTTTGATATATTTATATAGTAGCTTCATGAGCTACTATTTCTTTTACTTCCGCTGCATTATTATTACTCTATGTCTGTGAACTTTGATTATTTATTTACTGTATATTCTGAAATTTGCCAAATTCTATTTACAACGTGGTATTTTGAGCAATTCAAGTCCGACATGATGTGCGGATGCGAATGGTTGAAAATATCGGCCTATTACATTTGGTATCAAAGCTTTGGCTTTGAAGCAAAACTTAGAATATAAGGTAAATTTATTGACAGAATCACTTCCGTTCGAGTCTGAATCTTTTCCTCTTTGATTCGAATTTCCTTTGAATTTTGGAACATTCCCTGTGGTTCCAAAATCCATTCATGTTCCTCACTATTCATCTTCTTTTGATTCTCGAGTATCCCATAAATCCACTTCGAATGATCTTTATAGTGGGTCGGCAGTCTCGCCTATCTCAAATTTGCTTGTAAAGGGGTGAAACTCCTTTACAATTAGCATCGATTCACCAAATATTTATATCTATCCTTGGTTTATATGCTAATATCTTTTGTTAATCCAAACCCTATCTCTTGAGATCGAATGTAGATTTACCCCAGAAAAACCATATCGATCATATTCTTTAAGTCACGGTTGACCCGGTAAGGTTGCCCACGATTTATTTAAACTTATCCATCTCCCTATTTTATTAATTAATCATCTTGTCTTTTGTTTCCAAACTATCTTCAAAACATTTTTGAATTGTACTTGTAAATCTGTAATTAATGTTTTTTTCATATTGTGTTGTTTAAGTTGATGTTGATTTGTGTTTCTAATCGATTCGTCTTACCATGTCATCGATAAGATTTCCAAAACACTTGAACAGAGCAAACTGACACAATAGTTTTTTTTTCAAATTTAGTAATGAAACAAATTTTGCAACTATATTATAAACTTTATCGATGTTTATTGAATTGGTTGTTAAGAAATAATATTTTTTTATATATATCATTATCTCTTGTTTCATATATAAATAATTGAACTATAAAACATGTTTATAAGATTATTTGGGAATTTAAAATGAATTCAAAACAAGATTTTGAGAATTTAATTTTCGATGGTTTCAAACATTGTGTTTAAATTTTTAAAAGGATATATTATTTAAAGTATTTTCATATAGAAATTTGTTTCCAAAGAATTTTAATGTTTAAAAATTTGTGCTCTTCTCTTTGTCGCTGGGAAATAACTTCGGTGATGACCGCAGCATCATCAACATTTATTTTCGAGTTTCGAAGTGAAGAGACCATTTTGTAGTCTTGCTACAGCTTTGTTTTGGGGAATTCAATAGATTTTGAATTCCTAAATAAGACTGGATTTATAACTTATGCTGATATATAATTTAAATTTGAATGGATATATATAGTATATATGCATTTATTTATCTCTGAATAGTTTGAAATTTATCGGAAATTTAAATTCCTAAATTTTATCTTGAAAGATAATTTCAATTATAATTTAAGGATTTGGATAAATATTCAAGCTTGAAATGATTGAATTTGGAAATTTTATTTGCATAATACACCATTTCATTTCAAGATAACTTACCTTAATTTTAGAACTTGAATATGAAATTGGATAATATACAATATAAAAGATTTTATAAATAAAATTTGAGTTGCTATAATAAATTTTATACACTTAAATTTTAGTTATAAAAAGATTAATAGAGGTAAATAGAATAAAAGGTAAATTGAATAATTTACAATATAAAAGGATGTTAAAGGAACTAAGAATAAATTAAAGTAGTTGTAATAAGTGTAAATATACTTAAATTAGGTGATAAAATATATGGAGAGGAATACAATTTAATTTGAAGAACTAATTCTATTGAATACATTTTGAGTATAATAAATGATTCTTTTTCAAATCCATGACTTTAGAGATTGTTAAATTAAGAAAACTGGATGATAAGATAATGAAATTAGAGATAGTTAAGATTTATTTAACTTGTGTAAAATTAGTTATCAATTTAAGTTGAAATTTCCATGGTATCAAACTTACTATCTTATTTTGTTTTCCAAACTATCTTTTGGTTGACCTAATTTTCCTTATCTTGCTACAGACTGGTGTAAGCATTTTTCTATAATCTTTTTGTTTAGAAATCTTTCTATAATCTTTGATAATCCTTAGTACTCATTTTTAATCTAAGCACTAGTTGCCATCCACAGACCGTCGGTCAAGCAGAAAGGGTGAATCAGATTATAGAGGTTCTTTTCGTGCTTGTATTCTTGATTCTGGAGGATCTTTGGAAGATCATCTCAACCTTGTTAAACTTACCTATAACAACGGTTATCGGGTATAATTTCAATCTTTTGTCATCTTGCCTTAATCTTATTTCATTTCATCTTTTCTGTGCTTGTCCGTACCTCATTCCTTTCCGGGGACGAAAAGTTTTGAGTGGGAGAGAGTGTAACAACCCTATATTTTGTGATTTTTTTATTGTATATTTTAATTATTTTAATTGAATTTTCTGATTTAAAAACTTTATTTTATTTATTAAAGTGAATAGTTTTGTTATAAATTTTGATTTCTATGTGAATTAGAATTCCAAACATGAATAAATAGAATATTTTCCAGAAAAGTGAATTTTGGTCAATATGGTCAAACTTGACTTTTAAATTTTAAAATTTTAAAATTTGAATTTTATCTTTTATTATGAAAGTAAATAAAATTTTAAGAATACTATTTTTCTTTTCGTTGAAATCTGATTTATATTGTGAAAGTTATGCCTTTTTAACTATTTTGTGAAATTTGCTGTATTTAACAAAATTGTTTATTTTAAATTATATAAGTTATATTTTATTTGGTCATGTAATGTTCTAATTTATGTTTATATGGGTAATATAAAATGTATTGTATATATTTTTGGTTTTAAAACATTTTTGAAAGTGTAATTGACATTTTCCAGTGTCAGTTGTATTTTTTTTACAATTTCTAATTTTCAGCTTCAATTAATTTAAGGAATTCTTTATTTATTTTTCTATTTTATCAAGATCTTATTTTATTCTCATTCCCACTTTATTTTGTTCCTCATTTATTTTATTTATTTGACATTTTATTTGTTTTAAATTGAAATAGAAATTTTTCTAGAGCCAATGGTATTTTATTTGTAATTTTCATGTCCTTTTTCCAATTTTTAAACAATTTCTTTAATTATTTTTCTATTTTCTCTAAATTTAATTATTTATTTCACTTTGAATATGTTTAAAAAATTATTTTATTTCAAAATTTTTGCTTTAGAATATTTTTAAAATGAAGTAGATATTTTTCCAAAGGCAATGATGATTTAATTGTAATCTTTGAACCCTGTTTTGAATTTTAAGCAATTTCTTTAATTCTTTTTCCATTTTCTTTAAAATTTATTATTTATTTTTATTTTATATTACTTTGTTTCGGTTTTTAAAGTCAAATTACTGATTTTATTTTTGTTGTAAATTGAATTAAAAGAAAGGAAGCCTTGAAAAAAATTAAAAGAAAGGAAATATGAAGAGACTTGACTTTATAACATGAGACCTTTCATTAGCAAAAACTCTTCACTTTCTCTTGACTTTTCATTGCCTGATTTTGGCCGTACCTTTCTTGATTGTAGCCAAGAGTTTCTCAACTCATATTCACATGAGAAACTATCCTCCATCTCATTTTTCACGGCTAAGAATGAAAATGGTAATGGCCTCCTTCATTTTTCTAGCTTTTCTTCTTCTTTTTTCATTTGTTTTGCCCTGTTCTCTCCCCTATTTTGCTCGACCACCCCCTGCTTGCCTTGGCCACCACCTCCAACACCTCCTCCTTATCACCACCACCACCTATCCCTCTAACCTTGGCCAGGCCGCACCACTCATATGACCAAAACTTCAAAAAAATGCAACATCTCCTAAAAACTATGCAAGCCAAGCCACTCCATGCTTTATCACCTTCATCCACCACCATACACCACCTCTAGCTGCCACCACCACCTTGATATGACCACTACACATCACCATCTCCTCTGTCCAGACCTGTGGCACCACCTGGCTGAGCCATTTGACCCATGGCCGAGCCTAAAAAGTTCACCAAAACTCCACCTTAGTGCCTTAACTCCTTGTATTCATATTATGTAACCTATACCACTTCCTATTCCTTGTAGCCATGCCTTTTTAGGACCAAGCCTGAGCCAAAAGCATGTCTTGGCTGAGCCATACAACACCCTAGGTTGAGCACATGAGTGTTGAAAGCATGGCAAATCATTGTGTTCATTATGGTCTTTAATTTCAAAGATTGTTTCAACATATATTGTATTGTATTTATGTTTATACATGTTTTATTTTATGGGTTGTGACAAGATCAATAGTTTGGATCTCTTTCCACGTCAATCTATCATTGTGTTATCGTGCCTTTTGGAAATCCATTTGTGTATTTGAATTGCCAATTCGAGCACAAAATGGTTAGTAATCTCACCTGACATTTATACATGCAAATGTGAATCGACAACAATTGAATGTGTAGAAACTATTATGTTATGTTATAATTGCCCGTGATTGTATATTTATGATGTTAACCCTGTTATTAACCTGTCACATCATCTGATACTGCTATATATTATTATACTTTTCATTTATATCTGTTCATCACTGTTAGTGTACAAATCACTATGGGTCGAAATGATGCATAACCGAATGGACTTTAGAATAGGAAAAAATCATTATGGGCTGATATGATATGACTGAACGGTTTTTATTTATTTTATTTTACTTGGGAATGCAGGTTTGAAATGATAGTACTTGGATTTTTCTTTGTAAATTTCAGATTGAAATGATATATATCCGTATCACTTGACCTAGGTTAGAAAACTATACACTGGCCCTTGGTTATTTTATGAAGTATTTTGAGTATTTTTAAGTATTCTTAAAAGTGTAAATTTATGAAAATTTGATAGGAATTGGATTTTTAGTATTTAAATAAAGAGATTTTGAATTTTCTATAAGTTAAAATGTTGAATAATTAAATGATTAAATTGAATTTTTGAAATATAACTTAAATCTAAAAATTTGGACTTTGGCTTTTAAAATGACATTTAAGTTATATAAATAAATTTTTCAGTGGTTTAAAATGTAAATTTATGATAATTTGATTTAAATAGATTTTAAAGTGTTTTAAATAAAGGATTTATGATTTTTCTATAAGTGGAAAATGTTAAATAAATAAATGGTTAAGTTGAATTATTGAAATATAACTTAAGTCTGGAAATTCGGGTTTTTGGTTTAAAAGGGAAATTTGAGTTATATAAATAAATAAAAATGGAAATTAAGTTATATCTGTAAAAATGGTAGTAAAATTTAAGTGTTAAATTTATTTATTTAAAATGTGAAGGCAAGAAAATCTACACTTGAATTTATTAAGTAAATTATTGAAATTTGATTTAATTATGAAATGTTACTTTATAGAAACCATAAGTTAAAAGTGTATTTTTTAAATGAACATATTGAATGTTAAAAATGTGATTTTATAATGTTTAAAGGGTTTAAATTGAAGTTTATAAATTGCTGGAAATGCACCAAAATCTGGAAAATACTTTTAATATCATTCAGAAATGTTATGGTTTCTTTAAATGAACTAAAACCTAATAAAAAGGCTATTACAGCAGTTCTGAAATGTTGTAGTTGTTGTAGTAAATTTAAAAGGCTAAAAACTTAATAAAGGCCTGTTACAGCAGTTCTATAAATGCTATAGTGGTATGCTATCTTTGCTGAAATTAATAAAACCTTAACTTGAAACCTGAGCTATTACAGCGTTTCTAGAAATGCTGCCTTTGCTGTTTTAAACTAAATTTCAACTAAAACTGAGTTTTAACAGCAGTTTTTTTAAATGCTGTCTTTGTTGAATTAAAATGTTTTCAAGTATAACTTATAACAGCTTTTGCTAAATGCTGTGTAAGGTTGGAATTTTTAATGTTTATGGTTTTTAACTAAGTAAATGAGCTCAGAATGGTTTGAAACTTTTGAAATTGAATACTTGATTTGAAAGTATAATAACTTCACTTTTAAATGGTTTAAATGAATTAATTTGATGGGATATAAATGATTTAAAAGGTGATTTGAAATGATAATAAATAAATGATACCTTGGAATTTAAAATGGCATTTTAAATTTGATATTTGGATTTGAATTCAGATAATGATTTGAGAAGGAAGTTTTGAAAGATATGATATTTTGATATATTGAAATGATTTGGAAATGATTTAATCTTTATTTGATAAAGATTTGGATTAGACATGATATTTTGTTTTGAAGTATAAAATATTATTTTTAAAAAAATTATAACCACGGGTTATAATAACGATTGTTTGGCAAAGAGTCTGGGATTGGATATGGGCATACTCTATGTCAATACCAAAAACCACTTTGACAACTGTGTACGCAGTGGAGATTCCAGAATGAAGTAGGATGGTGGCGACATTCTTGAGGTATATTACGTGGACCCGACTCCCATGAGTTGGCTTAAGGTGGATAAAACAGGAGCGATCTCAGGCCAAAAGGGGTAGCTCTTCTGGTCGGACGCATTTCTTCGATACCATTCTATTACTTTTGTGATTGATTGGGTGAACCCCTGCAATTTGGGAATGTGTTCCGAGGTGGGCGTATGTGGCTGCTGCATTACCACCAGCCCGTGTGCGTAATTGGTATATCTACCCCGGCATTGCCTCGTTGTGCCGTGTCACCTACCATATCGAGCCTTTACTACAAGTTTCTATTTGTGTCGTACCTATGCAGTATCTTCTCATACTCTCCCGATCAGGAGATATGCAGGTACTGTATAGACTACTGGCATTATTTGTGTTAAGGGGAATATTGGGTCACTCCTTAACGCTATTTCAAAGTAATTTTATTTTACTGTACGCATTATTATAATAGCGCAATATACTACATAGTGAATAATTTAACGGATCCTTAGAGGATGGGCGATCCCAAGCATCCTTTAAGTTACTTGTACCTTTACTACAGTTCACTTGAGTTAGTTTAAATTGTATAAGTATGTATGTCCTGACTCGAGTGTTTGTATTTTATTTACGCTCGGGTCAGCCAGAGTATTCACAAATTTGTATTCCACTTTCTGAAGATTGGAATCGCTGGAGATTATCTACATGTCTAGTTTTATCTATTTCACTTCCTGTTATCCAGTTGATCGCAGTGTTGTATTTAGCTTGTACTTGGTGATCATATTGAGACTTCTATTGTGTCCTATATAATTATGATATATATATATATATATATATATATATATATATAGTAGCTTCATGAACTATTATTTCTTTTACTTCCACTGCATTATTATTACTCTATGTCTGTGATCTGTGATTATTTATTTACTATATATTCTGAGATTTGCCAAATTTTATTTACAACGTGGTATTTTGAGCAATTCAAGTCCGACATGTGTGGAGCGAATGGTTGAAAATACCTGGTTGTTACAGGGTGTGGGCTAGAGGAGTTTTTCTAATTTTGCTTTTGAATATTTTATTCTATGTTTTTTCTATAAATACAACCCCTCTTCTCATAAATTTCTATTACCATTCCACTTCTTCATCCTCTTCTTTTCATGCTTTCTAAGGGCCTCTCTAATGGCTTCTTATTCACAGAATTTTTTTTATAGAAAAGTTAAAGAAAAGATCTCAAATAAATGAGGAAAGTATTTACATTAGTTTATAACATTAATACACTTCAAAACTAGTTCAAAACACCTCCTCTACCCTTCCAAAATCCACGGCCACCACCCTACACCACCAAGGCCATGATTTCCAAGCTTGGCCATGCACATCTAAGGGTCTTGGACTCGATTATATAAGCTTTGTTGCGTCGATAGCGGAGCTATAGCCGATTTATATTAGCTCGAAGGGAAAATGAAGGTGAGAACTCCTAAATTATAGTATTATAATCGTAGATGATGATATGATGTTTGCAATGGACGTTTAGTATGCTTTGATAATCAAGTTTAGTTGTTTCATATGAATATTGAATATATATGCAGGGCTTGGAAATGCATGTCGATAAGCACAAATAAAATCACTTTCCTATATAAGTGAATTGGGGTTTATGGAATGTTAAACCTCTTTAAAAAGGGTTTTACAATGAGTTTGAAATGTTTTATAAATATTTAAAAGAGTTTTGGTGAAGTTTGAATGATAATGGAAAATTTAGCCAAAAATAGGCGCGCCGCGTAACGATAATTCGTGATTTCGCACCTTAAAAGTTAAATGACTATATAGAATGGAATTTAGCTCCAAATTCTTCAAGATAAGAATTTTCCAAACTATTATGTCCATAGTGTTCCAATGAAGAAATAAAATTGAGATTTCGACAAGTAGATTTTGAAATATGAGTAAAATAAGTTTATGGAACAATCGCGGTTTTACCGTTCGAAATCCAAACTGTATTTCTTTGAAAATAATGTTTTAAAATTTTAGAATAAATCTAATAAATCTTTTAAAATGCTTTAAAAGTAATTTGGGCAGTAAAAATGAATTTTCAAATAATAAAAAGTTGTTTTTATTAATTAGCTAAAAAAACACTTTCTGCGGCACTATTCTGCAGCACTTTTCGATAACTTTTAAATTTTAGTTCTAAACTTGATGATTCTTTTCTAAATATTTTATAAATGTTTTCAAATGGATAACTAAGTGTTTTAATAATTATGTGGAGGTTTTATAACTTCATTTAAAAGAGTCTAAATAAATGATTAAAGAAAATCCATTATAAATAAGTGGTTTAACCTTGGCTCTAAAAGCCGACGAGTAGACTGAATTTTTCTATTCGTGAGATCTAGATGTGAGATGCTTAAACTAAGGAGATGTTCAGGAGTGACCAATGCCCTAGCTCACCTGGCTTCTTCCCATGGAAAGGGATAGATAAGGTCGAAATGTTGGAGACGAATTAAGTATGTAAAGATTAAATTTTCCTGCGGATAATCTTCTTATAGTCGATGTTAAAGCTCAAAGAGGGAACTCGTAATATTCGTGTAATTTAAAAGGTGGTTTCTCTGTTATTCTAATCATAGTATTTGTTGAATACGGGAACTAAGATTGAGTAGAACAAGATGATTTCTATAGATTATGTTCATTAAATATTTATTGATTTTGGATTAATGTCCTAGATAATGGTTTTAACCCAATCAAAATTATGAGTTTTGAATTAAGAAATCTTTGTTAAGATTTTAATGAAATGATTTGGAAATAATTTCCTAAGTGCAAAATATGAAATGATTTCAAATTATTCCAAGTTTAAAATGGGTTTTAAGTAATTAAAGGGTTGATAAGAGAGGTTTAATGATATCATATATACTAGAAAGAATGGTTTAGAAATATATATCTCAAGAAGAAATTTTGGTAAAAAGAACTTAATCAAGTTCCCTATTCACAGAATGTCTTTTTATTGATGATTGGATCAAAGAAACTAGGGTCGCATTTGGGGTAATTCCTATCTAAAAACCACTTCGAACCATGCATGCGTTCAAAAAATGAAGACCGATAAAGAAAATGAAGGATGAAGACTGAAGATTTTCGAGTTGAAAGTACTATTTGTTTATAATTCTAGTTAGCTCCTAAATACTGAAGTAGTAGTAATCCCTTCATTTCTAAAACTCTTTGGGTTGCAAGGACTTCCCGCTACTAATTCTTGGGGTAACTCTCGATAGGATGTGGTAGGTTGTCCGACGTTGAAGTTCTAGTTACATAAGTGATCTCTATGAATGTATTATCTACTTGGTGGCCGAGAAGGCAACTTCTCATAGCTTAACTCTCTTTCCCGAGACGTACAAGCTGAGGAGTTATACGTTTGTAGAAATCAGTTGTGTGACCATGGAATGACAGTGTGGCATTCAAAGTGAAATGTGCAAAGTGAACGCTAATCGCTACCTCAAGCCTCATACCTTGAATTGGTCAAAACAGGATAGATGGGACAAGTCTATGTAGTTCGCAACCATTAGTATATGATTATCCCCTTCTAGATATATTTATTCATGCTATGAAGTTCAGGACTTAAATTATTGTGGATGTATGCTATGAGAGCCCTCGGATAAGTCGGTAATGACCGGGGTGATGACATATTCGGTACTGTTTGATGAGAAAGGTTGGTCGACCTTGTGTTGGTAGAGGTGTAGATGTTCTGTTGACCTCGCTACATTCCTCTAGAGATGTACCACCGAAGGTATAACCACCCATAATTTCTGCCAATTAAAAATTATATATTTAATTGAATTTTAATACTAATAAGTGAAATTTATAAGTCGAATAAATTTTATTTCGAATAACTGAATTTAATTGGATAATTAAATCAATAATTTAATATGTGAAATTATAGAAGTAATTGAAAATTAGGTTAAATATGATTGAAAATGATTTGTAAAATTTTATTATATCATATTGAAGTTATAATGATGTTATAGAACTTTTAAAATTGAATTAAAAGTTTATTTGTGAAAATTGAATATTTTAATATTTTAATCGACTAGTGAAATTAGCCATTTTTCGAACAGTCTCAGAATTGGACGAAGCTAGTTCCATTGGATCCGTAATAGTTAGTTATTATCGGATTTCAATTTTCATGTCAATCGGAGTTATCGTTTGATTGTGGCAGCTCGAAACGCATCGAAATAGTTTTAATATTAAATTGGCAAGTCAAAATAGTCATTTTTTAAACAGTGTCAGATTTCAAAGAAACCAGTTTCATCGGATCCGTAATGTGATATTATTGTATGGTTTCAAATTTCGTGTCAATCGGATTTACCGTTTCTCCGGGGCAAGCTTAAACGCCTAGAAATTTGATTTACCGATTTAATTTTAAATCAAACGTTTATTGCCATAACTCGCACAGACGACCGAATTAGCTCTCGAAACACGTTCCATTGTGTTCGGAACGTGGGGTAAACCTTAGGAATGCCAACCGGCACGCTTCGTTTGGAGTTCGGAAAATCCGGGATGAATAGTGTTTGAGAATTTTTCTATATAAGCCCATGTTTTCCACAAATTTGCAAAATTGCTAAAAACCTAACCCTAAAACATTCAGAGCCACCACCTACTACACCAATGGCCCAAATTTTCTTCCCTTCCCCTCAAATTATCTTCCAATCCGTCATTCAATTCGAGAAACTTTCAACATGAAAGTTGTAGAGGGCAATGTGATTGATATATCCGACGGCTAAGATGTTGATTGGTAAAGTGGATCGACCTAAAATTGGATGCAAAGCTCGAACGTTCGAACACGTTTTTCACACAAATCAAGGCAAGGGGGGTTGCGGTCTCTGGCCGAGGATGGCTCAGGTGCAGGCGCATGTCATGATGGCTTTTGATCGAAGTGGAAGTCGATGGGATGGCCGCGTGGTTTAGGGTTTCGAACGTGGGTAATGGGTTCGTGCGCGGTGTTTTATCTGGAGAAGGAAGATGATAGGGGGTAACGGCCTGGATTAAATGAAGCATGATCTCACGGCTAGGATTGGTCAGGGTTTAAAAATAAAGATATTGTAGATATTAATATTTATAATTCAAACGATGTTTAAAAATTCATATCTCTTTCATACGAGGTCAAAAACGTACGAAACCGGTTGCGTTGGAATCGTATCGACAAGCACTACGCTATGGAATTGGATTGGAGTCATTTGGAGCTAGCGAAAATTTCGGATAAAATTAAACGTCCGTTTAATTTTATTCGAAATAAATCGCTAAAACGAAATTGAAATCAAGGTGAGAACTTCTCACTCAATCGAATCAGTTTCGATTTTTATTTTAAATAGTTAGATTTAAAATCCTTGATTGTATGTTTGAATGATGATTGTTATCTATTGATTGTTAAAATAGACATTATGCGCCGTTAGTAAGCTGAGGTTATTTATTAAAAACATATACCGCGGATATTTAACAGTATAGTGAAATTGGTATTATATATGTACTTGGAATTGATTTCCCGCAATATATAGCGGATGAGACCCTATTGCGCCGTCTATTAAGCGGATAATATTTTATAAATCCCATATACCGCGATAATTCCGTACTGGAACGAAATTGGTATTGTGCTAATGTTTGTGGATGCAGGGATACAAGTTGGAAGGATCCAACTGGATTCCTCAACTATATTGATTTATTTACAGATATTGTGATATTTGTTGATTATCATATCGATATATGATATTTGGATGTCGTGATTGACTATTTGGTGCTGTTGCATCATCGGATCCATTTTTAAAGTTTAAAAATAATGTTTTTGATTTTTAAAAGGATTTTAAAGTGATTTTTCAAAGTATATGTTTTTATTAAATTTTGAATTGATTCATTTTAAATAATTAAAACGTTATAAATTTTTATGTTATAAAAATTACTGTTTTTTGTCAAATATAACCAAATTGAGATTTTCGAAATAAATAGTGATTAATTTATAAAATGGTTTAATTTGGAATTTTGAATCATTATAAAAGACTTATAAAATTGATATTTTATAAATTAAAAATATTGGAATATTAAAACGAGTTTTTATAAGTGTTAAAAATGACATAAAGATGGATTTCATAAGTGAACGGAATTTATAGATTTATAAATTGTGAAGTTATAAAATGAATAGATTTTGTAAAATAGAAGATTTATAAGTAATTATCTTATAATTCGGATTTTGGCATTTAAATGGGATATAAATGGAATTTATTAATAATGAGATTTATAAACCGAAGCTTATAAATAGAAATGGAATTTATAGACATTGTTTATAAATTCGAAATCAATGGAATTTGATAAATTGAAAGTTGAAATTGGTTAAGGAGGTATATTCACGATTTTGGACAGTGAATATATTATCAAATAAAATGGATATGCTTGGGAAAATGAATATTATAAAATGAAGTTAATCGTTTTAACGATGTTTTAAAATGTATTATGAATCGAATACATAGATTTCAACATTTATTGTTGAAATAGACATTTTCGAGAAATAGAAGGAAATAATGGACTATAACACTGTTGTTATAGTAAATGATTTCCGAAAGGAAATGTTTTTGTATAGTATTGGGATTTATATATCTATTTTAATTTCGAATCCCTATACTAGTGATTTTGGGTTATCGTAACGATGTTTTGCGCAACATTCGTTTTGGCCCAAATAAATATGTTTAAGGTAATGATTTCCTTAAAGAATGAAATATATACTTAATTTCGGTTTAAGTATATCGAATATTTTCAAATGTTGAAAATAAATAGATTTGTGACTACTTATTAATAAATAAGTACGGAAATGTTTTTCCAATGTGAAATGAAACGTTTTGAGAATTTATCTTTTTAAAGACAAATTGAAAATGAATATTAGAAATCGATTTGGGAATCATATATTCATAAATATTTTGGAATTGTAAATTCACTATGGAATTTATAAATGAAAAAGGGAATTTTTTTAAAAATAAACGTTGATTTATCTTTGAAGTGTGGGAATTAATTTACGGATTTGGAACGTAAATAGAAAGTAAATCGGTAAGGATTTATTTAATGGGTTTAAATGAACCATGTTGAAATGAAAGTATTTCCGAGTAAGGAAAATGATTGAAATTTGTTTTCAAAAGTGATAAAGGATTGAAAAGTGATTTGAAAATTAGTTTTCAAATGTTGAAGTGTGGGAAATTTTATATCTAGTAAAGATATTTTGGAAAGTAAATAATTTGGGAAATTATTTGGATTTGGTGATGTTGAACGCGCCTATTGATAGTTAAATAACCGACTATCATTATTTATCTTTAAATAGGTATTTGTTGTGATTGTTTGAATTCGAATGCCACACTTATTTTTGAATAAGCGCTCACTATTCGGGTTAGCCGAGAAAGGACCTTGGGGTCGTATAACCCATTCCGAATATGTGATACGTCGTAATGGATTGCATTTGATGACCGGTGTTGAAGATCGGATATTTTTGAAAACGGAAGGATTACCGTTGAGTTACTCTGCATCGGCTGATCTCTGATATAGAGGTTTTATCACCCTTAGTGACGGGAAGTCCGGACGTGATTAGAAATTATCCGGAATGCAAGGACTTCTTTGTATGTGCCTTCGATTCTGTTCGTGCCCGGAACAGACTTGTATGGATTGTATGTCTGACATTACAAGTTGAGATATAAAGCTGATTTCTTTCAAATATATTTCTGTTGGTGGCGGAGAATTTATTCTCTTAGCTTAACACCCTTCTCTGAGACGTACGAGCTCAGAGGTTATGTAGTTGAGGGTTATTAGTGATATACTCCTAATTTGGTAGTGTGGCGTGCTGAGTGTGGCTGTGAAATGATCATTGTTTGATCATTTGTGATACGATCATTTGTTTGATCATTTATGTTGGTGATCATTTCTATGATCATTTGTTGACCCGAAGCACAGCTTTTGTATAAAGCGTGGCTTTGTGGACGAGACTTCGTCGGACCTAACAATCCGGAAATGGTCAAAACAGAAAGGATGCAGCAAGGTTATTAGGGGGTAGCGCCCCTTTAGTGTATATCATTCCTTTTGGATAGAGGTGGTATCATGGTATGGAGCCCAGATATTTAACCTATGTTGTTGTTGCAAATTTTGTGGTTGTTGGAAATCGAGGATCCTCGGATAGATTGGTTACGATCGGGGAATGACATATTCGTGTCAGTAGTTACCTAGTTTGAAAGGTAACCTGGCCTTGTGTTGGCAGAGATCCGGTTAGGTTCTCGGGGCGTCTTTCCAGAGGCGTTTCCATGTGGCAATGCGAAGTTCCTTGGCCTGACCATTTGTTGGAAATCCAAAGAAACAATACGATCTTGTACGGTTTTAGTTGTAGAACCTATCATTCACTTATGGTTGCGCCCCACTGTTTGGATGGTAGCTATAGTAGGCATAAGTGCGGAATGCCTATGCTGGCTAAGATTTATATCTTTATTTTCGAAATATTTTCCTACACTATGCACTAGTAACAATATCAAATGTTTCTTTTTAATGCATATCAAGCATCTTTGACTATCATAAGGAGAAATCTCCTCCGATCCTACGTTTGCATTGTGTGTGTGTGTGCGGGAGGCCTTATGGTAGTCTTATTTTTTAAAAGCATTGCGAATTGACTTTAAAAATATTCCTCTATTTTGATTTTAAAGAAAAATAAACTGTTTTAGTTCTCACACCGGTCACATGACTGACTCGGAGTTTATTGTTTTCCTTCCTAAACTCTGGGTGCCCACCAATTTCCACACGGGCAGTCAAGAGTCAGGTTATCAGGATATTAGCGAATTCAGGAGTTGCTGGAGGCAAGCTGGATGGCATGGCGTATTACTAGTATATAGTATCTTCTTTTCCGCTGTTAGTTGTTGTTTGTTGTTGTACACTCTGATGATGTAATGTAATGTAATATGATGTAATGTAATAACTGATATAGTTCTTTGTTTAAAGATTATTCATTTATCTATTATATGTTGTTCCGCTGCGAATTATGAGATTCTGATGTTGTTCTGTTATTTCTTTCTGTTCAATTGCTTCCTTTTCTCTCTTCTTCTATCTTTTTCTTCTTCTTTAACCCTAAAGGTACGGTTTTCCGGCCTTCGATTGCTCGACAGTTGATACAATGGACGTATTGATGTCGGCATTCGTGGATGAAAAATCGCGTTCATTACATTTGGTATCAGAGCGTATGGTTAAGCGATAACCATGGCTCTGTTGGGAATTACTCATTAGAGATAGAGTCAGTAGTACTCTAGAATGAGTGTGAGTGTAATAATAGATACGAGCGCATATTTGTTAGTGAATATAAATTGTTTTATATTGTGTTTGTTTATCCGTTGAGCTTTTTGTGAATTCTGATCGGTGTGTGGGACGCCATATTGTTGATAAGGATTTCTAAACTCTTAAACGAGGCATGTCGACATAGTATTATTTAAATTGGGTAAATGAAATAATTTTACCTTGATTATATTTTGTATATAAAGGAATAATTTTTCGGAATTATTAAAGTGTATATAAATTGATTGTTGATTGTTGAATATGTTAAATAAAACCACAGTTGTAAAAGAATAATTGTATAAGCAATTGAATTATAAGTATGGAGTTATAATTAAAATGATTTACACTTGTGAAATAATCTTATATATAAGAAGTGAAATTATATAAGTAAAAGGGTTTGTAAATGTGGTTTATAATCTGAAAATAAAATCCAGAGAAGTGTTTTGAAAGGATTTGATAATTTGGAAAATTGTTTAGAGAAATTAAAGCTCTAAACTATTTTCGGTCGTTGGAAAATAATTCCAATGATGATTGCAACATCATCGGTGTTCATTTTCGGGTTTCCAAAAGAGGGATTGCTGCCAAATTGTTTAAAAGAAAGTTGTTTGGAAAATTTGGATTTGATTTGGATTTGATAAGATGTTTGAAATGAAATATAACTTAAGTGAATTTGAATGAAGTTAATTTTGGTATCCAAGTAAATTAATAAGTGAATTAATGAAGTGAAGTCATTAAGAATTTGAACTTGAGTTATATAAATGAAATTCAACATTATATTGTTAAAGGAATTAGCAATTGAATTGAACTAATGGATTAAATGTTAATCAATTAAATGTAAATAATTGATATCAAATAATCAATGTAAGTGTCAATTCATTAGAAGCTAATGCTATTAGAAATTGAATAAAATGAATGAAAGTCAATTTAATATGATCCAATTGGAATTAAATGTGTTGAACCAAGTTGAATGTAAAGTGAATAAATTTGGTTGTATTGAATAAACATTGGTTGTTATTTGATTGTTGATTGATTGTATATAATTCATTAAGTGTTAATGAAATTGACTTAGCGAAATTGGAAGCTATGTAATTAAATTCCAATGGATAATATGTAAATTTGAATAGAATTGGATTTGATTTGGATTGAAAGCGAATCAATGTGAATAAATTAGTGGATGTATACCAATTGGAAAATGAACAAATGAATGTTAGTAAAATCCAATGTAAATGAATCAAATGTGATTTAAATTGAAAACCAATTCATTGAATATTAATGAGAATATGAATGAATATTGATTTGGTTATGGATGATAGTTGGTTGATGTTTGCATTTGTTGTTTTGTTGCATTTGCTATGTTGGCACATGTAGTTGTTGTGTTGCTATATGTTGTATATTGATACTATTTTCATATATGCATGATTCTCATGTTGTTGTTGAGTGTTTAGTAGGTGCGGATTGCGCTTGCTTCGCATTTGGAGCTCGCTTTCGTGCTATATTAGCCGTATATGCTTGCTAATAATAAATAAGGTACATATCTTGGATTAAATATCGTACTTTTACACTTTTTTCCCTGCGGGGTGCCTCATCACTTGATGAGATGTATATTTGTGATATATATACTGTCATTTTCTTTCGGATCGAGCCGCGTAAAGGAGACTCTGGCGAATTTTTTCGAAAATTTAAGGCGTTATAATATTTTTGAGAAAATTGGAAAATTTTTGAAAACTAAAGTTTGGATTTGGAAGCTTAGTAAAGATATTGTAAGAAGTTTAACTATAAATTTTTAGAAAGTTAAACACTTAAGAGATTTGAAAAATCTAAATTGAATGGTTTGTTTTGGATAGTTAATGGATTCTGTAACGTTTCTTACTTGATAATTTAGAGGACGAAATTCTTTTAAGGGGAGAAGTATGTAACGACCCAGAATTTCTGTCAATTAAAAATTATATATTTAATTGAATTTTAATATTAATAAGTGAAATTTATAAGTCGAACAAATTTTATTTCGAATAATTGAATTTAATTGGATAATTAAATCAATAATTTAATATGTGAAATTACAGAAGTAATTGAAAATTGGGCTAAATATGATTGAAAATAATTTGTAAAATTTTATTATATCATATTGAAGTTATAATGATGTTATAGAACTTTTAAAATTGAATTAAAAGTTTATTTGTGAAAATTAAATATTTTAATATTTAATCGACTAGTGAGATTAGCCTTTTTTCGAACAGTCTAAAAATTGGACGAAACTAGTTCCATTGGATCCGTAATAGTTAGTTATTATCGGATTTCAATTTTCGTATCAATCGGAGTTATCATTTGATCGTGGCAGCTCGAAACGCATCGAAATAGTTTTAATATTAAATTGGCAAGTTAAAATAGTCATTTTTTTAAACAGTGTCGGATTCCGATGAAACCAGTTTCGTCAGATCTGTAATGTGATATTATTGTATGGTTTCAAATTTTGTGTCAATCGGATTTACCGTTTGTCTAGGGCAAGCTTAAACGCCTATAAATTTGATTTACCGATTTAATTTTAAATCAAACGTTTATTGCCATTACTCGCACAGATGACCAAATTAGCTCCCGAAACACGTTCCATTGTGTTCGGAACGCGGGGTAAACCTTAGAAGCGCCAACCGGCACGCTTCGTTTGGAGTTCGGAAAATCCGGGATGAATAGTGTTTGAGAATTTTTCTAATAAGCCCATGTTTTTCACAAATTTGCAAAATTCCTAAAAACCTAACCCTAAAACATTCAGAGCCGCCACCTACTACACCAATGGCCGAAATTTTCTTCCCTCCCCTCAAATTATCTTTCAATCCGTCATTCAATTCGAGAAACTTTCAACATGAAAGTTGTAGAGGGCAATGTGATTGATATATCCAACGGCTAAGATGTTGATTGGTGAAGTGGATCGACCTAAAATTGGATGCAAAGCTCGAACGTTCGAACAAGTTTGTCACACAAATAGAGGCAAGGGGGGTTGCGGTCTTTGGCCGAGGATGGCTCAGGTGTAGGCGAACGTCATGATGGCTTTTGATCGAAGTGGAAGTCGATGGGATGGCCGCGTGGTTTAGGGTTTCGAACGTGGGTAATGGGTTCGTGCACGATGTTTTATCTGGAGAAGGAAGATGATAGGGGGCAACGGCCTGGATTAAATGAAGCATGATCTCACGGCTAGGATTGGTTAGGGTTTACAAATAAAGATATCGTAAATATTAATATTTATAATTCATACGATGTTTTAAAATTCATATCTCTTTCATACGAGGTCGAAAACGCACGAAACTAGTGCGTTGGAATCGTATCGACAAGCACTATGCTATGGAATTGGATTAGAGTCGTTTGGAGCTAGCAAAAATTTCGGGTAAAATTAAACGTCTGTTTAATTTTATTCGAAATAAATCGCTAAAACAAAATTGAAATCAAGGTGAGAACTTCTCACTCAATCGAATCGGTTTCGATTTTAATTTTAAATAGTTAGATTTAAAATTCTTGATTGTATGTTTGAATGATGATTGTTATCTATTGATTGTTAAAATAGACATTATGCGCCGTTAGTAAGCGGAGGTTATTTATTAAAAACATATACTGTGAATATTTCACAGTATAGTGAAATTGGTATTATATATGTACTTGGAATTGATTTCCCGCATTATATAGCGGATGAGACCCTATTGCGCCGTCTATTAAGCGGATAATATTTTATAAATCCCATATACTGCGATAATTCCGTACTGGAACGGAATTGGCATTGTGCTAATGTTTGTGGATGCAGGGAAACAGGTTGGAGGGATCCAACTGGATTCCTCAACTGTATTGATTTATTTACAAATATTGTGATATTTGTTGATTATCATATCGATATATGATATTTGGATGTCGTGATTGACTATTTGGTGCTGTTGCATCATCGGATCTATTTTTAAAGTTTAAAAATAACGTTTTTGATTTTTAAAAGGATTTTAAAGTGATTTTTCAAAGTATATGTTTTTATTAAATTTTGAATTGATTCATTTTAAATAATTAAAACGTTATAAATTTTTATGTTATAAAAATTACTGATTTTGTCAAATATAACCAAATTGAGATTTTCGAAGTAAATAGTGATTAATTTATAAAATGGTTTAATTTGGAATTTTGAATCATTATAAAAGACTTATAAAATTGATATTTTATAAATTAAAAATATTGGAATATTAAAATGAGTTTTATAAGGGTTAAAAATGAAACAAAGATAGATTTCATAAGTGAACGGAATTTATAGATTTATAAATTGTGAAGTTATAAAATGAATAGATTTTGTAAAATAGAAGATTTATAAGTAATTATCTTATAAATCGGATTTTGACATTTAAATGGGATATAAATGGAATTTATTAATAATGAGATTTATAAACCGAAGCTTATAAATAGAAATGGAATTTATAGACATTGTTTATAAATTCGAAATCAATGGAATTTGATAAATTGAAAGTTGAAATTGGTTAATGAGGTATATTCACGATTTTGGACAGTGAATATATTATCAAATAAAATGGATATGCTTGGCAAAATGAATTTTATAAAATGAAGTTAATCGTTTTAACGATGTTTTAAAATGTATTATGAATCGAATACATAGATTTCAACATTTATTGTTGAAATAGACGTTTTCGAGAAATAGAAGGAAATGATGGACTATAACACTGTTGTTATAGTAAATGATTTCCGAAAGGAAATGTTTTTGTATAGTATTGGGATTTATATATCTATTTTAATTTCGAATCCCTATACTAGTGATTTTGGGTTATCGTAACGATGTTTTTCGCAACATTCGTTTTGGCCCAAATAAATATGTTTAAGGTAATGATTTCCTTAAAGAATGAAATATATACTTAATTTCGGTTTAAGTATATCGAATATTTTCAAATGTTGAAAATAAATAGATTTGTGACTACTTATTAATAAATAAGTACGGAAATGTTTTTCCAATGTGAAATGAAACGTTTTGAGAATTTATCTTTTTAAAGACAAATTGAAAATGAATATTAGAAATCGATTTGGGAATCATATATTCATAAATATTTTGGAATTGTAAATTCACTATGGAATTTATAAATGAAAAAGGGAATTGTTTTAAAAATAAACGTTGATTTGAAGTGTGGGAATTAATTTACGGATTTGGAACGTAAATAGAAAGTAAATCGGTAAGGATTTATTTAATGGGTTTAAATGAACCATGTTGAAATGAAAGTATTTCCGAGTAAGGAAAATGATTGAAATTTGTTTTCAAAAGTGATAAAGGATTGAAAAGTGATTTGAAAATTAGTTTTCAAATGTTGAAGTGTGGGAAATTTTATATCTAGTAAAGATATTTTGGAAAGTAAATAATTTGGGAAATTATTTGGATTTGGTGATGTTGAACGCGCCTATTGATAGTTAAATAACTGACTATCATTATTTATCTTTAAATAGGTATTTGTTGTGATTGTTTGAATTTGAATGCCACACTTATTTTTGAATAAGCGCTCACTATTCGGGTTAGCCGAGAAAGGACCTTTGGGTCGTATAACCCATTCCGAATATGTGATACGTCGTAATGGATTGCATTTGATGACCGGTGTTGAAGATCGGATATTTTTGAAAACGGAAGGATTACCGTTGAGTTACTCTGCATCGGCTGATCTCTGATATAGAGGTTTTATCACCCTTAGTGACGGGAAGTCCGGACGTGATTAGAAATTATCCGGAATGCAAGGACTTCTTTGTAAGTGCCTTCGATTCTGTTCGAGCCCGGAACAGACTTGTATGGATTGTATGTCTGACATTACAAGTTGAGATATAAAGCTGATTTCTTTCAAATATATTTCTGTTGGTGGCGGAGAATTTATTCTCTTAGTTTAACACCCTTCTTTGAGACGTACGAGCTCATAGGTTATGTAGTTGAAGGTTATTAGTGATATACTCCCAATTTGGTAGTGTGGCGTGTTGAGTGTGGCCGTGAAATGATCATTGTTTGATCATTTGTGATATGATCATTTGTTTGATCATTTATCTTGGTGATCATTTCTATGATCATTTGTTGACCAGAAGTACAGCTTTTGTATAAAGCGTGGCTTTGTGGACGAGACTTCGTCGGACCTCACACCCCGGAAATGGTCAAAACAGGAAGGACGCAGCAAGGTTATTACGGGGTAGCGCCCCTTTAGTGTATGTCATTCCTTCTGGATAGAGGTGGTATCATGGTATGGAGCCCAGATATTTAACCTATGTTGTTGCTGCAAATTTTGTGGTTGTTGGAAATCGAGGATCCTCGGATAGATCGGTTACGATTGGGGAATGACATATTCGTGTCAGTAGTTACCTAGTTCGAAAGGTAACCCGGCCTTGTGTAGGTAGAGATCCGGTTAGGTTCTCGGGGCGTCTTTCCAGAGGCGTTTCCATGTGGCAATGCGAAGTTCCTTGGCCTGAACATTTGTTGGAAATCCAAAGAAACAATACGATCTTGTACGGTTTTAGTTGTAGAACCTATCATTCACTTATGGTGGCGCCCCACTGTTTGGATGGTAGCTATAGTAGGCATAAGTGCGGAATGCCTATGCTGGCTAAGATTTATATCTTTATTTTCGAAATATTTTCCTACACTATGAACTAGTAATAATATCAAATGTTTCTTTTTAATGCGTATCAAGCATCTTTGACTATCATAAGGAGAAATTTCCTCCGATTCTGCGTTTGCATTGTGTGTGTGTGCGGGAGGCCTTATGGTAGTCTCATTTTTTAAAAGCATTGCGAATTGACTTTAAAAATATTCCTCTATTTTGATTTTAAAGAAAAATAAACTGTTTTAGTTCTCACACCAGTCACATGACTGACTCGGAGTTTATTGTTTTCCTTCCTAAACTCTGGGTGCCCACCAATTTCCACATGGGCAGTCAAGAGTCAGGTTATCTGGATATTATGGAATTCAGGAGTTGCTGGAGGCAATCTGGATGGCATGGCGTATTACTAGTATATAGTATTTTCTTTTCCACTGTTAGTTGTTGTTTGTTGTTGTACACTCTGATGACGTAATGTAATGTAATATGATGTAATGTAATAACTGATATAGTTCTTTGTTTAAAGATTATTCATTTATCTATTATATGTTGTTCCGCTGCGAATTGTGAGATTCTGATGTTGTTCTGTTATTTCTTTCTGTTAAGTTGCTTCCTTTTCTCTCTTCTTCTATCTTTTTCTTCTTCTTTAACCCTAATGGTACGGTTTTCCGGCCTTCGATTGCTCGACAATTGATACAATGGACGTATTGATGTTGGCATTCGTGGACGAAAAATCACGTTCGTTACAAAAGGTAGTCCCTTCACTTGGTCATCTGTATGGAAATCCATTCTCTAATAAGTGCCTACCATTTTGTTTATAGAGCCTAGCATGCTGGAAATTAATAATGGTAACAATTTCGACTAAGATTAAAAAGTTTACTTGCAAATAATTTCAAAGGCAGGTCATTAAAAATAATACCAAGTGATTTTACATAATAATAATTTGGTAACCATAAAGTAAAAACCAGTTCCATGTTTATGTGCGGCGCGGTATTATGAGATAGCTTATTGTTTTCAAACATTCATTTTGAGTTCTCTCACCAGTCTTATGATTGACCCAGAGTTTATTTTTCTTTTCTTTAAACTCTGGGTACCCTAATTTTGCCCGACAGCCTAGTAGTCAGGTTTAGTTAGAAGAATCTGGATGGAGCCAGAGGCATGGAGTTAGAAGATTTTTCCTGAAGATTGTTTCCACCACACTTGAGTATTATTGTATTCCGCCTTTGTAAGGACATATATTTATAACTGTCCATGTTTCAAACTATGATAAATGTATTCAAATTTCCACTATAAAGTTTATATTGAAATAACATATATAAGATTTTGTTTTGTCTTTATTTTCTTTCTTACCCTTGAGAATTTTCTTCTCCGGCACACAGATATATGGCATGTGAACACCTATGATGTATTAGTGTCTATATTCGAGAGTCGAAGAAATAGGTCCTCGTATCACCTATCTCTTACTAATGTGTTCCAAGTTGACGAATCTAATGTAATTTTTTAGTGTTAATGGAAATGATACTCGCTTTTGTGATCCATCTTCTCTATTGGTAGAATGCAAATATATAATGGAGAAAAAAAACATACAGTCCTATTGTGCATTGCATGCTTTGTAAAAAGGTATAACATTATATTAAAATCCATTAAGTATTTCTTTACTTAGGTATGATGTAACTGTAATGACCCAGAATTCCTATCATTTGAAATTCATATATTTAATTGATTTTAAATATTAACAAGTAAAATTTGTAAGTCGAATAAATTTAATTTCGAATATCTAGATTTAATTGGATAATTAAATCGATAATTTAATATTTGAAATTACAGAAATAATTAAAAATTGGGTTTAATGCGATTAAAATTGATTTGTAAAGTTTTATTAAATCATATTAGAGTTAGAATGATGTTATAGAACTTTTAAAATTGAATTAAAAGTTAATTTGCAGAAATTGAATATTTTAATATTTAATTGACGAGTAAAAATAGCCATTTTTCAAACAGTCTCGGATTTCGACGAAACCAGTTTTGTCGGATCCGTAATGTTAAATTATTGTAAGATTTCAAATTTCGTGTCAATCGGATTTACGATTTGTCCGGGGCAAGCTAAAGAGCACTGAAATCGGTTTGAGTGAATTTTTAATTTAAATAGTCAATTTAAAAACCTATCTTCCAAATATGATCGAATTGGCTCCCAATATATATTCCATTGCATTCGAAATGGGGGTAAAACATTATAAATGCTAGGCGGCACGCTTCGTTTGAAGTTCGGGAAAAAAATCGGATGAATAATAAGCGTGAATTTTCTATAAAAGGCCATAAACTTTCCATATTTTACACAAACCCTAATTGTTTAACCCTAGCCGCTGGCCTCAAAATCAATGGCCAGAAAATCGCCTTCTTCTTCCTCAATTTTCTTTAAATCCGTCAATCGATTCGAAATGTTTTCAACTGCAAAAAACGTAAAGGGCATTGAGTACTACGAGATCAACGTCTATGATAGTTTAAAGCGATCCCAATCGTCGGCAATATGCGTTTGAACGAGTTGCGTTCGTGCATGGGTTTAAACACCTTGGGGCAGCCGAGTTCTGCCACGTTTGGCACCGGTGGGCGTGAACTAGTGGCCATTCGTTTGAAGGCGTTGGATCGACATCTCATTGCACGTATGAGTCTCAAAAATTCGAGCAAGGAGGCGGCCTATGGGTTCTTGTATCATGCGCGATAACCTATTAAGGAAGAAGGTGTTTTCTACGGCCTGGATCTAGGGAAGGGGAACGTGCAGCAAAGATTGAATAAAGGTTAAATAGAAACAAAATTTGAAATAAATTGTATATTAATTTGTGTAAACTTTAAAATGCTATAACTCTTTCATACGAGGTGCGTTTTGTACGAAACGAATTGCGTTGGGTTCGTATTCACAAATACTACGCAATGGAGCTGGATTGGGATTGATTAGAGCTAGTGTAAATTTTAGGTAAAATTAAACGCGCGTTTAATTTTATTCGAAATGAAACACTTCAATTGTTATTGGAATGAGTTGAGTGTAATCATAGATACGAGCGCGTATTTGTTAGTGAATATAAAAATGTTTTATATTGTGTTTGCTTGTCGGTTGATTGTTTATAGATTCTGGTCAGTGTAGTCTAGCTACTGTATCGATATGGGTTTCTAAACTCTTAAACGAGATAAACCGACATAGTATCATTTTAAATTGGATAAATGAAATAATTTTACGTTGATTATATTTTATATATAAAGGAATAATTTTTCAGAATTATTAAAGTGTATACAAATTGATTGTTTGGTTGCTGAAAATGTAAGAATATATGCAAGTTAATAAAAGTTCGTTGAATAAGTTAAAAAAACAATTATAAAAGAATAATTATATAAGAAAATGAATTATTAAGTATGGAATCATAATTAATGTAATTTACAATTGTGAAATAATCTTATATATATAAGAAGTGAAACTATGTGAATATATTTATAAATATGAGTTGTAAACAAAAACGAATTCGAACTATGAATTTGAAAATGTTGAATCCTGTTTATTTTGGAAATTTTTTTCAAAATTAAAAGTTAAATTGTGAAATTATATAAGTAAAGGATTTATAAATGTGATTTATGAATAAAAGGAAAATTTTGAAAGAATATTAAGCACTGAATTCACTATGGTTACTGGAAAATAATAAGGGTGATGACTGCAGCATCATTAGTATCATTGTAAAGTTTCTGTGTGATGGATTTGCTACCATGGTAAATTGGAAATTGAAGTTCGGTTGCGATAATCAGATTTGAATTAAAATCCAAGTTGAAATTGTTGAATATAAGTGAAACGAGTTTTGAAATTATAATATGAGATAATAAATCTAGCTTTGGTAAAAGTTGAATAAATTAAATCAGATTTGAACTAGATTGGATAAGTTAATGGATTTGGAAGTTTAAATACATAAGTTGTATAACTTGTAAAGTGTGAAAATGTAAGTGAAACCAAATGATAAAGTGGTTAAACAATTTTTGTTAAGAAAAATGAGATGAATTTGAATAAGTGACGAAATTTGACTTTGGTAAAAGTTAAACAGAATTTACTTTAGAATTGGAATCTGAATTGGATTTATAAGTGGAAATTTAAGTTAAGTTAAACAAATGATGTTTGAAATGGAATATAACTTAAGTAATGTTGAATGAAGTTGATTTTGGTATCGAAGTAAATTGATAAAGTGAAGTGATGAATAAGAACTTGAGTTATATAAATGAAATTCATCCTTATTTGTTAAATGAATTAGCAATTGAATTAATAAATGAATTCAATATTAATCGATCTAATGTAAATTAATTGATATAGAATAATGGATGTTAGTGTTAATTCATTAAAAACTAGTAAATTGGAAATTAAATAATTGAATGGAAGTCAATTTAATATCAACCAATTGGAAATTAAAAGTGTTAAACCAAATTGAATGTGAATTTAATAATTTGGTTATATTGGTTATGATTTGGTTGTTATATGGCTGTTAGTTGATTGTATATAATTCATTAAGTGTTAATGAAATTGAATTGGTAAAGGGAGAGCTATGTAATTGAATTTGAATTGAAAGTGAACTAATGTGTATTGGTTGTAAGCAATTAAAATTTGTATTGAAACCTTATAAATTGCTTATGGGAATTATTTTGATTGCATTGCTTATGAAAACTATGTGTTTTCTATTGAAAATTAGTGAAATGTAAATGAATCACCTGTATGTGTCACTTACATGTTTAAATTGAGTAAGTACAGGTACCGGGCTTGTAGTTGGTTGGATTTGGTCACGCTAAAATACTAATAAATAACTGCTTTGCTTAAAAATGCTAAAAAGGTACGCCTACGCAATAAAAATAGGAAATATGAACTGTTTTTCTGTTTTCCGACCGTGTGGGTCGATGTATATATATTTATATCTATTGTGATATTGCAAAAGCTCCTCCGTACAAAGGAGACTCTGCCAAAATTTTCCGTAAATTTTGAGAGTTAGAAAAAATTTAAAATTTTTTTGAAAACTTTTGTTAACGAAAGGTTAATTTCCAAAGTGAAATGAAAATGTAGGAATTGAACTAGAAAAGTGTAAACATCGGATTTTGGAAAATTTAAAATGTTTAAATGAATTTGAAATTTAATTTGAACAAATGGTTTTGAAAAGTTAATGGATTTCAAGACTTTTTCTTACTTGGCAATTTCGGGGACGAAATTCTTTTAAGGGGGAAGTTTGTAACGACCCAGAATTCCTGTCATTTAAAATTCATATATTTAATTGATTTTAAATATTAACAAGTAAAATTTGTAAGTCGAATAAATTTTATTTCGAATATCTTGATTTAACTGGATAATTAAATCGATAATTTAATATTTGAAATTACCGAAATAGTTGGAAATTGGGTTTAATGTGATTAAAATTGATTTTAAAGTTGTATTAATTCATATTGGAGATAGAATGATGTTATAGAACTTTTAAAATTGAATTAAAAGTTAATTTGCAGAAATTGAATATTTTAATATTTAATTGACGAGTAAAAATAGCCATTTTTCACATAGTCTCGGATTTCGACGGAACTAGTTTCATCGAATCAGTAATTTTAAATTATTGTATGATTTCAAATTTCGTGTCAATTGGATTTACGGTTTGTTCGGGGCAAGCTAAAATGCACTGAAATCGGTTTGAGTGAATTTTTAATTTAAGTAGTTGATTTAAAAACCTATCTTCCAAATATGATCGAATTGGCTCCTGATATATATTCTATTGCATTCGAAATAGGGGTAAAACATTATAAATGCTAGGCGGCACGCTTCGTTTGGAGTTCGGAAAAAAAATTGGATGAATAGTGCGCGCAAATTTTCTATAAAAGGCCATAAACTTTCGTTATTTTACATAAACCCTAATTGCTTAACCCTAGCCGCCGGCCTCATATACAATGGCTGGAAAATCGCCATTTTCTTCCATTGTTTTCTTTCAATCCGTCAATCAATTCGAAATGTTTTCAACTGCATAAACGTAGAGGGCATCGAGTACTACGAGATCAACGTCTATGATCGTTTAAAGCGATCCCAATCGTCGGCAATATGCATTTGAACGAGTTGCATTCGTGCACGGTTTTCAACACCTTGGGGCAGCCGAGTTCTGCCGCGTTTGGCATGGGGGGCGTGGGCTAGTGGCCGTTCGTTTGAAGGCGTTGGATCGACATCTCGTTGCACGTATAAGTCTCGAAAATTCGAGCAAGGAGGCGGCCTATGGGTTCTTGTATCGTGCGCGATGACCTGATGAGGAAGAAGGTGTTTTCAACGGCCTGGATCTAGGCAGGGTAACGTGCGGCAGAGATTGAATAAAAAATAGAAATAAAATTTGAAATAAATTGTTTATTAATTTGTGTAAACTTTAAAATGCTATAACTCTTTCATACGAGGTCCGTTTTGCACGAAACGAATTACGTTGGGTTTGTATTCGCGAATACTACACAATGGAGCTGGATTGGGAATGATTGGAGCTAGTGTAAATTTTGGGTAAAGTTAAACGCGTGTTTAATTTTATTCGAAATAGATGCTGAAACCGCTTTTGGAAGCAAGGTGAGAACTTCTCATTCGATCGAATTTGTTTCGATTTAAATTTTAAATAGTTAGATTTAAAATTGCTTGATTGTGTTGATTGTATGCTTGGATGATAAATTGCTATTTGTTGTATTGAAGTCGACACTATACGCCGTATATTAAGCGGAGATTATTTTATTAAACACATATACCGCGATATTCCACCTTGAAGTGGAATTGGTATTATATATGTACTTGGAATTGATTTTCCCGTGTTATATAGCGGATGAGACCCTATTGCGCTGCATAATAGCGGATGATATTTTATATAAACCCATGTACCACGGTATCCCATCTTGAAACGGGATTGGTATTGTGGTAACATCTATGGATGCAGGGAAACAGGTTGGAGGGATCCAACTGGATTCCTTAAATAATTGAATTTGTTTCAATGTTGTGTGCTGATTATTTATAATCACTGTGTGATTTTCTTTGTGATTGAAATCGTTGAAGGCTAAAATTTAGCGGACTATAATTTTGGTATCGTTGGATACCAGAAATAAATAAAAATTTGATTTTTGAAAATTTAGGTTGAAAGTTTATATTAAAATTTATTTTTGAGAATTGGATAAATTTAAAAGAAGGATTTCTAAATAATAAAGTTTTATTCTTAATCTTATTGAATAAAATTTCAAAATATGGGAAAAGCTTTAATAAAT
The DNA here is from genome assembly GCA_030765085.1 of Allium cepa. Taxonomy (NCBI): domain Eukaryota; kingdom Viridiplantae; phylum Streptophyta; class Magnoliopsida; order Asparagales; family Amaryllidaceae; genus Allium; species Allium cepa. The sequence goes on along the minus strand of CM060938.1, from coordinate 621,184,360 downwards.
GTATTTCGGGTAATATTATTCAAAGGTTGAAGAATTTATTCAAAATACGGATTTTAAAGTGTTTGAAAAATAAAAGAATTTGTTTTCTTTAAAAGGAATTTATTTTTAAAAGGAAATAAAATTTGAAATCCATTTTGGAATTGATTTTAGTGATTAAAAATAAATCTTTTGAAAATCCATTTGGAAATTTAATTATTGTTTTGAAAAGAATTTGGAATCAATTTGAAAATTGATTTGGCGTTTAGTAGATACTTATTTCAATTTGAGATTTGAATGAAATTCACTTGGTATTTAATTCTTGGAAAATCAATATGGAATTTGATTTGGTTATTTTTGAAATCAATTGATTTATTTTTGAAGCGTGGAAATAAATTTTTGGATTTGGAATGTAAATTTAAAGTAAATCGGTAAGGATTTATTTAATTGGTTTAAATGAACCATTTTGAAATGAAAGTGTATTCTCCCTGGAAAGCCAAATAAAATTTCTGAATAACTTTGGAAAATATATACATATATATGTATATAATTCTAGAATTGGTTTTGAAAAGGATACTTTGGAGAAATTAACTTCTTAGATTGTTTTAAATCCTTTAATTAAATATTTATTAAGTTGATATAGAAATGATTGTTTCTAAGATTTAATAAATAATTGCTTTAGAAAATAGTTATTTAAATAGTTACAATCTATCTACTAATTTTCTTGAAAATTAGTTTGTACTTAAGTTATATGTAATATTGGTATAATATTTTTATAACTAATATTTTAAGTAAAGTGTTTAAAGAAAAATAGTTTTATTTCAAAGTGTTTTCCCGTTATAGTTTGGATAAGTGTTATAAATTATTTTAAAGTATTTGAACTCGGCAGATTTCCAGTGAAAATGAATAAATATATGGAAATGTTTCCGCGTAGGGGGAAAATGATTTGAAATTTGTTTTCAAAAGATGTAAAGGTGAAAAATGATTTGAAATTTGTTTTCAAAAGTTGTAAAGGTGAAAAGTGATTTGAAATTTGTTTTCTAATGGTTGAAGTGTGGAAAAATATATCTTGTAAAGATATTTTCGGAAAATAAATAATTTGGGAAATTATTTGGAATCTGGTGATGTTATGCATATCTATTGATAGTTAAATAACTGTCTATCGTTATTTGCCTTTAAATGGGTATTTGTTGTGATTTGCTTGAATTTGAATGCTACACTTATTTAAAATAAGCGCTCGTTATTCAGTTTAGCCAAGTGAGGACCTTTGGGTCATGAATCCCATTTCGAATAGTGATACGTCGTAATGGATAGCATTTGAAGACCGGTGTTAAAGACCGGATATTTTCGAAAACGGAAGGATTACCGTCGAATGTCTCTGCATCGGCTGATCTTCGGCATAGAGATTTTATCACCCTTTGTGATGGGAATTTCGGACGTGATTAGTGAATATCCGGATGCAAGGGCTTCTTCGGAAGTGCCTTCGGTTCCGTTTGATCCCGGAATGGACTTGTATGGATGCGTGTCTGACTTTACAATTTGAGATGTAAAGCTGGTTTCTATCAAATACATTTCTGTTGGTGGCGGAGAATTTATTCTTTTAGCTTAACACCCTCCTCTAAGACGTACGAGCTCAGAGGTTATATAGTTGATGGTTACTAGTGATACATTCCCAATTTGGTAATGTGGCATACGAAGTGCTGCTGGTCATTTGTTGATCAAAGCATAACTTTTGTGAAAAGTGTAGCTTTGTGGACGAGACTTCGTCAGACCTCACACCCTGAAATGGTCAAAACAGGAAAAATGCAACAAGGTTATAGGGAGTAGCGCCCCTTAGGGTATGTGCATTTCCTTCTGGATAGAAGTGGTATCATGGTATGGAGCCTAAATACTTAACTTATGTGGATATCGCAAATATATATGACATTGTCATTGTTGTTGGTATTGAGGATCCTCGGATAAAGGTTGTTTAGAACCGGGGGATGGCATACTCGTGTCAGTAGTTACCTACTTTTGCAGAGGTAACCCGACCTTGTGTTGGCAGAGATCCCGTTAGGTTCTCGGTGCGTCCTTCCAGAGGCGCACCCAATGGCAATGGGAAGTTCCTTGGCCTGACCATTTGTTGGAAACCCAAAGAAACAATACGAGCCCTGTACGGTTTTAGTTGTAGAACATGCCATTTAAGATGGTAGCTATAGTAGGCATACTATAATGGTACCTATGCTGGTTAAGATTTATATCGTACTTTCGAAATGTTTACCTACACTTTGCACTTATAGTAATAATATCAAAGAAAATTTTCATATCAAGCATGTTTGACTACCATAAGGAGAAATCTCCTCCAATTCTGCGTTTGCATTGTGTGTGTGGGGGGAGGCCTTATGGTAGTTACATTTACCAAAAGCATTGCGGATCTATTTTAAAATATTTCTTTGTTTGTTTTAAAGATAAACTGTTTTAAGTTCTCACACCAGTCCCTTACTGACCTGGAGTTTATTATTCCCTTCCTAAACTCTGGGTGCCTATCACTTTCCACACGGGCAGCCTAGAGTCAGGTTATCAGGATATTCCGAAATTCAGGAGGTGCTATGGAGCTCAGAAGGCGAACTGGATGGCGAAACGTATCACTTGTATATGATATTATCTTTTCTGCTGTGTATTTAGTTGTGAGGACAAGTTTATATAACTGTCCATTATTGTGTTGTGTTGTATATTGACTCTGATGATGTAATATATAAAATATACAGTTCTTTTGATTTAAAGATATTCATTTATCTATTACATGTTGTTCTGCTGCGATTGTGAGATTCTGTTATTGTTTCTGTTGCTTCTTCTTTCTTTCTTCTTCTATTTTCTACCTCTTCTTTAACCCTAATGGTTCGATTTTCCGGCATTCGATTGTATGGTAGTTGATTCACTGGATGTATTAATGTCGATTTTCGGAAGTCGAAAATTCTGTATCGTTATAGTAACAACCCTAGATTTTTGAGTATAATTTAAATTTGACTTTATTTCATTTTGAAATTATTTTAAATTTGTTTTTATTGTAAGATTTCATTTCTAAATATTTTTAAAGTGATAATAGAATTTTTCAAAAATTTATTGCATTTATTTCCTATTTTTAAAGGCTAGTTTCTATTTTCCTGCTATTTTCTTCATTTAAATTATATTTAATTAAAATTTGTTTATTTATTTTTGCGAATGAATTTTTATTTTGTGTTGTTATCTTTATTTATAAATATCTTTCCAGTACGTAAAATTTTCCCAAAATTTATTCCATTTATTTTCAAATTTTCTACACTAGTTTACATTTTCCATGCTATTTTCTTAATTTAATTATATATAATCAATATTTATTTATTTATATTTTTTTTGTTTGTTATATTTTTTTATTTTAGATGAATTTATATACATTTCAGTTATTTAAAATTTCAAAAGAATATGGTGGATATTTGAAGAGTTTGTGACCATTGGTTTGCTTTTGCCTTTTTGTATTCACACCTTTTCACACTTCAACCAACACCTTTCCATATTTGCTGCCTTAACTCTTTTCTCTTCAGCCACTTCCTCACATTCACGTAAAACATTCTCCTTCTCATTTTTGGAAAAAAAATTCGGCCACTCCTTTGAAGAAAAATTGGTAAAACTCTATTTCTTTTCCATTGTTTTATGCTTGAATCCATGTAATTTTGCACTTGTTTCTTCCTTTCTTCTAGGTTCGGCCTTGCTCCTCCTTCAGCCTTGCCGCCTCCACCACCACCTAGAACCCATCTCCACCACCTTCTCTACAACCACAGCCAGGCCGTGCACCACCATTGGTGGTAAATCCATCACCAAATACTTCAAACTCCTCATGAATGACCTAGCCGGGCACATATATGCATCCACCACTTTCATTAACCCTTAGCCGCCACCTACTCCACCACCACCACCTCCAGCCGACCTGAAACACTCTGCCATGTCATCACCTTGACCCTACCAGAGATAGCCATGCTTATATAGCCTTGGCCGTTGCCTTTTATTGCATTGAATCCATGTGTGTTGCTTGGCTGTGTTGTTTCCCATCACCATACTTTGCACCATACTTTTACCCCATCACCATACATGTTGGCCGACCCAATTGAACCCACAACCAGACCAAAACCATGCTTTAGCCTGGTATTCTAACATATGGCCGAGCCTAAGGAAGGTTGAAGCAAGTGCAAAGCTTTTAGCTTTGTTTTATGCAGTTAATTCTAGCATTGTTTAATCATATTTTTGAGTTGAAACTTATGTTTGTTATATTGTTTTGTTTGAATTGTATTCAAGGAAATTAATCTTTGGCTCTCCCACTCGAATCTTTTTCGTTCTTTCATGCCTCTAAAGATTGTTGTTTGTGTGTTTCAGTTGACATCTCCAGCTTATACCTGTGAGTTATTCTCACCAGACAGTTTATACCTATATAACTAGTAAATCGACCACTTTTGAATCTGTAGAATGCATCACCAAATTATATCTGCTATGTTATGATTATATGATGTTCGCCCATGCTTAAACAACTGTTATATCATATGTTACTGTTATATTATGTTGTTCTGTTATTTATATCAGTTTATTACACTACAAGTTCCCTTTAGATTAGAATCACTATGGGTTGAAATGATACATACCCGAACCGACTTTAGAATAAGGGAAAATCGTTATGGGCTGTATTGATAGGTCTGAATGATTTTTAGATTATTTCATTTACTTGGGACCGCGGGTTTGAAATGATAAAACCTGGGTTTTCTTTATAAATTACGGGTTGAAATGATATATTACCCGCATCACTTTACCTAGGCTAGAAAATGAAATACAGACCCGTAGTTAAAATATGTTTTCATAAAAAATTTAAAATATTTTAGAAATGTAAATATTATAATATTTTGATTTAAACTTAGTTAAAAATGATTTTTGTAAAGCATTATTGATTTTCTAAAAATTTTATTAGTGAAATAAATTAATGGTAAAGTTAGAAAATCTGAAATGTAAGTTATTTTGGAAATTATAATTTGGTGATAAATGGAATTTAAATTAAATCTGGAAATATGATAAATTTATGATAATTTGGATTAAAATGAATTTAAATGATTTTATAATATATTAATGATTTATGAATAAAGTTAAAATGTGAAATGAATGAATATTTAAGTTGAATTTTCGAAATATAACTTAAATTGAAATTTATGAATTTTGTTTAAAGGTGGATTTTTGAAGTAAGTAAATAAAATGAAAATAGGTTATATTTGAAAATTTAAACTTAAGTGTTAAGTCAAAATTTAATTTAATGAATTTAAAAATTGAATGTTGGAATTTAATAAGTGAATTATTATTAAATATTGATTTTTGAATGGATATTTAACTTTATAAAATCATGAATATAAGGGTAAGTAAATGATGGTTATAAAAGTGAAAATTTGTGATTTTATAAGTTAAAAATGAATTAAATAAGAATATAATTGTTTGTGAAATTACATTGAATATTTGAAGTTAATTAACATCATTTTTGAAATGCTGTTATTTATAATGTAAAGGATATTACAACATTCATAAATGCTGTAGTTAATGTAAATGAACTAAAAGGCTAAACTTTAATAAAGGGATATATAGCAATTTGTAAGTGCTGTAATTGCTAAATTTGACTAAGTTTTATTTGAAACTAATGTAACCCTATTACAACATTTTTAAATGCCGTCTTTTGTTAAATTGAACCGTTTTGAATGTAACTTTCCATAGCGTTTCCTAAATGCTGCGAAAAGTGAATTTTCACTGTTTTGATAAACTTAATTGAATAAATGAATTTTGAAAGATTTGACTTTTAGAAATTTAATAATTTAATTATTAATATAATAGCTTCATTTTTATGATTTAAAATGAAGTAATTTGTTTTGAAATATAAACTATTTGAAATGTGTGTTGAAATGGTATGTTAAATAAATGAATGTGGTTTGGAAGATACGATATTTTGAGATTTTGAAATGGATTTTTGAATGATATTGAATTTTAAAAATGATATTTGATTTCGAAGTATAAAATACCATTTTAAAATATTAACCACGGGACGTATTTAATTTATAGTTTAACTGATTCTTAAAGGATGGGCGATGCCAAGCATCCTTTAAGTTATTGTGCATTTCTACTATAGTTCACTTGAGTTGGTTCACATTATATAAGTATATATGTCCTGACTCGAGTGTTTTGTGCTTTACTTTACACTTAGGTCAGCCTGAGTATTTACAGCTTAGCTTTGGATTTCTTTTCTGGAGCAAGGAATCACTGGAGATTCTGCTTGTCTAGTTATCTGTTCCCTTTCAGTTGTTCTATTTCAGCTCTGGTATTTATAAACTGCTATGTATTTGAGATTTCTATTGTATGTGTTTTTCAAACGGATATTATGTATTATGTTCTGAGAGTTTGTTATAGCAGCTTCATGAACTACTATGGTGTTTTAAATTTCCGCTACGAGTTATTCAGATATTTCTATGTCTGTAAATTCTGTGATTTTTATTTCATTTGCTCCAAATTTATTTACAATGCGGTATTTTGAGCAATTCAAGTCCGACATGTGTGTCTTCCATTGCACTTGGAGGGTGCAGCATGATAGGGGGTTCTCGCTTCCTGGTTTGGTAGCGAACGGTTGACTCTTACTCCTACATGTCCCCACGGGGGTTGTGGTGCAGTGAAGAGGCTGGCCGTAAAGGCAGAACGCAGGTGCCAATTGTGAGAAATGCAGATTATGGATCTTAAGGCTAAGATTAACACTAGAGTGGGGTGAATAGTGTTAATAAAGAATTACTAAATCTTTTTAAATTATGTTAATTTAGACACAAAAATATGCAATATACAGACACAGATATGATCACAGAAACAATCACGGATGCAGAAATAAAATAAAAGCAGTAAAGGAAAGAACACACCGGATTTTATACCGGTTCAGAGTTACCCTACATCTAGTCCCGCAACAGAAGTACAAATTTCCTTTCAAAAGCAATTGTACAATTGCACCCTCGTTTTAAGGCTACCAGGTACACCCTCCAGAATTTCGATCCTTTGGGTAGAGATACTTGATTTTCGGGCCACAAGTTTATCCAATTGATTTACCAAGGCTACAATCACACCTCTTCTCGCTTAATATATTACAAAGAAGTCTATAATTCTGAATAGCACTGAGAATCTTGTAGAGATAGTGATAGAGAATCAAACTAGAAGTAATCGAGTATGATTCAATGTTGATTTCGGCGGAGTAATGATAAGAATATGTATTAAGAAATGAGGAAGAAGAAGAGGAGTGAAAACCAGAAAAAAGTGATTGAAAATTCGTTGAAACTGACCCCTATTTATAGAAGAACAACAGCCATGACCATTCATGAAGAGTTATGGCGAATAGACACTTCTTTTGAAATTTGAATTTTTGAATTAACATGTCACTATGTCGACATGGCACCCATAGGCATGTCGACATCCCAAAGCATTTTATAATGTTTTGAATTTCTTTGAAAATAACCTTTATCTTATATAAAAACTATTTTAAACTTTATAAATATACTTGACTATAGTTATAATTCGTAAGTAAATATAAAGAATAATATATATAGATTTTAACTATAATTTTATATTTAAATCTAAGTATAAATATTTAAAAGTTAAATATATTATTTGAAAAGATAGTTTAAAATCAGGAGTAATTTGACTTTGAAAATAAAGATGTTTTTGAGGCTAAATTTATTTAAAATCGGGATCGAGGGTTTTGAATCCTTTAAAAGGAAAGTTTTGAATTTTTTTTGAAAACAAGATAATTTTGTAAAATCATTTGAATTTAAATTTAGTGGATACAAAACAATGTCCCACTAGATTTTCGTAGGTTCCATCCTACTCAGGGTTCCATCCCTTTAACGGACTCAATGTGGATTCCATTCCACGAATAAATTGGATTTGAAGATGCCAGTGCTTTTCTACGAGTTTTAACAAAAAATCCTAATAATAAAAAAATACTTATCCTTGAAATCTTGAACTCTTGATAGTCTCGATACTCATGAGTCTTCTATCTTGTTATCTTGAAACTCTATACTGTACAATCTTCATTCTTATTACTTGCATGGTTAAATCCTGCATATACATATATATCTAAACTTATAATGTTAGTATTTATATTTTATAATCTATTCTAAGGTTTTTGTCATCAAAACCATTATCTCACGGACTTACAATCTCCCCATTTTTGATGATGACAACCTTTGTTTATAAAATATTATTTCTATTCTAATAACTCTCCCTAAAATTAACAAATCCCCCTTAATCTATACCTAACTACCCTTATTTTATATTTCTCCCCCTTTGTCATCAACAAAAACTTTATCTAAACTAGATAACTCCAAACTATATAACTCCCCCTCAAACTATTACTCCATGACATGTGATTGTAATGATAGTGTTATCATAAATAATCAACACTTAAGTCTAATACTAAAACATAGTCCTAAACTATTAACTATCCAAACTAAGAACACGCAATAATATTTATAATAAAAACACATATAAGAACACAAGTTATTTATTACGTATATGGTTGTCTTTACATTTGCGTTTGAAAACATAAAAACACAAACAACAACGGAAGGAAAGAGAAGAAACTAATGTGTGTTTCTAAACATAGGAGATCTATGAATCGAACAGTTTGGACAGTGGAAACAGATATTTCCACGTTATTCGACAAGATTCCCATTTTTGTCGAAACACACTTCTCCAACACACACTACTTGGTCATCATCCTCCTCATGTGCTTCTTCCATGGGTTCTTCTTCTTCTTCTTCTTCTTCTTCGTCACTGGCCTCTTGTTCTTGATTGAGTAAAGAGTCTTCATCGATCAAGATAGGGTTGGCCTTGTTGTTTATTAGGAATTTTTGCAAATTCCTAAGAATCTTTCCTTGCCTTTCCTGTTCCTTTGCCATACGAATTTGAGTTACTTGAATTTCAGTTAACATCTGAAGTACATTAATCATAGACTCCTCTATTTTCGTTACACGAGCAAGAGTAGTGCATTGGAATGGACCAGAAGTAGGAGAGGGAAATGTGAAAGTTGATTTTATGTTTGATTTTGAGGATGAAGCCATGATTTTATTTATTTCAGAAGAGAGAATGAAGAGAAAAAAGAGAGAATGAATGAAAAGTCGAAATTGAGAGGAATATATAACTAAATTTTTTAATTTTGGTGGGAAATTTTTAGAAAGTCAAAAACTTTATATGTCGTCATGTATACCTAGGGGATGTCGACATGGTCTTTTTAAAATTTAACTCTTTGATTTATTTTGATACCAATTGTTATTTATACTTGTTATTTATATTTTATATTTCAGTTATAGAACAAATTCCTAATTCTCTTCTTAATTTAGTAAATATTGATTCATTTAAAGGTTTTGCTAAGATATCAGCAATTTGATTTTCAGAATTGATATAATCGAGAGTAACTACTTCCTTGCTTATAATATCTCTGAGAAAATGATGTCTGATATCAATATGTTTAGTTCGAGCATGTTGAGTAGTATTTTTGGATAAATTTATCGCACTCGTATTGTCACAATAAATTGGAGATTTTCAGAAATTTAAACCAAAATCTTTTAAGGTTTGTTTCATATATATTACTTGAGAACAAGCCGAAGCAGCAGAAATATACTCTACTTCAGTTGTTGATAAAGAAACTGTGTTTTGCTTTTTACTACGCCAAGAAATCAGATAATGCCCTAAAAAGTGACAAGTCCCACTTGTACTTTTTCGGTCTGATTTACAACCTGCATAGTCAGCATCACTGTAAGATATTAAGTCAAAATAATCATTTTTAGGGTAGAATAAACCATAATCAAACGTGTGTTTAACATATCTTATGATTCGTTTCACGGCTTTTAAGTGAGTTTCTTTATGTTGGGATTGACATCTGGCACAGAGACAAACACTATGCATGATATCAGGTCTACTAGCAGTAATATAGAGTAATGAGCCAATCATTCCTCTATATAATTTTTGATCTACATCTTTCGAGAGATCTTCTTTACTAAGGTACTCATTGGCTGCCATGGGAGTGGGTTTTTCTACTCGCAGTGGTCAAACCAAATTTACTAATTAGGTCTTTAGCATATTTTTCTTGACTAACAAAGATACCATTATCTAATTGTTTTATTTGTAATCCTAAAAAGAAATTTAATTCATCCATATGACTTATCTCAAATTCTTTTTTCATTATTTCAGAAATTCTTTATTCATTTCAAAATTAGTTGAACCAAAAATGATATCATCTACGTAAACTTGTACTAGTTGAATATCATTTTTATTTCTTTTAATAAAAAGAGTATTATCTACTTTACAATTTCAAAATTAGATTGCAATAAATAAGATCTTAGTCTATCATACCAAGCTCTAGGTGCTTGATTTAGACCATATAGTGTTTTTTAAGTTTGTAGATATGATTTGGTAATTTATCATTTTCAAAAAGTGGTGGTTGTTCGACATATACTTGTTCTTTTACAAATCCATTTAAAAAGGCGCTATTAACATCCATTTGAAATAATTTGAAATAATTATGATTTGCGAAAGCAAGTAGAATCCTAATGGCTTCTAATCTTGCTATGGGAGCAAAAGTTTCATCAAAATCTATTCCTTCTTCTTGACAATAACCTTGAGCGGCTAAATGAGCTTTATTTCTAACTACCTCTCCTTGTTCATTCATTTTATTTTTATACACCCATTTAGTTCCAATTACAGTTTTATTTTCTGGTCTAGGAACAAGTTCCCAAGCGTCATTTCTAGTGAATTGATTTAATTCTTCTTGCATAGCCAAAATCCATAAATCATCAGTTGATGCTTCTATTGGATTTTTGGGTTCAATAGTTGATATAAAAGCAACATTACTCATTTGACTTAGTTAATTTCTAGTTTTAACAACAGATTGCATATCTCCCAGTATATTTTCTATAGGGTGATCTTTGGAAAGTTTATCCTTTTATTAGGATGATCAATTTCATTATTAGTTTCAATAGGTTCTGGATTTTGAGTGATTAAATCCTCTTCATCATTTGTATCTTCAAAATTTTTGAAATTTTCATCAAATGAGACATGCATTGTTTCTTCAATGGTATTAGTTTTCAAATTAAACACTCTGTACGCTTTACTTCTATTTGAATATCCGATAAAATACCTTTGTCAGATTTAGGATCAAATTTATCTAAATTATCTTTTGTATTTAAAATAAAGCATTTAGTTCCAAAAATTATGAAATAAGATACCTTAGGTTTATTTGAATAAAGAAGTTCATAAGATGTCTTATCAGTTAGAGGTCTAATTAAAGTTCTATTCAAAATGTAACAGGCGGAAGCAACTGCTTCTGCCTAAAAATTCTTTGGTAAATTACTATATGTAAGCATAGTTCTCGCACACTCTTGAATCGTCTTGTTTTTACGTTCTACTACTCTGTTTTGTTGTGGAGTTCTCGGAAATGAAAAATTGTGAGTTATTCCCTTTTTATTGCAGAATTCCTCAAACCTTTCATTTTCAAATTCACCACCGTGATCACTTCGAATAGTTATAATTTTTAGAGAAAATTGATTTTGAATTCTTTTTGAGAATGTCTTAAAACATTCAAAAGTATCACTTTTATGTTTCAAAAATATTGTCCATGTAAATCTAGAATAATCATCTATAATTACAAAAACATATCTACTATGATTTATTGATAAAATTTGAGATGGACCAAATAAATCAAGATGAAATAATTCAAGAGGTTTTGAAGTTGAAATCATATCTTTTAACTTAAAAGAATTTTTTCTAAGTTTTCCTAATTGACAAGCATCACATAAACTATCTACTTTAAAATTCGTTTTAGGGAGACCTCTTACTAGATTATGTTTTGATAGTCTAGATAGAAATTTGAAATTCAAATGCCCAAATCTCTTGTGCCAAATCCAAGGGTCACTTGTATTTTCCAACAGACACAGGTTATCATTTGAAACTTTCATACTAAGAATATATATATTCTTTTTCCTGATTCCCTCAAATATAATGGTTGAATTATTATCTTCAATGTGGCATTTATCCTTTTCAAATTTAATTTTATAACCTTTATCTCATAGTTGACTTATATTTAGCAGATTATGATTCAGATTCTTAACTAGCAAAACATTAGTAATAGTAGGAGTTTCAGAATTACCGACTTTGCCGATGCGAATCACATATTCTTTTGAATTGTCTCCAAAGTTAACCAATCCTCCGTCTTTGTATATTATATCATTCAGTATATCTGGATTGCCAGTCATGTGTCTAGAACATCCATTATCAAGTATCCATTTGTTCTTTCTGATCTGCACAATTTGTCCGTTGTGGATTGATTCCTCAATACCCATAAAGCATGATTCCTTCACATCAAACAATTTTGGTAGATAACTTGAATTTGAATATTAATTATATGCAGACTTATGAAACAATGATGATTTGAATACTTCTAAATTAGTATTAATGAACATAGCCATTTTAAAAACTTTTCAAAAATCAAATTATGAAACTTTGAAAACCTTGCTCTGATACCAATTGTGATAAATGCGGATTATGGATCTTAAGGCTAAGATTAACACTAGAGGGGGGTGAATACTGTTAATAAAGAATTACTAAATCTTTTTAAATTATGTTAATTTAGACACAAAAATAGGCAATATACAGACATAGATATGATCACTGAAACAATCACGGATGTAGAAATAAAATAAAAGTAGTAAAGGAAAGAACACACCGGATTTTATACCGGTTCGGAGTTACCCTGCATCCAGTCCCGCAACACAAGTACGGATTTCCTTTCAAAAGCAATTGTACAATTACACCCTCGGTTTCAAGGCTACGAGGTACACCCTCCAGAATTTCGACCCTCTGGGTAGAGATACTTAAGTTCCGGGCCACAAGTTTACCCAATTGATTTATCAATGCTACAATCACACCTTTTCCCTTTTGATTGATTTCCAAGGCTACAATCACACCTTTTCTCGCTTAATAGATTACAAAGAAGTCTATAACTCTGAATAGCACTGAGAATCTTGTAGAGATAGTGATAGAGAATCAAACTTGAAGTAATCGAGTATGGTTCAATGTTGATTTCGACAAAGTAATGATAAGAATATGTATTAAGAAATGAGGAAGAAGAAGAGGAGTGAAAACCAGAAAGAAGTGATTGAAAATTCATTGAAACTGACGCTTATTTATAGAAGAACAACAACCATGACCATTCATGAAGAGTTATGGCGAATAGACACTTCTTTTTAAATTTGAATTTTTGAATCAAACTGTCACTATGTCGATATGGTTCCCATAGGCATGTCGACATCCCAAAGCATTTTATGATGTTTTGAATTTCTTTGAAAATAACCTTTATCTTATATAAAAACTATTTTAAACTTTATAAATATACTTGACTATAGTTAAAATTCATAAGTAAATATAAAGAATAATATATATAGATTTTAACTATAATTTTATATTTAAATCTAAGTGTTTGATGTGATTTTTTGTTTGATGATAACAAACATATATATATCAATATATATATATGTGTTTGCAGTTTGGACTATATTCATATTGAATAATTATACTATTGCACAGACTCTATATAATTCAACTAGTATTTTTTATTCAATATAATATTTTATTACAACACTTAAACAATACAAAGTTTTCAGCTCTCTCTATATATATACATACATCAGTTCATACATTTTACTTTTCTCACTACAACACTCAACACTCAGTTTTTCACTCTGTCTGCACATCTGCATCTATCTGCATTGTCCAGCTCCACTTCTCGTCCTGTCTCCTGTGTACCTGTATAATTAGCAACTACAACAGTAATCTGAAAACAAACAAATTTAAGTTTGCAAAAATAAAATTTGTTTGTGTCTCAGATACATGGGTTATTGTCATCATCTTTGATTGTGCAATATCTATGCATATCAGTAATTTTTATCAGGGACAGGCAATTATAAGTGGCTGCAGTACACACGTATACATTCGTATACGTGTGCACTGCCACGCCAACTCGTGTGCACAAACTACAACAAAAACAGTCAAATATCCCACAAATGTCCAGACCAACAAAAACATGAATACTGCACCAACTAGGAATGAACAGAATCACAAGGCAAGTACACCACTACACAAGTATACACAAGCAACATGTATGCACCAGTAAACCAATGAACCAACACAAGCATACACACACACATACATACGCATGTGTATACATGAGGAAGGTTACAGATTCAAGTCCAAATGCACAGTTCAAACTACAGCGGATAGTGAAGTTAAAGTTACAGGTTAAAATGCACAAAGACATAGCAAGAGTCACAAGACCATCAAGCAGTAAGCAAGTGCAACTCGAGCTTCAGAAATAACAAATGCAGACACAAAATGACCAAGTGCAACTGGAAACAACAGAAATTGTGCAACATGATCAGAAGCAATGCAGTAAAGACCGAACGAGTAAGTTAACCGGCAAATGAACAGAGGCAATAAGGTCAGAGTACAATGCAACATTTTCATAATGCAGTGAAGCATGCTCATGGAACACAGCAACAACAGAGCTACATGAACAAATGCAACACTGTGAAGTAATGTAACAGCAATTACAGTGACAAACTGCAACAAACAAAGTCTTGACCAAAATCAGTAACACAATGCAAATACAACAACATAGCACAATGCACAAAAGTCAGAAACAAGGTCAAACCCAAGATAAGTTCAACTCAAGGCAACTTGAAGCATACAAGGGATGAATACAACTTGATGAAGCAGTGAAAACAAACTCAAGTGCAATAGTTGAATACATGAACAAGTGTAGCATCTGATACAGTGAAAAAGTTCAAGTCAAGATGGAGCTACAATGCAACCCAGTGATAATGCAACATGGAGTATGCAAGTGAAATTCGAATTGTCAAAACTGTTTCAAGTTACAACAAAGAAGTCAGTGGCAGTCCCAAAATCAAGATTAACATAACATGAAGCAGTTCAAATCCAAGTACAAACCCAAAAATATATGCATACACACATACAAATGTATATATGCACATATAAAGTACTGGTGAATGTGCAGTAGGGAACACAAGACAGTGGCAAGTACAAGGCAGTGCAGAAATCAAGCCGAAGTTAAAGAACAAATTCGTATCTTTTGATTAAGTCTTTGATTAAGTCAAAGATTTCTAATTTGGAAAGAAATCTCTGCAGCAAATTTCTCGAATTCATATATGGTCAGTATTAATTCAAATGAGGACCGAGACAACAAATACAGCAAGAAATTTTCGAATTAATTAATTCGAATTCAAATATGGTCAGCAATTATTCGAAATTGAATCAAGAAAGGAATACTCCAAATCCAGAACAAATTCAGGAAAATCAACGACATGAAGAAATCAAATCTGACAGTGTTAATTAGGGTTTCAACCCTATAAATACACCCCAAGAAATCATCATAGACAACAGAACAATCGAGTTAAAAAGCAAGCAATCAAACAAGCAACAAAAGAAATTACATACCGAACCATCAACAAACTCGATCAACAGAGAACGAGCTAGCAACAAGCATCAATCATCAGAGGACAAGCAAGAGCTTAATCAGACATCAGAAAGAAGCCGAAGCCCCAAATTCGAGGAAGAAACAGAAGCCCTAATTCAGATCGAATAAACAGAGGGCCGCCATTTTTTTTTCACAAACAAAAGAAAATGGACCGGGTAAAATAAGATAAAGGGAAGTGACCGCATATCTTTTGTTTGTTTTGGGTTAGGGTATTTTTATTTTTATTATAAAGGCAAGATAATTTAAATAGTTTTAAATTTAGTGCTTGCTTTTATAATTTGCTTTATTTGTATGTTCTTTTCAAAACAAAACATGATAAATTATCACCTAGGGTTTAGGTGTTGACAGATTGTCTAGTTAGAGTTAGTCCAGTTAGCAGGGTTTGCAAGTTTGCAAAACTCTATAGGCGGTAGCAGGGTTTGCAAGTCTGTTAGAGTGTTTGTAAGCGGGAAACTGTTTAATTCTAATAGAAATCTGGGAATGCAGCAGTAGGCAGGGGTTGCCGAAGCTGGGTAAATTCTGTGTGTGATTTATTTTTCAGCATATTTATTTCTGAAGTTTGCTTCTGTGTTTAATTCGCAAAAATTTGCTATAACCCTATTCACCCCCCCTCTAGGGTTAATCTAGATCCTACAAGTGGTATCAGAGCAAGGTATTTTACTTTAACTCTAGAGTCATGAATCCACCAAATAATGCTTTTTCTGAGGGGCAATCTATTGCTAGGCCACCCATGTTTAATGGGAATGATTATGCTTATTGGAAAGTTAGAATGAGTATTTATCTTAGTTCTGTCGATTATGATGTTTGGGATATTATTGAAACTGGCTATAAATCTCCCACTATAGTTGTTGGTGATACTGAGATTCCTAAACCTAAGGATAGGTGGGATGCTAACGATAAGAAATTAAAAACTACAAATGCCAAAGCAATGAACGCTTTGATCTGTGCTCTTGATAAAAATGAATTTAATAGAATTTCACATTGTACAACAGCACAGGAAATTTGGCACACTCTGGAGGTGACACACGAAGGAACTTCTCAAGTCAAGGAGTCACGACTAGCTCTATTTAGCAATGAATACAAAAACTTTGTGATGGAAAAGGGCGAGAGCATAAAAGATATGTTTGGACGATTTTCAACTTTGGTGTACAATGCTAGAGCGCTTGGGAAGGTCTTCACTGAAGTAGAGCTTGTACGGAAGATACTGCGAGTCTTACCAATGAACTTTGAGGCAAAAGTCACTGCAATACAAGAATCAAAAGATCTGAGTAAACTAAGCATGGAGGAGTTGATCGGAAACTTGATGACATATGAGCTTGAGCTAAAGGCAAAGGAGGAACGTAACAACTCCGAATCAAAAAAGAAGACGATTGCCTTAAAAAGCAAAGAAGAAAGTGGTGAAGAAGAAGAAGATCCAATTGAAGAGCTTGCGATGGCTGTCAATAATCTTAGAAAATGGTCAAAATTCAGGCCACGCAAGAAGAAAACAAGTGGTAATAAGTCAAAAGATTCTGATGATTCCGATAATGAATTGACATGCTTTAACTGCAAAAAGCCTGGCCACTTCAAACAAAAATGTCCACTTCTCAAGAACAACAAAGGAAAGAAAAAGAAGAAGAAGGCCTTTGCAGCAACTTGGGATGATGAAGAAGGAGAAGAAGTTTCGGATAATAGCTCAGAAGAGGCTAACTTGTGCCTTATGGCAAAATCAGATTCAGAAATAAGTTCAGAGGAATCCAGTGAGGTACGTGACTATTCTTATAAAGAACTTGTTTTGATGTGTTATGATCTTACTAATACAATTGATACTCTTGAAACTAAAATTGAAAAATTGAAGTCTGACAGGAGAGAACTTGTTCATGAGAATACTAGGCTAGAAACTGAACTTGAGAATATTCAAAACCTAGACTGCAAAAAATGTAAAACTTTAGATTCAGAAATATCAAGACTTAAGAATAGCTTCGATAATCTTGAAAAAGAAAACTCAAGTCTTAAGGAAACCATTGACATTAGGAAAAAGGATTTTATAAATAGATGCACCACACTTGTAACTGAAAACACAACACTAAAAACCAAAGTCCAAAATCTTGAGAAATCTCTGAATAACTTTTCAAGAGGAGAAAAATCGTTTAACATGTTATTGGGAAATCAACTCTTTGCTAACAACAGAAAAGGACTAGGTTTTGGGAAAACACAGGCTGATGATCATGCAAAAGGTAAGAGTGTCTTTGTTAGAAGTGAAATTGGACATCGTGTCGAAAATTGTAGTCATAGGAACAAGAACACAAAATTTATACAAGTTTGGGTTCCTAAGAATTCTACAAACAAATTTCATGTCTATAGGAACAAAAATAAAAGGACAAAACAAGTTTGGGTTCCAAAGGGATTGTTTGTTCACAATGCTTCAGTTACTAATATCATTGGACCTAAGAGTTTCTCTAGGTCATCCTCCTCTCTCTTTATGTAGGTCTGTTGGCGGGCTAAGGAGCAACAAGAATGGTTTCTAGATTCAGGTTGTTCTAGACATATGACAGGTGATAAATCTAAGTTCCTTAGCCTAGAGAAGTTTAGAGGTGGAAATGTGATCATGGGAGATAATAACAAGTGTAAGATTATTGGGAAAGGTGAAGTAAGTAATGGTACTTTTTCCTTGACTAATGTTTTATACGTTGATAATTTGCATCACAATCTCATTTCTATTAGCCAACTATGTGACAAAGGTATGAATGTGGTTTTTGATAGTGATACTTGCAAAATCATTGATAAAATTTCTAATAACATTGTTTTTATGGGCAAAAGAAAAGGAAATGTTTACTCACTTTCGTTTGACAATCTAAATCTTTCCAGATGTTTGGTAGCCACTGACGAAGAGGCATCTTTATGGCATAGGAGACTTAGACATGCTAGCATGAGTCTCTTAAGAAATCTTGAAACAAAAGAATTAGTCAGAGGGTTACCACATCAGAAATTTAAAGATAACAAAGTGTGTAAAGCATGTTCCTTGGGCAAGCTTAGTCGATCATCATTTCGCACTAAAAACATTGTTAGCACATCAAGGGTCCTCGAATTAATTCATATGGACTTATTTGGACCAAATGAAATTGCAAGCTTGAATGGAAAACGTTATTGTTATGTATTGGTTGACGATTATTCTAGATTTACATTGGTTTATTTCTTAGCCAAAAAGTCTGAATCTTTTGATTATTTTTCAAAATTTGCTAAACTTGTTCAAAATGAAAAAGGAGTTTCAATTAAAACTTTGAGAAGTGATCATGGAGGCGAATTTGAAAATTCAGAATTTGAAAACTTTTGTGAAGAAAATGGTTTAAAACATGAATTTTCTGTCCCACGAACACCTCAACAAAATGGGGTGGTTGAAAGGAAAAATCGTACATTACAAGAATTGGCTAGATCCATGTTGAGTGAGTATAAACTACCTCTAACTTTTTGGGCAGAGGCGGTGAATACTTCGTGCTACGTAATGAATAGAGTAATGATTAGACCAATACTTGGCAAAACTGCTTATGAAGTGTGGCATGAAAGGAAACCTAACATCTCTTATTTTCGTGTTTTTGGATGCCCTTGTTTCATTCTTAACACAGGTGATCAACTTGGAAAATTTGAATCAAAGGCCGATGAGGGAATTTTCATGGGCTATTCAACAAGGAGCAAGGCTAACAGGATATACAACAAACGAACAAAGACAATTGTTGAATCAGTCAATGTGAAATTTGATGAATCTGATCTGGAAAGGACGACTGAAAAAACGGGTGATGATGGGGTAGATCATGAAGGCATTAAAGAAGGGACATCTACTGAGAAAGATGGAAGTAGGACTGTTGATGCTGATAGATTGAAGTTCAAATCCAATCATCCTCCTGAATTGGTTATAGGAGATCCTACGGAAGGTATACGCACTCGCTCTGCATTTGATAAAAATTTGTGTGCGTTTTGTTGTCATAGTGGTTTTATTTCTGAAATAGAACCTGATTCTGTTGAAATGGCTCTTAATGATGAAAGTTGGGTTTTAGCAATGCAAGATGAACTTAATCAATTTGAGAGAAACAAAGTTTGGAAATTAGTTCCTAGGCCTAATGACTATCCAATTGTAGGAACTAAATGGGTGTTCAAAAACAAACTTGATGAATCAGGAAATGTAATTAGAAACAAAGCTAGGTTGGTCGCAAAAGGATATAACCAAATAGAAGGCATAGATTTTGATGAGATATTTGCACCAGTTGCTAGGTTAGAAGCCATTAGGATTTTGCTCAGCTTTGCTTGTTATAAAGGTTTCAAACTAAAACAAATGGATGTAAAAAGTGCATTTCTAAATGGTGATCTGAAAGAAGAAGTTTTTGTTGAACAACCCCCCGGTTTTGAAAATCATGTTTTTCCAAATCATGTGTATAAACTTGAAAAAGCATTATATGGTCTTAAGCAAGCTCCTAGAGCTTGGTATGACTGCCTTTGTACATATCTTTTGGAAAATGGCTTTGAAAAGGGGAGTGCTGACACGACACTGTTTCTATTACATAAAGGAAGTGATTTTTTGATTGTTCAGATTTATGTGGATGATATCATTTATGGTGCTACTAATGAACTCTTGTGCGAGAAATTTGAACAAGTCATGCAGGCTAAATTCGAGATGAGCTTGGTTGGAGAATTGAAATATTTTCTTGGATTTCAAATCAAGCAAAGCAGTGATGGCATTTTCATTTCGCAATCCAAGTATGTGTTGGAACTGTTGAAGAAATTTGGAGTTGAGAACTCCAAACCATTGAGAACTCCTATGAGCCCATCAACAAAGTTGGACAAAGACGAGAAAGGAAGTGCTGTTGATCAGAAAAAATATCGAGGGATAATTGGTTCACTTCTCTATCTTACTGCTTCTAGACCTGATATTATGTTTTCTGTGTGTTTGTGTGCACGTTTTCAATCTAATCCTAAAGAATCTCATTTGAAAGCCACTAAACGAATTTTGAGATATCTTTCACACACACACAAATTTGGATTATGGTACCCTTCTTGTGAAAACTTTGATTTAGTTGGTTATTCTGATGCTGATTATGCTGGTTCATTGGTTGACAGGAAAAGCACTAGTGGAACATGTTTTATGCTAGGACACTCGTTAGTTTCATGGTCAAGTCGAAAACAAAACTGTGTTGCATTATCCACCACTGAAGCAGAATATATTGCTTTAGGGAGTTGTTGTGCTCAAATTTTATGGATGATGCAAACTCTTTCTGATTTTGGCTTAGTTTATAAACAAGTTCCATTAAAATGTGACAGTAAAAGTGCAATAGACTTATCAAATAATCCTGTTCATCATTCACGCACAAAACACATTGATGTGAGACACCACTTTCTTAGAGATCACATTGCTAAGGAAGACATTTGCATTGAATATATTTCAACTGAGACTCAACTTGCTGATATTTTCACAAAACCCCTCCCAGAAGAAAGATTTTCCAGATTACGTTTGGATTTGGGGATTATAGAAATTGACTAACCATTTTTCATTTTCTTTGTTGAAATATTCTTGGATATATATTTTCAACTTCAATATCTAGGATTCAAACAAGTTTTGGATATTTTCCAAAGATTGATTCGAATATGGTATTCAGTACTGGATATTACATAATATAATTAACTTAGTAACTTATTCCACGATCATTTCTATTTCTACCATCTTTCTATCGTTCATAATGGTTTGATAAAATAAGAAGAGTGAATTATTTTAAATTAAAAAAAAAATTATAATAATAAATAATAATAACTCTCATGCATCCATTCTCATTTAAAAGTCCTTATGGTTATGCATGGATGGAGCATGTGAGTGAATTATTTTTATCATTACTCCATTCTCATTTAAAAGTCCTTATGGTTATGCATGGATGGAGTATGGTAACTAAGTATTCTGCTCTCACTTAATAGTCTGGATGCTTAGACTAATAAGTAACTGCTAATCCCATTTAAAAGTCCTTATGGTTATGCGTGGTTAGTAAGTGCTTATTTTTTTTGTTTTTGCGCTTAAATGTCAAATTAATGTTAAAATATCTCTCTTCTTATTAAAACTGATCATCGATCCATCCTCTACAATATGGAAGTTTTTATCTCGTTATGATATATTATTTTTTGTTCCTACTGTTCCATTGTTTTTTTTGTCAGTCTTTTGATAATGACAAAAGGGGGAGAAGAACAAGATTTTGATGAGAAAGTAAATATTTTTTGACCTATTTCAACAAATTTGGTTAAATGTAGTTGATTAAGTTTTCTTTAGTTATTTTATTCTTTTGTAATTTTTGTTATCTTCTAAACAGGGAGTGGTCTTGGTTGTAGGGGAAGCATTCAAATAGGGGGAGCTAAAAATCTCATGTTCAAACACATGTATTAGCATTTCAAAATCTTTAATATATATGTTTGTCATCATCAAAAGGGGGAGATTGTTTGATGTGATTTTTTGTTTGATGATAACAAACATATATATATATATATATCAATATATATATGTGTTTGCAGTTTGGACTATATTCATATTGAATAATTATACTATTGCACAGAATCTATATAATTCAACTAGTATTTTTTATTCAATATAATATTTTATTACAACACTTAAACAATACAAAGTTTTCAGCTCTCTCTATATATATACATACATCAGTTCATACATTTTACTTTTCTCACTAAAACACTCAACACTCAGTTTTTCACTCTGTCTGCACATCTGCATCTATCTGCATTGTCCAGCTCCACTTCTCGTCCTGTCTCCTGTGTACCTGTATAATTAGCAACTACAACAGTAATCTGAAAACAAACAAATTTAAATTTGCAAAAATAAAATTTGTTTGTGTCTCAGATACATGGGTTATTGTCATCATCTTTGATTGTGCAATATCTATGCATATCAGTAATTTTTATCAGGGACAGGCAATTATAAGTGGCTGCAGTACACACGTATACATTCGTATACGTGTGCACTGCCACGCCAACTCGTGTGCACAAACTACAACAAAAACAGTCAAATATCCCACAAATGCCCAGACCAACAAAAACATGAATACTGCACCAACTAGGAATGAACAGAATCACAAGGCAAGTACACCACCACACAAGTATACACAAGCAACATGTATGCACCAGTAAACCAATGAACCAACACAAGCATACACACACACATACATACGCATGTGTATACATGAGGAAGGTTACAGATTCAAGTCCAAATGCACAGTTCAAACTACAGCGGACAGTGAAGTTCAAGTTACAGGTTAAAATGCACAAAGACATAGCAAGAGTCACAAGACCATCAAGCAGTAAGCAAGTGCAACTCGAGCTTTAGAAATAACAAATGCAGATACAAAATGACCAAGTGCAACTGGAAACAACAAAAATTGTGCAACATGATCAGAAGCAATGTAGTAAAGACCGAACGAGTAAGCTAACCGGCAAATGAACAGAGGCAACAAGGTCAGAGTACAATGCAACATTTTCATAATGCAGTGAAGCATGCTCATGGAACACAGCAACAACAGAGCTACATGAACAAATGCAACACTGTGAAGTAATGTAACAGCAATTACAGTGACAAACTGCAACAAACAAAGTCTCGACCAAAATCAGTAACACAATGCAAATACAACAACATAGCACAATGCACAAAAGTCACAAACAAGGTCAAACCCAAGATAAGTTCAACTCAAGGCAACTTGAAGCATACAAGGGATGAATACAACTTGATGAAGCAGTGAAAACAAACTCAAGTGCAACAGTTGAATACATGAACAAGTGTAGCATCTGATACAGTGAAAAAGTTCAAGTCAAGATGGAGCTACAATGCAACCCAGTGATAATGCAACATGGAGTATGCAAGTGAAATTCGAATTGTCAAAACTGTTTCAAGTTACAACAAAGAAGTCAGTGGCAGTCCCAAAATCAAGATTAACATAACATGAAGCAGTTCAAATCCAAGTACAAACCCAAAAATATATGCATACACACATACAAATGTATATATGCACATATAAAGTAAACCGGTGAATGTGCAGTAGGGAACACAAGACAGTGGCAAGTACAAGGCAGTGCAGAAATCAAGCCGAAGTTAAAGAACAAATTCGTATCTTTTGATTAAGTCTTTGATTAAGTCAAAGATTTCTAATTTGGAAAGAAATCTCTGCAGCAAATTTCTCGAATTCATATATGGTCAGTATTAATTCAAATGAGGACCGAGACAACAAATACAGCAAGAAATTTTCGAATTAATTAATTCGAATTCAAATATGGTCAGCAATTGTTCGAAATTGAATCAAGGAAGGAATACTCCAAATCCAGAACAAATTCAGGAAAATCAACGACATGAAGAAATCAAATCTGACAGTGTTAATTAGGGTTTCAACCCTATAAATACACCCCAAGAAATCATCATAGACAACAGAACAATCGAGTTAAAAAGCAAGCAATCAAACAAGCAACAAAAGAAATTACATACCGAACCATCAACAAACTCGATCAACAGAGAACGAGCTAGCAACAAGCATCAATCATCAGAGGACAAGCAAGAGCTTAATCAGACATCAGAAAGAAGCCGAAGCCCCAAATTCGAGGAAGAAACAGAAGCCCTAATTCAGATCGAATAAACAGAGGGCCGCCATTTTTTTTTCACAAACAAAAGAAAATGGACCGGGTAAAATAAGATAAAGGGAAGTGACCGCATATCTTTTGTTTGTTTTGGGTTAGGGTATTTTTATTTTTATTATAAAGGCAAGATAATTTAAATAGTTTTAAATTTAGTGCTTGCTTTTATAATTTGCTTTATTTGTATGTTCTTTTCAAAACAAAACATGATAAATTATCACCTAGGGTTTAGGTGTTGACAGATTGTCTAGTTAGAGTTAGTCCAGTTAGCAGGGTTTGCAAGTTTGCAAAACTCTATAGGCGGTAGCAGGGTTTGCAAGTCTGTTAGAGTGTTTGTAAGCGGGAAACTGTTTAATTCTAATAGAAATCTGGGAATGCAGCAGTAGGCAGGGGTTGCCGAAGCTGGGTAAATTCTGTGTGTGATTTATTTTTCAGCATATTTATTTCTGCAGTTTGCTTCTGTGTTTAATTCGCAAAAATTTGCTATAACCCTATTCACCCCCCCCCCCTCTAGGGTTAATCTAGATCCTACACTAAGTATAAATGTTTAAAAGTTAAATATATTATTTGAAAAGATAGTTTAAAATCAGGAGTAATTTGACTTTGAAAATAAAGTTGTTTATGAGGCTAAAATTATTTAAAATCAGGATCGAGGGTTTTAAATATTCTAAAAGGAAAGTTTTGAAAACATTTTGAAAACAAGATAAATTTGTAAAATCATTTGAATTTAAAATTAGTGGATACAAAACAATATCCCACTAGATTTTCATAGGTTCCACCTTGCTCAGGGTTTCATCCCTTTAATGGGCTCGAGGTGGATTCCATTACACGAATAAATTGGATTTGAAGATGGCGGTGCTTTTCTACGAGTTTTAACAAAAATTCCTAATAATAAAAAAATACTTATCCTTGAAATCTTGAACTCTTGATAGTCTCGATACTCATGAGTCTTCTATCTTGATATTTTATTTTGATATCTTAAATCTCTATACTGTACAATCTTCATTCTTAGTACCTGCATGGTTAAATCATGCATATACATATATATCTAAACTTATAATGTTAGTATTTATATTTTATAATCTATTCTAAGGTTGTTGTCATCAAAACCATCATCTCACGGACTAACACCAATGTATGCTGCGGTGGGCGTTACCCTACTGTCATGGCCCGTTACATTTGGTATCAGAGCTTTGGTCTTAGGCAAACCTTAGCCTGCGGAGCAAAAACTCAATAGAGATGTGCTGGAATTACCCAAGAATGAGTGAAATCAATCTCAGAATCCTTTCTTTGTGGGAGAACGTATTTTCGAAGTATTAAATGATTTCCAAATGATTTTATAAGATTTTCAAAGATTATTTTGGTATAAAATTTTTCTTACTTTGAAATCGGGATTTTCTAAACTTCATCTCTTCGGTATCCACCTTGTTAGAAATCTCTTGGTTAGGATTCTTATCGACTAGGATTCCTTGAACTTTGGAACGCTCCTAGTTGTTCTGAAGTCCAGTCTTGTCTTCAATATTTTATCCTTTTGATTTTGGAGCATTCCATAACTCCACTCTGAATGATAAGGATCGGTGATTCCGAAAATCTTTGAATGATTTGTAAAGGGGAAACTCCTTTACAAATTAGCATTGATTCACCAGAGATTTCTGTATCCACAGTTTACGGTGTGATTTATCTCCTACTCTATCGGAATTCTATTTATGGCGATTGAATGTTGATTTGCCTTTGATTTCCGCATTGATGAAATTCCTAAAGTCACGGTCGACCGGTTAAGGTCGCCCGCGATTTATATACGCTTATCCATCTTCTATTTGGTAATAAAAGCATCTCCTCTTCGTTCGAGCTTACCTTCGAACCAGAATTCTATTTGATTAAGGTTCCTTCAAAATTGAATATCTATTTGTTGGAAATTCATCTTTGAATCCCTTGAAAATTTGTGTTTGGTTGTATTTTGGAATTCTGCATATATCGAAATTATTATTTTAATAAGGATGGCCCTATTATATATATATATATAAGTGAAATGTTTTCAATAAGGATTTTTATACCTTTTAAAACGAGAAATTTGAAAGCTATGAAAGGATTTGAAATTTTGAAAAATTTATAAGAATTTGACTTATATAAAAATGATTTATAACTGAAGGGTTTTTAATTTGAATTTTGAGGGATCGAACTCCGGTGTTTTGAAATTGGTTTTAAGATTTTGGAAATATATAATAATAATATCTTTTAAAGATATTTTCCGAATAGAAATGTTTCAAATATATTCGAATGAATTCCACTGATTTCGAAGAGATTTCAAAGAATTTTCAGGAAAATAAAAGTCTAGAAACCACTTATGTCGCTGGAAAATGATTTCGATGATGAATGCATGCATCATCGACATTGATTTTCAAGATTCTGAGTGGGGGAGAGGCCACTCTAGTAGCTTTGCTATGCGAGTTATTTTGTGAAAACAAATTCTGGTTTCAGATTTTGAAGTATGGTTTGATATTCGAAAGATATATGTATATATATATATATATATATATATATATTTGAAATTATTTAAAGTAAGCCAGTGTTCAGTCCTTGAGATTCTGATTTTGTTTTAGTGTAACCCTGTCTTTTGGAATTGGTTTACTGATTTGTTGGTGATTTCCAACTCTTGGATTTAAAATATGATTTCTTCGACTATTTTGAAGGTTCGAGCACATCCAAATCAAAGTTAACTTTTCAAAGATAAGAAATTTTGAAAGGTATAGGGTATTTGATAAAGAATATAAGTTTAGTTTGGTTTGAATTGAATTAATGTTGGAAATTTTAGATTTGGGTTTAAATCAAATAAATTTGTGAAATGTAAAGAATTAAAGGAATGTTTTATGATTTCAAATGTATGATTTCGAAAAGTTATATTTTTCAAAGTGTAATGATTTCAAGTATTTTGGTTTCGAAAGATTTATAACTTTGAAAGTATTATGATTTTTGAAAGTGAGTATATGTTTGAAATGGAAATGAATTTGTCTGACACAAATTTTGTTGATTTGGAAATTTGGATTATTTTCTAAATCTATTGTTTAAGAAACTTTGAAACTGAATATATGTAATTAGGTAGAAATGATTTGGATAAATCATATATGATTTTGAAACTCAATTGATATTGAAAAGGAATTGAAACTGAGAACCTTGTTTTACTAA
The DNA here is from genome assembly GCA_030765085.1 of Allium cepa. Taxonomy (NCBI): domain Eukaryota; kingdom Viridiplantae; phylum Streptophyta; class Magnoliopsida; order Asparagales; family Amaryllidaceae; genus Allium; species Allium cepa. Next base: position 621,156,954 of record CM060938.1, on the reverse strand, counting down.
ATACTATGATTTGGGAGTTATCGAACTTATACAAAATGGATTTGTATAAGTGCGAAGTTTATTTGGAAACTGTTGATTGGAAAAGATACTCAATTTGAAAAGTGAAAGCTTATATAATCGAAGTCTATATAAGTATGATTTGATATACTATTGATTTTGGGAAGTATTTGATTTGAAAATGGAATCTTACATACGATGGACTTTATATAAGTATGATATTTGAAAATGATTTGAAAGGTACTATATGATACATATTTTCGAAGTAAAGGTACGGAAAGTGCATTCTGCTTGATATCCGCTTTGTGGCCACACTGTGGATTCATTATATCGATATTATTCTCTCTCTGATTTGGGTTTTTCGGATATGATACTCGAGTGTCCATCGAATTCCACAGCGATCTACGTGGTCTTACGAGCGCGACTGCATTGCGTAATTCAGATGGGCTGCGAGAGCCTACTGGTATGGATGTTTCCTGGGGGATCCAGGCGTAACCATTATGTATCTGTGATCTATTGGGTCGCTTGGTAGCGTAATCTGCAGGGGCTGCGAGAGCCTAAGGGTACGGATGTTTCCTGGGGGATCCAGGCGTAATCGTTGTGTATCTGCGGTATTACCAGTTTTCATGGCGTAATCGTAGGGCTACGGTAGTCGGGCTATGGGTACGGATATTTCCTGCGGGTTCCAGGCGTAACCATTGTGTATCCGCGATCCATGATCGACATGTTTCGGTTTGGTTGTTTTGTTTGGATTGTACTTTCCATATTTGTTTTTTTAAGTTTTTCCAGTATTTTCACTAGGTGTTGAAATAAATCTACTAAGTAGTTGAAGAATTCTAGCTTTGCGCCTGATCAACGCATGGCCAGAGTCTGCAGGAACGAAAGTAAACTTTTTAAGACATCGAGTTATAAAAGTATTTTGATAAAGTATTTTATAAAGGATCATTTATTTTACTTTCCTAAATAATTTAAAATGCTTTAAAATATTTTTTACTTCGAACTATCAAATTTGAATCAATTGACTATTTATCATATTATATAAATGTTTAAAATGTTGTAAATATAAAATTTTAAATTGAAATGTATATGGTTTTAAAATATTGGTCCATCCTTGTGTTCCAACCTATTTTTCCTCCTAGCTATTCCCACCTTCTTTTTCTTTGAGGGCTCTTTCCACATTATGGAAAAAGTTGGTTCTTTGACTTATCATTTAGATTTGCCCGAGAAACTTTCTCGAGTACATGATGTATTCCATTTCTCGCACCTTCGCCGTCATCTTCATGATCCACCTCTTATTTTTTAGCCTTTAGCTCTTGATAGTTTGGATATTGAGCCTAATCTGACTGTTGAGAGGAAGCCACTTCGTATTGTCGACTGAGATACGAAGCAGCTCAGAAGGAAATCTGTTAATCTGGTCAAAGTATAGTGGAGTACTAACAATCGAGATTGTACCCAGAAAATGGAGGAGAGCATTCATGCTTTGAATTCGGAATTATTCGTTTCAGGTACTATTTTTTCTGTCTTGTTTCTCTTTATTTTCCTTGCCCGTTCTTTACGAGGACGAAAAGATTTGAGTGAGGGAGAGTGTAACAACCCTACATTTTTGAGTATAATTTAAATTTGAATTTATTTCATTTTGAAACTATTTTATTGTTTTTATAACAAGATTTCATTTCTATATATTTTTAAAGTGATAATAGAATTTTTCAAAACTTTATTGCATTTGTTTATTTACTTTTGTGAATTCATATTTATTTTGTGTTCTTACCTTTATTAATAAATATTTTTCAAGTACGTAAAATTCTCCCAAAGTTTATTCCATTTATTTTCAAATTTTCTAGACTAGTTTACATTTTCTGTGCTATTTTCTTAATTTAATTATATATAACTAATATTTACTTATTTATATTTTGTTTATTTGTTATATTTTAGTATTTTAAATAAATTTATATATATATATTTCAGTTATTTAAAATTTCAAAAGAATATGGTGGATATTTGAAGAGTTTTTGACCATTGGTTTGCTTTTGCCTTTTTGTATTCACACCTTTTCACACTTCAACCAACACCTTTCCATATTTGCTTCCTTAACCCTTTTCTTTTCAGCCACTTCCTCACTTTCACATAAAACATTCTCCTTCTCATTTCAGAAAAAAAAATCGGCCACTCCTTCGAAGAAAAATTGGGAAAACTCTATTTCTTTTCCATCATTTTATGCTTGAATTCATTTAATTTTGCACTTGTTTCTTCCTTTCTTCTAGGTTCGGCCTTGATCCTCCTTCAGCCTTGCTGCTTCCACCACCACCGGGAACCCATCTCCACCACCTCCTCTACATCCCCAGCCAGGCTGTGCACCACCCTTGGTGGTAGATCCATCACCAAATACTCCAAACTCCTCTTGAATGACCTAGCCGAGCACATATATGCATCCACCACTTTCATCAACCCTTAGCCGCCACTATTCCACCACCACCACCTCCAGCCAACCTGAAACCCTCTGCCATGTCGTCCCCTTGACCCCACCAGAGATGGACATGCCCACATGGCCTTGGCCGTGGCCTGGTATTACATTGAAACCATTTGTGTTGCTCGGTTGTGTTGTTTCCCATCACCATACTTTGCACCATAATTTACCCCATCACCATACATGTTTGGCCGACCCAATTGAACCAACAACTATACCAAAACCAAGCTTTAGCCCTGTATTCTAACATATGGCTGAGCCTAAGGAAGGTTGAAGCAAGTGCAAAGCTTTTAGCTTTGTTTTATGCAGTTAATTCTAGCATTATTTAACCTTATTTTTGAGTTGAAACTTATGTTGTTATATTGTTTTGTTTGAATTGTATTCAAGGAAATTAATCTTTAGCTCTCCCACTCGAATCTTTGTCGTGCTTTCATGCCTCTGAAGATCGTTGTTTGTGTGTTTCAGTTGTCATTTCCAGCTTATACCTGTGAGTTATTCTCACCAGACAGTTTATACCTATATAACTAGTAAATCGACCACTTTTGAATCTGTAGAATGCATCACCATATTATATCTGCTATGTTATGATTATATGGTGTTCACCCATGCTTGAACACCTGTTATATCATATGTTACTATTATATTATGTTGTTCTGTTATTTATATCAATTTATCACACTGCAAGTTCCCTTTAGATTAGAATCACTATGGGTTGAAATGATACATACCCGAACAGACTTTAAAATAAGGGAAAATCATTATGGGCTGAAATGATAGGCCGGAAAGATTTTCAAATTATTTCATTTACTTGGGACTACGGGTTTGAAATGATAAAACCCGGGTTTTCTTTGTTAGTTACGGGTTGAAATGATATATTACCCGTATCACTTTGCCTAGGTTAGAAAATGAAATACAGACCCGTGGTTAAAATATGTTTTTCTAATTTTTTTAAATATTTTAGAAATGTAAATATTATATATTTTGATTTAAACTTAATTAAAAATTATTTTTGTAAAGCATTATTGATTTTCTGAAAATTTATAAGTGAAATAAATTAATGGTAAAGTTAGAAAATCTGAAATGTAAATTATTTTGGAAATTATAATTTGGTGATAAATGGAATTTAAATTAAATCTGGAAATATGATAAATTTATGATAATTTGGATTAAAATGAATTTAAATGATTCTATAATATATTAATAATTTATGAATAAAGTTAAAATGTGAAATGAATGAATATTTAGGTTGAAATTTGGAAATATAACTTAAATTGGAATTTATGAATTTCGTTTAAAGGTGGATTTTTGAAGTAAGTAAATAAAATGAAAATAGGTTATATTTAAAAATTCAAACTTAAGTGTTAAGTTAAAATTTAATTTAATGAATTTAAAAATTGAATGTTGGAATTTAATAAGTTAATTATTATTAAATATTGAATTTTGAATGGAAATTTAACTTTATAAAATCATGAATATAAGGGTAATTGAATGATGATTGTAAAAGTGAAAATATTTGAAGATAATTAACAGTATTTTCGAAATACTATTATTTCTAATGTAAAGGATATTACAACATTCGTAAATGCTGTAATTGATGTAAATGAACTAAAAGACTAAACTTTAATAAAGGGATATTATAGCACTTTGTAAGTGCTGCAATTGCTAAATTTAACTAAGTTTTATTTGAAACGAATGTAGCCTTATTACAACATTTTTAAATGCTTTCTTTTGTTAAATTGAACTGTTTTGAATGTGACTTTCCGTAGCATTTTCTAAATGCTGCGGAAAGTGAATTTTCACTGTTTTGATAAACTTAATTGAATAAATGAATTTTGAAAGATTAAAATTTTAGAAATTTAATAATTTAATTATTAAATATAATAACTTCATTTTTATGATTTAAAATAAAGTAATTTGTTTTGAAATATAAACTATTTGAAATGTGTGTTGAAATGCTTTTTTAACTAAATGAATGTGGTTTGGAAGATACGATATTCTAAGATTTTGAAATGGATTTTTGAATGATATTGAATTTTTAAAATGATATTTGATTTCGAAGTATAAAACACCATTTTGAAATTTTAATGGCGGGATGTATTTAATTTATAGTTTAACTGATTCTTAAAGGATGGGCGATCCCAAGCATCCTTTAAGTTATTGTGCATTTCTACTACAGTTCACTTGAGTTCGTTTACATTATATAAGTATATATGTCCTGACTCGAGTGTTTTGTGTTTTACTTTACGCCTGGGTTAGCCTGAGTATTTACAGCTTAGCTTTGGATTTCTTTTCTGGAGCTAGGAATCGTTGGAGATTCTGCTTGTCTAGTTATCTATTCTCTTTCAGTTGTTCTATATTAGCTCTGGTATTTATAAATTGCTATGTATTTGAGATTTCTATTGTATATATTTTTCAGACTGATATTATGTATTATGTTTTGAGAGTTTGTTGTAGTAGCTTCATGAACTACTATGGTATTTTAAATTTCTGCTGCGAGTTATTTTGATATATCTGTGCCTGTGATTCTGTGATTTGAATTTCATTTGCTCCAAATTTATTTACAATGCGGTATTTTGAGCAATTCAAGTCCGACATGTGTGGATGCGAATGGCTGAAAGTATCGGGTTGTTATATATGAATGATAGCAAGTTCCCAATAGCTTGGACTTGTGAATATAGGAAAATGTGTTGTAACTGAAAGAATTACTTACACTTAATACCTTTATATCTTCCTTTTGCTGTTTCTCGTTACTAGATATTATTTTGATTAATGTGTTTTCATATGATAGCCATTTGGCCATGATTTTAAAGTTTCAGCAAAACACAAAATTTAAAGTGCATTTAAATATAGAAATCTTTGATTTCATTTACGAAGAGTTTATTTTGATGGTATTGTACATATGTTGCTTAAGGAGTCGGGTATGTACGAATATGTACATGGAAAATAATAAGCTGGATAAACTAATAATTACTATATCAATATTTTAGTTCAAGCAACTTGTCGGTCTTACCGTTATGGGGACTTGCTTTCAATTGATGTACCTCTGAAGTGTCCAAACAATGCCATTTTGGGGTATTTTAAACTGTGAAAGTGTATGTACCTATTAGTTTTCATTTTCTTGCTAGTATTTTAGTTTATGGACTATGTAATGTAGCTTTGTAGCATATATAACTATGTACTGCTATTAAACAGTGTATTCATGTATTGTATTTGCCAATCTTGTTGCACTCATTCTTTTCATCTATAGTTTTGACAAACTGTATTTGCTAAAATGACTATCCTGATCTGATTTAAGCAAAGACAATTTTGATTATGTTAATGTAATTCTGTTTGAGTTCGGTGAATATAGTACGTTATGAGAATTTTGTTGGTATCAATTAATTTTTAATTGGTAAAATCGAATAAAACATCAATTAACTGATTGTCATTAACCGGTTAAAGTACAATGGTTAATCGATAAATATTTGCGGTTAACCGCGGTTAAAACTAAATGGTTTGGTCGATAAGAGCCATTAAATTTTGTTTGGTTCATTTAACCAGACTGAATCTTTTGATCGGTTAGGTCGGTTGATTAACCAATCGATTCAGTTAACCGACCGCACCCACCCCTATGTTTAAGCACAACCAAACTCGGCACAACTTCCTACCATCACTTTGCAACCACTTTCCCTGCTTATTTTTTACTACGCTTGTGTTTTCAAGGCAATTTCTAGCCATATTGCTCACAGACATCAAGTTTGGGGTGAGCTTGTCCTTCTTCTTCCAAATCTAACTTTGTGGAAGGTGTTCTAATATTTTCCTAAGGCTTATGGCAAAGTTTGGGTGGATTTGGAGTTGTTGTACAAAAAAAATCTTTTGGACATAAGCAAAGAAGAAGACAGTAGAAAAGCTTAGTTTTGCTTTGCAAATTTGTGATTATTTGAAAAGAGTATCCGTCCCTTTATATAGGCTCAAAGTGGTGTTGCCTAAGCTTGTTTTCGCCCTCCTTTCTTTCATTTCATGGAAGGCTTACACCTCCCAACTTGCTCCATTCCTTCTCCCTTACACCTCTCTTCTTTTACTTAGAACTTAAGAGTAACCATAAAAGCTCATTTTCAAAATATCTTTGATGACATCACCCATGACATCATAAAAAAATTATTTCCACAAATAGTAAATTATTTTTATTTCATTTCATTTATATTCTAAGTAAATTAGTTTATGTAAAAAAATTCTCAACGACTTCTGATAGTTAAAAAGCTATTTATCGATAGAATGATCTTCGTTCACAATATCGATATTTCTTCAAAATTTTATTTTTAAAAAAAAAATTCAAAGACAAGTTTACCATCATTAGTTTGGATCATAAAGAGGGTTAACAAGGTTATTAAATCAATTAGATAAACTTTAATTCAAGATTCAAATATTTAAATAGTTCATATATTTAAATATGAAGTCTTCGAATTTTCTGGACATTACAGTAGAATAAATGGCATATAAATATATTTGTTGAAGTTGATGAAAATGTGCAACTTAATGAATATTACTATAGAAAATGAAAATCCTAGAAGTTGATTGTGGAAATGATATTATTTTCTTTAACAAGTGCACTTATAGTTAGTAACGATGTGCAATGACCGGGCATTTTCGACCCCGAAAATCGACACTAATACGTTCACTATATAGAGTGTCGAGTAATCGAGTGCTGGAAATTTCAGGTTGTTAAGTTTAAGGAGAAAAGAGATAGAAGAAGAAACAGAAATTACAACAACACAGAATCTCACAGTCGCAGCAGAACAAAATATAATATACAATAACATCTTTTATATAAAGGAAAACTGTAGCTGTTAATATACATACAAGTTATCAGAGTACAATCATCACATATATAATTTGGACAATTACAATAACTAGTCCCTAAATGCTGAATATAAAGCCTACAGTACACCACAAAATATAATCAAATACGTCTCTGCCATCCAGCTCGCCTCCTGAGCTCCAAAGCATCCTAACCTGAATTCCATAATACTCGGTCTAACCGAAGCATTACAATAAAGTAACACCCGAGTTAGGCTGGAAGCTAGCGTGAGTAAAACCCACTTAATTTGAAACACTTAGGTTATATAAAAATTCTTCGAAAAACCAAGGTAACTCATATAACCATGATGAGTTTTTGTCTTATTATAACCAAAACACTTTTATAAAATTATCCATCGATATTATAATAGTGTCTAAGTACAATACTTATTTAAATAGTCGAATTTGTTAAATTAATCCAATTCCAACATATTAGGATCTATAATCAAAACCGTAAAGGTTCATGGTGATTATCAAATCGAAGTGGTTTCGGACGACTCTGATATCCGATCCGGTCTCTTCGAGCTAAAAATAGTAAATTTGAAAAGAGCCATATTGTTTAAAAATAAACAATTCAACAATCAGGGTGTCAATATGTATATATGGAAATTTATTACATATGTTACTTCAAATAAAACATGTCCACGTTTTACTCTAGCCATTTTAATTCGTTTGGCTAACTATTGGAACATACCAAAATAGTTGAAATAAATACCCGAGAAAAAATAAGCCGAAGTATAGATCATTAACTAATTTAATGATTAGTAACCAATGACAAACAATTCACAAATCAGAAATTAATTTTAAATTAACTGAATCCATTTATATTATTAATCCAAATTTATTTATAGATTGAAGAAATTATAAAATAATTTATTATTAGTTGAATAAAAATTTGGCCATTCTATTTAATAATTAATTTATTAAATAACATAAGATTAATCAAATAAGACTTTATTTAGTAAATCACTTTAATTATTGATAAAACAATTAAAATTTTATTTTAAAGGAAATTAACAAAGTTATATTGGTCAATACACTTTGTGATAGGATAATATTCCAAAATTTATCATGTCAAATGGTTTTAAACGGAAGGAGAAAACATGTTTTTAAATTTCAAAGTTATTAGGTATATATATATACATACTTCTTTTCTTTTTAAACTTTCGGCCCAAACGAATTCACCCGGCCCAACCTCTCCACCTCTCTTCTCTTTTATTTCCAGCTCTTTTCCTTCCCTGTGACGCCCCACCTCTATACCCACGCTAGCCAAGGACACTACGAGGTAATGCCGTCAATTAACGCGGAGAATAAGGCTGGTTAGGAGCGACCATCTATAGCCTTGCATTAACTATTTGTTGAATACATCGACAATTGTCATACCAAGAAGATCGACATATCCGATGAATACTTAAAACAAAACCATAGGTGGTTAGAGGATCTATCGGAACAGAATATAACAAATCAAATGTAATATACATCACAGAACAGTTGACATCATATACACATATACAGATACATAGCAGAGTATACAAACTGATACATGTCAAGTGGCATAACAAACCACAATATACAGACGAATCCAAAAGAATACATTTCAGAGTTACAACAAAAAGGGACTACACAAAAAGCTATAACAAAAAGGAGCAAGCTGAATAGTCCATGCGGAAGCAAAATAGGCTAAGCCCAAAAGAACCTAACCTGAAACATCTCGGTCTGACCCGAGTACAAATACGCGGGTCAGTTTAGTTAAACAAATCAGTTACATAAAGTGAACAACAATGAACCTGCAAGGTCATAAAGTATTACAAATATCTCTAAAAGAGATAACACAATCATCTAACAAAAGATGAATCATAACAAGACAAGCCTTATATCACCGGCAATACAAATAAACAAAGGATATGAATATCCCAAACAAGCCAAAAAGGCAAATAACAAATACCAATGAAGGTAACACAAGTTCCGCAAGGTAACCGTTATATATATCGTGCGGCTCGAAAGACCAACACCGAAGGGCGATACCTTGGGAATATACATATCAATGAAACAACAGAAAATTGCACGTGCTCAGTACTATATAAAGAAGGATCTATGAGCCTGAAGACTCCAAACCCAATATCACTCGAGCGGTGATGAATGACCTACTCCAAAAGCCATACAATAGGGCAACAAACCCGAAGGCACAAACCTGAAGGTACAAACCCGAAGGCAACATACCCGAAGGCAACAAACCTAAAGGAGATAGTCCGAAGACACTATCCCAAAGGCAACAAACCGTAATGGTGAAGGTCCGGAGGCCAAATACTGGACAGCACTAACTGGCAGAATGTGTCACAACTCTCGAAAAGGAACCGAAAAGCGTTAACGTGAGTCCCATAACCACCCGTTCGCACTAAACGGTTTACTATCTGTTAGTCAATTTCACACTCAAAGCAATACAAAGTTTACCTCATCTCATCGGTAAACCAGACCAAAGGTCAAAACTTTCAAACGAACAGATGGGAATTAACTGAGAAGATGAACGCACGTGTTCATTGCACGCGTTTTATCTAATCGTTTAATTCTCCTCCCATTTCGCTCGGAGTGCGAAATCGTCTGTGTTCTAAATAGAATTTATAAATTGGAGAAACAAACTTTCTAATACTATTTAAAAGATTATTTTATAAAAACCCGTGGATGAAGTCAAAAAGGAATCATCAAGGTCAAATATGAATGATAACAACAATCGGAACAACCAAAGCCGATAAAAATTGGAATTTCAATCCCAAAAGCAAATTGGGCAAAAGACTACAGATTTAGACGTTTGAAGTACATAGTTCAGATGTCTGAATCTGGAAAAATTAAAAAATTTCCAGAATCCCATTCAGACGTCTGGCCCATATAATTCAGACGTCTAAAATTGGCATTTTAAGCCTATTTCCTTTCTGGTTGCAATCGAACTAATTCAGACGTCTGAATACTGGGGAAAGAAAATTCCCAGTATAATATTCAGACGTCTGAAACATGAAGTTCAGGCATTTTTTGAACCTAGGCCATAGATGGCCAAAAAAAATCGAAAGCGATCGGATGAGCGATGATTAAGGGGGATTACGTCAAACGACTACCCAACTTTAACGACTCACTGATACACTCCGAACAACATAACCATCAACCATATAAGGATTTCATAGATTTGGCTTCAAAAATCATAAATTGGCAAATTCGCCGAATCAAACCAAATCGAAAGCAAATGAACATGCAAATATGTTGGGAATTCATTCCTAAAAATCCAACATAGTTGAATACATAGATGTGAGATAAAAATCTCTCCTTTTAACTCAAACAAGGATGAGAAGCTCAAATGCAAAGAAAAGACCAACCACTCTCCACTTCAACTCTACAAGCTTCAATCTAAGATCAAAACAAGTATTTCCTAAGTTAGATTTAGGAAAATCTCTGAAATTGAAGGAAGGAAGAGTTGGAGAAGATGAAGAGAGGGCTTACCAATAGCTTCTCCTGAATTATAGAGCAAGAATTTGAGTTGCAAGAGTAAACTAGGGCTTGGAGTTTCTAATTCTTCTTCCTTTCCCCCATTTTCAGTTGAGCTAGAGTTAAGAAATAAAAATGAGTGAATGGAGAAGAGAGGGAACTGAGTTGGGTATTAAACTAAGCTAATGGGCTGAACCCAAACCCAAAACCCAAATAGGAAACGTAGCAAAATTCTACTTACTCCAAACACATCAAAGCTTATACTCAAAAAGATCGCAGACGCTATTTTGAACTCAATGGAAGTCGTGTCCCAATTTGACTGTTTGCAGAAAGTAACATTTCGGTCTAAATCCGACTAACGACGCTATATTTAAATAAACCATTTAAATATATTATCGTTAAATATGCGGGTTGTTACAGATCTCCCCTCCTAATAAAAATTGCGTCCACGCAATTCCTAGAGACGATATTTGTAACAACTACATACATACAATTCCAAAAGGAAAAAGGAAATGAGCTTGAGATGAAGAGACATTCTCACCGTGGCCAAGCAAAGATAGAAAACCCGGATAGGATTGCTCGATAAACTCTCTGGTTTCCCAAGTACAGTCATTGGGATTAGCGGACCATTGAACTTTAATGAGCGACACGTCCTTGTTTCGAAGGTGTTGCACCTCCGTTGCAAGCACGCGAATAGATTGCTGTACGACAGATAAGTCCGGTGAAATCTCAAGCTCATGCAAATCAGGAGAACGATAACAGACTCCGACTCTCGAAGACACTTCCGAAGTTGAGAGACGTGAAACATGTCGTGAATGCCAAATAGATGAGCAGGAAGTGAAACTCTATAAGCCACAGGGCCAATACGTTAAGTAATAGAAAATGGTCCTATAAAGCGAGGAGCCAATTTCCCAGTCGTACTGAAACGCATCACCCCTTTCAAAGGAGAAATACGAACAAAAACAAGATCACCAATCGAGAATTCGAGAGGCTTCCTATGATTGTCCGTGTAGGATTTCTTGCGGCTCTGTGCCTCTTTCATTCTCAGGCAAATTAGATCAATTTTCTCAGAAGAATCACGAACAAAATCTGGGCCAAGCATAAGCTTCTCCCCAGATTCCAACCAACAAGAAGGTGATCGACATGGCCTTCCATATAAAGCTTCGAAAGGAGCCATACCGATACTAGACTGAAAACTGTTATTATAGGAGAACTCTACAAGAGGTAGGTGATCCTCCAAACTACCACCAAAATCAATAATACAAATACGGAGGAGATCTTCCGAGATATGATTCACCCGTTCAGTCTGTCTGTCAGACTGCGGATGATAAGCTGTGCTAAAATTAAGCTTTGTTCCCAAAGCTTGCTGAAGACTCTGCCAAAAATGACTCGTGAATAAAGGATCACGGTCACTCACAATAGAACTAGGAACACCGTGAAGTCTCACGATTTCCTTGATATACAACTTAGCCAAATGCGAAGCAGTCAGATTAGAATTAATAGGAATAAAATAAGCAGACTTGGTGAGGCGATCAACAATAACCTATATGCTAGAATGGCCTGATCTCGAACGAGGTAGGCCGTCAATGAAATCCATAGAAATCTGATCCCATTTCCACAATGGAATCTCAAGAGGCTGAAGAAGACCGAAGGACGCTGATGTTCGGCCTTAATGCGCTGACAAGTTATGCAATTACTCACATAACTCGCCACATCGCGCTTCATGCCTTCCGAATAATAAGGGCGATGCATATCGGCATACGTCTTATTACTACCAGGATGAATAGTATACTTAGACCGGTGACAGTCATCAAGAATGTCATGCCTAATCAGAGGGCACAAAAAGATTCTTCTTGCGAAGACACCCATGAGAATCAATGCTGAAATCCCGCAACGCCTCATCACAGGATCCAGACTCACAAAGCTGAATAAAATGCAACAACTCTGGATCACGCCGCTAAGCATCAGCAATACGATCAAGTAAAATGGATCGAGCACCCAAACTAAATGATAGAATAGGTGAATCAGAAGATGAACCTCAATCATGAATTTCACAAAAAGACAAGAATATTCCATTCGGCAAGTATCATAGAAACAACAGCCGAATGTTTGCGACTAAGCGCATCAACAACACGATTAACCTTACCAGGGGTATACAGAATATCAAAGTCATAGGAAGCAAGAAACTCGAGCCAACACTTTTGTCTCATATTGAGTTCCTTCTGAGTGAACAAATACTTCAAGGATTTATGATCGGTATAGAGAATGAAGCACTCGCCCTATAAGTAGTGTTGCCAAATCTTCAAGGCAAAGACAATGGCGGCTAACTCAAGATCATGAGTGGCATAGCAAACTTCATTCGGACGCAGTTGCCTAGAAGCATAAGCAACTACCCGATCCTCCTGCATAAGAACAGCATCGAGACCACTACCACAAGTATCGGTGTAGACAACAAGATCATGATTCCCCTCGGAAACCACAAGAATAGGAGCATTAGTGAGAAGTTCCTTTAATGTCTGAAAGGAAGCTTCACACTTGTCGAACCAAATATAACGAATGCCTTTCCGAGTAAGGCTGGTGAGAGGAAGCACAACACGAGAAAAATCCTTAATGAACCGACAATAGTACCTCACCAATCCAAGGAAACTACGAATCCCAGGCACATTCTCAGGCCTCTTTCAATTCTGGATGGCTTCGACCTTTGAGGGATCGACTGAAATGCCCTCGGAAGATACATCGTGGCCTAAGAACTTAACCTTATTCTCCAAAAAATGGCACTTGGAGAATTTGGCTCTAAGCTGATGGTGACGGAGAGTGCTCAAGACAATTCTTAAGTGATTAGCATGTTCGGCTTCGGACTAGAATAAACAAGGATGTCGTCGATAAACACAAGGACGAACTTATCGAGATATTCCCGGAATACTCGATTCATTAGATCAACAAAGAAAGCAGGAGCGTTCATCAAACCAAATGGCATAACGAGCCACTCAAAAGAACCATAACGAGTGCGGAAAGCTGTAAGAGGTATGCTATCCTCCGCGACTCGTAACTGATGAAAACATGTGGCAATGTCGAGCTAAGAAAAGACCTTAGCACCACACAATAGATCGAACATATCATCGATCTTAGGAAATGGATACCTATTCTTGATGGTTAACTCATTAATCTTGCGATAGACAATGCAAAGCCTAAGAGTTCCATCAGACTTCTTCACGAAGATGACCGCGGATCCCCACGGTGAAAAACTGGACTGAATCAACTGCTTAGACTCAAGCTCTAAAAACTGCTTCTTAAGTTCCTCATTTTCCCTTGTAGACATCCTCGTGGGAGGATGACTAACTGGCTGCGCGTCTGGAATGAGATCAATGCGGAACTCAATTACCCGCTTAGGTGGCAAACCCGAAACAGGCTCAAAAACATTAGAAAAGTCACAAGCAATAGGACTACGAGATATATCATCATCTTGCGAGTCAAGAGAATATAAAGCCATTTCGTAATTATCCACATCCCAAGAACAAGGGATAGGTGAGTAGGAGAATCCGAATGTCGAAATATACGATCCTTTCAAAAAAAAAAATCCTAGCATCGTATCTCACTAGCCAGTCCATACCCAAAATCATATCAAATCCCAGATAAGAAATAACGTGCAGATTCACACGAAAAGAAAAGCCACATAAAACAATCTCAACATCATCACAAAACAAGCTAAGGGTCGCGGATTCTCCAATAGGATTCGCAATCCTTAATGAAGTAACCATACAAGAAACATCCAAAGATAAATCATCGACGAGCTTCTTCGATACGAAGGAATGTGAAGCACCCGTGTCGAAAAGAACTCGAATACTGTGATCATGAAATAAAATAGAACCTTCCAAAATAGATGGAGATATAACCTTAGGCTGAGAAGAACCTTCAGAAGCCTTAGCAGCATAAAGCTTGCTAGACTTAGCACTAGCAGGAACAGTAGGGCAGGTGGAAACATGACGACCTTCCTTCTTGTAATAGCGGTAGAAGAGAGGCTTAGGACAAGCTCGAATCATATGATCAGGAGAACCACAATTGAAACACTTCCAAATGGAAGGTGTTCCAACAGACTGAGACTGAGAGCTAGAACCACCGGTCTTCTTCTTCTTGGAAGGAAAAGACCTGGACTTCTGAAATGGAAACTGCTTCTTGTTGGGGTTCTTGGAAACCTCAACATCATCACCACCATCGCACTCTTTCTCGATGGCTTCGAGATGAAGTGCAGAATCTACCAACTCCTAAAAAGAAAGCTTAAGTTGGAGAAATAAAGACTTCTTAAGATATTTCTTAAGACCAGAGACAAACTTCAGATTGTTCTTATAAGATGCACTAATAAATTCAAGACCATACTTAGATAAAGGCTCGAACGATGCAACATACTCAGAGACATAAGATTTCCCTTGCTTCAACTCAGAAAGGCGATGGGTCAATAAAACTTTTTCAGATTCAGGAACGAACTTGAGTTTGAATCGCTCCCGAAACCGAGTCCAAGAAAGAGTAGACTCATCAATTTCGGCAATAAGAAGTTTGTACCAATCAAGGGCACGCTCTTGCAATAAGCTACAAGTTATAATAACTCTATCATGATCAGAAAGATCCATGGGAGAGAAGATACGCTCGCACGTGCGAATCCAAGCTTGGACTTCAAGAACAGACTCGGAGCCTTTAAACGGCTTTCCTCCAAGGTGAGAAAAATCACTGCACAGGCGTGCAAAGGCATACTTGCAAGGTGGAGAAACTCGAGTAGGAGCTGGAGGCTGAGTGCTTCTAAACAACTCCAAAAACTGACTGGCGGACATATAAACGCCATCCGGATGTGAGCCACTGGATTGCCCAGCACCCGAATGTCGTCCCCTGCCTCTTCCAGCCATAAGCTGAAAGTTAAGATAAGAACAAGATTATTCACAAGGTAGATAATTCAATATGGGATACTACGGAATTTAAATGCATTCCTAGACGTATTCCCATATTCTATCTACCACCAAAGGCACAAAAGGAATAGAGGCAAGATGATTCAAAAATTTGTAACACTCATACACTTTGATGTACCGTAATATGTGCTTTTATTCTGTGTTTATCGTATTTTGTTCTGAACTCAGCTCTGATACAAAGCTGTGATGCCTCACGTCTATACCCACGCTAGCCAAGGACACTACGAGGTAATGCCATCAACTAACATGGAGAATAAGGCTGGTTAGGAGAAACCATCTATAGCCTTGCATTAACTATTTGTTGAATACATCGACAATTGTCATACCAAGAAGATCGACATATCCGATGAATACTTAAAACAAAACCATAGGTGGTTAGAGGATCTATCGGAATAGAATATAAAAAATCAAATGTAATATACATCACAGAACAGTAGACATCACATACACATATACAGATACATAGCAGAGTATACAAACTGATACATGTCAAGTGGCATAACAAACCACAATATACAGACAAATCCAAAAGAATACATTTCAGAGTTACAACAAAAAGGGACTACACAAAAAGCTATAACAAAAAGGAGCAACCTGAATAGTCCATGCGGTAGCAAAATAGGCTAAGCCCAAAAGCAACTAACCTGAAACATCTCGGTCTGACCCGAGTACAAATACGTGGGTCAGTCTAGTTAAACAAATCAGTTAGATAAACTGAACAACAATGAACCTGCAAGGTCATAAAGTATAACAAATATCTCTAAAAGAGATAACACAATCATCTAACAAAATATGAATCATAACATGACAAGCCTCATATCACCGGCATTACAAATAAACAAAGGATATGAATATCCCAAACAAGCCAAAAAGGCAAATAACAAATACCAATGAAGGTAGCACAAGTTCCGCAAGGTAACCGATATATATATCGTGTGGCTCGAAAGACCAACACCGAAGGGCGATACCTAGGAAATATACATATCAATGAAACAACAGAAAATTGCACATGCTCAGTACTGTATAAACAAGGATCCATGAGCCCGAAGACTCCAAACCCAACATCACTCGAGCGGTGACGAATGACCAACTCCAAAAGCGATACAGTAAGGCAACAAACCCGAAGGCACAAACTTGAAGGTACAAACCCGAAGGCAACATACCCGAAGGCAGCATACCCGAAGGCAACAAACCTGAAGGAGACAGTTCGAAGACACCATCCCAAAGGCAACAACCCGTAGTGGTGAAGGTCCGGAGGCCCAGTACTGGACACCACTAACTGGCAGAATGTGTCACAACTCTCGAAAAGGAACCCGAAAAGCTTTATCGTGGGTTCCATAATCACCCGTTCGCACTAAACGGTTTACTATCCGTTAGTCAATTTCACACTCAAAGTAATACAAAGTTTACTCATCTCATCGGTAAACCAGACCAAAGGTCAAAACGTTCAAACGAATAGATCGGGAATTAACTGAGAAGATTAACGCACGTGTTCATTGCACACGTTTTATCTAATCATTTAATTCTCCTCCCATTTCGCTTGGAGTGCGAAATCGTGTGTGTTTTAAATAGAATTTATAAATTGGAGAAACGAACTTTTTAATACTATTTAAAAGATTATTTTATAAAAACCCATGGATGAAGTCAAAAAGGAATCATCAAGGTCAAATATGAATGATAACAACAATAGGAACAACCAAAGCCGATAAAAATTGGAATTTCGATCCCAAAAGCAAATTGGGCAAAAGACTACAGATTCGGACATTTGAAGTATATGGTTCAGACGTCTAAATCTTGAAAAATTATAAAATTTCCAGAATCCCATTCGGACACCTGGCCCATATAATTCAGACGTCTGAAATTTGCATTTTAAGCCTATTTCCTTTCTGGTTGCAATTGAACTAATTCAGACATCTGGGTGCTTTAATTCGGACGTCTGAATATTGGGGAAAGAAAATTCCCAGTATAATATTCAGACGTCTGGAAATAAGATTTCAGACGTCTGAAACCTGATGTTCAGGCATTTTCTGAACCTAGGCCATAGATGGCCAAAACAAATCAAAAGCGATCGGATGAGCGATGATTACGGGGGCTTACGTCAAAGGACTACACAATCTTAACGACTCACTGATACACTCCGAACAACATAACCATCAACCATATAAGGATTTCATAGATTTGGCTTCAAAAATCATAAATTGGAAAATTTTCCAAATCAAACCAAATCGAAAGCAAATGAACATGCAAATATGTTGGGAATTCATTCCTAAAAATCCAACATAGTTGAACACATAGATGTGAGATAAAAATCCCACCTTTTAACTCAAAAACAAGGATGAGAAGCTCAAATGCAAAGACAAGACCAACCACTCTCCACTTCAACTCTACAAGCTTCAATTTAAGATCAAAACAAGTATTTCCTAAGTTAGGTTTAGGAAACTCTCTGAAATTGAAGGAAGGAAGAGTTGGAGAAGATGAAGAAAGGGCTTACCAATATTTTCTCCTAGATTATAGAGCAAGAATTTGAGTTTGCAAGAGTAAACTAGGGCATGGAGTTTCAAATTCTTCTTCCTTTCCCCCATTTTCAGTTGAGCTAGAGTTTAAGAAATGGAAATGGGTAAGTGGAGAAGAGAGGGAACTGAGTTGGGTATTAAGCTAAGCTAATGGGCTAAACCCAAACCCAAAACTCAAATAGAAAATGTAGCAAAATTCTTCTTACTCCAAACACATCAAAGCTTATACTCAAAAAGATCGCAAATGCCATTTTAAACTCAATGGAAGTGGTTTCGAGTCCTAATTTGACTGTTTGCAGAAAGTAACATTTCGGATCTAAATCTGACTAACGACGCCATATTTAAATAAACCATTTAAATATATTATCGTTAAATAATCGGGTTGTTACATTCCTCCTCTCTCTCATCTGAACGAAACAAATGTGCATGTAAGTGTGCATTTACACGCCGACTCCATTCATGATTACTCACCGCCGAGCATCTCCCTCAGTCCCGCTTGACCACCGCCCCACGTTTTCCACCTAAAGCACATGGGAAATGATCGAAAATTCGAGCACCTCAACCCAAAAATCGAATGAAAACCCTTTCGCTTAAACTCCTCGCCGCGACACCACGTACCACCAGCTACCACCAAATCACGTCCAGAGCATCGCCATCACATCCTCTCCAATATCCCCCTGTACCGCATGCCTCATTTGCGTCCTCGATCTTGCACTTGCCTCAAACTCAAGACCGAATGAACCAACACCTTAGCCCAACTTCACCCACGATTGGCCACCACGAGCATCTAAAAATTTCTATGTCTTTTTCCTTTTTGGCCCTTCACCCAATGCTCCTCCTCACTCAATGTCGTCCCTCGAAACTAGCTAGGTTGCCGGAATTTGGCAAAAACCCAAATTCCATTCATCTCTACATTCCTCATCCCATACGCCACTGGAAAACCCCCAACCAAGCTCAAAAATCATGTTATTCTACCATGATCACCATTACATAATCCATTGTTTAAATTTTAATCTTTGAATTTCGGCCATAACCTGACTTATTACTATAAGTTTGAATTTCCTTCCCCTATGCTTAATAAAACTTAATGAAATGAATTTTAGGATAATCTATATTCGGAAAAGTACAATCTTTGTTTTGATTTCAAGAATTAAAACTGACTAGATTATTGGGTATTGATTTTTAAAGTGGAAGCTAACAGTTATAAGACAATAACATGAACATAGGAGATTCTCACAGGGTTTGGTAGATCCAACAGTATATACATACCCATACATAATCATTTTTCAATACAAACTTGAGGTATATATATCACTAATCTATCCATAGCTCAGTTATATGCACATATATAAATTCATAAGTGATGATCTATAACAAAATATAGGTTATTATGCTCACGGTTTAAAACATGGTGGACTGCTGCTTTATTTTTCTCCTCCTTTTTTTTATTTCAAGCAGTTCCTTCTTGTTTTGTTTACTTTTTTTTCCTACTAATGGTATACGTACATACACAAAGATAATGTGTGTGTGTATATATATAGGAGAACAAGGCTGAAGCCTTTGCACTTACACGGTATTGTTTTTCACCTTTATTTGTCCTTTCTACTTATTTTCCAATTGCTTTGAAAATATGAATAACTTGATTTAAATATAAAATTGACTTGATTTTTCATGTGACTTGATTTTATTTAATTTTAACTTGATTTTGAGTTATGTGTGCTTGAATCGATATGCATTTATCACAATGTTCCTTTGTATGCAAACATACATCATATGTATGTATGTATGTATAGATTTCTTATCACCTAGATCATAAGCACATGTTTTTGTTTACTAACATGTATATATGTGTGTGTGTGTGTGTGTGTGTGTGTGTGTGTGTGTGTGTGTGTATATAACATGCCTAAGTATAAAGCAACAAAGAAGTACCTAATTCCTTATATATATATATATATATATATTACATAATATGATAAGTTTTGCACACACACACACACATATATATAATTCCATACACACTATTCTTTAAGCATATATACATACACATATACTTACATTTACCTTGTCATCATATATATATACATATTTACATTTATATAAATTTTCATATACATTACTTCATATGGGAATATATACATATATATACTGTTAATACCTCTTTTATTCACGACCTAACGACATATAGCAGGGCACGACCTAACGACCTAAAGCACTTAGCGACTTATTCGACTCAACGACCTAAGGGAATAAGCGACTTAACTATCCAAGGCATCGATGACTTATCGATCTAAAGCATAGAGCGGCATAACATGGCGCGACTCAACGACATAAGGAGCTCCAGCGACCTAGAAACTCAATGAAAGCAACGACCTAACAAGTTAAGCAAAGAGCGACCTAACGACCTAGCAAGCTTCGGAGTTAAGCCGCATGTACACTGCCTCTTCCATTAGGTCGCTTACGACCTTAGCAAGCCGAGATAACTCCTGTTCTACACATGCTAAGTCGCTCATAGCATATATCTCGTCCAGGATGGCTCCATTAAGTCGCTAACGACTTATGCTACCTCGGGATCGCTCTTAGGTCGCAACTCCCTAGGTCGCTCATGACCTATGACACCACATGACCTAACTCCGAAACTCCCCTATAAATAGCCCGCCTACTCCACATTGATGTGGGATTCTTTCTGGAAGGCCGAGACTTTGCTGTTTTCACGACTTCTACAACACTTCAGACGCCAAAGACACTTCAAAGAACCTTTGGGAAAAGATCAAGTTCATTCAACATGAATTCAAAGAGCTTTTCTGCATCAAAGTTCTAACGACTTGCCTTAATGGTGTTGTAATTGAAGAATTATTGTGAAACCTGTAATCAAATCAATAATAGAAGAGATTAAGTGGACGTAGGCTTGATTTTGAGCCGAACCACTATAAAAATTGCTGTCTCTTTACTATTTTCTGCTTGCTTTTAGTTTCCGTACCAACGGGTGGTGCTTTCGCTATATCACAACTCACGCCGGGGTGTTAGTGTACATTTTTAGCGTTAACATATACTTATATACTTATATATATATATATATATTTAAACATCATAAAACTTGTATATATTTTATATATATATACAAGTATATGAAGATTCTACCTTAAATTTATAGATGGTGGAGTTAATATACATATATCAATAAATTTTATCATGCCTGGAATTTATATTTTAAAATTAAACATAGTTTTTCCGTCAATAAATAGATTCCAGTATTTTAAATATCAGAAAACTCATCTATTCGACTTATAAAAATTAATATTCCATAATTAAAATCAGTTAATTGCCCAATATCCGATGGCTAAAAATCCGGATCGTTACATTCCTCCCCTCTTAGAAATTTTCATCCTCGAAAAGGAACGAAATGAGAATTAGAATATTTGATGTATATTATAAATCAATCATGTTTTAACATTTTAAACTCTTACTCTTTTATTATACAATTTAAAAATACGTAAACTTTTAAATTACATTGTATTATAAAGCTAATTTATATTAAAACATTTTTCATAACTCGATGACTTAACAAGTCCATTCTTATTCTTACAAAAATTTAACCATACGTTGATCAGGCATAGGACTGAAAATCTATAAGTACTTAGTAGACCCATTTCAACACCCAGTGAAAATACTTGAAAACCTTTTCCAAAAATGATATGGAAAGCATCACCCCTCCTTTACCACGATGGATCGCAGTTAACTCGATTATTAAGTTGCCATCCTGGCGAAATCATAAGAAAAACGTAGGCATCCACACCTCTCGACTTACGCCATGGGAACACCATAGTCTGTAGCTACCCAAAGGTTGTGTTGCTATCACAGCAAAATCGTAGGCAGTCTGTAGGAAATTATTGTCCCTTGAATTACGCTATCAAACGGAACTATACCACATAGATCGCAGACTACACAAAGGTTGCGTCACTGTCCCAGTGAAACCTAACGTAGTCTGTAGGCAATCGCTGCCATCCGATTTATGCTTTGGAACTAAACCACATAGATCGCAATCTACCGATGTTATGTCGCTATCCCAGTGAAATAAAACGTAGATTGTAGGCAATCACTGCCACCCAAATTACGCTATGGAACTGCGGTAGATCGTATTTACACAAAGCTTACTTTGCTATCACAACAAAATCCAATGTAACTGTAGGTATCAGCACCTCTCGACTTACGCTACCAACAAATGTTCACCGGGAACTCATGAGTTTTGTCCGGACGTCCTCTAGGATCCCAATTCTCATTGGATCCACCCTGTGGATTCCTAGGCAGAACCACGCAGTGGATCTCCTACTCTATGTTTCGACTTTCATAGGGGTGCCTTTCCATACTTTTGGTTTCAAAACATATCATACTATATATGTAGTACCTTTCAAGTAATACTCGTTATAAGTATCCCAAATACACTTTACCCATACAAAATCGATATCTTCAATCGATAGTTTTAAAAATTTAGGTTACCCAATTTCCCAAATCAACCATTTGCCCAAAATCAAAAGTCTTTAAAAAATATCAATGCGTTCCAAAACTATCACATTTCATATGCATATAAGATTATTCCTTCAACTCGAATAATTCTAAGACCAATAATTTATGAGTCCGCTTCATACTTAAATACTCCATTTAGTATTTCAAATATCTTTCAATTATCATTGCTATCTGGTTATAAATTCAATAAGGGGTGTTTGAATATATAACTAACATATATAATCTCATTTATGCCAAATCAAATACTTCCTAGTTCTATTTCTTTACAATACCCCTTATAAAGTAAGTTTTAGTTATAGTAACCATTAATTCTTCGTTTTGAAATCATCATATTTACTCAAAATATACTATTTCACTTCAAAATCATTTTTGGTTTATTATCCGATTTCGGCTCTACTTCAGAATTTGCTTCGAATTTCCATTTGGGTTATAACTTCAGTTTACCCTAATTCATATTTATATCCATGATTAAGTATAAAAATTTTCCACTCTGACCAGTTTGAATTCAGAAAATAGCTTGAATAGTTGTAAAATAGCTAAATAGTTAATATAAGATAGCTTGAGTTTTAAAAAGAATGGTTTGTATAGTAAATAGCCTAGGAAAACAAAATAATTGGAATATTTAAGAAAATAGACTTTAAACAGTTTATATTCAAATAGTTCCAAAGTCAAACTAAGTCAATTCCTATAACGACCCTGACTCGACCTTCGAAAATCGACACCAAATACATCACCCGTATTCGAATACCACAGATTCAAACGTCGAATCTGGTTCGCCGAAGCTTATAACCATTAAGTACAACAACACAGCGGAAGAAAATGAATATCTTTATTGATATACAACATTTGATGTAACACATTGGTACAAATGATATCAATACATATATCAGACATAGATGCAATAACGGAAATATGAAGTGCGACAGCAGCGGAACAATATCTTCAATGCCAAGCTCCAAAACTCCCTCGCAAACAGCTCACAATCCAAAAGCTCGAATCACCATCATCGTTGAATTAAGCAAGGTCAGTTCGAATGTTGAAGTGAAACAAATGCGATCGCCAATCCAGATACTTAAAAGATATCGAATCTACATCTACTATCTGACTACCTGTCTCTAAGCTGTCCGTGTGGAAAATTGTGGACAACCAGAGTTTAGAAAAGGGAACAATAAACTCCAGGTCAGTCATGGGACTGGTATAAGCATACAAAAATAGTTTATCTTTAACAAAAGCAAAATAAAAAAATTTAAAAGAAATCCGCAATGCTTTTTGAAAAATGAAACTACCATAAGGCCTTCCCGCACACACACAATGCAAGCGCCCAATTGGAGGAGATTTCTCCATATGGTAGACAAACACGCTTGATACGCAAAAACCATTTGATATTATTATTAGTGCGTAGTGTAGAAAACATTTGCAAGTATAATATTAATCTTAGCCAGCATACGTACCATTATAGTGTGCCTACTATAGCTACCATGTTAAATGGCAGGTTCTACAATTAAAAACCGTACAAGGCGCGTATTGGATGATTGGATTTCCAACAATGGTCAGGCAAATGAACTTCCTACACCGAATGTAATGCCTCTGGAGGGACGCCCCCAAGAAGCTAACCGGATCCCTGCCAACACAAGGCCGGGTTACCTCTGTAACTAGGTAAAACCTACAAGTATGCCATCCCCGGTCGTTACCGACCTTTATCCCAGGATTCACCAAGAAATAGCAACAATCACACAGTTAAATATATGCACTCCATACCATGATACCACATTTTATTCAAAAGAAAATGGACATACCCTAGGGGCGTGACCCCTAATAACCTTGCGCAACTTTCCTGTTTCGACCATTTTCAGGTTGTGAGGTTCAATGAAGTCTCGTCCACAAAGCTACGCTTTTCGGAAAAGCCATGCTTCGATCAACGAATGATCAGCAGCACTTCGTATGCCACATTACCAAATATGGAATGTATCACTAGTAACCATCAACTACATAATCTTTGAGCTCGTACGTCTCAGTGAAGGATGTTAAGCTAAGAGAATAAATTCTCCACCACCAAACAAAAATGTATTTGATAGAAACCATCTTTAAATCTCAAAGTGTAATGTCAGACATACATCCATACAAGTCTGCTCCGGGTTCTAATAGAACCGAAGGCACTTCAAAGAAGCCCTTGCAATCCGGGTATTCATAATCCCGATCGGACTCCCCATCAGTATGGAGATCTCTATACCGGCGCGACTCAGTGCAGAGACATTCGGCGGGTAATCCTTTCATTTATGAAAATACCCGGTCTTCACCAGCGGTCTTCAAATGTTATCCGTTACGTCGTATCATTATTCGGGATGGGTTTGATGACGCAAAGTCCTCCCCCCGCCAAACCGAATATTGAATGCTTAATTTTAAAAGCGTATGGATATAGTTGGACCTTAGTTAAGTCACAACTTATTACCCAAAATCTTTCTTTCAAATGGTTTAAAAAAAATCCCACTTTTAATCTTTTAAAACAAAAAGTTTGACTTTACATTGAAAACAAAGTTCACCAATCTTTCACAAAGATTCATTCATAGCATTCAAAGCTATTTTCATTTCAAACTTGGAATCCTTTCAACACAAATTGGAAATCCATTCTTTATTTGAAAGCTATTATCATTTGAAAACAAAGATTTTTCATTTCGAAAAAATCTGATTGAATATGCATAAGTTATAGCTTTTAAAGTATAAACTTGGGTTAAGTTCAAATTCCCAAAATAATACTTTTAAAGATACTTGAAAATGGTTTAAAATCTATATGTATACATTATGTGACTTGCATACCCTTTTCAAACCGTAGTTTTCAAATAATTGCAAAACTTAAACAAGATAGATTCTATTCAAACTAAACTCAATTTGAAATTTCCTTTTTCAAAATCTTTTCATATTCAACCCAATTCCATCTCCAAAATCATTTTGAATTCAAAATTCAACCTTTAAATCATTTTAAATTCAAAAACCCATTACTTAACCAATTTGTCATGAAATCCATATTTGTGTATGTGGTGTAGTCCAAGGGTTTTACACAGTAGTGCAACATCATCAATCATTACAGAATGCAACAACAATATCGATAAGCGGTATAACCTTATAACACTTATCTTTCATTCATAGATAAACATAAATAAATAATATAAATTCATCACAGATAATAAATCACATTCATCACAGCTCAAATCAAAACAATTCATATCACAAAGCATCACATATCAGGGATATCAAACAATTTAGAGCGCTCGATACAATTCAAACATCCATGAGTAAGGCCAATTTAATCGTCTGATTAATATAAATCAGATTAATTACTTATGAATAATTTACTAGTCCTGGTTAATTAATTAATTACAAACCACTTTAATTAATTATCCTTTAATCATTTATTAATTAACCATTAATAATTAATTAACCTGTAATTATTAATTAATCAACCTAAATTAATAAATTAATCACCTTTAATCATTAAATAATTAACCTTTAATTACTTAATTATCCTTAATTAACTACATTAATTAATTGATTAACCCTTATTTAATTACCTTTTAATTAATTATCCTTAATTAATTACAATAAGTGATTATCCCTAATCAATTTCATTAATTAATTAACCTTTAAATAATAAATCACCCCTTAATTACTTTCATAAATTAATTAACCTTTAATTAATTAATTATCCTCAAATTAATTACCTTAATTAATCAATCACTTTAGTCAATTATTCTTTAATTAATCTTTATTCACTTGATAAATCAACTTTAAATCATTAATTAATTACTTTTAATTAAGTAATTATCTTTAAGTAATTGATTACCTTTAATTACTTGCATTGATTAATTAACCTTTAATTAATTAAGACTCCAATTATCTTAAGATAAACTATTTATCTTCGTTAATTTCATAATCGTTATTCAAATCTTATTTTAAATAACCTTTGAAACAAATTAACAAAATCCTACAATATAACTTAAACCCTTTTTAAGTCAATTGATAATCAAAATGATTATTTCAAGATGAACCATTTTATCTTTAAAATCTCATTTTAAACAATCTTGAAAATAGATTATCATCAACATATAAATTAACTTAATATGTTCATTTAATTACAAATCAACAATATTTAAGATAAACCATTATCTCTTAAATCAGTTTCTTAATTTAAAATATTAATTTTTATTCTCAAAATAAACTTAAGAAAAACAAAGATTGATTAATTTTAAGTTAAATAAACTATACAACTTTCATTGTCCAAAAATTTAAATAAACTTTTATTATATGAAAGAAATTTATTTAAGGATAAAATTTTAAAACTTATTTTGTTTAAATTTCAAAACTGATTTGCTTAAATGCTTTAGGCCCGAGACAACCCTGGGTCAAACCCGATAACATACTCGAGTAACTCATCCATTTCTTCCTTCCTCGAGTCAAACACACATAAACTGCAGGTCTAACCTGAGATAAACCCTTCTTCCCCAAATACAAACGACCTCCAGACATAATCATGTACGCATGCACGATGCACACAAATCTAACCACCTCCGATCGATCTCGCCACCATCTACAAGTCGAAAATGATCATCTCAAACCAATCGACCACCCAGAACCCATGATATCTCCGTGGTTCGAAATCGAGTATGACAGCAACCTACTGGAACTACACTCGATCGGAAATTCTCCCTCACGCTGACGATCTAGTCCACTAGAGTCAACACTAATGAACACACACCTTCGCCATGCTCACCTCCTCCTTTTCCCACAGCTCTGATTCAACTCAACGCAATGTCGACGCCACATTGGCCTCGAAACCAACCACGACTCACACCACCACCTAAAACCTAGATCGGTCATGCCATGCCACCACGGCGTTTTAGAAAATTCTTGACTATTTTTCTCACCATCTCGTCCTACAAGCCACCTCTGACATGAACCACGAGCCTTAATTTGTCATCGATCGTCAGAAATTAACGATAAACTAAAAATTTATCAACTCTGAATATCTCATCAATCACGTGATTTAAAATCATAAAATTTATATCAAAATTCAAAATTTTCAAATACAATTTAGCTTACATAATCAAAGTATAATTTCCAGTTGATCAAATTTTAGCTTGTCTTTGATTGTCTTTATGATTTATCATTTTTGAAGTAATTTCTCAATAAAAATTCTTGAAACAATTTTTATGATTTATACTTCATTGTTACAGCACTTTCCCTTTAAAGGTAAAAGCATGAATTGTTATGGATTGGGAGATATAAATTTATTTGAGTAATTTGAAACTGTGAATATAACAGAGTCAAGAGCATGTGTACATACAGACATGCATACATCAATTCACACACATATATATACATATATATGCAGGAATATTCACACAATCACATATTTCAAATACAATCCGAATTCCAAAAGATATAACATGGTCAAGTTTACTCACCTAGATTGGTTTTTAAGCAGAGAACAAATTTTTGCCTGGAAATAATTTTTGAAAAAAAATCTGCAAACTTTGATTGAATTGAAGCTGGTTCACTTGAGTTTGGATCTGGAATTCATGCTGAGTTGAATTTGAATGCTTGGTTTCTTGATTCAAAAGCTTGATCAGGTTGAACTGCTTCGAGGTTTTCATTTGATCTGGTTTCTTAATATTGATTTTAATTTGATTTTCTCTGGTTTTGTCTTTGATTCCATTTGATTTCAGGCTCGAATTGAGAACTTGATTTTCTTTTTTGAAACGTGATCTTTTCACTGTTATTTGATTTTTACTTTTTTTTTCCTGGTTTGGGCTTTGATCAGAGAACACAGGTTCTAGATTTTTGATTTTATTTGCTTTTCTTTGACACTTGATTTGAATTTGCTTTAAGCTTGAAGATGCAACTAGAAATTGTTTGATCTAAAATCTTGTCTTGATGTTCCTTTCTCAGGTTTGTATTTTGATTAGTGTTTTTACTGGTTTCAGTTTTTTTCACAGGCTTTATTTTCCTTTTGTTTTCCAGGTTTGTAAAGTATGAAGCCTGGTTTAAAAACCTAGATTTTTTTTTATTTACATTATCAAATTAAAAGAATGCCACTTGTTAATTGTATGGCATGCCAAGCCTACAAATGTAAATACATGTTTTAATAATCTCACAAATGTTCAATGCATGAAAATTGTGTGTAAAACCTTATTTTATATCTTATTTATATTTACCTAGGTTTATGTTTTCATTAATTATGTTTTTTTACACTTTCATACATATACAATTTCGTTCATCTTACATTAATATATGTTTATACTCATTTATACTTTTCGTTTTATAAATAATTTTATAGTCTTAAAGAAAAATGATTTTTAAAACTAATTATTAATAAATAAACACATATATGTATATTATAAAATATAGAATTTAACTTTTGAATAGCTTTTGAAAATTTGAATTTATAATATAACTTCCAAATCAATATACATATATATACATTATAATTTTTAGAAAACAAACTTTTATTAATTTAAAATGTAGAGGTTTAAATCTAATTTATTTTAATAATGTTTACCTTTGAATTTCAAAATCCAAATTCTATTTATAATCAATTTATATATGTACGTATTTATTTATTTTGAAAAATTCAAATTAATTTACCATTAAATTCATAATTAAATTCTAAAAATTAAATTAATTACCAATTTAAATTTGACTCAAAACCGAGATCGTTACAAATTCCCCCCTTAAGAAAATTTTATCCTCAAATTTTTTTGGATAGGGAGACAAACAAAGAATAGATAGAGAAATGTTTTATAAGATCAAACTGAAATATCAATTCTGTATTTGGCTTACCAAATCAGAATATCAATAAATATTAGAACAAACTCATTTAACACTTTATGAAATACTGGGGTCATCCGGTCTACGAGATATGCAAGGGCATTGGTTAGTTCGAAGGGCAACTAACCATTCATAGAATATATCTGGACCCCAAGAGAACAGATAAATGGATATAATTTAATTCAGTTTCATATTTGGTTAACCAATTCATTTCAAATAAATTTTCAAATTTATTAAAGTTTAAAACGAAAAGCTGATAGAAAACTGATGAAGAGAGTACGAGATAGGAACTTATCTACACGATTCGTAGATCCACCACCACACCAAAGCTCAATCTTGTACTTGCCAGGAAGCATCAAAGAATTGAAAAAGACTAATAGAGAAAATTGTTCCTCTTTGTTGTAGGGTATTGACCATTTGTAATGGTATTCTCCTGTCCCCTACCTCGTCTTCTTCTTGCACTCATACTTACTATTAGTGAATAGTAAGAGAATTTACTGAGGCCTACGAACGGATATCATAGAGGTATACTCATTCTAGAGCATTTATATCCCTATCTCTAATGAGTCACCTAATGTGTTATACTCCTGAGCTAAAGTTCTTATTCAACCTTCAGCTCTGATACCACTTATAACGACCCTGACTCAACTTTCGAAAATCGGCACCAAATACATCACCCGTATTCGAATGCCACAGATTCAAACGTCGAATCTGGTTTACCAGAGCTTATAACACATTAAGTACATTAACACAGCGGAAAAAAATGAATATCTTTATTGATATACAACATTTGATACAACACATTAATACAAATGATATCAATACATATATCAGACATAGATGCAACAACGGAAAAATGAACAACGACAATAGTGGAACAATATCTTCGATGCCAAGCTCCAAAATTCCCACGCAAACAGCTCATAATCCAAAAGGTCGAATCAAAATCATCATTGTATTAAGCAAGGTCAGTCCGAATGTTGAAGCGAAAAAAATGCGATCGCCAATCCAGATACTTCAAAGATATCTAATCTACATCTACTATCTGACTACTTGATTCTAGGCTGCCCGTGTGGAAAATTGTGGGAAACTAGAGTTTAGGAAGGGAACAATAAACTCCAGGTCAGTCATAGGACTGATGTGAGCAAACAAAAATAGTTGACCTTTAAAAAAAGCAAAACAAAAGAATTTAAAAGAAATCCGCAATGCTTTTTGGAAAATGAAACTACCACAAGGCCTCCCCGCACACACACAATGCAAGCGCACAATTGGAGGAGATTTCTGCTTATGATAGTCAAACATGCTTGATACGCGAAAACCATTTGATTTTATTATTAGTGCATAGTGCAGAATACATTTGCAAGTATAATATTAATCTTAGCCAGCTTACGTACCATTCTAGTATGCCTACTATAGCTACCATATTACATAGTAGGTTCTACAACTAAAACCGTACAAGGCGCATATTGGATGATTGGATTTGCAACAATGGTCTGGCAAAGGAACTTCCTACCCCGAATGCAACGCCTCTAGAGGGACGCCCCCGAGAACCTAACCTAATCTCTGCCAACACAAGGCCGGGTTACCTCTATAACTAGGTAACAAGTATGCCATCCCCGGTCGTTACTGACCTTTATCCAAAGATTCACCAACAAATAACAACAACCACACAGTTAAATATCTGGGCTCCATACCATGATACCACCTTTTATCTAGAAGAAAATAGGCATACCCTAGGGGCGCGACCCCTAATAACCTTACCAAAATTTCCTGTTTCGGCCATTTCCGGGTTGTGAGGTTCGACGAAGTCTTGTCCACAAAGCTACGCTTTTCATAAAAGCCCTGCTTTGATCAACAAATGATCAGCAACACTTTGTATGCCACATTACCAAATTAGGAATGTATCGCTAGTAACCATCAACTACATAACCTCTGAGCTCGTACGTCTCAGAAAAGGGTGTTAAGCTAAGAGAATAAATTCTCTGTCACCAAACAGAAATGTATTTGATAGAAACCAGCTTTACATCTCAAAGTGTAATGTTAGACATACATCCATACAAAACTGTTCCTGGTTCGAACAGAACCTAAGGCACTCCAAAGAAGCCCTTGCAATTCAGGTATTCACAATCCCGATCGGACTCCCCATCACATATGGAGATATCTATACCGACGCGACTCAATGTAGAGGCATTCGACGGGTAACCTTTTCGTTCTTGAAAATACACGGTCTTCATCACCGGTCTTCAAATGCTATCCATTACGTCATATCATTATTCGAAATGGGTTTTATAACACAAAGTCCTCCCCCGACTAAACCGAATAATGAGCGCTTAATTTTAAAAGCATATGGATATAGTGGGATCTTAGTTAAGTCACAACTTGTTACCCAAAACCTTTCTTTCAAATGGTTTAAATAAAATCCCACTTTTAATCTTTAAAACAAAAGGATTCACTTTACTTTGAAAACAAAGTTTATACATCTTTCATAAAGATTCGTTCATAGCTTTCAAAACTATTTTCATTTCAAACTTGACAAACTTGAAATCCTTTCAACACAAAATGGAAATCCATTCTTTATTTGAAAGCTATTATCATTTGAAAACAAAGAGTTTTCATTTCGGAAAAATCTGATTAAATATGCACAAGTTATAAGTTTTAAAGTATAAACTTGGGTAAAGTTCAAATTCTTAAAATAATACTTTTAAAGATACTTGAAAATGGTTAACAATCTATATATACATATATATGTATATATACACACAAACACACACATTATGTAACTTGTATACCCTTTTCAAACCATAGTTTCCAAATAATTTCAAAACTTAAACAAGATAGATTCTATTCAAACTAAATTCAATTTCAAATTTCTTTTTCAAAACTTTCCACATTCAATCCAATTCCATTTCCAAAATCATTTTGGATTCAAAATCCAACCTTTAAATCATTTTAAATTCAAAAACCCATGACTTAGCCAATTTCCCGTGAAATCCATGTGTAATGACCGGCCGTTCATTCCATAGAATGACGCATCATTAATAAGAAATAAAGGGATAGAAAAGAGAAAAGATAGAGAAGAAAGAAAGAAACAACATCCAAATCTCAATAGCGGAACGAATAAATTATATTAATCACATAAATATTACATCGTACACAACATCTATCAGACTTACAAAGCTTATACATCACATACCAGACAGTTATAAACACCTGTCTGGTTATTACAACTCAATACAATACAGAGATACCAATCACAGCGGAACAATATAAATATCTACAACGCTGAAGCCTCCTGCTCCATTGCTCCTCCACAATTCGTCAAAGCTAACTTGAATCGCTTGGCTACTCATAAAAATTTGAGTACCCAAGAGTTTAAGAAAAATAGATATAAACTCCGGGTCAGATATGGGTCTAGTGTGAGTAACAGGTTAAAGTTGCTTAACTTTTGATAAATCTTTGAAAGAAAAGGTATCACGTAAGACTCCCCATACATAAACATGGGTAAGTTTTTACCTTACGCTAATCAAAACATTTGATAGGAAATCCAGTGATATTATAATAGGGTCTAGGGTTTTCAAGTAAATATGAAATAGCTAAAATTGTTACATTCATTAAATTCCAGCGTACTAGCCATAATGTGGGTAGTACAATCAAATCTGAGGGCACTTATTGGAGTTTGGGTTCCATACAATGGCAGGGCTACTGAGGCACCGTCCGTCACGGTATGGGGCCTAGATCACCGTACTGAGGATTACTCCTAATCCTCTACAACATGATGCCAGAACCATCCCTTACTGGATAGTCCCGAACAAGACAACCCCGACAGTTGTCGCGAATCAACTTCCCCACACAGTCGAATATTAAGGGACTTCTAGACAGGGGAAAATCTTGTCCTACTTGGGTGCTACCCACTTAGCCTTGCTGCATCTCCCCTGTTTTAGCCATTCCCGGTTGATGAGGCTTGAAGCTACGACTATCTTTATAGAACACATCTATCTTAGAATGCTCATCGTCCACCTGACGATGTTTTGAAAGCATTAAATCCATACAAGTTCGTTCCGGGTTCGAACGAAACAGAAGGCATTATCTCGTTACACTCATTTTGGAATCACCCTCAGAGTTAACGATGATAAACCTTGCACTCTGAATCCTCATCTTGTCTTGAGATTCATGACCTACCGTTAATTTGGATCGATGTGGTTTTCGAATATCCTAATTTGGAAACCCGATCCCAGTCTCATCGAAATCTAAAATGTATCTTAAAGGCCAAGTTGTTTTGAAGTTAAAACAATTCAACTCAATTATCGATATACACATAGATAGATAATTCACAATATCACAATAAATAATCTACATTATCATCACAAACAAATAATCCACATTATCATCACAAATAGATAATTCACATTATCATCACAAGTAGATAATTCACAATATCATCACACTTCAACCAAAGCATCCATATCACATAGCATTAGTTATCTCGTATCCGAGATCTTAAACCATTCAAGGCAATCAATATCATCCATCCATACATAAGCAAGGATTAATTAATCACAACATAATTAATTAAAAATGAATTAAATTAATTACTTTATCTCTAATTAATTTAAAGTAAATTAAATTAATTACTTTCATCATTATAAAACTTGCTTACATAACCATTAATTAATTACAAATCAATTAATTAATTATCCTCTAATTATCCACCTTAATTAATCATCCCTGATTAGTTATCCTTTAAATACATTTAAGTAATTATCCTTTAATTAATTTCACAAATTAATTATTCTTAATCAAATACAGTACTTAATCCTTTAATTACTTCATTAATTAATTAACTATAATTAATTACATTAATCCTTAATTAATTACGTTAATTAATTACTCTATAATCACTTATTATTGATTAATTAATCTTGATTAATCAACCCATAATTATATCATTAATAATATTTTAATTAATTACTATATTTAAAATTAATACTTAATTAAACCATATTTATTAATCGCTGTTGATTAATCTCATCCAGTAAATAACTACCCGTAATTACTTCATTAAATAAATTAATTACTCCTTAATTAATTATCTTTAATTAATCCCTTAATTAATTACACAAAGTAATTAAAATCACATTACTTCCATTAATAAATCAATATTCAATTAATTACCTCAAGTAATTATCGACTAATTACTTCCCTAAGTAATTATACTTATCAAACCATCAAGTGATTATTCTAAATTAATTAAACTTAATTAATTAACTTAAACTGATCAAATTTATTTAATTAGTTACCTTGAGTAATTAATTCCTTTAATTACCTTCATTAAGTAATTATATTTAAAACAATTCCATAAATGATTATCCTTAATTAATTAATCTAATTAAATATTAAAATTAATCACATTAACTAATCATTACATAATCCTTAGTTAATTACCTTCATTAATTATTAAGTATTTTTTAATTACTTCTCTTAAGTAATTAAACTTAAATTTATTATTATTAATTACAAATTAATTAATCTTCAATAACCATTTAATTAATCACTAATTATTTAATTAATCAAGTGCTTAACCATTACTTAATTAATCTTAATTACTTGATTAATTAATTTCTAATCATTAATTAAAAATCTTAACTAATCTAATTAATGATCTTATTTTCAAATTAATTAATCTTAATTAATTATCTTAACCTTATTGATTATTTAAACCCTTAATTACATCATTAGTTAATCCAAAGCATTAATTAGTTAAATAAATTAATTATCCATTTTAATTACCTTACCAATTTAATGAATCATAAATCATTAAATCTTTATTAAGTTTAAAATAAAAACATTTCTGATTAGTGATTAAATTATCATTAACCAAACATTTAAAAACAATTTACTTTTAAATTTACTTTCAAATTTCATTTTAAATTTAAGATTTAAAATGAATACAAATTTAACCTTAACAAATTTTAAAAACATTTTAAAAATCTTTTAAATCTCATGTTAAAGAAATACATACCTTACAAAAGAAATTTAAAAGAATTTAAAACAAATTTCTTTTTAAATTCAAACCATTTTAAAATACTCTTAAACATTTAAAAGTTGTTAAAACAATTTAAATTACCTTAAAATTTTATTTCAAAACTAGAATCCAAATTTAGATTTTGAAATCTTACTTAAAACTGATTTAAAACTTAGTTTAAATCATTGCTTTATATTTTAAAACTTCATTTCTAAAATTCAAACCATTTTAAATTATACTCTAATATTCAAAGTTGTCAAAACAATTTAAATTTTAAAAACTTATTAATCTCCAAACCAAGATACAATCAAATTTGATTGCCAGATTTAAAACTTTGATTTAAAACTTTGTTTAAATCTTTACTTTCAAATTTTAAAATTATTTTAAAATTTGAACAAATAGGTATATAAGAAATCCTTTAACCAAAACTTTCCCCCGAGTCACCCTCAAATGCTTCCAGTCTAACCTAACTAAACTTCGAGCAAATAATCAAATTACTGGAGCAAAACTCGAGTGCACAATCATGTTTCAACACAGGCTTTACCAGAAAACAAAGGAAGTGCACAGTGCACATCTCGATCATCAACTATGATCCCCTCAAGTCAACAATCACCTTCGAACCTGATCACAATCCTCAGATCATCACAACCAACTCGAAATCGAATACAAGTGTTCAATCCAAACCTAGAACCAAAAATTGGAAACACTGCCTCAAACCTGAAAACGCCTCGTTCTCGAATCTCCGACCACCAGAGTGCCAAAACTTCCAGCTACACCATCGCCAATATCCAATCTTCCATCTCCCTAAATCTTGTTGCACTCGATCAACTAGGGAAGTTCTGCCAATCCAAAAACCCAACCTAGTTAAAACTAAGGTTACAAACCAGAAACTATCACCGTCGTCACCACAGCCTCTTGATCACCATCCAGCCATTTTTCCCAGATCCTCCGATCACTCCTCCATCAACACTGCAGATCCCGACCCCTACGATCAAGTAGATCACCAGAAACACCCAATTTCCATTTTCAGTTCAACCCAGAACTGCTCATTCATCCCATCACTAAAAATTATGATTTTAGTTAAAAATCAAGTTTTAGTTTAGGTATTCGATTTATAATCCTGAATCAATGAATTATAAAGTTTGAATTTTGACTTAGTAGATTTGCTCTGTTGTTTTTGTTTCCAGAACCATTCAATTTTATATTTAACTTACTTATAATTTAAAACATTTATCTATGCTCAATCAAACAACTTTTGTTTGTAGACTAAGTCCTAACAACAATTGGTTCAAGAGAATATGAATTTAAATCAAAACTGGAAACTGGAAACTATAAACATAGAGTATTCATATGGAAACAAACATGCATACCCAAACATTAGTATATACAGAGCAGATTTCACTTATATATTCACACAATACATATTCATTTCAGAAAACTAGCATGCAACCAAATTATTCAAATGTTTAAGCTTTTTAAAAGAATGTTACTCACCTTATTTGGAAATGAAGAACAGAGCTTCCATTTTTATTTTTGAAAAGCCTTTGAAAACTTTTAAATCCTTTAAAACTGAAATGCCCTTTGATCTTTAAAAACTTTGAATTGCTGGAAGTATTTTTGTCTCAGGTTACATGCAGGCTTGTTTTAGAGCTTGCTTTAGTTTTGAAAAAAAATGATGGCATTTGAAAATCTCAGGTTGAAGAAGAATGATGAACTATAGGTTTGCTTTTTGATCTTTGAAAAATGAACTACATGGTTTTGTTTTGAAACTTGAAAAGGATTTGCAGATTTGTATTTGAATATGGTTTGCAGGCTTTTGATTTTTAGATTTGTTTTAAGCTTTTGAAAAAGAAGATGATAAAAAAATGAAGGGAAGAGAACAAATAGTTATATATAGGCTGAAATGATTTATAAATAAAAATAAAAGAAAAACTAAATTTAGAAATGCCACTTGTTAAGATACTCAACTTTTGTCATTTTAATATACTTATCAATTAACACATGTTATATGAAGCCTTAGTAAAATAACACATGTCTTTTAAGTTAATTAGTATTTATTTTTAAAAGTTAATATAAGCTTATACTTAAACAATTAGTTTACAAGTACATATTTATATGTATGTATAATTTTAAAAGAAATAAAACCAATCATATTCATAAATAAAAGCTTATATAAATATCTATAAAATCCAAAATATTTTAAATATCTGTATTTTGAATTTCACCTTTAAATTTAAATTCAACTTAAATTTTAAAATCCAATTTTAAAGTCAATTTAAAAATCAAGTTATATATATATACATATATAATTACACAAATTAAATTTGAAATAACAATTCTATTTATATTAAAATCTATTTGTAAAAACAATATATTATTAATATTGTTTGAAAATAACACATTTACCAAATTGAAATAATTTATAAAATAAATTATCTTAGTATTGATAAATTACTTATCTTACTTATTGAATTAATGTTTCATTTGTAAAATTGTATTTTAAACTTATATGTATTTCAAACCATATTTATCAAGTAATATTTAAGAAGAAAATAAAACGAACCTTTTATTTAAATTTAAACTTAATCTATATAATTTAAACAGTTAATCATTTATTTTAAGTTTTTAAATCCATATAGTTATTTATTTAAATAGCATTGAAAAGTCATATATTAAATTAAATCATAATTTCCAAATTATCAAAATGTATATTAGAATTTAAAAACAAGATTTTATTTATTTATTAAATTTCAAACCAAAGCTTATCTATTTACAATACACACACACATACATATACATTATATATAGAAAACATTTTATTAGCTTTTTAAAAGATAAAATTCACTAACTAAATATTTATTTAATTAGATTATTAAATCAATTCAAATTTTATTAACAAAAATTATCAAATTAATTTAATATTTAATACAGATTATTAAATTGATATTGCCTAAAATTCCGGGTCATTACATTCATCCCCCCTTAAAATAATTTCGTACTCGAAATTTAAAAGCAAAGTTAATTTAATAATCCCATGAAGAATTTTAATTTTAAATCACAAGCATATATTATAAATCATATGCTAACAACCATAGCAACCAATTTACCCATTCAAACAAATCTAACTATCCAGACAAAATCTTAGGTAGAACTTCCTAGATTTTCCCAGGTATAAATACCGGAATACTCGCCCTACAGAATCCAAACAATCTATACAACTAAGCTACTGAGCTCCTACTCATCTAGATCTCCAAAACTAATCAGGAAATCAAACCACACTCAAGTCTGACTCAACAACCAAATCTTCCTGAACTGCTGGTTCCACAACCAGAGATAGATCAAACTCGTACTCCCTCAGTGATACGTGAAACATATTGAATCCCAATTTTCCAAACTGGCAATTCAACTCCTGAAAACCAAAGCACCTATCCTCACAAGAATACAGAAAAATCCAATACCTCGGAGCTAGCTTCCCATTCTTACCAAATCTTATAGCTCCTTTGATCGGTGAAAAATTATCCAAATTAAATCTCTGACTCCGGAAACCAAATTCCTCCGTCTCTTATCCTCAAAACTCTTCCAACTGTCCTGGCTGCCTATATCCTTCCTGATCAGCTTAACCTTCACGGATGCCTCTAGAAACAAACTAGACCAAAAACAACCCAACAAAATGATCCTCCCAAGATCTACCAAAATAAATAACAAACTCTACTCGATAAATATCAAAAGACTGAACTTACTTCTCTATCCAGAAAAGATAAAACAAAAGCACTCCCAAACTGCATCTGCTGCACAACTCTGATCTGGAGTAGAAGAGAATGCTGATGATGAACAAGAGCACAAACTAGACACACATCCTGGAAATATGGTTCAACAGATACATAAGGAGAAAACTCGGAAATTCCACCAAAATCTGAGTTGCTTCACCAAACCCTCTCTAGGAACCATCCTTCTACTAAACTGCACCACCGGTATCACTACTGGAATCATAGTCGATAAGAAAACTCAATCTCCAAATGCTAGGGCAAACCTCTGTCTTCCCTGAAACATCCGTACAAATCTCTAACAAATCAAGAGAACACTCAAACTATCGCAAAGTCACTTGCGATCAATCCCAGACTAATATCCAAAGAAAACTGTTCTCTCTTTACCAATTAGAACAGCTTATGTTTATCTAGCCAATCCATCGAAGAAATGGATACAATCTGCTACTTCTGAACTCCACCTCTAGAAAACTGGTTAGCCAAACAACCTTCCTGTTGGCGCACAAAACACCTCCGAGCTGCACTGCTGATACAGATGCCAAAGACTTCCTTATCCAAAAGCTGTTCGAGAAACTCGGGCCTCAAAGCCAAACACAACACCTTGCTGAACCCAGCCATAACACCGAAGCAGACATACTTCCTGAGGTTGCCAAGATACCATTACTCGCTTCTGCTCATCTGACAGATCCAAACATGCACTTCAAAGATGGACCCCGAACCTTAACAGGTTTCCTTCAGAGATCGATGAAATCCTTACACCACTGCAAAGCTTACTCGAGACGGTATTGGGTCTATA
Organism: Allium cepa; assembly: GCA_030765085.1. Taxonomy (NCBI): domain Eukaryota; kingdom Viridiplantae; phylum Streptophyta; class Magnoliopsida; order Asparagales; family Amaryllidaceae; genus Allium; species Allium cepa. Next base: position 621,116,793 of record CM060938.1, on the reverse strand, counting down.
GTGTCGATAGATACTTCCAACCACAATCACTCAGACTCCTTCCATTGGTAGTCCTGCTACACACATCACTACCTCATCTACCTTTAGAACTCATATAGGAGAACCCGAACAGGTAACCCAACAAAATAGGTAGAAATATACATATACATATATATATATCTGTGTGTGTGTGTGTGTGTATATATATATATTAAAATTACAAATACGCTCTCTCAAGAAAGAAATCACTCCAAAGCCTAGGTATTCACTCAACCTAGAGCTCTGATACCATTGTAATAGCCCGCCGTTCATTCCATAGAATGACGCATCATTAATAAGAAATAAAGGGATAGAAAAGAGAAAAGATAGAGTAGAAAGAAAGAAACAACATCGGAATTTCAACAGCGGAACGAATAAATTATATTAATCACATAAATATTACATAGTATACAACATCTATCAGAGTTACACAGCGTATCATCACATACTAGACAGTTATAAACACCTGTCTAGTTATTACAACTCAATACAATACAGAGATACCAATCACAGCGGAACACTATAAATATCTACAACGCTGAAGCCTCTTGCTCCATTGCTCCTCCACAATTCATCAAAGCTAACCTGAATCCCTTGGCTACTCGTAAAAATTTGAGTACCCAAGAGTTTGAGAAAAACAGAAATAAACTCCGGGTCAGACATGGGTCTGGTGTGAGTAACAGGTTAAAGTTGCTTAACTTTTGAAAAACCTTTGAAAGAAAACGTATCGCGTAAGGCTCCCCACACAAAAAAATTGGTAAGTTTTTACCTTACGCTAACCAAAACATTTGATAGAAAATCCAATGATATTATCATAGGGTCTAGGGTTTTCAAGTAAATATGAAATGGTCGAAATTGTTACATTCATTAAATTCCATCATACTAGCCACAATGTGGGTAATACAATCAAATCTGAGGGCACTTGTTGGAGTTTGGATTCCATACAATGGCAGGGCTACTGGAGTACCGCCAGTCACAGTATAGGGCCTAGATCACTGTACCGAGGATTACTCCCAATCCCCCACAGCACAAGGCCAGAACCATCCCCTAATGGATAGTCCCGAACAAAACAACCCCGGCAGTTGTCGCGAATCAACTGCCCCACATAGCCGAATATAATGGGACTTCTAGACAGGGGAAAATCTTGTCCTACTTGGGTGCTGCCCAATTAGCCTTGCTGCATCTCCCCTGTATTAGCCGTTCCGGGTTGATAAGGCTTAAGGCTACGATTACCTTTATAAAACACATCTATCTTAGAATGCTCATCGCCCACCTGATGATGTTCTGAATGCATTCAATCCATACAAGTTCGTTCTGGGTTCGAACGAAACCGAAGGCATTATCTCATTACACTCATTTTGAATAGCCCTCAGAGTTAACGACGATAACCCTTGCACTCTAAATCTTCATCTTCTCTTGAGATTCACGGCCTATCGTTAATTTAGATCGATGTGGTTTTTGGGTATACAAATCTGGAAACTCGATCCCGGTCTCATCGAAATCCAAAACGTATCCTAAAGGCCAAGATGATTCAAAGTTAAAACAATTTAATTCAATTATCTATATACACACAGATAGATAATTCACAATATCACAATAGATAATCTACATTATCACCACAAACAGATAATCCATATTACCATCACAAATAGATAATGCACATTATCATCACAAATAGTTAATTCACATTATCATCACACTTCAACCAAAACATCCATATCACACAGCAATACTTATCTCATATCTGAGATCTCAAACCATTCAAGGCAATCAATATCATCCATCCATACATAAGCAAGGATTAATTAATCACACCATAATTAATTTAAAATGAATTAAATTAATTACTTTATCTCTAATTAATTTAAAGTAAATGAAATTAAGTACTTTCATCATTATAAAACTTGCTTACATAACCATTAATTAATTACAAATCAATTAATTAATTATCCTCTAATTATCCACCTTAATTAGTCATCCCTGATTAATTATCTTTAATTGCATTCAAGTAATTATCCTTTAATTAATTTCACAAATTAATTATTCTTAATCAAATGCAGTAATTAATCCTTTTATTACTTTATTAATTAATTAACTATAATTAATTACATTAATCCTTAATTAATTACATTAATTAATTAATCTATAATCACTTATTATTGATTAATTAACCTTGATTAATCAACCCTTGATTACATCATTAATTATATTTTAATTAATTACTCTACTTAAACTAATACATTTAGTAATTAATATTTAATTAAACCATATTTATTAATCACTCTTGATTAATCTCATCTAGTAATTAACTACCCTTGATTACTTCATTAAATAAATTAATCACTCCTTAATTAATTATCTTTAATTAATCCATTGATTAATCCCACAAAGTAATTAAACTCAAATTACTTCCATTAATAAATCACTATTCAATTAATTACCTCAAGTAATTATCCATTAATTACTTCCCTAAGTAATTACCCTTATCAAATCATCAAGTGATTATTCTAAATTAACTAAACTTAATTAATTAATTTAAACTAATCAAATTTTTTAATTAATTACCTTGAGTAATTAATTCCTTTAATTACTTTCATTAAGTAATTATATTTAAAACAATTCTACAAATGATTATCCTTAATTAATTAATCTAATTAATTATTAAAATTAATCACATTAACTAATTATTACATAGTCCTCAGTTAATTATCTTCATTAACTATTAAGAATTCTTTAATTACTTCTCTTTAGTTATTAAACTTAAATTAATTATTATTAATTACAAATTAATTAATCTTTAATAATCATTTAATTAATCACTAATTATTTAATTAATTAAGTGCTTAACTATAACTTAATTAATCTTAATTACTTTATTAATTAATTTCTATCATTAATTAAAAATCTTAACTTATCTAATTAATGATCTTATTTTCCAATTAATTAATCTTAATTAATTAACTCAACCTTATTAATTAATTCAAACCCTTAATTGCATCGTTAATTAATCCAAACCATTAATTTGTTAAATAAATTAATTATCCATTTTAATCACCTTACTAATTTAATGAATCACAAATCATTAAATCTTTATTAACTTTAAAATAAAAACATTTCTTATTAATGATTAAATTATCATTAACCAAACATTTAAAACAATTTACTTTTAAATTTACTTTTAAATTTCATTTTAAATTTAAGATTTAAAATGAATACAAATTTAACGTTAACAAAGTTTTAAAACATTTTAAAAACCTTTTAAATATCATGTTAAAGAAATACATACCTTACAAAAGAAAATTAAAAGAATTTAAATCAAATTTATTTTTAAATTCAGACCATTTTAAAACACACTTAAACATTTTAAAGTTGTTAAAACAATTTAAATTACCTTAAAACTTTATTTCAAAACTAGAATCCAAATTTATATTTTAAAATCATACTTAAAACTGATTTAAAACTTAGTTTAAATCTTTGCTTTACATTTTAAAAATTCATTTTAAAAATTCAAACAATTTTAAATTATACTTTAATATTTAAAGTTGTCAAAACAATTTAAAATTTAAAAACTTATTAATCTCCAAACCAAGATACAATCAAATTTGATTTCCAGATTTAAAACTTTGATTTAAAACTTTGTTTAAATCTTTACTTTCAAATTTTAAAATTATTTTAAAATTTGAATAAACAGGTTTATAAGAAAACCTGTAACCAAACATTTCACCCGATTCACCCTCAAATGCTTCAAGTCTAACCTAACTAAACTTCAAGCAAAATATCAAATTACTCGAGTAAATCTCGAGTACACAATCCTGTTTTAACACAGGATTCACCAGAAAACAAAGGAAGTGCACCGTGCACATGCACGGTGACACCGTCCAACTTCGATCATCAACGATTTACCTTACGCTAACCAAAACATTTGTTAGGAAATCCAGTGATATTATAATAGTGTCTAGGGTTTTCAAGTAAATATGAAATAATCGAAATTGTTACATATATTAAATTTCAGCTACTAGCCACAAAAGTGGGAAATACAAACAAAACCGTGGGGTTTCGTAGGAAAAATGGGTTTGGAACAATGGCAGGGCTACTGGTGTACCACCCGTCGCAGTACGTAGCCTAGATCACCGTATCAAGGAGCCACCCTAACTCCCATACAACACAAGGCCGAGACCATTCCTTACTGAACAGTCCCGAACAAAACCACCCCGCAATTGGCTGCAGATCCAACCACCCACAAAGCCGAAATAAAAAAGGACATCTAGACAGGGATGAATCTCGTCCTACTTGGGCATGACCCACTTCACCTTGCAGCACCTCCCCTGTTTTCGCCATTCCCGGTTGATGAGGCTTGAGGCTGCAATTACCATCGTAGGACACACTTATCTTAGAATGCTCATCGTCCACCTGACAATGTTCTAAAAGCATTCAATCCATGCAAGTCCGCTCCGGGTTCGAACGAAACCGGAGGCACTATCTCGTTGCACTCATTTTGGAATCACCCTCAGAGTCAACGACCATAGCCCTTGCATTCTGAATCACCATCTCAAACCTATAATTACTATTTCTGTCAAACTTATCACTGAATCACCCCCTGAGTTATACTGGCGGATAGTTCTTACACCTCGAGTCTTCACTTGCACTCCACTTGGCTTCACGGCCTAACGTTTATTTTGGATCAATGTGGTTTTTGGATATCCAAATATGGAAACCCGATCCCGGTCTCACAGAATCCAAACGCCATTTTAATGTCCAGGTTGTACTTAAGGGATTTAAATAGTAGATATTCAGAATATCACTTAAACATAAATGGATGATTCACATTATACAGATAGATAATTCACTATTATCACATTCGTCCATACATATCACAAAGCAGCATATATATCACATTTCAGATATATCACATTCATCACATATCAACCAATGACATACGATATCATCCAATATCATTAACTCATCCAATGATACTTGTCAACCAATCATTTATCATCCATAACAAGTTTAATCGAAACTTAATTAATTTAATTGATTCCTTAATTAAATCAATCCTTACTCAAACACTTGGATTTATCATCAATCCATCATACATATTCATTAATTAATTACAAATTAATTAATAAGCATTGCTCAATCATTCTCTTTAATTAATCATCCTTGATTAATTATTATTTAATTACTTTAAGTAATTATTCCTTAATCACAAATTTAATTAATCATCTTGATTAATTACTTCTTAATTATCCAAGTAATTATCTCCTAATTACCCTCTAAAATTAATCACACTTGATTAATCACCTTTAATTAATCATACTTGATTAATCACCTTTAATTAATCATACTTAATTAATTGCTTTTAATTAAATATATTTAATTAATAACTTTTAACTAATCACATAACTAATTATTCTTAATCCTTTTTATTAATCAACCAATAATTAAATAATTTAGACCTTCAATTAATTATATTAATTAATTCTTTAATTAAGAACACAAATGATTAACTCTTAATCATATCCACCTAATTACTTATATAAAATAATTATCTTTTACTTAATTACCTTCGGTAATTAATCACTTAATTACCAAATTACTTCACCAAGTAATCACACTAAATTAATCCATGAGTGATTATCTTCAATTAATCAAGCATTAATTACTTGATTAATTATTAATTAATCATTTAAATTTAATTAAATGATTCTTAAATTTCTTATCTTATAAAGATTCTCAATTAAGAAACACATTATCTTAATTAAATTATTTATATTAACCAAAACGCTTTAATAATTAATCATAATTGAAGTTTTCCAATTTTCTTCCTATATTTGATTATTTTTGAATTAAATCAAAATTCTAAATTACTTTGGAAAAATCTTTATTATAATTGATTTCTAAATTCGAAATCATTACACTCTATTTAAAATAAAGTGTAACATTTTAGAAACCAATTTATACTTTAAACACATTTTAAATTAAACTTTTTCCAAAGTTATTTAATAAAGTTTAATACAAATTTTATTTCTAAATCCACTTATTTTATTTTAAAACTTTCATAATTTAATATATATAAACTTGTTTTTAACTTGATACGAATTAGATGTTTTTAAATAAAAACTTGTTAAACTTGCTTTAAACCTGAATCATTTACAAATATCAGTGTTTCTTTGTATTAAACCATTAAAAAAACAAACTTTACTGTTAAATTTTAAAATCCTTAAAACTGTTAAACTCAGAACAAAACCCTGCACAACAAACCCGAGCAACACACTGCAATTACTCCCGTAAAACTTAACTCGCCCCAACCTAAACCCTGCTTCGAGCCGAAGCATCACATACCCAACATCATCTTCGAGCTCCTACCATCTCCTCCCTAAACCACTGCAGAAACACAAAATCGTGCACGTGAACATGCACGTCGCCGCCGATCGACGACGAACTTCCCTCAAGCCACCAATACGTCGACTTCAACCACGACGTCAACAATCTAAACCCAGAAATCACAAATTGATCGAGAATCAAAATATCACTATAGAACCCAAACTGTTCAAAGACCACATCGCCATAAAAACACCTTCCACGGCAACCCTAGCCTCGAGAAAACCCACTACCTCCACCAAAGCTTCGTCACGATCCCCTAATCCCACGGCAACGCTCGCGATCCACTCCGGTGGCTTCTCACCATCGTGAAACCCAAAAGAAAGACGTCGACAAAAACAAGGTATAAAACCCTACTCACCCAATTTCCGGCTAACCCCTTCATCTACAAATTCCAAAGTGATTTTTTTGATGGTCACCGTTGCCCCCTCCAACTTCGAACTCAACCACGACCTCAATTTCACCGTTGATCGCCGCCAATTGGTCAAAATGCTCAAAACAATCGAAACGCAAATTCACACAAGCTACCAATCTATAATTCGTGATTCATGCTTCCAAAATCATGATTTCTTATTTACCATTCGATTATAAAATCAAAACTCAAATTTGAATACAAATTTTTTTTGTCCCAAATCAATATTTTGATGTAACCTTAAATTTTCTTAACACATGTTTCAATTTAAAACCTTTAATTATTTTTAGGTGAAAGATTGCATGATTACAAACATCTTTTATTTACAAACCATAAACAAATTCAAATTTAATTTTGAGTTGTTGATCTTATTTGAAAACTTTTATAATACAAAGAGCATATTTTATGATTACAGGAAATCTCAATATCATTAATCACTCAAACACCATCGTGCGATAGTTTAAATCCAAGAATCCAGATAAACCATCATGTTTTCACGCACAAGATCAAGATGGGATTTAATATTTAAACTATTTTTAAAAATTGCATTTACTCACCTTTGAAGTAGAGGGTTAGAAACCGTTTCCAGGCTTCAGAAATTCACTGCATGTTGGTTTTATTGCTTGTTGACTTCAGATTGCATGTTCTTGAATATATTTGTACATTGAAAACAAGTCTTCCTGTAGTTGATTACTAAGTTGTTCGATTGTACTTTGAAGATCTTGCATTTGATTTGAATTTCCAGATTGAAATTCCAAGTTTCAGATTTTACAGTTTTCACAGATTTCATTTTTCTCTTATTTTTTTTCTAGATCTTTGATTTGCATTTGTATTCATTTTTGTTGAAGATAAGAAAAAGATCTTGCTGAAGAATAAAATTCTTCCTTTTATTATTTACAATTTAATTTTTAAATTAAATATAAAAGTTGAAATTTGTCATTATAATGCTTTAAGGATCTTACACATATGCATATGATTAACAAGTGTCTTTAATATACACCAACTTGTTTACAAGTGTTTTATATGTGTTATTTAATATTTACAAATGTTATTTTCTAATGTTTTATTCATGTTTTAAATGTTTTTTTCTTTTTAATAATTTTATTTAAGCTATATACATGTATTTATGTAATATTTAGATAATTATAAAATGTGAATTTATTTTATATAAATAAGCTTTGGATTTCAATAAATATTCATGTGAATTCAATAACTTCTATTTGATCAATTCATATAACATACGTTTATAAATTTGAGAAACTTATATTAATTCTTTATATAAAAATTTTAAAACAATTTATCTTATGTTAAAATTAAAATGAAAGAATATTAAAACAAATGAACCTTTAATTTAAATCTTATTTAAACAAAAGCTTAAAGTACATGTTTATAATAAATAAGAAATTAACTTTGTTATTTAAAATTTAAATCTCAAATATTATTTTCAAAACATTAAATCAAATTAACATTTCAAATTGCAATACTATATACTTATTAAAGTTTGAAAATACTTATTAAATTCAAATCAATACAATTTTCCATTTCTATTATATACAAATATATACATATTTCAAATGGAAAAACATTTTAACATTATATTTGTAAATTACTGTATTATATTTTAAAACAAATCTCAAATCACAATGTATACATTCATATATATTACAATTTGAATATAAAGTTTTAATTACTTTAAAACTTCCTATTTACAAGATATATCAATATATATATTACAAATAGAAAATATTTTTGATTAGCTTTTGAAAAATAAATCTTACCAATATTAAATTGCCAAAATAAATATTTCCAAATTAAAATATTATAAATTTTCAAAAGAATTAAACTTGCCAAGTTATATTGTTAGGAAAAATGTTGATAGATATTAACAAATTATTATTATTAGCCCTTTAAAAGAATTTAACTTGTCAATTTATAATGTAAAACGATCAAATTAATTTAATTATTATCAAAGATAATTAAATTGATATTGCTCAAATTTCCGGGTCGTCACATTCCTCCACCCTTAAAAGAATTTCGTCGCCTAAATTTGAAAGCAAAGATAATTTAATAACCCAGCAAAAGAATTTTCAAACAGCAATCACACAATCAATCATAACAACCAATTCAAACAAACAATTTTGTCTATCTAGACAAAATTATAAATAGAACTTCCTAATATTATCTAGAGTTTTCCAGGTACCTATTCTGGAGTACTCGCTCTACAGAATCTTAAGTAACTATACTACTATAACCAAGAACTCCCTCATCTGATCCTACAAATCTGAACAAGATATCAGATTAAACTCAAAATCAGCTCAACTGCCAAATCCTTCTGAGCTGCTGATTCTATCACTCAAAGAATCATACACATATTCCTCAAATATATGTAAAATACAATGAATTCCAGTTATCCGAACTAGCAATTCAATCCTGTAGATCGAAATCTAATCTCCAGAGAACACAGCAAAACTCAAAATACCTCCGGAGCTAGCTCTCCAGTTTTACCCAGTCTTATAATTCCTTTGATCGGATAAAACTAAAGCAATATCCAAATTTCAACTTCACATTCCAAATCTCCTCAATTCTTAACTGTATAACACTTCTGATGCTCCTGAGTCACCTTAAACTTTCCTGATTAGCCTAACCCTTGCTGATTGTTTCATGAAACAACCGGACCAACTCAAACCAATTTCCAGATCCTACTCAACAAAATCGATCTTTCAAAAATTTGCCGAAATCCAAAACATAATTCTATTCCACAAGCATTAGTGGACTTCAAATCTACGTCTCTTATCTGGAATAGCCAAACAGTTGCACTTGACAACCTTACCTTCCAAATCCTGAAAATTTCTTCATACTTGAATTTCCTGTAGAAATCCTCTAATCCAAGGAAACTGCAACTTCAGGTTGCTCCCATACTAGAATAACTGCTATCTTGCTTCCGCTGCACAACGATGATCTGGAGTAGATGAGAATGCTATCGAAGAACTCGAGCATAATCTTTCTCCATACACTATTCATCCGACTCATCAGATCTCTGTGACCCATTCCACTTGGTCAGAACATCCCAACAGAATCTTAACTAGAAACTAGATGGTCAATCCTTCTCCAAAGAATCCTGAGCTGCCTCACCAACTTTTACTTGCTCTAAGAGTCATCCCTCTACATGGTTGAACCATCGGTATTACTCGTGGAATCCAAATTGATAAGAAAACTCATTTCTCCGATGCTGGTAGACTTCTGATTTCCTCAAAAACATCCGGAAAATCGCTGACTACTTCCATAGCTTTCACCTCCACTTGAGATGCCTCAAATCCCAAATCAAAGAATACTCAAAGATTCCCAACCTAATCGCAAGTCACTTTTGCGCTCTTACTCAGTTCAGATTCCAAAGAACTATCTCCCAACAAAAACAGCTTTCCTAATCGAGGTCAATCTTCAAGAATGGCTTATCTACCAGAATACTGATAGATCATTTCCAGCAAATATCCTATTCTGCCGAGCCTTCCAAAGAAATGGATAAGCTTTCACTATCTGCCTGGTCTGCTGATAGTAGAATCCCAAAGATTTTTGAATCATCGAAGAAACGGATCCACGCTACTGCTTCCAATCTTCACTTCAATGATACTGCTAAGCCAAAAGATCATCCTTAACTACAAGCTTTTGAAACACAAAACTATCACCCAATTCCACCAAAAATCTTTGAAACAGGTAGACATCTCCTCTGGAAACTCGGCTCCAAACCAAACACCAATCACTTGATCTTCTTAAGGAAAACAATGAGACCATGTCCAAAATGAGGTAACTCATCGACCCTAGTCTCATATTTCAAAATGGATAAGACACGCTTACTTTAGATCCAGAAGATCCCTGAACACCCGAATCTTCCCTGCAGTAGGCATCACAGTGCCTCCAACACCATCTAAATCTTGCTCTAGAAGAATATCTTCAGAACCATCTATGGATAGTGTATCCCACCACACAGCTATCTCTTCCTGAAGCTATCAAGATACCATCACCTGCTTCGGCTCAGCTAACAGACTTAACTCTTGGAAATCCCGCTCACTTGAGAGCAAATCAACCTGTAACGATCCGTAAATTTAACCGGTTTTAATAACGTTACTAATTGAATTTTGGAATTTTAAACGATAAAATTTTGAAATATAAATTTGATATTTGGAATATGTCTAGTTAAACATAGCAACCGGTAAATTTTCGTCCGAAATTATGAAAATTAATTTCGTGCGTAAATTTACTTCAACTTAATCAGTTAAAAAGCGATGAAAATAAAACGTTTTCAAAACCAAAATATTTTTACATAGAAAAATTCTAAAACATCTTTTGAGCAAGTTGTCAGTTTACCGTTTTTCCAAATTCGGACATCTTTGGCTCCGTCGATCTTATTTTTCTGCGATTTTTATGCATTTTCGCTAGTATAAAAATTTCGAATTTTTATAATTCAATCAAATCATTGATATCCGTATACTGTTTTGATCGTCTCGTTGTGCTGATTCTTAAGGTATATTTGATTGTCAAATTTGGAGTCCGGCGTACGTTGTACTTAGCGAAACACCTTCCGTATCGTTCTCATTTTTGCGTCTTTTGGCTTCTCAAGTCTTTTCGATTTTCCACTGTTTCAACCAGCAGTTGTTTTATTTTCAAAATTCCCAGAAATTAATAATTATGACTTTAACTATTTCCAACGTTTAAATAATTTTGCCGGTTCACTTTTTCTGTTCCCAACGTTTTAATTTATTTATTTTCGCTCACTGCCTCTGTCTTGAGACTTTCATTTACATCTATTCACTCTCCACACTTTTAGGCCTGTTCATTTGTCTTTCATCAGCCTTGTTGTTTACAGAGGCTACCTCTCCACCGTGCTTCACCAAAGCCTTTTTATGCATGGATGAATCCATGCATCTTCCACCTGGAGAACAATTGAAAGGTTACATATATATGTACTCATGTGGCCTGTTATATTCAAGGCTTGCATTGCCTGTAGCTTGCGCAGGTCCGACCTCAACTCCTTCCCTCCGCATGAACTTGTCACCTCCCACGCTTGCTCGCCCTCGTCGCTCACACTCGGCCTTGCAACGAGATCCGCCGCTCACCTCGCCCGCGTTCCCTCCCCAAAGTTAGCCGTGCTTGCTTTCAACTCGAACCACTTCCCGCCATCTCCTTCCCACCTCATCCACATGCAACCATCCAAACGACCCTGACGGCACGCGGCCACCATCTCCGACCCATGCAACACCCACACTCGCTCCACAGTCTCATACCGCAGCCGCCTTTTCACTACCGCGTCTCCGTCTTCCCACCACACGTCAGCTCGCCCACGACAGCCCATCATAACCACGCTCCAACGACTGAGCAACCATCGCTGGCCGCGTTCCCTCCCTGTCCATGCCTTCTTCTCCTGACAATGTGAGTTATATATATAATTGGTACGTTTTTATTTATTTATTTATACAGTATGGATTTTTAAGTAAAAGCATATATAAATATAATTTTACTTATCTATCTATTACATATCTATTTTTCATATGAATTAAAACTTTAAAATGCCACATTTCTCTAGGTTGCGTGTGTATTATAAGTTATGTAATTTTATGCAGTAGATACACTTACCGTATACTATACTTTTGAAGTATTATATATACATAAAGTCATAGTATATGATATATCTGTTATATGTAAATTAGTATATGTATAAGTTTTGATGGTAAGCATATCTCCCGTCAGTTGTATATATATATATATATAATAAAGCATATTTATCATTTTATAGTTTGTATGGAGTCTGTTGTATGAATTGTTTATGAATAAGGCTTTGCATAAGTTTGCTAAGTATATATAGAAAAGACATATAAGTTTGTTATGTGAGTTATACTAGTTTGTATTAAGGCTACAACAATTTATATATATATATATATCATATTATAATATATTCGTATTACATATGTGGATAAAATTGAAATATGGAGTTTTGATTACAAAATAAAGTTTGAGAAAGGTTATGGAAGTTAATTTTTTTCTTCTTCTTTTGATTAGCTTAGTGCATTTGTTTATCTGGGTATAGCAAAGTTTTGGTTTCGAAAAAAAAAACAAAGAATTTGTTTAATGTGTTTGCATTTGGAAAGAATAGTGACATATGTATGTTTGGTTATTTATAAAAGCATATATGTTATACTAGCTTATAAATGATTTTTGTATATATTTTTATTATTGTGTGTGTGTGTGTGTGTCTATATATATATATATATATATATATATATATATATATGTAATGTAATAAGGTTTGTATAAATTTATTTGTCATTTTACGGTCAAGCGTATACATTTGGAATTTTGTTAGATGTTAGATTTGTAAAATTTAGAAGATTTGGAAATCTGTTAAAACTCTAATTTAGTGTAGTACCGTCAATATATATTTGTAAAACCATATGTTTGGAATTTAAAATATGATTTATTTTGATTTGTTTAAAATATTGGTCTTTAAAATAAGTGTGTTTGAATTTAAAAACATGTTTTGATATATGTATATAGTCATATATATTTGTTCATTTATACCATTGAACTTTATCAATCCAGTTTGATCTGATTTAGTCGATTTTCTTTTATCAGCATTGTCGTCAAAATTCGCGTTCAATCGTGCTTCGTTTGGAATTCGTGCTTGGGTCGTAACTACTCTCATTTTCTATTCTCTCTAGCCTCGAAAGGTGAGCAATCACTCACGATTAATGTTCTTTTATTTATTAAATTCGATTTCAATTGAAACGACAAATTGAAATATGCTGCTGTTATTTATTGCACTGTTATATATGCTATTACCTGTATCTGTTCACCTATGACATCTGACATCATTATCTGTTAATTATTTATGCCGTGATAATACAGTTTGGTTGATAATTGATTGATTGATTGTTGTTTATATTGGATGTAAATTGTAATGTATAAAGTAATAAATATTCTGCAATTGAATTTGACGTAGGATAGTTTAAAAATGTGAATCGACATATGTGTTGAATTTGATTAGTTAATTTGAATAATATGACCCCTTTTAATTGTTAAGTTAATCGACACGTAGAATTTGATAAATTACACTATGAACACGTAGAATTTGATAAATTACACTTTGAACCTTGAACGTATATTGGATAAATTGTTGTAGAATTAAAATTGAACGACAAGTGAAAAACCGTAATGTAGTAATCTTTAATCTACATGAAATGATAGTGTAGATTCTAGAAATAATTATATTAATTCGCACAAACAACAATGTGAATTAATACAATTATTTCGGGATTATTTGAATTGATTATTGGATTGTGTTTGATTGTTGTTATTGCTTGTTTATTTACTTTGACACCATCCTAGTTATCACACTGCAAGTTCCCTTTGTTATGTTTTGATTTTTTTGAATTGGAATTGGAATCGGGTTGAAATGATAAATACCCAAAATAAACTTGACTTAGGATAGAGAATTAAATAAATCGATTGGTCAATAATTTGATTTGAAATAAAATAAAGATTTTATTTGAATAATAAGATTTTGAAATAAAATTGGAACGTAAATTTTGATAAAAGGAAAATGTTAATATTGAAATCTGAAACAAATAGTAATGTAATAAATGATGAAACAACGTTGTTTGAAATGAATTATTTGACGATAAAATTTGGAATTATTCATTGAATTAAGTTTGAAATGATTTAATAATTAAGTTGAATTTATAATTAAGTTTGAATTTTTTAAGTTTTAAAATTATTAATAATTAAGATTGAAATTATTTAATAATTGAAATAGATTGAATTATTTGATAATTGAATAAAAATTGAATTCTTTGATAAGAGAAATTGAACTTTTGAATAAGTGAATTCGAACTTCGTTAATAAATGAAATTGGGTTTATTATTTAATTAAGTTTTGGAAAATTTAAGTAAGTGAATAAATCAAATTTAATTTCTTTAACAAGAAATAAAATGTGATTTATTGAAAAGAATGGGATTTATTGGAATCAACGTAAGACTTGTAATTTAAAGAATTGATTTGGCGAATTTGATTTATTTCAATTTGAAGTCTTGATATAATAAAGTTGAACGTAAGTAATGGATTTAAATGAATTGGAATTTAAATAGAAGTTGTTTTGAATGACAAATTTAACTTAACGAACATTGAATGAAATCGATAAATGAATTGAAATTAATTTGAATGTCAAATTAAATTAATTTAAAGGATTACAGAATGAAATTTATATATCATGAACTTGAATCAATATTTGAATTGTTTAAATAAAGGTTGAAATCGAATTATAAGATTTTGGAATGGTAATTTGGAAGTTTTGAAACGTAAACTTTGGAAATTGATTTAGAAGGCAACGAAATGTTGATTTTCGAATTTAAATTTTAATTGAAATTGATTTGGTTTTGAAATTTACTAAACGACCAATCGGTGTAATAATTATGAAAGTTATTAAAGAAACCAGAATCGGTTATGGATAAACTCTCTATCTAAACCGAAAACCACTTTAATAACTATACGCGGAGTGATGATCCAGAATGAAGTGGCTGGAATGATGTACGTGATGACTGAAGAAAGAGAACGATAATGGATAGCCTTGACACTTGTGTCAAATTGGAAATGACTAAAATCAGGAGCCATGCCAGGCCAAATGGGGTTAGCCACCTCGAGCGAACACACTTCTTCGTAACTATTACTCATTACTTGTGATTGATTGGTACACCTTCGGAATTTCAGGAGTGTTGTTTTGCGGTGTTGCGATCGCTGCGGCGATGCGTTCTCACCAGTCCGGATCAGGCGAACGGTAGTTTCACTACCTTGGGTATTGCCTCATGTGCCTTGTCATACTTGTATCCCTATATACGCGACCACTACGAATTTGTTTTGTGTTATACCTATGGAGTACTCCCTGATATCCCACTAGTTTACGGTGGAGTTACAGTGCTGTATAGACTATGACATTTATATAAAATGTGTTATGGGGGATAATGGTAATGCCTTAACACTATTTTGATACTTTATATTACTGATAGACATTATCTATTTAGCATACACTACTACATAGTAGATAGTTTAACGGATCTTTAGAGGATGGTGATTCCAACATCCTTTGAGTTACTTGTATTTCGATTGTTATTTCACTTGAGTTGGATTTATTGATATGAGAATATTAATCCTGACTCGAGTGTTTTGTGTTTTGCTTTACGCTCGGGTTAGACTGAGTGTACCAGTATTCGAGGCTCACCTTTGGAGTTGGAGCTTTACTTGAAGATCCAACCATCTATTCTGCTTCCAGTATTCGATGATCCCAGTGATGTATTCTGATTTGTATCTGATGTATCGTATTACTCTTCTGTTGTAAACTCTGATGTATCTTATATATTTATATAATAGCTTCATGAACTACTATCTCTTTTATTTCCGCTGTATATTATTACTCTGTGTCTGTGATTCTGTGATTATTTATTTACCGTATATCTGAGTTTTGCCAAATTTAAATTAACAATTCGGTATTTTTAATTATCCAAGTCCGAATGTGCGGATGCGAATAGTCCAAAATAGCGGGTCGTTACAGTTGGTATCAGAGCTTTTGGTAGCTCTAGGCAAACTTAGCATATAGGGTAAATGTATTTACAGAGTCACTCTCATTCGAGTTTCAATCTCTTCCTTTTAACTCAATTTCTTTGGATTTTGGAAAGTCCCCTCGATTTCGAAATTCATTCATGTCCCTCACTATTCGTTTTCTTTCCATTCTGGAGTATCCCATAACTCCACTCCGAATGATATCTAGAATAGATCGGCGGTCTCGCCAATCCAAAATTTATTTGTAAATGAGTAAAACTCCTTTACAATATGCATTGATTTACCGGAGATTTCTGTATCATCGGTTTACGATGCTATCTATTCCCTGCTATACCTGAATTCCATCTCTTTAGATCGAGCGTTGATTTACCTCGGAATTCAGCATCGATCTTATTCTTGGAGTTACGGACGACCCGGTTAAGGTTGCCCGTGAATTAGATAAGCCCATCTATCTCCCGAGTTTGATAATTGAATTATCTTATCTTCTGTTTCGAACTTATTATCGCATCAAAATTCTCTTTGATTTGATTCCCATCAAAATTTGAATCTCTATAATTATTTAGAAATCTATCTTTGTATCGTCGAGCGAGGAAGTGTATTTGTAAATTAATATTAAAAATGTTTTAAATGTTTATATATTGTGTTGTTTGAGTTGTTGAGGTTGATTTGGATTTTCGATCGATTCGTCTGATCAACGCTATCGATAGGATTTCCAAACACTTGAACCGAACGAACCGACACAATATTTTTTTTCAAATTTAGTAAATAAAATAATATTGAATGATTTTATTATATTAAAAAAAAATCTGAAATCAGAATGTTAATGAATCTGTTTTACGAAATGCAAAAAAATTTAATTTTCATTTATTGTTTTATAAATCATTGACTATTTCATAAAATAAATAAATGAATTTATAATTTGTTTATGATTTGATATAGAATTCAAATGGATTTAAATTAGAATTTGAGAATTTAATTTCCGGTGATTTCAAGTCTGGCTTTAAAGTTTTAAACGTATATTACTTAAAGTATTTTGAATAGAAATCTTTAAAAGAAATTTTAGATGTTTAATAAGTGCTCTTCTCTTTGTCGCTGGAAAATAATTTCGGTGATGACGGCCGCATCATCGACATTCATTTTCGAGTTTCGAAGTGGAGAGACTATTCTGTAGATTTGCTACGGTTTGTTTTGAAAAATAAACTGATTTGAAATTCTAAACATGACTTGATTTATAATATATATTGAGGATTTTAAATTTGATTTTCTATTTTATCTCTAAGTTGGTTGAAGCTAATCGGAAATTAATTCTTAAAATTTGTTAAAGGATGATTTTCAATTATAAAACCAAATTCTTTTTATATAAATACTTAACTTGAAATAAGCGAATTGTAAAATTTTATCTGGATAATACTCAATTGCGTTAAATATTACTTACCTAAATTTTCAAAAGTTAACTATTCAATTGAATATTAGACAGTATAAAATGTTGTTAAAGGAATTTATAAATAAATTGAGTGGTTAAATAATATAAATTTACTTAATATATATGTCATAGGATAGATAAAGTGGAATAAATTAAATAATAATTTGGAATAAAGAAGAATTAATTTGTCGAATAAACTATGATTATAATAAATGACTATTCAAATGTATGATCTTTGAAATTGTTAATTTAAGAAATTTGGATAATATACAATGTAAATTGTCTTTATAAATAAAATGTGAGTACGTATAATAAATGGTATTCACTTAAAATTTCGGTAATAAAATGTTTGGAGATAAATAGAATAATAAGTTAAATAAATAATAAGTGTGATGAATAGAAGAAAATTTGTTTGGAAGTTAATAAATTGAATCAAATCAACTTAAGGTAGTATCTTGAGTTAGTTGAATTTGAATTGAATTTCATTTGAAAGGAAACTTTTGTTTCTAACGTTAATAAATGTGAAATCAAATCAATTTAACGAAAATCCTGAATTTAAAGACCAATTGTTGAATATAAATTTATTTAAATAGAAATTGATATGGTTTAAATTAATTGTTTATAATGTAATTCAAGTTTATTTGTTTTGGTTGTTTCTATTCTCCTACTTCCTTCCTTTTCGGGGACGAAAAGTTTTGAGTGGGGGAGAATGTAACGACCCGTAAATTTAACCGATTTTAATAACGTTACTAATTGAATTTTGGAATTTTAAACGATAAAATTTGAAATATAAATTTGATATTTGGAATATGTCTAGTTAAACATAGCAACCGGTAAATTTTCGTCCGAAATTATGAAAATTTATTTCGTGCGTAAATTTACTTCAACTTAATCAGTTAAAAAGCGATGAAAATAAAACGTTTTCAAAACCAAAATATTTTTACATAGAAAAATTCTAAACAATCTTTTGAGCAAGTTGTCAGTTTACCGTTTTTCCAAATTCGGACATCTTTGGCTCCGTCGATCTTATTTTTCTGCGATTTTTATGCATTTTCGCTAGTACAAAAATTTCAAATTTTTATAATTCAATCAAATCATTGATATCCGTATACCGTTTTGATCGTCTCGTCATGCTGATTCTTACGGTATATTTGATTGTCAAATTCGGAGTCCGGCGTACGTTGTACTTAGCGAAACACCTTCCGTATCGGTCTCATTTTTGCGTCTTTTGGCTTCTCAAGTCTTTTCAATTTTCCACTGTTTCAACCAGCAGTTGTTTTCTTTTCAAAATTCCCAGAAATTAATAATTATGACTTTAACTATTTCCAACGTTTAAATAATTTTGCCGATTCACTTTTTCTGTTCCCAACGTTTTAATTTATTTATTTTCGCTCACTGCCTCTGTCTTGAGACTTTCATTTACATATATTCACTCTCCATACTTTTAGGCCTGTTCATTTGTTCCTTCATCAGCCTTGTTGTTTACAGAGGCTACCTCTCCACCGTGCTTCACCAAAGCCTTTTTATGCATGGATGAATTCATGCATCTTCCATCTGGAGAACAATTGAAAGGTTACATATATATGTACTCATGTGGCCTGTTATATTCAAGGCTTGCATTGCCTGTAGCTTGCGCAGGTCCGACCTCAACTCCTTCCCTCTGCATGAACTTGTCACCTCCCACGCTTGGTCGCCCTCGTCGCTCACACTCGGCCTTGCAACGAGATCCGCCGCTCACCTCGCCCGTGTTCCCTCTCCAAAGTTAGCCGTGCTTGCTTTCAACTCGAACCACTTCCCGCCATCTCCTTCCCACCTCATCCACATGCAACCATCCAAACGACCCTGACGGCACGCGGCCACCATCTCCGACCCATGCAACACCCACACTCGCTCCACAGTCTCATACCGCAGCCGCCTTTTCACTACCGCGTCTCCGTCTTCCCACCACACGTCAGCTCGCCCACGACAGCCCATCATAACCACGCTCCAACGACTGAGCAACCATCGCTGGCCGCGTTCCCTCCCTGTCCATGCCTTCTTCTCCTGACAATGTGAGTTATATATATAATTGGTACGTTTTTATTTATTTATTTATACAGTATGGATTTTTAAGTAAAAGCATATATAAATATAATTTTACTTATCTATCTATTACAGATCTATTTTTCATATGAATTAAAACTTTAAAATGCCACATTTCTCTAGGTTGCGTGTGTATTATAAGTTATGTAATTTTATGCAGTAGATACACTTACCGTATACTATACTTTTGAAGTATTATATATACATAAAGTCATAGTATATGATATATCTGTTATATGTAAATTAGTATATGTATAAGTTTTGATGGTAAGCATATCTCCCGTTAGTTGTATATATATATAATAAAGCATATTTATCATTTTATAGTTTGTATGGAGTCTGTTGTATGAATTGTTTATGAATAAGGCTTTGCATAAGTCTGCTAAGTATATATAGAAAAGACATATAAGTTTGTTATGTGAGTTATACTAGTTTGTATTAAGGCTACAGCAGTTTATATATATATATATATATATATATATATATATATATATCATATTATAATATATTCGTATTACATATGTGGATAAAATTGAAATATGGAGTTTTGATTTCAAAATAAAGTTTGAGAAAGGTTATGGAAGTTAATTTTTTCTGCTTCTTTTGATTAGCTTAGTGCATGTGTTTATCTGGGTATAGCAAAGTTTTGGTTTCGAAAAAAACAAAACAAAGAATTTGTTTAATGTGTTTGCATTTGGAAAGAATAGTGACATATGTATGTTTGGTTATTTATAAAAGCATATATGTTATACTAGCTTATAAATGATTGTTGTATATATTTTTATTATTGTGTATATATATATATGTAATGTAATAAGGTTTGTATAAATTTATTTGTCATTTTACGGTCAAGCGTATACATTTGGAATTTTGTTAGATGTTAGATTTGTAAAATTTAGAAGATTTGGAAATCTGTTAAAACTCTAATTTAGTGTAGTACCGTCAATATATATTTGCAAAACCATATGTTTGGAATTTAAAATATGATTTATTTTGATTTGTTTAAAATATTGGTCTTTAAAATAAGTGTGTTTGAATTTAAAAACATGTTTTGATATATGTATATAGTCATATATATTTGTTCATTTATACCATTGAACTTTATCGATCCAGTTTGATCTGATTTCGTCGATTTTCTTTTATCAGCATTGTCGTCAAAATTCGCGTTCAATCGTGCTTCGTTTGGAATTCGTGCTTGGGTCGTAACTACTCTCATTTTCTATTCTCTCTAGCCTCGAAAGGTGAGCAATCACTCCCGATTAATGTTCTTTTATTTATTAAATTTGATTTCAATTGAAACGTCAAATTGAAATATGCTGCTGTTATTTATTGCACTATTATATATGCTATTACCTGTATCTGTTCACCTATGACATCTGACACCATTATCTGTTAACTATTTATGCGGTGATAATACAGTTTGGTTGATAATTGATTGATTGATTGTTGTTTATATTGGATGTAAATTGTAATGTATAAAGTGATAAATATTATGCAATTGAATTTGACGTAGGATAGTTTAAAAATGTGAATCGACATATATGTTGAATTTGATTAGTTAATTTGAATAATATGACCCCTTCTAATTGTTAAGTTAATCGACACGTAGAATTTGATAAATTACACTTTGAACACGTAGAATTTGATAAATTACAGTTTGGACCTTGAACGTATATTGGATAAATTGTTGTAGAATTGAAATTGAACGACAAGTGAAAAACCATAATGTAGTAATCTTTAATCTACATGAAATGATAGTGTAGATTCTAGAAATAATTATATTAATTCGCACAAACAACAATGTGAATTAATACAATTATTTCGGGATTATTTGAATTGATTATTGGATTGTGTTTGATTGTTGTTATTGCTTGTTTATTTACTTTGACACCATCCTAGTTATCACACTGCAAGTTCCCTTTGTTATGTTTTGATTTTTTTGAATTGGAATTGGAATCGGGTTGAAATGATAAATACCCAAAATAAACTTGACTTAGTATAGAGAATTAAATAAATCGATTGGTCAATAATTTGATTTGAAATAAAATAAAGATTTTATTTGAATAATAAGATTTTGAAATAAAATTGGAACGTAAATTTTGATAAAAGGAAAATGTTAATATTGAAATCTGAAACAAATAGTAATGTAATAAATGATGAAAGTACGTTGTTTGAAATGAATTATTTGACGATAAAATTTGGAATTATTCATTGAATTAAGTTTGAAATGATTTAATAATTAAGTTGAATTTATAATTAAGTTTGAATTTTTTAAGTTTTGAAATTATTAATAATTAAGATTGAAATTATTTAATAATTGAAAAAGATTGAATTATTTGATAATTGAATAAAAATTGAATTCTTTGATAAGAGAAATTGAACTTTTGAATAAGTGAATTCGAACTTCGTTAATAAATGAAATTGGGTTTCTTATTTAATTAAGTTTTGGAAACTTTAAGTAAGTGAATAAATCAAATTTAATTTCTTTAACAAGAAATAAAATGTGATTTATTGAAAAGAATGTGATTTATTGGAATCAACGTAAGACTTGTAATTTAAAGAATTGATTTGGCGAATTTGATTTATTTCATTTTGAAGTTTTGATATAATGAAGTTGAACATAAGTAATGGATTTAAATGAATTGGAATTTAAATAGAAGTTGTTTTGAATGACAAATTTAACTTAACGAACATTGAATGAAATCGATAAATGAATTGAAATTGATTTGAATGTCAAATTAAATTAATTTAAAGGATTACAGAATGAAATTTATATATCATGAACTTGAATCAATATTTGAATTGTTTAAATAAAGGTTGAAATCGAATTATAAGATTTTGGAATGGTAATTTGGAAGTTTTGAAACGTAAACTTTGGAAATTGATTTAGAAGGCTACGAAATGTTGATTTTCGAATTTAAATTTTAATTGAAATTGATTTGGTTTTGAAATTTACAAAACGACCAATCGGTGTAATAATTACGAAAGTTATTAAAGAAACCGGAATCGGTTATGGATATACTCTCTATCTAAACCGAAAACCACTTTAATAACTGTACACAGAGTGATGATCCAGAATGAATTGGTTGGAATGATGTACGTGATGACTGAAGAAAGAGAACGATAATGGATAGCCTTGACACTTGTGTCAAATTGGAAATGACTAAAATCAGGAGCCGTGCCGTGCCAAATGGGGTTAGCCACCTCGAGCGAACACACTTCTTCGTAACTATTACTCATTACTTGTGGTTGATTGGTGCACCCTCGGAATTTCAGGAGTGTTGTTTTGCGGTGTTGCGATCGCTGCGGCGATGCGTTCTCACCAGTCCGGATCAGGCGAACGGTAGTTTCACTACCTTGGGTATTGCCTCATGTGCCTTGTCATACCTGTATCCCTATATACGCGACCACTATGAATTTGTTTTGTGTTATACCTATGGAGTACTCCCTGATACCTCACTAGTTTACGGTGGAGTTTACAGTGCTGTATAGTCTATGACATTTATATAAAATGTGTTAAGGGGGATAATGGTAACGCCTTAACACTATTTTGATACTTTATATTACTGATAGACATTATCTATTTAGCGTACACTACTACATAGTAGATAGTTTAACGGATCCTTAGAGGATGGTGATTCCAACATCCTTTGAGTTACTTGTATTTCGATTGTTATTTCACTTGAGTTGGATTTATTGATATGAGAATATTAATCCTGACTCGAGTGTTTTTTGTTTTGCTTTACGCTCAGGTCAGACTGAGTGTACAAGTATTCGAGGCTCACCTTTGGAGTTGGAGCTTTGCTTGAAGATCCAACCATCTATTCTGCTTCCAGTATTCGATGATCCCAGTGATATATTCTGATTTGTATCTGATGTATCGTATTACTCTTCTGTTGTAAACTCTGATGTATCTTATATATTTATATAGTAGCTTCATGAACTACTATCTCTTTTATTTCCGCTGCATATTATTACTCTGTGTCTGTGATTCTGTGATTATTTATTTACCGTATATCCGAGTTTTGCCAAATTTAAATTAACAATTCGGTATTTTGAATTATCCAAGTCCGAATGTGCGGATGCGAATAGTCCAAAATAACGGGTCGTTACACAACCTCACACTCCAAGAATATACTCCAATTCTTGAAAAGACTTCCTCTAGGATCAATGAAATCCTTTCACCAATCTATAAAGCATATTCGAGACGTTATTAGATCTACAATCTCGACAGATATTCCTTCCAACCACAACATATGACCCTCTTCCAATAGTGGTAATCCTATTACACACACTCTTACCTTATCTACCTCTATAACCTATGTTGGAAAATCCGAACAGATAACCCAACAGAATAGGTATATATATATATATGTATGTATGTATGTATGTATGTATGTATGTATGTATGTATGTATGTATGTATGTATGTCTATATATATATATATATGTGTGTGTGTATATATATATATATATATATATATATATAAATTACAAGTACGCTCTCTCAAGATAGACACCACTCCAGAGCCTAGGTATTCATTTAACCTAATGCTCTGATACCAACTGTAGCGACCGGACTTTCTACCACCAGAAAATCGCATCACTATTTAAGAAAGAAAGAGACAGAAGAGGAAAAGAAAGAGAAGAAAGAACCACAACACATCAGAATCTCACAGCGAAAGGAATGAAATATAATATATAACATATACATAGTATCATATACATCAGAATGCACAACTTACATCTCAATTTAGACAATTATAACACTTCTGTCTAATATACAATACAAGAACCACTATACAGAAAGACACACAGTGGAAACTCTATCTATATATCTACACGCTGAAGCCTTCTACTCCAAAGCTCCTCCAGAATTCGTCAAGGATAACCTGAATCACATGACTACTCATATAGAATATGAGTACCCAAGAGTTTAATAAAACAGAAAATAAACACTCGGGTCAGACAGGGGTCTGGTGTGAGTAAACGGTTTAAGATTGCTTAACTTTAGAAAATCCTTTGAAAAGGAAAGGTATCACGTAAGACTTCCCACACATAAACATGGAAAACTTTTTACCTTACGCTAACCAAAACATTTGATAGGAAATCCAGTGATATTATAATAGTGTCTAAGGTTTTCAAGTAAATATGAAATAGCCGAAACTGTTACATCTATTAAATTCCAACTACTAGGCACAAAAGTGGGTAATACAAACAAAACCGTAGGGTCTCGTAGGAAAAATGGGTTTCCAACAATGGCAAGCCTACTGGGGTACCACCCGTCAAATACGTGGCCTAGATCACCGTACCGAGGAGCCACCCTAACTCCCCTGCAACAAAAGCCCGGGACCATTCCTTACTGAACAATCCCGAACAAGACCACCCCATAGTTGGCTGCAGATCCAACCGCCCACAAAGCCGAAATAAAAAGGGACAACTAGACGGGGATGGATCTCGTCCTGTTTGGGCATGACCCACTTAACCTTGCTACACCTCTCCTGTTTTAGACATTCCCGGTCGATGAGGCTTGAGGCTAAGATTACCTTTGTAGGACACACTTATCTTAGAATGCTCATCGTCCACCTGACGATGTTTTGAAAGCATTCAATCCATACAAGTCCGTTCCGGGTTCGAACGGAACCGAAGGCACTATCTCGTTGCACTCATTTTGGAATCACCCTCAGAGTCAACGACCATAGCCCTTGCATTCTGAATCACCATCTCGAACCTATAAGTACTATTCCGTCAGACTCATCACGGAATCACCACCAGAGTTATACTGGCGGATAGTTCTTACACCTCGAGTCTTCACTTGCACTCCACTTGGCTTCACGACTTAACGTTTATTTTGGATCAGTGTGGTTTTCGGATATCCAAATATGGAAACCCGATCCCGGTCTCACCGAATCCAAACGCCATTTTAATGTCCAAGTTGTACTTAAGGGATTTAAACAGTAGATATTCAGAATATCACTTAAACATAAATGGATGATTCACATTATACAGATAGAAAGACCTAGGCTCTGATACCAACTGAGATGACCCGACTTCCTATCTCCAGAAAGTCGCATCATCTTGAAGAAAGAAAGGGATAGAAGAAGAAAAGAAAGAGAAAGAAGAAACACAACAACATCAGATAACTCACAGCGGAACGAATGAAATATAATATATCACATAAAATATTACATAGTATCATATTATATCAAAGTAAACAACTTATACAACACATATTAGACAGTTATAATCGTCTGTCTACCTATACAACTTAAGTACAACAGATACAGATACCAAACAAACACAACGGAACCATAATATATCTACACGTGGAAGCCTCCTGCTCCATATCTCCTCTAGAATTCGTCAAGCAAACCTGAATCACTTGACTACTCATACCCCTCAAGTTGCCAATCACCTTCGAACACTATCACAATCCTCAGATCATCAAAAACAACTCGAAATCAAATTCGAATGTTCAATCCACACCTGGAGCCAAAAACTGGAAACATCACCTCAAACCTGAAAAAGCCTCATTCTCGAATCTTCGACCACCAGAGTGCCAATACTTCCGGCTACACCATCGCCAACACCCAACCTTCCATCTCCCTGAATCTTGTTGCACTCGATCAACTAGGGAAGTTGTGCCAATCCAAAAACCCAACCTAGTTAAAACTAGGGTTACAAACCAGAAACTATCACCGCCCTCACCACAGCCTCTTGATCACCATCAAGCCATTTTTCCCAGATCCTCCGATCACTCCTCCATCAATACTGAAGATCCCGACCCTTAAGATCAAGTAGATCACCAGACACACCCAATTTCCATTTTCAGTTCAACCCAGAACTGCTCATTCATCCCATCACTAAAAACTATGATTTAGTTGTAAAAATCAAGTTTTAGTTTAGGTATTCGATTAATAATCCTGAAGCAATGAATTATAAAGTTTGAATTTTATGATATCCCGGAATTTCACACCCAATTTAAATATGATAATCTATATAATAAACTAATTTATATTGATAAATTTGTTAAATATTCAACAACAAATAAATAAATTGTAAGTATAAATTTATTCTAATTAAAAACCAATACATATATAAGGAAATGAATGTGTTCAAAATTGCATTCATATCAAATTTGATTTTTGAATTGGATTTTAAAATTTAATTTGTGTTTGAATTGATAAATTAAAAGATTTAAAATATGCCAATTTTTATTCTAAATTTTACTTTGAATATTAAGTAATATGCTCGTGATTTTTATTTAAGTTCTAACATTTATTTTATATTCATTTTTTTTAAGGAAATTGAATTTTTATTGGAATTTAAAATATAAAATTATATAAGAAAAACCAATTAAGAAAACATTTTAGTTTCTTTTTGCATGAGATAACACATGTTAACATTTAAACCATATTATTAAACATGTTTTATGAAACTAAACATTATTGTGACAAGTGTCATAATTTAGGTTTTATTTTATCTAAATCTATAAAACAAATTTTTAAAAGACTTTCTCATTTTTATCAAACAAGAAATTTTACATTCTTCATTTAAAAAAAAAATCTGAACTTCACAAATCACTACTTCTTCAACCAAATTCTCATACAAAACTCAGTTTTATCACCTATTAATTCAAGATCTGAAGCATATCAAGATAAGCAAGCAATTTCAAGAGGTGGGAAGGAAACCTGCAGTTCATTCATATCTTTTTCCAGCAGTTTGAATCTAAACAACAAAAACGGTGAGTAAATTTTTAAATCAAAACTTTAAGTATAATATTGTTGCATGTTGAATGTTAACTCTGAAATGCTCGCATGTTAATTGTTTTGTGAAGTAATTGTTACTGATTTAAATTTTGACTGTGCATGTTAAGGAAAGTCTGTAATTCATCTGTCATTTGAAGTTCAAAGAAAAATTTCTGAACAAAACCTCAAATCTAAATACAGCAAGTTAATACTGAGTTGGTATTTCAAGTGTGGAGTTTAAATTTAAATATGATTTAAGTGTTAAAATATATATGCAGATGAAACTGTTAAAACTGCAGAAAGCAAGAAATGCAGTAAAACAAAAATTATAGCTTGTAAATTTTGTTGAATTTTGATGAATCAAATATATATGCTGAATCTATAATGCATGTCATGAATTTTAATATTGAAATCGGAATTTTTAACTTACAATTGAAATTGAATTTTGAAATTTACTGAATTTGGGGCTTTCTTCAAATTCTCTTTACTGGATTGATTTTATGTTTTGAAATTTGAATTGAAGGTGTGTTTAATGTTGTATAACACTAGCAAAATACTGATTGAATTTATCATGCAATATAGAATTAGAAATTTGACTTTGTAGGGTTTGGGTTCTGTGTTTTTCGAGTTTGAGATTTTTGATCGCGTGAAGCATAGGGATGATCGAGTTTCACGTGGATTGGTGTGGAGTTGTGTTTGGATGTTGCGAGTGCATGGTCAAAGAGGGGAGGCGAATGGTGGTCGACATTGCCGTGGGTGATGGGGTTTTCCAGGCGTCTGCAGTTCGACTTTGGGTTCGAACAACCCAATTTCGCTTGAGCTCGTATTGATGGGTTCTGGAGTTAGATTGTGGGTCGAGGATCATAGTGGGATTTACGCGTGAGGTCGGCGGTGGCGATGGAGGCGCCGTGGTCTCGTGCATGTGCACGAGACAGTGTGTGTGTCAGTAAGCTTTCGTGCGCGAGTGGGTTGACTCGAAGGAACGCTCGAGTTTGGGTCGTGATTATCGCGTGTTGTGCTCGGGTGTGTGTGTGCTTTGCTCGTGAGTGATGTTGGGTTCAGGGGAGTGTTGTAGAAGGAAGGGAAGAGATGGAGTAGAAGTCGTGTTAGTTTGATTTTGGTCGAGTTAAGCAAAAAAATAAAGACAAGGTTTAAACTTGTCTTAAATGTAAATTTTGTTTTAAGTTAAATTTAACACTTTATATTTCACTACTTTATAAAATGTCAATATTTTATTTCAAAAAGAAAATCACATTTGATTTGTTGAAGTTTTGAAATAATTTTTCATCTTTAAATCCAACTCTTTAAAAAGTAATTTGTTTTAATGAATTGAAAATTTTAAATATGTAAGAGTTTTAAAGATGAATGAAAATTGTTTTGTTTTGAAGTTAATTAGATTTGAAATTAAAGTTTACTTTAGTTAATTAAAAATTTGAGTTGGAATTAATTAATTAATTTTGGTTAATTAATTGTTAAGATTTAATTAATTAATTATGAATTATTTAATAGGTAATTAAGGATTAAATTAAATAACAATTAATAGGTTATTAATTAATATATTAATTAATTTAAGGTTAATTCATAAGTGATTAATGATTGATTAATTAATTGATTAATGATTAATAAATTAGTGATTAAGTAGTTAATTAATCAATTAATTAAGAGTTAATTAATTAAGTAATTAAACATTAATTAATTGTAAATTAATTAAGAGTTAAGATTTGATTAATTAAATAATTAAGGATAAATTAATGAATAATTAATTATGTAATTAAGATAAATTTATTTTGTGATTAATTAAGAATTAATTAAGGTAATTAAGAATTAACTAAGGTTAATTAATTATAAATTAAGGGTTAATTAATAACCAATTAAGGAATGATTAATTTTTAATCAAATTTTAATTAATAAATAATTACGGTAATTAATTGATAATTAAATAAAGATTATTAATTAATTAAGTAGTAATTAATTAATAATGAGATAATTAAGAGGTGATTAATTAATTAAATGATTGTGATTAATTAATTAATGTTTGGTTAAGCAAGATTAAGTGATAAATTCTTAAGTAATTTATTTAATTTAAATTAATTAAATTAATTATGATATGGATTAAGTAGTGCTTGCTTGTTGATGATAGTTTGTATTGATATCTGAATATGGTTGATATCTGTTGAATGATAGTTGAGTTATATTCTATGATGAGATGTTGTATATCTGTGGTAGATATTAATTATTATCTGTTGATAATGATGTGTGATGCTATGTCTAAAATATGAATTGAATTGTTTAAATCTTTAAACAACTTGGCCTTTAAGACAAGTTTGGATTTCGATGAGACCGGGATCGGGTTTCCATATTTGGATATCCGAAAACCACATCGATTCCAAATAACGTTAGGTCGTGAATCTTATGTGAAGAATGAAGACTCGAGATGTAAGGGCTATCGTCAGTATAACTCTGTGGGTGATTCCGTAATGAGTTTGACGGATTAGTACTTATAGATTCGAGATGGAGAATCAGAGTGCAAGGGTTATCGTCGTTAACTCTGAAGGTGATTCCAAAATGAGTAACGATATAATGCCTTCGGTTTCGTTCGAACCTGGAACGAACTTGTATGGATTGAATGCTTTCAGATCATCGTCAGGTGGACGATGAGCATTCTAAGAGATGAGTTCTTTATAAAGGTAATCGTAGTCTCAAGCCTCATCAACCGGGAATGGCTAAAACAGGGGAGGTGCAACAAGGTTTCGTGGGTAGCCCCTACTTGAGAGTGAGATTTATCCCTGTCTAGAAGTCCCTTATTATATATTCGGCTGTGTGGGCAGTTGTTGGCCACAACTGCGGGGTTGTCTTGTTCGGAACTATCCAGTAAAGGGATGGGTCCGGCCTTGTGTTGCAGGGTATCGGGAGTGATCCTCGGTACGGTGATCTAGGCCCCGTACTGTGACGGGCGGTACCCCAGTAGCCTTGCCATTGATGGAAACTCATTTTCCCTACGAGACCCTACGGTTTTGATTGTATTACCCACTTTCGTAGCTAGTAGCTGGAATTTAATCATGTAACAATTTCGTCTATTTTCTATTTACTTGAAAACCCTAGACCCTATTATAATATCATTGAATTTCCTATCAAATGTTTTGGTTAGCGTAAGGTAAAAACTTACCCGTGTTTATTTGTGGGAAGTCTTAAGTGATACCTTTTGTTTAAAATGATTTTAAAGTTAAACAACTTTAACTGATTTACTCACACCAGACCCATGTCTGACCCGGAGTTTATTTTGTTTTTCATAAACTCTTGGGTACTCAAATTTTTATGAGTAGCCAAGTGATTAGGTTTGGATTAGCATATGTTTTGGAAGTTGGAGCTGGAGTCCAGACGTACTATCTATCTATAATCGCTGTAGTAGCATTTTGGTGTTATGTTTTGTGTTGTATGGGTTGGGAAAACTCTTATGAATGTCAGATGTAATGAAGTGGTATTATTTTGTGTACTCAAATATGTAAAACTATGTAAGGGATATATGTAATATTATATTTCATTCATTTCCGTTGTGAGATTCTGATGATTGTTGTTTCTTTTCTTTCTATCTTTCTATTTCTATCTCTTTCTTTTCTTATTGATGATACGTCTTTCTGTGAAATGAAAGACGGGTCGTCGCAGTTGGTATCAGAGCAATGGTTGAGAAACACCTAGGCTCTGATGTAGTATCTATCTTGAGAGTGCATATTTGTAATTTTCTTATATAACTATATCCCTATCTAAATTGATTGGATTACCTGTTCAGGTAGCCAATATGAGTTCAAGAGGCCGAAGGGGAAGAGTTGTTGGGAGTGCATCAACTGGTAACAGAAGAGAGCAGACTGATAATGAAACTGTTAATCCAGTTACGTCTCCAGCCAGTTTTGCCGCATTATGCAAGGATTTTGTTCATCTTGGAGGGAAACCATTTCAAAGATCAGAAACTATAATAGAAGTTCAAGCGTGGATTCGCTCCTGTGAGAAGATTTTTAAGAGCATGAAGTTATCAGATGAGCAGAAGAGAATAATGGCTGCATGGCAATTACAAGGTGGTGCCGCAGTATGGTGGAATTCAGTGACTGCTAATATCTCGGAGGATGGTATGTCTTGGGAAGAGTTTAAGGAAATGTTTGAGGAAAAGTATATGCCTGCTGCAGGGAGAACTCGGCTTTATCAAGATTTTCTGAATCTGAAACAAGGAAATATGTCTATAGCTGAATACGAGACTATATTCAACGAGTTATCTTGCTACGGTCCAGGACTTATAGACACACCTCTTAGGAAGAACGAGATGTTTGTCCAAGGGTTAAGGCCTGAGTATCATGAGAGAATGACTACACATTTGAAAGGGTCTTTTGTGGAGCTTATTGATATGGCATTAAGGTATGAAGATTTGATGAAGAAGAGGTCAGTGGCACAAGTTGCTGCATCAGGAGGGAATTCTTCTAACCAGAATAAAAGGAAATTCAATCCTAACTGGAAGAAGCAAAACAAGAAGAAGTCTGGGAACAATAATGGACCCCGAAGTGTCATATTTGTCAACAAGAAGACCATCTGGCAAACAAGTGTCCCAGCAAAGAATCTCAGCAGCAGCGGCAGCAGTATAGTGGACCAGGGTCAGCCTTAGTTCAGAAGTCTCTTTGCTTTAACTGTCACCAACCGGGACACATGATTAAAGACTGCCCGCTCCTTCATAAGGTTCAACAGAACAAAGTATTTGCTTTGGAAGGCGCACCATCAAACTCATCGAAAGGCAAGGGAGTTTTAGAAGGTACTTTACTTTTAAATGGAAAGTATATTAAAGTCTTATTTGATTCTGGTGCTTCTTTAAGTTTTATTTCCCTGGGAACTGTAGAGAATTTCTTACTTACCCCTAGTATCGTAGACAATCCCATTTGTGCATCAAATCCTATAGGAGGGGTAACCAAATTGGATAGGATTTGTAGAGATTTGAGAATCTCCTATCTATCCCATAGTTTTCCTGTGATCCTTATGTATTGGATTTTAAAGGTTTCGACCTTATATTGGGAATGGATTGGTTTGACAAATATAAGGCTATCTTATATTGCGATGAAAGAACAGTTTCGTTGGAAACTGATCTGGGTAGGATTGCCAGAGTTATGTGTGATAACTCTGGAATCCACTTGAGTAGCCTTTTACATGGAATAGAGACTTCTCAAGAAGAGGTTGTAGATATTGAAGTAGTCCGGGATTTCTCCGACGTATTTGAGGAAGTTAAGTGTTTGCCACCGCATCGGGAAATAGAGTTCCGTATAGATTTGGTTCCTGGAGCAGTACCTGTAATTCAACCTAGTAGGAGGATGGCTCCAAGGGAGAGGGAGGAATTAGTGAAGCAAACTCAAGATTTGTTGGAGAAGGGTTTGATTAGACCAAGTTTTTCCTGTTGGGGTTCTGCTGCAGTTTTTGTCACAAAGTCGGATGGGTCGCTAAGGTTCTGTGTAGACTACCGTGAATTGAACAAGGTGACCATTCGGAATAAGTATCCTCTTCCTCGCATTGATGATCTCTTCGACCAGCTTCATGGTGCATCTATCTTTTCTCAGTTAGATCTGGCATCAGGTTTCCATCAGTTAAGGGTAGCTGAAGACAGTATTCCCTTAACGCATTTAGGGGACCTAATTGTTTCTATGAGTGGTTGGTTATGCCTTTCGGTTTAACCAACGCTCCTGCTTATTTTGTAGATCCGATGAACCGAGTCTTTAGAGATGTTCTGAATAAGTTTGTTTTGGTATTCATCGATGATATTTTGGTTTATTATAAATCGGAAGAAAGCACAAGCAGCACTTGAGAATAGTTTTGGAAACTTTGAGAAGGCATGTGCTGAAGGCGAAGTTCTCTAAGTGTCCTTTTGGAAATCTGAAGTAAAAATTTTGGGCCACATTGTTTCGGGTGAGGGAATCTCTGTAGATCCAGCTAAAGTTGAGACTATTCTGGAATGGAAGCAGCCTCGGTCTCCTACAGAAGTTCGCAGTTTTCTTGGATTGGCCGGTTACTGCAGGAAGTTTATTAAGGATTATTCTAAGATCTCTTCTCACCTAACAAAACTGACAAGAAAGGGAGCTAAATTCAAGTGGACACCGGAATGTGAGGAAGCTTTCCAGAAACTGAAGACAAAATTGACAAGTGCTCCTGTTTTGGCTATTCCTGATGGTAAGAGCAAGTTTGAAATGTATACTGATGCCTGTATTGTTGGATTGGGAGCTGTGCTTATGCAGAATGGTAGAGTTATTGCGTATGCGAGTCGGCAGTTGAAGCCACATGAGAGGAACTACGCTACGCATGATCTAGAGCTGTTGGCTATTGTTTTCGCTCTAAAGATATGGAGGCATTATCTTTTAGGAGAAAAGTTTGAGTTATTCACGGATGACAAACCTTTCAAATATCTTTTCTCTCAAAAAAGATCTTAATCTAAGACAGCAGCGATGGGTTGAATTCTTGGCATCGTACGATTTGGATATTCTGTATACTCCGGGGAAGGCGAACGTTGGGGCAGATGCTCTTAGCAGAAATGCAGTTCTTTCTCTTTTGGAAGTGGTTCCATCTCTTCTGGAAAGGTTTTCATACAAGAAGGAATCTGATAGTAGGTTAAGAGGAATTATCAGAAGAGTTAGGAAGGGGCGGTGTCCTAGTTTTGAGATTGATGAGCGAGGAACACTAAGGATTAACGGAAGGATCTGTGTTCCAAATTTCAAGGAATTGAAGCAGGAGGTCTTATCTGAAAGTCATCGCTCTAGATAAAATATCCATCCAGGAATCTCGAAGATGTACAAGGATATGAAGAGAGTTTTCTGGTGGCCGGGAATGAAGAAGGATGTAATCAGATTCGTCAATAGTTGTGCTATCTGCCAGCAAGTGAAAGGAGATCAGCAGAAGCCATCTGGATTGTTACAACCTTTGGAGGTCCCGACATGGAAATGGGAAATGATTGCGATGGACTTCATCGATGGATTGCCTAGAACTAAGAAAGGGAATGAAGGAATATGGGTAATTGTGGATCGTCTTACCAAGAGCGCCCATTTTATACCAGTTAAAGCAACCCGTCCTGCAGTTTCTTTGGCAGAAATTTTCTTTAAAGAGATTGTGAGTTTGCATGGCGTTCCAGTCAGCATTGTAAGTGATCGAGATCCGATTTTCACCAGCAAATTTTGGGAGGCATTGCAATCAGCTTTGGGGACTAATTTGAGATTGAGTAAAGCATATCATCCACAAACAAATGGACAAACGGAAAGGCTAAACCGAATTCTAGAAGATATGTTGAGAGCCTGTGTATTAGATTTTGGAGGATCGTTGTAACATCCCGGAATTTTTAACAATATCAATTTAATAATCTGTAGTAAAAATTAAATTGATATTGATAATCTGATAATAATTATTCAAATAAATTTAATAATCTTCTTCAATAATTATTTAAATTGGTTATTTTATCTTTTAGAATAATAAATTGATTTCTATTTATAATACAAATATTTGGTTTATATTTTAAATAGATTAGCATTTGCTTTAATTTTTAATAAGTCAAGCATATTTTCTAGTTTTAGTAATTTGGAAAATTGGTTTTATTTAATATTTAAGTTTTTCAAAATTTAATAAATGATTTTGGTTTAAACTTAATAATTGAATCATGTTTTAAAAAATTCTAATATATATATTATAAATTGAAAGTTTTGATTTTAATTAGATCGAGGTTTTAAAACTATTTCATAAATAAAAATATGATTTTAATATTGATAAGAAAAATATTAAATGTTTAAAATTAAATTAGCTTGAGTTTTAAATTTAGAATAAATTTAACAAAAAAAGGTTTTATGACTAAATAAAATGAATATTTTGTAAAATGATTTTAATTTAATAAAAAGAGATTTATAAAAACAATATTAATATTGTATTATCTTTCTAAATAAGTTTTGAATAAGATTTGTAGTTTTTATTTCAAATTGAATTTATATGTATAACTTGATTTGAAATTGTTTGATTTTGAATTTATTTTGAATTTAAATTCCCAAGTATAAAATTTTAGTTGTTTTAATTTTTAATATGTATAAGTTTATTTATAAACATAGTCTGTTGTTATTTCTTTTATAAATTTATACACATATTCAAATTTAAATTAACAACTTAATTTAAGCTAAAATACATGCATTAACTTGTAAATAAATACTAATTACCTTTAAAGGATAACATGTGTTGCATTTTTAAAAGAGTAAATAGACAAGTGTCTAACTTTTGACAAATGTTAAATTTTGTTTTAAATTTTCTTATCTTTTATTAAAATCCGAGAATACATTTACAATCTTCATTCATGCATATATTTTTCTTTCTCCTTAATCAAAAGAAAAACAAAGATCAAACTCATCTTCGTATTTATCATAAAAACCTGTATATTAAAAGATAAAATCTGCACATCCAAAACTCACTTACTTCATATATACATATGGTTCATAAAATCTGCATCCACAAATTTATCAAAGATCAAATCTGCATACCTCAAATTCAAGCCTACTTGCATATCTCACTCCTTATGCAAAATCAACCTCTGTTTATCAAAATTCTGCATTTCCTCAAATTCAAGATGAGCCTGCACACTTTTGTTTTATCTGCATTCTGTTTGAACCTGGGTTGATTTAGCACCTGCATGCATGTGTTTGGGGAATTTAGCTACTGCGTCTACATCTACATGCAAGTAACTAGGAAGGAATCATGAGCATTTCATCAAGATTTTAACAGAGGAAATCAGGCCTGCATTTGTTTTCTGGAAAATTCAAAACAGTGGTCTGCATTCAAATAAAGGTGAGTAACAATTTATTTTAAGAACTAAATTAAAATGATATAGTTGCTTGAATTGTTTACTGATGAGTATGATGAAATGTCTGTATACATGTATGAGTTTGAATGCCTGCTTGATAGTGATGAATTCTTTCCTGATCTAAATTCCAGACTTAAAAATATAATTCAAAAATTCATGAACTCCAGCTCTAATCTATGTTTAGATGCAAATTTTCAAATAAAACATGTAGTACATCCTAAATAAAGTGTTAGATTTTATTCAAGATAATAAACTTGTTTCTGGACTCTGGAAACTGTAGGAACATCATGCATGTTCAATTTTAATCAAACCCAATCTAATTAATATGATAATTCAGTAATACAAATCAAAAACATAAACTGTAACTTGATTTTTAAATCAAGTTTTGGAATTTTTAGGAGTATGTTTCATTTACAGATTGTTCTTGAATAAAAATATGAATTTGAGCTAGTACTTGCAATCTAATACTTGAGGAAACATAGAAATCTTCTGGGTTATAGAAAAAGGAACGTAGGTTCTTAGTAAAATCAGAAATGAGGGTTTAATTGATTAGAATTGATGCAGTTTTGGTTTTCAGAATATAACCCTAGTTTTGTATGGGTTTGTGCATTGAGATGATTTGAAGTGTAGGTTTGGCCGAGTACTCTGGTGCTTGGGGAATGTGTAGTAGGTATGTGGAGGAGCTCGAGGCAAGAGAGGTGGATATCAAAATGGTCGGGGTGGCGAACTACGGCCGTTGACAGGTTTTGGGTTGAAACCTGTAAAAAATTTCCAGTTTTTTTTCAAATTTGGAGTTTCAGAGATAAATTTTTGAATGCTTTGATTTTTGTACGATTTGGAGATAATGTTAGTGGGTTGAGGGGTTTCTGGTTGTGGCTTGATCACCTGAGATGATTGGTAGAGGTGGCGGCGACGAGTTTTCAGGTGATGTATGTGGGTCTGTTTTGGGTTGGGGTGTTGCAGGGATGGTCTGTGAATGACTCGAAGTAAATGGTTTGAAGACTCGGAGTGAAGAGGCAGTAGACTCGAAGTAAAGTTTAGGTTCTCTCGAGTTGAACTTGTAAATTTCCAGGTTACAGAAAAACCTGTTTTTCTTTCTAAAATCTGGGTTTTAAACTTTTAAAATCTGTAGTTTTAGGTTTAAACTAAGATTT
Organism: Allium cepa; assembly: GCA_030765085.1. Classification (NCBI taxonomy): domain Eukaryota; kingdom Viridiplantae; phylum Streptophyta; class Magnoliopsida; order Asparagales; family Amaryllidaceae; genus Allium; species Allium cepa. Next base: position 621,079,130 of record CM060938.1, on the reverse strand, counting down.
AGGTTTAAAATTCAATTCTAGTTTGAATTTCTAATTTGAATTTAAATCTCAGTTTTTAAATAAAATTTAAGTTTCAAAAATTTAAAATTAATTAACTCTTGGTTTAATAAAATAGTTTAAACACTTACAGAGATGAGATTTTAAAAATATGAGTGTATTTGAGGTTATTTAAAATTTGGGAATTCAAAAGTTTAATTTGAATTTCAGGTTTAAATTTTAAAGAAGGTTTAAATTGAAGTTTTAAATGAAAGTGAAAATTTAAGTTATTAAACGTTTTGAAATGGATTGGACTTAAAAAATTTTATATAACATTTGTTTGACTTGCAATTTAAAAAGTTTTAAATTATTTAAAACTTTGATAAGTTTAAAATTATTCTATTTTAACTTCAATTTAAATTGAAATTTAAAGGTAATTTCAAAAGTACTTAGTTTTGAATTAAATTGTTTTAAACATAACTAAGTTATGTTTATCTTGAAATTTAAATTAAGATTTATGTTTTTAAATTAATTAAGAAGGTAATTAAGGTTAATTAATTAATTAAATTAATTAATTGAATTCTGAATTAATAATTGATTGATGATTAATCAATTTATAATTAAGATCATTAATTAAGTTATTAATTAATGATGAATGAGTATTAATTATGTAATTAAGTTTTAAATTAAGAATAATTAATTTTAATTAATAAATGATTAAAGATATTTTAAAAGGTAATTATTTTAAGTTAATTACCTTATAAAATAATTTCAGGATGGTTAATGAAGAACATTAACCATGATTATTTAACAATAAATTAATATGGTTAATTTTTATAATTAATTAGATTAATTAATTTAATAATAATCAATTATAAATGGTTAGAGAGTAATTACTTGATAAGGTAATTAAGAATTTAATTCCTTAATGTAATTAATTTAATTTAATGAGATTGTTTAATTTAATTAATTAAGTTTAATTAATTATAAACACTTGAGTTTTATAAATAATTACTTTATGTAATTAAGGAATTGGAAATTACTCAGTTAAGTAATTGATTAATAATTACATGATTGTAATAAAGTAGAGATGTTTAAGTGTGAGGTAATTTGTTTTAATTTATTTAATAATTAATCAAGGGATTAATTAAATAATAAATTAAGGATAATTAATTTGGTTCGAATATAGTAATTAAGTTAGTTAATTACTAAATGTAATTAATCTGTGATGATGATTAATAATTATAAGTTAATTACTTAAGGTAATTAATAATTAAGGATCATTAATTATTTTAATTAATGGTGTAATTAAAGCTGATTAATTATGATTAATTAATCAACAATAAGTAATTAAAGGTAATTAATTAGTTAATTAAGTAAGTATTAATGTAATTAATTATGATTAATTAATTAATTAAAGTAATTAAAGGTTAATTACTGTTTAGTTGTGAATAATTAATTTTGTGAAATTAATTAGGGATAATTACATGAATATAATTAAGGGTAATTAATCATGGGTGATTAATTAAGGTAATTAATAAATGATTAATAAATTGATTCTAATCAATTAAACAATTGAGTAAGCAAGATTTATGTTGGTGAAGTAATTAATTTAATTTATTTTAAATTAATTAAAGATAGAGTAATTAATTTAATTCATTTTAAATTAATTAGAGTTAGTGATAGTTAATTTAATTCATTTTAAATTAATTATATTGCGATAAGTAAATCTTTGCTTATGGGTAAATGGATGGCATTGATTGTCTTGAATGCTTTGTGATCTCAGTAATGAGATAAATATATTGTGTGGTATGGATGTTTGATTGTATTGTGATGATAACTTAGATTATCTATTGTGATGGTGATATATGTTATATCTATTTGATATTGATAATGTGGGTTACCTGTTATGTGATAATGTTGATTATAAGTTATGATTTATGAATTATCTATCTGTGTGTATATAGATACTATATTAAATTGTTTTAAAACAACTTGGACCTTAAAAGACACGCTTTGGTTTTCGATGACACCGGGATCGGGTTTCCATATTTGGATATCCGAAAACCACATCGATTCCAAATAACGTTAGGTCGTGAATCAAAGTGGAGCTTTGTGAAGACTCGAGGTGTAAGGACTATGAGTCAGTATAACTCTGTGGGTGATTCCGTAATGAGTTGACGGAATTAGTTCTTATAGATTCGAGATGGTGGATTAGAGTGCAAGGGTTATTGTCGTTAACTCTGAGGGTGATTCCAAAATGAGTGTAACGAGATAATGCCTTCGGCTTCGTTCGAACCCGGAACGAACTTGTATGGGTTGAATGCTTTCAGAACATCATCAGGTGGACAATGAGCATTCTAAGTGATATGTCCTATAAAGGTAATCGTAGCCTCAAGCCTCATCAACCGGGAATGGCTAAAACAGGGAAGGTGCATCAAAGTTTCGTGGGTCGCGCCCACTGGAGAGCAAGATTGATCCCTGTCTAGAAGTCCCTTCATATTCAGCTGTGTGGGTGGTTGCTAGCTACAACCACGGGGTTGTCTTGTTCGGAACTATTCAGTAAGGAATGGGTCCGGCTTTGTGTCGCAGGGGATCGGGAGTGATCCTCGGTACGTTGATCTAGGCCACGTACTCTGACGGGCGGTACCTCAGTAGCCCTGCCATTGTATGGAACCCAAAATCCAATAAGTGCCAACGGTTTTGATTGTATTACCCACTTTTATGGCTAGTAGCTGGAATTTAATCATGTAACAATTTCGGCTATTTCTTATTTATTTGAAAACCCTAGACACTATTATAATATCATCGGATTTCCTATTAAATGTTTTGGTTAGCGTAAGGTACATTTTTTTCCATGTTTATGTGTGGGAAGTCTTACGTGATACTTTTCTTTTCAAAAGGTTTTTGAAAATTAAGCAATTTTAAACTGTTACTCACACCAGACCCATGTCTGACCTGGAGTTCATTTTTGTTTTCATAAACTCTTGGGGTACTCAAATTTTTATGAGTAGTCAAGGGAATTCAGGTTAGGATTCAGGTTAGCTTTGACGAATTATGGAGGAGCAATGGAGCAGGAGGCTTTCGCATGTAGATATATATCTAGTATTCCGCTGTGTGTTCTCTGAGTTGTTGTATTGAGTTGTATAACTAGACAGGTGTTTATAACTGTCTAATATGTGTTGTATATCTGTGTACTCTGATAATTGTTGTAAACTATGTTATATTTATGTTATTAATATAATGTATTCGTTTCGCTGTGTAGATTCTGATGTTGTTTCTTTCTTCTCTTCTTTCCATTCTCTTTTCTATCACTTTCTTTCTTCTTAATGATGCGACTTCCTAGTACTTGGAAGCCGGGTCGTTACATTGTGGTATCAGAGCATTTGGCTGAGTGAATACCTAGACTCTGAAGTGTTTCTTTCTTTAGGGAGCATTAGGTTGAGTGAATACCTAGGCTCTGTAGTGGTGTCTTTCTTGAGAGAGCATACTTGTAATTTTTAATATATATATATATATATATATATATATATATATATATATTTCTACCTATCTGTTGGGTTACCCGTTCAGGTTTTCCACTATAAGTTATGAAGATAGATGGGGTAGTAGTGTGTGTAACACGATTACTACCATTGGTTGGAGTTTGAATGTTTGAGGTTGGAGGTGTTCTGTTGAGACTATAGACCTAATACCGTCTCGAGTAAGTTCTATAGTAATGAAGAACTTCATTAATCTCTGAAGGAAACCTGTTAAGGTTCGGAGTTTATTTCTGAAGTTGAGTGAGAAGTGTTTGGATCTGTTGGTTAGGCAGAAGCAAGTAATGGTATTTTGAATACCTCAGGAAATAGTAGCTGCGTGATGAGATGCAGTGACTATGGATGTTCCCGAAGATGTTTTCTTTGGAACAAGTTTAAGGAGGCGAGTCTGCTTCAGTGTTGTGGTTGTGTTCAGCTTGAGTTTCTGTTTGCTTTGAGGTTCGAGTTTCTCGAAGAGCTTTGTTTTGGAATTCTTTGGCATCTGTGGCAGCAGTGCAGTTTGGAGTTCAGAAGCAGTTGAGTGGACCCATTTCTTTGATGGGTTGGCTAGTGAAGAGTAAGCTGTTCTTTTTGGTTTAGTGGATCGCAAAAGTGACTTGCGATTGTTTGAGTTTGTCTTGGATTATCTGAGTTTTTCTGGATGTCTTCAGAAAGTCAGAGTTTTGTTCGTATCAAGAGATTGAGTTTTCTTATCGTCTGGAATTCCAGGAATGGTGCCGGTGTTTCAGCTTTATAGAAGAATGGTTCCTAGAGATTGAGATGGTGTAGCATCTCAGAGTTTTTGAGGAACTTATGAAAGTTCTTATGGATTTGTTGAATCATATCTCTGGGGTGAGTTGTCCTGTTTGTGGTTGCATTCTTCTTCAGCATTCTCTTCTACTTTAGATCAGAGTTGAGCAGCGGAAGCAGTTGGGAAGTGTATCTGCTTTTCTTTTTTTGGACAGAAGAAGTTGTTGTCTTCTGATGTTGAGGAGTTGAGTTTGAGTTCTTGATCTTGGTTGATCTTGAGGAGATCATTTTGTTGAGTTGATTGGTCTAGTCTGTTTCTAGAAGCATCAGCGTAGGTTGAGCTGATCAGTTAAGGTTGTAGACAGCCTAGGATCGTCTGTAGAGATTTTGTGGATAAGAGTCAGAGGATCTTGGATTCTGAAGTCGAAGATTTAATTTTGGATAAGTTTTCTTCGATCTTAAGTGAGCTATAAGTTTTGGTAAGTCTGAGAAGTTAGCTCTATATTGTTTTGGATCTTTTCTGTGATCTAGTAGATTAAGTGATTGATCTATAGGATTGAATTGCCAGTTTGGATAACTGGAATTTGATGAGTTTCACGTATCTCTGAGGGAGTACGTGTATGATCTATCTCTGGTTGTGGAACCAGCAGTTATGGAGTTTTAGTTGTTGAGTCAGACTCGTATGCAGTCTGATATCTTGTCTAGTGTTATAGATATAGTTGTATAGGAGCTTTGTAGCTTCATAGTATTGTTTGTTTGGATTCTCTAGAACGAGTATCCCGGTATATATATATATATAACTGGGGAAACTCGATAAAAATTCTATCCAGAATTTGTCTAGATAATTAGATTTGTTTGATTGGTTGAAGTGGTTGTTTGGCTGTTAGCTTATGTTTAATATATGCTTGTGTTTTAAAATTAAAATTTAATGAGATTATTAAATTACCTTTGTTTTAAATTTCGAGGACGAAATTCTTTTAAGGGGGATGGATTGTAACATCCCGGAATTTTTAACAATATCAATTTAATAATCTGTAGTAAAAATTAAATTGATATTGATAATCTGATAATAATTATTCAAATAAATTTAATAATCTTCTTCAACAATTATTTAAATTGGTTATTTTATCTTTTAGAATAATAAATTGATTTCTATTTACAATACAAATATTTGGTTTATATTTTAAATAGATTAGCATTTGTTTTAATTTTAAATAAGTCAAGCATATTTTCTAGTTTTAGTAATTTGGAAATTTTGTTTTATTAAATATTTAAGTTTTTCAAAATTTAATAAATGATTTTGGTTTAAACTTAATAATTGAATCATGTTTTAAAAAATTCTAATATATATATTATAAATTGAAATTTTTGATTTTAATTAGTATTAAGGTATTAAAACTATTTCATAAATAAAAATATGATTTTAAAATTGATAAGAAAAATATTAAATGTTTAAAATTAAATTAGCTTGAGTTTTAAATTTAGAATAAATTTAACAAAAAAAGGTTTTATGACTTAATAAAATGAATATTTTTTAAAATGATTTTAATTTAATAAAAAGAGATTTATAAAAACAGTATTAATATTGTATTATCTTTCTAAATAAGTTTTGAATAAGATTTGCAATTTTTATTTCAAATTGAATTTATATGTATAACTTGATTTGAAATTATTTGATTTTGAATTTATTTTGAATTTAAATTCCCAAGTATAAAATTTTAGTTGTTTTAATTTTTAATATGTATAAGTTTATTTATAAACATAGTTTGTTCTTATTTCTTTTATAAATTTATACACATATTCAAATTTAAATTAACAACTTAATTTAAGCTAAAATACATGCATTAACTTGTAAATAAATACTAATTACCTTTAAAGGATAACATGTGTTGCATTTTTAAAAGAGTAAATAGAAAAGTGTCTAACTTTTGACAAGTGTTAAAATTTGTTTTAAATTTTCTTATCTTTTATTAAAATCCGAGAATACATTTACAATCTTCATTCATGCATATATTTTTCTTTCTCCTTAATCAAAAGAAAAACAAATATCAAACTCATCTTCATATTTATCATAAAAACCTGCATATTAAAAGATAAAATCTGCATATCCGAAACTCACTTACTTCATATATACATTCTGTTCATAAAATCTGCATCCACAAATTTATCAAAGATCAAATCTGCATACCTCAAATTCAAGCCAACCTGCATATCTCACTCCTTATGCAAAATCAACCGCTGTTTATCAAAATTCTGCATTTCTCAAATTCAAGATGAGCCTGCACACTTTTGTTTTATCTGCACTCTATTTGAACCTGGGTTGATTTAGCACCTGCATGCATGTGTTTGGGGAATTTAGCTACTGCATCTACATCTACATGCAAGTAACTAAGAAGGAATCATGAGCATTTCATCAAGATTTCAACAGAGGAAATCAGGCCTGCATTTGTTTTCTGGAAAATTCAAAACAGTGGTCTGCATTCAAATAAAGGTGAGTAACAATTTATTTTAAGAACTAAATTAAAATGATATGGTTTCCTGAATTGTTTACTGATGAGTATGATGAAATGTTTGTATACATGTATGAGTTTGAATGCCTGCTTGATAGTGATGAATTCTTTCCTGATCTAAATTCCAGACTTAAAAATATAATTCAAAAATTCATGAACTCCAGATCTAATCTATGTTTAGATGCAAATTTTCAAATAAAACATGTAGTATATCCTAAATAAAGTGTTAGATTTTATTCAGGATAATAAACTTGTTTCTGGACTCTGGAAACTGTAGGAACATCATGCATGTTCAATTTTAATCAAACCCAATCTAATTAATATGATAATTCAGTAATACAAATCAAAAATATAAACTGTATCTTGATTTTTAAATCAAGTATTGGAATTTTTAGGAGTATGTTTCATTTACAGATTGTTCTTCAGTAAAAATATGAATTTGAGCTAATACTTGCAATCTGATACTTGAGGAAACATAGAAATCTTCTGGGTTATAGAAAAAGGAACGTAGATTCTTAGTAAAATCAGAAATGAGGGTTTAATTGATTAGAATTGATGCAGTTTTGGTTTTCAGAATATAACCCTAGTTTTGTATGGGTTTGTGCATTGAGATGATTTGAAGTGTAGGGTTGACCGAGTACTCTGGTGCTTGGGTAATGTGTAGTAAGTATGTGGAGGAGCTCGAGGCCGGAGAGGTGGATATCAAAATGGTCGGGGTGGCGAACTACGGCCGTTGACAGGTTTTGGGTTGAAACCTGTAAAAAAATTCCAGTTTTTTTTGAATTTGGGGTTTCAGAGATAAATTTTTGAATGCTTTGATTTTTGTTCGATTTGGAGATAATGTTAGTGGGTTGAGGGGTTTCTTGTTGTGGCTTGATCACCAGAGATGATCGGAAGAGGTGGCGGGGACGAGTTTTCTGGTGATGTATGTGGGTCTGTTTTGTGTTGGGGTGTCGCAGGGATGGTCTGTGAATGACTCGAAGTAAATGGTTTGAAGACTCGGAGTGAAGAGGCAGTAGACTCGAAGTAAAGTTTAGGTTCTCTCGAGTTGAACCTATAAATTTCCAGGTTACAGAAAAACCTGCTTTTCTTTTTAAAATCTGGATTTTAAACTTTTAAAATCTGTAGTTTTAGGTTTAAAATTCAATTCTAGTTTGAATTTCTAATTTTGAATTTAAATCCCATTTTTAAATAAAATTTAAGTTTCAGAAATTTAAACTTAATTAACTCTTGGTTTAATAAAATAGTTTAAACACTTATAGAGATGAGATTTTAAAAATATGAGTGTATTTGAGGTTATTTAAAATCTTGGAATTCAAAATTTTAATTTGAATTTCAGGTTTAAATTTTAAAGAAGGTTTAAATTGAAGTTTTAAATGAAAGTGAAAATTTAAGTTATTAAAGGTTTTGAAATGGATTGGACTTAAAAAAATTTATATAACATTTGTTTGATTTGCAATTTAAAAAGTTTTAAATTATTTAAAACATTGATAAGTTTAAAATTATTCTATTTTAACTTGAATTTAAATTGAAATTTAAAGGTAATTTCAAAAGTACTAGTTTTGAATTAAATTGTTTTAAACATAACTAAGTTATGTTTATCTTAAAATTTAAATTAAGATTTATGTTTTTAAATTAATTAACAAGGTAATTAAGGTTAATTAATTAATTTAATTAATTAATTGAATTCTGAATTAATAATTGATTGATGATTAATCAATTTACAATTAAGATCATTAATTAAGTTATTAATTAATGATGAATGAATATTAATTATGTAATTAAGTTTTAAATTAAGAATAATTAATTTTAATTAATAAATGGTTAAAGATATTTTAAGTGGTAATTAATTTAAGTTAATTACCTTATAAAATAATTTAAGGATGGTAAATGAAGAACATTAACCATGATTATTTAACAATTAATTAATATGGTTAATTTTTATAATTAATTAGATTAATTAATTTAATAATAATCAATTATAAATGGTTAGAGAATAATTACTTGATAAAGTAATTAAGAAATTAATTCCTTAATGTAATTAATTTAATTTAATGAGATTGTTTAATTTAATTAATTAAGTTTAATTAATTATAAACACTTGAGTTTTATAAATAATTACTTTATGTAATTAAGTATTTGGAAATTACTCGGTTAAGTAATTGATTAATAATTACATGATTGTAATTAAGTAGAGATGTTTAAGTGTGAGGTAATTTGGTTTAATTTATTTAATAATTAATCAAGGGATTAATTAAATAATAAATTAAGGATAATTAATTTGGTTTGAATATAGTAACTAAATTAGTTAATTACTAAATGTAATTAATCTGTGATGATGATTAATAATTATAAGTTAATTAAATTAAGGATCATTAATTATTTTAATTAATGGTGTAATTAAAGCTGATTAATTATGATTAATTAATCAATTATAAGTAATTATAGGTAATTAATTAATTAAGTATCAATGCAATTAATTATGATTAATTAATTAATTAAAGTAATTAAAGGTTAATTACTGTTTAGTTGTGAATAATTAATTTTGTGAAATTAGTTAGGGATAATTACATGAATATAATTAAGGGTAATTAATCATGGGTGATTAATTAAGGTAATTAATAAATGATTAATAAATTGATTCTAATCAATTAAATAATTGAGTAAGCAAGATTTATATTGGTGAAGTAACTAATTTAATTTACTTTAAATTAATTAAAGATAGAGTAATTAATTTAATTCATTTTAAATTAATTAGAGTTAGTGATAGTTAATTTAATTCATTTTAAATTAATTATATTGTGGTAAGTAAATCTTTGCTTATGGGTAAATGGATGGCATTGATTGTCTTGGATGCTTTGTGATCTCAGTAATGAGATAAATATATTGTGTGGTATGGATGTTTGATTGTATTGTGATGACAACTTAGATTATCTATTGTGATGGTAATATATGGTATATCTATTTGATATTGATAATGTGGGTTACCTGTTATGTGATAATGTTGATTATCAGTTATGATTTATGAATTATCTATCTGTGTGTATATAGATACTATATTAAATTGTTTTAAAACAACTTGGACCTTAAAAGACACGCTTTGGTTTTCGATGAGATCAGGATCGGGTTTCCATATTTGGATATCCGAAAGCCACATCGATTCCAAATAACGTTAGGTCGTGAATCAAAGTGGAGCTTTGTGAAGACTCGAGGTGTAAGGACTAGGAGTCAGTATAACTCTGTGGGTGATTCCGTAATGAGTTGACGGAATTAGTTCTTATAGATTCGAGATGGTGGATTAGAGTGCAAGGGTTATTGTCGTTAACTCTGAGGGTGATTCCAAAATGAGTGTAACGAGATAATGCCTTCGGCTTCGTTCGAACCCGGAACGAACTTGTATGGGTTGAATGCTTTCAGAACATCGTCAGGTGGACGATGAGCATTCTAAGTGATATGTCCTATAAAGGTAATCGTAGCCTCAAGCCTCATCAACCGGGAATGGCTAAAACAGGGGAAGTGCAGCAAAGATTCGTGGGTCGCGCCCACTAGAGAGCAAGATTGATCCCTGTCTAGAAGTCCCTTCATATTCGGCTGTGTGGGTGGTTGCTAGCTACAACCACGGGGTTGTCTTGTTCGGGACTATTCAGTAAGGAATGGGTCCGGCTTTGTGTCGCAGGGGGTCGGGAGTGATCCTCGGTACGTTGATCTAGGCCACGTACTGTGACGGGCGGTACCCCAGTAGCCCTGCCATTGTATGGAACCCAAAATCCAATAAGTGCCAACGGTTTTGATTGTATTACCCACTTTTATGGCTAGTAGCTGGAATTTAATCATGTAACAATTTCGGCTATTTCTTATTTATTTGAAAACCCTAAACACCATTATAATATCATCGGATTTCCTATTAAATGTTTTGGTTAGTGTAAGGTAAAAACTTTTCCATGTTTATGTGTGGGAAGTCTTACGTCATACTTTTCTTTTCAAAAGGTTTTTGAAAATTAAGCAACTTTAACCTGTTACTCACATCAGACCCATGTCTGACCCGGAGTTTATTTTTGTTTTCATAAACTCTTGGGGTACTCAAATTTTTATGAGTAGTCAAGGGAATTCAGGTTAGGATTCAGGTTAGCTTTGACGAATTATGGAGGAGCAATGGAGCAGGAGGCTTCCGTGTGCAGATATATATCTAGTATTCCGCTGTGTGTTCTCTGAGTTGTTGTATTGAGTTGTATAACTGGACAGGTGTTTATAACTGTCTAATATGTGTTGTATATCCATGTACTCTGATAATTGTTGTAAACTATGTAATATTTATGTTATTAATATAATTTATTCGTTCCGCTGTGTATATTCTGATGTTGTTTCTTTCTTCTCTTCTTTCTATTCTCTTTTCTATCCCTTTCTTTCTTCTTAACGATGCGACTTCCTGGTACTTGGAAGTCGGGTCGTTACATTGTGGTATCAGAGCATTAGGCTGAGTGAATACCTAGACTCTGAAGTGTGTCTTTCTTTAAGGAGCATTAGGTTGAGTGAATACCTAGGCTCTGTAGTGGTGTCTTTCTTGAGAGAGCATACTTGTAATTTTTAATATATATATATATATATGTATATATATATATATATATATATATATTTCTACCTATCTGTTGGGTTACCCGTTCAGGTTTTCCAATATAAGTTATGAAGATAGATGGGGTAGTAGTGTGTGTAACACGATTACTACCGTTGGTTGGAGTTTGAATGTTTGAGGTTGGAGGTGTTCTGTTGAGACTGTAGACCTAATACCGTCTCGAGTAAGTTCTGTAGTAATGAAGAACTTCATTAATCTCTGAAGGAAACATGTTAAGGTTCGGAGTTTATTTCTGAAGTTGAGTGAGAAGTGTTTGGATCTGTTGGTTGGGCAGAAGCAAGTAATGGTATTTTGAATACCTCAGGAAATAGTAGCTGCGTGATGAGATGCAGTGACTATGGATGTTCCCGAAGATGTTTTCTTTGGAACAAGTTTAAAGAGGTGAGTCTGCTTCAGTGTTGTGGCTGTGTTCAGCTTGAGTTCCTGTTTGCTTTGAGGTTCGAGTTTCTCGAAGAGCTTTGTTTTGGAATTCTTTGGCATCTGTGGCAGCAGTGCAGTTTGGAGTTCAGAAGCAGTTGAGTGGACCCGTTTCTTTGAAGGGTTGGCTAGTGAAGAGTAAGCTGTTCTTTTTGGTATTCCGCTGTGTGTTCTCTGAGTTGTTGTATTGAGTTGTTTAGCTAGACAGGTGTTTATAACTGTCTAATATGTGTTGTATATCTGTGTACTCTGATAATTGTTGTAAACTATGTAATATTTATGTTATTAATATAAATTATTCGTTCCGCTGTGTAGATTCTGATGTTGTTTCTTTCTTCTCTTCTTTCTATTCTCTTTTCTATCCCTTTCTTTCTTCTTAACGATGCGACTTCCTGGTACTTGGAAGCCGGGTCGTTACAATCGTGGGAGGATCATCTACATCTAGTGGAGTTCTCTTATAATAACAGTTACCAAGCAAGTATCAAGATGGCTCCTTATGAAGCATTTTATGGAAGACCGTGTAGATCTCTAGCTTGTTGGATAGAGTCGAAAGACCGTATTGTGCTTGGACCAGATCTGATCCGTGAAGCATCTGCTAAAGTCGAACTTATCAAGAAAAGGATGAGAGCTGCTCAGGATCGACAAAAGAAATATGCTGATAAGAGACGAAGACAATTGGAGTTCGAGATTGGTGATTTAGTCTTTGTCAAAGTTTCCCCTATTAAAGGAGCTGTAAGATTCGGGAAGACAGGGAAATTCGCTCCAAGATACATTGGTCCGTTCAGAGTTCTCCAGAGGATTGGTGCTGTTGCATACAGGATTGAATTGCCAGTCCGGATGGCTGGAATTCACAATGCTTTCCACGTATCTCATCTACGGAAATATGTGCACGATCCATCTCTTATTGTAGAGCCAGATGTGCAGGAAGAATTGGAGGTTGAGCCGGACTTATCAGTTGTCCGACATCCTGTTCAGATTGTTGATCAAGATGAGAGGCAACTCAGAAACAGGATAGTGAAGCTTGTTAAAGTCCAGTGGAGTGAGGATCCCAGAGATTGTGCCTGGGAGACTCTGGACAGCTTTAGGAAGGCTTATCCGGATATGTGTCCGGATAGCTAGTAGTGTTTGTATTGGATGTATGGTTGTTTGGATGTTTGGATGTTTTGTTTGATGGTTGCTTATGTATGTATGTTATGTATGTTTGAAGTGTTGAATAAAATGAAATTTTGGATTATCTTTTGTTTAAATTTCGGGGACGAAATTCGTTTAAGGGGGGAGGATTGTGATATCCCGGAATTTCACACCCAATTTAAATATGATAATCGATATAATAAACTAATTTATATTGATAAATTTGTTAATTATTCAACAGTAAATAAATAAATTGTAAGTATAAATTTATTCTAATTAAAAACCAATACATATATAAGGAAATGAATGTGTTCAAAATTGTATTCATATCAAATTTGATTTTTGAACTGGATTTTAAAATTTAATTTGTGTTTGAATTGATAAATTAAAAGATTTAAAATGTGTCAATTTTTATTCTAAATTTTACTTTGGATATTAAGTAATATGCTCATTATTTTTATTTAAGTTCTAACATTTGTTTTATATTCACTTTTTTTAAGGAAATTGAATTTTTATAGGAATTTAAAATATAAACTTATATAAGAAAAACCAATTAAGAAAACATTTTAGTTTCTTTTTGCATGAGATAACACATGTTAACATTTAAACCATATTATTAAACATGTGTTAGGTAACTAAACATTATTGTGACAAGTGTCATAATTTAGGTTTTATTTTATTTAAACTTTATAAAACAAATTTTTAAAAGACTTTCTCATTTTTATTAAATAAGAAATTTTACATTCTTCATTTTAAAAATAAAAATCTGAACTTCTCAAATCTCTACTTCTTCAACCAAATTCTCATACAAAACTCAGTTTTATCACCTATTAATTCAAGATCTGAAGCATATCAAGATAAGCAAGCAATATCAAGAGGTGGGAAGGAAATCTGCAGTTCATTAATATCTTTTTCCAGCAGTTTGAATCTAAACAACAAAAACGGTGAGTAAATTTTTAAATCAAAACTTTAAGTATAATATTGTTGCATGTTGAATGTTAACTCTGAAATGCTCGCATGTTAATTGTTTTGTGAAATAATCGTTACTGATTTAAATTTTGACTGTGCATGTTAAGGAAAGTCTGTAATTCCTCTATCATTTGAAGTTCAAAGCAAAATTTTTCAACAAAACCTCAAATCTAAATACAACAAGTTAACACTGAGTTGGTATTTCAAGTGTGGAGTTTAAATTTAAATATGATTTAAGTGTTAAAATATATATGCAGATGAAACTGTTAAAACTGCAGAAAGCAAGAAATGCAGTAAAACAAAAATTATAGCTTGTAAATTTTGTTGAATTTTGATGAATCAGATATATATGTTGAATCTATAATGCATGTCATGAATTTTAAAATTGAAATCAGAATTTTTAACTTACAATTGAAATTGAATTTTGAAATTTACTGAATTTGGGGCTTTCTTCAAATTCTCGTGACTGGATTGATTTTAGGTTTGGAAATTTGAATTGATGGTGTGTTTAATGTTGTATAACACTAGAAAAATACTGATTGAATTTATCATGCAACATAGGATTAGAAATTTGAATTTGTAGGGTTTGGGTTTTGTGTTTTTCGAGTTTGAGATTTTTGATCGCGTGAAGCATAGGGATGATAGAGTTTCACGTGGATTGGTGTGGAGTTGTGTTTGGATGTTGCGAGTGCATGGTCAAAGAGGGGAGGCGAATGGTGGTCGGCGTTGCCGTGGGTGATGGTGTTTTCCAGGCGTCTGCAGTTCGACTTTGGGTTCGAACAATCCAATTTCGCTTGAGCTCGTATTGATGGGTTCTGGAGTTAGATTCTGGGTCGAGGATCGTAGTGGGGTTTGCGCATGAGGTCGGCGGTGGCGATGGAGGCGCCGTGGTCTCGTGGATGTGCATGAGACAATGTGTGTGTCAGTAAGCTTCCGTGCGCGAGTGGGTTGACTCGAAGGAACGCTCGAGTTTGGGTCATGATTATCGCGTGTTGTGCTCGGGTGTGTGTGTGCTTTGTTCGTGAGTGATGTTGGGTTCAGGGGAGTGTTGTAGAAGGAAGGGAAGAGATGGAGTAGAAGTCGTGTTAGTTTGATTTTGGTCGAGTTAAGGAAAAAAAATGAAGACAAGGTTTAAACTTGTTTTAAATGTAAATTTTGTTTTAAGTTAAATTTAACACTTTATATTTCACTACTTTATAAAATGTCAATATTTTATTTCAAAAAGAAAATCACATTTGATTTGTTGAAGTTTTGAAATAATTTTTCATCTTTAAATCTATCACTTTAAAAAGTAATTTGTTTTAATGAATTGAAAATTTTAAATATGTAAGAGTTTTAAAGATGAATGAAAATTGTTTTGTTTTGAAGTTAATTAGATTTGAAATTAAAGTTTACTTTAGTTAATTAAAAATTCGAGTTGGAATTAATTAATTAATTTTGGTTAATTAATTGTTAAGATTTAATTAATTAATTATGAATTATTTAATAGGTAATTAAGGATTAAATTAAATAACAATCAATAGGTTATTAATTAATTTATTAATTAATTTAAGGTTAATTCATAAGTGATTAATGATTGATTAATTAATTGATTAATGATTAATAAATTAGTGATTAAGTAGTTAATTAATCAATTGATTAAGAGTTAACTAATTAAGTAATCAAACATTAATTAATTTATAATTAATTGTAAATTAATTAAGGGTTAAGATTTAATTAATTAAATAATTAAGGATAACTTAATGAATAATTAATTATGTAACTAAGATAAATTTATTTGTGATTAATTAAGAATTAATTAAGGTAATTAAGAATTAATTAAGGTTAATTAATTATAAATTAAGGGTTAACTAATAACCAATTAAGGAATGATTAATTTTTAATCGAAGTTTAATTAATAAATAATTATAGTAATTAATTGATAATTAAATAAAGATTATTAATTAATTAAGTAGTAATTAATTAATAATGAGATAATTAAGAGGTGATTAATTAATTAAATGATTGTGATTAATTAATTAATTAATGTTTGGTTAAGCAAGATTAAGTGATAAATTCTTAAGTAATTAATTTAATTTAAATTAATTAAATTAATTATGATATGAATTAAGTAGTGCTTGCTTGTGGATGATAGTTTGTATTGATATCTGAATATGGTTGATATCTGTTGAATGATAGTTGAGTTATATTCTGCGATGAGATGTTGTATATCTGTGATAGATATTGATTATTATCTGTTGATAATGATGTGTGATGCTATGTTTAAAATCTGAATTGAATTGTTTAAATCTTTAAACAACTTGGCCTTTCAGACACGTTTGGATTTCGATGAGACCGGGATCGGGTTTCCATATTTGGATATCCGAAAACCACATCGATTCCAAATAACGTTAGGTCGTGAATCTTATGTGAAGAGTGAAACTCGAGGTGTAAGGGATATACGTTAGTATAACTCTATGGGTGATTCCGTAATGAGTTTGACGGAATAATACTTATAGATTCGAGATGGAGAATCAGAGTGCAAGGGTTATCGTCGTTAACTCTGAGGGTGATTCCAAAATAAGTGTAACGAGATAATGCCTTCGGTTTCGTTCGAACCCAGAACGAACTTGTATGGATTGAATGCTTTCAGATCATCGTCAGGTGGACGATGAGCATTCTAAGAGATGAGTTCTTTATAAAGGTAATCGTAGCCTCAAGCCTCATCAACCTGGAACGGCTAAAACATGGGAGGTGCAGCAAGGTTTCGTGGGTAGCCCCCACTTGAGAGTGAGATTTATCCCTGTCTAGAAGTCCTTTATTATATATTCGGCTGTGTGGCAGTTGTTGGCCACAACTGCGGGGTTGTCTTGTTCGGAACTATCCAGTAAGGGATGGGTCCGGCCTTTTGTTGCAGGGGATCGAGAGTGATCCTCGGTACGTTGATCTAGGCCCCGTACTGTGACGGGCGGTACCCTAGTAGCCCTGCCATTGATGGAAACTCATTTTCCCTACGAGACCCTAGTGTTTTGATTATATTACCCACTTTCGTGGCTAGTAGCTGGAATTTAATCATGTAACAATTTCGGCTATTTTCTATTTACTTGAAAACCCTAGACCCTATTATAATATCACTGAATTCCTATCAAATGTTTTGGTTAGCGTAAGGTAAAAACTTACCCGTGTTTATTTGTGGGAAGTCTTACCTGATACCTTTTGTTTAAAATGATTTTAAAGTTAAACAACTTTAACTGATTTACTCACACCAGACCCATGTCTGACCCGGAGTTTATTTTGTTTTTCATAAACTCTTGGGTACTTAAATTTTTATGAGTAGCCAAGTGATTAGGTTTGGATTAGCATATGTTTTGGAAGCTGGAGCTGGAGTCCAGACGTACTATCTATCTATAATCGCTGTAGTAGCATTTTGGTGTTATGTTTTGAGTTGTATGGTTGGGAAAACTCTCATGAATGTCAGATGTAATGAAGTGGTATTATTTTGTGTACTCAAATATGTAAAACTATGTAAGGGATATATGTAATATTATATTTCGTTCGTTTCCACTGTGAGATTCTGATGATTGTTGTTTCTTTTCTTTCTATCTTTCTATTTCTATCTCTTTCTTTTCTTATTGATGATACGTCTTTCTGTGGAATGAAAGATGGGTCGTCGCAAATTTTGACTTAGTAGATTTTCTATGCTGTTTTGGTTTCCAGAGCCATTCAAATTTTATATTTAACTTACTTATAATTTAAAACATTTATTTATGCTAAATCAAACAACTTTGTTTGTAGACTATGACCTAGCAACAATTGGTTCAAGAGAATATGAATTTAAATCAAAATACCAAACTAGAAACTATAAATAGAGAGTATTCATATAGAAACAAATATGCATACCCAAACATTAGTATATACAAAGCAGATTTCACTTATATATACACACACACAATACAAATTCATTTCAGAAAACTAACATGCAACCAAATTATTCAAATGTTTAAGCTTTTTAAAAGAATGCTACACACCTGATTTGGAAATGAAGAACAGAGCTTCCATTTTTATTTTTGAAAGGCCTTTGAAAAATTTTGAATCCTTTAAAACTGAAATGCCCTTTGATCTTTAACATTGAATTGCTAGAAGTATTTTTGTCTCAGGTTGCAGGTAGGCTTGTTTTAGAGCTTGCTTTAGTTTTGAAAAAAAATGCTGGCATTTGAAAATCTCAGGTTGAAGAAGAATGATGAACTATAGGTTTGCTTTTTGATCTTTGAAAAATGAATTATAGGCTTTTGTTTTGAAACTTGAAAAGGATTTGCAGATTTGTATTTGAATATGGTTTGCAGGCATTTGATTTTTAGATTTGTTTTTAGCTTTTGAAAAAGAAGATTATAAAAAAAATGAAGGAAAGAGAACAATTGGTTATATATAGGCCGAAATGATTTATAAATAAAATAAAAGAAAAACTGAATTTAGAAATTCCACTTGTTAAGATACTCAACATTTGTCATTTTAATGTACTTATCAATTAACACATGTTATATGAAGCCTTAGGAAAATAACACATGTCTTTTAAGTTAATTAGTATTTATTTTAAAAGTTAATGTAAGCTTATACTTAATAAATTAGTTTATAAGTACATATTTATATGTATGTATAATTTTAAAGAAATAAAACCAATCATATTCATACATAAAAGCTTATAGAAATATCTATAAAATCCAAAATATTTTAAATATCTATATTTTGAATTTCAACTTTAAATTCAAATTCAACTTAAATTTTAAAATCCAATTTCAAAGTCAATTTAAAAATCAAGTTATATATATACATATATAATTACACAAATTCAATTTGAAATAACAATTCTATTTATATTAAAATCTATTTGTAAAAAACAATATATTATTAATATTGGTTGAAAATAACACATTATCAATTTGAAATAATTTATAAAATAAATTAGCCTAGTATTGATAAATTACTTATCTTACTTACTGAATCAATTTTTCATTTGTAAAATTGTATTTTAAACTTATATATATTGCAAACCATATTTATCAAGTAATATCTAAAAAGAAAATAAAAAACCTTTTATTCAAATTTAAACTTAAGCTAAGATATAATTTAAACAATTAATCAATAATTTGAAGTATTTAAATCCATATAGTTATTTATTTAAATAGCTTTGAAAAGTCATATATTAAATTAAATCATAATTTCCAAATTATCAAAATGTATACTAGAATTTAAAAATAAGATTTTATTTTTTTATTAAATTTCAAACCAAAGTTTATTTATTTACAAATATATACACATATATATATACATATTATAAATAGAAAACATTTTACTAGCTTTTTAAAAGATAAAATTCACTAATTAAATATTTATTTAATTAGATTATTAAATCAATTCAAATTTTATTAACAAAAATTATCAAATTAATTTAATATTTAATACAGTTTATTAAATTGATATTGCCTAAAATTCCGGCTCATCACACCATATTTCTGTGTGTGTGGTGTAGTCCAGGGGTTTTACACAATAGTGCAACATCATTAATCATTACAGATTCAAACACAGCAATATCAATAAGCGGTATAACCTTATAACGCTTATCTTTCATTCATAGATAAACACAGATAAATAATATAAATTCATCATAGATAATAAATCACATTCATCACAGCTCAAATCAAAACAATTCATATCACGGAGCATCACATATCAGTGAAATCAAACAATACAGAGCACTCAATACAATTCAAACATCCATAAGTAAGGTCAATTTAATCATCTAATTAATATAAATCAGATTAATTACTTATGAATAATTTACTACTGCTGGTTAATTAATTAATTACAATAGTTAATTAATTAATTACAAAACACTTTATTAATTATCCTTTAATCATTTATTAATTAACCTTTAATGATTAATTAACCTTTAATTATTAATTAATCAACCAAATTAATAAATTAATCAACCTTTAATCATTAAATAATTAACCTTTAATTATTTGATTATCCTTAATTAAATACATTAATTAATTAATTAACCCTTAATTAATTACCATTTAATTAATTATCCTTAATTAATTACAATAAGTGATTATGCCTAATCAATTTCATTAATTAATTAACCTTTAAATAATAAATCACCCCTCAATTACATTCATAAATTAGTTGACCTTTAATTAATTAATTATCCTCCAATTAATTACCTTAATTAATTAATCACTTTAATTAATTATTCTTTAATTAATCTTTAATCACTTGATAAATCAACTTTAAATCATTAATTAATTACTTTTAATTAATTAATTATCTTTAAGTAATTAATTACCTTTAATTACTTACATTGATTATTTAACCTTTAATTAATTAAGACTCTAAATATCTTAAGATAAACTATTTATCTTATTTAATTTCATAATCATTATTTAAATCTTATTTTAAATAACCTTTGAAGCAAATTAACAAAATCATACAATTTGTAAAGACCCGCAAATCCGTACTCCTTGAATATACACTAATCTCCATAGATTAACTCAAGATGAACAGAAATACGAATTATCAATGTTTAAGAAAAAGAAAAAGAAGAAAAAGACAGAAAAGATAGAAAATAGAGAGAAGAAAGAAAATAGAAAATAGAAAATAGAACGGAATAGAAAACAGCAGAACAATAACCGAATCTCACAATTCGCAGCGGAACAACATATAATAAATAAATGAATAATCTTTAAACAAAGAACTATATCAGTTATTACATTACATCACATTTCATTTCATTACATCAGAGTGTACAACAACAAACAACAGAAAAGAAATACTATATACTAATAATTTACGCCATGCCATCCAGCTTGCCTCTTGCAACTCCAGAATATCCAGAATATCCTGATAAACCTAACTCTTAACTGCCCGTGCAGAAATTGATGGGCACCCAGAGTTTAGGAAGGAAAACAATAAACTCCGAGTCAGTCATGTGACTGGTGTGAGAACTCAAAACAGTTTATTTATCTTTAAAATCAAAATAGAGGAATATTTTTAAAATCAATTCGCAATGCTTTTTAAAAATGAGACTACCATAAGACCTCCCGCCACAACACAATGCAAACGCAGACTTGGAGGAGATTTCTTCTTATGATAATCAAAGATGCTTGATACGCATTAAAAAGAAACATTTGATATTATTATTAGTGCATAGTGTAGAAAAAAATTTCGAAAGTAGAATATAAATCTTAGCCAGCATAGGTACCATTATAGTATGCTTACTATAGCTACCATATTAAATGGCAGGTTCTACAACTAAAACCGTACAAGTCTCGTATTGTTTCTTTGGATTTCCAACGAATGGTCAGGCCAAGGAACTTCCCATTGCCACATGAGAATGCCTCTGGATGGACATCCCCGAGAACCAAACCGGATCTCTACCAACACAAGGCCGGGTTACCCCTAACCGAGTAACAACTGACCGAATATGCCATCCCCCGGTCCTTTGGGACCTTTCAACCGAGCGCTCGTAATCAATTCACACAATCATAAAGTGTTTTCAACATGAGTAAGTATCTGGGCTCCATACCATGATACCACCCTTTTCCAGAAGGAAATGCACACAATCTAAAGGGCGCTACCCCTCATAACCTTGCTGCATCTTTCCTGTTTTGACCATTCCCGAGGTGTGAGGCTCGACGAAGTCACGTCCACAAAAACATACTTTATACAAAAGCCATGCTTTGGGTCAACAAATGATCATAGAAATGATCACCAGGATAGACGATCAAATAAACGATCCTATCACAAATAATCAACACAATGATCATTTCACAGCAACACTCAACATGTCACATTACCAAATTGGGAATATATCGCTGATAACATTCAACTATATAACCTCTGAGCTCGTACGTCTCAGAGAAGGGTGTTAAGCTAAAAGAATAAATTCTCCGCCACCAACAGAAATATATTTGAAAGAAATCTGCTTTATATCTCAATTTGTAATGTCAGACATACAATCCATACAAGTCTGTTACGGGCTCGAACAAAACCGAAGGCACTTACAAAGAAGTCCTTGCAATCCGGATAATCTCTAATCACGTCCGGACTTCCCATCACATATGGAGAACTCTATACCGGAGCAACTCGGTGCAGAGTTAATCGACAGGTCATCCTATCGCTCTCGCAAATATCCGGTCTTCAACACCGATCATCAATGCTATCCATAACGACGTATCACTTATTCGGAATGGGTTATACGACCCCATGGTCCTTTCCCGGTTAACCCGAATAGTGAGCGCTTATTCAAAAATAAGTGTGGCATTCAAATTCAAGCAAATCACAATAAATACCCATTCAAAGGGAAATATTGATAGTCGGTTATTGTACTATCAATGGATAAGCACAACATCACCAGATTCCAAATAATTTTCCAAATTATTTATTTCCCAAAAATATCCTTACAAGATATATAATTTCAATATGTCAAAAATAAATCAATATTTATTTTTAAACAAATTCCACTTTCTTTTATAAATTCCATAGTGAATTTATATTTCACAATATCCACGCATATACGATTTCAATTATTCATTTCAATTTATCTTCAAAAAGATATATTCTCTACACGTTTCATTTCACATTGGAAAAACATTTCCATACTTATTTATTCATAAGTAATTCACAAATTTTATTTATTTTCAACACTTGGAAAATATTCAATATACTTCAATCGAGATTAAGTATATATTTCATTCTTTAAGGAAATCATTCTCTTAAACATATTTATTTGGGCCAAAACGAATGTTACGTAAAACATCGTTACGACAACCCAAAATCTGTAGTATAGGGATTCGAATTTAAGATAGATATATAAATCCCAATACTATACAAAACATTTCCTTTCGGAAATCATTTACTATAACAACAGTGTTATAGTCCACCATTTCCTTCTATTTCTCGAAAAAGTCTATTTCAACAATAAACGTTGAAATCTATGGTTTCGAATCTCAATGCTTTTAAAACAATCGTTAGATCGTTTTAATTCTATTTAAAACATCACATTCAAAACAATTTCTTTAACATATTATTCACTATTCAAAAACGTGAATATACTACGTTAACCAATTTCATCATTTCTATACATTTCATTTTAAAGGATTATTCACTGTCTAAAACGTGAATATAACTTCATAAATAAGTTATAAAAATTAACTTATCAAAATAAGTCGTTTGCGAATTTATAAAACAACGTTTATAAATTCCATTTCTATTTATTTTATAACTACTTCCTTTTATAAATTCCTTTATTAACCTATTCGATTTATAACTCAATTATAAACTAAAGGTTCATATTATAAGTCAAATACTTATAATTTATTTGTTTACAAAAGTCGTTCCTTTGAACTTCATAATTATAAATCTTATAACTTATAAGATTCAATTATTTATCCAAAACCATTCTTTAATAACTTTACAAATTTTATAAACCTACTGCTTATAAAATTCCATTTATAACTTCACCGTTTATAATTTTATAAATTCCATTCATTTATAAGATTCATTCACAATTCATTCTAACACTTATAAAAACTCGTTTTATAATTCCAATATTTCAATTTATAAATATCCATTTTATAAATCTTTTATACAAATCAATTTGTATTATTATTCTAAAACGTCTTTAAACTTCTTTATAATTTCATCCTTTTGATTTATAAAATAATCAAATTTTATAAATCCTATATTTAAACTTTTTACAATAAATTCAGAGATCCAATTTAAACTATTTTATAAAATCATTAATCCATATTTCTCAAAAATCAGCCTTTTACTATATTTCTCAAAAATCATAATTTTTATAACATTAAAAATTATAACGTTTATTTATTTAAAATGAATCAATTCCAAAAATATTTTATAAACGTATACTGTCAAAATCACTTTAAAAATCATTTTAAAATTCCAAAATTTGGCCCAATGATGCTACATACCAAATAGTCAATCACGACAACAACGATATCATATATCGATATGATAATCAACGAATATCGAAATATCCATAATCAAATAAATGCTGTTGAGGAATCCAGTTGGATCCCTCCAACCTGTTTTCCTACATCCAAAAACATTAGCACAATACCAATTCCGCTCCAGTACGGAATTATCACGGTATATGGGATTTAAAATATTATCCGCTTAATAGACGGCGCAATAGGGTCTCATCCGCTAAAAAATGCGGGAAATCAATAACTCCAATATACACATATGCCAATATATATATATATATATATATATTGTTATTATATATAATACCAATTTCACTGTTTATGAAATATTCGCGGTATATGTTTTTAATAAATAACATCCGTTTACTAACGGCGCATAATGTCTATTTTAACAATCAATAGATATCAATCAACATTCAAACATGCATTCAAATATTTTAAATCTAACTATTTAAAATAAAATCGAAACTGATTCGATTGAGTGAGAAGTTCTCACCTTGATTTCAATTTCGTTTTAGCGATTTATTTCGAATAAAATTAAACGGACGTTTAATTTTACACGAAATTTTCACTACCTCCAAACGACTCCAATCCAATTCCATCGTGTAGTGCTCGTCCATACGATTCCAACGCAACTGGTTTCGCGCGTTTTCGACCTCGTATGAAAAAGATATGCATTTTACAAGTTTACTCGAATTTTATATAATAATTTCAACATAAATTTTATAATTAAAACCCTACAGCAAATCCTAGCCCTTGGATCTTGCCATCAACCATCTGGACCGTGCGCACCTTCTCCCTTACTCACGTTACTCCTCAGATAACCGAACCCAACGCACGCCATACAACCCTAGATCAACGCAACCCATACGAGCATCTTTGCATCGATCAAGCTACATCGTTTCGAAGCCTCACTTGCATGCTACCCACGGCCGGAGGAGCAAGGAGCTCGGTCGAGCCTAGCTCACGAAAACCAAGGCCGAATTCCTCTTGTTCATACCCACTTTGCCGCTGATTCGTGAAGTTATTCGCGATCTTGATCGTTGATATGATAGATCACATTGACCTCTCCAATATTGTAGTTGAAGATTTCATCTAATTGTTAGTAGATTTGAAAAAAACGAAGGGGGAAAAGGAGAAGATATCGGCCATTCATGAAGGGGGGTGGCGGCCTGAATAGAATTAGGGTTTAGTTTTTTTTTTTATCTTATTTTTTGTGAATTTAGGTGTATTTATAGGAAATTTTTCAATCACTATTCATCCGGGTTTTCCGAACTCCGATTCACGCGCCGTAACCAGCGTTTCTAGGGTTTACCCCGCGTTCCGGACACAATGGAACAGGTTTCGGAAGCTAATTCGGACATCTGTGCGAGTTATGGCAATAAACGTTCAATTTAAATTAAACCGATTTAAACGATTTTCTAGGCGTTTTAATTTGTACCGGACAAACGGTAAATCCAATTGACACGAAATTTGAAACCTTACAATAATATCACATTACGGATCCGATGAAACTGGTTTCGTCGAAATCCGAGACAGTTTGAAAAATGGCTATTTTAACTCGCCAAATTAATATTAAAAACAATTAAGATGCGTTTCGAGCTGCCACGATCAAACGATAACTTCGATTGCTACGAAAATTGAAATCCGGTAATAACTAACTATTATGGATCCAATGGAACTGGTTTCGTCAAATTCTGAGACTGTTCGAAAATTGACTATTTTCACTAGTCGATTAAATATTAAAATATTCAATTTTCACAAATTAACTTTTAATTCGATTTTAAAAGTTCTATAACATCATTCTAACTCCAATATGATAAAATAAAATTTTACAAATCATTTTCAATCATATTTAACTCAATTTTCAATTATTTCCATAATTTAACATATTAAATTATCGATTTAATTATCTAATTAAATCCAATAATTCGAAATAAAATTTATTCGACTTATAAATTCACTTATTAATATTTAAAATTAATTAAATATTTAAATTTTAATAAATTAAAATCCTAGGTCGTTACACAATTTAACTTAAACCCTTTTTAAGTTAATTGATAATCAAAATCATTATTTCAAGATTTAAAATCTTATTTTAAATCATCTTGAAAATAGATTATCATCAACATATAAATTAACTTAATATGTTCAAGTTAATTACAAATCAACAACATCATTTAAGATAAACCATTATCTCTTAAATAAGTTTCTTAATTTAAACTATTAAATTTTATTCTCAAAAAAAACTTAAGAAAAACAAAGCTTAATTAATTTTAAGTTAAATAAACTATACAACTTTCATTGTCCTAAAATTTAAATAAACTTTTATTATATGATAGAAATTTATTTAAGAATAAAATTTTAAAACGTATTTTATTCAAATTTCAAAACTGATTTGTTTAAGTGCTTCAGACCTGAGACAACCCCGGGTCAAACCCGATAACATACTCGAGTAACTCACCCCTTTCTTCCTTCCTCGAGTCAAACACACAAAAACTTTGGGCCGTACCCGAGATAAACCCTTCTTCCCCAAATACAAACGACCTCCAAAGATAATCGTGTACGCGTCCACGATGCACACAAATCTGACCACCTCTGATCAATCTCGCCACCATTTACAAGTCAATAATGACCATCTCAAACCAATCGACCACCCAGAACCCACGATATCGTCGTGGTTCGAAATCGAGTATGACAGCAACCTACTGGAACTACACCCGATCGGAAATCCCCCCTCGCACTGACGATCTAGTCCACCAGAGTCAACGCCGATGAACACCCTCCTTCGACATGTTCACCTCCTCCTTTTCCCACAGCTCCGATTCAACTCGACGCAATGTCGACGCCACATTGGCCTTGAAACCAACCACGACTCACACCACCACCTAAACCCTAGATCAATCTTGCCACGCGACTACGGCGTTTTAGAAAATTCTTGACTACTTTTCTCACCATCCTCGTCCCACGAGCCACCTCTGACATGAAGCACGAGCCTCAACTTGTCATCGATCGACGGTAATTAACGATGAACCCAAAATTTATCAACTCCAAAAATCTCATCAATCACGTGGTTTGAAATCATATAATTTATATCAAAATTAAAATATTTCAAACACAATTTAGCTTACATAATCAAAACATAATTTCCAGTTGATCAAATTTTAGCTTGTCTTTGATTGTCTCTAAGATTTATCATTTTTGAAGTAATTTCTTAATAAAAATTCTTGAAACACTTTTTATGATTTATACTTCATTGTTACAGACACTTTACCTTTAAAGATCAAAGCTTGAATTGATATGGATTGGGAGATATAAATTTGTTTGAGTAGTTTGAAACTGTAAATATAATAGAGTTAAGAGCGTGTACACACATAGACATGCATACATTAATTCACACATATATATGCTTATATATGCAAGAATATTCACACAATCACACAAGCACACATTTCAAATACAATCCAAATACCAAAAGATATAACAGGGTCAAGTTTGTTCACCTGGATTGGTTTAAGCAGAGAACAAATTTATGCCTGAAAATGAATTTTTGAAAAAAAATCTGGAAACTTTGATTGAATCTGAAGCTGATTCACTTGAGTTTGGATCTAGAATTCATGCTGAGTTGAATTTGAATTCTTGGTTTCCAAATTCAAAAGCTTGATCGGGTTGAACTGCTTCCAGGTTTTCTTTTGATCTGGTTTCTTGATATTGATTTTAATTTGATTTTCTCTGGTTTTGGCTTTGATTCCATTTGATTTCAGGCTTGAATTGAGAACTTGATTTTTTTTTTTTTGAAACTTGATCTTTGCATTGTTATTTTATTTTTTACTTTTCTTTTTTCCTGGTTTTGGCTTTGATCAGAGAACACAGGTTTCAGATTTTTGATTTTATTTGCTTTGCTTTGACACTTGATTTGAATTTGCTTTAAGCATGAAGATGCAACTAGAAATTGTTTGATCTGAAATCTTGTCTTGATGTTTCCTTCTCAGGTTTATATTTGAATTATGTGTTTTTACTGGTTTCAGTTTTTTTCATAGGCTTTATTTTTCTTTTGTTTTCCAGGTTTGTAAAGTATGAAGCCTTGTTCGAACACCTAGATTTTTTATTTGCATTTTCAAATTAAAAGAATGCCATTTCTTAATTGTATGGCATGCAAAGCCTACAAACGTAAATACATGTTTTAATAATCTCAAATATGTTTAATGCATGAAATTTGTGTTTAAAACCTTATTTTATGTCTTATTTATATTTACCTAGGTTTATGTTTATATTAATTATGTTTTTTTACACTTTCTTATATATACAATTTCATTCATCTTATATTAATATATGTTTATACTTATTTATACTTTTCCTTTTATAAATAATTTTATAAACTTAAATAAAAATGATTTTTAAAACCTATTATTAATAAATAAACACATATATGTATATTATAAAATGTAGAGTTTAATTTTTGAATAGCTTTTGAAAATTTGAAGTTAAAATATAACTTCCAAATAAATATACATATATAATTTTTAGAAAACAAATTTTTATTAATTTAAAATGTAGAGTTTTAAATCCAGTTTATTTTAAAAATATTTATCTATGAATTTCAAAATCCAAATTCTATTTATAATCAATTTATGTATATACATATTTATTTATTTTGAAAAATTCAAATTAATTTACCATTAAATTCACAATTTAATTGTAAAAATTAAATTAATTACCAATTTAAATTTGACTCAAAACCAGGATCGTTACAATTCCCAATCTTCCAATTCAAATCAATTTCAATTTCCATTCCCATTTAAATTGATTCAATCCTGATCCCAACTCCATCTAATTTCGATTCCCATTCTAATTCAAATCAATTCCTATTTCGATTTCAAATTAATTCAATTTCGATTACAATTCCAATTAATTCAGTCCAATTCCAATTTGAATTAATTTCAATTCAATTCTCCATTTTAACCATTTCGATTTTTATAAATTCGAGTTCAATTTTCAAAATGTCGATTTTAATGACTTAAACCTAATTAACCTTTCATATTCAATTTAAAAATCCAAATCTTTTAGAAATAATTCAATTCTGAGCCTAAATTTTCAAAATGTTCATTTAAATTACTTTTACTTGGATTTATTTCAAGGTTTGAGTAAGGGTTCAAATCTTTTTTTTTTTGAAACAAATAAAATTTCTAAATTCAATTGATTTTCCAATTATACCTTCAAAATTTTAGACCCGCTTCTTTAAACAATTCCGATTGACAAGTTCATTTTTAACATTTCAAACCCAAGTTCAAAATGATTCCATTTCCATAAATTCAATTTTATTCCTTAAAATTAAAATCATTTAAATAATTTCTATTCGAAGTTTTATTTCTACTTAATTTCAGGGATGGATATATATGATTTCAATCCAAAATAAATGTCATTTCAACCCACTTCTTAATTTATTCGAAATAATCCGATTTACAGTTTTATATACTATAAATAATATACAGGATGATAGCAGGATATAACAAAGTAAATAAACATCTAAATCATCTAAACATCAATCAGTAACATCTATCGCAAATTTCCAGAATTCGAAACCCGTTTTATTTCAAAATCGTTTTGAAATCATTTA
This sequence comes from Allium cepa, assembly GCA_030765085.1. Classification (NCBI taxonomy): domain Eukaryota; kingdom Viridiplantae; phylum Streptophyta; class Magnoliopsida; order Asparagales; family Amaryllidaceae; genus Allium; species Allium cepa. The sequence continues at coordinate 621,049,626 of CM060938.1, read as the reverse complement.
TACATACATAACTTCTTTTTCAACTTTTTATCAAATCTAAACGCTTCCTTTTACAATTTAATTTATTAAACTTCCATAAGTCAAATTTTACTTTCACCTTGAAATTTCCAATTTTAGGTTATGAGATCAAAACTTATTTAGCTTGGCGTGAGTTAAATTCCCAATTCGTTCAAACTTGCTCGATTTAAATTTTCACGTTCTGAAATTTAATTTCTTATTCATATCACTTCTGACTTATAAGTTCAAAAACTTACTTTTCTTTTGAGTTATACTTCTTATTTCAATAGGGATTCTAGAATTCAGGAACCCTGTTATTTAAATCAACTTTGGAATTACATATATTTATATATAATATATATATATTATATATATATCCCATTTACATACCGAATACATTTTTTAAAATTAATCCAACCTTGGTTTTTATCCAAAATAAATTCCTTCGAAATTTCCAAAACAACACTTGTTTTCAAAACAAAATTTTCATATCAAAAATATTCTAAATAATATTACTTTTTATTACCATAAACATTTTGAAACACGTTTTTTGAAATTTCTGGAACACAGATTCAAAACTCCTCAATTTAATTTCATTTCAACTTATAAGTCATATTTATAGCTTATGCTTTAATAATTCCATTCCTTAAAACATTCCAAATATTTTATCATTATTTATTCTGTAATAAGCATCCTTTATTAGGACACAACAACCAATTTATGATAATAATAAATATTATCATATCTAGAAAGTAAACTTCCATATAATCTATAAAAAATTTCTAGAAAATTATTCCTATATATATATATATATATATAAAATACAATCAGGGTAACTTATTTCATTTCAGAACACGCTGAAAAACTCTTCCAAAATTTCTAGGATTTTAAATTCCAGTATGAGTCTATTTTTAGCTTAACTTATTTACATAATTCATTCTTATCCAATTTCAATTTGGTTATATATATTTTACCACTTAAATCTTATAATCTTACTTGATTATAATAATTATAACCAATCACCTTAATATACTATAATAGTTCAGAAACGTTATTTCTTTTTATATCAAATATAATCTTATATAAAAATTAGTATAAAATCATTTTTAAAATCATTATATAAGAAAATAATAAGTACCCCCTCATATATAATACACTCAACTCATTGTAGGGTACTACTGACCCTATCTCTAATGAGTAATACCCACCAAAGTCAAGGTTCTTGCTTATCCTTGCTTTGATACCACGTGTAACGACCGAGTGTTTTCGACCCCTAAAATCGACACTAATACGTTCAGTGTGTAGAGTGTCGAGCAATCGAGTGCCGGAAATACTATGTTGTTATGGTTTAAGGTGAAAAGAGATTTAAGAAGAAACAGAAATAACAACATAGAATCTCATAGTCGCAGCGGAGCAAAATATAATACACAATAACAGCTTTTATACAAAGGAAAACTGTAATTTTTAATGTACATACAAGTTATCAGAGTACAATCATCATATTTATAATCTGTATAGTTATAATAACTTGTCCCTAAATGCTAAATATACAACCTATAGTACACAGTGGAATATAATCAAATACGTCTCTGCCATCTAGCTCGCCTCCTAAAATCTAAAGCATTCTAACCTGAATTTTGTAATACTCGGTCTGACCCAAGCATTACAATAAAGTAACACCCGAGTAAGGCTAGAAATCAGCGTGAGTAAAAGCCACTTAATTTGAAATACTTAGGTTATGTAAAATTCTTCGAAAAATCAACGTAACTCGTACAACCACGATGAGTTTTTATCTTATTATAACCAAAACATTTTTATAAAAATCCATCGATATTATAATAGTGTCTAATTACAGTACTAATTTAAAATAGTCAAATTTGTTAAATTAATCCAGTTCCAGCATATTAGGCTCTATAATCAAAACTACAAAGGTTCATGGTGATTATCAAATCGTAATGGTTTTGGATGATTCTGATATCCTATCCCGGTCTCTTCGAGCTAAAAGAAGTAAATTTGAAAAGAGCTATGTTGTTTAAAAATAAACAATTCTACAATCAGGGTGTATATATAAACATACGGAAATTTATTACATATGTTACTTCAAATAAAACATGTCAATATTTTACTCTGGCCATTTTAATTCATTTGGCTAATTAATGGCAAAGACCAAGAACAATTGAAATAAATACCTATGAGAAAATAAGCCAAAGTACAGATCATTAGCTAATTTAACGATTAGTAACCAATAATAAACAATTCACAAATCATAAATTAATTAATTTTAAATTAACTGAATTTATTTATATTATTAAACCAATTTTTTTTAATAGATTGAAGAAATTACCAAATAATTTATTATTAGTTGATTAAAAATTTAACCATTCTATTTAATAATTAATTTATTAAATAACATAAGATTAATCAATAAGACTTTATTTCTTAACTCAATTTAATTATTTTATAAAGAATTAAATTTTATTTTAACGGAAATTAACAAAATTATATTGGTATATACACTAGATGATAGTATCATATTCCAAAATTTATCTTGTCAATGTTTTAAATGGAAGGAGAAAATATGTTTAGATTTAAAAGTTATTAGGTAAAATAATATATGTATTATATATTTATTTTGTTTTTAAACTCTCGGCCCAAACGAGTTCACCCGGCCTAACCTCTCCTTCTCTCTTCTCTTTCATTTCCAGCTCTTTTCCTTCCTCCTCTCTCTCATCTGAACGAAACAGGTGTGCAAGTACGTGTGCACGTACACACTGACTTCGGTCACGATCACTCACCGTCGACCATCCCCCTCAGTCCCACTCGACCACCGCCCCACGTTTTCCACCTAAAGCACACAACAAATACTCGATTGAAAATTCAAGCACCTCAACCCAAAAATCGAATGAAAACCTTGCCGCTTAAACTCCTCGCCGCGACACCACATACCACCAGCCACCACCAAATCATGCCTAGAGCAATACCATCACATCCTTTCCCATCTCCTTCTGTATCGCATGCCCCATTCGCTTCCTGAACGTCGCACTTGCCTCGAACTCGAGACCGAACGAACCAACACCTTAAACCTTACTTCGCCCACGACTAGCCACCACGAGCGTCTAAAAACTTCTGCGCCATTTTTCCTTGATGGCCTTTTACCCAATGCTCCTCCTCACCCAACGCCGTCCCTCGAAATTAGCTAGGTTGCCGGAATTTGGCAAAAACCCCAATTCAGTTCATCTCTACATTCGTCATCCCACACACCACTGGAAAACGCCCAACCAAGCTCAAAAATCATGTTATTCTACAACGATCATTATTACATTATCCATTGTTTAAATTTTAATGTTTGAATTTCGGACATAACCTAACTTATTACTGTAAGTTTGGATTTCCTACCCCTATGCTTAATAAAACTTGATGAAATGAATTTTAGAATAATCTATATTCGAAAATGAACAATCTTCGTTTTGATTTCAAGATTTAAATCTGACTGGATAATTAGGTATTGATTCTTAAAGTGGAAGCTAATAGTTTTCAGACAATAACATGGACATAAGAGATTCTAATAGGGTTTGGTAGATCCAACAATATATACATACCCATACATAATCATTTTTCGGTACAAACTTGAAGTATATATTACTGGTCTATCTATAGCTCAGTTATATACACATATTAAGTGATGATCTATAAAAAAATATAGGTTGTTATACTCATTGTTTAAAAGATGATGAACTGCTGCTTTATTTTTCTCCTCCTCTGTGTTTTTACAATGGCAATTCCTTCTTGTTTTGTTTACTTTTATTTCTTGCCAAATGGTATACATACGTACAGAAAGATAGTGTGTATACATATATAGAGGTGAACAAGGCTGAAGCCTTTGCACTCACACGGTACTGATTTTCACCTTTATTTTCCTTTTCTACTTATTTTCCAATTTCTTTGAAAACACGATTGACTTGGTTTAAATATAAAGTTGATTTGATTTTTCCTTCATTTTATTTTTTTGACTTGATTTTGATTTATGTGTACTTGAATCGATATGCATTTGTCACAATGTTCCTTTGTATGCAAACATACATCACACACACACACACACACACACATATATATATATACGTATGTATGTATGTATGTATGTATGTGTGTGTGTATAGATTTCCTATCATCTAGATCATAAGAACATGTTTTTGTTTACTAACATGTATATACATACGTACATACATACATACATACACACATACATACATACATATATATATATATATATATTTAACATGCCTAAGTATAAAGCAACAAACAAGTATCTAATTCCTTATATATATATATATTATTTTATTTAATCTGATAAGATTTGCATATATATATATATATATATATATATATATATATATAATTCCATACACACTATTCTTTAAGCATATATACATACACATATACTTACATTTCAATTGTGATCACATACATATATTTACATTTATACAAATTTTCATATACTTTATTTCATATGGGCGTATATACATAAATATACTTATATATTTATATATATGTATATAAACATCACAAAACTTGTACATATTATATATATATGGAGATACTTCCTTAAATTTCTAGATGGTTGAGTTTATATACATATATCAATAAAATTTATCATACCCAGAATTTATATTTTAAAATAAAACATAGTTTTCCATCAATGAATAGATTCAGATATTTTAAATATTGGAAACTCATCTATTTGACTTATAAAAATTAATATTCCAAAATTAAAATTAGTTAATTGCCGAATATCCGATGGCTAAAAATCCAGGTCGTTACACGTTGCCAAAATCGGGGTCATCTCAAGAATTTTTAGGCCATATACTAAAATAACTCAATGTATGTTTTACAGAGTGAAATTAATTTTTATTTATTTATAAATATCTACACTCGGTGTTTAAAGTTGTGTAAGAAAATATGAAAAATTAGGGTGTATACATTTTCTAAAATATACAATACATTAAAGTTAAGAAAGAATATCTGTAGAAATACATTGTCCTGATTCATAAAAACCACATTAGTTTCGAATTTGAGAAGAAATTTTATAAAAACACGTTGTTATTATTAAGAATTGAACACATGGCACATAGTCAAATAAATATTACACCGATTCACTTATGTTGGAGGTATATATTCAATTATTATATGTTATAAATTTTGATACTTCATAAATACTACTTATAAGATCGGGCTTTCAAATAATTTGTGCCCTTGGTGGTTGCGTAGTGCGCCTAACATTTGAGATGTCCATACCCATTGGACGTCCTAGCATGCTTTTACTTTTATTAAACAAATCTTCCTAATTTATACCGTAAACAAGCATACTAAGCAAGAACATTTTCTTTCGAACCATTTTTATAAATAATCACGATGAAAAACATGTAAGCAGCGTGTACGAATTAAATCCATTTCTACTTCATTCTCTTCTTCATTAACAAAATCGTTAAGACATATGGAACAATCGCTATTCCAAAACCCAGCAGTAATGCCAACACTCCCAAGCCTATCAACTATGTATAAATTGGAAATATATGTTGCTCTATAATTTATTAGAATCCATCCTATAACCAAAATGATCATTCATGTAAATTGATATATGAAAATTGACTCTGCGTTGGTTGAAATCTACTGCATTTTCATAATGAAAGGAGGTGATGATGTAGAGTAACTTGCTCATTTTTTATAGTTGATAAATGTTTCAAAAGAAAGTAGGTGCATTACGTTCGATAACCCAAAGGAGATTTGTATTGATGGCTTCATCGGTTGTCGGTTTAAAATCAAAATTTTGTATTGTCTCGTGCAATCGGCTTCATAAAAAACTAGGCTTCCCCAATTACATTTGACAAGATGGCTTTAAGCTCTACAAACATATTAGAGTATAGTCTATGGTGTTCTAATACTACTTCCATTGCTCTCTCTCTCTCTTTTTTCTTTTATATTTGAGAATAAAATAGAAGTGTCTTTCCTATGTATTGTTTGAGAGGAGAAGCCTCACATGTTCCCTCCCATTTATCGTGCCATCACCCAACTTAAAAGGGAATATCTGAGGCTCCTCCTTTCAAACTATATATAGGTAAGGGCAATTCTTTTGTACTCTCAAATATAAAGTAAAAAATAAATGAGAGCAATGAAGTAGTATTAGAACAGCATATGTTTATAGAGCTTAAAGCCATCTCGTCAAATGCAATTGGAGAAGCCTGGTTTTACATGAAGCTGTTTGCATGGGACAATACAATAGAAGAATTTGATTTCCTACTGGCAAACAATGAACACTTCAGTACAAATATCCTTTGGGCTATCAAACACAATGCATCTGCTTTCTTTTGGAACATCCAATGACCTTAAAAAAATGAGCGATTTGCTCTAAATCATCCTTCCTTTTATTAAGAAAACGCATCAGATTTCAACCGCAGAGTCAATTTTCATATATCAGTTTACATAAACATTCAGTTTTGTCATAGGAATGAGATTCCAATGAATTTTAGAGTAATAACCATTTCCAATTTACACCTAGTTGATAAGCTTGAGAGAGTTGGCTTTACTGCTGAGTTACGTAATAGTGATTGTTTCATATGCCTTTAGGATTTTGCTGATAAAGAAAGGAATGAAGTGTGAATGTATTTGATTCGTACACCCTAATTACATGTTTTTCGTCATAATTATTTGTAAAAATTGTTCGAAAGAAGATGTTCTTGTCCAATGTGCGGTTTATGATATAAAATTGGATAATTTGTTGAATAAAAGTAGACGTATGCTAGAAAGTCCAATGGACATGGATGTATCAACTGTTAGGCAGAGTAGGCAATCGCCTAGGGCCCAACTTGTTCAAGGGGCTAATCATATAAGTAATGTTTATGAAGTATAAAATTTATAACATATAATAATCTAATATATACCTTCAACATAAGTGAATCGATGTTGTATTTATTCGACTATGTGTCATGTGTTTAATTCTTAATGATAACTAAGTATTATTATAAAACTTCATCTTAATTCAAAACTAATGTGGTTTTTACGAAGTTGGGCGATGTAATTTTACTGATATTCTTTCCTTACTTTCAAATATTGTAGATTTCAGAAAACGTATACACTCTATCTTTTCATGATTTCTTTCTTGACCTTAAAAATTGAGTGTAGTTTTTTATAAATAAATACAAAAAAATTCACTCGATAAAACATTCATTGAGTTATTTTAGTCTAGTTCCTAAAAATATCTTAAGACGGCCCTGCTAGTAGGGCACATAATCATCCCCTTGTTTCTTTCTTTATAGAATTTCTGATAAAAGTAGTAGATTTTAGTGGTTTTGGTTTGGTATTGAACTGGCCAAGCGTTAATATCTGATAAAATTTCATCTCAAATTCAAAACTAACGTGGTTTTTACAAATTAGGACAAAGTGCTTTTATAGATGTTCTTTCCTAATGTTAAAATATTGCAGATTTCAGAAAATGTGTACACTCTATTTCTTCAGGTTTTCTTGCAAGACTTAAAAATTGAGTGTAGTTTGTTTTATAAATAAACACAAACAAATTCCACTCGATAAAACATTCGTTGAGTTATTTTAGTGTAGTGCCTAAAAATATCGTAAGATAGCCCTGCCAATAGGGCTCATAATCATACGCTTGTTTCTGTCTTTGTAGAATTGCTAATTAAAGTAATAGGTTTCAGCGGTTTTAGTTTGGTATTGAACTGGCCAAGCATCAAAATCTTAACAATGATACTACATACTATTTTAAATTCAGATACTATATTCATAATTAAAAACTTTACATGATCTTAACTATAATAATAAATTATTTTATGAAATATATCAATATACATTCCTATATTATTGTGTTTCCAATTTGAGGCAATCCAATATTTTACATATAAAAGAATGATAACCATTGTTAAAGCTTATCCATTCATGAAATATACGTCTTTCGTGTGGAACAATTTAAGCAACATTCTCATTATGTTTCGAGTATATTATTCTTGCATTAAAACTTTATATATACATTTGCATGTATTCACGTGCGTGTATATTAATGTATGGTGAGCATGTGCTAATGTTTTTGTGTTCATATTTATTTGCACGTGAATTTTACATTTACAGCATCTATTTCTTGTACGTGATTGCTATCAATTCATGTGTGTATATATGTGACATCCCCCACTTGGAGGCCCAAAACTAACGACTATGGATACTGCAGTCATCCCAGTTATTAATCCTCGATGACCAAACACAGTATTAAATACATTGATATAACATAAACACATGGATATGAAAAAAATTAAAAAATCATCAAGCAAACTTTCATTCCATTCCAAAACTCATTTCAAATTCATTACATAATCCATTATTCGTTAACCACGTTTAACGAAAATATAATTATTACAATATACGCCAGGAGAGACATATGAAGATTCCCACTTGGATGATTAGGGTACATAATTAGCAATTAAACCACTTTGCCTTTACAAGATAAAAACAACGGAATCAAAATAAAGAGAACTCTAAAGAGAAATCATGCCTCATGCACGTCTCTGAAAGCTTATTCATCTAAAGAGGTACCTGAAAATCTCAACTTTAAAGCTACTCAAAATCAATTGAGCACTTGAGAATTTAAGGATAAAACATAAACTTTGAGTCAGACATAAAGCCTAGTATGAATAATAAATTACCATGTCGAACCATTTAGATATATAGTGAGACCACACCGCATAGTGGAACGGGTTTTCCCCTCACTAGTAAGCTAACCAAAACTTTATAAAACCATATACTGTGCTCCTGCATCCATAATGGTTAAAACATAGCTATTCAAAATATTACGATGATATGGAAGCAATTAAATCAATTCTAGATTTTCTAGCCCTATTCATTGGACTATCTGTCTTAGTTATAGTTTCTATGGTCTATATTAACCTAATAGTTTTCATGGGCTGGCTAATAACATGTTTAAAGCTTATGGACTCCCTGTCTGGATTCATAGTTTTCATGGGATCACTAAGAATCAATTAGCCTCTGCTAATAACTTTATTGTTTCATGGGTTCTCCTTGAACCTATTGGTTTCTCCAATAGCGTATTAAAACTGTTAGATTACGCATTTAAAGGGTTACGTTATTTGGAGGAATAAATAACGTATAAATAGGAAAAGTATTAATTTTAAAAAGCATAACTTTTGTATTAATTTGGGTGTATATTTTGCATCGGTTCTACGCATTTTAAAAAAATTCATACCCAAATATATATGAATAAATAAGTCAGTTAAAAATTTACTATAGCCAAGCGTTACACTTTCCATAACATTCATTTGTTTTAATTTGGTATACAACTTTGAATAAAATAATGTACATAATAGGAAAACGTATTAAAAAAAATCAATGCATTCAATTTGTTTTAAATTTGGTATAAATCTTTACCAAATAAAACTTTGCTGTTTCTTTATAAATCGACAGCAATTAATTTATTTGCTTATTCTTGGGCCTAAATTTTAGCAAGATTCTTTTTGTTAAAAAGAAGAAAAATATACACATAAAGCATGTGTGAAATAATGCAGTGGAAAAACATTTATTCCTTAATGTTTGCTTGACCGTTTCTCCACCTAAGATTTCGCATATAATTCACGAACAAAATCAAATAGGATCTCATGCCAAATTTACACATTCACCTTTAATCTCGCTCGTCCTTCCTTTATAATAACACGAAATTTCAAATTATTACTTGCCGTTTCATTCTTAATTAGTAAATAAATTAAACATAGCCGTAAAATTTTAGTACCCTGAATTCCACAAATGAGCTTTACTTTTTCCCATAACAATCATTTGTTTTAAAGATTAGTAAAAATCTTTACTTCGGAACAATTCCAAAATCTTTGCTAATTTAAATTCTTGATGTTCCGTTTCAAATGTAATCACTCGACCTATTTAATTTATTTTTACACGCAACCTTTAATATGCAATGAAACATTTATTTCCATTAACAATTAAATTCAGTCGCCATTCTTTCTACGTAATCATGTGGAAATTTTGCCGTTCCTCAAGAAATTTGATCTCTTGCCTCTTTTCTTTCCTTTAATCGAGCGCTTAAAAATAGGCACGTTCATTTTCTCTTGCTTCCTTACCAATTTTTTTCTCTTCAATCCAAGCAAAAAATTTATTTTCTTACCATACTCCCTCTCGCAATCAACTCTTATACCTGAAAATTTTTCAACGTTCCTTCCACTTCAGTTTCAAAGAAAAGTGTAAATTGCTTGCCTTCTTAATTTTAATCAAAGAAATTAAATGCTTGCCTACATATTTTGGTTACCTAAAATTTCGCAAGCCTCATCTTCAAATAACTGGAAACATTTGCATATACTTCACCTCGTCTTAGCTTCTGGTAATAAACATTTAATGGAAGAAATTTATTCCTTACCTGTAGAAACGAAATTACTAAAAATCAAAGGAATAAATCATGCAGCTTCCTATTTATAACACATTCAAAACGATTTTTAATTCTTGCCAAAAATTTATCTTACCTATAATTTTGCAACCGAGTGGATTGATTTTTGTTTTTCCCAAATATCACGCACCCCTGCCTTTATAAACTCGTACTCAGCATCTATTGCATAACAACATCTCTGCAATTCTTATTTCATGCAAGCTCCTTTAGGTAATGGCAGTATTCTTTCTCCTTCCTTTTATTTATTTATTTATTTTCTTTCTTCTTCTTTCTCTCTTTCTCTTTATTCTTTTCAAATTCACTCGGCTACTTGCCCCATCATGCAAAGTCGCAGCCTCCTCTCCTTACCGTGTCGTATGAAAAAAAAAGTATACTTGAATAAAAGGTTTAAACCACAAAAAAATTATGCAGCTCTAGGCCTTGAAAGCACTGACGTTCATATACCTTAACCTGTGCGTGCATGCATTCTAGCATAAATGGGAAGGGACGTGCCAATGAAAAAAGAAAGAAAGAGAGATTTGTTTACCTTGCATGCGTGAGAACTGTGAAGCCGTGACTATAGGGGAGTGCAGTGCTTGTAATGTTGAATATGGAGATACTGTGATGCGTGCATACAGTTGAATTTTGGTAGTGGGCTGGGGTGGAAACAGTAGTTAGGAAAAAAAGAATATAAGCAAATAAAAGGAGGATTGATATATAATAGAGAAGAGTAAAAAAAGAAAAAAAGAAAAAAAGGAAGAAGGGTGGACTCAGCCTTATATTTTAATCCCATTGCATGAACATTCCGAGTGCGTACTTTCAATTGAAGTTTAGTCCTAGGAGTGAGTATGGTGGGAGTGCGTTTAGTTAATTTAAAATAATTGAATGAATTTGAATTCAAAGGTAGAGAATGGGCAGGTCGAATTGTTCGTCGAGTCGGGTTGGGTGGGGAGTAGTCGAGCAAAGTTTGATCCAATTATCTTTTAAATAATCCCATCCCAATTTCATTTATTTAAATTTTGCTTTGACCGTAAATTAAAGTCGTGTATTTGGTTTTATTTGGATCTTGTTCTAGATTTGAATCAAGATGTTGCATTCGCGGAAATCAGATCGTGCCATTTGTAAGTTTTTTTATCATGTGATACAATCGTTTGAATCTAAATTTTCTGCAGCTTTAAGGTGAGTATTTCTCACCAGACAACATACCTATATATCTGTAAATTTATTACAAGTGTAATTGTAATTTTTTTTAAATTTTTTTTATATGCCTATGATATAAACTTATGATGTTAAACCCCATTATTAATAGACACATCATCAGTTGTTTTATTTATTGCAGGTATACCATTTAATGCTTATATACTGTAAATCAGACTCCTAGTTCCCTGTAAATTAGAGATCGTTACAGGCTGAAATGATAGGCCTGAACGATAAATTATTTATCCATTTATTTATGTAATTATTTAATGTTTTTTTTATTATTTAACTTTGGATTGCGGGGTTTTCTTTGTAAATTGCGGATTGAAATGACATATATATATCCGTATCACTTGACCTAGGCTAGAAAACTATATACAGACCCATGGTTTATATAATATTTTTATGAAATGTTTTAAAAATATTTTAAGTGGAAAATTTATAATATTCTGGGTTAAAATGTATTTAAAGGATTTTTATAAAATTTATAATGATTTTTGAATGAGTCAAAATGTTAAATAAATGAATGTTTAAGTAAAATTTTGGATTATAACTTATTTTGGAAATCCTGAATTTTGTTAAAAGTGATGGTTTTAATAAAATTTAATGGAAATAATCTTTGGAAAAAGGACTTAAATTCTTGAATTGTAACGACCCTAGATTTTAATTTAATTTAAATTGATAATTAAATAAAGTTTTGAATAAAAAATTTGTAGAATTAATTATAATCGGAAGCAAGTTTCCCCGATTCAAATAGATGTTGAACTGGAAAAAAAAATATAATGTAACATCCCGGAATTTTGTTAAATTTAATTTAGTAAATTATTTGAATTTTTAAAATTTATTTGTGAAATTCAACAGAAGTTTAATATTTTTGATATTAATATTACAATGTTGCATGGAATTAAATCAATTTTGATAGTAAAGTTTAAATGAAAAATAATAACAACGAATAAATAAAAATAGCTAACAAATAAGAGATTGTTTCAAAACAATAAAATAAAATATAGGTGATAAGTTAAATATTAATAGTATAAGCTGATGACAGTGTAAGCTAATGAAATAAGACATGAAAAAATTATTCATTTGTTCAAGTAATCAATGCAAGTCAAAATTGTATCTCTCAGCCACCAAGTTAATTAATGCAGCCACCACAATCTCATCAGGCAAGGGAAAAAAAATGCAGGCTGAAGTAAACAATAGCCAAAAGAAGAAAATCATGCAAAATCAAATGTTGTCAGCCGAGAGATAGCTTCCAACAAACAAAATAAAGTATGCTAGGCAAATAAATATTGTAAGTTGCCTGTAAAATTATGAAATGCAAAGCTAAGAACCAAGTAATATAAAATATCTATGAATTTGAAGAATATAATAAGAAGTAGAGGACTTAAGCCATTAATGCAAGACATCTCTAGTACACCAAAGCAACGTATCAGCCACCATAAAGTAAGAAAGGAAATCTCTACAATATTGTACAAATAATATTTTATCATATTGTACAAAATAATAACATCACCTGCATACTTCTCTTATACATCAACTTTGTTATGGTTCGTAGCTATAGGAAGTTAAGCAAAACCAGAGAAAAGAATGTAAAATCATCATCTATAAAAAGAAGAAAGCCTGACTATTAATCTTCAATTCAAAAGTTTACACTCTTCTTCAATAAAATAAAAAAAAAGCAGATCCAAAATTCTACCTGAGACAAATAGAAACAACTTCAAGTGGACCAAGGTTCTATCCTGAAGCTAAGTAAATTCAGATACAAGTTTTACTCAGATCAAAGCAATGCAGGCTTTCAAATCAAACAAATCAGAGCAAAAGGAAATCATTAGCAGATCTCTGTCTTCTCTGGAAAAACAAGGTGAGTAACTAAACTAAGATCCAACTAAGTGAATCTATATTTGATGATTAATATGGCTGAGTTTGGAGTTGGTTAGTATGCGTATATATACACATAAATTTTTCTCTATCTATATATGTATGCAGAGGGGTATGCCTGTATATATTGAGACTTTTTGCTTAAGTGCATATGGTTTGTTTAACAAATTCAAATATCAGATTACTTGATCTTTGTCAGGTTTTGTTTCCAATATCAGATTATAAACATACAGGTTGGAAAAAAAACTTGGTTTTACATAACAAACTCAAATATTTGATAATTTCGAATGTTATAAAACATTGATTTAATTATATAACTTGAAACTGCATTCGAAAATAGTTTTTTTAGAACAAAATGGGAATTTTTAAATTGAGTATGCTTCGAGCAGCATATAAATGGAACGAAATTGCCTTTTTCCCAAATCCCAGCGATCAAAGGAAGATCAGATGTTGTAATCTTGCTCGAAGCTAGCTGTAGTATCGAAGATGAAGGGAAAAATAGCCTTAAATTTTTCCTATGGCCGAGATGATCACAATCGTTCATAGTAGGGTTTAAGGCATGTGAAACTGACGTCGAAGTTTTGGGGTTCGTTCTCACTCCTCATTGCATCGAGTGGGGCCGGACTTGGAGAGAATGCGCTTGGGATGTAGACGAAGGTTGGGGCGGAGGTGCGACGATGCTGGTGGTCGAAGGCGCGGCGACGAGACATTTTTTTCTGGTCGCTGTTTTGGTCGTGTGGTTCTAGCTATGCTCGAATTCGATGGAGGGAATGTTTGGGGTTTTGGGTCGATCTGGGTCGAGGGTGTGATCGATTGTGACTTGCCGGAGCTAGTGAGGATCGCCAGAAGTTGGTCGTGGTCTGGTGCAGGCGCACGGTGATCTCGTGCACTGCTCGGTATTCTTGGTGATTAAGTCCTCGAGTGTATACTCGAGTAAAAGAAGGAGTTGCTTCGGTTGTCACTTGGGTTTGTACTTGGGTAGACAGTTTATAATTAGTAGAAAAAAAAGAAGGAGAAGAAGGTTGCGTGAATAACAGGGGAGAGACTTGGGGAAAATGGGAAAGAGCTCGGGTCTGAACTCGGAGACGATAGGTGTTTGTCTCGAAGCAGAAATAGGGGTGGCTAGGGTAGAAATGTTTGTACAGGATTCAAAACCTGTACCTATTTAAAGTAAAAAAAAAAGTTAATTTTTTAAATTTTTTAAAGCCAAGTTTAAATTAATCAAATTGAGTTAAAACAAAAGTTAACTATAAATTCCAGTTTAGTTCAAACTTAGTTTGTGAGTAAATAAATTCTTAACTTGTTCAAACTTTTAAAATATTTTAAAGGAATTTGAATTAAAAAGGAATTTTGATTTGTAAAGAAAGAACTTTGACAAGTTGAGTCAAATTTTGAAATCTGGAATAAAATCTAAATTTGAATCTTAGTTTTGGAATAAAAGAAGTTTTTGATTTTAAATTGTTCTAAATAATTTGAATGATTAAGTGTATTTTTAAATTAATTTGAATTTAAATTTAAAGTGTAATGTTTAAAATACCCTTAAATGATTAATGAAATCATTAATAAAGAAATTAATTAGCTTAGAGATACTTAAGGTAATAAAATGATTTAATTAATAAGGTAAAAAAATGATTTATTTAATTTATAAATTAATAAATTATAATAAATAGAAATGATTAATAATGATTTAATCCAAGATAATTTCATAAAATCGTTAATTTATTATGCAAATTGGTTTAAAGGTTGATTTAATTAATATGATTAATTAAGAATAATTTCATTAATTAAGGCAGTTGATTAATTTATTAATATCAAATGATTTGTAATTAATAAATCAGGATTGGATAATTAATTCATAAGTAATTAATTTAACTGGAAATTAATTAAATTAATTGGGATTAAACAATTAATAATCCTACTTATAAATGACTATTTAATATTTGACCTTACTTATGAATGATTGTATTGAATGAGTTGCCTTGAATTGATTGTCCTATCTGATCTGTGATATTTTATTCCGTGGATTGAGCTGTATATAATTTATTCATTTATTGATGATACATATATATATTATCTGTGAATCTGTGAATGGGCGATAAGCTTTATAGTTATATCGCTTATCAACTATATTTATGTGTTTTGATCTATGATGATTGAATGATGTTGCACTATTGTGTTAAACCCCTGGACCACACCATACACACACAATTATGGATTTCACGAGGAAATCGGTTAAGTCACAGACGTTTGAAATAGTTTTGAATTTGAATTTTTGAATTCAAATGTTTTGAAAATGGATTGGGTTTGAAGTGAAAAGCTTTTGAAATGGAATTTCAAAGATGGAAATTTATTTTGAATAACAGGATTAAGTGTTGGAATTTAAATACTTTAATTTAAATTTGAATTCAATATTCAAATTGAATTCTGTAATTTGAAACTAGGGATTAACGATATTATACTAGTCATTATGAGTTAAACCATTTTTAAAGTATTATTTAAGGGAGTTTGAATTAACCCAAAGATTGTAACTTGTATAAATGAAATCAGGTTTTTTCGAAATAAGACTGTTGTTTCTAAATGATAAAAAGCTTTCATAGGAGAAACGAATTTCAAATTATATAAAAGAGATTTCAAGTTTAAACTGGAATAGTTTACCAAGTTATTGATGAATATTTGGAAATGAATTTTGAAAGTGAACATTTGGGAACGGTTTGAAAGATATAAGATAAATCTTTAATTTAAAGATTTTAAACGAGTTAATCCAAATGAAATAGAAATTGTTTTGAAATCCGTAAATGGAATTTTGTGAAATAAATCTTTTGTTTAAAAGATGTAATGGTATTTGGTATAAACCATTTGAAAGAAAGTTTTGAATTATTAAGTTGTGACTTAATTGAAATCCCATATCCATATGTTTTAAATATTTTCGCTCACTATTCGGTTTAGCCGGGAAAGGACCTTTGTGTCGTATAACCCATTCTGAATATGTGATTTGACGTTATGGATAGCATTTGGAGACCGGTGATGAAGACCGGGTATTTGCGAAAGCGGTAGGATGACCTATCGATTGTTTCTGCACTGAGTCGCGCCGGTATAGAGACTCCCTAAGTGATGGGAAATCCGATCGGGATTGTGAATATCCGGATTGCAAGGACTTCTTTGTAAGTGCCTTTGGTTCTGTTCGATCCCGGAACAGACTTGTATGGATAGTATGTCTGACATTACAAATTGAGATATAAAGATGATTTCTTTCAAATATATTTCTGTTGGTGGCGGAGAATTTATTCTCTTAGCTTAACACCCTTCTCTGAGACGTACGAGCTAAAAGGTTATGTAGTTGATGGTTATTAGCGATATATTCCCAATTTGGTAATGTGACATGCTGAGTGTTGCTGTGAAATGATCATTTGTGATAGGATCATTTGTTTGACCGTTTATCTTTGTGATCATTTCTATGATCATTTGTTGACCCAAAGCATAGCTTTTGTATAAAGCGTGTCTTTGTGGACGAGATTTCGTCGAGCCTCACACCCCGGAATGGTCAAAACAGGAAAGATGCAGCAAGGTTATGAGGGGTACCACCCTTTAGGGTATGTGCATTTCCTTCTGGAAAAGGGTGGTATCATGGTATGGAGCCCAGATACTTACTCATGTTGAAACACTTTATTTATGATTGTGTGATGTTGATTACGAGCGCTCGGATAAAGGTCCCAAAGGACTGGGGGATGGCATACTCGTGTCAGTAGTTACCCAGTTAGGGGTAACCCGGCCTTGTGTTGGCAGAGATCCGGTTTGGTTCTCGGGGACGTCATTCCAGAGGCGTTCTCATGTGGCAATGGGAAGTTCCTTGGCCTGACCATTTGTTGGAAATCCAAAGAAACAATACGATCTTGTACCGTATTAGTTGTAGAACCTATCATTCACTTATGGTGGCGCCCCACTATTTGGATGGTAGCTATAGTAGGCATAGTTCGAAATGTCTATGCTGGCTAAGATTTATATCTTTATTTTCGAAATAAATTTTTCCTACACTATGCACTAGTAATAATATCAAATGTTTCTTTTTAATGCGTATCAAGCATCTTTGACTATCATAAGGAGAAATCTCCTCCGATTCTGCGTTTGCATTGTGTGTGTGTGTGTGCGGGAGGCCTTATGGTAGTCTCATTTGTAAAAAGCATTGCGAATTGACTTAGAAAATCTTTTGTTGAATGTTTTAAAAGATAAACTGTTTTCGTTGCTCACACCAGTCCCACGACTGATCCGGAGTTTATTGTTTTCTTTCCTAAACTCTGGGTGCTCATTATTTTCTACACGAGCAGTCTAGAGTTTGGGTTTTTCAGCTAGTCAGGTTTAGTAGATTATTTGGAGCTAGTTCAGTCGTCGGATGTGGACGAGACTTGCTTGTCTTGGTGAATCGAGATATTGTTTCTTGGAAATGGAGTTGCAGTTTTTGAAGTTCTTCCTTGAAGACTATCTTTGAGTTATATTGTTTCGCTGCTGGATGTCATCTATTTTCTTTTCCGCTGCTATTTATTGTATCATATCTCTGATGTATATTGATATCTATTGGATCATCTGTTGTATCAGATATTGTATCAAAGCTGTATATCAGTGTATTATTCTTTTATTCCGCTGTGTTGTTTACTTAGTGTTGTTATAAGCTCCGGCGAATCGGATTTGAACGGTCAAATCTATGGCATTCGAATACGATATGAAGTATGAATGTCGATTTTCGAGCAGGCAAAAGTCATTCTCGTTACATTTGGTATCAGAGCTAAGGTTAAACTTTAGCTCAGGAGTATAACATGTTAAGTAGCTCATTAAAGATAGGGTGAAGTAAACCCTAGAATGAGTAATCCCTAAAATATCCGTTTTAACGCCTTAGTAAATTCTCTTACTATCTACCGATAGTGAGTATGAGTGCAAGAAGAGGACGAGATCGGGGACAGGAAAATACGACTATAATTGGTCAATACTCTGTAACAACAGTGGAAACGACTTTCTTATCAAATTTTCCTTGATTCGTTTCTAAATTCTTTTGATTTGCATCGTGGCAGTTGCAAGAAGAAGTTTCGGTGTGATGATGGCTCTACGAAAGGTTGTAGAAAATTCTTACTTCATATCTTCATCGGTTTCTTACCAGTTTCTCGATTTAAACTGTAATGAATATGAATTTGAAAATTGAAATTGTAAATTTTAAATAAATTAGAAATTTTGAATAAATTTGAAATTTAAATTGAGTTAAATTGGTTAATGAAATATGAAGGCTAAATTGAATTATATCAATAAAACGATTTTGTTTAAAACCAAATTTGAAATTCTGTTGTAATTTCTTGGGTTGGTCGAAGTCCGAAGAGGGACAAATTGGTATATATTTTGAGATATTCCGACTTGAATTTGGAATCCATATCTTGTATTTGAGAAATTGTAAAGATTGAGCCTATCTCTGTGTTGTTTTCGTGCCTGCGAATTTCGAGGACAAAATTCTTTTAAGTGGGGAAGTTTGTAACGACCCTAGATTTTAATTTAATTTAAATTGATAATTCAATGAAGTTTTGAATAAAAAATTTGTAGAATTAATTATAATTGGAAGCGAGTTTCCCCGATTCAAATAGACGTTGAACTGGAAATATATATATATATATATATATATAATGTAACATCCCGGAATTTTGTTAAATTTAATTTAGTAAATTATTTGAATTTTTAAAATTTAATTTGTGAAATTCAACAGATGTTTAATATTTTTGATATTAATATTACAAAGTTGTATGGAATTAAATCAATTTTGATAGTAAAGTTTAAATGAAAAATAATAACAACGAATAAATAAAAATACCTAACAAATAAGAGATTGTTTCAAAACAATAAAATAAAATATAGGTGATAAGTTAAATATTAATAGTATAAGCTGATGACAGTGTAAGCTAATGAAATAAGACATGAAAAAATTATTCATTTGTTCAAGTAATCAATGCAAGTCAAAATTGTATCTCTCAGCCACCAAGTTAATTAATGTAGCCACCACAATCTCATCAGGCAAGGGAAAAAAAATGCAGGCTGAAGTAAACAATAGCCAAAAGAAGAAAATCATGCAAAATCAAATGTTGTCAGCCGAGATGATAGCTTCCAGCAAACAAAATAAAGTATGCTTGGCAAATAAATATTGTAAGTTGCCTATAAAATTATGAAATGCAAAGCTAAGAACCAAGTAATATAAAATATCTATGAATTTGAAGAATATAATAAGAAGTAGAGGACTTAAGCCATTAATGCAAGACATCTCTAGTACACCAAAGCAATGTATCAGCCACCATAAAGTAAGAAAGGAAATATCTACAATATTGTACAAATAATATTTTATCATATTGTACAAAATAATAACATCACCTGCATACTTCTCTTATACATCAACTTTGTTCTGGTTCGTAGCTATAGGAAGTTAAGCAAAACCAGAGAAAAGAATGTAAACATCATCATCTATAAAAAGAAGAAAGCTTGACTATTAATCTTCAATTCAAAAGTTTACACTCTTCTTCAATAAAATAAAAAAAAAGCAGATCCAAAATTCTACCTGAGACGAATAGAAACAACTTCAAGTGGATCAAGATTCCATTCTGAAGCTAAGTTCATTCAGATACAAGTTTTACTCAGATCAAAGCAATGCAGGCTTTCAAATCAAACAAATCAGAGCAAAAGGAAATCATTAGCAGATCTCTGTCTTCTCTGGAAAAACAAGGTGAGTTACTAAACTAAGATCCAACTAAGTGAATCTATATTTGATGATTAATATGGCTGAGTTTGGAGTTGGTTAGTATGCGTATATATACGCATAAATTTTTCTCTGTCTATATATGTATGCAGAGGGGTATGCCTGTATATATTGAGACTTTTTGCTTAAGAGCATATGGTTTGTTCAACAAATTCAAATATCAGATTACTTGATCTTTGTCGGGTTTTGTTTCCAAAAGCAAATAGGCTTGATTAAGTATTAGTTATTGTTAAAAATAGTTCATGTAAATTATAAACATACAGGTTGGAAAAAAAACTTGATTTTAAATAACAAACTCAAATATTTGATAATTTCGAATGTTATAAAACATTGATTTAATTATATAACTTGAAACTGCATTCAAAAATAGTTTTTTTTAGAACAAAATGGGAATTTTTAAATTGAGTATGCTTCGAACAGCATATAAATGGACCGAAATTGCCTTTTACCCAAATCCCAGCGATCAAAGGAAGATTAGATGTTGTAATCTTGCTCGAAGCTAGCTATAGTATCGAAGATGAAGGGAAAAATAGCCTTAAATTTTTCCTATGGCCGAGATGATCACAATCGTTCGTAGTAGGGTTTAAGGCATGTGAAATTGACGTCGAAGTTTTGGGGTTCGTTCTCACTCCTCATTGCATCGAGTGGGGCCGGACTTGGAGAGAATGCGCTTGGGACGTAGACGAAGGTTGGGGCGGAGGTGCAACGATGCTGGTGGTCGGAGGCGCGGCGACGAGACATTTTTTTCTGGTCGCTGTTTTGGTCGTGTGGTTCCAGCTATGCTCGAATTCGATGGAGGGAATGTTTTGGGTTTTGGGTCGATCTGGGTCGAGGGTGTGATCGATTGTGACTTGCCGGAGCTAGTGAGGATCGCCAGAAGTTGGTCGTGGTCCGGTGCAGGTGCACGGTGATCTCATGCACAGCTTGGTGTTCTTGGTGATTAAGTCCTCGAGTGTATACTCGAGTAAAAGAAGGAGTTGCTTCGGTTGTCACCTGGGTTTGTACTTGGGTAGACAGTTTATAATTAGTAGAAAAAAAAAGAAGGAGAAGAAGGTTGCGTGAATAACAGGGGAGAGACTTGGGGAAAATGGGAAAGAGCTCGGGTCCGAACTCGGAGACGATAGGTGTTTGTCTCGAAGCAGAAACAGGGGAGTCTAGGGTAGAAATGTTTGTACAGGATTCAAAACCTGCACCTATTTAAAGTAAAAAAAAAGTTAATTTTTAAATTTTTTTAAAGCCAAGTTTAAATTAATCAAATTGAGTTAAAACAAAAGTTAACTATAAATTCCAGTTTAGTTGAAACTTAATTTGTGAGTAAATAAATTCTTAACTTGTTCAAACTTTTAAAATATTTTAAAGGAATTTGAATTAAAAAGGGATTTTGATTTGTAAAGAAAGAACTTTGACAAGTTGAGTCAAATTTTGAAATCTGGAATAAAATCTAAATTTGAATCTTAGTTTTGGAATAAAAAAAAGTTTTTGAATTTAAATTATTCTAAATAATTTGAATGATTAAGTGAAATTTTAAATTAATTTGAATTTCAATTTAAAGTGCAATGTTTAAAATACACTTAAATGATTAATGAAATCACTAATAACGAAATTAATTAGCTTAGAGATACTTAAGGTAATAAAATGATTTAATTAATAAGGTAAAAAAATGATTTATTTAATTTATAAATTAATAAATTATATTAAATAGAAATGATTAATAATGATTTAATCCAAGATAATTTCTTAAAATCATTAATTAATTATGAAAATTGGTTTAAAGGTTGATTTAATTAATATGATTAATTAAGAATAATTTCACTAATTAAGGCAATTGATTAATTTATTAATATCAAATGATTTGTAATTAATAAATCAGGATTGGATAATTAATTCATAAGTAATTAATTTAACAGGAAATTAATTAAATTAATTGGGATTAAATAATAAATTAATCCTACTTATAAATGACTATTGAATATTTGACCTTACTTATGAATGATTGTATTGAATGAGTTGCCTTGAATTGATTGTCCTATCTGATCTGTGATATTTTATTCCGTGGATTGAGCTGTATATAATTTATTCATTTATTGATGATACATATATATATTATCTGTGAATCTGTGAATGGGCGATAAGCTTTATAGTTATATCGCTTATCAACTATATTTCTGTGTTTTGATCTATGATGATTGAATGATGTTGCACTATTGTGTTAAACCCCTGGACCACACCATACACACACAATTATGGATTTCACGAGGAAGTCGGTTAAGTTATAGACGTTTGAAATAGTTTTGAATTTGAATTTTTGAATTCAAATGTTTTGAAAATGGATTGGGTTTGAAGTGAAAAGCTTTTGAAATGGAATTTCAAAGATGGAAATTTATTTTGAATAACTGGATTAAGTGTTGGAATTTAAATACTTTAATTTAAATTTGAATTCAATATTCAAATTGAATTCTGTAATTTGAAACTAGGGATTAACGATATTATACTAGTCATTATGAGTTAAACCATTTTTAAAGTATTATTTAAGGGAGTTTGAATTAACCCAAAGATTGTAACTTGTATAAATGAAATTGGGTTTTTTCGAAATAAGACTGTTGTTTCTAAATGATAAAAAGCTTTCTTAGGAGAAACGAATTTGAAATTATATAAAAGAGATTTCAAGTTTAAACTAAAATAGTTTACCAAGTTATTGATGAATATTTTGAAATGAATTTTGAAAGTGAACATTTGGGAACGGTTTGAAAGCTATAAGATAAATTTTTAATTTAAAGATTTTAAACGAGTTAATCCAAATGAAATAGAAATTGATTTAAAATCCGTAAATGGAATTTTGTGAAATAAATCTTTTGTTTAAAAGATTGGTAATGGTATTTGGTTTAAACCATTTGAAAGAAAGTTTTGAATTATTAAGTTGCGACTTAATTGAAATCCCATATCCATATGTTTTAAATATTTTCGCTCACTATTCGGTTTAGCCGGGAAGGGACCTTTGTGTCGTATAACCCATTCTGAATATGTGATTTGACGTTATGGATAGCATTTGGAGACCGGTGATGAAGACCGGGTATTTGCGAAAGCGATAGGATGACCTATCGATTGTTTCTGCACTGAGTCACGCCGGTATAGAGACTCCCTAAGTGATGGGAAATCCGATCGAGATTTTGAATATGCGGATTGCAAGGACTTCTTTGTAAGTGCCTTCGGTTCTGTTCGATCCCGGAACAGACTTGTATGGATAGTATGTCTGACATTACAAATTGAGATATAAAGCTGATTTCTTTCAAATATATTTCTGTTGGTGGCGGAGAATTTATTCTCTTAGCTTAACACCCTTCTCTGAGACGTACGAGCTCAGAGGTTATGTAGTTGATGGTTATCAACGATATATTCCCAATTTGGTAATGTGACATGCTGAGTGTTGCTGTGAAATGATCATTGTGTTGATCATTTGTGATAGGATCATTTGTTTGATCGTTTGTCTTTGTGATCATTTCTATGATCATTTGTTGACCCAAAGCATAGCTTTTGTATAAAGCGTGTCTTTGTGGACGAGATTTCGTCGAGCCTCACACCCCGGAATGGTCAAAACAGGAAAGATGCAGCAAGGTTATGAGGGGTACCACCCTTTAGGGTATGTGCATTTCCTTCTGGAAAAGGGTGGTATCATGGTATGGAGCCCAGATACTTACTCATGTTGAAACACTTTATTTATGATTGTGTGATGTTGATTACGAGCGCTCGGATAAAGGTCCCAAAGGACCGGGGGATGGCATACTCGTGTCAGTAGTTACCCAGTTAGGGGTAACCCGGCCTTGTGTTGGCAGAGATCCGGTTTGGTTCTCGGGGACGTCATTCCAGAGGCGTTCTCATGTGGCAATGGGAAGTTCCTTGGCCTGACCATTTGTTGGAAATCCAAAGAAACAATACGATCTTGTACCGTATTAGTTGTAGAACCTATCATTCACTTATGGTGGCGCCCCACTATTTGGATGGTAGCTATAGTAGGCATAGTTCGAAATATCTATGCTGGCTAAGATTTATATCTTTATTTTCGAAATAAATTTTTCCTACACTATGCACTAGTAATAATATCAAATGTTTCTTTTTAATGCGTATCAAGCATCTTTGACTATGATAAGGAGAAATCTCCTCCGATTCTGCATTTGCATTGTGTGTGTGTGCAGGAGGCCTTGTGGTAGTCTCATTTTTAAAAAGCATTGCGAATTGACTTAGAAAATCTTTTGTTGAATGTTTTAAAAGATAAACTGTTTTCGTTGCTCACACCAGTCCCACGACTGATCCGGAGTTTATTGTTTTCTTTCCTAAACTCTGGGTGCTCATTATTTTCTACACGAGCAGTTTAGAGTTTGGGTTTTTCAGCTAGTCAGGTTTAGTAGATTATTTGGAGCTAGTTCAGTCGTTGGATGTGGACGAGACTTGCTTGTCTTGGTGAATCGAGATATTGGTTCTTGGAAATGGAGTTGCAGTTTTTGAAGTTCTTCCTTGAAGACTATCTTAGAGTTATATTGTTCCGCTGCTAGATGTCATCTATTTTCTTTTCCGCTGCTATTTATTGTATCATATCTCTGATGTATATTGATATCTATTGGATTATCTGTTGTATCAGATATTGTATCAAAGCTATATATCAGTGTATTATTCTTTTATTCCGCTGTGTTGTTTGCTTAATGTTGTTATAAGCTCCGGCGAATCGGATTTGAACGGTCGAATCTATGACATTCGAATACGATATGAAGTATGGAAGTCGATTTTCGAGCGGGCAAAAGTCGGTCTCGTTACAGGAATTTAGTATGTAATTAATAAAAATAAGGAATTGACTTTGAATGGTTTTAAATTGAAGAATTTAACTTTTAAATGTGAGTCGAAAGGCAATTAATTCCTGAATAAATTGAATAGATTTAAATGGTATTTTATATTAAATAAAATGACTAATGTTTAAGTAAAGGATGTTTGAAATGATATTATAATATTGAAATGTATTTGAAACTTATTTTGATTTTTAAGTAAAATACCATTTTTAAAAGTTGAAACCACGGGTTATAATAACGTTGGTTGTTAAAGAGACCAGGATCGGATATCTGGCATACTCTCCATCGATACTGAAAACCACTTTAACAACCTTGTACGCGCTGGAGATTCCAGAATGAAGTAGGATGGTGGTGACGTTTTCTATGAGGTAAATACGTGGACCTGACTCCCGTGAGTTGGCATAAGGTGGCTAAAACAGGAGCGATTGACGGATTAATGAGGTAGCACCTCTGATCGGACGGACTTCTTCGTATGCCATTCTATTACTTTTGTGATTGTTTTGGTGCACACCTTTGATTTGGGAGTGTTGTTCGAGGTGGGCGGTAGCTGCGCGCTACGCGTTTCCACCGGTCCGGAAGCGTAATTGGTATATCTACCCTTGCATTGCCTATTTGTGCCGTGTCACCTACCATAGCGAGCCTTGTACGAGTTTGTTTTTCTCCCGTAGCCCGTGTGGTATCTCTGGTGGCTTCCCGATCAAGAGGGACTATGATATTGGATGGACTACTGGGACTATTACGTGTTAAGGTGGAAAATGTAAAGCCTTAACGCTATTTAAAAGTAAGTTTATTTTAATATAGACATTATTATAATATCGTATATTACTACATAGTAAATAGTTTAACGGATCCTTAGAGGATGAGCGGTCCCAAGCATCCTTTAAGTTACTTGTACTTCAATACAGTTCACTTGAATTAACTTACACTATATAAGTATGTATGTCCTGACTTGAGTGTTATGTCTTATTTTACGCTCGGGTCATCCTGAGTTGCAGTTCAGTTTCATCCCGGAGCTAGGATTTCTTTAGATCACTTTCAAGCTACTGGCAAACTTCCCTTGCAGTTCTTTATCTAAAATTTTGAAATCAAGACTAGTGGACATTTGGATTGTTCTACTGATGATTTAAACTATATTTGGATTAAAGACTATGTTATTTTTATTTGATTGAGACTATTTATAGTGGCTTCATGAACCACTAAGTATTTTTAAATTCCGCTGCGAATTTTTTGATATCTGTGTCTGTGATCCTGTGATTATTTATTTACTGTATATTTTGACATTTGCCAAATTTTATTTACAACGTGGTATTTTGAACAATTCAAGTCCGACATGTGCGGATGCGAATGGTTGAAAATATTGGGTCGTTACATTTGGTATCAGAGCTTTGGCTCTAGGAAAAACTTAGAATGTATGGTAAATTAAATTTACAGAATCACTTTCATTTGAGCTTGAATCTCTTACTTTTCGAATTTTGGAACGTTCCCTACGGTTCCGAAGTTCGTTCGTGTCCCTCACTATTCATTTTCTTTCGATTCT
This sequence comes from Allium cepa, assembly GCA_030765085.1. Lineage (NCBI taxonomy): Eukaryota > Viridiplantae > Streptophyta > Magnoliopsida > Asparagales > Amaryllidaceae > Allium > Allium cepa. The sequence goes on along the minus strand of CM060938.1, from coordinate 621,022,963 downwards.
GGAGTATCCCATAACTCCACTTCGGATTATCTTTATAGTGAATTGGCGGTCTCGCCAATATTCTAACTAAGCCTTAATTAATGTAATATTTCTGTTATTGATTCAAATAGAAAACATATGTAGTTTATTAATGTTTGCATGTGTTCATTATTTAAATCCAATCTTATGGTTATTGCATACTTTTGTTTAAAGTTAAAAAAATGGGCTTCTTTATAAAAATAACTTGAATTTATTACAAAATATCACGATTCCTTTTATTTCCTTTTAAATTAATGTTAGAACTTAATTTATTGCTTAATATTAAAGAATTTACTAAGTTATAAATTTTAACATAAAGATGTTGTATTAAGTTTAAGAGATTATTTACAATGATTTGTATATACATATGTGTGTGCGTTAATTTGACTTAAGATATATAAGATGGACTTGTATGCAAAGTCATAACCTTTTTAATCTTAAACCCTTTTAATCTGGAGATTAGGTTCAAAATTGTTGTCTTTAATTTTAGGCTCTTAAAATAGTGAAACTTAATTTTAACACATTTATATGTATAAGTCTATAATATATATATATATACGTATACGTATATGTTTTTAATAATACTATGACCAATAAAAATATATATGAAGGAAACATCATCTTTGTACACAATCTAATATTGCACTTACATAATTTACTGTAGAATACATTTGGACATAATTACATTCCATGCCTTGAATAAATAGCTTGTTAATGACATTTAATTAATCAATCAATTTGATTAGAGAAAGAATGAAAGGTTTCTCTCTCCATATACATAATTAAGCTCTAGTTTTATTACTTGTTCTTAGTGAAAGAAACGAAAGGTTGCCTTAATTCTTGCCTTTTTTATTTCCTAACATTTGTTCCTTTCTAGCCATTCATTACTTTAGTTTAGCCGTATATTTTGCCTTGCAATTCACGTACAAGTTTCTCTTTTTCTCATCTTCTTTATTTTCTCATTTCCTAAGAGGGAGAAAAATATTACAGGCACTTTATTCTTTTATTTATAAAACCTTGAAATATATTTTAATATAAATTTTAATTTGACTAAATCATTTTCCAAAAATTCTTAGTATAAAATGGAAGTTTCTGAATTTTTAACATTGTTTAAAGGATAACTCTAATTAGAATTATAAAAAATTGGATTATCTACTTCCTTTAAAAATTTGTAATATTTTGGCCATTTGAATAATAAATCACTTTGTAAATGGTAATAGGAATCAGAGAAGGATGTAACCAAAATCTTATCTTTATTTGAGTAATAAATGTTAAAATTTATAGCGTATTAAAACTGTTAGATTACGCATTTCAAGGGTTACGTTATTTGGAGGAATAAATAACGTATAAATAGGAAAAGTATTAATTTTAAAAAGCATAACTTTTGTATTAATTTGGGTGTATATTTTGCGTCGGTTCTACGCATTTAAAAAAAATTCATACTGCAAATATATATGAATAAATAAGTCAGTTAAAAATTTACTATAGCCAAGCGTTACACTTTCCATAACATTCATTTGTTTTGATTTGGTATACAACTTTGAATAAAACAACGTATATAATAGGAAAACATATTAAAAAAAAATCAACGCATTCAATTTGTTTTAAATTTGGTATAAATCTTTACCAAATAAAACTTTGCCGTTTCTTTATAAATCGACAGTAATTAATTTATTTGCTTATTCTTGGGCCTAAATTTTAGCAAGATTCTTTTTGTTAAAAAGAAGAAAAATATACACATAAAGCACGTGTGAAGTAATCCAGTGGAAAAATATTTATTCCTTAATGCTTGGTTGACCGTTTCTCCACCTAAGATTTCGCATATAATTCACGAACAAAATCAAATAGGATCTCATGCCAAATTTACACATTCACCTTTAATTTTGCTCGTCCTTCCTTTATAATAACACGAAATTTCAAATTATTACTTGTCGTTTCATTCTTAATTAGTAAATAAATTAAATATTGCCGTAAAATTTTAGTACCCTGAATTCAACAAATTAGCTTTACTTTTTCCAAGAACATTCATTTGTTTTTAAGATTGGTAAAAATATTTACTTCGGAACAATTCCAAAATCTTTGCTAATTTAAATTCTTGATGTTCCGTTTCAAATGTAATCACTCGACCTATTTAATTTATTTTTACACGCAACCTTTAATATGCAATGAAACATTTATTCCGTTAACAATTAAATTCAGTCGCCATTCTTTCTACGCAATCAAGTGGCAATTTTGCCGTTCCTGAAGAAATTTGATCTCTTGCCTCTTTTCTTTCCTTTAATCGAGCGCTTAAAAATAGGCACGTTCGTTTTCTCTTGCTTCCTAACCATTTTTTTCTCTTCAATCAAAGCAAACAATTTATTTTCTTACAATACTCAATCCCGCAATCAACTCTTTACCTGAAATTTTTTCAACATTCCTTCCACTTCAGTTTCAAAGAAAAGTGTAAATTGCTTGCCTTCTTAATTTCAATCAAAAAAATTAAATGCTTGCCTGCATATTTTGGTTACCTAAATTTTTGCAAGCCTCATCTTCAAATAACTGGAAACGTTTGCATATACTTCACCTCATCTTAGCTTCTGGTAATAAACATTTAATGGAAGAAATTTATTCCTTACCTGTAGAAACGAAATTACTAAAAATCAAAGGAATAAATCATGCAGCTTCCTATTTATAACACGTTCAAAACGATTTTTAATTCTTGCCAAAAATTTATCTTACCTATAATTTTGCAACCGAGTGGATTGGTTTTTATTTTTTTCCCAAAAATCACACACCCCTGCCTTTATAAACTCGTACTCAACATCTATTGCATAACAACATCTCTGCAATTCTTATTTCGTGCAAGCTCCTTCAGGTAATGGCAGTATTCTTTCTCCTTCCTTTTATTTGTTTATGTATTTTCTTTCTTCTTCTTTCTCTCTTTCTCTTTATTCTTTTAAAATTCACTCGGCTACTTCACCCATCATGCAAAGCCGCAGCCTCCAATCCTTACTGTGCCGTATGAAAAAAAAGTATATTTAAAAAAAGGTTTGAACCACAAAAAAAATTATGCAGCTCTAGGCCTTGAAAGCACTGACGTGCATACACCTTACGCTGTGCGTGCATGCATTCTAGCATAAATGGGAAGGGACGTGTCAATGAAAAAACAAAGAAAGAGAGGTTTGTTTACCTTGCGTGCATGAGAACTGGGAAGCCGTGACTATAGGGGATTGCAGTGCTTGCAATGTTGAATATGGAGATACTGTGATGCGTGCATACAGTTGAATTTTTGTAGTGGGCTGGGGTGGAAATAGTAGTTTGGAAAAAAATGAATATAAGAAAATAAAAGGGGGATTAATATATAATAGAGAAGAGTAAAAAAAAGAAAAAAAAAAGAAAAAAGAAAAAAGAAAAAAAGGAAGAATTGTGGACTCAGCCTTATATTTAAATCCCACTGCATGAACATTCCAAGTGCGTACTTTCAGTTGAAGTTTAGTCCTAGGAGTGAGTATGGTGGGAGTGCGTTTAGTTAATTTAAAATAATTGAATGAATATGAATTCAAAGGTAGAGAATGGGCAGGCCGAATTGTTCGTCGAGTCGAGTTGGGTGGGGAGTAGTCGAGCAAAGTTTGATCCAATTATCTTTTATATAATCCCGTCCCAATTTCGTTTATTTAAATTTTGCTTTGACCGTAAATTAAAGTCGCATATTTGGTTTTATTTGGATCTTGTTCTAGATTTGAATCAAGACGTTTCATCCGTGGAAATCTGATCGTGCCATTTGTACGATTTTTTATCAAGTGATACAATCGTTTGAATCTAAATTTTCTGCAGCTTTAAGGTGAGTATTTCTCACCAGACAACATACCTATATATCTGTAAATTTATCACAAGTGTAATTGTAAATTTTTTTTAAAATTTATCTGCCTATGATATAAACGTATGATGTTAAACCCCATTATTAATAGACACATCATCAGTTGTTTTATTTATTGCAGCTATACCATTTAATGCTTATATACTGTAAATCACACTGCTAGTTCCCTGTAAATTAGAGATCGTTACAGGCTGAAATGATAGGCCTGAACGATAAATTATTTATCCATTTATTTATGTAATTATTTAATGTTTTTTATTATTTAACTTGGGATTGCGGGTTTGAAATGATAGAACTCGGGTTTTCTTTGTACATTGCGGATTGAAATGACATATATATATCCGTATCACTTGACCTAGGCTAGAAAACTATATACAAACCCGTGGTTTATATAATATTTTTCTGAAATTTTTTAAAAATATTTTAAATGGAAAATTTATAATATTCTGGGTTAAAATGTATTTAAAGGATTTTTATAAAATTTATAATGATTTTTGAATGAGTCAAAATGTTAAATAAATGAATGTTTAAGTAAAATTTTGGATTATCACTTATTTTGGAAATCCTGAATTTTGTTAAAAGTGATAATTTTAATAAAATTTAGTGGAAATAGCCTTTGGAAAAAGGACTTAAATTCTAGAATTTAGTATGTAATTAATAAAAATAAGGAATTGACTTTAAATGGTTTTAAATGGAACAATTTAACTTTTGAATGTGAGTCGAGAGGCAATTAATTCCTAAATAAATTGAATAGATTTAAATGGTATTTTATATTAAATAAAATGGCTGATGTTTAACTAAAGGATGTTTGAAATGATATTATAATATTGAAATGTATTTGAAACTTATTTTTATTTTTAAGTAAAATACCATTTTTAAATGTTGAAACCACGGGTTATAATAACGTTGGTTGTTAAAGAGACCGGAATCGAATATCTGGCATACTCTTTGTCGATACTGAAAACCACTTTAACAATCATGTACGCGGTGGAGATTCCAGAATGAAGTAGGATGGTGGTGACGTTTTCTATGAGGTAAATACGTGGACCCGACTCCCGTGAGTTGGCATAAGGTGGCTAAAACAGAAGCGATTGACGGATTAATGAGGTAGCACCTCTGATCGAACGCACTTCTTCGTATGCCATTCTATTACTTTTGTGATTGTTTTGGTGCGCACCTTTGATTTGGGAGTGTTGTTCGAGGTGGGCGGTAGTTGCGTGCTACGCGTTTCCACTGGTCCGGAAGCGTAATTGGTATATCTACCCTGGCATTGCCTAGTTGTGCCGTGTCACCTACCATAGCGAGCCTTGTACGAGTTTGTTTTTCTCCCGTAGCCCGTGTGGTATCCTCTGGTGACTTCCCGATCAAGAGGGACTATGATATTGGATGGACTACTGGGACTATTACGTGTTAAGGTGGAAAATGTAAAGCCTTAACGCTATTTAAAAGTAAGTTTATTTTAATATAGACATTATTATAATAGCGTATATTACTACATAGTAAATAGTTTAACGGATCCTTAGAGGATGAGCGGTCCCAAGCATCCTTTAAGTTACTTGTACTTTAATACAGTTCACTTGAATTAACTTACACTATATAAGTATGTATGTCCTGACTCGAGTGTTATGTTTTATTTTACGCTCGGGTCAGCCTGAGTTGCAGTTCAGTCTCATCCCGGAGCTAGGATTTCTGTAGATCACTTTCAAGCTGCTGGCAAACATCCCTTCCAATTCTTTATCTAAATTTTTGAAATCAAGACTAGTGGACATTTGGATTGTTCTACTGATGATTTAAACTATATTTGGATTAAAGACTATGTAATTTTTATTTGATTGAGACTATTTATAGTGGCTTCATGAACCACTAAGTATTTTTAAATTCCGCTGTGAATTTTTTGATATCTGTGTCTGTGATCCTGTGATTATTTATTTACTGTATATTTTTAGATTTGCCAAATTTTATTTACAACGCGGTATTTTGAAAAATTCAAGTCCGACATGTGCGGATGCGAATGGTTGAAAATATCGGATCGTTACAACTGATCTCCTTTCACCACCTAGATTCTGTTTTCCATTAGGAACTGCATGGTAAGGCACCATTGGCCCAGAGCGATACAGTAATCTGCTACCGTGGGCTGTCCCACAAAAGCATTATATGTGGAAATTTCATCCACAATTATTAAAGTATGAATGAGGGTGACTCTTCGATCACCCTCTCCAAGTTCAATTGGCAAGTCAATCGTCCCCACGTGTTGTTTAGGTTTGCCACTAAACCCTTGGATCTTTGTTTAGCATGCAGACATTCTTTTCATGCCGATCTTCATTTAATCAAAGGTTCGCTTGAAAAGTATATTAATAGAACTTATACTATCGACCAACACTCGCCAAGCATAGCCAGACCGATTCCTATCATCACCATCATTAGATCAAGAGTTGGAGCTTCAACCCTTCGATATCCTGATCTCGAAACACCATATCGTCATCCAAATTTTTTTGCAGCTTGGTAGGAGCTTTATCTTCTACTACGAGACATGATTCCTTTGGAGCATGCTTCAATGAACTTGCATACTGCTCTATCTCCCCCAAACTTCTCTATATGGGATGTGTTCCCCCAGATATCGTTCTAATAAGTCTTTGGTCAGTTTCGTTTTGATCCCTCTTCACTTGTTCGGGCCTGGTTTCTTCGATCTCTAAATGCCCGAGGAGTCACAGTTGATCAGGATTCTGCGACTTTTGCATGTACTGCTGAAGTTTGTTTCCCTGGATCAGTTCTTCAATCAAGTTCTTTAGACGGCGGCATTCATTTGTATCATGACCATGCATCTTATGGAAGTGACAAAACTCTCCTCAGCATTTTTTTGTTCATTTGCATCCTTCTTAGGGGATTTTTTTCCTCGGTCCCTACATAGCAAGGTAGATATTTTTCGGAGTATCGTTTAGAGAGGTGTAATCCTCGGTTCTAAACCCTTTAACCCGTTTATTATTGTCAATACCATTTCTTTTATTGGAATTCTGGTTATTCCTTTTTTGATTTCCGTCCTTCCATGTGATTCCTTCAGCAGTTCCAGAAGCGTTTGCATTTTGAATCATTGCCATGTCACTTTGCTCGACGTTCATCACTTGCACTCCGGTAGTCTTCCTTTCTAGCTTTTACGCCTCCTCCAACCTTAAGTATTGAATTGCTTTAAGATTGAAGTCCTTATAGTGGGTTGCTTCATTTTAATCCACCTTCCAAATTCAGTTTCAAGTATAATGATACAAAACAAACCTATGAAAACCATGTCCTCATTGGGATTGCTTGCTTCCTTCATTGCGGTATTGAATCGGTTCATGAAAGATTTCAGTGATTCATTCCGTCCCTGGAACAGTCTAGACAGGGACATGACATCTTTAGGTTGTGCGGTATGGAGCCTGAACTGATCGAGGATCTTGCTGCTAGTTGGTCAAAAGTAGAGATAGACCTCGACAGAAGCTTAGTGAACAACATGGAAGCAATTCCTTCCAGAAAGATTGGAAAACACCTACATCGAATAGCTTTCGAAGCGTTTACTCCACCTATGTACCAACTATACATATACAAATGGGGTTTCTAGTCCTTTGTCCCATGATAGGACGGAATAGTTGGCATTGTGAACTTCTCTAGATATCGCTCATTTAAAATTTCATCTTTAAAGTGAGTTCGGCTGGGCGCAGATACCCATTCATCATCTGTTCTATTTTTATTTTTGTCCATGAATCGCTTGACCATGTCCGCGATAAATGCCTCTGTTATCTGATATTCCTGGGGGCGACAGTTAGTCGCTAAACCAAGTGTTTGACTTTGCCAGCGGTCTTAGTGAATGGGTTGAAGCCTAGGCTCTCCTATCTTTAGGAGATCCACTCCCACTGTATCCTGTGGGGTTGCGATTGGCTTAGCCAAGAAATTTGAACATTACTAGCATTATCGAATCATCGGCATTCTCCTCCAACTTGCTGTTTGTTAACTTGCTCTCCATCTTCTGAGTCGGAGAGGTCCATGGGGAAATCCTCTTACGGGATCTTCGCTCCTTAATTCAAGTTCAAAGTTGGTTGCCCTGTGGCGAGCGGAGTACTTGTATTTCCTTCTACATTGAGCCCCATTGTTCATGCGATTACCCTTCTTTGTGGTTGTTTTCAACTCCTTCTGTTTATACCAGAAACGGAAGAATTTTCTTTTTCTATAGGAGCCACAAGTTCACCCATGGTTCTTGAAGTAGGATTTGACTGTGCTTGCGCCTAATCTCCTAAGTTAGTGCCTTTTACTTTAGTTTGTTGATGATTCACATCTTCCCCAGCTATTACTGCCCCTATGGACCTTGCAGAGGAAGTTCTCGTCCTTTCCGATGCCATAGATTCCAAGCTGTAGATTTTTCAAGCGAAAATTGAGGATCTAACTTCTGAACCTATTTGATCCAAAGTAGACAGCTCGATTTGAACCCTGAGTTGGGTTCTCAATGAAAGCACCAAAATGTTAACCCAAAAAATGGATCACCACCCTGGTTTGAGTGTGAAAGCACCAGCCCTGTTCTTACACATAAATAATATAGTTAATAGATATAGGAAAGGCAGAAAATAGAATGAAGACAAGAAGGTTTTTATAATGGTTCGGCGATTAAAGAAGCTTACATCCACTTTATGGTTAACTTATTGTTAACTTATTGCTATTATAAGATGTATATGATTTCAAAGCTCTTGAATATCCTTGGTTAGACCGAGTCTCCAATGTTGGAGTCCATTGGAGAATCACAGCGAACACTTTTGAAGACTGTCGTGAGGGAAGCGAAGAGTGAATAAACCTTCCAACAGAGTTTCAACAACCACTCTATAGGCCCTCCTTTATGTTGCAGGTAGGAGAGTATTTATAGAGGTTGGAGAGCTACTGGGCCAAGCCTGTCCGTCAAATGCTTGCAGATGATCACAAGAAGGTGCACTAGAGTTTTCAAAGCGAACCGAGCCAAAACAATGGATTGCTAGCGATCCATGGTTAGGGATCGCAGCTATCTCCTTAGCAACTATCTCTGCTTCCCCATGATGGTCGTATTAATTCCATGAAAAGGTATGGATCGATAGCGATCCATATTTTTTTTTATTTTTGGACTTCGCTTTCAATTTTGCCTCTGTCGCCTTACGTTGATGTTGTTCGTCCAGTCTCGTTGCATGTCATCTTGTTTTGATGCAGGTTTATTTACCAGCTGTATTCGTCTGCTGATTAGATCATGCGAATGCTTGTCTCTTGAGTTTAGCTAGCTTGCAGCTTCATCAAACTTAGTCATTCCCTTAGAATATAGATTGAGTCACGTTGTTAGAGGGTTGAAGAACACATGAGTCTACACCATGGATCGCTAGCGATCTATGTCCTTAGCGTATTTTTTCATTCTTTTCATCTAACTTCCTTTGGGTTGTTACACTAGTCCTTTTTGTTGGATTTTGTGCTATTCTGGCTTGATCAATTTGTTCTTACATCTTTTGTGTTCTGACGGGGTTAAAAACCCGGATAACAAATTCCATTTAAAGTAAATTACATTATAACTAACCTGCCTATTTGTAAACATTTAATTGGTTTCCATAAACTTTTCAAATTATTTCTTAAAATAACTGCAGCATAATTTCAGATCTAAACAAAGGCTAATTTAACAAATAAGCCCTTTCATTAAGCAAAACAAATAAAACTATTAAGTCCTTCATCTAAAATAATTTTATTTCCATAGTAAATTACTTATGAAAAATATTCAAAAATCACAGAAATTCACTTTTAATATGTTATCTAACATATATAAATTTCAGGCCCAGTTTCTTCATATAATAGCTGAAATTAATTTCTAACCCAATTATTCATATTTTCCTTTGAAAATTCATAAAAAAAATTCCATAGCCTAGAAAATTATAAAAATTAAAACACATCTCCAAAATCATGTTTTACATAACATATAATTTTGGTATGGAATTCAAAATTCAATATAATTGGTTTTACACTTAAAAACGTGTAAAATAATATTCAAACAAATTTGTTTGAATCAAACATGTTACAAAATCCAAGCATATCATCAAAAATAATCATAATGGATTAAACTTAAATTCAAAAATCAAATGATCATGAAAAATCAAATAGAGATGATTTTGATTATTATTCACCTTGATTAGGATAAGTACTTTGACATTTCTCTCGTTTTCGTCCTAGTTAATGACCAACTATTCTCTTTCTTTTTGCTTATGTTTTTGTGTTTGGAAAAATGAACGTGAAAGGAAATTGAAATATTAGTTTAAGGTATTAAGGATTTATGGCGTGCAATTCTTAACATGCCCTGGTTTTAATTAAATAACATATAAACCATTCATAAGCCCATTTATTTCATTAAGCACGACCTCTAAATATTTATTCATATCGCAGTTCCCTTATCACTCTAATATTTAGATTATTCTATTTAATTTATCTATTTACATCTCCCGAATAATGTTACTAAAAATTAAAGGTGTTACAGGCTCCCCTCCTTAAAGAATTTCGTCCTTGAAATTTAGTAAGGACTAAATACTAAACATAGAAATCATCTGTATACTTGCCTACCTTACCAGCAACTATTTATATAAAGTTAATATAGACATACCCTCAAAGCAGATCAGGTTAAGTAACTCTAATCTTGTCTTCTGTCTCCCAAGTACCCTTCTCATTGTCGCTCCACTGAACTTGCACTAACTTGACTATCTTGTTTCACAATCTATTTTCGTCTCTCGCTATAACCCGAATTGGTTGTCTAACAAAAGTCAAATTGGGCTATACTATTATATATTTTAACCCTGTCAAAGAATGGTAGCCTTTGGATCATGCACATACTTGAGAAAATGAAACAGATGGAATATTTTATTGACACTTGCCATGCTGTTCGGTAGCTCTACTCTGTTTGCGAGCTTCCTGATCCTCTATAAAACTAGGAACGGGCCAACATATCTAGAGGCCAGTTTCTCAGACTTTGCAAATCGTACCCCACCCTTCACTGGCGATACCTTAATGAAAACCTTATCTCCAACTGAAAATTCTAAGTCTTTACGCATCTTATTTGTGTAACTCTTCTGTCTGGACTAAGCTTTCTTCATCCTTTCTCGGATCAACTCAATCTTCTTTGTCGCCGCTCTAACCAGATCTGGACCTAAGAATAATCTGTCTCCAATCTCCAACCAGCATGCTGGTGACTTGCATGGCCTTCCATACAAAGCTTCAAAAGGCACCATTCCTATACTAGTCTAGTAACTATTATTATAGGAAAACTCTACCAAATGTAGGCGATCCTCCCAAGATCCTCTAAAGTCTAATGCGCAAGCTCTCAATAAATTTTGGAGTACCTTATTGACTCTCTCTGTCAGCCCATCTGTCTGCGGATGTTATGCCATACTCATCTTAAGCTTCGTACCTAATACATTATGTAGACTCTTTCAGAATTCACTAGTAAATAAAGCATCTCTTTCACTGACTATGCTACTAAGAATCTCATGTAGTCCAACTATGTTCTTCATGAATAACTTAGCTAAAATAGGTGCCATCTTGGTTAAATTAACTAGAATGAAATGGTAACTCTTGGTCTATCAATCCACCATTACACATATACTTTCATTTCCTCTATTTGACTTTGGCAACCCGTCTACAAAATCCATGGATATTGAATCTTATTTCCAAATTGGAACATCTTAAGGCTGAAGTAACCCACTCGACTTTTGATGTTCCACCTTCACTTATTGATAGTTTGCACATTGTCTAACCCACAAGCCAATATTCCTCTTTATACCTTCCTAATAGAAGCTCCTCTTCATATCTTGATAAACCTTGGTCCCTACAGGATGAATCGTAAACTTGGATCAATGACATTCTTCAAGATCTTATTTCCTCAAGTCCTCAACATTCGAAACACATAACCATCCCTTCTTTCTCAACCATCCCTTATGGTCAAGGCTAAAATCCTTTAGATCATCAATTTCTGATCCCTCCTCAAGCCTTGAGATCTTCTCAGCTAATACTGGATCCTCTTTCTGCTTAGAAGCAATCCTTTCGATCAACAGTGGTCGAACTTCCAAACAAAACAACATGGCGGTGCTCTGAATAGAACTAGCAGTCAATCTTAACTGCACATTTCAAGTAGTCAAAGTTTCTAAATCTTTCCATTCTACCAACATAGCCAACACCACATTCTGATGTCTTCTGAGCATCTACTACCTTATTATCTTTCCTAGATGTATACTCTACACCAAATCATAAGCAGCTAAAAACTCCAGCCACCTCTTCTGGCTCATATTCAACTCCTTCTGAGAGAATAAATATGTAACACCCCCCTACTTGGAGACCCAAAACTAACAGCTACAGATACTGCAATATCCGTAGTCATTAATCCTTACCGACCAAATACGGCGGTGTTAGATTCAGTGATAGACAGAAACACATGAATATGGAAAAAAAATTAACTTCAAACTAAATCACGGTCCATTTCAAAATATTTCCAATTCATTACATAATCCCATAATAGCAAATCATGTTCAGAGAAAATATATTTATTACAACATACGCCAAGAGTGGCATAGGAAGATGCCCCCGTGGATGATCAAAGTATAAACACGCAATATAACAACTTTGCCATTGGAAACAACATAACAGAATCAAATAAAAGAGAACTCTAAATAGCTATCATGCCTCATGCCCATCTCCGGAAGCTTTATTCATCTAATGATGTACCTAAAAACCTTAACTCTCAAACTACTCAAATTTAATTGAGTAACCGAGAGTTTAAGGGGAAAACATAAACTTCGAGTCAGACATAAAGCCTGGTATGAATAATAATCTACATCTCAAATCATTTGAATATCTAATGAGACCATGCCGCATAGTAAAACAGGTTTTCCCTTCACTAGTATCTTAAAACCTTTATAAAAACATAGAATGTGCTCCTGCATCCACAATGGTTAAAAGCATAACCATTTCAAAATATTATGATGATATGCAAACATGTTAAAACATACAGGATTTCCCATCCTCTGTTTAATTGACTCCCTGTCATATTTATAGTTTCTAGGGTCACAATTAACCTATTAGTTTTCATGGGCTTACTAATAACTTTATATAATATATGGAATCCCTATCCTATTTCATAGTTTTCATGGGTGCACTATAAACCTACTGGTCCCTGCCAATTAACTTAACACTACCAGTCATGTGGGTTTAATTGATTCGTGAGCTCCCGTGAACCTATTAGTTACTCCAATAACTTCTCACTTATCCTAATTTTCATGGGTTAACTAGGAACTTATTAACATCTGTCAATAACTTAATCCGGATATAATTTTCATGGAATCACTATGAACCAATTGGCCGCTGCCAACCACTCTTTACAACATAATTTTCACGGGATCACTATGAACCTATTGGTAACTCCAATAACTTCCTAGTCATAGTTTTCATAGGACCACTATGGATCTGTCTCCTAACAACTTTTTATATCTAGGCATCCTATGTTTTAAACTCCTTGACCTCTTCGATGCAAATCTATTCATCCGGGAGTTTAATCAATTTATATTCACTATTGGGGAAACCTAATTGGTTATTCCACACTTTTATCCCTAAAGTGCAGTTATGGGTCCATTATAATGTGAATATATTTATATTTGAAGAAGTTAACATAATTACAAAACAATACCACTCATGTGGGTTTAATGTCCTTGACATACTTTTTATATAACACATGGTTAATCCCTTTAACCTATAATTTTATCAAGGAGAGGTTCTTCTTAAAAATCATTTCAAAATTCCTCTAATTTAGCCATGTGTTTTCCCTTCTAAAATTGAGTTCGGGTTACAAAACCTTTCGAAACCTATGAAACCTTGCTTTCGAATTCATAGGACGACCTCCTTCGAAAGCATTAGAATCTATGTTGAAAACATTAGGCACCTACCTTTTGAATACTTTAATACATTCCTCATGAAACATTTCAATCGTATTGAAGTATTAATTAGAAGCTAGCTTCAAAACTAATTGAAAGTAGTCCTTTCAAAACCATTAGAAGTAAACCTTCCGAAATCATTGAAAGTCTCCCTTTCGAGCATTGGGTTTATACTTAAAATACTATTTGGGCCAAAGTGAATATAGGTGAAAGCATCTCTTTTGAAACCATCTTCTATCAAATAAAAATATTGGGGAAAGCATGATGACATCGGCACCATCTCTTTCGAAAGCTTCAAACCATTTAAACAAAACATTGAAGGATAGCGTTGAAATCCCTTTTGAAGCCATTGCCTTCGAAACCCTTGGACCATTTCGAAAGCTTTTAGGAAGTGACTTAAACATCTTTAAAACAAACATTACTTTTCAAAAGCATTGATGATTTCAATATCTTCGAAAGGCTAAAGAACGACAGCAAGCCTTCGACTAGGTCGGAACTCCTTCTTTCAAAACATTCTTTCATAAGTAAAGGAACCCATTCGAAAGCAGACTTATGTCGGTGGAAACCCTTTCGAAACCTTTCAAAATCCTCTTTCAAAAACATATGATTTGACTCCTTTGAAGGCTTAATTAAAACAAAGGCATGCGCTTCTCTTTTTAGAAACAAACCAAGGTATCAACTCCTTCGAAAGCCATGCTTTCGACATCTAACTTTTCTCCTTTCTCCAATCCACCACGTATCATCTTTGTAATAGCTTGTGTATTAGTTTCGGCTTAGTAAGTTTGGACTAGGTTGAAGGCAAAATCTTTGTGTTGAAAGGTAACTCTAAAGAAGGCAGAACCAACTTTTCTGAGTAAACCTGGTTTAATACTACTTAAAGCAAACCTTTTTCTAACTAACCTACCACGTGTCAACACCAGATTGGTTGCCTTAACTTTTTCAAATTCTTTACAAAAATAATTGCCGCTAATTTCAGATCTAAACCATGGTTAAGTTAATCAAATAAGCCCTTCCATTAAGCAAAACCAATTTTGCAAAGAAGTCCCTCTTCTAAAATAATTTGATGTGCATAGCAAACCACTTTGGAAAAATCTTTGAAAATTCCCCAAATTTACTTTAATCATGTTGTCTAACATATTAATATTCCATGCCAAAATTCATAATATAATTTCCGAAATAAATTTATAAACCCAAATAACCCTATTTTTCTTTGAAAATTCATAACAATTGTTCTATAGTTTATATTCTTTAAATCAAATTCATCTGTTTGTATTAAAAATTTCCAGGTTGTATTCCCCCAATCGCAGCACCACACAATTTAAATTTAAATTTAATGCATCACAGCATATAAATAAAATGCAGCATATCAAGATCTAAACAACTTATCATAGAACAATAAATAAGGTATATCACAGAATATAAACTACTATTTATGAGGGATCCAGTTGGTCCCTCCAACTTATTTCCCTGCATCCACAGATATTAGCACAACAATATATCGATTCAATCATATTGAACCAGTTAAACAATCATTTAAATATTGATTATTTAAATTAACTAATATTCCAGATGTGAGTGAGTTAAACTCACCTTGGGTTTTCGACGAGAGTTCAAATTTAAATTAAATCGAATCGTTCGATTTAGTCCAAAATTTCCTCTTGCTCTGATTGTCTTCGGACCTGCTCTAGCACGTAGAGCACGTCGCTGCGATTCCGCCGCTTCTTGTTTCGTTTGAATCTGATAACATATGTGCATGTTACGATTTGTTAAATTTTGAATAACATTTAAAACAAATGTTCTTTTTATTTAATTTAATTTACCCCAAACACCATCCAGGCCGTGAGGTATTGAACCAAAAATCAAGGCCGCATGAAACGAAACCCTCATCTTCTCCTACACGCACGCATTCTACAGGTACGACGAACACATTACTGCCTCGAAAATCCCCATCTCCGTTCTCTCCCCAACCAAAACAAAGTCGATCCAATACCTTCACTCGAAAGCTCCACACGCCTCCTACCCTCGACCAGAAAATAGCAGAGCTCGGTCACCCATAGCCTGAGAAAAACTCCATCAAACGGCCGATGAGCGCGGTGAGATTCTGGCCTCCACCCGCCTACAAACACGATCACGACCGGAAAAAAAGTAGAGCTCGCCCATCTCTACGTTTCTCTAGTTGAAAGTTTTTGGAATCGTCGCGTGGATTGATCGCAAGTAGAAGATGAAAATCACTAATTTTCGGCCATGAATAGATATAGGCGGCGACTGGTAAAAGAATAAGCTAGGGTATGGCTTGCGCATGAATATATACACATAACCCAATTATATTAATATTAAATTCAATTTAAAGCAACTTTTTCTCACGATCTCCAAACGACGCGTGCCGATAGACGTTTGTAGGGTTTTACCCACGTTTCGAACACAATGGAACGTGTTTCGGAAGCTAACTTGGTCGTATGCATGAGTTACAGAAATAAACGATCAATTTTAAATTAAATCGGTTAAAGTATTTTCTAAGCGTTTTAAGCTGCCGGGGTTAAACGACAACTCCGATTGCTACGAAAATTGAAATCCGATAGTAACTAACTATTACGGATCCAATGGAACTAGTTTCGTCGAATTCCGAGACTGTGTCTCGGAAGGCTATTTTAACTCATCGATTAAATCGAGCGATCTCCAAAATCGTCGAAATAACTTAAAATTTCAGTTTCTAAAATTTTACTAACTCTATTATAACTCGTATGATATTTTAGATTCACATTAGAAATCATTTCGATTCAGTTTAAATCAAAATTTGATTATTTGCATTATTATATTATTAAATTCCATTATTAAATTAATATAAAATTCCAAATTTAACCAATCGACTTCTAATTTCATTCAACAGTCCAATATTATAATTCATATCCAATTAGACCTAAAAATAAATTTTAGAATCAAATTTTATATCTATTTACACTCTGAATTACCAATTATTCCAATTCTTATATATTATTATTATTATTATTCAGATTTCAATTAAATTACTGTATTTAACATTTTAACCAATTTTATTAATTTTAACCAAAATGTTTTTTTTTAAAATTCAAATTATAATCCATATTTAACATTTAAAATGAATTAAATGTTCAAACCTGGCGACCCAAAATTCTGGGTCATTACATTCCTCCCCCCTTATAAAAATTTCGTCCCCGAAATTTTCTAGGGTAGAAAATACTTCTAAACCCACTTACTTACCCAACTTACTTGGTTTAAAATTTATATACACTTCCCAAAACCCTTTAACTCATCCAAACTCATTTTCTTTATTTACTCTAAAGCTTTTGTTTCAACATCATTTCAAAACACTTCACTAGTTAATAATATTTTCCAAAATTCCCCAAAATTTTCCAACTCCCAAAATTTCCGAAAATTTTTGGCAGAGTCTCCCCTGTACGGAGGAGTTTTTGCGATATCGCAATACAGATAAATATATATACATCGACCCACACGGTCGGAAACCAAAATATATCACAACAAATATATCATTTCCTAACTATATTTGCATAGGCGAACCTTTTTTAGCAAATTTTAAAGCAAGCGGTTAATATAACGCATATACGCGCTCCAACTCTATCGAACGCCTTCCGTACGTGTACTTACTCAACAAACTCATTATTTTTCAAAGATATGAACATTTTAACAACATTTCCAATATAAATGAAATCCAAACATATCCATTTCATAGCCTAACCAAGCAACTTCATAATTTAACAATGTTAACCATATTTTATCAACAATTTAAATATTTCAATCACCTTTTAGTTTCTTATTCAAGTCCAACCTTCATTTTATTTCACTTGAATGATTTACATTCAAGTTCACTATATACAATTCATATTTATTACCACCAATTCATATTCACTTCAATATTATGAACATATGCTTCATTATTTTCAATTTACTTCAATTTAAATTCAAATTGATTCACAATCTAATGTACTTCCAATTTGATTTATTTGCATTTCTTTTCCAAATTCAAACTTCATTATATTCCACTCGAATGACTTACATCCGAGTTGCAAATGTTAGATTCACATTCACTTCAATAAGAGTAATATAAGCTTTTGATTCATTTACTTTTATTTTTAATTAACCTTCTTTTACATACAAACCAACTAAATAGATTCCAATCCATTTCCCATTATTCAAATATCAATTTCATTTACTTCTTTTAATTCATTCACTTAAGTTTAACAACTAATTTCTATGCAGGTTATGGTTATTCAAACAAATAACCAATTCTTAAGATTAAAACCAGTTAAAACTAATTTCCAACTTAGATACATATTAATTTTATTCAATTCTGCATGGTTCACAATCCAATCATTCTTATCACATTACAACTATTCAATTTCATTAATTAATTCAAGTTTATATTAATATCATTCCATTCTGGAATATTTACAACTCATACAACCTTGTTTTATCACAATAATTAATTAAAATTCTCTTCACTTTCATTTCAATTCTTATTCTAAACAAATTTATCCAAGACAACATTATAAAGCTCGAACACAATTATTATTCAATTTGCTTAAGTTCTTCCACAATATTTTCATTATCTTCTTATATCAATTTTTATTTTATTTTCATTTGATTCTCATCCAAATCAATTCCAATCAATTTACAAGTTTTAATGCACTTTTTTTATTTATTCAATCCATTTTTAGATTTATTTTATTAACAAAGAGACCATTTTAAATTATTTCGCTCAATGGAATTTATTTACAATTCAAACCATCACTATTATAATCTAATTCCATTATTCATTCACACTCAACTTTTTATTGCCAAAATTTAAATTCCATACTAGAACTGGGTTTTTAATTATTTTTCTTTTCAAAATTTTCTTAACAAACAATCAAAATTTCATCTATACCAATACAAATTCCATTTAGTTTAGTTTACACAAAATTCATCTTCAAGCTTCTTTTTATCTAATTCAGCTTATGTAAATTCATTCTCAAACAATTTCTTTAAATGTAGTTGAGTTAAAATTTTATTCACACAATATCGTTTTAATTAAACTAAACTTTCCTTCAACTCAATTCTTTTTCCCAAATTTAACTCAAGTCTAGCTAAATTTATTTAGCCAACTTAGATTCATTTCATTTCTTTTACTATTTTAAATAAAAATTAATTCCATTCAATATTATTCATAACTCGATTGAATTTTGATTTTGATTAAATCCAAATTCAACTCAATTCCATTTAATCAAAGTTAAGTCCAATTCAATCCAATTTTTATTCTCCATATACAAGTTCAAACCTTATTTACTGACTTAAGTTCATTCACCCTTGTATATTTTATATTTTCTTCACCTAATCATACTTTACATCTCATTTAAGATTATATTTGAATCCCCCATACCATTTAACTATTTCCCATTTGTGATTATAATTCCATTTCCTATTTATAAATTCACCAAATTATTTACTTCAAAGTTTATATTTCTCATTTCAATCCATTTACATCTTATAATCACAATTCCAAATTCTATATATATATGTGTGTATATATATATCTCTGAATTCTTAAGGATATAAATTTTCTTTCACCTTTATCCTTTGCAAATTTTAAATCCACAATCTTCAGATCACAAGTATAACACTTAATAGCTTATGGGTACAATTTATTGTACAATGGCCCATGATTACCAAGTTATTTTACATTTCCTTTTAACCCTAATCAATTTAATTCTAAGTTCAATTTATTTAACTTATCCCAAGTTAAATTCAAATTTTCTATTCACTTCCATTGACTCAAGTAAAATTTTAATTCCAAGATTAAAAATTTCATTTCTTTCTTATTAATATCAACTTTACTTAATAAATTCAGTAGTTGATTCATTTTAGCTTTACACATTATTTAAATAGAATTATCCAGAATTCTATTACCCGGTTTTATCTCAAAATCGTTTTGAAACAATAATCAACTAATAACTACTTGGTATACCAAATCAAATCTCCGGGTTTCCCAACAACTTGGTTGTACCAAAACAATTTCCCCATTTTGAAATTTCCAAAAGAACTGTTATACCCAACAAGTCCAAACAATATCATAACCAACCATTTTGGTAGCAATCCATCACTTTAGAAACTCAAAAATGAATTCTAATGATGTGGCCAGCATCATCAGGACTATTTTCCTACGACTGAAGTGAGTTCAGTGCTTCCTTACTTTCCCAAATTCATTTCAAAACGGTTTCCATTCAAAAATACCTCCAAAATAATATTGCATTATTGCCTTCAAATACCTTAGCAAACATTTCAAACATTCCCAAGATTTTAAATTTCCCAAACATTGTTTTCAATACATTTAAAATCTTTTTCAAAATTTCCGAGATTTAAATTCTGGTTTAATTTAAATTTAGTTATTCTTCTTCTACATAATTTATACTTATAGAATTTTATTTGATTATAACCATTTCAAATTTAAGAATAAATTTTAGATTCTTATTTTATTATAGTATCAACAACCAATCATCTAAAAATATAGATAATAATTTCAGAAAAATTATTTCTTTTTATATCAAAATATAATTTTTGGGTAAAATTATTTCATTTACCCTCTTCAAAAACAATACTATGTCGATTTATCTTGTTTAAGAGTTTAGAAACCCCTATCGATACGGTTGTACTTCCGATACCGACCAGAATTCATAAACACTCAACCGATAAGTCAACACAGTACAAAAACAATTTTATATTCACTAACAAGGACGCTCTCATATCTATTAATACGCTCAGCTCATTATAGAGTACTATTGACTCTGTTTAATGAGTAATTTCCCCACCAAAGCCTAGGTTATCGCCAACCTGGCTTTGATACCAAGTGTGACAGCCCGCAAATCTGTACCCCTTAAGTCAACACTATACTACATCAATTAACTCAAGTGGAACAGAAAAACGAACCATTAGGGGTTAAAGAAGAAAATATAGAAGAAGAAGAAACTAAACAATATCAGAATCTCACTGTCGCAGCGGAATAAAATATAATAGTAAATAGTAGATCTTTACAAAAATTGAAACTATATCTGTTTTATACATCATATCATCAGATTATCTCATACAAACAACATTTACCAGCCAGACAAATTCATACAATCACAGCAGTGGATAAATATACTAGTACCGATAATACGTCTTGGACTTCAGCTCCTCTCCTGCTCCATAGCATCCTGTCCTGAACATATAATACTCGGTCTGACCCGAGCATTATAATGAAATAACACCCGAGTCAGTTTGGAATACCAGCTGATAATAATGCACCCAAATTTATTATTAAAGTTTTCAAAAATCCTCTTGAAAACAAAAGAATCTCGTAAGAACACGCCAAAAATAAACATGTCGGGTTTTTAACTTACGATAGCTAAAACACTTTTTATAGAAATCCTCTGATATTATAATAGGGTCTACATACAAATACTTATAAAATAGTCGAAATTGTTACATTCATTAAATTCCAGCTACTAGCCACAGAGTGGGTAATACAAACAAAACTCGTACAAGGCTCGTAGGGAGAATGGATTCCAACTAATGACTAGGCACTAGGGTACCACCTGTCACAATACGTGGTCTAGATCACAGTACCGAGAAGTACACCCGCTCCCCTGCAACACAAGACCGGAACCATCCCTTACAGGACAGTTTCGAAAAAGATCACCCTGCGATTGGGATCAGCAACCGCACAACTAAGCCGAAATAAAATGGGACATCTAGACAGGGATGACCTTACTCTCAAGTGGGGGCTACCCACGAAGCCTTGCTTCATATCCCCTGATTTTCAGTCATTCCCGGTTGATGAGGCTTGAGGCTAAGCGTTACCTTTAGAACTTTTCACTTAGAATGCCCATCGCCCACCTGACGATGTTCCGAAAGCATTCGTCCATACAAATCCGTCCTGGGTTCGAACGGAACCGAAGGCACTACTCCTACTACATCCATTTTGGAAATATCCTCCGGATTAGTAGCGACTAGCCCTTGCACTTCACTGCTCCATCTTCGACTCCGAACATGTTTTTCCACGAAACGTACAAACCGGATCGAAGTGGTTTTCGAGAAATAAATCTCAATCCCGGTCTCTTCGGAACAATCAACGCATTTGTCCAATATTGATAGTCGGTGATTTAACTATCAATTAATTTCCATTAACATCCATCACACACTAAATAATTCCCAATTATTTATTTCCTCAAAATATCTTTACCATATATAATTCTAATTTCAAAATTTCTTTTGAAACACTTTTCATATCCAATTTCCTCATGGAACAGATTCTCAAATCTTTATTCTCTCTGAAACATCCAAGTATCCATATTTAAGTTTAAAATAATTTAAATACTTTATCCCTCAAAATACATTAAAACCATTTATATCAAATCTACTTACATACTTAGTTTAAAATATACATATACTTTTAAAAGTATTTCAAATAAAACTGCTTTATAAAATATAAGCAATTAACTTTAAAATAAGTTAAGTCATACTAGTTTTAAACATAAAGTTATGAATCCTTATACAATTTCAAATAAAGCTTAAATTGATTTTCTTTAATAGAACCATTTATAAAGTATATATGATAATAATATTCTTTAAAACATGATTCTAATTACCCCTTTAAAAATAGTTACTTCTAAAACTTCTTTAATATATACTCACTTCAAAAATTCTTATAACTTAAATAATTTTTCTTGAATACATTCTTTAAATAAAACTCAAAACTCCTAACCATTCAAAAATAACCTTTAAAAACGTACTTGGTATCTCAAGGAAATATACTTTCTTTTTAAGATAACCCAAGAATTCTTTTTATTAATTCAACACGATCTATCCTAAATCAATTTTACGTTCATCTCGTAAAATTCCTTTCCATACTTTAAAAATAGCTCATTTTATTTTAAACACATTGCTATTTCCTGGAAATCACCTTCAAACATACGTTTAAAATATTTAAAATAAGCTTTGGAAATTATTTAATTGAAAATAATAATTAAGCAAATATATAGGGGTTTCCTAAGTACTTTAAATAAAATTTAAACTTTTAAAATAAGGTTATTAAATCAAATATTCATATTTAAAATTTCCTTTTGAAAACTTAATACTACCTTACTTCTTTTTAAAATAATTAAATACATAATTACTTAATCAAATATTTGATTTCATTCAAAAATATTTTAAAATAATATTCCTTTCTAAAAATATTCTAAACATATTCAAACTGCAAATTTATAGATTTGAATGCTTTCTTAAAACAAAAAAAAAATTCCAAGAGAAAGCACACTTCTCATTCTTTAAAATAAGTCTCGCTATTAATTTAAACAATTCTCAATTCCCTTTGAAATCAAATTCCAAACACTTGAAATTTTTCAACCCATTCCTTGGATTTAATCTCTTTTAAAATCCTTTACTTAGGAATTTCTTTTATATTCTTTGAACCCAATTCATCTATTTATATTTAAAATTTCCAGTTTGTATTCTCCCAATCACAGCACAACACAATTTAAATTTAAATTTAATGCACCATAGCATATAAATAAAACGCAACATATCAAGGTCTAAACAAATTATCACAGAACAATAAATAAGGTATATCACAGAATATAAATTAATTTCTATTTGTGAGGGATCCAGTTGGATCCCCCCAACCTGTTTCTCTGCATCCACAGATATTAGCACAACAATATATCGATTCAATCATATTCAACCAGTCAAGCAATCATTTAAATATTGATTATTTAAATTAACTAATATTCCATATGTGAGTGAGTTAAACTCACCTTGGGTTTTCGGCGAGAGTTCAAATTTAAATTAAATATAATCGTTCGATTTAATCCAAAATTTCAGCTTGCTTCGATCGTCTCCGGACCTACTCTAGCACGTAGAGCACGTCGCTGCGATTCCGGTGCTTCTTGTTTCATTTGAATCTGATAAAGTATGTGCAAGTTATGATTTATTAAAGTTTGAATAACATTTAAAACAAATTTTCGTTTTATTTAATTTAATTTACCCCAAACACCATCCAGGCCGTGAGATATTGAACCAAAAATCAAGGCCGCATGAAACGAAATCCTCATCTGCTCCTACGCGCACGCGTTCTACAGGTAAAACGAACCCATCACTGCCTCGCAAATCCCCATCGTCGTTCCCTCCCCAACCAAAACAAAGTCGATCCAATACCTTCACTCGAAAGCTCCACACGCCTCCTACCCTCGACCAGAAAATAGCAGAGCTCGATCACCCAAAGCCTGAGAAAAACTCCATCAAACGTCCGGCGAACGCGGCGAGATTCCGCCTCCATACGCCTTCAAATACGTTCACGACCGGTTGATAAGTAGAGCTCGCCCATCTCTACGTTTCTCTAGTTGAAAGTTTTTGGAATCGTCGCGTGGATTGATCGCAAATAGAAGATGAAAATCACAAATTTTCGGCCATGAATAGATATAGGCGGCGGCTGGTAAAAGAATAAGCTGGGTTTGGATTGCGCGTGAATATATACACATAACCCAATTGTATTAATATTAAATTCAATTTAAAGCAACTTTTTCTCACGATCTCAAAACGACGCGTGCCGACAGGCGTTTATAGGGTTTTACCCACGTTCCAAACACAATGGAACGTGTTTCGGAAGCTAATTTGGCCGTATGCGCGATTTACGAAATAAACGATCGATTTTAAATTAAATCGGCTAAAGTATTTTCTAAGCGTTTTAAGCTGCCGGGGTTAAACGACATCTCTGATTACTACGAATATTGAAATCCGATAATAACTAACTATTACGGATCCAATGGAACTGGTTTCGTCGAGACTGTGCCCCGAAAGGCTATTTTAACTCGTTTATTAAATCGAGCGATTTCCAAAATCGTCGAAATCATTTAAAAATTCACTTTCTAAAATTTTACTAACTCTATTATAACTCGTATGAAATTTTAAATTCACATTAGAAATCATTTCGAATCAGTTTAAATCAAAATTTGATTATTTGCATTATTATATTATTAAATTCCATTATTAAATTAATATAAAATTCCAAATTTAACCAATCGACTTCTAATTTCATTCAGTAGTCCAATATTATAATTCAAATCCAATTAGACCTAGAAATAAATTTTAGAATCAAATTTTATATCTATTTAAACTCAGAATTATCAATTATTCCAATTCTAATATGTTATTATTATTATTATTATTCAGATTTCAATTAAATTACTGTATTTAACCTTTTAACCAATTTTATTAATTTTACCAAAATGTTTTATTTAAAAATTCAAATTATAATCCATATTTAGCATTTAAAATGAATTAAATTTTCAAATCTGGCGATTCAAAATTCTGGGTCGTTACAAAATAAATTTAGAGCAAAAGAAATACAATCACAGAATCACATGCACAAAAATATCAGAATAGCTCGCAGTGGAAATTTTAGATAGCATAGTAGTTAATGAAGCTGCTATAACAGAGTCTCAAACCAAATACATAAATACAGCCTGAAAACAACATAATGGAAATCCCAAATACATAGAAGTTCACTAATACATGAGATAAACTAGAACAGCTGAAACAGAAATAGATATAAATGTAGATAAGCAGAAACTCCAGCATGGACCAGCTCTAGAAAAATAATCCAAAGCTGTGAATACTCAGGCTGACCCGAGCGTAAAGTGAAACACAAAACACTCGAGTCAGGACATATATACTTATATAATGTAAACTAACTCAAGTGAACTGTAGTAGAAATGCACAATAACTTAAAGGATGCTTGGGATCGTCCATCCTTTAAGAATCAGTTAAACTATAAATTATATACATCCCGTGGTTAAAGTTTCACAATAGTAATTTATACTTCGAAATCAAATATCATTTAAAAATTCAATATCATTCAAAATTCCATTTCAAAATATCAAAATATTGTATCTTCTAAACCACATTCATTTATTTAAAAATACGATTTCAACACACATTTGAAATAGTTTATGTTTCAAAACAAATTACTTCATTTTAAATCATAAATGAAGTTATTATATTTAGTAATTAAATTATTAAATTTTCAAAATTTTAATCTTTCAGAATTCACTTATTCACTTAAATTTATTAAAACAATGAAAATACAACTTTCCAGCATTTAGAAAATGCTACAGAAAGTTACATTCAAAACAGTTCAATTTAACAAAAGACAGCATTCAAAAATGCTGTAAGAGGGTTACATTAATTCAAATAAAACCATAGTTAAATTCAACAATTATAACACTTACAAAGTGCTATAATAGACTTTAATTCAATTTAGCCCTTTATTTCATTTATATTAGCTACAACATTTACAAATGCCGTATTATCATTTACATTAGAAATAATAGCATTTTCAAAAATGCAGTTAATTAACTTCAAATATTCAAAATAATTTCAAAAACAATTATATTTTTATTTAAATCATTCTTAACTTATAAAATCATAAAATTTCACTTTTATAACCATAATTTTATTTCCTTAATTCATGATTTTATAAAGTTAAATTTCCATTCAAAAATCAAGATTTGATAATAATTCTGTTATTAAATTCCAACATTCAATTTTAAATTCATTAAATTAAATTTTAACTTCACTAGTTTAAATTCTCAAATATAACTGAATTTCATTTTTTTATTTGCTTGACTTAAAATTCAATTTTAAGCCAAATTCACAAATTCCCAATTTTAGTTATATTCCAAAACTTCAACTTAAATATTCATTCATTTCACATTTTAATTTATTCAAAAATCATTAATATATTATAAAATCATTTCAAATTTATTTAAATTCAAAATATCATAAATTTATCATATTTCATATTTCATTTAATTTCCAATTATCACCAAATTAAAATTTTCAAAATAAATTTTATTTCAAATTATCTAACTTTTCCATAATTTATTCCACTTATAAATTTCAGAAAAATCAATAATATTTTACAAAAAATCATTTTTAATTAAGTTTAAATCAAAATATTATAATATTTAAATTTCTAAAATATTTTAAAATTTTAATAAAAACATATTTTAACCACGGGCCTGTATATAATTTTCTATGCTAGGTAAAGTGATACGGTAATATATCATTTCAACCCGTAATTTACAAAGAAAACCCGGGTTTTATCATTTCAAACCCACAGTCCCAAGTAATGAAATAAATTGAAAATCGCTCATGCCTATCATTTCAGCCCATAACGATTTTCCCTTATTCTAAAGTCCGTTCGGGTATTGTATCATTTCAACCCATAGTGATTCTAATCTAAAGGGAACTTGCAGCGTGATAAACTGATATAAATAACATAACATCATAGTATAACAGTAACATATGATATAACAGGTGTTTAAGCATGGACGAATATCATATAATCATAACATAGCATATATAATATGGTGATGCACTTTTACAGATTCACAAGCGGTCAGTTTACTAGTTATATAGGTATACAATGTCTGGTGAGAATAACTCGCTGGTTTGAGATGGAATCACAATGATGAATGCACAAATGAGATCCAAACAAGCACGACAACACAACACAGAGATGAGTGGAAGAGCCAAATTATCAATTCCCTTGAATACAAGTCACATAAAACAATATAATATACATAAGTTTTCAAATTCAAATACGTTAAACCAAGATAGAATTGACTGCACAAATCAAACAAAACAGCTTTGCACTTGCTTCCAACTTCCATTGGGTTCGGCCATAAGTGAAAAGCAAGGCTAAGGTAAGGTGTATGGGTCAGGTTTGGGTTGCTAAGGGTCGGCCTATCATGGTTTGAAGGTGATGCAAAGTGGTGGTGATGGAAACTACACTAACAAGGCAACATACAAGGATTCAAGGCCAAAATAATCTCGGCCAAGGCCGCTAGGGTTATAGCCTTCACTGTAGGGTCCAAGATGATGATGTGGTCGATAGTCCAGGTGGTGCTGGAGGTGGTGTTGGTGGCGGCCATGGGTGGTGGAAGTGGATGTATGCATGGTAGTGCTCGGCTATGGACAAAAAGTGGAGCTTTGTTGGAATTTAGTTGATGGATCATCGACTAGGAGGCATGACTTGGGGTTTTAGCAGAAAGGAGGTGGTGATGGTGGAGGCGGCAGGTTATGGTGATGGAGGTGGCCGAACCTGTGATGAAGGAGATCAAGTGCAAATCATTATCAAAGAAGAATAAAAGTAAACAAAAGAAAAGAAAAGGAAATTTACCCTAACTTTTCTCAAGGCTATGGCCGATTTTTTTTCCAGGAGATGAGAAAAATGAATGTACATGAATGATAAAGAAAGTATGCGGCTGAAAGGATTGAGAAGTAATGGCAATATGAATGAAAAGTTAAGTTACATTTGAAAAGGTGGAAGATAAAAAGCCATAGGAATGTCAAAAGCCATAACCTTTTCAATTTACCTTTAATTTATATACATATGTATAAATAATTGAATATAAATATAATTTCAGTTTAAATTTCGAAAAATGTAACAAAATATAAATAAATAATTATTAATTCTATAAGATAAAAATAAGAAAATAGCACAAAAATGAAAACTAGTCCAGAAAATTTATAAAAAAAACAGAATAAACTTTGGAAAAATTATACGGGCTTAGAAAATATTTAAAAGTAAAGATAATAACATAAAATAAAAATGCATTCACAAAAATAAATAAATAAATTTAATTAAATATAATTTAAATGAAGAAAATAGAGAAAAATAGAAACTAGTCTTTAAAAATAGGAAATAAATGCAATAAATTTTGGAAAGATTCTAACATCACTTTAAATATGTTTTAAAATAAAATATATACCTAACTTGTCATATAACACATATTAGAACATGATTTGACAAATAAAAATATTATTATATAAATTAAAATAGATAATTTTATTAAATAAATCAACATACACCCAATATTGTAAAAAAAATAACTTTCACAACATAAATCTGGTTTCAATGAAATGAAAAGTAGTATTCTTAAAATTTAATAAAAATTTCAAATATTTAAATTTTAAATTTAAAAGTCAAAGTTTGACCAGATTGACCAAAAATCCACTTTCTTTGTTTTGGAAATATCCTATTTATTCAGGTTTGAAATTATAATGCACACAAAAATCAAAATATACTCTTAAAATAACAAAATTTATTCATTTTAATAAATATAATAAAGTTTTTAAATCCAGAGTTTCAATTTAATAATTAAAATGAACAATTAAAATAATCATATAACACAGGGTTGTTACACTCTCCCCCACTCAAATCTTTTCGTCCTCGAAAAGAACAAACAAGGAAAATAAGGAAAGGCAAGAAAGACAACAAATAGTACCTAGAAAAACAATTTCAAATTCGAAGCACGAATGCTCTCCTCCGTTTCCTAGGTACAATCTTGATTTTCGGTACTCCACTGTACTTCGATCAAACTAATAGATTTCCTTCTTAGCTGCTTCGTACCTCTATTGACAATACGAAGTGGCTTCCTCTCAACAGTAAGATGAGGCTCAATATCCAAACTATGAAGAACAGAAGGCTGGACAATAAGAGATGGATCATGAAGATGATGGCAAAGATCCGAGACATGGAATACATCATGCACTCCAGAAAGTTTCTCGGGCAAATCTAAATGATAAGCCAAAGAAACAATTCTTTCCACAAATGCGAAAAGGACCCTCGAAAAGTAAGAAGAAAGTCGGAATAGCCAGAAGGGGAAATAAATTGAAAGACAAGGATGAACAATTATTTTAAAACCATCTAAATTTCAATTAAATTTTTTATATTTAACATTTTAAACATTTTATAATATGATGAATAGTCATTTGATTATATTTTAATAGTTCGAAGTAAACAATATTTAAAACAATTTAAATCATGATTAAAATATCCTTTATATAATACTTTACCAAAATACTTTTATAACTCAATGTCTTAATAAGTTTATTTTTATTCCTGCAGACTCTGGCCATGCGTTGATCAGGAGCAAAGCAAGAATTCTTCAGGTACTTAGTAGACTTATTTCAACACCAAGTGAAAATACTGGAAAAACTTAAAAAAACAGATATGGAAAGCATAATGCAAACAAAATAACCAAACCGAAACATGTCGATCATGGATCATGGATACACAATGGTTACGCCTGGATCCCCCAGGAAACATCTGTACCCATAGGCCGACTACCGCAGCCCTACGATTACGCCATGAAGACTGGTAGTACCGTAGATACACAATGGTTACGCCTGGATCCCCCAGGAAACATCCGTACCCTTAGGCACTCGCAGCCCCTGCAGATTACGCTACTAAGTGACCCAATAGATCACAGATACACAATGGTTATGCCTGGATCCCCCAGGAAACATCCGTACCAGTAGGCTCTCACAGCCCTTGTGAATTACGCTATGCAGTCGTGCTCGTAAGACCACGGAGACCGCCGTGGAATTCGATGGACACTCGAGTATCATATCCAAAAAACCCAAATCAGAGAGAGAATAATATCGATAGAATGAATCCACAGTGTGGCCACAAAGTGGATATCAAGCAGAAGGCACTTTCCATATCTTTACTTCGAAAATATGTATCATATAGTACTTTTCAAATCATTTTCAAATATCATACTTATATAAAGTCCATCACATATAAGTATCCATTTTCAAATCAAAAACTTTACAAAATCAATAGTATATCAAATCATACTTATATAGACTTCGATTATATAAGATTTCTCTTTACAAATTGAGTACCTTTTCCAAATCAAGAATTTTCAAATCAATTTCATACTTATACAAATCAATTTTATACCCATACAAATCCATTTTATATAAGTTCGATAACTCCTAAATCACAATATTTAGTAAAACAAGGTTCTCAATTTCAATTCCATTTCAATATCAATTCAGTTTCAAAATCATATATGATTTCGCCTAATCATTTCAAATTCACATTCTTTATCAAAATAAATATTAAATCATTTCCAAACCATTTCAATCATCAAAATATCAAAATGGTTACAGAGTTTAAAACCATCTCTTTTAAAACCTTCAAACTATTTATTTTTGTATGAAAGATCTAGTTTACCATTGGAAAGATTTTTGTTCTATATATATACTTTATTCAAAACATTTCAAATCTATATTTCATACTAGTATAATTCAACATAGTCTCATTTATTTCACTTAACAAACAGTTTCAAACTTATATAAATCATATTACTTTATACATTAATCAGACCAAACTAAACTTATATTCTTTATCAAAAACCCTATGCCATTCAAAATTGCTTAGTTTTGAAAAGTTAACCTTGATTTGGAAGTGCTCGAACCTTAAAATAGTAGAAGAAATCATATTTTAAATCCAAGAGTTGGAAATCACCGACAAATCAGTAAACCAATTCCAAAAGATAGGGTTATACCAAAACAAAATCTGAATCTCGAGGACTAAAAACACCAGCTTAATTTAAGTCATTTCATATATATATATATATATACATATATCTTTCGAATATCAAACCATACTTCAAAATCTGAAACCAGAATTTGGTTTCACAAAATCACTCGCATAGCAAAGCTACTAGAGTGGCCTCTCCCCCATGCAGAAACTCGAAAATCAATGTCGATGATGAATGCGTTCATCACCGAAATTATTTTCCGACCACATAAGCAGGTTCTGGACTTTTATTTTCTTGGAACTTCTTTGAAACCTCTTAAAAATCATTGGAATTCATTCAAATACATTTTTAAACATTTCTTATTCATAAAATATTTTAAATCATATTATTATTATATATTTTCCAAACTTTTAAAACCATATTCAAAACACCGGAGTTCGATTCCTCGAAATTCAAATTCAAAACCCTTCAATTATAAATCATTTTATATAAGTCAAATTCTTATAAAATTTTCAAAACTTCAAATCCTTTCAAAACTTTAAATTTCTCGTTTTAAAAAGGTATATAATCCTTATCGAAAACATTTCACCTTTATATACAAAATAGGGTCATCCTTATCAAAATAATAATTCCGATGTATGCACAAATTCAAAATACAATCAAATACAAATTTCCAAACAATGATTCAAGGTTAGATTTCAAACTATACAAAGATTCGAATTTTGAGGAACCCTAATCAAATAGAATTCTGGTTCGAAGATAAGCTCGAACGAACATAATTAAATTTTATTACAAAATAGAAGATGGATAAGCCCATATAGATCGCGGGCGACCTTAACCGGTCAACCTTGATTTCATGAATATAATCAATTTGGAAATCTAAGGCAAATCAACATTCAATCGCCAGATATAGAATCTAGAGAGAGCAGAAGATAGATAACATTGAAAACCAAGGATTCAGGAATCTCCGATGAATCAATGCCAATTATAAAGGAATTTCACCCCTTTACAAATCATTCAAAGATTTGCGGAATCGCCGATCTTGAGAGAGGTCATTCCAAAGTGGAGTTATGGAATGCTCCAAAATCAAAATGGATAAAATAGGGAAGACAAGACCATATTTCAAAAAAAGTGGGAGTGTTCCAAAGTTCAAGGAATCCAAATCGATAAGAATCCTAACCACGAGATTTCTAACAAGGTGGATACAAAAGGAATGAAGCTTAGAATATCTTGGTTTCAAAATAAGAAGATTTTTATACCAAAATAATATTTGAAAATACTTTAAAAATCATTTGGAAATCTTTTTATACTTCAAAAATACGTTCTCTCACAAAGAAAGGATTCTGAGATTGATTTCACTCATTCTAGGGTATTTCTACCATATCTCTAATGATTTTTTTCTCCGCAGGCTATGGTTTGCCTAAAACCAAAGCTCTGATACCAAATGTAACAACCCGATATTTTCAACCATTCGCATCTACACATGCCGGACTTGAATTGCTCAAAATACCGCATTGTAAATAAATTTGGGGCAAATGAAATACAATCATAGAATCACAGATACAGAAATATCAGAATAGCTCGCAACGGAAATTAAAAATATCATAGTAGTTCATGAAGATACTATAACAGAGTCTCAAACCAAATACAAAAATACAGTCTGAAAACAACATAATAGGAATCCCAAATACATAGAAGTTCACTAATACATGAGATAAAATAGAACAGCTGAAACAGAAATAGATATAAATGTAGATAAGCAGAAACTCCAGCAAAGACTAGCTCTAGAAAAAGAATCCAAAGCTGTGAATACTCAAGCTATCCCGAGCGTAAAGTAAAACACTCGAGTCAGGACATATATACTTATATAATGTAAACCAACTCAAGTGAACTGTAGTAGAAATGCACAATAACTTAAAGGATGCTTGGGATCGCCCATCCTTTAAGAATCAGTTAAACTATAAATTATATACATCCCGTGGTTAAAGTTTCACAATAGTAATTTAGACATCGAAATCAAATATCATTTAAAAATTCAATATCATTCAAAAGTCCATTTCAAAATATAAAAATATTGTATCTTCCAAACCACGTTCATTTATTTAAAAATACTATTTCAACACACATTTCAAATAGTTTATATTTCAAAACAAATTACTTCATTTTAAATCATAAATGAAGTTATTATATTTAATAATTAAATTATTAAATTTCCAAAATTTTAATCTTTCAAAATTCACTTATTCACTTAAATTTATTGATACAATGAAAATTCAACTTTCGCGGCATTTTGAGGATGCTATAGAAAGTTACATTCAAAACAGTTCAATTTAACAAAAGGCAGCATTCAAAAATGCTGTAATAGAGTTACATTAATTCAAATAAAACAATAGTTAAATTCAACAATTATAACACTTACAAAGTGCTATAATAGCGTTTAATTCAATTTAGCCCTTTATTTCATTTATATTAACTACAACATTTACAAATGCTGTATTATCATTTACATTAGAAATAATAGCATTTTCAAAAATACACTTAGTTAACTTCAAATATTCAATATAATTTCACAAACACTTATATTTTTATTTAAATCATTCTTAACTTATAAAATCATAAAATTTATCTTTTATAACCATCATTTTAATTCCTTAAATTCATGATTTTATAAAGTTAAATTTCCATTGAAAAATCAAGATTTAATAATAACTATCTTATTAAATTCCAACATTCAGTTTTAAATTCATTAAATTAAATTTTAACTTCACTTAAGTTTAAATTCTCAAATACAAATTAATTTCATTTTTTTATTTGCTTAACCTAATATTCTCTTTCAAGCCAAATTCACAAATTCCCAATTTTAGTCATATTTCAAAACTTCAACTTAAATATTCATTCATTTCACATTTTAATTTTATTCAAAAATCATTAATATATTATAAAATCATTTCAAATTCATTTAAATTCAAAATATCAAAATTTATCATATTTCATATTTCATTTAATTTCCAATTATCACCAAATTAAAATTTTCAAAATAAATTTTATTTCAAATTATCTAACTTTTCCATAATTTATTCCACTTATAAATTTCAGAAAAATCAATAATATTTTACTAAAAATCATTTTCAATTAAGTTTAAATCAAAATATTATAATATTTACATTTCTAAAATATTTTAAAATTTTAATAAAAACATATTTTAACCACGGGCCTGTATATAATTTTCTATGCTAGGTAAAGTGATACGGGTAATATATCATTTCAACCCGTAATTTACAAAGAAAACCCGGGTTTTATCATTTCAAACCCACAGTCCCAAGTAATGAAATAAGTTGAAAATCGCTCATGCCTATCATTTCAGCCCATAACGATTTTCCCTTATTCTAAAGTCCGTTCGGGTATTGTATCATTTCAACCCATAGTGATTCTAATCTAAAGGGAACTTGCAGCGTGATAAACTGATATAAATAATAGAAGATCATAATATAACAGTAACATATGATATAACAGGTGTTTAAGCATGGATGAATATCATATAATCATAACATAGCAGATATAATATGGTGATGCACTTTTACAGATTCACAAGTGGTCAGTTTACTAGTTATATAGGTATACAATGTCTGGTGAGAATAACTCACTGGTTTGAGATGGAGTCACAATGATGAATGCACAAATGAGATCCAAACAAGCACGGCAACACAACACAGAGATGAGTGGAAGAGCCAAATTATCAATTCCCTTGAATACATGTCACATAAAACAATATAATATACATAAGTTTTCAAATTCAAATACGTTAAACCAAGATAGAATTGACTGCACAAATCAAACAAAACAGCTTTGCACTTGCTTCCAACGTCCATTGGGTTCGGCCATAAGTGAAAAGCAAGGCTAAGGCAAGGTTTATGGGTCAGGTTTGGGTTGCTAAGGGTCGGCCTATCACGGTTTGAAGGTGATGCAAAGTGGTGGTGATGGAAACTACACTAACAAGGCAACATACAAGGATTCAAGGCCAAACTAAGCTCGGCCAAGGCCACTAGGGTCACTAACTTCACTGTAGGGTCCAACATGATGATGTGGACGAGAGTCCAGGTGGTGCTGGAGGTGGTGTTGGTGGCGGCCATGGGTGGTGGTAGTGGATGTATGCATGGTAGTGCTCGGCTAAGGAAAAAAAGTGGAGTTTTGTTGGAATTTAGGTGATGGATCATCCACTAGGAGGCACGGCTTGGGGTTTGAGCAGAGAGGAGGTGGTGATGGAGGTGTTTGTAGGTGATGGTGGAGGCGGCAGGGCATGGTGATGGAGGGGGCCGAAACTATGATGAAGGAGATCAAGTGAAAATCATTATCAAAGAAGAATAAAAGTAAACAAAAGAAAAGAAAAAGAAATTTACCCAAACTTTTCTCAAGGCTATGACCGATTTTTCTTCTTCAGGATATGAGAAAAATGAATGTACGTTAATGATAAAGAAAGTATGCGGCTGAAAGGGTTGAGAAGTAATGGCAATATGAATGAAAAGTTAGGTTGCATTTGAAAAGGTGGAAGATAAAAAGCCATAGGAAAGTCAAAAGTCATAATCTTTTCAATTTACCTTTTATTTATTTATGTAATTTTAAATAACTGAAAATAAATATAATTTCAGTTTAAATTTCGAAAAATGTAACAAAATATAAAATATAAATAAATAATTATTAATTCGATAAGATAAAAATAAGAAAATAGCACAAAAATGAAAACTAGTCTAGAAAATTTGGAAATAAACAGAATAAACTTTGGAAAAATTATATGGGCCTATGAAATATTTAAAAGTAAAGATAATAACATAAAATAAAAATGGATTCACAAAAATAAATAAATAAATTTAATTAAATATAATTTAAATGAAGAAAATAGTAGAAAAATAGAAACTAGCCTTTAAAAATAGGAAATAAATGCAATAAATTTTGGAAAGATTCTAACATCACTTTAAAAATGTTTTAAAATAAAATATATACCTAACATGTCATATAATACATATTAGAACATGATTCGACAAATAAAAATATTATTATATAAATTAAAATAGATAATTTTATTAAATAAATCAATATACACCCAATATTGTAAAAAGCATAACTTTCACAATATAAATCGGATTTCAACGAAACGAAAAGTAGTATTCTTAAAATTTAATCTATTTTCATAATAAGAGATAAATTCAAAAATTCAAATATTTAAATTTTAAATTTAAAAGTCAAAGTTTGACCAGATTGACCAAAAATCCGCTTTTTTTGAATATCCTATTTATTCAGGTTTGAAATTATAATTCACACAAAATCAAAATATACTCTTAAAATAAAATTTTATTCATTTTAATAAATATAATAAAGTTTTAAATCAGGAGTTTCAACTTAAATAATTAAAATAAACAATTAAAATAATCACAAAATACTGGGTTGTTACAACCATTAAATTCGAAAACATTATAAGCCAAAATAGAGATGTAGTAATTATTATTCACCTTAGATTGGATAAGGAGATTGAAGATTGATTGGGGTTGATTTCTTCTAGCTTGAACCCTATGCTTTACTTTAATTTTTCTCTTCTTTTCTTCTTCCTAATGGCCGACCTTACTCTTCCTTATTTGAGTTTTCAGTTTTGCTTATGACAAATTAATGTGTATGGCTAAGGGAAAATAGTATAAGGGTGGGATATATGGGCGACAAGGACTGTAATGTGGTTATGATTAATTCGCTAACATTTAACCATTTAGAAGTTCATTTATTTTTAGATAAGCACAACCACTAATATTAATTATCCAGTCTCAATCCCCTTATCACACTACATTACTCTATTTAATTTATTCCAATTAAATCTCCTGAATATTGTTATTAATGATTAGGGGTGTTACAGGTTCCCCTCTTTAAAGAATTTTGTCCTCGAAATTCAATAAGGACTAAATAGCAAATATAACATTCATTCGTAACATCTCCTAACAACCATACTAGACTATCCGACTAGCTCCTAATATGCACAAATCTAATATATACATACCATCAAAGTAGATCAAGATAAGCATATCGAATCATGTCTTATGTCTCCTAAGTATAGTCCTTCTCGTTGTCCCTCCATTGAACTTTCACCAACTTGACTGTCTTAGTCCTTAATCTCTTCTCATCTCTCCCTATAACCCAAGTTGTTGTCTAAAAAAAGTCAAATCAGACTCTACTATCAAGTTCTCCACTCTGTTTGAGAAATAATAGCTTTGGATCATGCAAAAACTTACGAAGATGAGACACATGGAATGCATTATGGACACCGGCCAAACTGCTCGGCAGCTCTACTCTGTACATGAGCTCTCCAATCTTTTCTATAATCTAAAAGGGTCCAACATATCTCAGAGCCAACTTTCCCGACTTTCCAAACCATACTACACCTTTCTTAGGTGATACCTTAATGAAAACCTGAACTTCCACCGAGAACTCTAGGTCTTTGCGCCTCTTATCTGCATAACTCTTCTGCCTGAATTGAGCTTCCTTCATCTAATCTTGGATTAACTCAATCTTTTAAGTTGCCTCTCTAACCAAATCTGGACAAAAGACCAATCTATCTCTTGTTTACAACCAACATGCTGGCGATTTGCATGGCCTTCCATACAAAGCTTCAAAAGGCGCCATTCCTATAGTAGTCTGATAACTATTATTATAGGAAAACTCAATAAGATGTAGGTGATCTTCCCAAGGTCCACCAAATTCCAATACATAATCTCTCAATAAATCCTCGAGTACTTTATTGACTCTCTCTGTCAGCCCATCCGCCTGTGGGTGATATGCTGTACTCATCTTGAGCTTAGTACCTAATACCTCTTGTAGACTCCTTCAAAGTTCACTAGTGAATAATGCATCTCTGTAGCTGACTATGCTAATAGGAATCCCATGATGTCTAACTATGTTCCTCTTGAATAGTCTTGCTAAAAAAGGTGCCATCTTAGATGACTTAACTGGGATGAAATAGGCACTCTTTTCCAACCTGTCCACTATAACCCATATACTTTTATTTCCGTTATTCGTCCTTGGCAACCCGACAATAAAATCCATCGATATCGAATCCCATTTCCAGACTGGAATATCTAAAGGCTGAAGCAATCCACTTAGCTTCTGATGTTCGGCCTTCACTTGTCGATAGTTCACACAATGCCTAACCCATAACTAACATATCTCTTCATGCCTTCCCGATAAAAGCTCCTCTTCATATCTTAATACATCTTGGTCCCTCCAGGATGAATCGTAAACTTCGATCGATGACATTCCTCAAGAACTTCCGTTCTTAAGTCTCTACATTCGAACGCATAGTCATCCCGTCTTTCTCAACCATCCACTTTGGTCAAGACTAAAATCCTTTAGGCCATTAATCTCTGATCGTAACACAAGCCTTTGAATCCTCTTGGCTAAAACTGGATCCTCTCTTTTCTTAGAAGTTATCCTTTCAATCAGCACCGGTCGAACTTCTAAACAAGACAACACGATAGTACCCTGATTAGAACTAGCAGTAGATCTCAACTGCACACCACAATAGGCCAAGGTTTCTAGATCCTTCCATTCTTCAAACGCTAACACCATGTTATGATTTTTTCTATTGAGAGCATCTGCTACCTTATTTCCTCTCCTAAGAGTATACTCTATACCGAAATCGTAACCAGCCAAAACCTCCAGCCAGCTCTGATGCCTCATACATGACTCCTTCTTAGAGAATAAATATCTTTAATACTTATGATTGGTAAACAACTCAAAGCTCTCTCCCAAAAGATAACGCCTCCAAATATTCAAGGCAAAGATCACCATAATCAACTCCAAGTCATGAGTAGGATATCTTACTTCGTGCGATCTAAGCTGTCTGGATGCGTAGGCAATAACTTACCCTTCTACATCAATACTGCTCCCAAACCAGTCATATCTGGAGCTACTAGTGTTAGTGCATTGGTCAAAAAATGCTTTAACTTAAGGAACCCTTCCTCACATTTGTCAGACCAAACAAACTTCATGTCTTTCCTGGTCAACTTAGTCAAAAGTGCTGCTATCCACGAGTAATCCTTAATGAATCTCCGGCAGTAGATAGCAAGTCTAAGAAAACTCCTAATCTCAGTTACCATTCTCTGGTCTCTTCCAATTATTGACATCTTCTATCTTAACTGGATCGACTGACAAGCCCTTCTCTGAAACCACATGACCAAGAAACTTAACCTCTTTCTTCGAAAATTGACACTTGGAAAACTTCGCCTTCAGCTAATTCTGCCTCAGCGTTTTAAGCACCAGCTAAGATGAATCTTATGCTCGCCTTCACCTTTCGAAGTACACTAAAATATATCATCAATGAATACCAAAATTAACTATCCAAGTGTTCTCGGAAAACCAGGTTTATCAATTCAACAAAGAAAGCAGGGGCATTCGTTAATCCAAATGGCATCACCAACAACTCATACGAACCATACCTAGTATGAAATGCTAACAAAGGTATAGTATTCTCCGCCACTCTCAACTAATAGAACATCATCGTCATATCAAATTGGGACAACACCCTGTCTCCACTCAACCGATCAAATAGATCATCTAACCTCGGCAGAGGGTACCTATTCTTGATCGTCCTTTTTTCTAACATATGATCGTCGATGCACATCTTTAATGACCCATCTGGTTTCTTCACGAACACCACGGCCACTCCCCAAGGCGAACTGCTTGATCTACTAAAATTCTTTCCCTCAAGATTCACTAGCTGCACTTTTAATACCTTCATCTCTGTCGATGTCATCTCGATAGATGGTCTACTCACTGTTTTAGCTCCTGGTATAAGACCTATCCACAACTCATTAGCTCGTTACAGTGGTTGTCCCATAACTGGTTCAAAGATATCTGCAAATTCTCTTGTTACCCGAACCCGACTTAACTTTCTCTAACCTCTACTGCACTTAACAAAGCACACATGCTCTTATTGGAATTCTTCACTGAGAACATGATTTGGTTATGACGATTTAGGTGTCTCAACGATATTTCCCAATGGCAAAATATCATAGTCTCATACTTACCCAACCAATCCATACCTAAAATTATCCCGAAATCAAAAACATACAAACTGCATGCAAACTTATGACCTAAAAAATCAAGTTCTAGTAGGTCACATCTCATCCCTAGAGTTGCATAACCTCCTATTGGATTCGTAACCTTAAGGAAGTAACAAGGTATATGGGTTCTATACATAGCCTATCAAACAAAAACTATGATATAATAAATGTGATGCAACGGCATCAAATAGTACCTTAACTGTTATACTCTGAATCGAAAGCGTACCTACCATGATAGTTTTTCCTTTCTCTACTGCAGTAGGCCTAGAAGAAGACGGTGGTCCAATAATAAAAACCTTCACTCTGTCTGCCCTAACTGGCTCTGAACACAAGTTCTTATAATGCCCAACATGGTTGCAATTGAAGCATTTCACATTCTTCTTCTTTGCGGGCTCTTTTCTTTGCCTATCCTGCAGTCATGAGCATAATGGCCCTTCTTATCACACTTGAAGCACACTAAATCAGCCTTCACCTTCTTAGTAGCATCCTCTTTCTAGGCTCATTTCCTCTTAAAAATTTCCTCTTCTTTCCCTAAGGACCATGGGACTCAACTGCTTCTCCCTAACAGACACATCAAGCATATCTTAACAGCGAATAGCCATCTCTACCACCACATTATAAGGTTCCTTGACATGTGTCATGGACATTCTAGCCAGCTTTAGCCTCAGTCCACGAATGAAACTCTCATTCCTTCTTATGTTAGTGTCAATAGTGGCACACTTGTATCGAGATAGCTCGTTAAACTTAGCAAAATACTTGATTGTTGACATATCTCCTGAACAAGATCCATGAACTTCTTCATCAATGCCGATTTGTCAACTTCATACAAAAACCTCTGCTTAAATCTCCTTCTAAATTCGGCTTATGTAAGCTCTTCCTTCGAAAATCCGGCTGTAACTTTACTCCACCAGTGGAGCGCTGCCCCTTGCAACTGCCAAGAGGCCAGCCTCCCATTTTCCCAATCATCCAAGCCTAAATCAGTAAATATCCTCTCAAAGTGCAAAAGCCAATTCTTAACCTCAATAGCATCCTAGATTCCACTAAATGGCTATCCACCCAAACTGGTGTAGTCTCTGCTAAGGCTAGCATAATTATATCCAACTGGAACTAAAGGATTAGCTCCTCCTACATTACCAGCAGCTCCTGCTTGCAAAAGATTAGCCAACAACTGGTATACCATCCACGCATCTACTGGCGGATTTCCAGCACCTATAATGGCTTCAACATTTTGGTTAGCATTAGCCTGTCGATCTTGGTTCCTCTTAGTATTAGGTCGAGCATTTCCGTTGGTTGTGGTGCTTCCTTCACTTAGATATCCTCTTCCATATCCTGTTACCATATCCTCTTTCTCATAAATCTATATACGAGCCTTAGTAAGATATAGAAGAACGGTCTAAGACTGAAGGGAACACGTACTTAGATATATACATATCTAATAAATACAAGCATGTTACTATAGCGTTAACCCAACCCCCAATCATATTACTGATTAATTGGATTAGGTTTAAAAAAGCTTTTAGATTTAAATTTTCTTTTAAAATTTATAAACCTATGCTCTGATACCAACTTATAACATCTCCCTTCTCGGAGGCCCAATACTAGTGGCTATGAATGCTACAGTCGTCCATAGTTATTAATCTTCGGTGACGAAATACCGCGGTGCTAGATACATTGATACACAGATCACAAGTATATGGAAATTTTATCAAATTAAAAAAACTCAATTCCACTTTCCATACAAAACATTTAATGTTCATTACATTATCCCCAAAAAAGTTAACCACGTTTATAAAAATATAAATATTACACATACGCAAAGAGCGACATATGAAGACGCTCCCTTAGTTGATCAGAGTTTTACATCCAAAATACATAGTGAAAAAGAAAAATATGAAAAACTAACTGCTTCCTGCACGACCCAGGAAGCTTTATTTGTCTAAGAAGAGAATTTGAAAACCCTAAACCTCAAACTACTCAAAATCAATTGAGTACCCGAGAGTTTAAAGGGGAAAAAAACTTCAAGTCAGACATAAAGTCTGGTATAACCTAACATCTCAATCCATTTAGATATCTAGTGAGACCATGTCGCACAGTGAAATAGGTTATTCCCCCACAGGTATCTCAAAACCATATAGCGTGCTCCTCCATCCACAATGGTTAAAACATACATTTCAAAATATTATGATGATATGCATACTTATAAACAATTTAGGTTTCCCATCACCGGTTTAACCGACTCCCTGTCATAATTATAGTTTCTAGGGTCACTATTAACTTATTAGTTTTCATGGGTTTACTATTAACCTTAATCATGACACATGGACACCCTATCTTATTTCATAGTTTTTATCGGATCCTTAAGAACCTACAGACCCCTACCAATTAACTTAATTGGTTCATAGGTCCCCTGAACATATTGGTCATTCCAATAACTCATCTATTATCCTAGTTTTCTTGGGTTGACTAGGAACCTATGGATTTATCTAGTAACTCCCTTCTTATCCTAGTTTTCAAGGATTGACTAGGAACCTATTGATGCCTCCATTAACTTCGTTCTTATCCTAGTTTTCATGGGTTGACTAGGAAACTATTTGCCGATGTCAATTCTTTCAAAACCATTCTTTATTTCAAAAAGTTTGGGGAAGCTTAATGGTGTCGAAACCATCCTTTCGAAAGCATTTAATCATCTTGATAAAACAATTGAAGGTTGGCTTCGAAACCCCTTTCAACGGCATTCCCTTCGAAACCCTTAACCCCTTTCTAAAGCAGTAGGAAGTGGCTGTGTTTATAAAAACACAATTACCTTTCGACATCATTGATGTCTTCAATACCATCGAAAGGCATCATTTCATAGAAGGTTTACGACTTGGTCAAAACTACCCCTTTCGAAAGCTTTTAATAAAATCTAAGTAACTCCTATAGAAGCTACTTCTTTGAAACTAAGGCGGCAGCTCTCTTTTGAAGGCTTCTTTTGAAATACGTTTCGCAATCATACGTTTCGACTATGTCGAAACCCCTTCATAAATATTTTAAGAAAAAGTAAAACGAAGGAACCAACCCCTTCGAAAGCCACGTTTCGACAACCTACCTTTCTTCTTTCTCCAATCCTCTATGTACCAGCTAAGTGTTACCATGTGTATTAGTTTCGTGTAGAAGGTTTTGACTATGTCGAAGGTGAAAGCTCTAGGTCAAAAAGTCCTTCCAAAGAAGGCGGAACCCCTTTTTCTGAGAAAAAGGTTGTTTTTACCAAATAAAGTAAACTTTTTGTAACCAACTTGCTTACCTGTACACACCTGATTGACTACAATAAACTTTCAAATTATTTTACTAAATTTTTGCCACATTTTCTTAAATCTAAAAATGGATAACTTTTAGCAAATAAGCCCTTCCTATAAACAAAACAATTAAATCTCTTAGGTCATCCTTTCAAAATAATTTAGTTTCCTTACTAAGCCACTTAGTAAAATTCCCCAAAAATTCAAGAAATTCACTTTAATCATGTTAACTAACATGTTAAAGTTTCAGATCCAAATTCTTAATATATTTTTCAAAATAAATTTATAAACACAAATAACCATATTTTTATTGGAATATCATAATTAATTCTCCATGGCTTGGAAAATTATGAAAGTTGAAACCCAACTTCAAAATCATGTTTTTCGTAACATAAAATTTTTCCATGGTATTTAAAAATTATTAAACCTTGGTTTTACCCTAAAACCGTGCGTATCCCCTTTAAATAATCTTGTTTAACCATATAAATTATTATTCAAGCATATGATCATTCAGTATAGCATAAAAACAAATTTACCCTTTAAGCCGAAAACATATGATTATAGAAACTAAAGTAGATATGTAATAATTATTATTCGCCTTATATTTGATAAGAAAACCGAAGATTGATTGAAATTGATTTCTTCTAGCTTGAATCCTAGGCTTTAATTAAT
This sequence comes from Allium cepa, assembly GCA_030765085.1. Lineage (NCBI taxonomy): Eukaryota > Viridiplantae > Streptophyta > Magnoliopsida > Asparagales > Amaryllidaceae > Allium > Allium cepa. The sequence continues at coordinate 620,978,704 of CM060938.1, read as the reverse complement.
TTTTCTCTTCTTCCCTTTTTCCTAATGGTCGGCCTTGCTCTTCTTTGATTATGTTTTTAGTTTTGCTTATGATAACTGAATGTGTATAGCTAAGGGGAAAATGGCATAAGGGTGGGAAATATGGTGACAGTGGGCATAATTCCCTTATGATTAGTTATCTAACATTTAACCATTTATAAGTTTGTTTATTTTTTAAATAAGCATGGCCACTAGTATTAATTTTCCAATCTCAATCCCCTTATCACATTAGATTATTCTATTTAATTGTCCCAATTAAATCTCCTGAATAATGTTATTAGGGTGTTACAACCCCCCTTGTTTTTAAACTTACAACCATATCCCAATCAGCAAGACATTTAGAGCTACTATTTTGATTGTCTCCACTCCATAAAAAATCTCTCTAAATTTTATCAACTACCTATTTAGGAAGAAGATAAAACGACATCCAATAAATGGGTAATGTAGATAATACCGAGTTAAAAGAACAGTCCTACCTGCTCTCGATAGGTATTTTTCATTCCACTTGGATAATTTTTAATAATTTTTCTCAATTATGTTACTCCAATCACCGTATTTAAGTTTCTAAGGTATAAATTAAAAATCTAAATATTCTATAGAAAATTTTATCATTTTAAAATTTATAATGTGTGCATTTTGATTTTCTATACTATCTACGTCATTTCAAACGAAAACCAAGCTTTTATCAAAATTAATCTTTAAACTAGAAATAAGTTAAAAACTATATAAAATAAATTTAAGTGTAATAATACGTTTAGGCAAATAGGATGTAAAAGTCATAGTATCATCTGCAAATTGGAGAACAGAAAGATCATTATTGATGATCTCATTACCTATACTATCTAATATCCTATTACTAGTCGGCAATTTGATAATTGTAGAAAAAACATCAGTAGCCAAGTTAAACAATAGAGGTGATAATGGATCACTTTGCCTAGCACCATATTTAGATTGAATTTATGTTCTAGTATACCATTAACTAAATATTAGAATTACTAGTTTAACTAATGAGATAATCCATCTTACCCATTTAACACAAAAGCCATTAGCTATTAATATTCTTTGAAAAAACCTAATCAATTAAGTCAAAAGCTTTAACAGAATATATTTAAAAGCATACAAGTGATATTATTTTTACAACAATAATTAATGTATTCTTGAACTATGACTACCCCATCCGTAGTATTCCTAACCTTAATAAATTTTTTTGAGTAGTATCTATTAATACATTCATTTTAGTATTTAATATATTAGCTAAAACCGTAGAAATGATTTTAAATGAATAGTTTAGTAATGAAATAGGCCTAAAATCTTTTAATTAGTTAGCATCTAATTTCTTATGTAACAATATAACCTAGCTGTAATGATCCATCATAAAAATCATTAAACATTTTAATTATATCGTCTTTTAACATATCCTAAAAAGGTTGATAGAATAAAACAGCAAATCCATCAGGACCTGGAGCTTTATCATTAAGCATATCCTTAGCATCCTTCAAAATTTCCTCTTCCGTGAATTGATCATCTAATCCAAAAAATCAATTCTAGTATCCTCGGCGTAAAGCAAATATCAATTAGCTTTAATTCGATGTCTATTTGTGGTTCCAAAAATTTCTCTATAATACCTTAAATTCATTATTAAGTTCTACATGGTCAAAAATCTCAATATCATTAACTATTATGTACTTAATGGTATTACTACATTTTCCAATCATTTGGTAATTTATGAAAAAATTTAGTATTCATATCTCCCCCATCCATTCATTGAACTATATATCTTTGTTTCTACATCACTTCTTCTTACATGATAACTTTATTTAATTCATCTTCAAAATTTAAAGCGCACTATTTCTGAAGTATTCAAATTTATTAATTATTCAATTTTATTTATATTTAAGATTTCATTTCATAGTTTTTCTTTTTTATTTCTAATGTTACTGTAAGCATCTTTACTCCATTTCTTAGGAAATAACCTTAAATCTTAAATTTACTAACTAACACTTTGGCTATGTTACCAGAAAATATATAATTGTAATTATTCACAGAAAGCCAATTTTTTCAACTGAATTTTTAAAATTATTATCCAACAACCGCATCTTTTCAAATCTAAAAATTCTATTCTCTATATTTATGTAAGAATAGGAAAGGTTATGTGACATCCCGGAAATTTGGGGCAATATCAATTTAATAATCTGTGTAAAAATTAAATTAATTTAATAATAATTTGAATTGATTTAATAATCTTCATTTAAATAAATATTTATCTGATAATTTATCTTTTAAAAGCTAATTTAAATCGTTTATATTTATAATGTAAATATGTATATATTGGTATATGTTATAAATAGATAAGTTTTGTTTTTAAATTTAATAGATAAAGCTATGTTTTATAATTCTATTATTTTTGATAATTTGGAAATTTAATATTGAATAAATAATAATATGATTTTAAAAATGCTCAATATAAATTTAATCTGTTTAAAAATAAATTCTAGCCTAGGTTTAAATTTAAATAAAAGATTGTTTTGTTCTTTTTAATTTAGCTTTATAAAATAAGTAATTTATATTTTGAAAAGATTGTTTCTTTTATAAATTATTTTAATAATGATTTTTATATAAACAATATTAATAATGTAATGTTTTTACAAATGAATTTTAATGGAAACTGTTATTTCAAGTTTATTTATAAAGGGAAGCTATGATTTGAAATTTCAAAAAAATGAATTCTTTCAAAATGTTTAAAGTAAAATATACTTTATAACTATTAAGCAAAAGTATAGATCAAATAATGGTTACAAACATAAGTAATAAATAAATAATAAGTAAATGGAGTATTTAATAGTTTAAGTTTAAAAATAAAAGAAAAGTACAATTGTAAATTTGTTTAAGTATAAAAGTATGTATCTATACTTAGGTTAAAAATTTATAACATTTGCTAGAACAACTTTGTGTATGTACATAAGCTAGGCAGGCAAGTATATATATGTATAAAGTACAAAAGAAAGCTGGGTTTGTGTAAAATAAAATAAAGTGCTGATAGCTTGTTGAATAAGACTCAGGCAAGAAAAGGAAATAAAATGCAAAGCAAAGTTAAGAAACAAAATAAAAGAAAATTACATATGCAGGTAATCAAAGTAAAGTGTTTTAGGCAAGTGATCATGACTGTAAAATAGATATGCAAGCTAAAGAGTAAACAAAATAAACATATGCAAGTAGCTTGTAAATTAAGATTCAGACAAGCATGAACATGAAGTAATAAGAAGTTAAAACAGGCATTGTAAATATGAAAGTAGCCTGTAAAGTGGTGTGCAAAGCTAAGCAAAAATATCTTTGTGCATGTTAAACATATAAGGTAGTTTGTAGAGCAACCTAAAGCAAAGCAAAGTAGAAATAAGATGCAGGTAAGAGAAATGATAAAATTAGATAAGTAGGGAATACAAACACTTTAGCATTAAATGACACCATTTCTTAGCAGCTAACAATAGTCATTTCTAGTTGTATAAGATCAACTTAGCCTCCTAATATAAAATCTTGTCATATACAAACAAAACATAATCTCTGAAAAATTAATAATAATAAGATTTTACTTGCAAACTTGCTAAACCGTTATCACCTACCTGTAAACTTCTTTATATACACATCTTCTTATTTTTTTAGTTCGTTCACTAAACATATCCAACCTGAAACAATGGCAAACATTTTCATTTATACAAACTCAAGCAATATTTACAACTGAAGATAGGCAAGAAGTTTAGGAAGATCACACCAAAAAAATTCTTAGTTTTAAAGTTCAAACTGTTTCAGAAAAAAGGGTGCTCTGTTCATTTTCAAACCTATGGTGAGTAACTTCAAATTTTAAATAACTTAAGTAGTAATCTGGTTGCATAGAATTTCTGGAAATATTATGTTTGAATGCCAGTATATATTGGTGCTTTTCTCTGTATTTATATAGGAATGTATGATATAAATGTTCTGTTTTAATTCTGGGTACTCTCTGTTCATATTTCCAGGTTCTCGTTTGATTTTAATTCGATATCTCTTGATGTAATCCTTATTTAAGTTTAAGTTTCAAGTGAAACTTGTGTATTTCTTCACCAAATTTAGTTTTAAAATTTTATTTTAGTTAAAGAAATATGGTTTGTCTCTGGAAATCAAAATAACAGACCAAACTGTAAATAAGTGAAAATCCCAACATCATGATTCACTGATTTAGGCATGCAACCTGAAACTCCATCCAAAAATATTATTTTTAAAACTAAAACAATAAATTTTAGTTAAGTATTGAAGGGGAAGTTTGGGTTTGAACGAAAGTGGGTTATTATCGATTTTTGGGTGATCAGGTTGACCGGAATGCTCGGGGTTCCCTGAGGTGATGGAGGAGTGATCGGAGGGTCAAGTAAAAATGGTGGAAGGTGGTGCAGTTAAGTGTGGTGACGACGGCGACGAAATTCTTTTTCTAAACCTAGCTTTGCTATGGTTCAGTTTTGGGTCTCGTTCGCCTTTAATCAGTGTTCGAGCTCGAGGCGCTCATGGGGACTCGAAGAGGGGATATGGACGAGGTTGTAGCCGGAGACGCTGGCGTTCCAATGATTGGCAGTGGGCGGACGGTGAGGTGATGTTGCTTGAGTTGTTTCCAGGTTCGGAAATTTAACTCGATTTCGATTTGAGATGCCGTGATAATTTTGAGCGATCGCGATCATGTCTAGAGGTGGTCAGCGACGTGCTGAAGTTCAGGAGGGTGGCCGAAGCTGGCTGGGGCCACGGTGCACGTGCACCATGCTCATTTCGGAGTTGAAGCATCAGTGGGTGGTGCAGGGTTTTTGGCTCGGGAAGTACTCGAGTCACTCGAGTAGGTGACTCGAAGCAAGGGGGGTGAAGTCTCGGAGCATTTTTGGGTTTGCGTCGCGCCAGTATTTGTTCGGGCATTGCAAACCTGGAAGCAGAGTTTGATTTTTAAACAAATTTATATGAAACCTATTTAAAAATAAATAATAGATTTAAACTAACTTTAAATTCAGTTTGTAGTATGGATTCAAACCTATATTTTCAAATCTAAAATAAAGTTTAAATATTTAAATGAGTTTTCAGGTTTACAAACCTAGTAATTTCCAGATTTTTAAAAATTTAAATCTGAAATAAAAACTCTAACAATAGTTTAAATTTGAGTTTTAAAAGTATTGATTCAAATGAATATTGAATCTTAAGGTTTTAAAATAGATTTGGATTTGAAAAATCCAAGATTTTTATTCAAGTTGTTAAAGGGAAGTTTAAATCAAAGTTTTTAAAATCAAAGATAAATTGATGGATTCGAGTTTACTTCGAATTCAAATCTGAAAATTAAATCAGTTTTTAAGCATGATCGTTTTAAAAATAAGTTCAAATAAAATAGTTTTGAAAGTAAATTTGTTGAGAAAAGTTTTTAAATGGAAAGTAAATAAATTGTTTTAACTTGAACTTGCAAGTTAAAACATTAATGTATTTTGGAAATTTAAATTTAAATAAAGGTTAGGTAGTTGAATTTAAAAGGGCTTTTCTTATATAAGTTTCATATGTACGTAATTAATGTTATTTACAAGATTATAAATTGAATTTAATTTTGATTAATGTTTAATTAAATAATCCTTTTGAATCTTAAATTCAGAATGGAATTTGAATGTAAATTTAAAAGTGTAATGTTCTAATACACATTGCTATTAATTAAGTCATTTAATAAGAAATAAATTACCTTAAGAATAATTAAGGCATTAAATGATGTAATCAATAAGACAATAAAGGAATGGTGTATTTATTAAATTTATAAATTAATAATTTAGATTAATTTATAAATAAAGATAAATTAAGAAGTAAATTAAGAGATGGTATTAATTAATAAAGATAATTAACTAAGGATTATTAACTAATTAATTAATGTGATTAACTTTGATAATTAATCAGATTAATTAGATAATCTATTGTAAGTGGGTAAATGTAATTACTTGATAAAAGTAATTAAGAGATTAATTACTTATTGTAATTAATTTTGATAAAATGATTAAGTTAATTAATTAAGTTTAATTAATTTAAGAAGATCATTTGATAAACTGATAAGTATAATTACTTGGTGTATTCAATGGAGCATAATTACTTAAGGAAGTAATTAATGTTAATTACTGAATGTAATTAGTGAAAGATGATGTGTTAATGAAGTTATTTGGATAGTTACTTTTGTTATTAATCAAGGGATTAATTATTGGAGATAATTAATTATGGGATAATTAATTTATTAATATAAGTAATTAATGATAGTTCATTACTCGTTGTTATTAATCAAGAGTGATTAATAATTGAGTTTGATTAAAGATGAATCATTTGATGTAATTTAAATGAAGTAATTAATTTAAATATAATTAGAAATCATTAATTAATATAATTAGTGATGGATTAATTAAGGAATAATTGATAATGTGGTGATTAATTTCTGTAATTAATTAAGAATAAATGTAATCAATTATAAATGAAGTAATTAAATGTTAATTACTATTAATGATTTAGGATGATTAATTTGTGAAATTAATTAAAGAATAATTACCTATTGTAATTAGAGAATGATTAATCAAGAGTGTTTAACCAAGATGAATATTTAGAGGATGATTAATTAATTTGATTTATAATTAATTAATGGTTGTATAAGCAAGATTTATAGATGAAGTAATTAATTTAATTTATTTTAAATTAATTAGAGATAGAAGTAGTTAATTTAATTCATTTTAAATTAATTACAAATTGTATGATTATAAATCATTGCTTATGGATGAATGATATTGATATTTCATTTGATGATTGTGATCTCAGATATGAGATGAGTAATATCTTGTGATATGGATGTTTGGTTTAAATATGATAATATTAATTATCCATTTTGATGATATATTGATTTTTTGTATGTGATGATGATATGATTATCTATTGTGATATTATGAATTATCGATCTGAGTGTATATTGATAATATTGAATTAAACTGTTAAGACTAAATAAACAACTTGGCCTTAAAAGACACGTTTTGGATTTCGATGAGACCGGGATCGGGATTCCTTATTTGGAACATCCGAAAACCACATCGATTCCAAATTAACGATAGGTCGTGAATCTGAAGTGAAGATGAAGATTCAGATTGCAAGGGTTATTGTCGTTAACTCTGAGGGTGATTCCAAAATGAGTGTAACGAGATAATGCCTTCGGTTTCGTTCGAACCTGGAACGAACTTGTATGGATTAAATGCTTTCAACACATCGTCTGGTGGGCGATGAGCATTCTAAGAAATATTTTCTCTAAAGGTAATCGTAGCCTCAAGCCTCATCAACTGGGAATGGCTAAAATAGGGGAGGTGCAGCAAGGTTGGGTGGGTCATGCCCAAGCAGGACAAGGATATTCCCCTGTCTAGATGTCCCTTTATTTTCGGCTGTGTGGGCGGTTGATTGCAACAACTGCCGGGGTTATCTTGTTCGGAACTGTCAGTAAGGAATGGTTTCGGCCTTGTGTTGCAGGGGGTCGGGAGTGATCCTCGGTACGTTGATCTAGGCCACGTACTGTGACGGGCGGTACCCTAGTAGCCCTGCCATTGTATGGAATCCACAATCCAATAAGTGCCAACGGTTTTGATTGTATTACCCACTTTTGTGGCTAGTAGCTGGAATTTAATAGATGTAACAATTTCGGCTATTTTCTATTTACTTGAAAACCCTAGACCTATTATAATATCACTGAATTTCCTATCAAATGTTTTGGTTAGCGTAAGGTAAATACTTACCCTTGTTTATGTGTGGGGAGTCTTACGTGTTTCCTTTTGTTTTCAAAAGGATTTTCAAAATTAAGCAACTTTAACCTATTACTCACACCAGACCCATGTCTGACCCGGAGTTTATTTTGTTTTTCATAAACTCTCCGGTACCCAAATTTTTACGGGTAGCCAAGGATTCAGGTTAGCTTGGACGAATTCTGGAGGAGCAATGGAGCAGGGGGCTTCAGCGTTGTAGATATATATATAGTTCCGCTGTGTTGGTATATTTGAGTCATTTGTTTGAGTTGTGTTGTATTAACTAGAATGGTGTTTATAACTATCTAGTATGTGATGTATTATCTGTATAACTCTGATTGATGTTGTATATTATGTAAATACTTATGTGATTATTATAATTTATTCGTTCCGCTATGAGATTCTAATGTTGTTGTTCTTTCTTCTCTATCTTTTCTATTTTCTCACCCCTTTCTTTCTTCATGACGAAACGGTTTTCTGGTCATAGGAACCTGGGTCGTCACAGTTGGTATCAGAGCGCTAGGTTGAGTGAATACCTAGGATCTTGAGTGATTTCTTTCCTGAGAGAGCGTATTTGTAATTTTGATATATAATATATATTTATTTATTTCTACCTATTGTTGGGTTACCTGTTCGAGTTTTCCAATAAGCTATAAAGGTAGATAGGGTAGTGGTGTGTGTAACACAACTACCAATGGTTGGAATTTAAATGATTGAGGTTGGAAGTGTATTTATCGAGACTGTAGACCTAATACCGTCTCGAGTAAGCTTCGAGTGGTGTAAGGATTTCATCGATCTCTGAAGCAAACCTGTTAAGGTTCAGAGTTCATCTTTAAGGTGTAGTTTGGATGAGCTAGAGTTTGAATCTGTTGGTTGGACAGAAGCAATTCATGATATCTTGATACATCAAGGTGTAGTAGCTGTGTGATGAGACAGGGTGACTATGGATGTCTCCGAATATGTTTCTTTGGGACAAGTTAAGGAAGAGTGTCTGTTTCGGTTGTAGCTGTGTTCAGTTGGGTGTTCCTGTTTGCTTTGACGTCCGAGTTTCTCGAAGAGCTTTGGATTAAGAAGTCTTCTGGCTTAGCAGTTTTTCTTGGGTGACTTCAGAAGCAGTAGAGTAGTTCCATTTCTTCGATGGATTGGCCACACAAGCGTAAGATGTTCTGATTTGTAAAGAGAGAGCAGTATCTTTGGAAATTAGGCTGGATTGATCGCAAAGGCGACTTGCAATAGTTTGAGTGTTCTCTTATGTTCAGAGATTTTTCTGGATGTCTTCAGGAAGTCAGAATTTGGTCAACATTCGGAAATTGAGTTTGGTATCGATGGGAATTCAGAGGTGGTACCGATAGATCAGCTTAGTAATATGATGATTTTTGAGTTTGGGGAAGTAGCTCAGGTTTTGGAGAAACTTCTGAGTTTTATTTTTGGATATGTGAACTTTATTTTTGGAATGTGTTGTCCAGTCTATGCTTGAGTTCATAATCAGCATTTTCATCTGTTCAGCCAGAGTTGCGCAGTGGAAGCATGGTGGCAGCTGTTTTAGTTTGGAAGCAATAGGATGTTGCAATGTTTGGATTGGAGAGTTCAACAGGAAATTTTTCAGGATCTGAGGCCAGTTTGGATTACACCTGTATTATCTTTTCCGGATAAGAGAAGTGAGTTCTGTTTTCTGATTTGGAATAGAGTTTGTGCTTTGAGTTTGGTTGATATTGGAAAGATCATTTTGTTGGATTGTTTTTGGGTCCAGTTTATTTCTAGGAGCATCAGCAAGGGTTGAGCTGATCAGGAAAGATGTAGACAACACAGGATTGTCCGAAGAATTTTGGTGGATAAGAGAGGTAGGAATTTGGATTTCAAAATCGGGGATTTGATTTTGGATAAGTGTTTGGTCTTCAGGATTGAATTGTCAGTTTGGATAATTGGAATTCGTTATGTTACACGTATCTCTGAGGGAGTACGTGTAAGATCTATCTCTGGTTGTAGAACCAGCAGTTTCGGGAGTTTTGGTCGTTGATTCAGACTTGTCTATATTCTGATATCCTGTCTTGTTTTGTAGATCTAGTTGAGTGGAAGCTCTGTAGCTTAGTAGTATTGATTGTTTGGATTCTGTAGAGCGAGAATCCCGATATTTATGTTTGGGAAACTCGAGAAAATTCTATACGGAATTTTGTCTGGATAGTTAGATTTGTTTGTTTAGATGAATTGGTTGCTATGGTTGTTAGCATATGATTAATATATGCTTGTGTTTTAAAATAGATATTTAATTAGATTATTAAATTACCTTTGTTTTAAATTTCAGGGACGAAATTCTTTTAAGGGGGAGGAATGTGACATCCCGGAAATTTGGGGCAATATCAATTTAATAATCTGTGTAAAAATTAAATTAATTTAATAATAATTTGAATTGATTTAATAATCTTCATTTAAATAAATATTTATCTGATAATTTATCTTCTAAAAGCTAATTTAAATTGTTTCTATTTATAATGTATATATTGGTATATGTTATAAATAGATAAGTTTTGTTTTTAAATTTAATAGACAAAGCTATGTTTTCTAATTCTATTATTTTTGATAATTTGGAAATTTAACATCGAATAAATAATAATATGATTTTAAAAGTACTCAAGATAAATTCAATTTGTTTAAAAATAAATTCTAGCCAAGGTTTAAATTTATATAAAAGATTGTTTTGTTCTTTTTAATTTAGCTTTATAAAATAAGTAATTTATATTTTGAAGAGATTGTTTCTTTTATAAATTATTTTAATAATGAGTTTTATATAAACAATATTAATAATGTAATGTTTTCACAAATGAATTTGAACGGAAATTGTTATTTCAAGTCTATTTATAAAGGGAAGCTATGATTTGAAATTTCAAAAAAAATGAAGTCTTTCAAAATGTTTAAAGTAAAATATACTTTATAACTATTAAGCAAAAGTATAGATCAAATAATGGTTACAGACATAAGTAATAAATAAAGAATAAGTAAATGGAGTATTTAATTGTTTAAGTTTAAAAATAAAAGAAAAGTAGAACTGTAAATTTGTTTAAGTATAAAAGTATGTATCTATACTTAGGTTAAAAATTTATAACATTTGCTAGAACAACTTTGTGTATGTACATAAGCTAGGCAGGCAAGTATATATATGTATAAAGTACAAAAGAAAGCTGGGTTTGTGTAAAATAAAATAAAGTGCTGATAGCTTGTTGAATAAGACTCAGGCAAGAAAAGGAAATAAAATGCAAAGCAAAGTTAAGAAACAAAATAAAAGAAAATTACATATGCAGGTAATCAAAGTAAAGTGTTTCAGGCAAGTGATTATGACTGTAAAATAGATATGCAAGCTAAAGAGTAAACAAAATAAACATATGCAAGTAGCTTGTAAATTAAGATTCAGACAAGCATGAACATGAAGTAATAAGAAGTTAAAACAGGCATTGTAAATATGAAAGTAGCCTGTAAAGTGGTGTGCAAAGCTAAGTAAAAATATCTTTGTGCATGTTAAACATATAAGGTAGTTTGAAGAGCAAGCTAAGGCAAAGCAAAGTAGAAATAAGATGCAGGTAAGAGAAATGATAAAATTAGATAAGTAGGGAACATAAGTACATTAGCATTAAATGACACCATTTTTTAGCAGCTAACAATAGTCATTTCGAGTTGTATAAGATCAACTCAGCCTCCTAGTATAAAGTCTTGTCATATACAAACAAAACATAATCTCTGAAAAAATAATAATAATAAGATTTTACCTGCAAACTTGCTAAACCAGTTATCACCTACCCGTAAACTTCTTTATATACACATCTTCTTATTTTTTTAGTTCGTTCACTAAACATATCCAACCTGAAACAATGGAAAACATTTTCATTTATACAAACTCAAGCAATATTTACAACTGAAGATAGGCAAGAAGTTTAGGAAGATCACAGCAAACAAATTCTTAGTTTTAAAGTTCAAACTGTTTCAGACAAAAGGGTGCTCTGTTCATTTTCAAACCTATGGCGAGTAACTTCAAATTTTACATAACTTAAGTAATAATCTTGTTGTATAGAATTTCTGGAAATGTTATGTTTGAATGCCAGTGTATATTGGTGCTTTTCTCTGTATTTATATAGGAATGTATGATATAAATGTTCTGTTTTAATTCTGGGTACTCTCTGTTCATATTTCCAGGTTCTCGTTTGATTTTAATTCGATATCTCTTGATGTAATCCTTATTTAAGCTTAAGTTTCAAGTGAAACTTGTGTATTTCATCACCAAATTTAGTTTTAAATTTTTTATTTTAGTTAAAGAAATATGGTTTGTCTCTGGAAATCAAAATAACAGACCAAACTATAAATAAGTGAAAATCCCAACATCACGATTCACTAATTTAGGCATGCAACCTGAAACTCCATCCAAACTTATGATTTTTAAAACTAAAACTATAAATTTTAGTTAAGTATTGAAGGGGTAGTTTGGGTTTGAACGAAAGTGGGTTATTGTCGATTTTTGGGTGATCAGGTGGACCGGAATGCTCGGGGTTCCCTGAGGTGATGGAGGAGTGGTCGGAGGGTCGAGTAAAAATGGTGGAAGGTGGTGCAGTTAGGTGTGGTGACGACGACGACGAAATTCTTTTTCTAAACCTAGCTTTGCTATGGTTCAGTTTTGGGTCTCGTTCATCTTTAATCAGTGTTCGAGCTCGACGCGCTCATGGGGACTCGAAGAGGGGATGTGGACGAGGTTGTAGCCAGGGACGCTGGCGTTCCAATGATCGGCAGTGGGAGGACGGTGCGTTGACAGGTTTGAGGTGATGTTGCTTCCAGGTTTGGAAATTTAACTCGATTTCGATTTGAGATGCCGTGATAATTTTGAGCGGTCGCGATCATGCCTGGAGGTGGTCAGCGACGTGCTGATGTTCAGGAGGGTGGCCGGAGTTCGCTGGGGCCACGGTGCACGTGCACCGTGCTCATTTCGGAGTTGAAGCATCAGTGGGTGGTGCAGGGTTTTTGGATCAGGAAGTACTCGAGTCACTCGAGTAGGTGACTCGAAGCAAGGGGGGTGAAGTCTCGGAGCATTTTTGGGTTTGCGTCGCGCCAGTATTTGTTCAGGCATTGTAAACTTGGAAGCAGAGTTTGATTTTTCAACAAATTCAAATGAAACCTATTTAAAAATAAATAATGGATTTAAACTAAGTTTAAATTCAGTTTGCAGTATGGATTCAAACCTATATTTTGAAATCTAAAGTAAAGTTTAAATATTTATATGAGTTTTCAGGTTTACAAACCTGGTAATTTCCATATTTTTAAAAATTTAAATCTGAAACAAAACTCTAACAGTAGTTTAAATTTGAGTTTTAAAAGTATTGATTCAAATGAATATTGAATCTTAAGGTTTTAAAATAGATTTGGATTTGAAAAATCCAAGATTTTTATTCAAGTTGTTAAAGGGAAGTTTAAATCAAAGTTTTTAAAATCAAAGATAAATTGATGGATTCGAGTTTACTTCGAATTCAAATCTGAAAATTAAATCAGTTTTTATGCATGATTGTTCTAAAAATAAGTTCAAATACAATAGTTTTGAAAGTAAATTTGTTCAGAAAAGTTTTTAAATGGAAAGTAAATAAATTGTTTTAACTTGAACTTGCAAGTTAAAAATTAATGTATTTTGGAAATTTAAATTTATATAAAGGTTAGGCAGTTGAATTTAAAAGGGCTTTTCTTATATAAGTTTCATATGTACGTAATTAATGTTGTTTAGAAGATTATAAATTGAATTTAAATTTGATTAATGTTTAAGTAAATAATCCTTTTGAATCTTAAATTCAGAATGGAATTTGAATGTAAATTTAAAAGTGTAATGTTCTAATACACATTTATATTAATTAAATCATTTAATAAGAAATAAAATATCTTAAGAATAATTAAGGCATTAAATGATTTAATCAATAAGATAATAAAGGAATGGTGTATTTATTAAATTTATAAATTAATAATTTAGATTAATTTATAAAGAAAGATAAATAAAGAAGTAAATTAGGAGATGGTATTAGTTAATAAAGATAATTAACTAAGGATTATTAATTAATTAATGTGATCAACTTTGATTATTAATCAGATTAATTAGATAATCTATTGTAAGTGGGTAAATGTAATTATTTGATAAAAGTAATTAAGAGATTAATTACTTATTGTAATTAATTTTGATAAAATGATTAAGTTAATTAATTTAGTTTAATTAATTTAAGAAGATCATTTGATAAACTGATAAGTGTAATTACTTAGTGTATTCAATGGAGCATAATTACTTAAGGAAGTAATTAAATTTAATTACTGAATGTAATTAGTGAAAGATGATGTGTTAATGAAGTAATTTGGATAGTTACTTTTGTTATTAATCAAGGGATTAATTATTGGAGATAATTAATTATGGGATAATTAATTTATTAATATAAGTAATTAATGGTAGTTCATTACTCGTTGTTATTAATCAAGAGTGATTAATAATTGAGTTTGATTAAAGATGAATCATTTGATGTAATTTAAATGAAGTAATTAATTTAAATATAATTAGAAATCATTAATTAATATAATTAGTGATGGATTAATTAAGGAATAATTAATAATGTGGTGATTAATTTCTGTAATTAATTAAGAATAAATGTAATCAATTATAAATGAAGTAATTAAATGTTAATTACTATTAATGATTTAGGATGATTAATTTGTGAAATTAATTAAAGAATAATTACCTATTGTAATTAGAGAATGATTAATCAAGAGTGTTTAACCAAGATGAATATTTAGAGGATGATTAATTAATTTGATTTATAATTAATTAATGGTTGTATAAGCAAGATTTATAGTTGAAGTAATTAATTTAATTTATTTTAAATTAATTAGAGATAGAAGTAGTTAATTTAATTCATTTTAAATTAATTACAAATTGTATGATTATAAATCATTGCTTATGGATGAATGATATTGATATTTCATTTGATGATTGTGATCTCAGATATGAGATGAGTAATATCTTGTGATATGGATGTTTGGTTTAAATATGATAATATTTAATTATCCGTTTGGATGATATATTGATTTTTTGTATGTGATGACGTTTTGGATTTCGATGAGACCGGGATCGGGATTCCTTGTTTGGAACATCCGAAAACCACATCGATTCCAAATTAACGATAGGTCGTGAATTTGAAGTGAAGATGAAGATTCAGATTGCAAGGGTTATTGTTGTTAACTCTGAGGATGATTCCAAAATGAGTGTAACGAGATAATGCCTTCGGTTTCGTTCAAACCCAGAACGAACTTGTATGGATTAAATGCTTTCAACACATTGTCAGGTAGGCGATGAGCATTCTAAGAAATATATTCTCTAAAGGTAATCGTAGCCTCAAGCCTCATCAACCGGGAATGGCTAAACAGGGGAGGTGCAGCAAGGTTAGGTGGGTCATGCCCAAGCAGGACAAGGATATTCCCCTGTCTAGATGTCCCTTTATTTTCGGCTGTGTGGGCGGTTGATTGCAACAACTGCCGGGGTTATCTTGTTCGGAACTGTCAGTAAGGAATGGTTCCGGCCTTATGTTGCCGGGGGTCGGGAGTGATCCTCGGTTCATTGATCTAGGCCACGTACTGTGACGGGCGGTACCCCAGTAGCCCTGCCATTGTATGGAATCCACAATCCAATAAGTGCCAACGGTTTTGATTGTATTACCCACTTTTGTGGCTAGTAGCTGGAATTTAATAGATGTAACAATTTCGGCTATTTTCTATTTACTTGAAAACCCTAGACCTATTATAATATCACTGAATTTCCTATCAAATGTTTTGGTTAGTGTAAGGTAAAAACTTACCCATGTTTATGTGTGGGGAGTCTTACGTGATACCTTTTGTTTTCAAAAGGATTTTCAAAATTAAGCAACTTTAACCTGTTACTCACACCAGACCCATGTCTGACCCGGAGTTTATTTTTGTTTTTCATAAACTCTCGGGTACCCAAATTTTTACGGGTAGCCAAGGGATTCAGGTTAGCTTGGACGAATTCTGGAGGAGTAAAGGAGCAGGAGGCTTCAGCGTTGTAGATATATATATATATATATATATATATATATATATATATATATATATATATATATATAGTTCCGCTGTGTTGGTATCTTTGAGTCATTTATTTGAGTTGTGTTATATTAACTAGACAGGTGCTTATAACTGTCTAGTATGTGATGTATTATCTGTATAACTCTGATTGATGTTGTATATTATGTAAATACTTATGTGATTATTATAATTTATTCGTTCCGCTGTGAGATTCTGATGTTGTTGTTCTTTCTTCTCTATCTTTTCTATTTTCTCACCCCTTTCTTTCTTCATGAAGAAACGGTTTTCTGGGCATAGGAACCCGGGTCGTCAAAGGTTAATTGCGCAATGATCCGAAATAAATATTTGGAATCCTTGTAGCCTTATAAGTGGTAAATTTGTTTTCTATTTTATCACTTATAAATATTCTATCTAACAACACAATCGATGGATTATCTCTATAATTAGACTAAGCAAATTGTCTATTACTTAATTTTTCTTAATTAAATTGCAATTAATAATAAAATGGTCAAACTCTTCCATTGCACCAAATCCCTTTCCCTAGAAGATCTTTCACCCAAAAAATCTAACTACATTAAAATCAATCCCTATAATCCATGATCCTAGAGAGTGATTCAAATTCTAAACACTAATTACATAGATCACTACAATCTATCTTAGAGTTTGGTCCGTAAACATTTCTAATATTTAAAGTAGAATCATCACTAATGTTAGAAAATATAACATGCTACGAATGATCTTTAATAATAGATTGTAATAGTCTAACACAATCATCTTCCCAATAAAACATTAATCCACCTGTACTACTATAGTGGGGAGATACGACCAATGATTAATATAAAGACCTCCTAGGCACCTAGAAGTACAATAATTAGTATGCTATATTAATATTGTTATCTTTGAGAAAAGATTTTTACTATATTAAACATTAATTTTAGTTTTTTTGTAATAATATTATATCAATGTTGTTATCTTTGAGAAATTATTTAATTTTACTACACTTATCTAAATCGTCCAAACCTCTTACATTCCTATAAGCAAATTTGTACCTATGCTAGAGCTATTAGAAGCTCTAGTATCAACTCTACAAAGACGAGCACTCCTCATCACCTATCTATGCTCTATCAAGCTAGAACCAACGTCTTCATGCTTATCAAAATTAGCTATATTATACCCAACACTGACATATTAGCCTTTTTTTCCTCTTCCCAAAACTGTCAGGTTTGCTACTATGATTTGTTTTCCTTGAAAAATACATATCTAACACTTTATGATCTGCTTTTAACACACTTTCACACGCAACCTCATTCAATCCTCTGACATTATAATAGACCCTCTCCAACCTTCAATCCAACTCAAGTAGACAATAATTTGTTTATTACTGAAGAAAATTTCCTGACTTGATTCATCGACATCTGTCATATTTGCAGTAGCTTGAAAACTCAACTACCACTGTCCTAATTTTTTAGCAAAACTCGATTGCATACCAGGTAAAACCAAATAATCATATTCATTCATATACCATTTAAACAACTCTTCAACATTAGACTTGATAGCAGAATCCTGAAATTCTATATGCATCTGACCTAAATTGCATAACCCTTTCACATCAGAATGCATTAGCGCTTCTAAACCAGGTGAGATCATAGAAGCGTATACATTCAAAAACCCATGAATCAAATCTACACTAACGATAAATTCTCATTGTACATTTACAGTAAGAGAATAATCATTGGTTTGAGAAATATATATACCTTATTAGAGCAACAAATCGAATCTCTATCAACCCTTTCACACACAAAACTACTTTTTTTGGCTATATCTACAATTTTCTCCACCAAAATACTAGCTATAGCACCATTATTAACCATAATATCTTTTAATGTATTTTTGTGCACATTTAATTTACCCTTGTGCATATTTGCTGTATCATAAAACACGGCCTAATTTAATACAAAATCGACCATATTTGATACAATATCTTTTCAAAGAATACATTCAATCACCACATTATCACTCAAGTAACTATCCTTGACACTACCATCATCTATAATCTCCTGATATATATCTGAATTCATGTCCAGAACATCCAAAATACTTAAAATATCAAAAGAATTCTTAGTAGCTAACTCAAAATTCACCACTTTGTTAGGTTCATACTATATTTTCAGTGTTTAATGTGCATGTAACATCCCGTATCTAGAGACCAAAAGCTAAGCGCTATAGATGCCACAATCATCCATAGTATTAACTCCTGATGATGAAATATGGTAATGCTAATGGTATCCATAATATCAGAAGCACCTGAATATGAAATAAATCACAGATTTAAAAAAGCAACACTTTACTGATTACATTTCAAAACAATATCAAATTAATGTTACACAAATTCCTAATACGTTTCCTAAGCAATGTTGAATTATAATTTAAAATAATACGCCAAGAGCAACATATGACGATGCTCTTTTGGATGATCAAAGGAATATAGACATATCAAACTTAATACACAACGGAATAAAAATAAGATTAACTAAAACTCCTACTTAGCTTTCAAACAGCCACCTGCTCGTCTCCGGAACCTTTATTCGCCAAAATCTCAAAACTTAGAAACCTCAACCCTCAACCTACTCAAATCAATTTTGGGCACCCGAGAGTTTAAGGGAGAACAAAAGCTTCGAGTCGGACAAAATGCCTAGTGTGAATAATTTTGATACATCTTGATTTATTGATATTAAGTGAGACCACATCGCTTAGTGGAACGGGTTTCCCCTTACTAATATCCTTTTCAATACATATATTTTGCAAATCCTTTCTTACAACCAAACTAGTTAATTAAATTGATTATAATAATAAAACCATAGCAAGATCCGTTATGCTATAAACATGTAATAAATGGACTAACTATCCAAAATCTAGGCTGGTTGCCCTCAACTGACTAATGCAATCTGGACTAACTACCTTCAAACTAGGCTAACTGCCCTTTGGCTAATTGAGGGTCTACCTGATACCATATTAAATAGTCTAAACAATTGTTAAACAAAACTTCTGCATGATCTATTCTATAACTTACATATTCAAGGGTCAATTGATCCTAATGGTTTTGTGGCTTACCAATAACCTACGTCTGTATGTAAATATTTCGTTCTGTGTGTGACCAACATTTCAGTCTTACCTGTGACTAAGCCCTGCACATAGGAATTCCAGTTAGCTAGGGGCTAATAGCTAATGAGAGTAAGGCGCGACCTTACATAAGTCCTACCCGGTCTTCAAATCTGAGTCATTACCTTACGATTAACTACCCTTTAAAATTTTCCTTAAAAACCTTTTCAAATGATTTAGTCCTTTAAATCATATATATATATATATATATATATATATATATATATATATATACAAGGAAAACATATATTTAGCTTTACTCTAAGCTATTTTTTCGTGTTATATATACTTTACACAAAATAATGTTGATGATATTCAATAAGGATTGCCCATCCTTTTAAAATAAGTTAAAGTCCTTTATAACTTGAAAACACTTAGGCTATGCTGCTTATTTATCATACTCGAAACCTTTATTTAAAACCTTTATACGACCCATTCGAAACCCCTGAAAGTAACCCTTTCAAAACCTTTGAAAGTACCACTTTCGAAACCTTTGAATGTACCCTTTTCGAAACCTTTGAACGTAACTCTTTCGAAACCAATAAAAGCCTTTCTTTCGAAAGCCTTAGAACATTAGACATCCGTCATTCAAACCTTTAAAACCTTGCCTTTCGAAAACATAGAAAAACCTTCCTTTTCAACTCTGCCGAAATGCTAGGGAACCACCCCTTTCGAAAACATTCATAAAACCTTTTGAAAGAATTAAAACATAACTCTTTCGAAAGCACTTGAGTTCAATTTAAAATATGTCGAAACCTTTTGAAACCATTCAAAAATATACTCCTTCGAAACCTCTGAAAACTGTTTCGGTCGAAAACATGTGGATTGTGCCTTCATGTAGAGCAAAAGGATTAGAAACTCAATAAAGTCGAAAGCATCTGTTTCAAAACCATTTCCTAAGTAAAGAAGTGATGGTTTCCAAACCGTCCCTTCGAAAGGCTTGGAGAGGTGGCTTGATTGAAATCAAAAGTATCCCTTTGAAACCATCTCGATCGAAAGGTAGGAAGCGACAGCTAAAGGTTTCGACTTAGTCGAAAGCAATTATTTAAAAAAAAAGTGCAGCCCAATCGAAACGTTATCTTTTATACCATTTGACTTAGTCGAAAACGAGTAGGCGTATTTTCCTTTAGAACCAAAGAAATGCTTCAACCCCTTCGAAACCCTTGGTTTCGACTCTATATCTTTCGCCTTTTACCGATTCACTAGGTACCATTTCCCTGATACCATGTGCATTGGTTTCGAGTATGTCGAGAGGGAAGGAATGGAGGCAGAACCTTGTGCCAAAAGCATCGAAACTGTGAAAAAGCTATTTATTCGTACTTTTAAACTATTCTTTTGTACCTAACCTGCCTAGTTTGTCTAAATCTGATTGGTTGCAAGATTTTTCTTTTCAAAAGTGCTGCCGTCTTTCCATATTTAGCAATTTAAACATTTTTATAAAAAGCCCCTTCTTCTCTTTAATTATGAAACATTTAAGTCCCATAACTTAAATAATTTTATATAACCATTAAAACACATAGGAAAAATTTGTAAATATTCCAAAAAATCACATTTTATATGTTTTCTAACATATACAAATTTTAAACCCAAATAATTAATTATTTATTCATAAATAATGTATAGCCCAAATACCATTTTCTTTACTAAAAAATTCATATTAATTCTAAAGAAATTCAAAGTCTAAAAATTGAAACACATCTCTAAAATATCATTTTAGACCTTTATAAAAATTTGCAAGGTAATCAGATGTCATTTAATAGGGTTTTCATCATCATAAAATCGATATGAATATGCATAAATCACCAAAAAGTACATACAATCATTCCATCATTCAAAACATGGCAAATCAATGCAAATACTTCATAATTCATCCTAAAACCGAAACCATAAAAGATTTGAGATGTAAACATTATTCACCTTGGCTTTTGTGATTAAAGAGATCGAGATATGAATAGATTTGATTTGTTTAAGATTCTTCCTCTCTTTCTTCTTTCTTTTTCCTATTTTCCCTTGTTAATGATCGCCGGCATCTTGTTTTAAAATTTTCAAAAATGAAAATGAACATGTATCTAATGCATGGCCAAGGTTTGGAAGATATAGGAATGGCCTCTTTACTAGTTTACCCTTCCTCTAATTCATTTTAAATCTCCTTTTTATTCTTTAGTTAAATAGCATGGCTACCTTTAATTAAAACCCAATCTCCATCCTCTAATCAACATACTATTTTATTTAATTTGACTAAATAAATATCCTAAATAATGTTAACAAAAATCTGGGGTGTTACAAACTCCTCTCCTTAAAGAATTTCGTCCTCGAAACTACGATAAGGCACATAACAAATCAAACAATCAGGATAAGTATCTCTAATCCTGCTCTCAACATCCCAAGTACAGTCCATATCATCGTCACTCCACTGGACCTTTACTAATCTGACTGTCTTGGTTCTAAGCCTCTTCTCATCTCTCGCAACAACGCGAACTGGCTTTCTCGCTATAGTCAAGTCCTGTTCTATCACTAAATCTCTAGCACAATCGGTTGAATAACAGTCTCCGAATCTTTAACACACTTTTTGGGATGAGAAACATGAAAAAAATATTGGACTTATGCTAAACTGCTCTGTAACTCAACTCTATAGGCGAGTTTACCAATCCTCTCAATGATAGGAAAAGACCTAATGAATCTCGGCGATAACTTCCTCGATCTCCCAAATCTAATGACACCTTTCATCAGTGACACCTTGAAAAAATCCTGATCTCCAACTGAGAAATCTAAGTCTTTCTGTCTTTTATCCGCATAGCTTTTCTACCTAGACTTAGCCTCCTACATTCTATCCTGAATGACCTTAATCTTTTCTGCAGCCTCTCTAACAAAATCTGGACCAAGAATCAACTTATCCTCGGCATCCAACCAACAAATGGGAGATTTTCATGGCTTTCCATACAAAGCTTCAAACGGTGCTATACCAGTACTAGTCTGATAATTGTTGTTATACGAAAACTCAACTAGATGCAGATGGTCCTCCCATTATCCCTTGAAATCGACAACATAAGCTCTTAACAAATTCTCTAAATTCTTTTTAACTCTTTCTATTTTCCCATATTTCTGCTGATGGTAAGCGGTACTTATCTTGAGCTTGGTTCCCAAAAATTTCTATAGACTCTTCCAAAACTTGCTGGTGAACAAGGAATCTCTGTCACTAATTATAATGCTAGGAATGCTGTAACAACCCAAAATTTAAGGAGAAACTAATAAATAATTATAAGTGAAAAGAAATAGTGTTTATAATTAGAATTCGTTGAAATTAGTATTGAAATTAATTGGCGGTAGATTTATTGAAATGTTTCAATTAGAAAGGGAAAAAGGAATTAAACTTTAATGATTAAGCTTGATATAAGAAATTGCATTTGTGTTAAAATGGAATGAACATTTTAAATAGAAATAAATGCTTGTTTTGAGATAATTGAAATAAACTTTTCATTTTTTGTATACATGCATGATTTTATAAACAGGGAGTTTGTTTTGTAAAAAAAAAGGAAAAGAATAATATATATATATATATATATATATATATATATATATATATATATAACAGAAAATATAAGCTATGTTATTTCTTTGTTAGTAAGGAATAAGGGTCCGTTTTCTTTTTGAATATAAAAACATTTATACCAATTAATTAATGTAACTGATTGCTCAATTTAAAGGTAAAGAATAAGGTTACTAACTAATACACAACATACATACATCTTTATGGACATATGTTACTTATCTAATTACTATAGATGTGAGTAATTGTAATTATTTTAAGATTTCTTTAAGTAATTTAAAAAATAGGGTAGTTGTAGTTTTACTATGATTTTTGGAATAGCCTTTTCAGTTTTTTATTTACAGTTTTTAGAATTATTTTCAGTATATTTCGTTTCATCTATTCTTTTCGGTAATTTTAATTTTTTTCTATTAATTATAGTTTTTCCAGTTACTTACATTTCGTTAACAGTATTTTAATCTATTTACCATTATGCATTATTTAGATCTTTTTCTTATGCATTGGATTTTCTTCTATTTTCAGTTTTCTTTTATTTCTCCTTTTTCTTTGCGTATGGATTAGAATAGAATTAATGCGAAATTGGATTAAATTATAAGAATTCTAAAATAATGAAAGATAAGATGTAAATTATAAAGACTGCAATAAAATGGAATTAATACAAAAATTATGACTAATTATGATATTAATTAGGCTAAATTAAAGAGATTGGCATAATTATAATTATGAGATATCAATTATAAAGACAGTAATAATATGGAATTAAGACTCAAATTATGCCTAATTATAATATTAACTGGGCTAAATTAAAGAGATTGGCCTAATTATGATTATGAGATATAAATTATAAATACTGTAATATAAATGGAATTGGACTGCCTAATTATGATTAGAATTGGACTCAAAAACTGGCTTAGTTATAACGTAGAATTATAACTAAAAAGAGTAAAAGATGAAAGAAGCTTATTTTCACACCTAGACCTAGAGTTAAGTAATAAGCATGGTTATAACGTATGTTATAATAAGAAAAAGAATGAGGCTTATTTCAAGACTTAGGATAAATTAATAAGCAAAAATAGCAAGAATAATGGTAAAGGCTTATTCAAATAATTTATCTAAGTTAATAGGCAAAGATAGAGGAAGATTTGTACCAGCAACATTTCCCTGATGCTATTTAGGGTAGATAGGCGATCGAAAGTCAAAGATAAAGATCCATACCAGCAGCATTTCCTTTATGCTGTTTAGAGTAGATAGGTGATCAAAACTTAAAGTGGAGGATCCATACCAGCACCTTTTCCCTTATGATGTTTAGGGTAGATAGGTGATTAATAATTAGGAGTCCGAATCATAGGGATTTGGACAAAGGGCGAATTAGATTTTGTTTAACAGGGACCATTACCAACAACATCCCCTATTATTTCTATGGAAACGGTGATCTCACATTAGCCTGAAGTGTGGTGAGGGCACGCTTATGCCGTCTAGGGTAAATAAAAGGTCAAAAGAGTGAGCAATAGATATTGCGAACCGACGGTGACCGAGCATGCAGCATCGATTAGGGTAGATAATTCGCTATTGAGTTCCAAATCGCTTAGTAGGTGTCTTCCGTAGACACGGGTGTCTTCTGTTTCGAGCCCATAGGGTCCGATCCGCAGCAGACACATTAGTAGGAGGCCGGTCAAGGGTAAAATTAGGACTTCAGCCTAACTAAAGTGGGATTGAGAATTCAGCCTAATCAAAGTAGCTAGCAAGGATAAGTGCAAACAATCAAAGTTAACCTATCTTATAAATCTGCAATATTTAATCATACTTATTTCCAGTTTATCTCTTTCATATTTCTTTTATTATCCTTATTTATGCTAGAAACATTGTAGATTCTATTACTTTTATCTTGTTAAAGAATCGTAATTAATATCATTCACCAGACTTTCAGTCTGACCCACTCCTCCATTTTCCCCTTCCCCCACATAGGAAATCAAGGGAGAGATCAGTATTTTGCTGTTGCTTGGCGGTTTCTTAAAGGTATTCTCTACTATGTGTTTCTTTTATTTCAGCTTTTGTTCTTTTTGTATACTGGCTTATTATGAGAGATATTATGTACTCTAATTTTGAGACTGAATTTTTATTTCATAAGACATGATAGGTTTTAACATATGGATATTTTATTTAGTGTTTGACTTATTCTTAAAGAAATTATGAAAGTTTTATTTTAAATAAGTTACTATCTTAGTTTCTGCTGTTTTTGTCTATTTTTGTCTTGTGAATCTTAGTCTTTATTAGTTTTATTTATACCTACAACGCACCACACCTTTTAATATGTCCTTTTGGATATATTAAGGGGTGTGGATCTGTTTCACTTGGTATAAGGGCCTAAGGTTACAGGATTCCTAAAAGTTTATTTTAAAGTAAAGTATTTCTCTAAAAATAACTTTTTTTAAAAGTATTTTCCAAGGAACTCTTAGAAATAGTTTTCAAGTATAAAAGAGTTTTTATAAAAATCCCCTCAAAGTATAATTCAACCTTCTTTTGATTCTTTCAAGCCTAAGTTTCCTTTTCTTTGCATAGCATTGCTGATTGGTGCCGTAAAGTTTTGGTGCCAAAGGTGCAAAGGGAAATGCCTAATACAACACCGGTAGGTGGAAATCCCATTAATCCACCTACACTAGCTGATTTTTCTATGTTATGCAAGGCTTCGCTAGTATAGGGGGTAGAACATTTTCTGGCACGGTTGATTTCGAGGGGTCACGAGCTAGGTTGGAAGATATAGATCAAAAGTTTAGGCTATTAGACTTGGAAGACAAACAGAGAGTTCAGCCTGTATATACGTAATAGAAGGGAGAGCTTAAACGAGCTTCCTACATGTTATATGACGTAGTGGTGGAAGGACAATAAAGATAGGATAAGGGAAAG
The DNA here is from genome assembly GCA_030765085.1 of Allium cepa. Taxonomy (NCBI): domain Eukaryota; kingdom Viridiplantae; phylum Streptophyta; class Magnoliopsida; order Asparagales; family Amaryllidaceae; genus Allium; species Allium cepa. The sequence continues at coordinate 620,953,186 of CM060938.1, read as the reverse complement.
AGGAAGGCCCTCAGAAGCAAATCGAGAAGGGGGCGAAGTGCCATACTTGTGGGATTATTGGTCATTACGCAAGAAACTACAAGAAAGAAAATACGAAGGGAAACTGTTATACTTGCGAACAATCCCGTCATCTTAGTAAGTTTTGTCCTTTGAAGATGGGGCAGGGAGCAAGTGCACCTGCATCATAGATTTAGGCTTTGGATGCCACACCTTCTAGCAGCAGACCAGATCGAGGTAGGAAAATTTGGTTTCAATTTTTGATTTTCCTATTCGGACTCTTTTCGATCTTGGAGCATCACAATATTTCATCTCTAGTTCTTTGGTAGATTGTTTGCACTTAGAATTTTTTTATAGTAGACCCCATTGTTGTTTCAAACCCCATAAAAGGATTAACACACTTATCTATGGTTTGTAGGGGTTTGAATATTTTTATCCTAGGCGTAGAGTTTGACTGCGATGCCTGTGTATTGGTATTTTTGGGGTATGAGATGATTTTGGGGATGGATTGGCTTTCCACTTATGAAACGATATTAGACTGCGATAGCAGAGTCGTTAGACAAGAGACATGCAACTGCAGTACTCACGAGGTTTCTTGCAACCCATAGGAGTCAGTCATGTTGAGCTTCTTTTATCCTCTTGAATCATCATCAGCAGAGTTAGATTCAATTCCAGTCTTCAAAAATTTCCTAGACGTCTTTAAAGTGGTGCTTTTCTCAAGGAATGGAGAAGGTCTACACATGGTAGGAGTTTGAGAAATGGTTTTGTTATTTTAGGTTCAGATTATAGAAATCCAAAGAGAGGTAGGAAAAGGTTGAAGATGTACAATAGATTTAGTTGATAAGAAAAGAAGAAAGCCTATTTGTAGATAACTGCAGATATTATAATTGTTTCATATAAGTTTATTTAATGATAGTGCCTTAGAGCAAAAATATAAGCATCAAAGAGGAATTAGAGTAAATGACTTTGTTATAGAAATGGAATTACCAAAATTTAGGAAGGATACTGCTAAGTTAATGAGAATAAAACCCACTTTATATCTAGCCAAATTAAATTGTTAGAATTAGAAAAGTTAAAAAGTATAATTGTCAATGTTTTTAAAGTAAATATTGGGTCTTTTTGAAAAATGGCATGAAATGTAAAATTGGTATTTATATGATATAAACTTTGATGAAAAAGTAAATAAGTTTTTGAAAGCAAAAAAGGTTAGTACCAGTTGAATTTAAAAATCCTAATTTTTATATAGAATTGTAAAGGTCTTTAAAAGAAAATGAGGAATAAGTTTTGGATTTAAAATGTTACCCCTCTAGGTTTGGGAATTAGTGTAAATTCAAAAAGCTGTAAGGATGCAAGTTAAGAAAAATAAAATATTGAGTAGTCAAGTATTTTTAAATTTAATAGAAATTGAAAAGATAACACTTTTAAAGACAAAATTTTTGGGACTTGATGTTTTAATTTTTTTAGAAACCTTAGTTTTTAAAATAAGGTAATAAATACCAATCCAAACTCTTAAATATGGAGTAGTAAGAATCATTTTCTAGGAGTAACGGAAAAGGTGTAAGGATTGTTAGTCTCTGAGAAGATGGTTTTGATGACAACAACCTTAGAATAAGATTATTAAATATAAATACTAACATTATGGTTTAGATATATATGTATATGTAGGATCTAACCATGCAGGTACCAAGAATGAAGACTGTATAGCATAGAGATTCAAGATATCAAGATTGAAGATTCATGTGTATCAAGATTATCAAGAATTCAAGATTTCAATAATAAGTAATTTAATTAGGAATTTTGTTAAAACTCCTAGAAAAGCACTGGCATCTTAAAATCCAATTTATTTGTGGAATGGAATCCACTTCGAGCATTTTAAAGGGATGGAACCCTAAGCAGGATGGAACCTATGAAAAATCTAGTGGGACATTGTTTTGTATCCACTAACTTTTATTCAAATGTTTTACAAAATTATATCTTGTTTTCAAAATGATTTCAAAATCTTCCTTTTAAAAGAATCAAAAACATCTATCCTGGTTTTAAATACTTTTAGCCTCAAAATAATCTTTATTTTCAAGATCAAATTAACGTTGGTTTTAAACTATCTTTTAATAGTAATATATTTAACTTTTAATATTTATATTTAGATTTAAATATAAAATTATAGTAAAATTTTATATATATCAAAATATTATTCTCTATATTTATTCATGTATTTTAACTATAGTTAAGTATGTTTATAAAGTTTAAAAAATAGTTTTAACACAAGATAGAAGTTATTTTGAAAGTAAAACAAATCACCAAAAATACCATAGGCTTGTCGACAACCCCTAGGACCCCTTGTCGACAAGGTGGCAGTTGATTTCAAAAATTTGAATTTCAAAAGAAGTGTCTATTTGTCATATCCTTTCACAAATGGACTTGGCTGTTGTTCTGCTATAAATAGGGGGCAGTATTAAATGAATTTTTATTCATATTTCCTCTTATTTCACTCTTCTTATTCCACATTTCTTTATATACATTTTTACCATTACTCTGTCGAAATCAACATTGAATCTAACTAGATCATTTCTGGTTTGATTCTCTATCACTATCTCAACAAAATCTAAGTGCTATTCAGAGTTATAGGTTTCTTTGTAATAAACTAAACGAGAAAAGGTATGATTGTAGCATGTGAAATCAATCAAGCGAGAAAAGGTGTGATTGTAGCATGTGAAATCAATCGGGTGAACTTTTTGGCCGTAAAATCAAGTATCTCTATCCAAAGGATTGTGAATCTGGAGTGGTGTACCTTGTGGCCTTGAAATCGAGGATGTAATTGTACACTTTCTTTTGAAAGGAAATCCGTATTTATGTGCAGGACTTGATGTAGGATAACTCTGAACAAGTGTAAAATCCGGTGTGTTCTTTCCTTTATTGCTTTTACTTTATTTCTGCATCTGTGTTTGATTTTGTGATCATATCTATGTCTGAATATTGCATACATTTGTGTTCAAATTAACATAAACTCAAAAAGATTTAGTAATTCCTTAGAACACTATTCACCCCTCCTCTAATGTTACTTCTAGCCTTAAGATCCGTAACTCGCATTTCTTGCATTTGGTATTAAAGCATGGTTTTCAAAGTTTCATAATCTGAATTTTGAAAATTTTTCATAATGGCTACCGACACTGCTAATGTTAACACTACCAACACTGGTTCTATTATCCCTGTCACCAGTTCATTTGTAGAAGGTCAGTCTACTGTCAGACCGCCACATTTTAATGGCAGTAACTATGCATATTGGGCATGTAGGATGAAAATATAGTTACAATCTATAGGACTAGACACTTGGAATGTAACACAGACTGAATATTCTGAACCCACAACTGATTTTTCATAGTGACTGCTGAGCAAAAGACTGTTGCCCAAAATAACTCTAAAGCTATGAATATTATGTTTTGTTTACTTGATAGAAATGAATTTAATAGAGTGTTAGTTTGTAAGTCTGCATATGAAATCTGGAAAACCTTGCAAGTTACTCACGAAGGAACAAGAAAAGTAAATAGACCACAATTTCCATGCTCACAAATAAGTTTCAATTATTTAAAATGAATTCTAATGAGTCTATTTCAGATATGTATAGTAGATTTCAGAATATTGTGCATTCTCTAATATCCTTGGCAAAGGAATTTTCGAAAGAAGATCAAGTCAGAAAAATCTTAAATTCACTTACTCCAGAATGGGATCAAAAGACACTTGCGATCGAAGAGGCAAATGACATCAGTACCTTAAAGATAGAAGAATTAATTGGAAATCTAATTTCATTTGAAGTCCAAATGATTGAGAGAAGAGAAAGCAAAGCATCTGAAAAGAAATCAATGGCGTTCAGTGCATTGACCGATGGATCAGACTCAAACAACGATAACGATGAAGAGATAGCCCATATGACCAAGAATTTTCAGAAATTCCAGAAATTTAGAAAGATGAATAATCTCAAGAGAAACAACTATAAGAACTCTGTAAATCAGAATGCAGTGCCAAACAATATCAAATGTTTCAACTGTGACGAACCAGGCCATATCAAAAGGGACCGTCCGTATCCAGATAGGCAAAATCTTCCTATAAATAATGATTTCACAAAGAAACGAAAACGTGCATCTACTGCAACTCTAAATGACTCAGACTTGTCTTCAAGTGACGATGATCAGAAGACAGATAATTGAAATATGTGTTTCACGGCAGCTCACGACTCCGACGAATTCAGAGAAACAGACTCAGAAAAAGGTACACGTTTACAATACATTTATTAAAATTGCAAGCTTAGAATGGGATGCTTAATTGATTGACTTTGAATTGATGTGTTGTTTGATTTTAAATTTTTTATTTTTGTTACTATTATTTTGATTATTTTTATTTTTAATAGTATCATAATGTTTTATGGAATATACTATAATTCTAGTAATATTCCAGATATATATATATATAAACATTAAAAATAATATATATATATATATATTGAAATACTTAAGAGAAATAAATCATGAAAAGTTTCAAACGCCTGTCGACAAGGTCCTCACCATGATGTCGACAAGGGCATAGAAATTTGAAATTCAAAATTTGAATTCAAATATTGAATTTCCCTCCATCTTTTCACTTCATTCAATTCTCTGAAAAGTCACTTTTTGACCAGGGAACATGTCCTTTGAGAATCTGTTTATTCACTATCTCTTATCACAACTTTTCACTCTCATTTTCAAATTCGAACTCTTATCTCAAAACTTCAAGCTCTCTACTCTCTACTCTAATGGCTTCTTCAAGCAACCCTTCCACAATAAGAATTTCCATAAAGATAAAAGAGCAACTCTATAATGATCCGGAGGCTATAAAAGCATATATCAACTATGCTAACTATGGAAAAGTTCATCCCGGGAAGTTTACTTTATTTCAAGATTTCTCTACTAAGGAAATTGATTCTCTTTTTGCAAACAATCAAGTTCTTAGTCTTGTTGATGCTTCACAAAATAATTTTGTTTATTATCCAAATCTTGTTAAAATTTTCTATGCAAATCTCAATCGTGGATTTTATAATGGAAATGATGATGAAATTTGGAGTAGTGTCAAAGGCACTAGAATCGTTTTAAATTGTGATCTTTTTGGTACCATTCTCAATTGCAAGAACACGGGAATGGATCTTTCTAGTTTTAACATTGATGAAAATGATCGTGAGACATTTCATCACATTTTTGAAGGAAATGATAACTTTGAATTCAAAAATCGAAACTTTCGAAAAAAGCTAGAATTGTTAATCTTCTTTACAACATATTTGATCCCAAGATCTGGGATTTTTAACAATCCAACTTCAAAAGTCTGCAAAGCACATTTTGCTATTTTTGAAAATTATGATATTAATTGGGCGCAAGTTATTTTGGATGAATTTCGTCCCTAAATTCTTGAAATGGATGAAAACACTTTGTATCATGGAATCTATCTCACTCGGATTTTTAACTATTTTGGAGTAGATTTCAAAGGAGAAGAATTTGTTTCAAGAAAGATTTTTAGTCACTCAAACATTTCTCTTATGAAAATTCCATTTTTTTCCAACCTTATGAGACTCTTGCCGAAAAGGAAGAGCGTTTGGCTCATAAGGAGATGGAAGAGGAGGAAGAGGAAGAAGCAGAAGGGGATGAAATGGAAATAGAAGAAGAAGAAGAAGAAGAAGAAGAAGAAGAAGGTGAAACCTCTTTGGAAAGCATTGACTATCCACCTAATCCAACTAACAAAATCTTACTCAAAAATCAAAATACCATTGTCGAGAATCAACGGATTCTTAAACGGCCCGTTAGTAAGAAATTGGATGAAATATCATCCAAGATGAACAATTTTTTCTCCAAAGTCAGCAAGAAGCTTGGATTATCTTCATCTTCGTCATCCTCTAACTAGTTCTACCTTTTCATGTCTTGTTGTATTAGTTTTAGTTTGTTTTGATTTAAATGATCATGTAGTTCTTAATGTTTAATCATTGTATCATTCAATTATGGAAAGAAATTGAATTACTTTTCTATTATCTTGCTTATCTTATCCCTAGAATAAATGTTTGTATATTATATATATACATACATACATACACACACAATTATTCACAAAATCAAAATAATCATCAAAATTCACTGACCCCTGTCGATAACCCCCCTTGACCATGTCGACATGTACTGGTCAGAAATGACTTTTCATTTTAAATTTGAAATTTGAATAACTACCTTATGGCTATTCATTTCAAATGAATTTCTACGCCAATAAATACCTATTTCTTCCAGAATTCATCAATCGGAATAATTTCTTATCTACTTTATCTCTAATTCTTCTCACAAACTCAAATATGACCAATCCAATTCATAATTTGACCGAGAATCTTGAAGAAATCCTTAAATCTTTCAAGAATATTCTTTCTTTCATTCTTCGTAACCAAGGACACTTAGAGTTGAGTCAAATGCAGGTGATCAAGGAGCAAGAAAAGTATTTTGATGTGATACGATGGATGATTTCCTCCCTGCAAAAAGATGATAATGAAGCACATCCTCCTGTCTCTCTCACTAGTGATAATGAAAACTTGTATGCCACTAAAGCAGACCCTATATTTGGAGAAGAAGGATGGGTGGAAGTTCCTCGTAATGTTTGATTTTATTTGATTGCTTTGTTTAATTTTAATTAATTGATTTGATTGATTTGATTTGATTTGGTTTGGTATGGATTGATATTTGGTGTGCAAAACATGTATAAAAACACATTGATATTTATATGATCTTTGATTAGTTATCATGTCTATCAGTATAATTATCTCTTAATCTATCTATTATATACTCCATTGATATTAATGTAGGTATTTTAGTACAAGAATAAGGGGGAGTTATATAGTTTGGAGTTAGTTTTTGTTGATGACAAAGGTGGAGAAGTATAAAATAGGATAGTTAGGCATAGATTAAAAGGGAGTTATTAGTTTTAGGGGGAGTAATTAGGATAGAAGTAATATTTTATAAACAAAGGTTGTCATCACCAAAAAGGGGGAGATTGTTTGTCTCTGAGAAGATGGTTTTGATGATAGTAATCTTAGAATAAGATTATAAAATATAAATACTAGCACTATAGTTTAGATTTATATGTATATGCAGGATCTAACCATGTAGGTGCCAAGAATGAAGATTGTACAATATAGAGATTCAAGATATCAAGATTGAAGACTCATGAGTATCAAGATTATCAAGAGTTCAAGATTTCAATAATAAGTAATTTAATTAGGAATTTTGTTAAAACTCCTAGAAAAGCACTAGCATCTTAAAATCCAATTTATTCGTGGATGGAATCCACTTCGAGCCTGTTAAAGGGATGGAACCCTAAGTAGGATGGAACCTACAAAAAATCTAGTGGAACATTATTTTGTATCCACTAACTTTTATTCAAATGTTTAACAAAATTATATCTTGTTTTCAAAATGATTTCAAAATCTTACTTTTAAAAGAATCAAAAACATCTATCCTGGTTTTAAATACTTTTAGCCTCAAAATAATCTTTATTTTCAAAATCAAATTATCCTTGGTTTTAAACTATCTTTTAATAACAATATATTTAACTTTTAATATTTATACTTAGATTTAAATATAAAATTGTAGTAAAATTTTTTATATATCAAAATATTATTCTCTATATTTTCTTGTATTTTAACTATAGTTAAGTATATTTATAAAGTTTAAAAAATAGTTTTAGTACAAGATAAAAGTTATTTTCAAAGTAAAACAAATCACCAAAAATACCATAGGCTTGTCGACAACCCCTAGGAACCCTTGTAAACAAGGTGGCAGTTGATTTCAAAAATTTGAATTTCAAAAGAAGTGTATATTGGTCGTATCCTTTCACAAATGGACATGGTTGTTGTTCTACTATAAATAGGGGCAGTTTTAAACGAATTTTTATTCATAATTTCTCTAATTTCACTCCTTTTCTTCTTCCACGTTTCTTTGTATACATTTTTACCATTACTCTTCCGAAATCAACATTGAATCTAACTAGATCATTTCTGGTTTGATTCTCTAACACTATCTCAACAAGATCTCAGTGCTATTCAGAGCTTCTTTGTAATAAACTAAGGGGAAAAATGTGTGATTGTAGCCTATGAAATCAATCAAGCGAGAAAAGGTGTGATTGTAGCATGTGAAATCAATTGGGTGAACTTGTTGCCCATAAAATCAAGTATCTCTGCCCAGAGGATTGTGAATTTGGAGTGGTGTACCTCGTGGCCTTGAAATTGATGGTGTAATTGTACAATTTCTTTTGAAAGGAAATCCGTACTTGTATGCGGGATTGGATGTAGGGTAACTCCGAACCAGTATAAAATCCAGTGTGTTCTTTCCTTTATTGCTTTTACTTTATTTCTGCATCTATTTTTGATTCTGTGATCATATCTGTGTCTGAATATTGCATACATTTGTGTTTAAATTAACATAAACTCAAATAGATTTAGTAATTCCTTGGAATACTATTCCCCCTCTAGTGTTAATTCTAGCCTCAACATCCGTAATCCGCATTTCTCACAATGATATAATAGTAATTACTTTTAGAAGTAATAAAGGAAGTTTCCATAAAGTGTATAGGGCTCTAGTGAGAACTTAGGAGTTTTGATTCATGAAGAACAGTAAAATGAAATTAGTGGAATTCATATTGTAGTAGTTTTCAAGCTAGCATTGAAGTGGAACCTTTCAAACCTCTTTATGGAAGACCGCGCAAGCCGCCTTCGCATAGGATAGAGTCTATAGAGGGAATGCCTTGGTTTCGACATAGTTAAGGAGCCTCCAGAAAAAATTGGTTTGATTATGAGAAAATTCGTATCTCATGTCTGCATTTTTTTGGTAGTAAGTTTTAGGATTTCCTATTTCCATCTTTAGTTTTGAATAGGTTCTTTCCTTTATTATCCTATGGCAGGATAGAACTTTGGATTTAACCTATGGATGGTAGGATCTGACGTAAACATGTTATGAATGTTGTATGCTAATGGTTGCAAGTGTTTGCTAGAGGATGCTAATGGACGCGTATATTTACATTAGGCACTGTTATCCTTTAAGGATCGGCCTAACCATGACTAGAGCATATGCATATGGATGTGTGCACATTTGCATTTTTATTTTATTTGCATGGTTCGTATAAATGGATGATTATCACATGATTGTTGCATTTGGATGATGATTGTAGCACGCATATAGAAGTATCAGTTATCATTAGGGAATTTGCATTCATCTGGACACATGGCACGAACATGATTGCATAAAAGGAGGTCGACTGAATCAGTGGACTGCCTAATCTTATGCATTAGTCAAGGACACCGACACTACATTATTTGCATAACTATCATAAATCGCACTAGAAAAACCCAAGGAGGATGGATGTAATCGATGATGATTGCGTAGTTCATTGTAGAACTTGGATAAAAACATTTATATCATTCTTCTATCCTTAGAGGTTTCGGGGACGAAATCCCGTAAGAAGGGGAGAATGTAACAACCCAAAATTTAAGGAGAAACTAATAAACAATTATAAGTGAAAAAAATAGTGTTTGTAATTAGAATTCTAGTATTGAAATTAATTGGTAGTAGATTTATTGAAATATTTCAATTAGAAAAGGAAAGAGGAATTAAATTATAATGATTAATTTTAGTATAAGAACTTGCATTTGTGTTAAAATGGAAAAAAACATTTTAAATAGAAATAAATGTATTTTTTAAACCGAAGGCATCTACTTTTATAAATTTGAAAAGTGAAGACGACGATGTTCAAATGAGGTAGGTTGTTGTAAATGAGAGAAAATGTAACCATATATTTATAAGAGAAAGAAGACATTTAATAAAATAAACGTTATATTTTGAAAAGGTAAGGCAAGAGTGTATTATGGAAGAATTACATTTCTTACAAAAAATATAAGCTATGTTATTTCTTTGTTAGTAAGGAATAAGGGTCCGTTTGGTTTTTAAACATAAAAACATTTATACCAATTAATTAATGTAATTGATTGCTCAATTTAAAGGTAAAGAATAATATTACTAATAAATACACAACATATATACGCGTTTGTGGACATATGTTATTTATCTAATTACAATAGATGTGAGTGATTGTAATTATTTAAGATTTCTTTAAGTAATTTAAAATAATGGGGTTTCCAATAGTTGTAGTTTTGCTACGATTTTTGGAATAGCCTTTTCAGTAGTTTATTTATAGTTTTTAAAATTATTTTCGATCTATTTCCTCTTAGCTATTCTTTTCAGTAATTTTAATTTATTTCTGTTAATTATAGCTTTTCCAATTATTTACAGTTGATTAACATTATTTTAATCTATTTACTGTTATGCGTTATTTACATCTTTTTTTCTATGCTTTGGATTTTCTTCTATTTTCAGTTTTCTTTTATTTCTCCTTTTTCGTCGCATATGGATTAGAATAGAATTAATGTGAAATTGGATTAAATTATAAGAATTTTGAAACAAAGGAAGATAATATGTAAATTATACAAACTGTAATAAAATTGAAATAAGACTGAAATTATGCCTAATTATGATATTAATTAGGAAAATTAAAGAGATTGGCCACATTATAACTATGAGACATAAATTATAAAGATTGTAATAAAATGGAATAAAGACTGAAATTATTCCTAATTATGATATTAACTTGGCTAAAATAAAGTGATTGGCCTAATTATAATTAGGAGATATAAATTACAATGACTGTAATATAAATGGAATTCGACTGAAATTATGCCTAATTATGATTAGAATTGTACTAATTAATTGGCTTAGTTATAACGTAGAATTTTAAATAAAAAGAGTAAAAGATGAAAGAAGCTTATTTTCACACCTAGACCTAGGGTTAAGTAATAAGCATGGTTATAACGTAGGTTATAATAAGAAAAAGAGTAGAATGAGGCTTATTTCAAGACATAGGATAAATATTAAGCAAAAATAGCAAGAATAATAGTAAAGGCCTATTCACATAATTTATCTAAGTTAATAAGGAAAGATAGAGGTAGATCCGTACTGGTAGCATTTCCCTTATGCTGTTTACGGTAGATAAGCGATCAAAAGTTAAAGAGAAAGACTTATGCCATTTAGGGTAGATAGGCGATCAAAAGTTAAAGAGGAAGATCTGTACCGGCAGCATGTTCCTTATGATGTTAGGGTAGATAGGCAATCAATAATTAGAAGTCTGAATCATGGGGACTTAGACAAGCGGCGCAAGTAGATTTTGTTTAATAGGGACCAATACCAACATCATCCTCTATTATTTCTATGGACACGGTGATCTCACATTAGTCTGCAGTGAGGTGAGGGCACTCTTATGCTGTCTAGGGTAAATAAAATTTCAAAAGAGGGACCAACAAATAGTGTGAACCGACGGTGACCGAGCGCGCGTCATCGATTATGGGACATAAGTCGCTATTGAATTCCAAAGCGCTTAATAGGTGTCTTTCGCAGACATTGGTGTATTCTATTTATGGACCATAGGGCCTGATCCAGAGCAGGCGCATTAGTACGAGATCGGTCAAAGGGTATAATTAGGACTTTAGCCTAATTAATGTAGGATTGGGAACTCAGCCTAATCAAAGTAGCTAGCAAGGATAAGTGCAAACAGTCAATTAACCTATCTTATAAATCGAGCAATATTTAATTGTACTTATTTTCAGTTCATCTCTTTCCTATTTATTTTATTATCCTTACTTATGCTAGAACTATTGTAAAGTCTATTACTTTTATCTTACTTAAAGACTCTAGTAATTACTATCATTTATCAGACTTTTAGTCTGACCCCCTTCTCCATTTACCCCTTTCCCTCCATAGGCAATCAAGGGAGAAATCAGTAGATTGCTTTTGCTTGGTGGTTTCTTGGAGAGGTTCTCTACTATGTGTTTCATTTATTTCAGCTTTAGTTCTTTTTTTGCACCGGCTTTTTATGAGGGATATTATGTGCTCTGGTTTTTAGACTATAAATTTTTATTTCATAATACATGATGGGTTTTAAGGTATGGATATTGTATTTGGTGTTTGACTTATTCTTGAAGCAATTATGAAAGGTTTATTTTAAATAAGTTATTATCTTAGTTTCCGCTATTTTTGCCTATTTTTGTCTTGTGAATCTTAGTATCTGTTATTTTAATTTATACCTATAATGCACCATGCCATTTAATGTGTCCTTGTGGGTATATTAAAAGGTATGGGGTGTTTCGCATTTCATGTAGTCTAACCACATTCTTCATGAACAACCTCGCTGAAACAAATCTCGTCCTGGTCGACCAAACTGGAATGAAATGTGCACTCTTGGTCAATCTGTCCACTATGACCCATATATTTTCATTTCCTCTATTCGACCTTGGCAATCCATCAATGAAGTCCATAGAAATAGAATCCCACTTCCATGCTGGAATATCTAGTGGCTGAAGCAAACCACTTAGCTTCTGGTGTTCGGTCTTTGCCTATTGGAAATTCAAGCACTGCTTTACATAAGCCAGTATCCATTTTCATACCTTCCTAGAAGAAACTCCGCTTCATATGCTGATACATCTTAATACCTCCCATTTGAATAGTGAACTTTGGACGACGGCATTCCACTAAGTCTACCTCTCTTATGTTTCCTACACTTGGAGCACAAAATCTTCCTTTCTTTCTCCACCATCCATTCTGGTCAAGACTGAAATCTTTCAAGTCATCGCCCTCAGTTCCTTCTCTAAGCTTCCTGATTTGCACAACTAACATTGGATCCTCTATCTATTTAGAAGCAATCCTTTTGATCAGCACTGGTCAAACTTCCAAACAAGATAACACTACAGTTTCTCCGCTTGATCTAGCCTTAGATCACAACTGCACTCTACAATCTGCTAATGCTTCCAATTCTTTCCACTCAATAATCATCGCCAGTACTACATTCTGATGTATTCGGCTAAGTGCATCTACAACCTTATTGCCCTTCCTTGGTGTGTACTCAATCCCAAAACCATAAGCGGCTATAAACCCTAAACACCTCTACTATCTAATGTTCACTTCTTTTGAGAGAACAAATACTTTAGCGACTTATGATCTGTAGATAACTCAAACCTTTCTCCCAAAAGGTAATGTCTTCACACTTTCAAAGAAGAAATCACTGCAGCCAACTTCAAATCATGCATCGGATATCTGACCTCATGCGGTCTAAGCTGTCTAAAAGCATAGGCAATCATGTTAGCTCTCAGAATTAACGTAGCTCCTAACCCTGTTCCACACACATCATTATAAACTACCAATTCTGATTCCCTTCCGGAACAACCAACACAGGTGCATGGGTCAATAAGTGTTTCAAACTCTGGAATGCTTCCTTACACTTATCGGTCCACATAAACTTTACATCCTTTCTCGTTAGCTTGTTCATCGATGCTACTATTCACAAAAAATCCTTAATGAATCTCCAATAATAACCAGGTAACCCAAGGAAACTCTTTATCTCGGTTACTATCTTAGGTTTCTTCTGACTATTCACTGCCTCGATCTTAGTCGGATCTACAGAAAACCCTCTCTCTAGGACTACATGACCAAGAAACTTCACTTCCTTCTTTCAGAATTGACACTTCGAAAATTTTGCTTTTAGCTGATGCTACCTCAGCATCTCAAACACCACTTTAAGATGGACTTCATGCTCTCTTTCATCCTTAGAGTATATCAAGTTATCATCTACATAAACCAATACGAACCTATCCAAGTGCTCTTCGAAAATCCGATTCATTGAATCCAAAAAGAAACCTGGCACATTCGTCAGTCCGAATGGCATAACTAGCCATCCGTACAACCCATATCTGGTCCAGAACGCCGTCAAAGGTATACTATCCTCTGCTACCCTGAGTTGATGAAACTGTTGCCAAATGTAACTGAGAAAATACCTTGGCTCCACTCAACTGGCCGAACAAATCTTCAATCCTTGGTAATGGATATTGATTCTTTATCGTCCACTCATTCAACCTATGATAATTGATACATAGCCTCAACGGCCATCCGGCTTCTTAGAAAACACTTCTGCTGTACCCTAAGGCCAACTTCTTAGCCTGATAAAATGTTGCCTTCCAAATCCACCGACTACCACTTTGACTTCCTCATCTCTGAAGGGGACATTCTGGTTGGTGGTCTACTCACTGGTTCTGCTCTCGGAACCAAATCTATCTGAAACACAATGGCTCGTTTCGGTGGCAATCCAACTACAGGCTCAAAATCATCTGAGAATTTCTAACCACGAAAACTTGACTCATCATCCAATTCCATAACACCCGACAAAGCATAAATCTCATCGCTAGAACCTTCTACGGTGTAAACAATAACGTCACTACAATCAGGGTATCTAAGAGATATCTTTTTATCCTGGCAAAATATCCTAGCACTGTACTTACTTAACCAATCCATCCCAAGAATAATTTCGAACCTCGTAAAATCAAACACATGAAAAATTAAACCAAAAACATGACCTAACAGGTCAAACTCTAACTGGTCACATCTCAACCCTAGAGTTGCATACCCTCCATTGGATTCGCAACCCGTAAGGAAGTAACTAAATATGTGGGTTCGAGGTTAAGCTTATCTATAAAACATCTAGATATAAAAGGATGCGATGCACCAGTATCAAATAGAATGCTAACAGACATACCACGAATCTGAAGCATACCTTCCAAAACTTCCTTTCCTTTCTCCTGAGTTGTAGGCTTCGAAGTAGCAGGCTCCAATGCATACACCTTGCTCTTTCCATCCTTAGCGGGTTCCTTGCACTGGTTCTTATGGTGGCTCATCTGGTCATAGTTAAAGCACCTGACATTCTTCCTTCCAGCCATATCCTTTGTATTTCCAGCACAACACGCATTTGCAAAGTGCCCCTTCTTGTTGCACTTGAAACAAACAATCTCAGACTTCTCTTTCTTAGCTGATCTACCCTTTTGAGCACCTTTCTGGGAAAGAACTTCCTCTTCTGGCCCTGCTCAACCTGGACCTCCTTAGCCTTACTCTTCTCCAAAGAATCTAGATCTCCTAATGCCTCAAGGCCATCTCCACAACAACATCAAAAGGATCTCTAATATGAGGCAATATAGCCCTAGCTAAATCTGGCATCAAACCTTGGATGGACTTCTCATTCCTCTTCATCACTATGTCAATAATGACATAACGATATCTGGCCAACTCCTCAAACCTTCCAGCATACTTCAAAATAGACATATCTCGCTGCTCTAAATTGGCAAACTTTTTGATCAGATTTGACTGTGCCATAATAGACATGAAACTCTCCTGTAAACTCCACTTAAAATCATCCAAGGTCATAGTCTCCTCATCCACTACCACAGTCACACTATTCCAGCAAAACAATGTAGCTTCCTTAAGCTATTAAGATGCCAACCTCTGATCTTATGCTCATCATTGAGCCTCAAGTCTGCAAAAATCCTTTCGTAGTGCAACAACCTATTCTATACCTCCATAGCATCCTCGGTACAAACAAAAGGCTTCCCTCCGAGCTTAGTGTAATCCTCACTCAACTTAGTATAGTCATGGATAACAAGAACTTCTGAAACTCCTCCTCCTACTACTCTAGCTGAAATACCTGCTTGCACCATATTCACAAAGAACTAATACATAGCTTATATTCCAACTTGTTGGACTCTAACACCCACATTCTCTGTTTATGTCTGACCTTGACCTCTCCTTGCATTAGCCTAGCATTCCCATCGATGCCTTCCCCTCTTGGGTTAACTCTACCTCTTCTAGCTTCCATATCTGTATTCAAACCTCATGAGATACAGAAAGAATAACCTAATCAAAGATAGGAGACTAGAGATAAAGCATATACTTAGGTATAGAAAATACAAGTACCTCACTATAGCATTATCCCAAACCCCAATCTTTCTCTAATTCCTTTGGATTATGTTTTCAAAACCATTTTTAGTTTAAATTTTTTTCATAAACTTCTCTGATACCAAGTTGTAACAATCCGTATCCAGAGGCCAAAAGCTAAGCGCTACAGATGCTGTAGTCATCCATAGTATTAACTTCTGTGAGGAAATATAGTAATGCTAATGGTATCCATAATATCAGAAGCACTTGAATATGAATAAAATCATAGATTTAAAAAAGGAACACTTTACTTATTACATTTCAAAACAATATTATATCCAAGTTACAAAAATCCCCAAAATTTTTCCTAAGCAATGTTCAATTATAATTTACAGTTATACGCCAATAGCGACATATGACAATGCCCGCTTGGATGATCAAAGCAATATAGTATTACCTGAATTAATACAAAGCAAATTAAAAACAAGATTAAAGGAAACTCCTATTCAACTATCCGATAGCCACCTACTACTCTCTGGAAGATTAACTTGCCAAAATCTCAAAACCTAAAAACCTCAAACCTCCATCTACTCAAATAAATTTTAGGCACCTGAGAATTTAAGTGGATATAAAAAATTCGAGTCTGACATAAAGCTTGGTGTGAATAATTCTGTTACATCTCGATTTACTAATATTGAGTGAGACCATGCCGCTTAGCAGAACGGGTTTCCCCTCAATATTATCCTTTGCAAAGCATATATTTTGCAAATCCTTTCCTACAACAAAACTGGTTAATCAAACTGATTATAACAATAAAATAATAGCAAGATCCGTTATGCTATAAACAGGTAATAAATGGAGTTGAAGAACTTACATCTATTAGTACCTTAGGTTTTGGTTTTGATGATAACAACTATAAAGATTATATAAAATATAAATGCTAAAGTTTTATCAAGTTATATATATAGTATATAGTGCAAGATATTAAATACGTGTTGATTAAGAGGACTATACAATATCAAGAGTAGATTCAAGATGCTGAATAGAATTTTAAGAGTTGGAGAATGAAGACTTATGAGCATTGAACTGTTCAAGATTTCAAGATATTCTAGATAAGTTATAGAGTCATAAAATTTATGATAAAACCTTGATAGCACATTTCTGATCTCTCCTATTTCAAATAAGTTTTAAATATTTTTCAAATGTCCTGGTTTTAAGAACATCTATTCAAAATATTTCACAAAATAATTTCTTAACCTTTTATATTTGCAAATGTAACATTCCTGTTTTTAAATCAAATTCAAATTCATAATTAACTTAATTTTAGAAAATAAATTATGAATTAATTTGGTATTTTCCAAATTTAAATAGATATTTGTTTGTTTATTAATAAAAATGTATATAAATATGACTTTAAAATAGAGGATTTAATTTGGAAAGCTAAATATTTTATAAATAGATTATAACTTATAATTTGAATTTGAAATTTAAATACATATATGTTGAAAATAATATTTATAGATTGTGAATAAATAAAAAATTTATTTATAAAAAGATATTAGTTTGTTTACCCATTTATAAATACAAATTTATTGTATATTAATTTTTGAATTTGAAATTCAAATATAAATGTGTTGAGATGTAAATTGGATTTAAATCTATATTTTATTTTACTTTTAGATTTTTGTTTAATAATATACATATGTACTATGTATATGTATATATATATAAATATATATATCTTAATATTTGGAAGTTATGGTTTGGAAGTATATAACGTAATAATTTTCAAAAGGGTATTCAAAGTTGTATAAATATATGAAAAAAATGCATGAGTAAATATAACTAAGTATGATTTGCTTAAATCAATAAAAGGTTTGAAAACATAAAACATGTTTATAAATTAAAACAAAGTAAGGGTTTAAAACTAAATGTTTAAAATTAATTGAACTAGAGGACTTAAACACAATATTGCTTAAAATAACAAGTGTAGAAGGATTAATAATATGAATTAACAAGTGTAAATTTAGTGAACTTTGTATTAACAAGTGGCATGCAATAATTCTTTTTTAAATTTTTTAATAATATACATTAGTGAGAGAAAGACATGCCTCATTTTTTCTTTCACAAACTCAAAACCTGAAAACTAAAAAAAGAAATAAAATCTCTATAAACAAAGTTAAACCAGATCAAACCAAATCATCTCTTAAAAAACAAAGCTTGGAAGCAAAGTGTAAAGCAAAGAAATCAAAGCTTATAAGAAGATCATTTCAAACCAGAGCAACATCAAAATAAAAATCAAAGATGATCAAAGTTAAACATTCAAAACAAAGATCAGTTCTAGGTCAAACGAGATTATGTAGTAGATCAAAGCAGAAACAAAATGAAGTAATTAAGACAAGAATTTGAAACTTGTAAGCTTTGAAAACAAATCTGGAGATTGAACAATAAGCAAGTTGATGATCAGGTCATCATAAGTAAACAGTCAACTCAACAATCAAATATCAAGCTTTCAAGAACAAAATCAAAAATCAGAACATCAAGTACTGGATCAAATTCAACAACGTATCAAAACAAAATTCCAGTCCCTTGTACGTTCTGTTTTCCAATCAAGGTGAGTAAACTGACCTATCTTGAGTTGAATCTGTTTATATCTACAGATGCATGTGATTCCCTTTGAAATTTGATATGAATGATGCCTGTGTGAATATGTGTATGAGGTTTTTGTATGCATGTTGGGAAACAGAAGAGTAAAACTTTTGTTTTAGTTTACAGGTTTTGAAAATTTAGTTCAAAATTATCATCTTATTCCTCTGATCTTTTTTAACCTATGATGTTTAAAACAAAATTGTTTGTTTTGATATAATATAAATTTTAAAAATAAAAACAAGGGAGATTATTAAGTAATTTATCCAAGAAATTGAAGATACAGTCAATGTACTAAGACAAGAAAAAAAAATCAATGTTTATGAATTCAAATTTGGACTTTAAATTCTGATTTGTGATAGGAAATGATGAATTTAGGTAATAAATTCATAAATTTTATGTTTGGGAACATTGAGATAATTCGAGTTGAACAGAAAACACATTTTACTCAATTTCCAGCGAACAACAAAGTTTGGGAAGTCGTGATCATTGGTGATGTTAGCTGGAGCATCGGTGATCATTAGAAAAATGATCAGAAAAATTCAAATTCGCCGTGGTGGCTATTTGGCGACAAAATATGGCTTAAGACCAAGTTTGAGTCATTGAAGTTTGGGGTAGAAATTCGTACTCGTGGGTGGTCTATCGGCGATCGGTCCAAGGGGAGAAGAAGCATAAGCCAGTTGAGTAGCTTTGGCTGAAGTCACGTGATTGTCGTTGGACGTTGGTGACCAAGCGAGGTGATTGAAGGTGATTCGTTCATTTTTGGTTTGGCTCATGAGCTTGAGATTTTGATTTGAAACAAATTCGAAAATACGGGGTGGTTTGAACAATTGAGGAGGAGGTTCTCGACTTGATGGTGGTCGGAGCATCGACCAGAGTTGGTCAGATGACTGGTGCCCGAGCACGCGCGAAGATTCGTGCATTTAGAAATGATGTGGGCGAGGGAGATAAGGATCACTCGGGTTCGTCTCTAAGAAAGATGCGGGGTGACTCAGGAAAAGGAAAGTGGGAAGATGACGCGAAGGCATGCTCGAGGAAGTCAAAGTTAATCTTGGGTTGTTTTAAGTTTAGTTAACCTGGTTTTTTTTGTAAAAAAAAACTTAAAAGATCAAGTTCCAGTTTTAAATAGATTTAGATTAATCAAGTTTTAAAAAGTTTATTTAAAAAGATAAGTTTTCAAAAGATTATAAATCAGGTTTTCCAAAGTAAGTGTATTTAACAAGATTTTAAAATAAGTTTTTAAATCTAAAATTTAAAATTCAAATGTGATTTGAAATAATTTGATTAGGTTTTGAAAATATTCCTATATTAGGTAAATTATTAATTAAATTTCTAAGTGGTTTTCAAATGTAATTTAATGATTTAATGTAAAGGGATGATTATTTAATGAAATTAAAGGTTAATTACTTTAATGTAATTAAAAGTTGGTTAATTAATTTGCTACTAAAGGTTAATTAATCATTAAGTAATTAAAGGTTAATTACTTCAAGGATATCAAACAATTAAAGTGGAAAGTAATTAAGTTAATTGATTACTTAAAAATAATTACCTAATAAAAACAATTGAGGATAATAAATTGATGATTTATGATTAATTAATCAATTAATAATTACTCAATATAATTAAATAGTAGTTTTTAAAATATAAGTGATAAGGATAATCACATGTTAATTAAGGATGATTAAGGAATGATAATTAATTAAGGGCTAATTAATTAATGTGATTAACTAAGGATAATTAATTCATTAAAGGTAAATAAATTAATGAAGTTAATTAAGGAATGATTATTAATTGAGAAGTAATTAATTACTGTAACTAATTAAAGGATAATCATTTAATAATTGAAGGTTAATTAATTTATTATTAATGGTTAATTAATAAATGATTAAAGGTTAATTAGTTGAGATGGTTTGTAATAAATTAATTAGGATGGTTTGTAATTAATTAATATTAATTAACCAGAATTAACAATTTATTCATAAGTGATTAATCTGATTAAAATTAATCAGATAATTAATTAACCATACTTATGGATGTTTAGATTGCATTGAATGCTTTGAATTATTTGATATTTCTGTTGTGTGATACTTTGTGATATGAATTGAGCTGTGATGAATATTTATTTATCTGTGATGAATTTGAATTTTCTATCTGTGATTCTGTGAATGGAGATAAGCTTTATAGATTATACCGCGTATTGATATTGATATGATTGAATCTGTGATGATTGATGTTGTTGCACTATTGTGTAAAACCCTTGGACTACACCATACATACACAAATATGGATTGCATGAGGAAATTGGTTAAGTCACTAGGATAAGCGTTATAGTATTATACCGCTTATCGATATTGATATGATTGAATCTGTGATGATTTATGATGTCGCACTATTGTGTAAAACCCCTGGACTACATTATACACACACAAATATGGATGGCATGAGGAAATTGGTTAAGTCATAGATTTTTGAAAATAATTTTAGAAATTGAAATTTGAATCCAAATGGTTTTGTAAATTGAATTTGATTAAATATGAGAAATTTTTGGAAAGGAGTTTTGATGGTAAAAGTTATTTTTTATAACTTGATAAAGTTTTGAAATTTAAATAGTTTGATTTGAAATTAAATTCAAGATTTGAAATTGAATTCTATATTTGGTAATTATTGTTTAAAAAGGTTACACAAGTTGTAAATGTGTTTATATGGTTTTAAACCATTTTAAAAGTATTGGTTTGGGAATTTGAATTTAACCCAAGTTTTATATTTGAAAGGCTTTAACTTGAGCAAATGTAATTGGATTTTTTCGAAATGAAAACTATTGTTTTCAAATAATAATAGCTTTCATATAAAGAAAGGATTTCCAATTTGTGTTGAAAAGTTTCAAGTTTGAAATGAAATTGAGAATTTTTTTGAAAGCTATGAATGAACCTTTGTGAAAGATTATTAAACCTTCTTTTGAAATCTAAGAGGATTTTAAATGGTGTATCTTTTATGTAAATGATTTGAATTAGAAATGGTTTTGAAAGCTATGAATTGAGTCTTTGATTTAAAAATTGGATGAGTTAATCAAATTTGAAAGGGAAAGTGTTTTGAAAGGATATGAATGAATCTTTGTGAAAGATTGGCGAACTTTGTGAAATGATTCTTTCAGTTTAAAAGATTGGAAATGATAATTTGTTTAAACCATTTGGAAGAAAGGTTTTGGACTTTAAGTTGTGACTTAACCGGGATCCCATATCCAGATGTTTTTAAATGTTGCGCTCATTATTTGGTTTAGCCGGAAGAGAACCTTGTGTCATATAACCCATTCTGAATATGTGGTACGACGTTATGGATAGCATTTGAAGACCGATGGTGAAGACCGGGTATTTTCAAGAATGAAAGGATAACCCGTCGAATGACTCTGCATCGATTATCTCCCGGTATAGAGATCTCCATATGTGATAAGGAGTCTGATCGGGATTAGGAATTCTCAGAGTGTTAGGGCTTCTTTGGAAGTGCCTTCGGTTCTGTTCGAACCCGGAACAGACTTGTATGGATGTTTGTCTGACATTACACTTTGAAATGTAAAGCTGGTTTCTATCAAATACATTTCTGTTTGGTGGCGGAGAATTTATTCTCTTAGCTTAACACCCTTCTCTGAGACGTACGAGCTCAGAGGTTGTGTGGTTGATATTTACTAGTGATACATTCCCAATTTGCTAATGTGGCATACGAAGTGATGTTGATCGTTTGTTGATCAAAGCATGACTTTTGTGAAAAAGCATAGTTTTATAGACGAGACTGCATCAGAACCTTACACCCCAAAAATGGTCGAAACGGGAAAGTGGAAGCAAGGTTGTAGGGGTCGCGCCCCTAGGAATGTCCATTCCTTTTGGAAAAGGGTGGTATCATGGTATGGAGCCCAGATACTTAAATCATGTGGACACTGTAAATTTATTACTGTGTGATGTTGCTTTGTGGTTGAGGATCCTCGAATAAAGGTCGCAAACGACCAGGGATGACCTATCTTTGCTGTTACTCCTGGGAAGGGAGTAAACTGGCCTTGTGTTGGTAGAGATCCGAGTAGGTTCTCGGGGCATCCCTTCAGAGGCATACCCATGTGGCAATGGGAAGTTCCTTGGACTGTTCATTTGATGGAAATCCAACCTCCAATACGCACCTTGTATGGTTTTAGATGTATAACCTACCATTTACTTATGGTAGTTGCCATTGTTTAGATTGCAGCTATAGTAGGCATGGTTTGAAATGTCTATGCTGGCTATGATTAATATTATAATTGCAGATGTTTTTCGCTATGCACTAATAATAATATCGAATGATTTTCGCGTATCAAGCATTTTTGACTATCATGAGGAGAAATATCCTCCAATTCCATGTTTGCACGGTGTGTGCGACGGGAGGCCTTATGGTAGTTTTATTTTCCAAAAAGCATTGCAAATTTCAAATTTAAATTCTTTTGTTGTTTGTTTTAAAGATAAAACTGTTTTTGTTTGCTCACACCAGTTCCATGACTGACCCAGAGTTTATTGTTCCCTTCCTAAACTCTGGATGCCCACTATTTTCCACACGGGCAGTCTAGAGTTGGGTTTTTCAGATAATCAAATAGTAGGTGTAGATTCGATAGCATTCAATCTTTGGACATTGGTAATCACATTTGGATCGGTTTGCTTAAATTAACTTGATGGGGGTTCGAGCTAGCTTTGGATTTGAGCATTTGATATAGAGATGCAAATGTTGGAGTTCTCTCTTAGAAGTTCAAGTTATGATATCATATTCAACTGTTGTTTTGCTGCTAGTGTTTTGTATTCCGCTGTAGCATTGTATTTGTGCTTTGATATATTTGAGTGATTAGTATTGTATCATATTTGGATATTGTATTCATTGTAGTATCAATGATATTATTAATTTTCTTTCGCTGTGTTGTTGTACTTAATGTGTTATAAGCTTCGACGAGCTAGATTCGGCGTTTGAATCTGCGGCATTCGAGTACAAGTTAAGTACGGGTGCCGATTTTCGAAGGTCGAGTCAGGATCGTTACAGCGATGATATTATATTAAGTTTTTGAGTATTTTTAATTTACTATATTTTTTGTATTTAAGTTTATATCTTCCGTATGTTTATTTTTAAGATTATATTTTGATTTTAGATATTTACTTATAATTTATAACTACATTGATTTTGTACATATTATTTGCATTCCATTGAATACTCTTATTTAATCTTTCAAAATTATTTTATAAAGTTTTATTAACTTATATTTTGATTAATATGTGCATAAACTATATTTAAATGATTCTACAAAGTATCAAATAATTTTAAAAAGCAACAGATTTTCAAAATAATACATTTAAAGTGTTTTTCAACTTGTTGATGAGTACGTCGACACAATCTATCTATGTATGTCGACATAATGGTTATACATTTCAAAATTCAAATTTGAGTGAAAGGGGTTTTCATCATATATCTTCACGAATGGACATGACCGTTGTTTTCTTATATATACCAGGCTTCCAAATGAATTTTCATTATACACTTTCTTATTCTTCTCCCCTCTTTCCACTCTCTCATTTTCTAAATCAAAATATACTCAAAACCTGCCAAAATTCGACTAAACTCAAATTCAATCATCGCTAATTTGATTCTCCTCCATCCACCCTCTGATTTCTCTCATCTCTCTCACCCAATCCACGATCAAAGTGCTGTTCAAGAGTTATTGGATCAATTGTGATCAACATCGAAGATTTGACTCCCCAAAAGCCTATCAAATCATAGTGCTATACTTATGGGTGTGATTGTAGCCTGTAAAATCAATTATGTGTGCTTAGTAGGCCATAAATCTAATGGGCGTGCTTGTAGCCCTGAAATCACGTAACACTACCTAGAGTTTAGGATTTTAGAGGGTGTGTCTCGTAGCCTTGTAATCGAGATTGTTTTTGCGTTTACAGTTGAAAAGAAATCCATAACAGGAATTCTGCGAGACTTGATGTAGGGTAACTCCAAACTAGTATAAAATCCTAGTGCGTTCTTTCCTTTTTACTTTTACCGCATTTATTTTATCTGCACTTTGATTCTGTAATTGTTTATGTGGTTGTTAATAACATCATTCCAAGTAGAATCTTAAA
This sequence comes from Allium cepa, assembly GCA_030765085.1. NCBI lineage: Eukaryota > Viridiplantae > Streptophyta > Magnoliopsida > Asparagales > Amaryllidaceae > Allium > Allium cepa. Next base: position 620,928,573 of record CM060938.1, on the reverse strand, counting down.
GAATTTATCCATTAAACACTATTAACCTCCCCTCTAGTGTTACTTTAGCCTTAAGATCCTTATTTTGTTGACTCATAACATCAACAAAATCACCATTCAAATATAAATTAGGGTCCCCAAACTTTTCTTTATAATTTCAACTGATGTTCAAGCATTAATCAAATCGAAGTCCTTAAATAAGACCTCAAAGATCTCATTACCTTCATTTCTTCATAATCGTAAAGGATTGAGTAAAATTCTTTTCAACTTCATACACTATAATAGGAAGAGAAAACCATGGTAGGTAATTGATAAATTCCTCTTTACACCTATCTCTGGAATGAATTTTCTCAAACATTTGTCTTTTTTGAGACCAAATAAGCCACAATGAAACTTCAAATTGGGTCCTTACATTATTTAGTAAGACAAGAATAACGCCCGCAATGAAAAAAAATGCTTTCCCTTTCTGTTATCAACCCAATTCTTGAAAGTATGCTTCTTATTTAAAATCTAAGGAAGCAATATTTTTGAATGTCTCACCACTTGAGCATATAGGCTATTTCTGAAAGAATTTGGGTTAAATGAGGAAGGATTGACTATGAATTGGAGAATAGGATGAGGAAAATTTGAGAAAGAAGAACGAGGAAGAAATGAAAACGATAATTTCGTTGTTTTTTAAATCTTCAAATGCTAATAACTTTTTCGTTCAAGCTACGATTTCCAAACTTTACAAAATTTTCATTTTTATCTTTATCGGTTATTAAATATTTCCTTATTAATCATCTTCTTATTAATTTTTACTAGGTGTTACAAGACCAGAGTTTTGATGTGTACATGTGATAGAAATTTTAATGAATTAAAATTGAGTAATGAGGTAAAATGGAAGCTTTCTTTAGGACCCTTCAAGGGAAGCAACGTGTTGGTGGGACATTGTTATAGAAGAAGTCGATGAAATGAAATCACCTGGATTGATTTTAAGAAAAGATTTGAGATAAAATTTTTATCCAGGATTTAAAAGGAAACGATGCTTGAGAAGTTTATCAATCCTAAACAAGAAAATTGCACTATGAAGGAGTGTATTAATAGTGTTAATTAGTTTGCAAAATTTGGTTTTGAACTGATAGATACATCACCTAAGAAGTTAATGAAGTTTTGCAAATGGGTTGAATGCATCACTTAGGGAATTAGTGCTATGTTTCTTTTAGGAGCGATGTTTGACAGTATAGTTGAGGCAGCATTATTGAACACCACTATAGCGGAGATTTCCAAAGGAAAACCGATGAAAAATGTCAGTCAATTCAAGTGTAAAGATCTTGGAGGTCCAAGTGGACAAGGTGATAAGAAAGATACGAGGTGTGAAGGATGCAATGATAGGACATGAGTCGAAAGATTGAAGAGTGAAGGTCTCGAAGATTAAGTGATATAATTGCAATCAGATGGGCCATAAGAAGAGGGAGTACCCTGCTATTAGAAAGATTGCCATGATGTGTGTTATTTTCCTATATATATATATATATCTCTGTGTGTGTATATATATATGTTTATATAATAAAAGAACGTAGATAAAAGGAGTTGCATTCGGAGTTTCAAGGATGAAATTCATTTTAGAGAGGAGAATGTAATACCCCCATGAGATTTAGATGTATATTTTATTAATAGGGACAATGGTAATTGTTACTCTAAGTACTCACCTTTCGACCAGGTCGAGACCTCCTTAAGCAAAGAGCAAGAGAGAGGAGTTATAGCCAAACCTTTCAAAGGAGTCGAAGGGATGCTGCCATCAAAGATTAGGAGCCTCGAGACATTTTGAAGGTATTAGAAGCTTCCTTCTATCAATATTCAGAGGGTTTCAACCTTTCGAAGAAGATAAAGGGATTGAGGGCAACCTTCTGCTTTCATTAACAATTTTTCAACTAGATGAAGGTCTTTTGATCAAGTTGAAGCCACATCTTTGGAAGACAATGATGAATAACTCTTTGAATATCCGCCAAACCATTCAAAACCAATGGTTTCGCCATCATTCAAACTGGTTGGAAGCAAGTATTATCTAGAGCAACCCCTTTAAGAGCTATAGCAAGCCTTTCGAATCGGTCAAAACCAGTGTGGTCTGGGAAAGGTTCCGCATTAGACCAGAAAACAAGCATGGGTGAAACCAACATCATCAAAACGAATGATTGAAAGCTATCGACAGAGTCGAAAGCAACTACAAGATAACTCAAAGAAGAGTAGCACCACCATACATTTCGAAAAAGGTGGCAGCTTACTTAAGTCAACTGATAGCCACCTTCCGACCCAGACGGAGGCATCAGGGTCGAAAGATGCCAGGCCACATCTATAAATAAGAGCCAAGGGGTCACGTTTGGGTATCTTATTCCTTTCGTTCTGAGCTTGTATTCCCTTAAATAAATCATTGTATTCCTAATTTCAAGATTGTTGATTTAGGAATTCATTGAACTAAAGTTTCTTTAGATGGAAAAAGGGAATTCCTAAGTACTTTTGATTACTTTACTATTTTACTACAACTTTTGTTGGATTCATCTCTATGTTTCATGATTAACCTCAATCAAAAAGCCCCTATCGATGCATCGAAACCACTTTAAGCTCTAATAACCTCTGTAACCCATTCAAAGCTATCTACTCTGTGATCTTAAGCCTTCGATAATGTCGAAGCTAGTCCTTTAAACACTAAAATCTAGAATTACAAATTTAAACCCAAGGAAGTTATACCCATTCGACAAGGTCGAAACTAACCTTAGATTTACTATAGCTTGAGAATTCCTACTAAAATCCAATAAGAGCAAGTCCTCATCCTTTTGACATGGTCGAAACCTTACGTTTTGTTCAGTAATCAAAACCTAAGCCAATCAATAGCTCTAGGCCTCCAACCTGGTCAAAACTTATCTAAGAGAACATAACTCAAAGTACTCCAATCAGATCGAAAGGAAGTCTTTCATAGGAGAAATCATACCCATCGAAAGGTCATCTAACCCGAAAACCGACCCTTTCGACATGGTCGAAAGGACTTCTTGAGGAATATCATTAAATAAAGCTTAATCGAAAGGCAATTTTAAAAGGATTTACATTTTCTTTTCTGCACTACTTGTACAATGGATCATTCAATTTTATTAGTATCATTCTGGGATGTTGACAAGAAATCTTATTAAAAATTTTCGCCCTAGAAGGAGAGCTCGAACCTCCGACTTGGATAAACCCCCAACACCGCTATTCTCTAACCCTGCTTGAGTCAATACCACTTTAAGTTTATCTACTTTGGAAAATCATGGCTCGATGAATAAAGAGATCTGAACACAAGACCCCGAGCCACATTTGACAAGGCTTTCCCAATTAATTATGAGGGATTGAAATCAAGAAGAATAACAAAGATCGAGGCTACAAACTACTAGAATTACCAACCAGAAAAAAGTGAAATCTTATGATCTAGAAAAATAGAGCTTAACCCTTTTCATATTGGCCCTACCCCTATCTTTACACTAGGAAAGAAGACAAATTGAAGTTCTTCAATCAAATGAGAAGAGTAATCCAATACTATTCAAATGGCACAATCTTTGAGAGAGAGATAATGGTTGATTACAACGCTTTTGCAAATAAATGGTAGCAACCAATTATATAAAGAACACTTCCTACACACGATGTACAAAGAGTGCCAAAAAGAAAAGTAATTGAAGGGCATGAAAACGTAGGGCCAAGGAACAAATAGCCATCCGCAAGAATCAAGCTTCAAGTCTAGACTTCTAAAGGAGTGTAACTTAACAACATCAATTGAGAGCGTCTACTTGCTTATAAATGATGAGCTCAATTATTGGCCAGCAGAGAAAAAGAAACCAAAAAATGAAATAGGACGATCCTACTGTTACTACCATACGATGAATGGCCATGAAACCAATCATTGTAGAGCTCTAACAGGGATGATTATAAATTTCTCCCAATAAGGAAAGAACCATGAATTTGTAAAGAGAATTTAGGAGAAATTCAATAAAGAGATACTTTTCTAAGAAAAATCTACAAGGTTGGGAGTGAAATGGTCATTATATTTGGATACTACTGAAGGTGGTAGTCTACCTAAGATGGTAGAAAAGCCTCTGTTTGTGCCGAGATGGCCAGGGCAGAGCACCTCCTAGAGGAAGCACATGTAAGCCTTTAGCTATGGAAGAAGCACAAGTAAACCGGACAAGCCCTTGGCCGCGGCTCTGGTCAGGTCAAGGCATCTGTTGGAGGAAGGACGGAATAAGCCTTTATTTGTGCCATAAGATAGCCAAGGTAGAGCATCGAATAAGCCCTTATCCATGCTGCAAAAGGGCCAGGATGTAACGATCCCGGTTCTGAGTCAGATTTAAATTGATAATTAAAATAATTTTTTGAATAAAATTGTGAATAAATTTGAATTTTTCAAATTTGATAAGAAATGTGCTTGCTTATTTATATAAATAGATTGTGATTTAAATTTAGTTTTCGAAAATTCAAGGATAAATATTTTTATAAATAAATTGGATTTAAAACTCTACATTTTAAAGTAAATAAAAGTTTGTTTTCTAAATTTTAATATATATAGATGTTATTGATTTGATATTAATGTAATAGTTTTCAAAAGGGTATTTTAAGTTAAAATTCATGTATAAATACATATGATCACTTATTAATGTATAATTTGATTCCAAACCATTTTCTTAAGGTTATTTAAAAGTACATAAACATTTAAACATATGTGTTAACGCTAAAATGTACGCTAACACCCCGGTGTGAGTTGAGTTATAGCGAAAGCACCACCCGTTGGTACGGGAACTAAAAGTAAGCAGAAAATAGCAGAAAATGGTAAAGAGACAACCGTTTTTATAGTGTTTCGGCTCAAAGTCAAGCCTACGTCCACTTAATCTTTTCTCTTATCGATTGATTACAAGTTTCACAATAATTCTGCAATTACAACACCATTAAAGCAAGAAGTTAGAACTTTGATATAGAAATGCTCTTTGAATTCATGTTGAATGAACTTGATCTTCTCTTAAGGTTCCTTGAAGTTTCTTTGGTGTTTGAAGTGTTGTAGAAGTTGTGAAGCAGCAGAGTCTTGGCATTCGAAAAAAGTCCTAAAGTCCCCCCTTAAAGTGGAGTAGGTGGAGTATTTATAGGGGAGTCTAGGAGTTAGGTCGTGTGGCATAGGCCGTGGGCGACCTAAGGAGTTGTGACCTAAGAGTGATCCCGAGGTAGTATAAGTTGCCAACGACTTAATGGAGCCATCTTGGATGAGATGTATGCTGTGAGCGACATAACATGTATAGCACAAGTGTTATCTCGACTTGCTTAGGTCGTGAGCGACCAAATGGAAAAGGCAGTGTGCATGTGGCTTCGCTATGAAACTTGCTAACTCATTAGGTCGCTTTTCTTTTAACTCGTTAAGTCGCTCCTGGCTTAGGTCGCTATCTTCACTGAGTTGCTAGGTCATTGAGACGCTAGGTCGCTAGGCCGTTGAGACGTGCCATGTTGAATCGCTTTGTACTTTAGGTCTCTAGGTCGTTCCCTGCTGTAGGTCGTTGACTCGTGTTTTAGGTCGGTAGGTCGCTCTCTGGTGTAGGTCGTTGGGTCGTGCAAGTTGCTAGATCGCAAAAAAAGAGTGGTGTTAACACTTTCTACTCGAGGTATATGCCTAAGGGTTAGGTCATGTGCTTCGATACCTCTTAATTCGCGCCATCCTGAGTCGCTAGGTCGTGAGCGACTTAAGGGAAAGCTAGGTCGTTCGTGTCGGTTCGTGTTCCATTGCCCCTGTATATAAGTCGCTTAGTTTCATCCTTCTTCTCACCACTTGCTCTAACACTCTGAACCGCCATTGAAGAATTCTTCGAGCTCTCAAAGACGAACTCAAGCTAACCAGTCGTTGGTCATTTTCATCATCACACCACATAAGTGAATCCGATCATTATCCAACCATGATCATTTTCGAATCGCGTATCCCCTTTTTTCGACCCTAATCCAATTTCATGTGCTGCATTTCACCACGAATCATGTTTCAATCGATCTTTGGTCGTCATTGGATGTGTTGTCATTGTAATTCGTGAGAACACAGTAGTGCATTGGATCCATGATGGATCTAAGGTGATTTGAATCGGTTTTGGGTGATTTGGCGATGAGGAAAGATGATGGATTCTATTGTGAAGATGATAATGGGTTATCGGGTCACAAATTAACGGGTTAGCGAGTTTGTGAGTTAGGCAGTTGTTGAATGAACAGGAGCTAGCGGATTAAGGAGAGTGAGGAAGTGACCGGCTTAGGAGATTCGAACGACCTAAGGCTTATCGGTTTGAATGTGAATCGCACGACCTAACTGACTTGCGAATTAACTTGCTTGCGACTCATCTTGCTTGCGACTTAACTTGCCAGAATAGCATATGGCTTAAAGCAGAGCGAATTAAGGAGTCCACGCGACCTAATTTAACCCACATCTTTGCTTTAGCTCGTAGGAACATGACTGAGGAACTTCTTGACTGAACTGCTTGAATTTGTTGCACTTTTTCACAGATTGCATTAACTTTTAAGCTAACAACCTATTAAATACAACATTTGCAGAAAAATAGGGAGAATATACTGCCATTGACTGCCCACATCGAATGACTGATTAGTCGATAAAGAATAATCAACTTAAAGGAATTTGTGTGAACGAAATGCTATGAATTAACAAGTTCAAGTGAAGTATTAAAGCAAAGCTAAATTAATCAACTAAAGCTGATCTGTTTGCATCAACACTGTACTTGAACTTAAAATGACAAGCCCTGAAACTTTATAATCGACAAATGCCAACTAGTTTAATTCCAATTATATTTGCTTGTCATTTTATTAGTTTTGCACAACACTTCACATTTTAGGAAACGTGCACCTTTATATTTGAATATCCAGTTCCTTGTGTAGAATGACTTCTCAACAAATGCAAGAAGAGATACTAGAGCGGGCCGATGAAGTTTTCCCAATAGCTGACCCTCTAGAAAATCCTCCAGAAAGAGTGTCAACTTCATTGAGTCAACGGGCGTTCTGCCAACTATGTATTCAATTCGTCATTGCTGAAACGGATGCTCTGCTTCCTGGGGTAAATGACACCGCCGACAGGACGCCTCCTGGCTTCATTGCAGTAAATCGTCAAATGTGTTTGAATGGAGCTATTCCTCCCTTCAACGATTTTCTCAGAACACTCCTCCTTCGACTTACTATCTCTCCATTCTAGTTGCACCCTAATGGCTATGCCATATTGATGGGGTTGTGCGTATTGTTCAGGAGGACGCTTAACCGCCTCCCAAGCTTCGAGGAGATGTGCTACTTGTGTTCATTTGGGAGGAACAAAGATTATCCTCCTATTACTCTTGTAAGGAGTGCAAGAAATTGTAAGCTGATTACGGATTTGCCCGAGAGCGCTCACGGGTTCTTAAACCAGTTCTTTTTTGTTCGTTGCCCTCCGAGATTCTACGGCATCTGGAGAGTAGGAAGTAAGGCTACCTATCTCTGTTCACCTCATTTATGAGCCTTTTGAAATTCGAGTCGTCAAGTGCTAACTTCATTCTTTGCTTTTGCAGCACTTCCTCCTCCCTATAAAGATTCTAGCCACAAATCAACTTTCGGTAGATTAAATGTTATAGATGAGAGAAGTATTAAGTTCCTGCTGAAGGACGAATTTTTGCACCAATTCGGACTTTTGCATTCTTCTCGATCCATTCAGTCCCGTGATGCCCCAGTTCTCAAACAGAGATGTCTGATGCCCCAGTCTCCGTAAAGGAATCCGCACTGAAGGACCCTATTGTAGAGGCTTCATTAGTGAAATGCTCTAGTTCCGTTGACGGTGCGGGATTATCTAAACTTCCCCCAATTATTGAAGAAGAAGAATTTCTTCAACATTTCGGGAGGGCTACTGGAGAAGCTAAGGGAGCTGGGAAAGAAAGTTCTGCTACGAAGAGTGTAAAGCGTGATGAAGAAAGCACTGCTGATGTGTCCCCTTCCATTGGGCACGATGGTGATGATGTCTTTGGGGGATTAAGCGACCTTATGGTGACTTCCCAAGAGTTTTTAAAGATGACACCATCACCTCTAAGCTTGCTCCTCCAATAATCGAAGCGACACCATCAAAGAGTGGTTTGTAGCTTGACGCGCATAGTTCATACGTCACACACTTAGGATTTTCGGCAATTATGTGCACTTAGCCTCTTTATTTCAAAGATTTCTAAATTTTGTCCTTTCTTCAATTTCAGGTTCTCCCATGGGACGTAGTGGCTCATACTATGATGACTTTCAACGCTATGTGAGGCGTGATTCTTACGATCCCAGGCGCTATCTTCCTGCCTCTAGAGAAACTGATGAGGAAAGAGCAGCTAGAAAAGCTCGCGAGAGGCAGGCTTATGACGGGTGCTATGGAAGGAGCGATGACCGACATAACGATGACTCCCATAAGAGAAAGTTTCATGACGAAAAAGGGAAGAGTCATATAGCCAAAGATTCAAGCAAGCGGGCCAAGCTTAGCGAAAAGTCTTCATCTGAAGTTTCCAAAGTGCCCATTGCTCCTACCTCTATAGACATCTCCTCTAGCTCTCCTGCCCTTCAAAGAGCTGACAATCAATCAATCATTAATAAGCCTCCTTATCAAGTTGAGAGACCTCTTCCTGCACTCCAAAGCCGATTTCCACGTTGGTGTTTAAAAGGAGTACGTTTTGATTTGGACCTGGTTCCCATTGACAAACAGGCCATGTTGAGAAATTTTGACGCCGTCAAGCTTGATATCGAAAGAATGTCTGGCTGGCAAAAATTAGTTGATGAGCTTCAGAGGGTGAATCACTTAAATCTCTGGCCATGCTGACCATGGAAAGTGATAAATCCGAGTGGCAAACAGTTCTTGATCAGCATGATACAGAAATGAAGAACATCACTGCCTACAACGAGAAACTTGAGGCTGAAGTCAAGAAGCTTAAAGTTGATCTTGCCACCTCTTCCACTTCTTTTACTCAAAAGGAAGAGGTTTTTCAAAAGCAAGTAAGAGACGCTCATGCTGCTTAACGGGATGCTGAGGCTAAACGTGGGGCGCAACAGAAAATTATGGAAAATTACCGCAATGATGTTGCTCAGTTGCGGGAGAAGACTAACTCCCAAGATTTGGAGATTGAAATGCTAAAGGCCCAGCTTTCCAAGGCTGAAAAGGAGCGTGACTAGGCCATAGCTGGAAAAGCAGCAGCTGAACAATCACACGAGGCGACCAAGGCAAACGTCAGCTCCACTCTATTTGAGTTTTATCTTCATAGCGTCTTGGGACGTGGCAGTCTTTCATTCTTGGGCCCGAAGTATGAGATTACCCTAGCTGAAGTGTGGGAGGCAGGAGTTGATATGCTTAGGGGCGCTGGCTACGCCGAGGAGGATCTTGAGGCTTATTATTTAAATGATGAGGGTCGTGCCTCCCTTGCCAAAGGGAAAGAGCAACTTGCCAAGGAGCGAGCCAAAGCGACGGAAGGAGAGCATTTGGGGAAGGCACCTTTGACCGGCCCAACTTGTCCTTCGGCTTCGATTAACATCGATATTATTTGCTCCAGTTCTCACTCTCCGCCTCCTTCCAAAGCCGAAATTGAAACTACAAATGCCTATACCGAAGAGAAGGCCCAAGAAGACACTGAAGCTCAAGACTTTGAAATTGACGTGATAACGCCAACCTCTCCAGGTAACATTAATACTTATCCAACTCAAGTGGACTACTCGTTTGCTTCACATAAGCTCGATGAACTTCTTGCTTATTACTTAAACCACAACGTGCCACAATCTCCTCTCTTTACGAGAAATACTGATGTTCACTTTTCTTCTTCTGTAGTGAAAATAACAAGTGTTGTATAAGCTTCGCCTCCTCCAGCCGTCGCCCCTCCATCTCTTCAAGTTACTCCTTCTCTTGCTTCTCAACCGGGGTCACAAGAAGAACAAATAGAAGCTCTTCAAGGCTTAGATGACCTGGCCGCTTCACAAGAGCAGAAAGCGGAAGAGCTTGAGGAGGGTGAGAGGACCCCAAAGAAATTTACTGCCGATGATACAAAGCTGATTGATCTTATTACTTTAGGCAGTGAATCTTCTTCAAAGAAGAGAGGAAAGCATGGAATTTCAAAGAAGAAGAAGGGCACTTCTGCTGGTGATGAGAAAGCGGAAGAGGATCCAATTGCACCTCTCTCTCCTTCTTCCTCGACTCATTCAGGCCGACTCAAGAAGTTAACCATTAGGCCAGGCGAGGGCTCCAAAGGCGGCGGGAAAAAGAAGTAATGGGCCTGGATTTATCCTCCTTGTTTTGCTTTTTGCTTTTATTTGAAGTCTTGTATTGAACGGAAGTTGTGCGGGTACCGGCCCCCGCTTTTTGAAACCTGCACGTGTATACAAATCTTTTATAGTATGCAATAAAATGATTCTTTATACTTGTACAAACTTTTGTCTGTATTTATAAATGCATTTATTCCTTTTTATCACACAAGTTTCATTATTTTCCTTGTATGATATTGCAGTGAGCTCGTGGTATGTTGCTTGAGCATTGCTTTTATTAATGCAGCTATATTATATTGCCCCCATATCACGGCTCATTGCAATATTCTCCATTTTGAGGAGACTTGTACTCTTACTTTGGAGAATAATTCTTCCATTTTGAGGATATATTATTCTACTCTAGTAGAGTGTGCTATGTATTGGAGAAGTTTTTTTTTTGAAAAAAGTTTTTACACTTCATATTTCGGAGATGGTCACTTTTATTTTTAGGTAGTGGATTCCTCTACGCGGGAAAGCGTGCCTCCGAAGAGGGCTTTGATTTGTTTGCCAGAAAGTTACTTTTCGCAGTTAAATGGATCCATGGGGCAGATGCAAGCTATTGTTAGCAAGGGCCTGGTCCTTCACTTCGGGAAGGTGCCCACTTCGGTAGTTCCACCAACCTTTTTGGCACAAAGCATTTCATCTTTGGGCGTGCCTCGTGGGAGGGCTCTTTATTTTGCCTGAATGTTACTTCTCGCAGTTAAATGGATCCCCGGGGCAGATGCAAGCTATTGTTAGCAAGGGCTTGGTGCCTTCACTTCTAGAAGGTTCCCACTTCGGTGGTTCCACCAACGTTTTTGGCGAAAAGCGTTTCATATTTGGGCATGCCTCGTTGGAGGGCTTTATTTTTGTGCCACCGAAGAGGGCTTTTTTGTGCCTTCGAAGAGGGCTTTTTTGTGTGGCTGGCCAAGAAGGCTGCATCTCACAGTTAAGTGGATCCACGGAGCAGACGCAAGCTACCTAACTGAATGTTTGTTTGCACAAACGATCACAATTAACTAGCAAGGGCCTGGAACCTTCACTTCGGGAAGGTGCCCCTTTGGTGGTTCCACCAACCTTTTTGGTTGAGAGACAAGATTCCATTTTGGTTGTTTTCTGTCCGCTTGCCCATGTCTTTTCACCATTTGCCCCCAGCCATTCCTCGTTATCATCTCCAAGTACATGTTTCTTCCTTTTGCAAGTTGTTTGCTTTTCTTTTTTCCAGAGAAGTGTATTTCATTGTTAAGTGAATTCACGGGGCAGACGCAAGCTACCTAACTGGATGTTCGTTTGCACAAACGATCGCAATCAGTTAGCAAGGGCCTAGAACCTTCACTTCGGTAAGGTGCCCTTTTGGTGGAATCACCAACTGTTTGTGAAAAGCACTACCTATGTAGGAATTGAATTTGGAATTTTTATGGCTTGACATTTGTTTATTGAGTGATTTGTAGGAATCGCTTGGCCTTGTGATGTGTTGAATATGTTATCTTTGCTTTGATAGCCTGCAATATTAAATCAACATTTTAGCAATATATTAAGATACATGCACATCGAAATGAGATAGGAATTTTATAGTAGTAGAGAACACAAGATTTATAGTGGTTCGGCCAAGAATTGGTCCTACATCCACTTTATAGTTCTTATTACTGATTCGCACTGATTTTACAATGGCTTACAATACAAGAATGATACATCCATAATCATTTTACAAATTTAAGCATAGCTTCTAAGTAAAATATGGACGCAAGTGATTGCTGTTTCAGGCTCTCGGAATTGGATCTCCTTCGACATTTGTGAGCTTGAAAGTGCCATCAAGAAGTTTTTGGCCTACGACGTACGGTCCTTCCTAGTTTGGCCCAAACACTCCTGTTGCTGTCATGACCCTTTTCTTGACTAGATCCCCAATTTCAAATTTGCGTTGGCTAACTTTGGAATTGAAGTGCCTGGCTATCCTTTGCTGATGGGCTGCAACCCTGAGCTCAACCTCTTTCCTTCTTTCATCAAGCAAGTCATGTGCTCCAAGTTGAAGCTTTTCATTTTCAACTTGGTTGAAATGAATTCTCCTGTGTGAGGGGACCTCTATTTCCACTGGAATCATGGCTTCTTATCATATGCTAATGAGAATGGAGTGTGCCCAGTCGCAATCTTGTGGGTAGTTCTGTATGCCCATAGTGCTAGTGGCAGCTTATCGACCCATCCACCTTTTGCCTTTTCCAGCTATTTTCTGATGGTTGATTTGGTAATTTTGTTCACTGCTTCCACTTGCCCGTTTACCTGCGGATAAGCCACTACTGAGAAGCTTTTCTGGATCTTAAATCGCCTACAAAAGTCCTAGAATTCTTCGCTTTCGAATTGGGTACCATTGTCTGTGATTATCTTTTGAGGCACACCATACCTGCAAATGATATTCTTAGTCACAAAGTGTACTATCATTTTAAAGGTAATAGTAGCCAACGGTTCAGATTCAGCCCATTTAGTGAAATAATCAACAGCAACAATAACATATTTGATTTCGGACTTGGAAACCGACAAAGGCCCAATGAGATCTATTCCCCAAATGGCGAATGGCTATGGACTGACCATCTGTGTTAGCTCGGTGGAAGGTGCTCTTGGGATTTTTGCAAATATCTGGCATCTGTCACACTTTCGAGAGCAGCTAGCAGCATCTCGATTAATATCTGCCAAAATTACCCATAGCGGAGAATTTTCTTTGCTAGAGTTTGACCACCTGAATGATCCCCACACTCTCCTTCGTGGACCTCAGCTAAAATTGTCTTAGCCTCTTCCTTGGTTACACATTGGAGCAATGGCATCGAGAATCCCCGTCTGTACAACCGGCCGTCATGAATTACATATCTCGAGGCTTTTCTTAACAACTTCTAGAGCTCTTTTGAGTTTTCTGGAAGGGAACCGTTGAGTAGATATTCCTTGATCGGGGTCATCCACGACTCCTGCTCTTGAGATACAGCCATGATCCAGTCAATATCCATCTCATCAGCACTTGGAGCCGACAAGACTTCCGCTGTGACCAATCCCAATAATTGAGCTTCGCCAGGGCTTGAATATTTTGCGAGAGAATATGCCTTCATGTTCTCTTCCCGAGGTATATGGCTTATTGTATAATGATCAAAATCATCGAGAAGCTCCTATGTCTTTGACAAGTAAGCAGGCAGATTTCCTTCTTTTGTTTGAAACTCTTTCTTGACTTGGCATACAATAAGCTGGGAATCACTGAAGATCTGTAATGCTATGATGTTCAGTTCCTTAGCAATCTTCAAGCCGACAACAAGAGCTTCATATTCTACTTCATTATTTGTCGAAGGAAATTCTAATCTCAAAGCATAGCATAAGGACCGCCCTTTGGGGGTTTCAAGCACATCCCCAACTATGGAACCATAGTTATTTCTTGCACCATCAACATATAATTTCCATCGGATCAGGATGTCATTAGTTACCTCTTCTTCACAGTCACCTTTATCTGTGTATTCTGCAATGAAGTCCGCTAAAGCTTGTCCATTGACTGCTCTTCAGGGATGGTTGGTGATATCATATTTGCTGAGTTCAATATTCCACTTCAGAAGATGACCCGAAGTTTCAGGGTGAAATAGGACTTGCTTTAAAGGTTGATCAGTGAGGACTTTAATAGGATGAGCTTGGAAATATGGCCTCAACTTTTTGATGCAATCAACAGACAATAGGCGAGCTTTTCCAGCTTTGAATAATTCTTCTCTGCCTCAGTGAATCTTTTGTTGATGTAATAAACCGGGCGCTGAACTTTTGCGTATTCCCGTACCAATGTTGCACTGAGAGCATGAGATGAAACCGCTAAATATATGAAAAGATCTTCACCATTGCTGGGCTTAGAAAGTATTGGAGGTGTTTCCATGTGACGAATTAGTTCATCAAAAGCTTTCTGACATTCATGAGTCCATTGAAAGTTTTTCTTTCCTTTCTTCAGAGCGTCAAAGAAGGGAATGCATTTGTCAGTGGCCCTGGAAATAAACCGACTCAAAGCGGCGACTTTCCCGTTGAGGCTTTGCAATTCCTTCTTTGTATTAGGGGCTTTGACTTCTCACAAAGCAGTAATCTGAGCATGATTGGCTTCAATGACCCTAGCACTCACAATGAAACCCAAGAATTTTCCGGACTCTACCCCAAATGAACATTTCAGAGGATTTAGCTTCATCCCATACTTTCGGAGAACCGCGAACATTTCTGCCAAATGATCCATGTGGTCTACTGCCTTTTTTGATTTCACCAGCATATCATCAACATATACTTCCATAGTCTTGCTAATCTGGGGCTTGAACATGGCATTGACAAGTCTTTGATAAGTTGCCGTTGCGTTCTTCAGTCCGAAGGGCATGACTTTATAGCAGTAAATACCAATATCAGTGATGAAGCTCATGTCCTCCTGACCTGGCTCATGCATCATGATTTGGTTATATCCTGAGTAAGCATCCATAAAAGACAATAGTTCATGCCCGACTGTTCCTTCCACCAACTGATCAATCCTGGGTAACGGAAAACAGTCTTTGGGGCATGCTTTGTTCAAGTCTGAAAAGTCGATGCATACTCTCCACTTTCCATTTGCTTTTTTGACCAAAACCGGATTAGAAACCCAATTCGGATAAGTGGATTCTCTGATGAAGCCTTTTTCCATGAGCCGATCTACTTCTTCTTTTAATGCTGCCGACCTTTCAGGACCCTGGATTCTTCTTTTCTGCTTTACGGGTGTGAATTTTGGATCAATATTCAAAGCATGCACTGCGATTTCTGGAGATATTCCACACATGCCAGCATGACTCCAAGCGTATACATCCAGGTTTGCTTTCAAGAATGATATCAACATATTCTAAACCGTCACACCGAGTTGTGAACCCACATTCATCACCTTCTTCGGATCTTTCAGGTCAACAGGTATTGGCACCTTCACTTCCACCTGCACCACTCTATTCTCCCCTGCACTGGTTTTTCTGGGATCAATCTCTTTTCGTGCACCACTATGTTCACCGGTGTAGGGTCCACCCCGTAATTTGCTACAAGGTGGGCTCTTTGATGCGGAGCGGGGCTGCCGCACCCTTACCCATTTCTCTTTTCTTTACCTCCCGCAACTTTATGAGATAGCATTCTCGCCCGATATTTTGGTCCCCTTCACAACACCGACATCATTATCAGTGGAGAACTTCATAGTTAGGCACCATGGGGCGAGGATGGCCTTGAACGCGGCAAGAGCCGGTCGACCCAAGAAGGCATTGTAAGCGGAAAATTCATCAACAATAACAAAAGTTTGATTTCGGACCACCTTCTTTTCCTCTTATCCAAGCTCTACAAATAAGTCAATGGTCCCAATAGGCTATTTTGGTTCTCCAGTGAACCCAACAATTTTCTACGAGAAAGCTTGGACATCAGCCATGGGGATTTTCATCCGATCAAATGTCTTTATGAAGAGGACATTGCAAGAGGCGCCGCAGTCAACAAGCACCCTTCTTACAATGGCTGGTCTGATGCCTGCAGACATTACCAAGGGATCCATGGTGGGAGCCTCCACAACAACAGAGTCTCTAGCCTGGAATATGATGTCATCATTAAAAGTTCTCTGCTATTCTAAAGGTGCAACATCTTCGAAGAAAAAAACATGTTCCTCCGCCGGGGCATATCTCAAAGCATGAGCATATCTTTCCATCTCCCTCCAGCTTCTGCTCGCTGGATGAGGACCCCTTGTGATAACATTAATGATAGGCCTCTCAGATTCATGCGTTGTATTCCTCTCACCCAAGCCAGATTGATGAGTAGGAGCTTGTTGCCCCCTGAGTAGATGAGGTCGGGTCACCTTTGTTTCTCTTCACATATTGTTGCAGTTTATTCTGTCTCAACAGCTCTTCAATTAAATTCTTTAAATGGCGACATTCATTATTTTCATGGCCAGGTTGATTGTGGAACCGACAGAATCTCCCATTATGCACAAAATTTTTCCCGAGCTTCATCTCAGGTGGTTTGGGTATTGAATAGCATCCTTTGTTGCGAAAAAGATATTTTCCGGAGTATCAGTTAAGGGAGTAAATTCTGAAGGTCTAAAGCGGCAAGCTTTCTTCGCATCTTTCTGCTTTTTTTCCCTGCGATTCTCCCTCTTCTGACCACCAGATTCATTTTTGTTAAAGCAACAATGTTATTCTCAACTTCAGCTACGGCTACTTTTGCCGGCACAGGAAGGCTTTCTAGGCGCATAAATTCATCGGCCTTTTTGTAGAACTTCTCAAGTGAGTTTGGCTTTTTCATCTTGAGCCATTTTTCGAATTCACTTGATTTGTCAATAGCTCGCATCAAGTAAGTCATAATCATCTGAGGCTTTACATTATCAACTTCGACCAAGGCTATATTAAAACGGTTTAAGAAAGATTTGATTGACTCTCCTAGGCTTTATTCAAGGCTGGATAGTGAAATTATGTCGTTGGCCTTTGAAGCATATAATCTGAACTAATCTTTGAACTTCCGAGTTAGGTCGGAGAACTAATCTATTGATTGAGCTGGCAATTTTTTGAACCAAAGCAAGGCCACTCCTTCCAAGTCCACAGGAAAGTATCTGCACTTGATCTCATCTGTTGCTCTGACACCTGTCATATTCCAATCATACTTGTATAAGAACTGGTTAGGATCATTTGTCCCCTGATAAGCCAGAATAGTAGTGGGAACAAACTTCTTTGGAAATTCGGCCTTCAGAATTCTTTCAGTAAAAGGAGTCCTGCTTGGAGCAAACCCCCAGTCACTTTCATCTTCCTTCCTTTGCATGCTTTCCTTCATAATTTGTCAGATCATTCCTGAGAGGCACTCCTCGTCATTTAGAGGCCCCGCGGGACAAACGTCAGCTAGTTTTCGGAAGTTTTCTTGGGCAAACGTTCACGAAGAGTTCGCTGCGGCCTTGAACCTCCAGCTTAGGGAGGTTCCCCTTCGGTGGTGCCAACTGCCCTTTGAGGAATAATTTTTCCTTGGGAATCATGAACATCTTCGGCAAAGGTTTCTTCATTATTTCCTGGTTGTTGGTTAACTCCAAGCAATGCATTCAACCTTTCCAACATCAAAGTGTTATGGGCTTCCATCTGTTGATACAACCCAGACATTGCAGCATCCAATTCGGCCCTTGTAATTCCAACACTAGTAGCCGTCTGATTTGACACGGGAGAAGTGGGGGCATTGTCATAAGCATTTCCAAATCTAGTAGATCTACTTTTTCTTCCAGTAGCCATAATCTCGGATAGACTTCTGGTTCTTAGAGAGAGTCTTTTAATAAATCTTTGTGGAGCAATTATGAGAGCACCCTGAGTTCGATTTCTCAGTGAAAGCACCAAAAATGTTAACGCTAAAGTGTACGATAACACCCTGGTGTGAGTTGAGTTATAGCGAAAGCACCATCCGTTGGTACGGTAACTAAAAGTAAGTAGAAAATAGCAGAAAATAGTAAAAAGACAACATTTTTATAGTGGTTCGGCTCAAAGTCAAGCCTACGTCCACTTAATCTTTTCTCCTATCGACTTGATTACAAGTTTCAGAATAATTCTCCAATTACAACACCATTAAAGCAAGAAGTTAAAACTTTGATCCAGAAAAGCTCTTTGAATTCATGTTGAATGAACTTGATCTTCTCTTAAGGTTCCATGAAGTTTCTTTGGTGTTTGAAGTGTTGTAGTAGTTGTGAAGCAGCAGAGTCTTGGCGTTTGAAAAAGGTCCCAAAGTCCCCCCTCAAAGTGGAGTAGGTGGAGTATTTATAGGGGAGTCTTGGAGTTAGGTCGTGTGGCGTAGGCCGTGGGCGACCTAAGGAGTTGCGACCTAAGAGTGATCCCGAGGTAGTATAAGTCGCCAGCGACTTAATGGAGCCATCATGGATGAGATGTATGCTGTGAGCAACTTAACATGTATAGCACAAGTGTTATCTAGGCTTGCTTAGGTCGTGAGCGACCTAATGGAAAAGGCAGTGTGCATGCGGCTTCACTCTACAACTTTCTAACTCGTTAGGTCGCTTTTCTTTTAACTCATTAGGTCGCTCCTGGCTTAGGTCGCTATCTTCACTAAGTTGCTAGGTCGTTGAGACGCTAGGTCGCTAGGCCGTTGAGACGTGCCATGATGAACCGCTCTGTACATTAGGTCTCTAGGTCGTTCCCTGCTGTAGGTCGTTTGGTCGCTAAGTCGTGTTGTAGGTCGGTAGGTCGCTCCCTGGTGTAGGTCGTTGGGTCGTGCAAGTCTCTAGGTCGCAAAAAAGGGTGGTGTTAACAATATGTTAAGACATAAAATAAAAATACTTAAGGGTTTAAAAACAAAATTCCTATATGTTAACAAGTGTAAAAGGTTTAAAACATACATTTGGCCATTTGTAATTATTTTATCATGCATACAACAAGTGTTGTCTTAAGTAATAACAAGTGTTAGTACAAAAGACAAGGGTCAAAAAAATCAAATTTTCTTTTGAAATGGAAATTTACGCAAATAAGAAAATGTTTAAATCAGGCTGATTTTTTTTATCTTCATTTTTCTCAAATCTGAAACACCTACATATTAAAACAAAGAAATCAAAACAGAAAAACCAAAATTATACAAACCTGAGAAAATGAAAATCAAAGCAAAGTTCAACCTGAAACATCTCAAACAAGCTTCAATCAGAAATAACCTTCAAATCTGGAAACAAAGAAAAGAAATCAAGGCAAATTCAAATCAAATCTTCAACCTGGAAACAAAAAGAATCAAAGAAAACTTCAATCAGGAGCAAGATTCAGATCATATAAAACAAATCAAGCTTAGGCTTTTCAATCTGGAATTTGATTATCAAGCTTCAACCTGATCAAGCATGCAAGTTCAACACTTCCAGATCAAAATAAAAAATATATTAATACTATCCTCTGTTCAACAGTAAATCAAGTGAGCAAACTCCCTTAATCTGCCTTTATGTCTTGATATTTGTGGTTGACACTTGAATATATTATGAAAGCGTTTGTCTATTTATTATATATTCATGCATGTTTATATGTACATTGAATATGATGTGTGCATATCAGGATATATGAATTCTTCAGCATATGTTTGTTTTTTTTGAAGACAAAATTTGATTCAAAATCAAATTTCTCTTCCACCAATCTGTTTTAGAACCTGATCTTCAAAAGGACTATATTAATATTAACTGTATTATATTTTTAAAAATAGTTTCAAAAAGAAATATTGTGAAATTATTTCAAAAATAAGAAGAACAGTATAAAGAATCAAATTATGTCGAAAACTAGTTGTTTAAATTTGGATTCTTACTTATATAATCTGATTCATAATTAAAAATTGGGATTTTTAAAAGTACGATCAAAAATTTTCAGTTTGTAAATCGTAAGGATTTTTGGATCAAAAACAATCGAGTATTTGCTCAATTTCTGGCGATCGGCAATGGAAGGAAGGCTGAGTTTTTGGCTGAAGAAAGCTTGGAGCATGAAGTATTTAGGAGAAATGGCCTTTGAATTTTCAGACCATCATGATGATCATTCGAAGTCGAATTAGGGTTCAACCGGCTGTTTTGATCAGTATTGAAATCGAGGTATTTGCGTGGCCATTGGTGAACTGAAGGTAACCGCACTGGGGGGAATGTTTCGTAGGTCATCGACGATGATGTGGTCAGAGTTGCACAAACTCCGATGAATTATGGTGGCGAGTCGAGGGTTTTTTGATGGTCTGTTTTTTTCCAGTTTTGTCGAACATATTTGAATTCAATTTCGTGGATGCTTTCGAGGATCTGGTTGTTTGGGTTGGTCAATGGTGATGTTGTCGACTTATCGATGGCAACGTGGTCGACCGAAGATGGTCAGAGCTTCGGTGCATGTACATAGGGTATTGATGATGTCTAGGTTACTGAGGTTGGAGAAGGAAGTAACAACTCAGGTAAAAGCTCGGGTAAGTGATGGATTGACTCGAGTATTATAGCGGGTGATTCAAATGTTTTTTTTACAGGTTTTCAAAAGTTTAAAATTTAAAAAAGTTTTAGAACGGAATCGCTCGGGGCTTCGCTCTAGGGAAACTGGGATGCGACTTAGTTGGAACGCGGGGTTGTCTCTGGATCTGGAATTTTATATAAAAACGGTTTTTATTTTTAAAACCAAAGCAAGTTATGTTTAAATAAATTTTTGTAAAACGGTTCTTTGCTAAATAATAAATGTTTGCCCAAGTTTTGAATTAGTTAAAAGATTTAAAAAAAATATATAAACTAAGTTTGAAAGTGTTTAAATATATATGTATAACTATATTTTTGAAATGTTTATTTCAAATAAACTTAATAATGCAATTAAGTGGTTAATTAAGAAAGGTGAAAATGTTTTAAAAAGGTTAATTTACTTAAAGGTTTAAGTTGATAGATTAACAATAATTACTTAATCAAAGTTCATTAAGTATAAATTTAAGATTAATTAATTTGTCACGAGTTTATTAATTAATAATAAGTAATTAAGGAAAATCGATAAATGATAAAAAAGGGTAATTAATTTAATTTGATTAAGGATAATTAATTAATTAGAAGATTAATTAACGTAAGTAATTAGAGGTAATTAATTACTTAAAAGATAAATTACATAATTAAAAGTAATTAATTAATGATTAATGGATCAAGTGATAATTAATTTGTGATTTATTAATATAAGTGATTAGGGATAATCACTTATTATAATTAAGGATAATTAATTAAGGGTTAGTTAATTAATGTAAATAATTAATGTAATTAATTAAGGATAATTATTTAAAGGTTAATTTAATAATTAAAGGATAATTATTAAATGATTAATGGTTAATTACTTTATTAATTAAGGATAATTAATTTATTTATTAAGGTTAATTAATTTATTAACTAAGGTTGATTAATTAATAATTAAGGTTAATTAACAAATTATTAAAAGGTAATTAATTAAAAGGTTTGTAAATTAATTAACCAGGATTAGTAATTTATTGATAAGTAATTAATATGGTTTAAGTTAATTATAATCGGATAATGAATTGATTTTACTTATGGATGTTTGGATTGTATTGAATGCCTTGAAATTGTTTGATATCCCTGATGTGTAATGCTTTGTGATATGAATCATTTTGATTTGAGTTGTGATGAATGTAATTTATTTATATATGATGAATATATATTATTTATCTGTGAATCTGCGGATGAAGATAAGCGTTATAGGATTACGTCGCTTATCGATATTGTTGTGTTATGATTATGATTAATGATGTTGCCTATTGTGTAAAACCTTTAGACTACACCATACACTCACAAATATGGATTGCACAAGGAAATTGGTTAAGTCACAGATATTTGAATTTAATATTATGAAATGGTTTTAAAGATTGAATTTTGAATCCAAATGATTTTAGAAATGGAATTAGATTTAATATGGAAAGCATTTAAAAGGGAAGTTTTGAAATTTAAATTTAGTTTGAATGTAATATGGTTTGTTTAAGTTTTGAAAGTGTTTTGGAAATTTTGTTTGAATGGGTTATACAAGTTATATATATGGATTTTAAACCATATTTTAAGTATTTTAAAAGTATTATTTTGGGAATTTAAAATTAATCCAAGCTTATACTTTAAAGGCTATAACTTGTGTATATTTGATCGAATTTTTCCGAAACGAAAAGCATTTGTTTTCAAATGATAATGGCTTTCATATAAAGAAAGAACTTCCAGTTTTTGTTAAAAGGATTTCATGTTTGAAATTGAGAATTGTTTTGAAAGCTATGAATGAATCTTTGTTAAAGATTTGTAAACTTTGTTTTCAAATTGAAAAGGATCTTAAAGGTGTATCTTTTGTATAAAAGAATTGAAATGGAAATTGTTTTTAAAAAGCTATAAATGAATCTTTGTGAAAGATTGGTGAAACTTTGATTCGAATTGAAGTGGATTTTAAAAGGTGAATCTTTTGTTTAAAAGATAAAAGTGGAAATTGGTTTAAACCGTTTGAAAGAAAGGTTTTGGGTAATAAGTTGTGACTTAAATAAGATCCCATATATCCATATGGTTTTAAAATATTGTGCTCATTATTCGGTTTAGCCGGGAGAGGACCTTGTGTCATATAACCCATTCCGAATAACGATGCGACATAAATGGATAGCATTCGAATACCGGTGGTAAAGACCGAGTATTTTCGAGAATGACAGGATTACCCGTCGAATGTCTCTGCACTGAGTTGCGCCGGTATAGAGATCTCCATATGTGATGGGGAGTCCGATCGGGATTGGGAATACCCCGATTGCAAGGGCTTCTTTGATGTGCCTTCGGTTCTGTTTGAACCCAAAACAGACTTGTATGGATGTGTGTCTGACATGACACTTTGAGATGTAAAGCTAATTTATACCAAATACATTTCTATTTGGACGCAAAGAATTTATTCTCTTAGCTTAACACCTTTCTCTGAGACGTACGAGCTCAGAGGTTATGTAGTTGATATTTACTAGTGATACATTCCCAATTTGGTAATGTGGCATACGAAGTGCTGTTGATCATGTGTTGATCGAAGAATGGCTTTTGTGAAAAGCGTAGCTTTATGGACGAGACCTCATCAGGATCTCACAAACCGGAATGGTTGTAACGACTTGATATTTTCAACCATTAGCATCCGCACATGTCGGACTTGAATTGCTCAAAATATCAGATTGTTAATTTAAATTTGGCAAAAACTTAACATATACAGTAAATAAATCAATCATAGAATCACAGACACAGAGTAATACAATAATACACAGCGGAATCAATAAATAGTAGTTCATGAAGCTACTATATAATCATCAGAGTTAGAAATAAAATACAGCAGAATGTCTCAAATACAGTGAAGTCTCCAATGCAACAGATGACTTCTCTGAACAAATCAACTGGAAGAGATGAAAGCTAAAATGATAGTTGGGTCTCCAAGCGAAGCTCCAAACTCCAAAGGTGAGTCTCAAATGTTATATCACTTAGTCTGACCCGAGTGTAAAGAAAAACACAAAACACTCGAGTAAGGATTTACATTCTTATATCAATAAATCCAACTCAAGTGAAATAACAACTGATATACAGGTAACTCAAAGGATGTTTGGGATAACCATCCTCGAAGGATCCGTGGAACTAACGACAATGTAGAAATATACACTATACACCGTGGTCATTTCAAATTAATTTAAAACTTCAAAACCAAAGTATAATTTCCATTATATATATTTCCATATTTTATCATTTTCAAAGTTACGATTCAAATCAACTCAATTTTCAAATTCAAATTCAACTAAATCTCAATTCAACAAATTTCAGTTCAATTCAGTTCCTAATAAACAATTGCAAATTATATCGATTTCCAATGCAGAAATAAATCTCAAAATAAACCATTTAAATTCGAATATATTTCAGAGCTTTAATATTCGCATTTTCAAAGCTAAATTTAATAGTTTCATATGTCCTGATTTAATTTTATAATTATTTAGTCTTGAAATATTCCTTTATTAAAATTCAATATCATTTAAGTAACCTTAAATTA
This sequence comes from Allium cepa, assembly GCA_030765085.1. Lineage (NCBI taxonomy): Eukaryota > Viridiplantae > Streptophyta > Magnoliopsida > Asparagales > Amaryllidaceae > Allium > Allium cepa. Next base: position 620,904,796 of record CM060938.1, on the reverse strand, counting down.
CATCTTACTAAGTATCTCCTTTAATTTATTTTAACATGGAATATTCATTAAGCCAATTAAATCCAAAAATCTAGTTAAAACCAGATCTTTAAATTTCAATTTCCATAATTCCAAATCGATGTTTATTTACTAAAATTCTTGATTACATACAATTTCAAATACATTTAAATTTATCTTCCCAGCATTAACTTATTCATATTATTACCAAAATCTATAAATTTAAATAAGTACTTGAGCATATTATATGTATTAATCAATCTCCATTTAATTAAATATTATTATTAAATCTATATATTGTATTTCCATTTATATATGATATTTAAGAATCAATATATATTAAAACCTTATATTTCTTCCCAAAACCATACAAATTATTTTCAAAATATTTACATATGGACCAACGATGTCTGTATATAATTTCTTATCCTATGGTTAAGTGATACGGATATTTATCATTTCAATCCGTAATATATATATATATATACACACACACATGGGTAGATATCCTTTCTACCAATAATCCCAATTTCAATTCAATGAAAATCGCCTGGGTCTATCATTTCAACCTATAACGAAATTGTCCTATTCTAAAGTCCGTTCGGGTATGTATCATTTCAACCCATAGTGAATTTATACTAACAGGGAACTTGCAGAGTGATAACAGATATGACAATAATAATAACAGTCATATATCATCAATAAAAATATAATATAAACAACAGGATAGGGTGTCATATCCCATAGGTGAACAATTACATATAAATGCAGATCATACGTATAACGATTTAAACAATTAACAGTTAAATTTTAGCAACATATTTCAATTGTCGTTCCAATTGAAATTAAATTTAATAAATAAAAGAACATAAATCGTGAATGATTGCTCACCTTTCGAGGCTGGAGTGATTTGTCACTAAAATGGGTTACGAATCCAAGCATGAATTTCAAAGTAAAAGCTGGATTGGCACGATTTCGACGAACAAAGCTGCTATATAAAGATGTTGATGGGAACAAATCAGAATCAACACGATAGAAGCAACAATGGTATATAATTATTATTATTATCCATGGAATAAATATTTAATTTTAAAACAAATATCAAAATAACATATATATAAAATTAAAACCGTTGTTTTAAATTAAACACGTAGACTAAAAATCAAAATATATACATAATAGGTTAAAAATTAATACTTATATAAACGAATAGATATACAGGCAAATATATAAACATATGTGTAACCTATAATAAGTTATATCTTTAGAAATCAATATTTAAATTACAGTCTATATAATTTGCTAAAATTGTTACAAAACTAATTCTTATACTAAGAAAATTTAAATGTATACCATAACTTTGTTTTAAAAAAAACAACAAACATAACATATGATATACCTTACTTATCTTATATCTGTAAACTGGTTAGAACTTTATATAAATATATATATATATATATATATACACACAGTACATACATATTTAACATCACTATTATATAAACAGTATATTATCTTTATAAAAGACATATTATATATAAGCTAATATTATAGAAATTTATAAAGTCAGTATATATTAATACAACAAATGTACAAAATATCCTCTGCATAACTCTTATTCATAGCAAAATATCAAAATATCATATATGCATATATATACAGATCATCACGTACTACAATATATAAACCGTACTACATGATACAGATAACCAATGTTCAGACCATAAATAACGAAATGTGTAGACAAGATGTATATATGCAGTCTACTCACTAATTTCATGTAGGTACTATAAATATACCCAAACTCAAGTATATATGAACTTCTAGACCTATTATATTCAAAATCAATAAATATCATATAATATTAGTATACTTAATTTGAAATGATGTTTATTCGTACCCAACAGATAGTGTACATCAGCTGATGTAAACTGACTGTGTATGGCGAACAGCTCATAACCACTTGTATAACCCATACATGATAACCCACTTTCAAATCTATGTATTAAATATTATGAATTAAATATCAATGTTTAAAAAAATCAAGTATATTATCATAAAAAAATATTCATATAATATATATGCATACCTTGGTGTGAATGCGGCATAAATGTGTCTACTAAAGCCAATACGTAACCTACATAATGCACGCAACCCGAGACGTGAAACACATGCAGCCAAATATAACTTTTATACTAAGATGTAATAAAATCCAACATATGCATCATATAAAATTCAATATCATATCTTCTTTTGTATACCGCAATACATATATACCCTTCAACACATTAACATATATGACAGTTTTATTGAAATCATATATATTATTAAAAATAAAACCGAGACATCTGTTATAGATAAACACCATATACCTAACACAACATTCATTCAACTAGAACATCCTAAAACAAATTATGAGACAAAATAAAAATATAAAATATGTGCATGCTACAATACTAGAAACTGATGTATTGTCACATACATAAACGAATATACTTTTCATATAAACCATTGTATATAATATACCTATATTTATATACTATAACAACAGATTAAAACATACAAAACCAAGGAATAACAAAAAAGGAAATAAATTTATTATAAAGCCATTACCTGATGTATGAAACACACGCAATATGGAAGGAAGATGAACAAATGTAGTGAAAATTTGTGAACGCGAGTTGAAATATATATGGGGAAGTTCGCTCAAACAAGGGATGTAGTCTGCCAACTTGGTAAGGGAGATATTGTGTGGTTTTGAAATTTAAATAGAAGTAATTGCGTGATTTAGGCGAGAGAAAAATATGGCAAGAAAAAATTTATTTGGAACGTTTCAGTGTCAATCAAAGATTTTATACCCATTTAAAATAATAAAGCAAAAGGAAGTGAAATAAAATTTCCCCCGTGAATGGCAAGCACTGTCAGAAATTTTCTTCCAAAAATCGCGCTACTGATTTGCTTTCAATAGCTAAGGTATGAAATTTATGTGCGTGTGATAGATGTTGAAATTTAATTGAAACGTACACTTAAATAATTAACAAAAGTAACGGGATTAGAAACCATTCGTTTCTTATTTATTTATTTCATATATAGTTAGTACAATATATGCTAAATTTATAACAAAAGTGACGTATCTAAATTCATACGTTACTTATTTATTCTCAACCTATTTTTAGTAAAATATACGTTTTAAAGAATATTCATTAGCTACGTACAATTTATATGCCAACTAAAAAATCAAAACGGATATAACTTTCAAATTAGACGTGTATTTTAAATAGCCTATTTATACTCTATTAACTTTAAAATTTATTACTTAATTAACTTTTGATTTGTTTCAATTGGTTTGATTTACTTAACATTTAACAAATAACTGATGTATATACGTAAAAAGAAATCGTAAAACTTATCTCCTATATATTATTCAATTTAAAATTTTATTTATTAATCAATTAACTAAGAAACAAATGTGTATATGTATAAAGTTTATTTCTTTTATAGAATATTAATTACTTGATTTAAAGGTGTATAACTAATTTTTAAAAGAACAAAAGTGGAAATAAATGTTGTTACCAATATATTCAATTAAATTATAAGATTTGGAAGTTAGAGTTTAAAAGATTTAAATTCCAATAAATGTTAATGTTAACACCACTTTTTTATGACTTAGCGACACAACTACCTAAAGGACTCAACGACCTAAAAGAAGGTTTGTAACCTAACGACTTAAAGCAAAGTGCGGCTCAACCGGGTTAACGACCTAACGAGTTAGAAGGGAAGCGACCTAACGGCCTAATGAGTTAAAAGGAAAGCGACCTGACGACCTAGCGAGCTCCAGGGTAAAGCCGCATGCACACTGCTTCTTCCATTAGGTCGCTTGCGACCTAAGCAAGCCGAGATAACTCCTGCATTACACATACTAAGTCATTCAAAGCGTATATCTCATCAAGGATGACTCCACTAAGTCGTTAACGACTCATGCTGCCTCAGGATAACTCTTATGTCGCAACTCTTATGTCGCAACTCCTTATGTCACAACTACTTAGGTCGCTCACGACCTATGACTAGCCCGACCTAAGCCCAACCTCTCCTATAAATACCTCACCTGCTTCACACTTAGGGGGGATTTTTGGGGGGAAAAATCCTACACTCTGCCACTTTGAAATTCAAGCAACTCATTCTCCAAGTCCTACAACATCATAACAACTTCAGAGATCAATTCGATAATGGACCAAACTTCTTCATTGACTCGATTCTACTTTGGAAGCTCAAGTCTTTGAAGTTTGTTGTACTTGAAGTCTGGTTGTAACAAAGTGTACTCAAAGATCATAATAAAAGTTATAATGTGGATGTAGGCTTGACTTTGAGCCGAACCACTATAAAAATTGTCGTCTCTTTATTATTCTCTGCTTACTTTTAGTTCCCATGCCAACGGGTGGTGCTTTCACTATATCATAACTCACACCGGGTGTTAGCGTATATTTTTTGCGTTAACATTTTTGGTGCTTTCACTGAGAATTGAACTCAGGAGTGCTCTCACCATTGCTTCGCAAAGATTTGTTGAAAGACTCTTCCAAAGAACCAGAAGTCTATCTGAAATTATGGCTCCTGGAAGAAAAAGTAGATCTGCTAGATCTGGAAGTGCTTATGAGAATACCGCCACTTCTCCTGCGTCAGATCAAGCGGCTCCTAGTGTTGGAATCACAAGAGCCGAATTGGATGCTGCAGTGTCTGGGTTATATCAGCAAATGGAAGCCCAGAATACTTTGATGTTGGACAGGTTGAATGGTTTGCTTGGAGTTAACCAACAACCAAGAAATAATGAAGGAACCTTTGCTGAAGATGTTCATGATTCCCAAGGGAAAAGTATTCCTCAAAGGGAAGTTGGAACCGCTGAAGGGGTACCTCCCCAAGCTGGAGATTCAAGGCCGCAGCCAACTCTTCGTGAACGTTTTACCATGCAAACTTTCGAGAAAGTAGCCGACGTCTGTCCCACGAGGCCTCTAAACGATGAGGATTACCTCTCGGGAATGATTCGACAAATTATGAAGGAAAGCATGCAAAGGAAGGAAGATGAAAATGACTGGGGGTTTGATCCAAGCAAGACACCTTTTACTGAAAGAATTCTAAAGGCTGAATTCCCAAAGAAGTTTGTTCCACCCACTATTCCAGCTTATCGGGGGACAAGCGATCCTAACCAGTTCTCGTACAAGTATGACTGGCATATGACAGGTGCCAGAGCATCGGATGAGATCAAGTGCAGATACTTTCTGGTGTACTTGGAGGGAGTGGCCCTGCTTTGGTTCACAAAGCTGGCAGTTCGATCTGTGGATCAATTCTTCGACCTAACTCAGAAATTCTAGGATCAGTTCAGGTTATATGCTTCGAAGGCCAAGGATATAATGTCACTATCCCGCCTCGAACAAGGCCCCGGAGAGCCTCTCAAATCTTTCTTAAACCGCTTTAATATAGCATTGGCCGAACTTGATAATGCAGAGCCTCGAATGATTCTGACCTACTTGATGCGAGCTATTGACAAATCAAGTGAATTTGGGAAATGGCTAAAGTTGACAGAGCCAAATTCACTTGAGAAATTCTACAGGAAGGCCGATGAATTTATGCGCTTAGAAAGCCTTCCTGTGCCGGCAAAAGTAGCCATGATTGAAGTTGAGAATAACAACGTTGCTCCTAACAAAAAGGAATCTGGTGGCCAGAAGAGGGAGAACGACGATAGAAAAAGCAAAAAGATACGAAGAAAACTTGCCACTTTAGACCTTCAGATTTTACTCCCTTAACTGATACTCCAGAGAATATCTTTTTTGCAACCAAGGATGTTGTTGAATACCCCAAACCACCTAAGATGAGGCTTGGGAAAAATGCTTTGCATAATGGGAGATTCTGTCGGTTCCACAATCAACCTGGCCATGACACTAATGAATGTCGCCATTTAAAGAATTTGATTGAAGAACTGTTGAGACAGAATAAGCTACAACAATATATGAAGAGAAACAGAAGTGATCCGACCTCATCTACTCAGGGGCAACAAGTTCCTGCTTATCAATCCGGCTCAGGTGAGAGGACTGCAGCGCAGGAATCTTAGAGGCTATCATTAATGTTATCACAGGGGTCCTCACACAACGGGCAGAAGTTGGGGTGAGATGGAAAGACATGCTCACGCTTTGAGATATGCCCCGGCTTGTTCTATGCCAAGTCAAGAAAGAGTTTCAGACTAAAGGAGGAAATCTGCCTGCTTACTTTTCAAAGGCCTGGGAGCTTCTTGATTATTTTGATCATTATTCAATAAGCCATATATCTCGGGAAGAGAACATGAAGGAAGATTCTCTCGCAAAGTATTCAAGCTCTGGCAAAGATCAATTATTGGGATTGGTCCCTGTGAAAGTCTTGTCAGCTCCAAGTACTGATGAGATCCAATTCCGAGAGCATGGAATAGAAATCACTTGCGTCCATATTTTACTTAGAAGCAATGCTTAAATTTGTAAAATGAATATGGACGTATCATTCTTGTATTGATTCACACTGATTTCTATAAATCTTGTGTTCATTACTACTATAAAATGCCTGTCTCATTTCGATGTGCATGTATCTTAAATATATTGCTAAAAATGTTGATTAAATAGTGCAGGCTATCAAAGCAGATCTTACCTATTCAACACATCACAAGGCCCAGCGATTCCTACAAATCACTCAACAATCAAATGTAAAGCCACAAAAATTCCAGATTCAATTCCTACATAAGGAGTGCTTCTCACAAACAGTTGGTGATTCCACCGAAGGGGCGCCTTCCCAACGTGAAGGTTCCAAGCCCTTGCTAAATGATTACGACAGTTTGTGCAAACGGATATCCGGTCAAGTAGCTTGCGTCTGCCCCGTTGATTCACTTAACAATGAAATGCACTTCTCTAGAAAAAAGCAAACAACTTGCAAAGGAAGGGAACATGTGCTTGGAAATGATAACGAGGAATCGCTGAGAGGCAGATGGTGGAAAGATATGGGCAAGCAGATAAAGAACAGCCAAAACGGAATCTTGTGTCTCAACCAAAAAGGTTGGTGGAACCACCGAAGGGCACCTTCCCAAAGTGAAGGTTGTAGGCCCTTGCTAGTTAATTGTGATCGTTTGTGCAAACAAACATCCAGATAGGTAGCTTGCGTCTGCTCCATGGATCCACTTAACTGTGAGATGCAACCTTCCAGGCAAACAACAAAGCCCTCTTCGGAGGCCCACTTCTTCTCTCGTGGGGGAAGTGCCAAAAGGCCTCTTCGGAGGCCCACTTCTCCTCTCAAGGGGGAAGTGCCAAAGCCCTCTTCGGAGGCCCACTTCACCAAGTTGAAGTTCTAAAGCCCTCTTCGGAGGCCCACTTCTCCTTTTAAGGGGAAGTGCCAAAAGCCCTCTTCGGAGGACCACTTCACCAAGTTGAAGTGCGAAAGCCCTCTTCGGAGGCCCACTTCTCCTCTCAAGGGGGAAGTGCCCAAAAGCCCTCTTTGGAGGCCCACTTCTCCTCTCAAGGGGGAAGTGCCAAAAAAGCCCTCTCCAGAGGCACAAACAAAAAGCCCTCTCCAGAGGCACAAACAAAAAGCCCTCTTCGGAGGCACAAACAAATCAAAGCCCTCTTCGGAGGCCCACTTCACTGCGTAGGGAGATCCACTTCTCAAAAATAAGAAGTGACCACCTCCGAAAGTTTAAGTGTAAAAACTCTTTCTAAAAAAAAGAGAGAAAACTTCTCCAATACAAAGCACACTCTACTAGAGTAGAATAATATTTCCACAAGATGGAAGAAGTATTCTCCAAAGTAAGAGTACAAGTCTTCTCAAAGTGGAAGAATTGTTCTCCAAAGTAAGAATACAAGTTTTCTCAAAATGGAGAAGACTGCAATAAGCCGTGGTATGGGGGCAATATAATATAGCTGCATTAATAAAAGCAACGCTCAAGCAACATACCACGAGCTCACTGCAATATCATACAAGGAAAATAAAGAAACTTGTGTGATAAAAAGGAATAAATGCATTTATAAATACAGACCAAAGTTTGTACAAGTATAAAGAATTATTTTATTCCATACTATAAAAATCTGTATACATGTGCAGGTTTCAAAAAGCGGGGGCCGGTACCCGCACAATCTCCGGTCAATACAAGTCTTCAAATAAAAGAAAAAAAGCAAAACAAGGAGGATAAATCTAGGTCCATTACTTCTTCTTCCTGCCGTCTTTGGAGCCGTCGCTTGGCCTAATGGTTAACTTCTTGAGTCGGCCTGAACGAGTCGAGGAAGAAGGAGAGAGAGGTGCAATTGGGTCTTTTTCCGTTTTCTTATCACCAGCAGAAGTGACCTTCTTCTTCTTTGAAATTCCACTCTTTCCCCTCTTCTTTGAAGAAGATTCACTGCCCAGAGTGATAAGATCAATCAGCTTTGTATCATCGGCAGTGAATTCTTCCAGGGTCCTCTCACCCTCCTCAAGCTCTTTAACTTTCTGCTCTTGTGAAGCGGCCGGGTCATCCAAGCCTTGAAGAACTTCTATTTGTTCTTCTTGTGACCCCGGTTGAGAAGAAAGAGAAGGAGTAACTTGAAGAGATGGAGGGGCAATGGCTGGAGGAGGCGAAGCTTGTGCAATACTTGTTGTTTTCACTACAGAAGAAGAAAAGATAACATCAGTATTTCTCGCAAAGAGAGGAGATAGTGGCACGTCGGGGTTTAAGTAATAAGCAAGAAATCCATCGAGCTCATGTGAAGCAAACGATTAGTCCGCTTGAGCTGGATCAATATTGAAGTTACCTGGAGAGGTTGGCGTTATCACGTCAATTTCAAAGTCTTGAGCTTCAATGTCTTCTTGGGCCTTCTCTTCGGTATGAGCAGTTGTAATTTCAGTTTCGGCTTTGGCAGGAGGTGTGGAGTGAGAACTGGAGCCAATAATGTCGATGTTAATCGAAGCCGAAGGACAAGTTGGGTCGCTCAAAAGTGCCTTCCCCAAATGCTCTCCTTCCGCCGCTTCGGCTCACTCCTTGGCAAGTTGCTCTTTCCGTTTGGCAAGGGCGGCATGACTCTCATCATCCAGATAATAAGCCTCAAGATCCTCCTCGGATTAGCCAGCACCCCTAAGCATGTCAACTGCTGCCTCCCACACTTCAGCTAGGGTTATCTCATATTTTGGACCGAAGAATGAAAGACTGCCACGTCCCAAGATGCTATGAAAATAAAACTCGAATAAAGTGAAACTGACATTCGCCTTAGTTTCCTCATGTGATTGTTCAGCTGCTGCTTTTCCAGCAATGGCCACGTCACACTCCTTTTCAACCTTGGAAAGCTGCGCCTTTAGCATTTCAATCTCTAAATCTTGGGAGTTAGTCTTCTCCCGCAACATAGCAACATCGTTGCGGTAATTTTCCACAATTTTCTGTTGCGCCCCAAGTTTAGCCTCAGCATCCCGTTGAGCAGCGTGGGTGCCTCCTACTTGCTTTTGAAGCACCTCTTCCTTTTGAGTATAAGAAGTGGAAGAGGTGGCAAGATCTTCTTTAATCTTCTTGACTTCAGCCTCAAGTTTCTCATTGTAGGCAGTGATGTTTTTCATCTCTGTATCATATTGATCAAGAACTTTTTGCCACTCAGATTTATCACTTTCCATGGTCAGCATGGCCTCAAGATTTAAGCGATTTACCCTCTGAAGCTCATCAACTAATTTTTGCCATCCAGACATTCTTTCGACATGAAGCTTAACGGCGTCAAGATTTCTTAGCATGGCCTATTTGTCAATGGGAACCAAGTCCAAATCAAAGCGTACTCCTTTTAAACATCAATGTGGAAATCGGCTTTGGAGTGTAGGCGGAGGTCTCTCAACATGATAAGGAGGCATATTAATGATTGATTGAATGTTAGCTCTTTGAAGGGTACGGAAGCTAGAGGAGATGTCTATAGAGGTAGGAGCAGCGGGCACTTTGGAAATGTCAGATAAAGGCTTTTTGCTTAGCTTGGCTCGCTTACTCAGATCTTCGGCTATATGACTCTTCCCTTTGTCGTCGTGAGACTTTATCATATGGGAGTCATCGTCATGTCGGTCATCTCTCCTTCCATAGCGCCCTTCATGAGCCTGCCTCTCACCAGCTTTCCTAGCTGCTCTTTCCTCATCGGTTTCCCTAAAGGCAAGAAGATAGCACCTGGGGTAATAAGAATCACGCCTCGTATAGCGCTGAAAGTCATCATAATATGAGCCGCTGCGTCCCATGGGAGTACCTGAAAATGAAGAAGAGACAGAATTTAGGAATCTTCAAAATAAAGAGGCTAATTGCACATAATTGCCAAAAATCCTAAGTGTGTGTGGCGTGTGAACTACGCGCGTCAAATTACAAACCACTCTTCGGCTTCGGAGTGATGTCGGCTTTTGCAACAGGATTCAACTCCTGGGTCGATGGAGTTGATCGCAAAATGGATGTCTCTTCAAGCTTAGAGTTGACGGTGTCATCTTTAAAAAGCTCTTGGGAAGTCACCATAAGGTCGCTCAGTCCCCCAAAGACATCATCACCATCGTGCCCAACCAGATGGACCACATCACTAGTGCTCTCTTCAGCACGCTTTACACTCTTCGCAACAAAACTTTCTTTCTCAACTCCCTCATCGGCTTCTCCAGTAGCCTTCCCGGAATGTTGAAGAAATTCTTCTTCTTCAACAACTGGGGGAAGTTTAGATTTGCCAGATAAAACCTCACCGCCAACGGAACTAGAGCACTTCACTAATGAAGCCTCTACAATAGGTTCCTTCGGTGTGAATTCCTTTACGGAGGCTGGGGCATTAGACGTTTCTGCTTGAGAACTGGGGGCATCACGGGATTGAGTAGATCGAGAAGAATACATAAGTCCGAATTGGTGCAAAAACTTGTCCTTCAGCAAGGACTTAATACTTCTCTCATCAACATCCACGGCACTCAATCTTTCGAAAGTTGGTTTGTGGCTAGAATCTTTAGAGGGAGGAGGAAGTGCGGAAAAAGTAAGGAATGAAGTTAGCACTTAACGACTGGAATTTCGAAAAGCTCAGAAATGAAGTGAACAGAGATAATTAGCCTTACTTCGTACTCTCCAGATGCCGTAGAATCCCGGAGGGCAACGGACAAAAAAGAATTGGTTTAAGAATCCATGAGCGCTCTCGGGCATATCTGTAACCATCTTACGGTTTCTTGCACTCTTAGCAATCGAAGGGTGATCTTTGTTCTTTCCGAATGAGCACAAATGCCATATCTCCTCGAAGCTTAGGAGGCGGTTAAGCGCCCTCCTGAATAGTACGCACAACCCCATCAAGATGGCATAGCCATTAGGGTGCAACTGGAATGGAGAGATAGTAAGTCGAAGGAGAAGTGTTCTGAGAAAATCATTGAAAGGAGGAATAGCTCCATTTAAACACATCTAACGATTGACTACAACGAAGCCAGGATGCGGTCCATCGGCAGTGTCATTTACCGTGGGAAGCAGAACATCCGTTTCAGCAATGCCGAATTGAATGCATAGTTGGCTGAAAGCCCGTTGACTCAATGAAGTTGAAACTCTTTCTGGAGGATTTTCTAGAGGGTCAGCTATTGGAAAAACTTCATCGACTCGCTCTGCTATCTCTTCTTGCATTTGTTGAGAAGTCAATCTACACAAGGAACTGGTTATGAAAATATGAAGGTGCACGTTTCCTAAAAGTGTGAAGTGTTGTGCAAAACTAATAAATTGACAAGAAAATATAACTGGAATTAAACTAGTTGGCGTTTGTCGATTATAAAGTTTCAGGGCTTGTTATTTTAAGTCCAAGTACAGTGTTGATGCAAACAGATCAGCTTTAGTTGATTAATTTAGCTTTGCTTTAATACTTCACTTGAACTTGTTAATTTATAGCATTTCGTTCACACAAATTCCCTTAATTTGATTATTCTTTATCGGCTAATATGTCATTCGATGTGGACAGTCAATCACAGTATATTCGCCCTAGTTTTCTGCAAATGTTGTATTTAATAGGTTGTTAGCTTAAAAGTTAATATAATCTATGAAAAAATGCAACAAGTTCAAGCAGTCCATTCTGGCCGTTCAAGTTGGAAGTTTAATCAAGTTCTGTCAAATTCTACAAGTGTTCAAGTCCTATTCATTCCTTAAGTCGCAGGAATAATTTAAGTTAGCTCGGGACTCTTCAAGTCGTCCAGATCATTGCCCAAATGACTTAACATAGGTCAGGCTTTGAAATTCATGTGCTATTCTGGCAAGTTAAGTCGCGAAACAGTTAAGTCGCAAGTCATATAAGTCGCTGGTCACATGAGTTGTAGTCCTTCATGTCCAAATCGCTAAGTCCTGAGTCGCTTGAGTTCTGAAGTTATTCCACTGAGCTCCAACGATCCAAGTTAAGTCGCACGCTCCCTAAGTCGCTCAGGCCTCTTAAGTCATCAAAACCCTTAGGCCGTTCAACCTAGGCCATGCTCTCCACTCACACGTTGCCACATGTTCATCCCCCTTACCTCACCAGAAACGCCACGGCATAACCAGAAACCTCCTCGTCTCCTCCAGAAACCGCACATTCGTCCAATAGCTTTATGAAACCCTAAGCCGATACGATTTTCGAGATTAACTCAATTGCCACATTTCAACGTTGATTGAAAGGCGGGTCAGGACACGATCTTTCAACATGGTGACAAAAATTGCGTGAAATAGGTTATGGGAAAATCGATGGTGAGTACGATGAACAAATTATCGGATTTACCTAGGTTGGATGTTGGAAATGATGATCGAAGATAACGAGAAAGGGAATTTCGCTTTAAGTGCTTGAGCATGAAATCAACAATGGCGGCAATATGATAACAATAAAGTAAAGAGGGTTGCACGGCTTAGCAGCTTATGTAGAAGAAAAAGGGGAAGATGAATAGGCATGCGAGTTAGTAAGGTCCTAGAGTCACCTACGAGTTAGCAGGGTTAAATCGAAGCACACGACCTAGCCCCTAGGCGTGTACTTCGAGGGGAAAGTGTTAACACCACCTTTTTATGACTTAGCGACTCAACGATCTAAAGGACTCAACGACCTAAAGGACTCAATGACCTAAAAGAAGGTTTGCAACCTAACGACTTAAAGCAAAGTGCGGCTCAACCGGGTTAACGACCTAACGAGTTAGAAGGGAAGCGACCTAACGGCCTAACGAGTTAAAAGGAAAGCGACCTAACGACCTAGCGAGCTCCTGGCTAAAGCCACATGCACACTGCCTCTTCCATTAGGTCGCTTGCGACCTAAGCTCGCCGAGATAACTCCTGCATTACACATACTAAGTCGTTCAAAGCATATATCTCGTCAAGGATGACTTCGCTAAGTCGTTAACGACTCATGCTGCCTCAGGATGACTCTTATGTCGCAACTCCTTATGTCGCAACTATTTAGGTCGCTCACGACCTATGACCAGCCCGACCGAAGCCCAACCTCTTATAAATACCTCACCTGCTCCACATTTAAGGGGGGATTTTGGGGGGGGGGGAAAGCCGACACCCTGCCACTTTGAAATTCAAGCAACTCATTCTCCAAGTCCTACAACATTATAACAACTTCAGAGATCAATTCGAGAATGGATCAAACTTCTTCACTGGCTCGATTCTACTTTGGAAGCTCAAGTCTTTGAAGTTTGTTGTACTTGAAGTCTAGTTGTAACAAAGTGTACTCAAAGATCATAATAAAAGATATAAAGTGGACGTAGGCTTGACTTTGAGCCGAACCACTATAAAAATTGTCGTCTCTTTACTATTTTCTGCGATTCTCTGCTTACTTTTAGTTCCCGTACCAACGGGTGGTGCTTTCACTATATCATAACTCACACCGGGGTGTTAGCATATATTTTATGCGTTAACAGTTAAACTTTAACCAAAAATATGAGTTATAGAATTGGCTTATATTAATAAATTTTGGTGACTATTTATAATTAAATTTTAAAAAAATTCAACTTTTTTGTAAATTAAGACCCCAAAGTTTATAAATTAAAGAATAAAATACTTGTTAGAATTTTTGGGTTGTTACACTCTCCCCCACTTAGAACTTTTCGTCCTCGAAAAGGAACAAAGTAGGAGAATAGAAACAACCAGATGAAAAATTAGACTATGGAAAACAAATTAAACAATTTATTTAAAACCGTATAATTTTTTTCAAATTAATTAATATTTAATAGTTTGGTTAAACTCATTTTGTTAAATCCATTCAATTATTTGTGAGATCAATTATTTATATAAAACGCTAATTTTTTTTTACTATTAAACCAGGTAGTATATAAATAAACAATATTTTAAAGGATATATTCAAACGAAGGAAAGAAGGAAAGAAGATAGATTCTGAAAACAGAATATAGATGAATAAATAAAGCTGGGCAGATAAGGTAGATTCAAAAGAATAATATCGGGCTCGAATAGTTAAATCAAACCATAAAATTTTAATCCCAAACATTAATACAAAATTTCTTTGTTGGAAATACCTTTATAATAAAATACCTTTATAATAAAATACTTTTATATCGAAACCAATTTTCCTTTCGAAAATACTTCTATGACTCGATGTTTCAACAAGTTTATCCTCGTTCTTGCGGACTCTGGCCATGCGTTGATCAAGCGCAAAGCTAGAATTCTTCAAGTACTTAGTAGACCCGTTTCAACACCTAACGAAAATACTTGAAAACCTTTAAAACCGATATGGAAAGTACAATCCAAATAAATCACCTGGATCACAGGATACGTAACAATGGTTACGCCTGGATCCCCCAGGAAACATCCATATCCTTTAAGCAATCTCTGCCTTACGGATTACGCCACGACAATAAAACCGGTAGACTGCAGGATACATAAAAATGGTTACGCCTGGATCCCCCAGGAAACAACCATATCCTTTAAGCAATCTCTGCCTTGCAAATTACGTTACCCCAAAAAAATGACCGTGGGTTACGCCACGGTAGGACATTCGAGTATCACATCCGGAGAACAAAAAATCAGAGAGAATAATATTGATAGAATGAATCCACAATGTAGCCACAAAGCGGATATCAAGCAGAAGGCACTTTCCATATCATTACTTCGAAAATATATATCATATAGTACCTTTCAAATCCATTTCAAATATCGTACGTTTATAAAGTCCATTATATATAAGACTTTATTTCAAAATTGAAAACTTACCGATCAATAGTATATCAAATCACACTTATATACACTTCGATAGTATAAGATTTCACTTTTCAAATTGAGTACCTTTCCAAATTAATAGTTTACAAATCAAATTCATACTTATACAAATCAATTTTTATATATGTTCGATAAATCTCAAATCAAGTATTTAGTAAAACAAGGTTCTAAATTTCAATTCGTTTCAATATCAGTTTAGTTTCAAAATCATATACGATTTCACCAAATTTTCTTTCAAATTTAATATCTTCAGTCTCAAAATTTCCCAAATAATAGGTTTGGAAAATAATCCTAGTTTTCAAATCAACATAATTTAGGTCAATCAAATTCATTTCCCAGTTCATCATATAAATACTGAGTTTTAAATTCCAATCTATTTTCAAAAACCAAATATTTTTCAGTATCAATTATACCCCAAAATGGTTTCAAAATTTTTAACTATCCCTTTAAAACCTTAAACTATTTATTTCTATTCAAAAGATCCACTTTTCCTTTTGCAAATTATTATCCTATATATATATAGTTATATAAAAGATGTTCCAAAGTCAAACTTTTAAAAAATAATTTTATTCGAAACATCTTGAACAAAATTTCAAATTTATACAATTCAAAATAGTCTTATTCATTTACTTAACAAAACAGTTTCAAAATTATTTAAATCATATTGAAACATACAAAACTAAACTTACATACTTTATCAAACACCTTATACTTTTACAAAATACTTAGCTTGGAAAAATTAACCTTGATTTGGAAGTGTTCGAACTTTCAAATATAGTCAAAGAAATCGTATTTTCAATCCAAGAGTTGGAAATCAGCAACAAATTAGTAAATAAATTTTTATAAATAGAATTATACTAAATCAAATCGGAAACTCGAGGATTGAATATCGGGCTCACTTCAAATCATTTCTAATATAGATACATACATCTTTCGAAAATCAAATCATATATCGAAATCAAAATTGGTTTCACAAAATCACTCCCATAGCAAAGCTACCAGAGTGGCCTCTGTCGCACTCTGAAACTCGAAAATCAATGTGGATGATGCGTTCACTCATCACCGAAATTATTTTCCAGCGACAAAAGTGAGTTCTGGACTTCTATTTTCTTGAAAACTTCATTGAAATTTCTTCTAAATCGTTGGAATTCATTTGAACTCTTTTAAAATATTTCTTATCCGGAAAATACTTTTAAATCGTATTACTATTATATATTTTGGAAATCTCAAAACCAAATTTCAAAATACTGGAGTTCAATTCCTCGAAATTCAAATTCAAAACCCTTCAGTAATAAATCCATTTATATTATCGAATTTGTAATAACCCGGATTTAGAATGATTGTTAACTTTATAATTAATAGATTGTAAACTATTGGGATACTAATTTTATCTGGATAAAACAAATAAATTTGATTTTTAATGATGTCCGTATGTATGTATAAGTGGATTTGAAACTATAATAATAGTTGAATTAAAATGGTGAATTTAATAGTAAATTTATAAAAATATATAAATAGATGTATGAAAACTTTATAATATGGGAAATTTTAAAATGATACATATATATAATATAAGTGTGAAGTAGGATATCTGGAAATTGACAAAAGGTTGTATACTTTCTTTTAAAAATTTCACATGAGAATAAATTAGTTTATAAGCATAAAAAGATTTGGACTTTAAACCATTTGTATGTCTTGTAAACATACAATTTAACATTTGTAAGATTGATGACATGCAAAATTACATGTGGCAGTATTTTCTTTAAAATTTAATTATAACAAAATGTTGAGAACCAGGCCAATTTCCCGGTTCAGAAACTTTGATTCTTAAAAAAATGAAGAAAAACTAAAAGATGAATCAAAACTCAAAACTGAATCAAAAACCAGAAAGAATCAAAAATCAAAACAAAATTCAAATTTGAAAGCAAGGAATCAGCAAAACAGATCAAGAAAATCTTATAACCAGTAAAGCAAATCAAAGAAATTCAAGCTGAAGCAGATTCAACTCAAACAATCAAGTGCAAATAAAATATAAAATAATCAATCTACAACAAATTCTCCAGATCAGAGAGGAATCCATGTTCCTCTGTCTTTTCAAAAGGTGAGTAACCTTATTTTCAAAACATGAATATAGATATTGCTCTGTTAACAGTAAATGTCCATTTCGGTTCGAAAATCCATATCTTTGATTCTAGATTAAATCTGATGGCGTTGTAAACTAGGGAAATGTTTATTTTTGTATGTAGTTTAAGTTAAAAATATTTTCATGAATGATTTATGCTGTGTAATTAGCTCGGTCTTGTTTTAGAGTAAAAATCATATTTTTGTAAAAATTTCAGTTTAATTGAATCAAGGATTTGAGTATGCATGTTGATTTCCCTTGCAGAAATATGATTTTTAGTGGTTAAATTGTGATTTTTGACAACCTAGATTGTAAGAAATTTGGGAATGAACATTTTTAGTAAAAAAATATTTTCCGGCGATCTCATCACCATGGGGAGGCGCGTCCAGTACTGGTACGTGCTAGTGGGTTTGGGAAAGGTGATGACCGTGGCCAAAATTTGAATTGATGACTGGATGAGGGAAGCATTCGAGTTTAGGGTTTAAGAATGGCTTTAGAAGCGGACGAGCATGGTCGAAATTTGGAGATGATGGAGCAACCGGAATCCGAAGGGCTTGGCAAAATGATAGTTTCATGGGCGATGTAACGACCCAACTTCCTACGTCCAGGAAGATGTATCGTAAATAAGAAAAGAAAGAGGTGAGAAAATAGAAAAGATAGAGAAGAAAGAACAACAACATCAGAATCTCACAGCGGAACGAATAAATTATAATAATCATATAAGTATTACATAATATACTACATCAATCAGAGTTATACAGATAATACATCAGATACTAGACAGTTATAAACACCTGTCTAGTTAATACAACTCAATACAATACAACTCAACAATATGACTCAGAGATACCAACACAGCGGAACTATATAAATATGTATCTACAACGCTGAAGCCTCCTGCTCCATTGCTCCTCCAGAGTTCGTCAAAGCTGAACCTGAATCCCTTGGCTACCCGTAAAAAATTTGGGTACCCGAGAGTTTATGAAAACAAAAATAAACTCCGGGTCAGACATGGGTCTGGTATGAGTAACATGTTAAAGTTGCTTAACTTTGAAAATCCTTTGAAAGAAAGGTATCACGTAAGACTCCCCACACATAAACATGGAAAAGTTTTTACCTTACGCTAACCAAAACATTTGATAGGAAATTCTGTGATATTATAATAGGTCTAGGGTTTTCAAGTAAATAGAAAATAGCCGAAATTGTTACATTTATTAAATTCCAGCTACTAGCCACAAAAGTGGGTAATACAATCAAAACCGTTGGCACTTATTGGATTGTGGATTCCATACAATGGCAGGGCTACTGGGGTACCGCCCGTCACAGTACGTGGCCTAGATCAACGTACCGAGGATTACTCCCTTCATCCTCTGCAACACAAGGCCGTAACCATTCCTTACTGAACAGTCCCGAACAAGATAAACCCCGGCAGTTGTCGCGAACCAACCGCCCACACAGCCGAAATAAAAAGGGACATCTAGACAGGGGAAGTATCTTGTCCTGCTTAGGCATGACCCACCTAACCTTGCTGCATCTCCCCTGTTTTAGCCATTCCCGGTTGATGAGGCTTGAGGTTACGATTACCTTTATAGAACATATCTCTTAGAATGCTCATCGCCCGCCTGACGATGTGTTGAAAGCATTCAATCCATACAAGTTCGTTCCGGGTTCGAACGAAACCGAAGGCATTATCTCGTTACACTCATTTTGGAATCACCCTCAGAGTTAACGACGATAACCCTTGCACTCTGATTCACCATCTCGAATGTATAAGTACTATTCCGTCAAACTCATTACGGAATCACCCACAGAGTTATACTGACGTATAGCCCTTACACCTCGAGTCTTCACTTGCTCCACTTGGATTAACGACCTAACGTTTAATTGGAGTCGATGTGGTTTTCGGATTCCAAATATGAAAACCCGATCCCGGTCTCATCGAAATCCAAAACGTGTCTTTTAGGGCCAAGTTGTCTATTTAGTCTTAACAGTTCAATTCAATATCATCAATATACACACAGATAGATAATTCACAATATCACAATAGATAATCACATCATCATAAACAGATAATTCATGTTATCATCAAAACAGATAATTAAATTTTATTATACTTAAACCAAGCATCCATATTACATAGCATAAATATCTCATATCTCAAATCATTCAAGGCAAACAATATCATCCATACATACATAAGCAATCACATCAGCTATAATTAATTTAAAATGAATTAAATTAATTACTTCATTTCTAATTAATTTAAAGTAATTTGAATTAATTACTTTACCATTATAAATCTTGCTTATTTCACCATTAATCAATTAACAATCAATTAATTAGTCATCATCCAATTATTCATTTATTATCTTTAATCACATTTAAATAATGATCCATTAATTATATTCACAAATTAACTATTCTTTAACCGATATAGAGATTAGCCTTAATTTACTAAATTGCTTCCTAATTATTACATTAATGAATCAATTCATTTATTTATTATTTCCAGATAAATTCATTAAATTATTAATTATAACAATTAATGTTCTCTACTTATATTTCTATTTCGATTAATTACATTAAGTAATTAATCTTCAATTTGATCAAATTGTTAATCATCCTTGATTAACCCCATTCAGTAATTAATTACCCTTAATTGCCTTTACCCAATAAATTAATTACTCCAATATTTATTCCTCTAATTAATCTCTTGATTAATTATACCAAGTATATTCAAATTACTTTCACTATCATCCTCAGTTAATTACATCTAGTAATTATCATTAATTACTTCCCTAAGTAATTATACTTATCACATCATCAAATAATTATTTAAATTAATTAAACTTAATTAAGTAACTTAAATAATTCATATTAAATAGAATTAATTACAATGAGTAATTAATTCCTTAATTACTTTCATTAAGTAATTATACTTAAACAATTTACAATTGATTATCTTAAATTAATTAATCTAATTAATTATCAAAAATTAATCACATTAATTTATTATTAAATAATTTTAGTTAATGACCATCATTAACTATTAACAATCCTTTAATTACTTTTCAAAAGTAATTAACTAAGATTCATCCATTATTAATTACAATTCAATTTATCTTTAATAACTCATTAATTTATCCAATATTATTTAATTAACTAAGTGTTAACTATAACTTAATTAATCCTTAATTACTTGATTACTTAATTACTAATCATTAATTTGAATATTAAAAACCTTATTTAGTTAATCATCCTTAATTCCTAATTTATTTATCCTAAATAAATTATCTTAAATCTTAATTAACTAATTTTAAACTCTTAATTACTAAATCAATTAACCCAAATCATTAATTAATTGCATTGGTTAATTATTCATTTTAATTTACTTAATGATTATAAATCACTAAATCTTCGTTTATTTCAAGAATAAAAATATTTTAAATGATCAAATTTTCATTAACAGGGTATTAAACAATTGCCCTCAAAATTTTACTTTTAAATTTCATTTTTTTTTTAAAATGGAAATAAATAGACTTTAACAAGGTTCAAATAATCTTAATTAACTTTGAAAATAAGAACGTTTCTTAATAATGGTTACATATTTCCCTTTTGTTTTATAAAAAGTTTAAAAGAGTTTAAAACCAAATTCATCAAAATACAAGTCATATATTTTTTTTTTTAAATACAACTTAAACTTCCAAGTTATTTAAACAATTAAATTTTTAAAGTTTCTTTTATTTTCTGAAATTTTGATTCAAATTTGGATTTGAAATCCAACTTCTTATCTCAGGCTTAACTGCAAATTTCCCAAACTACATTTTAAACCATACTGGACTTTATATTTAAACTTGAATTTAAACTCCATTTAAACCCTGCCTTTGAAATATTTAAATTCCAGTTTAAGTTGTTCTAAACTTACAGGTCTTAAACCTGTAACATATAATCTACCCGAGACACCCCCCTGAAAACTTCGAGACAAAACCCTATATGCTTCGAGCCTTACCCGATGCTTACTCGAGAAAAACTCGAGCGACTTACTCCTCTTCAAATCCATCTCAGCTGAACACAAAGAAGTCCACCGTGCACATGCACGGTGGCGCCGCTCACCACTGATCATCAACGCTGATCCCCACGTATCAGAAACCATCCAAGCATCCAACTTCGATCATCAGATTGCCACTCAAAACTTGAAGTCAAATTCGAGTTCGACATTCCCAAACCTGGAAATTGAAGTCGCCGCATACCCATACCTGTCAACGTGTCGTCCCCACGTCTCTGACCATCTGAAGGTCTGCAATTCCTTCATCGACTTCGCCTACGACCACGCTATCGTCCCTCAAATCCTTGCTGCACTCGATCGATTGCGTAGAACATGGTGATCGATTCTTTACACACAGCAAAAACTAGGGTTCTAAGAGAAAATCCACTGCCGCAATTTCCCCAATGCTTGTTATCACCAACCACAATTTTTCCTAGCTTCTACGAACCCTCCTCCATCAGCTGGAAGAACCCCGTGCCTCCACGATTTATAGATCACCAGAAAGTCACGAATTTACATAATATGTTCAACCCAGAACTATACCTTAATTCCCAAACTAAAATTTATGATTTTATTATTAAAAATCATGATATTGTTTATAGATTTGATTTATAAACTTGAACTAATAAATTACTAAATTTGCAGTGGTGCTTATTAATGATTTACTCTGTTATTTTCAAATATCCAGTGAAAATTCAAATTCAATTAACTTAACAAAATCTTAAAAGAAACTTCTCTATGATAAAACAAACAAGTTTTGTTTGATAATTAAATCCTAACATAGATTGGATCAAGAGATATAGATTTTTGAATTAAGCATGAGCCTGGTAACACAAACAATAACACTGATGTTCAACAGTATATACACACTTGTAATCATTCATAGAAAATGCCAGAAAATTCATATCAACTTATTTGATTCAGAGAATAACATGCAACTAGATTTATTTAAGTTAAAAAAAAATGTTACTCACCGAAAAGATTTGAACAGAGCACCCTTAGCTTTGAAACAGTTGTGAACTTTTACAACTGGAAAAGTTTTACTTTGATCTTCCTGCCAAACATCTTGCTTTTGTTTTTAGTTGATGTTGTTTCAGTTTGTAAAAAGAAAAGAACTTGCTATATTTCAGGTAAACTGAAATAAAAGGATATATAGAGAAGAGTTTGTATAAAGGGGGTAGGTGTTACTGGAACAAGCTTTTCTTACTTTTGTTTTTATCAGGCATGATTTTGTATTTTGGAGGCTGAAAAGATTTTGTAGATTTCGGCTGAAAAGATTTTTAACATTTCCAGTAGACCAAAAGTTGAGCTCGTATTAAATGAATGGTACTATATGTTTAAATCTTAAGTTAGAATACAACAATCAATATTTGTTTTAGTTTGACAAGGTGCAGCCTTCAGGTTTCAAAGATACACAAGCTTGACTTCAGATTTTAAAAAGAAGATACTCAAGTTTTGGATGATATATATATATATATGTCTCAGTTTTGCTCAGGGATGATGCTCGAACTGATATGAAGAAAAGTTGATATATATACATGAATTTACAGGTTATAATATTATGGTGTTTGTACAATACAGGTTATACATTTTTTTTTTTTTACAACATTTCAGAGATATTTCTCTTGTATGTTTGACTAGGCTGATTATTTAGGTGGCTGAAACGATATGCACTGTGTACTTAAGATATTAACATTGATTGTTTTGGTGGCTGAGATATGGGCATTAAATTCTATTGTCTTTAGCTTGACTTACAGCTTGTTTAAAATTGAATGTGAATATATGTTAATCTTTTCTCTTGCCTTTCAAGCCTGCATACTGTGTTCACTTGTTTGTACAAACATATATACTATGTTGTTTTATTTTAGTTAGTGTTTACTTCTATCTTACAAGACTATATGATTTGTCTTAAATATTTATTTCTACTTTTATTTTAAGTACATTTGTTTGCTATACTTCTGTCATGGCTCAAATTATCACTTACATCTAATTTAATTTGTTTTACACACTTGAATGTTTATTTGTTGCAACAATATGTTTATTACTTTGTCTATTACCTTACTTTTACTTGCCAGATTCATTTTGTTGTTCTTGCATAACTAGCTTAAGTGGAAATATATACCTTGTTTTAGTTTTTTTATTTTTTTATACCTCATTTTCTTATTATTTTTATTTTTATATAACATATGTTTGATATATGTTCAAGCTTAATATTTTAAAAGATTTACTTCATCTTAATCATTTTTGAAAGATCTTATTTTAAGTTTACAAATCAGAGCTTTCCAAAATACAAATAAATTTAAAATAACAATTTCTATTTGGATTAGCAATCTATCTGTAAAGACATTATATTACTTATTTAATTTGTTTAAATATAACTCATTATTAAAATAATTTATAAAAGGAAATATCTCTTATTTATAAAATCCTTTTTATTTAAATTTAACCTAAGCTAGAATCATTTTAAACAAATTGACATTTATCTTGAGTATTTAAAAATTGTATGGTTGTCTATTTAATAGCTTAATATTAAATCAAATTTCCAAATTTACAAAAACATTAGAATTAGAAACATATCTTGATTTATTAAATTTAAAACAAAGATTATCTATTTCAATATATACAGATATATATATATATATATATATATATATATTATAAATAGAAACATTTTAATTAGCTTTTAAAAGATAATTTATCAGTTAAATATTTATTTAAAAGAAAATTTATTAAATCAATTCATAACTTATTAACAAAGATATATCAAATCAATTTAATATTTTATATAGATTATTAAATTGATATTGCTCGAAATTCCGGGATATCACATTCCTCCCCCCTTAAAAGAATTTCGTCCCCAAAATTTAAAACAAAGGTAATTTAATAATCTAATTAAAGATTTAATTTTAAAACACAAGCATATATCATTAATATATGCTAACAACCATAGCAATCAATCATCCAAATCAAACAAATCTAACTATCCAGACAAAATACTGGATAGAATTCCCTTGAGTTTCCCCGAGTATAAATACCGGGTTACTCGCTCTATAGAATCCAAACAATCAATACTACTAAGCTACACACATCTAGATCTACAAAACAAGACAGGATATCAGATTATAGACAAGTCTGACTCAACATCCAAACTCCATGAACTGCTGGCTCTACAATCAGAGATAACTCATACACGTACTCCCTCAGAGATACGCGAAACACATCGAATCCCAATTATCCAAACTGACAATTCACTCCAAAAGATCAAACAATTATCCAAAATCAAATCTCCGATTCTTAGTCCACAAAAATTTCCGGACGATCCTGAGCTGCCTACATCCTTCTTGATCAGCTCAACTCTTGCTGATGCCCCTAAACCAAAACAATCAAACAAAATGATCTTTTCAAGATCAACCAACTCAGAACACGAACTCTACTGCAAAATCAGAAGACAGATCTCACTGCTCATATCCGGAACAGATGTTCTCCAAACTGCTTCCGCTGCACAACTCTGATCCGAGCAGATGAAAATGCTGATGACGAACACAAGCAAAGACTGGAAAACACATTCCACAAATATAGTTCAACAGATCCAAAAATAAAACTCGGAAATTCCTCCAAACCTGAGCTGCTTCGCTAAAATCTTCCTCCAAAAACCATCCTACTACTAAGCTGAACCATCGGTACCACTCCAGGAATCCAGTCGATACCAAACTCAATCTTCAGATGCTAACAAAATTCTGATTTCCTGAAGACATTCCAAAAAAAATTCCTGACAACCCAAGAGAAAGCTCAGACTATCGCAAGTCAGTTTTGCGATCAATTCAGCCTAATTCCCAAGAAAAACTGTTCTCCCTTTACCAATCAGAACAGCCTATGCTTAACCAGCCAATCCATCGAAGAAATGGAACCACACTACTGCTTCAGAAATTACCTCAAGGAAAACTGCTAAGCCATAAGATCTCCTCGACGGCTTACAGAACATTCCGAGCTGCAATGCTGACCCAGATGCCCAAAGACTTCCTATCCAAAACTCTTCGAGAAACTCGGACCTCAAACCAAACAAAACATTTACTGAACTCAGCCACAATGCCGAAACAGGCACACTTCCCTAACTTGTTCCAAAGAAACATCTTCGGAGACATCCCTAGTCAGTATGTCTCATCACACAGCTATTACTCCTGATGCATCAAGATATCACGTCTTGCTTCTGTCCAACCGACAGATCCAAACTCTAGCTCATCCATACTTACACTTCAAAGATGAACTTCGAACCTTAACAGGTTATCTTCAGAGATCGATGAAATCCTTTACACCATCCAAAGTTCACTCGAGACGGTATTAGGTCTACAGTCTTGATAGATACACTTCCAACTCCAATCATTCAAACTCCGACCATTGGTAGTCGTGATACACACACTACTACCCTATCTACCTTTATAACTTATATTGGAAAACCCAAACAGGTAACCCAACAAATAGGTAGAAATAAATATATATGTATATATATTAAAATTACAAATACGCTCTCTCAAGAAAGAAATCACTTAAGAGCCTAGGTATTCGCTCAACCTAGCGCTCTGATACCACTGTAACGACCCAACTTCCTACGTCCAGGAAGATGTATCGTAAATAAGAAAAGAAAGAGGTGAGAAAATAGAAAAGATAGAGAAGAAAGAACAACAACATCAGAATCTCACAGCGGAACGAATAAATTATAATAATCATATAAGTATTACATAATATACTACATCAATCAGAGTAATACAGATAATACATCAGATACTAGACAGTTATAAACACCTGTCTAGTTAATACAACTCAATACAATACAACACAACAATATGACTCAGAGATACCAACACAGCGGAACTATATAAATATGTATCTACAACGCTGAAGCCTCCTGCTCCATTGCTCCTCCAGAGTTCGTCAAAGCTAAACCTGAATCCCTTGGCTACCCGTAAAAAATTTGGGTACCCGAGAGTTTATGAAAACAAAAATAAACTCCGGGTCAGACATGGGTCTGGTATGAGTAACATGTTAAAGTTGCTTAACTTTGAAAATCCTTTGAAAGAAAGGTATCACGTAAGACTCCCCACACATAAACATGGAAAAAATTTTACCTTACGCTAACCAAAACACTAACCAAAACATTTGATAGGAAATTCTATGATATTATAATAGGTCTAGGGTTTTCAAGTAAATAGAAAATAGCCGAAATTGTTACATTTATTAAATTCCAGCTACTAGCCACAAAAGTGGGTAATACAATCAAAACCGTTGGCACTTATTGGGTTGTGGATTCCATACAATGGCAGGGCTACTGGGGTACCGCCCATCACAGTACGTGGCCTAGATCAACGTACCGAGGATTACTCCCTTCATCCCCTGCAACATAAGGCCGGAACCATTCCTTACTGAACAGTCCCGAACAAGATAAACCCCGGCAGTTGTCGCGAACCAACCGCCCACACAGCCGAAATAAAAAGGGACATCTAGACAGGGGAAATATCTTGTCCTGCTTGGGCATGACCCACCTAACCTTGCTGCATCTCCCCTGTTTTAGCCATTCCCGGTTGATGAGGCTTGAGGTTACGATTACCTTTATAGAATATATCTCTTAGAATGCTCATCGCCCGCCTGACGATGTGTTGAAAGCATTCAATCCATACAAGTTCGTTCCGGGTTCGAACGAAACCGAAGGCATTATCTCGTTACACTCATTTTGGAATCACCCTCAGAGTTAACGACGATAACCCTTGCACTCTGATTCACCATCTCGAATCTATAAGTACTATTCCGTCAAACTCATTACGGAATCACCCACAGAGTTATACTGACGTATAGCCCTTACACCTCGAGTCTTCACTTGCTCCACTTGGATTAACGACCTAACGTTTAATTGGAGTCGATGTGGTTTTCGGATTCCAAATATGAAAACCCGATCCCGGTCTCATCGAAATCCAAAACGTGTCTTTTAGGGCCAAGTTGTCTATTTAGTATTAACAGTTCAATTCAATATCATCAATATACACACAGATAGATAATTCACAATATCACAATAGATAATCACATCATCATAAACAGATAATTCATGTTATCATCAAAAAAGATAATTAAATTTTATTATACTTAAACCATGCATCCATATTACATAGCATAAATATCTCATATCTCAAATCATTCAAGGCAAACAATATCATCCAGCCATACATAAGCAATCACATCAGCTATAACTAATTTAAAATGAATTAAATTAATTACTTCATTTCTAATTAATTTAAAGTAATTTGAATTAATTACTTTACCATTATAAATCTTGCTTATTTCACCATTAATCAATTAACAATCAATTAATTAGTCATCATCCAATTATTCATTTTTAATTTATCATTCTTGATTTATTATCTTTAATCACATTTAAATAATTGTCCATTAATTATATTCACAAATTAACTATTCTTTAACCAATATAGAGATTAGCCTTAATTTACTAAATTGCTTCCTAATTATTACATTAATGAATCAATTCATTTATTTATTATTTCCAGATAAATTCATTAATTTATTAATTATAACAATTAATGTTCTCTACTTATATTTCTATTTCGATTAATTACATTAAGTAATTAATCTTCAATTTGATCAAATTGTTAATCATCCTTGATTAACCCCATTCAGTAATTAATTACCCTTAATTGCCTTTACCCAATAAATTAATTACTCCAATATTTATTCCTCTAAATAATCTCTTGATTAAATATACCAAGTATATTCAAATTACTTTCACTATCATCCTCAGTTAATTACATCTAGTAATTATCATTAATTACTTCCCTAAGTAATTATACTTATCACATCATCAAATAATTATTTAAATTAATTAAACTTAATTAAGTAACTTAAATAATTCATATTAAATAGAATTAATTACAATGAGTAATTAATTCCTTAATTACTTTCATTAAGTAATTATACTTAAACAATTTACAATTAATTATCTTAAATTAATTAATCTAATTAATTATCAAAAATTAATTACATTAATTTATTATTAAATAATTTTAGTTAGTGACCATCATTAACTATTAACAATCCTTTAATTACTTTTCAAAAGTAATTAACTAAGATTCATCCATTATTAATTACAATTCAATTTATCTTTAATAACTCATTAATTTATCCAATATTATTTAATTAACTAAGTGTTAACTATAACTTAATTAATCCTTAATTACTTGATTACTTAATTACTAATCATTAATTTGAATATTAAAAACTTTATTTAGTTAATGATCCTTAATTCCTAATTTATTTATCCTAAATAAATTATCTTAAATCTTAATTAACTAATTTTAAACTCTTAATTACTAAATCAATTAACCCAAATCATTAATTAATTGCATTGGTTAATTATTCATTTTAATTTACTTAATGATTATAAATCACTAATCTTCTTTATTTCAAGAATAAAAATATTTTAAATGATCAAATTTTCATTAACAGGGTATTAAACAATTGCCTTCAAAATTTTACTTTTAAATTTCATTTTTTTTTAAATGGAAATAAATTGACTTTAACAAGGTTCAAATAATCTTAATTAACTTTGAAAATAAGAACGTTTCTTAATAATGGTTACATATTTCCCTTTTGTTTTATAAAAAGTTTAAAAGAGTTTAAAACCAAATTCATCAAAATACAAGTCCTATTTTTTTTTTTAAATACAACTTAAACTTCCAAGTTATTTAAACAATTATATTTTTAAAGTTTCTTTTATTTTCTGAAATTTTGATTCAAATTTGGATTTGAAATCCAACTTCTTATCTCAGGCTTAACTGCAAATTTCCCAAACTACATTTTAAACCATACTGGACTTTATATTTAAACTTGAATTTAAAATCCATTTAAACCCTGCCTTTGAAATATTTAAATTCCAGTTTAAGTTGTTCTAAACTTACAGGTCTTAAACCTGTAACATATAATCTACCCGAGACACCCCCCTGAAAACTTCGAGACAAAACCCTATATGCTTCGAGCCTTACCCGATGCTTACTCGAGAAAAACTCGAGCGACTTACTCCTCTTCAAATCCATCTCAGCTGAACACAAAGAAGTCCACCGTGCACATGCACGGTGGCGCCGCTCACCACTGATCATCAACGCTGATCCCCACGTATCAGAAACCATCCAAGCATCCAACTTCGATCATCAGATTGCCACTCAAAACTTGAAGTCAAATTCGAGTTCGACATTCCCAAACCTGGAAATTGAAGTCGCCGCATACCCATACCTGTCAACGTGCCGTCCCCACGTCTCTGACCATCTGAAGGTCTGCAATTCCTTCATTGACTTCGCCTACGACCACGCTATCGTCCCTCAAATCCTTGCTGCACTCGATCGATTGCGTAGACCATGGTGATCGATTCTTTACACACAGCAAAAACTAGGGTTCTAAGAGAAAATCCACTGCCGCAATTTCCCCAATGCTTATTATCACCAACCATAATTTTTCCTAGCTTCTACGAACCCTCCTCCATCACCTGGAAGAACCCCGTGCCTCCACGATTTATAGATTACCAAAAAGTCACGAATTTACATAATATGTTCAACCCAGAACTATACCTTAATTCCCAAACTAAAATTTATGATTTTATTATTAAAAATCATGATATTGTTTATAGATTTGATTCATAAACTTAAACTAATAAATTACTAAATTTGCAGTGGTGCTTATAAATGATTTACTCTGTTATTTTCAAATATCCAGTGAAAATTCAAATTCAATTAACTTAACAAAATCTTAAAAGAAATTTCTCTATGATAAAACAAACAACTTTTGTTTGATAATTAAATCCTAACATAGATTGGATCAAGAGATATAGATTTTTGAATTAAGCATGAGCCTGGTAACACAAACAATAACACTGATGTTCAACAGTATATACACACTTGTAATCATTCATAGAAAATGCCAGAAAATTCATATCAACTTATTTGATTCAGAGAATAACATGCAACTAGATTTATTTAAGTTAAAAAAAAATGTTACTCACCGAAAAGATTTGAACAGAGCACCCTTAGCTTTGAAACAGTTGTGAACTTTTACAACTGGAAAAGTTTTACTTTGATCTTCCTGCCAAACATCTTGCTTTTGTTTTTAGTTGATGTTGTTTCAGTTTGTAAAAAGAAAAGAACTTGCTATATTTCAGGTAAACTGAAATAAAAGGATATATAGAGAAGAGTTTGTATAAAGGTGGTAGGTGTTACTGGAACAAGCTTTTCTTACTTTTGTTTTTATCAGGCATGATTTTGTATTTTGGAGGCTGAAAAGATTTTGTAGATTTCGGCTGAAAAGATTTTTAACATTTCCAGTATACCAAAAGTTGAGCTCGTATTAAATGAATGGTACTATATGTTTAAATCTTAAGTTAGAATACAACAATCAATATTAGTTTTTGTTTGACAAGGTGCAGCCTTCAGGTTTCAAAGATACACAAGCTTGACTTCAGATTTTAAAAAGAAGATACTCAAGTTTTGGATGATATATATATATGTCTCAGTTTTGCTCAGGGATGATGCTCGAACTGATATGAAGAAAAGTTGATATATATACATGAATTTACAGGTTATAATATTATGGTGTTTGTACAATACAGGTTATACATTTTTTTTTTTTACAACATTTCAGAGATATTTCTCTTGTATGTTTGACTAGGCTGATTATTTAGGTGGCTGAAACGATATGCACTGTGTACTTAAGATATTAACATTGATTGTTTTGGTGGCTGAGATATGGGCATTAAATTCTATTGTCTTTAGCTTGACTTACAGCTTGTTTAAAATTGAATGTGAATATATGTTAATCTTTTCTCTTGCCTTTCAAGCCTGCATACTGTGTTCACTTGTTTGTACAAACATATATACTATGTTGTTTTATTTTAGTTAGTGTTTACTTCTATCTTACAAGACTATATGATTTGTCTTAAATATTTATTTCTACTTTTATTTTAAGTACATTTGTTTGCTATACTTCTGTCATGGCTCAAATTATCACTTACATCTAATTTAATTTGTTTTACACACTTGAATGTTTATTTGTTGCAACAATATGTTTATTACTTTGTCTATTACCTTACTTTTACTTGCCAGATTCATTTTGTTGTTCTTGCATAACTAGCTTAAGTGGAAATATATACCTTGTTTTAGTTTTTTTATTTTTTTGTACCTCATTTTCTTATTATTTTTATTTTTATATAACATATGTTTGATATATGTTCAAGCTTAATATTTTAAAAGATTTACTTCATCTTAATCATTTTTGAAAGATCTTATTTTAAGTTTACAAATCAGAGCTTTCCAAAATACAAATAAATTTAAAATAACAATTTCTGTTTGGATTAGCAATCTATCTGTAAAGACATTATATTACTTATTTAATTTGTTTAAATATAACTCATTATTAAAATAATTTATAAAAGGAAATATCTCTTATTTATAAAATCCTTTTTATTTAAATTTAACCTAAGCTAGAATCATTTTAAACAAATTGACATTTATCTTGAGTATTTAAAAATTGTATGGTTGTCTATTTAATAGCTTAATATTAAATCAAATTTCCAAATTTACAAAAACATTAGAATTAGAAACATATCTTGATTTATTAAATTTAAAACAAAGATTATCTATTTCAATATATACATATATATATATATATATATATATATTATAAATAGAAACATTTTAATTAGCTTTTAAAAGATAATTTATCAGTTAAATATTTATTTAAAAGAAAATTTATTAAATCAATTCATAACTTATTAACAAAGATATATCAAATCAATTTAATATTTTATATAGATTATTAAATTGATATTGCTCGAAATTCCGGGATATCACAGGCGAGCTTCCGGACGAGATGGGAGTCGTGCGATGAAGAGGACAATCGTCGTTGAGGTGGGATTATTTTTTAGAGATGGTTGGTTTTCGGTTCTGGGAAATATTCGAGCAGTCGATCGAATTTTCGATCTGACAGTTGTGGGTCTTCGGCGATGGGGCTTTTTGGGTCGAGAGTTGACAAGTGTTTTGGTGGCAATGTCGCGATGGTGTGATGGTCGGAGTTGGGGGTGTGCATGTGCATAGCATGCGCGAGGGATGTCTGCTTTGGAACCAGGATTGAACGAGAAGAAGGAAATCTAGTTCGATCTAGGGTATGCTGGGTCGTGGCATTACTGTGTTTGTTAGCGAGTGTTTTGAGTATTGACCGGAGATAATTTTTCAGTAAGGAATCTGTATTTAGATAATTTGGGAAGGGATGTCATTGTTTGGAAGGGGTTAGCGAGAAGAAGAAGTTTGATTGGTTTGGTTTCGGGTTGTTTAGTTGTTGTAGGTGTTTGGGCTTTGGGCCGTTGCTTGCGTTGAGATAATTAATTAAGCCCAGTTAATTGTGTCTTTGTATTTAGGGCCTCGAGCCAATGACATTGGTTTCTTAATAGTAGAATTTATAAAGTAAAGTATTTGGTTTCAAAGTAAACAAGTCCAAACAAACTGACTTTCCAAAAATTTTATTAGGAATAATGATTTGAAATGAATATTTTAAAACTAGTTTTAAAAAGATTGTCTAAACGAATAAGTTACAAAGGGAAGTGTAATCCATGTTCCAATGCAAGTTATCAACGAGTCTGAAATGTTTTAAAAATTTGATGTTTATAAGTAATTATTATAATAAGTAAATTCCTATATGATTCTGGGATGATTTAAATGTTGAAATTTAATAAAGTATCAATTATTTAATAAGAGATGGTAAATTGATTTATGAAATCCGTTTAGAAAATAATTAATAAATATAATTATTAAGGTAATTAATAAAGGTAACTTAATTTGTGTAATCAAGTTAAAGGATTAATTTATTAATATGATTAATTAATTAAGGTAATTAACTTAAAATTGAATAATTAAAATTAATCACTTAATGAAATTGATCTATAATAATGATGTAACAAAAAGATAATTGCTTAAAGAAATTCACTAAGGAGAGTAATTAATGGGTAATTACTAAATGTGATTTATTTAATGATAATTTCTTAATGAAGTTATTAAGAATTAGTTACTTAGTGTAAATAATTAAGGATTGATTAATTAAGGAAATTAATCAAGGGTTAGTTGGTTATTGAATGTGATAAATAATGAATGGAAGTGATTATAGGATAATTAATTTGAGTAATTAATTAAGGATAAATATAATAAATCATTCTTAATTACTTTATAAGAATAATTAAGAGATTATTTAATGTGTTGAGTGAAGGTAAATTAATTTGTGTAATTAGTTAAGAGTTAATTACTTATTGTGATTAAAAGATAATTAATCAAATGATTAATTAAGATGAATAATTAAAAGGGGATTAATTAATTGGTTTGTAATTAATTAATGTTAGCTAAGAATAAACAAAGTGATTAAGGAATAGTATTTAATTTGATTAGAGATAAAGTAAATAAATTTTGGAGGTGATCAATCTTGCTTACGAATGATTGAATGATGTAAATGCCTTGAACTGGTTGGTATCTCTGATATGAAATGTTTTTATGATATGAGATGTTGGATTTGACAGGGATAATGTGGTTAGCTATCGATGTTAAATTGCTGTGTAAAAAGTTACATCCTATATTTAAATTTGATTTGTATTTCACTTGAATAACTTGGGTTAAGATGACATCGGACTCGAAGAGACCGGAATCGGGTATTTGTTTGTACCCGAATCCACTTCGATTCTTTATAGATTGATATGTGAAATCAATAGGCTGCAATGAAATGATTTAAGTGAATTGGACCATTTAATCTAAGTTTTGGTGCTTAGAAATTGATATGGAGATATAAGTGTTGTCAATAACAAATTGTGAATTGGCAAATTGATACGAGTTACCCTGGGTTTTAAGTATATTTTATGCATTAGTATTTCTTGTTAGATGGGTTTACTCACGCTGGTTTCTAGCCTGACCCGGGTGTTACTTTGATGTAATGCTCAGGTCAGACCGAGTATTACAGATTTTCAAGTAAGGACGTTCTAGAGCTCAGGAGACGAGCTGGATGGCTGGAACGTATGGAGTGTTTACCGCTGTGATATATTATTATATAATTAGGACATATTGTTTAAAACTGTCCAGTGATTAGTAATGGTTGTAACTCTGTATAAATATAAGTGTACTGATACAGTTCTTCTTTTGTAAACTGTTATTATGTGATATTATATTTTGATCCGCTACGAATGTGAGGTTTCTGTGACTTGTTCCTGTTTCTACTTCTTTCTTTTTCCTTTTCTTTTCTAACTATCTAGAATTTTCAGGATCGAATTTTCCGGGTTGTTACATTTGGTATCAGAGCTGAAGGTTAAGCAAGAACTTTGGCTCTGGTGGGATTACTCATTATGGATAGGGTAAGTAGTACCCTAGGATGAGTTGAGTATATATATATATATATGTGTATGTATATATGAGAGCGTACTTGTTATTTTCTTATATAAAGGTTTTAAATGATTTTAAAGGTAAATGATTTTATATAAGATTATATTTTGATATATAAAGAAATATTTCTTTCTAATAAATGTAAAGGTAAATGGGTTGTTAAATCATTAGAATTAAATAAAATTATAAGCATTACTTAGTAGTAGAAATACAATTAAACTGAAATTGAATAAAGATAAGTTTGAAATGAATTCAAATTGAAATTAAAATCTTAAAATCGAGGAAGAGTATCAAAATAAGATGAATCAGGATTGGTTTAAAACCTGAGAAATTGAATGGTTACTGTGTTCAATAATAGGATGATTGTTTTCCAATGAATAATAAAATGTTTTAAGGAAGTAATCATTTAAAGAGAATAACTTGTAAATTAGAAACGATGTAAATTAAAGTGGGTTCCAATTGTGAAGTTCTGAATCCTAAATCTAAACATTTGAAATAGTTTTCAAAGTGTTAAAGGAAATAATATTATTTAAGCTATTTTGAATGTAATTTTATTTTAGAATAAGAAGTTGTTTGTAAACTTTAAAAGAATTTGCTTTGAATTAAAACCAAGGGTGGTTTAAATTTTAAAATTTGGCTTGGTGGGCTAAGAAATAAATATGTATATATGAGGAATATACTTAATATTAAAGATAATTTGAAATAAATTCTAAATGTAGAGTTTTAAATTTGGAATGAGATGTGTAACCAAAGTGATAAGTTTTTGAACTTAATAAGTGGGAAGATTATTTATGAGAAGTTTAAAATTTGAAATGGAAATTCAATTTGGTTAAAGTTGACTGGATTAAGTAAATTGAATTTAACTTTGGGAGAGTTAAATAAGTTAACAAGCAACCTGAATTGGAAATTTCAAGATGAAATTGAGATTTAACTTGGAAAGTTAAATGGTTGATTTATTATGGAAGTTATGAGTGATCTCAAAATGGGCTTGAGATGTGGAAATTGAAAATGGATATTGATAATTAGTGTTGGATAAATTTGGGTGTTTATTTATCCTGATATCATTCCATTGTTACAAATAATTTATGAAATGTGAATTGATTTATTTAAATAAATGAAGAAATGGATTGTTGTAATATATCCATTATAGAGATAAATAAAATTTAACTTAAATTAAAAATTAAGGATATGGAATTCCTTTGAACTTAAGATTTGAATGTTAAGAATTGAATTTGTAAATTAAAATTGTTTGAAACTCTTACTTGAACCTTGTAATGAGTTAAGTAAAGATAATTTAAAATGGAATTTTAAAATTTGGACTCAAATTGTTTAAAAACTTTAAATAAAGGATAATTTGGTCTAAGAGGTTAAACCAACGCTTGAAATTTAACTCGAATTTATATAATTCGAGATGATTTAAAGTGAGATTGATTTTGAAATTAGTTCAAATTGAAATTTGAAT
Source organism: Allium cepa (assembly GCA_030765085.1). Classification (NCBI taxonomy): domain Eukaryota; kingdom Viridiplantae; phylum Streptophyta; class Magnoliopsida; order Asparagales; family Amaryllidaceae; genus Allium; species Allium cepa. The sequence goes on along the minus strand of CM060938.1, from coordinate 620,868,550 downwards.
TAAAATAATTTAGATTTGTAATTTAAGTTGAATAGTTTAAAAAATTCAAATGGAAATTTGAATTGGATACTTTGAAATGAAATTAAAGTTGAATGAGTTCAAATTCAAATAGGAAGATGATTTGAATTTGGAATGAGAATGGAAGTTAACTTAATTTGAATTGAAATTGGCAATTGATTGGAATTGGGATCAATTCAAATTGAAATTGAATCAATTTAAATAAAAATGGAAATTTAAATTGAACTGAAATTTAGTCAATTCAAGAGGAAGTGGAAATTCAAATGTAATTGATGGAAATGAAAGAATAGAAATTAAACAGTTTGACTCTGGACTATTTTCAAAATGAATTGTTTTAATATAAATCTATTTTTCTAAATTATTTACTGTACAACTTTTCTTTTAAAAAAACTAAGACTATCTTATATGTGTTTTACAATTATTTTTGGAACTATTTAACTATTTTCAACTGTTTTACAAATTAATTACTATTTTACAACTATTTTGCAATTATTCAAAATTTCTATAATTATTTATATATTTTCCAACTATTTTACAATTTTTTAACTATTTTGCAGCTATTTTACAAACTAATAATTATTTTTCAGTTACTTATCTATTTTTAACTTTTCGAGCTATTTTTCAAATTTAAACTGGACAGAGTTTAAACTGTTTATGATTGAATACCCAATTGAGATGAGAATAGAGGTGATAATCCAAATGGATTGAAGCAATTGTGAATAAGTGAATGACAATCAAAGTGAAAGTGAATAGAAAGGATTGATTTGGCTAATAACCAATAAGGATAAATATGTAGGACGTACGTATATTATTCTATTCGCATAGTGATTTGATCCAGATTCGAGCACAAAATTTTGAGATAGTGTATCGATCCGAGTTGGGATTTTTCACTCGATTTTTGAAGGCAAACCTGGATATGGATTGTCGATTGGTTCTGGATATTCTCTATCATAGTTATGACTATGAAAGGAGAATAACGGTTTCGAATCAAGAAACCAGATCTGAGTTCGCACTAGGAAGTCGGGTGGACGATACTAGTTCGGAAATGAAATTGTGTGATCGAGTGAGTGATCAAATTGGTATAGCGTACGGATGATATGTGTACATCGTACGGATTTGAATAAAATTGATACTGGGAATTTGTGGATTAGAAATGTGAAATGGTTTTTGAAATGAAAGTTATATTTTGTGAAGTATATGATGAAGTAAAGTGGAAATTGGATATAAGTAATATGGTTAATGACTTTATAGAGTAATCAAATTTAAATATTTGATTTGGAATAAATAAAGTTATATATCCTTGTTATATAAGATAAATCTTCCCTTGTTGAATCTATTGCCGAAAAGAAAAGATTTTTGAAAGTGTTTGAAGTATTAAAAGGGTTTTATACAAGTTTGAAATGATCTGAAGATTTTTCAAAGTTATATATATGTGTGTGTGTATGTATGTATATATAGATGTAAAGGATCTTATGAGAATGATTTTGAGAAAGGTTTTTGGAACCTTTGAATTTGGAAAGGCTTTTGATTTTTGGGTAAAATCAATATTGAAATTTGGAAAGCCTAGTTTGAGAATTATCGATTTTGGGATAATCGATTTTGTGTAAAGGAGCTTTGTATGAGGTCATACTAGGTGTATGATTTGAAAGATACTATATGTGTAGAGTATAAATGTTTTGATGATGCCTCTGGGAAAAAGGCGCTCCCTTGAAATGAACTTCTCAGGAGTGCCACTGGGCGGTGCTGCCTTGAGCCCCAAGGGGGGTTCTAAAGTTGATCCTGTGAGGAGTCCGGACAAAACTAGTTCTTGAGGATTATGAATAGGGTATACCATAGCGAAAGTCGTGTGTGCCGCTGAGAGCCAACATTCTACGTTTGATTTTATATCGGTAGACTGCGACCTATGGTAACATAACGAAAGTCGTGTGTGCCGCTGAGAGCCAACAGTCTACGTTTGATTTTACATCAGTAGACTGCGACCTATGTTGGAGTGGAGAAGTTTCATTTTGACAGCGAAAGTCGTGTGTGCCGCTGAGAGCCAACAGTTACATGGACTTTTTTTGAGATGGCAACGTAACCATGGAATGCAACTGCGATCTTTCGTGAGTTCCATGGCATAATCGAGAGGCCGCGAAGAGCCTACAGTTACATGGACTTTTGCTACGATGGCAACGTAACCCAGGATGCAACTGCGACTATGGATGGGGGTGATGATTTCCAGAGCATTTTTACCAAAAGATATTCTCTCTGTTTTCAAAAATGATTTCTATATTTTCAATATATTATTTTCCAAGTATTTTCTCTGGGTGTTGAAATCGAGTCTGCTAAGTACTTATAGATTTTCAGTCGTACGCCTGATCAACGTATGACCGAATTTCTGTGAGAACAAGGATGGACCGAAATATCGAGTTATAAAAAGTATTTTTATAAAAACTATTTTGTAATATTATGTATATTTTAAAAGTGTTTTAAAGGCGTTTCAAAGAATAATTTTTCTAATAATAATAAGCATTTTAATAAATTCTGGCTTCGTTCCTTTTCGAGGATGAAAGATTCTAAGGGGGAAGGAATGTGATAACCCGGATTTTGAATAATTGTTAATTGGATAATTAATCGATTGTAAACTATTGGGATACTAATTTTATCTGGATAAAACATATAAGTTTGATTATTAATGATGTCCGGATGTATGTATAAGTGGATTTGAAACTATAATAATAGTTGAATTAAAATGATGAATTTAATAGTAAATTTATAAAAATACATAAATAGATGTATGAAAATTTTATAATATGGGAAAATTTAAAATGATACATAAATAATATAAGTGTGAAGTAGGATATATGGAAATTGACAAAGGGTTGTATAATTTCTTTTAAAAATTTCACAAGAGAATAAACTAGTTTATAAGCATATAAAGATTTAGACTTTAAACCATTTGAAAGTCTTGTATACATATAATTTAACATTTGTAAGATTGATGACATGCAAAATTACATGTGGCAGTATTTTCTTCAAAATTTAATTATAACAAAATAATAAGAACCAGGCCAATTTCCCAGTTCATAAACTTTGATTCTTAAAAAAATGAAGAAAAACTAAAAGATGAATAAAAACTCAAACCTGAATCAAAAATCAGAAAGAATCAACAATAAAAACAAAATTCAAATTTGAAAGCAAGGAATCAGCAAAATAAATCAAGAAAATCATGTAACTAGTAAAGCAAATCAAAGAAATTCAAGCTGAAGCAGATTCAACTCAGACAATCAAGTGCAAATAAAAGATAAAATAATCAATCTACAACAAATTCTCCAGATCAGAGAGGAATCCATGTTCCTCTGTCATTTCAAAAGGTGAGTAACCTTACTTTCAAAACATGAATATAGATATTGCTCTGTTAATAGTAAATGTCCATTTCAGTTCAAAAATCCATATCTTTGATTCTAGATTAAATCTGATGATGTTGTAAACTAGGGAAATGTTTATTTTTGTATGTAGTTTAAGTTAAAAATATTTTCATGAATGATTTATGCTGTGTAATTAGCTCGGTCTTGTTTTAGAGTAAAAATCATATTTTTGTAAAAATTTTAGTTTAATTGAATCAAGGATTTGAGTATGCATGTTGATTTCCCTTGCAGAAATATGATTTTTAGTGGTTAAATTGTGATTTTTAACAACCTAGATTATAAGAAATTTGGGAATGAACATTTTTAGTAAAAAAATATTTTCCGACGATCTCATCACCATGGGGAGGCGCGTCCAGTACTGGTACGTGCTAGTGGGTTTGGGAAAGGTGATGACCGTGGCCAAAATTTGAATTGATGACTAGATGAGGGAAGCATTCGAGTTTAGGGTTTAAGAATGGCTTTAGAAGCGGACGAGCACGGTCGAAATTTGGAGATGATGGAGCAACCGGAATCCGAAGGCTTGGCAAAATGATAGTTTCATGGGCGAGCTTCCGGTCGAGATGGGAGTCGTGTGATGAAGAGGACAATCGTCGTTGAGGTGGGATGATTTTTTAGAGATGGTTGGTTTTCGGTTCTGGGAAAAATTCGAGCAGTCGATCGAATTTTCGATCTGACAGTTGTGGGTCTTCGGCGATGGGGCTTTTTGGGTCGAGTGTTGACGAGTGTTTTGGTGGCAATGTCGCGATGGTGTGATGGTCGGAGTTGGGGGTGTGCATGTGAACAGCGTGCACGAGGGATATCTGCTTTGGAACCAGGATTGAACGAGAAGAAGGAAATCTAGTTCGATCTAGGGTATGTTGGGTCGTGGCATTACTGTGTTTGTTAGCGAGTGTTTTGAGTATTGACCGGAGATAATTTTTCAGTAAGGAATCTGTATTTAGATAATTTGGGAAGGGATGTCATTTTTTGGAAAGGGTTAGCGAGAAGAAGAAGTTTGATTGGTTAGGTTTAGGGTTGTTTAGTTGTTGTAGGTGTTTGGGCTTTGGGCCGTTGCTTGCGTTGAGATAATTAATTAAGCCCAGTTAATTGTGCCTTTGAATTTTGGGCCTCGAGCCAATGACATTGGTTTCTTTATAGTAGAATTTATTAAGCAAAGTATTTGGTTTCAAAGTAAACAAGTCCAAACAAACTGACTTTCCAAAAATTTTATTAGGAATAATGATTTGAAATGAATATTTTAAAACTAGTTTTAAAAGGATTGTCTAAAGGAATAAGTTACAAAGGGAAGTGTAATCCATGTTCCAATGCAAGTTATCGACGAGTTTGAAATGTTTTAAAAATTTGATGTTTATAAGTAATTATTATAATAAGTAAATTCCTATATGATTCAAGGATGATTTAAATCTTGAAATTTAATAAAGTATCAATTATTTAAGAAGAGATGGTAAATTGATTTATGAAATCAGTTTAGAAAATAATCAATAAATATAATTATTAAGGTAATTAATAAAGTTAACTTAATTTGTGTAATCAAGTTAAAGGATTGGTTTATTAATATGATTAATTAATTAAGGTAATTAACTTAAAGATGATTAATTAAAATTAATCACTTAATGAAATTGACCTATAATAATGATGTAATTAGAAGATAATTGCTTAAAGAAATTCATCAGGGAGAGTAATTAATGGGTTATTACTAAATGTGATTTATTTAATGATAAATGCTTAGTGAAGTAATTAAGAATTCGTTACTTAGTGTAAATAATTAAGGATTGATTAATTAAGGAAATTAATCAAGGGTTAGTTAGTTATTGAATGTGATAAATAATCAATGAAAGTTATTATAGGATAATTAATTTGAGTAATTAATTAAGCATAAATATAATAAATCATTCTTTATTACTTTATAAGAATAATTAAGAGATTATTTAATGTGTTGAGTGAAGGTAAATTAATTTGTGTAATTAGTTAAGAGTTAATTACTTATTGTGATTAAAAGATAATTAATCAAAAATGATTAATTAAGATGGATAATTAAAAGGGGATTAATTAATTGGTTTGTAATTAATTAATGTTAGGTAAGAATAATCTAAGTGATAAAGGAATAGTATTTAATTTGATTAGAGATAAATTAAATAAATTTTGGAGGTGATCAATCTTGCTTACGAATGATTGAATGATGTAAATGCCTTGAACTGGTTGGTATCTCTGATATGAAATGTTTTTATGATATGAGATGTTTGAGTTGACAGGGATAATGTGGTTAGCTATCGATGATAAATGGCTGTGCGAAAAGTTACATCCTATATTTAAAGTTGATTTGTATTTCACTTGAATAACATGGGTTAAGATGACATCGAATTCGAAGAGGCCGGAATCGGGTATTTGTTTATACCCGAATCCACTTTGATTCTTTATAGATTGATATGTGAAATAAATAGGCTGTAATGAAATGATTTAAGTGAATTGGACCATTTAATCTAAGTTTTTGTGCTTAGAAATTGATATGGAGATATAAGTGTTGTCAATAACAAATTGTGAATTGGCAAATTGATACGAGTTACCCCGGGTTTTAACTATATTTTATGCATTAGTATTTCTTGTTAGATGGGTTTACTCACGCCGGTTTCCAGCCTGACCCGGGTGTTACTTTGATGTAATGCTCGGGTCAAACTGAGTATTATAGATTTTCAAGTAAGGACGTTCTAGAGCTCAGCAGACGAGATAGATGGCTGGAACGTATGGAGTGTTTACCGCTGTGATACATTACTGTATAATTAGGACATGTTGTTTAAAACTGTCCAGTGGTTAGTAATGGTTGTAACTCTGATGTATAAATATAAGTGTACTGATACAGTTCTTCTTTTGTAAACTGTTATTATGTGATATTACATTTTTGATCCGCTGCAAATGTGGGGTTCCTGTGACTTGTTACTGTTTCTTCTTCTTTCCTTTTCTTTTTCTTTTCTAACTATCTGGAATTTTCGGGATCGAAATTTCTGGGTCGTTACATAATTCCTTATAAATTTTCAAAATTTCACATCCTTTCAAAATTTCAGACTTTCGTTTTTAAAAGACATATAATCTTATAAAAAATATTTCACTTTTATATATAGAATAAAATCATAGTTATCAAAATAATAATTTCGGTATAAAACAATTTCTAAAATACAAACAAAACCCGATTTTCAAAGGATGATTTAAGAATGGATTTCCAAACAAAGATAGAGATACAAATTAGAGGGACTCTAATCAAATAGAATTTTGATTCGAAGATAGGCTCGATCGGCGATTAGGTAATTAAATTACAGAAATAGAAGATGGATATGCTTACATAAATTGCGGGCAACCTTAACCGAGTCAACCGTGACTTCAGGAATATGAGCGATGTGGAATTCTAAGGCAAATCGACATTCGATCGCCAGATATAGAATTCGGCATAAGCAGAGATAGCAGCATCTAAACCGAGGGTATATAAATCTTCGATGAATCGATGCTACTGTAAAGGAGTTTCACCCCTTTACAAATCATGCAATGGAGCTATGGGATACTCTAGAATTTAGAAAACACGAATAGGGAAAGACAAGAAGGGATTTTGGAACCGAGGGACATTCCAAAATTCAAAGGAACTTAATCAAGAGAAAGGAGTTCAAGCTCGAACGAAAATGGTTCTGTAATTAAATTTACCATACATGCTAAATTTGCCTAGAGCCAAAGCTCTGATACCAACTGTAATGACCTGATATTTTCAACCATTAGCATCCGCACATGTCCGACTTGAATTGCTCAAAATATCAAATTGTTAATTTAAATTTTGAAAAAACTTAACATATACAGTAAATAAATCAATCATAAAATCACAGACACAGAGTAATACAATAATATGCAGCGGAATCAACAAATAGTAGTTCATGAAGCTACTATATAATCATCAGAGTTAGAAATAAAATACAGCAGAATGTCTCGAATACGGTGAAGTCTCCAATGCAACAGATGACTTCTCTGAACAAATCAACTGGAAAAGATGAAAGCTAAAACGATAGTTGGGTCTCCAAGCGAAGCTCCAAACTCCAAAGGTGAGTCTCAAATGTTGTATCACTCAGTCTGACTCAAGTGTAAAGCAAAACACAAAACACTCGAGTCAGGATTTATATTCTTATATCAATAAATCACACTCAAGTGAAATAACAACTTAAATACTGGTAACTCATAGGATGTTTGGGATAACCATCCTCTAAGGATCCGTGGAATTAAGGACAATGTAGAAATATACACTATACACCGTGGTCATTTCAAATTAATTTAAAACTTCAAAACCAGAGTATCATTTCCATTATATATATATATTTCCAAATTTTATCATTTTCAAAGTTACGATTCAAATCAACTCAATTTCCAAATTCAAATTTAAATAAATCTCAATTCAACAAATTTCAATGCAATTAAGTTCCTAATAAACAATTGCAAATTATATCGATTTCTAATGTAGAAACAAATCTCAAAATAAACCATTTAAATTCCAATATATTTCAAAGCTTTAATATTAACATTTTTAAAGCTAAATTTAATAGTTTCATATATCCTAATTTAACTTTATTATTATTTAGTCTTGAAATATTTCCTCATTAAAATTCAATATCGTTTAAGTAACATCTTTCTAAGTATCTCCTTTAATTTATTTTAACATGGATTCATTAAGTCACTTAAATCCAAAAATCCAGTTAAAATCATATCTTTAAATTTCAATTTCCATAATTCCAAATCGATGTTTATTTACTAAAATTCTTCATTACATACAATTTCAAATACATTTAAATTTATCTTCCCAGCATTAACTTATTCAAATTGTTACCAAAATCTATAAATATAAGTACTTGAGCATATTATATTTATTAAACCAATCTACATTTAATTAAATATTATTATTAAATCTATATATTATATTTCCATTTATATATAATATTTAAGAATCAATATTTATCAAAATCTTATATTTCTTCCCAAAACCACAGAAATTATTTTCAAAATATTTATATATGGACCAACGGTGTTTGTATATAATTTCTTATCGTATGGTCAAGTGATGCGGATATTTATCATTTCAATCCGTAAAATATATATATATATATATATATATATATATATACGGGTAGATATCCTTTCTACCCGTAATCCCAATTTCAATTCAATGAAAATCGCTTGGGTCTATCATTTCAACCCATAACGAAATTCTCCTATTCTAAAGTCCGTTCGGGTATGTATCATTTCAACCTATAGTGAATTTTTTACTAACAGGGAACTTGCAGAGTGATAACATATATGACAATAATAATAACGGGCATATATCACCAATAACAATATAATATAAACAACAGGATATGGTGTCAGATCCCATAGGTGAACAATTACATATAAATGCATATCATACATATAACGATTTAAACAATTAACAATTAAATTTTAGCAACATATTTCAATTGTCGTTCCAGTTGAAATTAAACTTAATAGATAAAAGAACGTAATCGTGAGTGATTGCTCATCTTTCGAGGCTGGAGCGATTTATCACTGAAATGGGTTACGAATCCAAGCACGAATTTCAAAGTAAAATCTGGATTGGCACGATTTCGACGAACAAAGCTGATATTTAAAGATGTTGATGGGAACAAATCAGAATCAACACGATAGAAGCAACAATGATATATAATAATAATAATTATTATTAGCCATGGAATAAATATTTAATTTTAAAACAAATATCAAAATAACACACACATATATATATATATAATTAAAACCAATGTTTTAAATTAAACACATAGATTAAAAATCAACATATATACATAATATGTTAAAAATTATTACTTATATAAACGAATAGATATACAGGCAAATACATAAATATATGTGTAACCTATATACAAGTTATATCTTTAGAAATCAATATTTAAATTACAATCTATATAATTTGCTAAAATTGTTACAAAACTAATTCATATACTAAGAAAATTTAAATGTATACCATAACTTTATTTTTAAAAAACAACAAACATAACATATGATATACCTTACTTATCTTATATATGTAAACTAGTTAGAACTTTATATAATATATATATACACGGTGCATACGTTTTTAACATCGCTATTATATAAATAGTATATTATCTTTATAAAAGACATATTATATATAAGCTAATATTATACAAATTTATAAAATCAGTATATATCAATACAGCATATGTACAAAATATCCTATACATAACTTTTATAAATAGCAAAATATCAAAATATCATATATGCATATATATACAGATCATCACGTACTACAATATATAAACCATACTACATGATACAGATAACCAATATGCAGACCATAAATAACGAAATGTGTAGACAAGATGTATATATGCAGTCTACACACTAATTTCATGTAGGTACTATAAATATACCCAAACTCAAGTATATATGAACTCAAAATCAATAGTTATCATATAATATCAGTATACTTAATTTGAAATGATGTTTATTTGTACCCAACAGATGGTGCACATCAGCTGATGTAAACTGACTGTGTATGACAAACAGCTCATAACAACTTGTATAACCTATACATTATAACACACTTTCAAATCTATGTATTAAATATTATGTATTAAATATCAATGTTTAAAAAAAATCAAGTATATTATCATAAAAAAATATTGTAGCTCTTCTGACTCGACCTTCGAAAATCGGCACCGAATACGACACTCGTATTCCAATGCCGCAGATCCAAATGTCGAATCTGGTTCGACGAAGCTTATAACATAATTAAGTATAACAACACAGCGGAAGAAAAGAAATGAATATCATTGATACACCGCATTTAATACAACAATGACACAATATGCATCAATATCAGAGATACAAAATAACAATGCTACAGAAGAAAACAAAAAGTCAAGAGATAATTCCAATATCAAACTGCACTCCAATCCAATGCTCCAAAGCAAAAACCCCAAACCATTAGCTCGAACCACCATCAATTTGCACAAAGATAAGCAAGACTGGTCCAGTGAATCCAAAGACTCCAACATCCAAGATTCCCAGAGAATTCCAAAGAGAATGCTGAAAGCTAGAGAATCGATATATATGTCTACTATTTGAAAAACCCAACTCTAGACTGCCCGTGAGGAAAATAATGGGCACCTTGAGTTTAGGAAAGGAATAATAAACTTTGTGTCAGTCATGGGACTGGTGTGAGAAAACGAAAACAGTTTTATTTTTTAAAAAATATATTTTAAACTTACAATCCGCAATGCTTTTGGAAAATGAAACTACCATAAGGGCTTCCGCCACACACACAATGCAATCGCACACTTGGGGAAGATTTCTCCTTATGATAGTCAAACATGCTTGATACGCGAAAACCATTGAATATTATCATTATTGCATAGTGGAAAATATTTTGAAAGTATAATATTAATCTTAGCCAGCTTACGTACCATTATAGTATGCCTATTATATCAACCATGTTAGATGGCAGGTTCTAAAGCTAAAACCGTAAAGGGCTCGTATTTGGATGATTGGATTTTCAACAAATGGTCGGGCAAAGGAACTTCCCATATAAAATGGAACGCCTCTGGAGTGACGTTCCCGAGAACCTAACCGGATCTCTGCTACACAAGGCCGGGTTACCTTTGTAACTAGGTAACTACTGACACGAGTATGCCACCTCCCGGTTGTTACCAACCTTTATCCGAAGCGCTTCCCAACTGACAACCACAAAGCAATAAGTTAGAAGCAAACACAAAGTAAGTATCTGGGCTCCATACCATGATCCCACTTATAATCCAGAAGGAAATGGACATACCCTTAAATAACCTTGCTGCCACGATTCCTGTTTTGACCATACCGGGTTGTGAGGTTCGACAAAGTCTCGTCCACAAAGCTACGTTTTTTCACAGAACCATGCTTCGATCAACAAATGATCAGCAGCACTCAACATGCCACACCACCAAATTGGGAGTATATCACTAATAACCGTCAACTACATAACCTCTGAGCTCGTACATCTTAGAGAAGGGTGTTAAGCTAAGAGAATAAATTCTCCGCCACCAACAGATGTGTATTTGAAAGAAATCAGCTTTATATCTCAGTTTGAAATGTCAGACATACAATCCATACAAGTCTTTTCTGGGTTTGAACAGAACCGAAGGCACTTCCTAAGAATTCCTTGAAAATCCGAATAATTTCTAGTCACGTCCGGACTCCCCATCACAATGGGTGATCAAATCTCTATATCGGGGACCAGTCGGTGTAGAGACATTCGAATGGGTCATCCTTTCGCTTTCGAAAGTATCCGGTCTTCACCATCGGTCTTCTAATGCTATCCATATCGTCATATCATTATTCGAAATGGGTTATATGACACAAAAGTCCTCTTCCGGCTAAACCGAACAATGAGCGCAATATTTAAAATCGTATGGATAATGGGATTTCAGTTAAGTCACAACTTTAAAACCTAAAAATTTTCTTTCAAATGGTTAAACAAATTACCATTTCCAATCTTTTAAACAAAAAGATTCATTTCAAAAACCTTCAATGGTTTAAACAATTTCCACACTTAAATCTTTTAAACAAAAGATTCATTTTAAAAAATCCCCTTTAAATTTAAAACAAGGTTCACAAATCTTTTACAAAGATTCATTCATAGCCTTTCAAAACAAATCCGGTTTCAAATTTGAAATCTTTTTATCATAATTATTATTTGAAACCACTTGTTTCCATTTCGGAAAACCCGATTATAATTGCACATGTTAAGGTTTTTCAAATATAAACTTGGGTTAAATTCAAATTCCCAAACCAATACTTTTCAAATGGTTAAAAACCTATATAAACACCATTATAACTTGTATAATCTTTTTAAACCAAAATTTCCAAATTTGTTGAATTCAGTTTCAAATATTGAATTCAAACGCAAAATAAAAATATTTCAAATTTCAAACTAAATCAAATTATTTAAAATAATTTTTATCTTCAAAAACTCCTTTATCAAATACTTTTCCAATTTAACCCAATTTCATTTCCAAAATCATTTGGATTCAAAATTCAAACTTTAAAACCATTTCAAAATATTAAATTCAAATATTTGTGACTTAATTGATTTCCACGTGAAATCCATATTTGTGTGTATAGTGTGGTTCAAGGGTTTTATACACAATAGTGCAACATCATCATCACAGATTCAATCAATATCGATAGGCGGTATAACCCATAACGCTTATTTTTATTCACAGTTCCACAGATAAAATAAATTTATCAATCACAGAGATTCATCATTACAATTTGATGTGGGCTTCGGATAACCAACTGGAATCCGACTCCCTGTCGCATCGAAGTTTAATTGCCGTTTACGGGCAAAAAGGGATCTTCGTATTCATACAACAGCATATTCATCACAGATATAACAGTTTAGCACAAGCATTACGTAGCATCACATCACATATCAAATATATCAATCCATCACATAGGATCAAATAACAATCAAACATCTATAATTAAGATGAATAATTTGGGTGATTTTTAAATTTAACAACTACATAATTTCTTTCATTACTAATTTTTAATCAACGGTTATTATCATTTATTGCAATTGATTAAGTTTTAATCACTTTCATTAATTAATCATTTCTTTAATCAAATATCTTAATTAATTAAACCTTTACTGTAATTAATTAAATCCTAACCACTTATTGCTTAATTAGTTACTTTAATTAATGAACCTTTAATTATTTATAATTAATTATCCATAATTGATTATCATTCTTCATTTATTTATTTAACTTTAAATTAATTAACTACCCCTGCATTAATGATCTTAATTCAAAAATTAATCACATTAATTAATTCTTAATAATCCTAAGTTAATGACCTTCATTAACCATTAACAAATCTTTAATTATTTTTCTAATATAATTAACGAAGATTAATCATTATTAATTACAAATTAAATTATCCATAAAACTCATTAATTAATCTCTAATTATTTAATTAATCAAGTGCTAATCTATAACTTAATTAATTGTTAATTACTTGATTAAAAAATTTCAAATCATTAATTTAAAATCAAATCTTATCAAATTAATGATTTCTTAATTACAAATCAATAAATTTTTAATTAACTTACTTAAATATTCAATTAATTAAATAAAACCCTAATTATTTAATTAATTAATTATCTATCTTAATTAACTTAATTTTTTTTTATAAATCATTAAGTCCTAATTAACCTTAAGATAAACGTAAATCTTATTAGTGATTTAATTATCATTAACAAAGTAATTTAAAAAAACAAATTGCTTTTAAATTTCCTTTAAATTCCATTTTAAATTAAGATTTAAAATGAAATCAATTTTAACTTAAACAAAGTTTAACAATTCACAACCTTTTAATTACATGTTAAAGGATTACTTATCTTCTAAGGGAAATTTCAAATTGGTTAAAACCCATATTCAATTTAAATCAATTTCAAATAAACTTTAAATATTTCAAGTTGTTTTAAACATTTTAAATTCAAAAACTTAATTTTATTTCAAACTAGAATTCAAATCATGGTTTGAATTCAGATTCAAACTTAAATTAAAAAGCCTGTTTAAATCTTATATTTCAGATTTTAAAACATGTTAGAAAATACTTTAACATTCAAACTTAATTACAACATTTGAATTTATAAACTTTATTTTCTTTTCAAAACCTAAGGTTCAAGTTCAATTTGAATTCAGATTTAAAATTCAGGTTCAAACTTAAATTTAAAATCCTATTTAAATCTCACTTTCAGATTTTAAAACACTTTTTAAAATACTTTAACAATTTAAAGTGGTTAAAACATTTCATTTTTTTATAAAAACTTATTTATTTTAAAAAGTAGAATTCAAAATCATTTGAATTCAGATTAAACTTACTTCAAAACTCTTGTTTACAACATGCTTTGCTTCTTCTTTTTAAATTTAGTTTAAATTTTAAAACTGGCAACTGTCAGGTTCCCAAAACCTGAAATAAAACTTACCCGAGCATATACAAATTTTACTTCGAGTCATGTCTCACTTGACTTTAGGTAAAACACTGCAATGACTCGAGTATTTACTCGAGTACCGTACCCTCACCAAAAATTCCCAGATAATCAAAAAACTAAGAGCACCGTGCATGTGCACGGTGGCTCTGACCATCATCGGTCAACTTCTACAACATCATCACATCAGAAAACAACCTCGCGCAACATTGCGAACATCAGATCATTGACAACAATCTCGAAATTGAATTCGAGTGTTTAACCCAAAACTGTACATGAACGAAAACCTGGAACAGGAACTAAAACCACCACCTCAAACCTGAAACATCCTCGCCAACGAATCCTCGACCACTAGAGTTGTTGAAACTCCGCCCAAGCCTTCGCCTACCTCCATGCTTCCATCCCCTTGAGTTTGGTTGAACTAGATCAACCAGAGCAGACGTGCCAAAACAAAATACACAGCCTGGTTAAAACTAGGGTTACAGACTCAAATCCACCTCGCGCTCCTCCAAAACGATTTGATTAATCTTCCTGACATTTTTCCTATGACCAGCATACACCTTGCAACCACCAGCCTTGACCTCGATGACGATCAACCCTCCGTTCATCGGAATTTGATGAAAATAAGGTTTTCATTTAACTCAAGAATTCAAATGATTTTCAAATTTAAAAATCTTGATTTTATTGTCTAAATTCATATTTTAGCAATACTAATCAAATTGTATAATTAAAACACACCACTATGAACATTAAATTTTTGGTTATTTTTGATTTTATACTGAACCCCAATTTCCAAAGAAGTGATTAACAATCCTGTTTGTTTTTATTTTAAAAATTTGAATTACCTAGTTCGCATCTCTTTTTCTTCAAAGATCGAAGCCTGAATTATTTTATATTTTGAGGTATGTTTTTTTATACTATGGATCATACTTGCCTGAAAACAACAGAGGTGCATATATATATATATATATATATATCACAGACATGCACAACTCAATTGATTCACACATAAAAACCCATATGAACTTGCAGATATATACACTCACATTCAGACAATATTCCAAATTATTATCATCAAGAATATTATGTTTAAAAAATAGAGTTTTCTCACTATGTTAATGAAGAACAAAGGCTTGATAATGTTGAATTTTTGCTGCTTTGTTACAGGCCTTTGAATTTGAATTTTCCTGGCTTGAAACTGTTTTGTTTGAGATGGTCTTACATAGTTTTGCAAACTGTTCTTGCCTTCAGGTTCTTTTTTTTCTTTTTCTGTTTTGACTTGAGTTTGATTTCCACATCTGTGTAATTTGATTTAGTTGCATATTAGCACGTCTGATCTGTATTTGATTGAACTATCCTACTGAGTTGAACCTGATTTTGAAATGTGAGAAAACATGCAATGTTTTCTTCTTTTGGTTTCTTTTCTAATTTTACTTTATAGGTTTGTGTTTTTGAGAAAACTTTGTCATTTCTTATCTTTGGTTTCTTTTTTTTTCAGGTCTGGTTATTTCTTTGTTTTATATGATTTTCATATTTAAATTTTTAAAAGAAAATTTTGTTTTGCCACTTGTTCTATTTAGTGTTAACACTTGTCTATGCATGATTTAAAACTCCTACACTTGTTGAAATATAAAAATTTTATGTTTATATCCTTTTGTTAAACTAAATTATAAATTTTGTTTAAGTGCTTTATTAATATTAAATTAAAATTTATAGTTTAAACCTTTTTCCATAAAATTATTTACAATTTTTGTTTTTAAACCTTGTTTTATTTTAATTTACAAATCATGTTTTTCATGTTTTCTTACTTTATTTTCAAAAGATAATTTCAATTACTTATACTTATATATAAAAGTGCATATTTACAAAAAATTAGAAACAAGATTTCATTAGTTTCAAATATAAAATTTTCTTCAAGTCCAATTAATTTCAATTTCACATTTTCAGATCATAATCTATTTATAAAATATTCACTTTTGAACTTCAAATCAAAAATATTTATTTAATATAATTTGGAAAACAAATCTTTATTAGTTGAAAATATAATGTAAATTAAATGGAAAACAAATCTTGTTATTGAAAATATAATGTTTATTAATTGAAAATATAATTTAAAATAAATTTATAAATATAAATAAACAACAGAACATATCTTTTATTAATCTTAAAACTTTATAATTCTATTTATAAACTAAAATATTTATTTATCCCAGAAATATCTAATTAAGTCATAAGTAGATTCACAATTTAATTTCCAAAAATTAAATTAGTTATCAAATTATCTTGGATAAAATTCAAGGATGTTACAAATATTCATGTAATATATATGCAGACCTTGGTGTAAACGCGACATAAATGTGTCTACAAAAGACAATATGTAACCTACATAGTGCACGCAACCCGAGACGTGATATACATGCAGCAAAATATAACTTTTATACTAAGATGTAATAAAATCGAACGTATGCATCATATAAAATTCAATATCATATCTTCTTTTGTATACCGCAATATGTATATACCCTTCAACACATTAACATATATAATGGTTTTATTGAAATCATATATATTATTTAAAATAAAACTGAAACATCTGTTACAGATAAATACCATATACCTAACACAACTTTCATTCAACTAGAACAACCTACAAATATTATGAGACAAAATCAAAATATAAAATATGCACATGCTACAATACTAGAAACTGATATATTATCATATTCATAAACAAATATACTTTTCATATAAGCCATTGTATATATTATACCTATATTTATATACTATAACAACAGATTAAAACTTACAAAACCAAGGAAAAAAAAGAAGGAAATAAATTTATTATAAAGCCATTACCTGATGTATGAAGCACACGCAATATAGAAGGAAGATGAACATATGCAGTGAAAATTTGTGAACGCGAGTTGAAATATATATAGGGAAGTTCGCTCAAACGAGGGATGCAATCAACTGACGTGGTAAGGGAGATATTGCATGGTTTTGAAATTTAAACAAAAGTAATTGCGTGATTTAGGCGAAAGAAAAATATGGCAAGCAAAAATTGATTTGGAACGTTTCAGTGTTAATCAAAGAATTTATACCTATTTAAAATAATAAAGCAAAAGGAAGCGAAATAAATTTTCCCCCGTGAATGGCAACGACAGTCAAAAATTTTCTTCCAAAAATCGCAGCTACTGGTTTGTTTCTAGTAGCTAAGGTATTAAATTGAGAAGCGTGTGATAGATGCAAAATTTTAATTGAAACTTATGCTTAAATAATTAACAAAAGTAACGTGATTAGAAACTATTCCTTTCCTATTTATTTATTTATTTATTTAATATATAGTTAGTACAATATACGCTAAATTTATAACAAAAGTAACGTATCTAAATTTATACGTTACTTATTTATTCTCTACCTATTTTTAGTAAAATATATGTTTTAAAGAATATTCATTAGCTACATACCATTTATATGCTAACTAAATAAATCAAAACGGATATAACGTTCAAATTAAACGTGTATTTTAAATAGCCTATTTATACTCTATTAACTTTAAAAGTTATTACTTAATTAACTTTTGATTTGTTTACATTGGTTTGATTTACTTAACATTTAACAAATAACAGATGTATATACGTAAAAAAATGTTGAATTTATCTCCTATATATTATTCAATTTAAAATTTTATTTATAATCAATTAAATAAGAAACAAATGTGTATACGTATAAAATTTATTTCTTTTATAGAGTATTAATTACTTGATTTAAAGGTGTATAACAAATTTTTAAAAGGAAAAAAGTGGAAATAAAATGTTATTACCAATATATTCAGTTAAATTAAAGTATTTGGAAGTTAGAACTTAAAAGATTTAAATTCCAATAAATGTTAAACTTTAACAAAAAATAAGAGTTATAGAATTGTCTTATATTAATAAAATTTTGGTGACTATTTATAATTAAATTTTAAAAAAAATCAACTTTTTTGTAAATTAAAACACCAAAGTTTATAAATAAGAGAATAAAATACATGTTAGAATTTTTGGCTTGTTACAATGGTCGAAATAGGAAAGATGCGGCAAGGTTATTTGGGGGTAGCGCCCCCTTAGGGTATGTCCATTTCCTTCTGTATAGAAGTGGTATCATGGTATGGATCCCTAATACTCAACTTATGTGGTTGCTGCAAACTCATTGCTTTGTGGTTGTTGGTGTCGAGACCTCGGATAAAGGTCGGTTACGATCGGGGTACTCGTGTAGTAGTTACCTAATTACATAGGTAACCCGGCCTTATCTTGGCAGAGATCCGGTTAGGTTCTCGGGGTGTCCCTCCAGAGGCGTACCCATGTGGCCCAGGAAGTTTCTTAGCCTGACCATCTGTTGGAAATCCAATCACCAATACGTGCCCTTTACGATTGCAATTGTATAACTTGCCATTCTTAAATGGTAGCTATACCAGGCATAGTATAATGGTACCTATGCTGGCTAAGATTAATATTATACTTTCGAAATGTTTTCCACTATGCACTAATAATAATATCAGAAGGATTTCGCATATCAAGCATGTTTGACTATCATAAGGAGAAATCTCCCCCAAGTGTGCGATTGCAATGTGTGAGTACCTGGAGGCCTTATGGTAGTTTCATTTTCCAAAAAGCATTGTGGATTTCTTTTAAATTCTTTTGTTAGAGATAAGCTATTTTTGTTTGCTCACACCAGTCCCATGACTGACCTGGAGTTTATTGTTCCCTTTCTAAATTGTAGGTGCCCATAATTTTCCATACGGGCAGCCTAGAGTCAGGTTATCATTATTCTAGAGCAAAGTCTAGAGATATGCTGTGGAGATTTGGATGCCAAGCTGGATGGCGGGACATATTACTTTAGTATTACCCGCTGTGTTTGGTTTGGTGCAAGTTCAGTTTCATGTGGACAAGTTATAATGATTGCCATTATTGTGTTGTTGTAAACTCTGATAATGTGACGTATAAACTGATATAGTGCTTTGTTTAAAAGATTATTCATTTATCTATTATATGTTGTTCCGTAGTGAAATGTGAGATTCTTTTATTGTTTTCTGTTCTTCTTCTTTAACCATAACGGTTCGGTTTTTCGGCATTCGACTATGCTGCATTTGATACAGTTGACGTATTGATGTCGATTTTCGGTCGTTAAAAAATTGGGTCGTTACACGAGTAAGGTAGCTCTTAGAGGGATAATGGAGTAAGCTTTTATCCTTGCCATAAGATGGCCATAGTAAAGCATCGAACAAGCCCCTGTCTGCACTGCAAAAGGGCCAAGGTAGGGCGCCTCCTGGAGGGAGGTTGGAAAAGTCCTTGGTTCCAATCTCTAAGATGAGAAAACCAAGAGCACTGGACAACAATGGAATAAGACGTCCATGCCCAAGAAGAGGCTCGCTAGACAATGTACTAAGACATCCAGGCCCAAAAAAAGACACATTCTATGATGGAATGAGATGTCCAAGTCCAAGACGAGGCACATTCAGCAATAGACTAAGATGTCTAATCCCGAGAAGAGGCTCATCAGATAATGAACTATGATGTTAAAGCATGAGAAAGAGGCATTTAAAATTACGGAATAAGACGTCCAGGCTCAAGAGATAGCCAGACAAATTACTTTTATACAAGACCTGAAGGGTTAACACATAAAAGGAATATAATAAGGCTCTGCTTGTAAAACTCGAATCTGGTTTTTGGGACTTCCATTTCTAAACATCATCTAAAAATAACCAAATCTAGGTTTTGGGTCTCCTAAACCAAAATTTCATCCTTTATACCCGAGTATAGGTTTTAGGTCCTCCATATCTAAATGACATCGACTAATACCCGAATCGAGGTTTCAGGATATTTATTTCAGAACTTCGCTATTTAATACTCGAATCTATGTTTCAGGTCTCTATTAACCACTGATTATCTTTATATACCTAGATCTGGGTATTAAGACAATTACTTATTCGAACCCTAATCTGGGTGTGAAATTAGGGTGTGAAATTTTAGTAATGGAATTCTATCACAAATGCCCGAATCTGGTTTAAGGAATACTATCATGAAGATCACTGTAAAGAGTTTTTGAATAATATTTTGGGATTTCTAATTTACTAAATACCATAAATTCTAAGAAATGGGTAGAAGGATTTCTACTTCCAAAATTCAGATGGCGATTTCTGAATTTAGTTATTTACTAAATACATCTTAAAGGGTTTCATTCCAATAACTATTTCCTTTGATAAGGCATAATTTTCTATCAGCAAATTTCACTTATTCCAGCCAAATAGTTGAAATTAAATTCTCGAACATTTCTCATCATGAGTGAAGATGGGATTTAATTGTTTGATACAGATTATCTCTCGTTCAATTAACAAGATGATTTGTTTAATTTAAACAAACAATATACATAGGCTGGTATGTCAATTTCAAGCTTTCAATTAGAAATGTTGCTTGCTTCATACTTTTTAGGGAAGTCATCACAATGAAGAGAAATGAAAGATTTTGCAAATTCGGAAGTAATGAATGATCAATCAAAAAGCATGTAACAACTTCTATCTAGAGGCCCCAATCTAAACACTACAGATGCTACAGTCATCTATAGTATTAGCTTCCGGCGACTAAATATGACTGTTAATGGTATTTATAATATCAGAAGCACTTGAATATTAAACAAAACACAGATTCAAAAAACTTTTACTTCATTACATTTAAAACAGTTGTTCCATATTCAACTTATAGAATACCAATACGTTCCCAAGCACAGATAAAATATGTTTATTACAAAATATGCTAAGAGCGGTATAGAAGTTACCCCCTTGGATGATCAGAGTCATAGAGTCACAATAAACTTCATACAAAACACAGAGGAAATATTTGAAAACATAAAACAAGAACTGCAACTCCTAATAGTTATCTATTTGCTTCCTACAAGCCTCCGATAGCCTTATTCATCATCCTACTAAAATCTGAGAAGACCTTAACCCCTAAGCTTACTAAAATTAATTTTGGGCACTCAAGAGTTTATGGGGAAAGCATAAACTTCGAGTCAGACATAAAGCTTGGTGTGAATAATACTATACATCCTGAAATATATATGTTAAGTGAAACCATGCCACTTAGCGGAACGGATTTCCCTTCACCAACACCCGTATAAAATGTATATTTGCAAAACTTTTTCCTGCAATCAAAACTGATCAAACACTATAAAGCATCAATATTCAAACATACATAGACATCAGGTAATAATGAACTATCTGTTCAAACATATAAGTTTTGTTCATATAATTTTTAACCTTTAGAGGACTCGGACCTACCAGACAATATAATCAAAATTAATCTAACACCCGTGAGCTATTCTTCTTTTTGATTATCTATCCTTAACTATTTCTCAAATACGTCACTTCAGACGGTCTATTCTTAACTATCTGTTAATACTTCTCTTCTAGATGGTCTATCATTAACTTAACCATCTCCTAGGTCTTCCCGATCCTAATGTTTTTTCGGGCTTACCAAATACCTATCTGCATACAACATATATTCCTTTCGGTGTGTTGTAACAACCCAAAATTTAAGCTATAATAATTAATTAAAGAATTAATAAAATAATAAATAAGTTTATGAAATTTTTAGAATCAATCTAGGAGTTGCACTGTTGGGTCCGAGGTGATTTTCTGATCAATTCCATATATAACTTGTCAAAATCCGAGCTAGTATAGAGAAGTTACGATTGAAACATGAATTTAGAATTCAATAAACTTAAACGAAAAAATGACACCATAGGGATCGACCATTGCATTGGTCGAGTGAATCTATAGGTCGACCCTTAATGAAGTTAGGTCGACCCGCCTATGTTAATGAATGAAGATTCGTCCAGGTACGAGCTAACACGTCATAATTCAATTTTTAAGCGATCTTATGCATCCGTAGCTACATTCAACGGTTCCTAGTGAGCCTATAACGTGGTTGCACTAGATTTAATCTTCAGTTCCGATTTCTTGAGATCCCTAAGCCACACTATAAATAAGACCCTTGGCCTAGTTATTTTTCTCGATCATATTTTTTTCTAATTGGGTTCATTTCCTGAGGCTGAAACCTAAATAGAGGGTTTTCTAAGGAAAGGATCTTTTTAATAAAAATATTCTATGCCCTAGAAGTGGATCCAAGAAGGCCAAGGATTGGAGCTAAGGACCACATGTGAGTGTTTTGTAATTATTTTTGATTTTTAATTAATTTTTAATAATAGGGTTCTCAATAGTTGTAGTTTTTCTACAATTTTGAGACAATCTCTATGTAAGTTAATTTACAGTCCATTTTTAGGTATATTTCAAAAGATTTTACAGTCTATTTTATTCAGCTATTTTATTCAGTTATTTGTAATTATTTACAGTTATTAACGGTTATTTATAGTTATTTACATCTATTTTAAGTTGAAATTAACCTGTGAATGTTAGTTTCATTTTATTCCTTTTTGACGAGAATAAAATATTTGTAACAACCCGATATTTTCAGCCATTCGTATCCACACATGCTGGACTTAAATTGCTCAAAATACCGCATTGTAAATAAATTTGGATCAAATGAAATACAATTGCAGAATCACAGACACGGAAATATCAGAATAACTCGCAGCTGAAATTAAAATACCACAGTAGTTCATGAAGCTACTATAACAAACTCTTAAAAAAATTACAGAATATTAGTTTGAAAAATATATACAACAGAAATTTCAAATACATAGAAGTTTATAAATACCAGAGCTGAAATAGAAAAACTGAAACTGAAAGGGAATAGATAACTAGACAAGCAGAGCCTCCAGCGATTCCTAGCTCAAGAAAAAGAAATCCAAAGCTAAACTGTAAATACTCAGGCCGACCCGGGCGTAAAGTAAAATAAAAAACATTCTTGTCAGGACATATATACTTACATAATGTAAACCAACTCAAGTGAACTGTAATGGTAATGTACAATAACTTAAAGGATGCTTCGGATCGCCCATCCTTTAAGGATCAGTTAAACTATAAATTAAATACATCCCATGGTTAAAATTTCAAAATGGTATTTTATACTTCTAAATCAAATATCATTTAAAAATTCAATATCATTTCAAATTCAATTAAAATATTAAAATATCATATCTTTCCAAAACCACATTCATTTTATTTAATTTAAATACCATTTCAAATCACATTTTAAAATGGATTATATTTCAAATCAAAATATTCCATTTAAATCAAATAAATATTTCATTTAAACCAATTAAATACTCCATTTAAACCATTTAAATATTCTATTTAAATAATTCAAATATTCCATTTAAATCATTTAAAAATGAAGTTATTATATTTAATAATCAAATATTCAAATTCTCAAAAATTTAGCCTTTTCAAAGTTCATTTATCCACTTCAATTTATTAAAAAAACGAAATTTCAACTTTCGCAGCATTTAAAAAATGCTACGGTAAATTCACATTTGAAAACAATTCATTTTAACAAAGATGGCGTTTACAAAAAATGCTGTAATAGGTTTTAGTTTCAAATAAAGCTTTAGTTCAATTCTGCTACTACAGTACTTACAAAGTGTTATAATAGCCCCTATTTCATTTTTACTTATAGTTCATTGTATCAACTACAGCATTTACAAATGCTGTAATATCCTTTACTTAAGAAATGATAGCATTTTTGAAATGCTGTTAATTAAAATTCAACGTTTTCAATATAGTTTCATAAACAATTATATTTTTAATTTAAATCATTTTTAACTTATAAAAATCATAATTTCTCACTTTAAAACAATCTATTAAATACCTTTTAATTTATGATTTTATAAAGTGCAATTTCACAAATAATAATCAAATTTTAATAGTTCACTTATAAAAAATCAATGTACAATTTTATAACATTTCATTTACTTTACATTTATATTAAATTTACCATTTCATAAATTAAATTTAAATTCCATTTTATTTTTCTTAACTTAACTTTTAAATTTAAAACCTATTTCACATTTTCCAAGTTAAGTTATAATTCAAATTTCAATTTGTAACAACCCGGGATTTGCATTACCAATTAATAAATAAAAGTTAGGATTTTTATTTATTTTAGTGAAGCATAAAAGGATTTGGAATAACAAAATTTATTTGAAAAAGGCTATTTTAATTAAATGGGAAATATGGGATTTTAAAATGAGGATAAAATGTTGTTTTTGGAAAGTTAAATATTTTAGGAGAGATTTTAAAACGGGTTTGGATAAGAAAATGAGTTTTATAAACATATAGGAACACTTAGACTAATTTTTGGAAACATGTAAATAACTCTCTTTTTATTGGGTTACTAAACCTAGCCCAATAACCCACCCTAAACCTCCTCTATGAATTATCTCAAACTCTCCTAACCTCATTCATTCATCCCTAATCAAAACCCTAATCATTTCCTAAAGCTTTCTTAAGTAAAATGGCCTCTATCTTCATCTCCTTCTAATTTTAGCTTATGCAAGTCATTCTATGCAAAGTAATGCAAATACCCACCTCAAATCCGTTTTCATATCTTTCTAATTTCTGAAATTTATTTGGTAACACATGTTTTATGTGTTTTTTGATCTTATAGCCTCCTAATCATCTTTTGCTAACTTGGGTTGATGCTACAATAGTCTTTGTTGCTTTCTAGAGAGGTATATTGCTAAAAACCTATTCTAATATGTGTTGAATCCTCTTTTGATTTCAGTAATCATTTAGTAACACATGTTTTGTTATGTAACATGTGAATCATAGCCCTTTGATCATCTTTGCTTTCATTTTGGGTGTGCACATAAGGTGCTTGTGATATTGCTTCGTAAGGTAATGCTAAGCTTTGGCCCTTTGTTTCCTTTAATATAGTGTAGTAATCATTATATGGTAGTTTTTGATTGTTATTGGTGAAATTTAATGCCAAAAACTTGAAAAAAACGCCCCAACATCACCAAAAACAGCATTTTCAGCTGGCTGGAATGCTTCAGCCTGAAAACAGGCTGAAACAGTGGTCTGAGTGCACCAGGGCGGGCCTGGGTTGCACCCAGGCTGCTGCTCGGGCACAGCAGGTAGCCCGGTTGGGCTAGCCGGTAGCAGGCCAGCCCTAGTGGGCTGGCGCGAAATTTCAGCGCGCAGGCGCAGGGCCCGCACGACTCGGTGGCAGACGCGGGCCAGCCCGCGCCCCCACTTCCCCAGCCCGCATGGGCTGGGGGCTTGGCAATTTCCCCCCCGGCCCATGTGGGCTGGGGGGGGGTTTGTATTTCTCCCCAGCCCGCATGGGCTGGGGCTTGCCAAATTCCCCCCAGCCCATGTGGGCTTGGAGGGGTTTCTATTCCCCCCCGGCCCATGCGGGCTGGGGGAGGGGGTTTTGTATTTCCTCCCGGCACATGCGGGCTGGGGGGGTTTGTATTTCTCCCCAGCCCGCATGGGCTGGGGCTTGCCAAATTCCCCCCGGCCCACGCGGGCTGGGGGGGTTTGTATTTCCCCCCGGCCCATGCGGGCCGGGGAGGTTTGTATTCCACCCCGGCCTATGCGGCCTGGAGGGGTTTGTATTTCTCCCCAGCCCGCATGGGCTGGGGCTTGCCAATTTCCCCCCCGGCCCATGCGGGCTAGGGGGGTTGTTGTGTCTCCCCAGCCCATGCGGGCTGGGGCTTGGCTGAACCAGCTGCACCGCGTGGTGCAGCCTGGTTCACAGAAACGGGATGCACCATACGGTGCAGCCGGCTTCTATGCAATGGGCTGCACCCATTGGGTGCAGCCGGGTTCCGACCCTCCGGTTGCACCATTTTGGTGCAACCGAGTCCGGCTTGCACCATTTTGGTGCAACCGATTCCGGCTTGCACCATTTTGGTGCAACCGCTTCAAATTGATCGTTTCTTCGTCGAACTTTGGTTCACAAACATTCGGAATATTTTTTCCAACACGAATATTGGTTTTCAGTGATTTTTCTGATTTATCGATTTCTTTGAGATTTGTCTCTAGATTTCGTACACGGGTTTTATGAACTATTTCAAAAGGATTTTTCACTCCTAAATGGATTTCGAAATTATTTTATAATGTTATTTTTAAATTATTAAACTATTTACTCCATAATAGGAGAGTTTTCAAAAGCCGTTTTAAAGTGATTTCAAAACCAATTATAAATCTATTTCGCACCATTATTTTCTATAATAAAAATCTCACACTCACTTTTTAGCACGTCGAGCGAAGTGGGAAGGTGCTTAAACGTTTAGGAAATCTCCGGCCTATGGAACCGTGTGTATTTTCTTTCCGACTAATCCCCGACCTATTCGATTGATCGTTTTGACCTTTGGGTCTTGTTTACCGATGATACGAGGTGGACATTTTATTGTTTGGAGTGTGAGCTTGCTATTGGATAGTAAACCGTTTAGTGCGAATGTGGGGTATGAGACTCATTGTTAACACTTTACGGGTTCCTCTCCAAGAAGTTTGTGACACATTAGCCTACGGACGGCCAGTACTGGACCTCTGGGTCACCACGCCTTTGGGCATCCGTCTATGGACACCTGCTCCATGGAGCAGTTTTTCGACATGTGCCTCTGGGCCTTTATCCTTCTGGGAAGGATCTCGCCGTCTCGCGCGTTCCGCATCTGTGCGAGTGATCGATCACAACCCTACAGAACATAGCAATAACGACTCTGGTCGGTGCACGTGCTATACTTGTATTATCTGATGATTTTTATATCCATTCAAGTACTGCCATTCGGAGTTGGTTCTATGGAACCATACGATGTAAGTGCGATTACCTTGTGGATTCACAATGTCTTTGGACACTGATTTACAGTATTCGATTACGTTGACTTTTCAGTATGTCCCTATTGCTCTTTGGAGCATCGATCTTTGCTTGGGCATTGATTACAGACCCTGGTCACTCTTGGGATTATTGCCTATGGGCAACTTTATATAGCTTTAGCTATGCCGATGATATGAGGTGATTTTATTTATTCAACACTTTGGTGTTGATATTCTTTTTGGAGATTTTTACTGTTTATAGATGATTGGGGATCGTCATTTTATTCATGTGGTCCATAATACTCTCCTCTTCGGAGAAGTACTGTTTTATTCATGTACTGCATTCTTATATATCTTAGTTATTACTAATTGTTTAGCTAGCCTGACCCGAGTGTTTTCGCTCGGATCAGACCGAGTTGTTTCAGGTTAGGTCTCTGGACTTAGCTTCTGTGCTTCCGCTTGGACATTATCTGCTATGCTGATAGATAGCTCTTTACATGTGTCCACTATTTTGATACTCTGATTATTCAGTCTCTTATGTACATATTTTTGACTCACATGTGTGAGCGGTGGGTTGTATCCACTTTCTTTACATTTGGACTTGTATTGACGATATGATGTACTTATGCTCTTAGACTGTTCTGTGATGGATATATTATCGTTGTTATTATGTTTGTTCTGAATCTATTTTTTTAGCCATTGTAGTTTCGTTATAAATATCTACTGGATATGTCGAACCACTTGAGAAAAGAAAACCACCTATTCGACGTATTCAGTAGTTAGTTATAGCTTGATTACATATGGTCGCTTCCATGGTCGCTTCCATTATACTCTATTCTACATTCTAGTAGACGGTATTACTCCGTAATAGTCTTTACTAGAGTGGGTCTCGGAGTGGGGCGTTACAATTTGGTATCAAAGCTTGGTTCAGAGCTAAGTGTAATAAACACAGAACAGTAACACTTAGTACAATACATCCTAGTATGATTCAAATATTACAATGCCCTTTCCTCATGACATTGGATAGATAAGTTAGGAATATGTTTAGGGATACATTTATATTCCGTAGTATTCCATTTGAATTATCTATCTTTGAATCATGATTAAATCGTATCTTATCTTATCTTTCAGTATGGTTAGGAGAGGTAGGAACCTCCGTTCTGCTGATGCTGGACAGTCCAGCAACCCTCACCCAGAGGGCATATACATGACCACGGACCAGATCATGGAGCTGGTTCGTAACTCTCAGTCGTACTCTCAGTCTCCTGCACCAGTTTCTGATGCACCACGCAAGTTTGCTTTTGCACGTCTATGCAGCGACTTTATTCATCTTGGAGGGAAGCCGTTCAATGGCTCCGAGACTGTTCTTGAGGTCCAGGCTTGGATCAGAGTTTGCGAGCGTAATTTCACTCGCATGACCCTTCCTGACCATGACAGAGTTCTTGTTGCTTCTAGCCATCTTGAGGGACGTGCCTTGGATTGGTACGAGCTCCTTATTTCTGAGACCGATGAGGCCACTCTCACTTGGGATCAGTTCCGAGAGCGCTTCTTGCTCAAGTTTGTCCCTGATCCGAGAAGATAGCCCTTGCACGCCGCTTTATTGACCTTAAGCAAGGGAAGACCTCTGTTGCTGACTATTCATCTTCTTTCAAGGCCCTGTCCAAGTATGGGATCGAGTTCATTAACTCTCCTATAAGAAGAATCTCAAGTTTGTAGAAGGCCTGAAGAAATATTTGAAGAAACAGCTTATGCTCCAGCTTAAGCTCCCTTTTGATGGGATAGTTGACGCAGCGCTTCACCTAGAAACGGTGGAGCGTGAGAGAGACAGCAATGGGGATGGTGAGGGTTCCAAAAACCCCAATCAGAAGCAGGGTCCATTTCAGAAGACCAAGCCTTGGAAAAAGAAGAAGACTGGCAGTTCTACTTTTCAGACTCAGCCTCAGACTCGTCCTCAGTCCTAGACTCCTGCTCAGCCTAGTGGGACACGTCCCCCGAAGAAATGCTTCAACCGCGGTTCTCCTGATCACTTTATTCAAGAGTGTCCCAAACCTCTCTATTGCACCTTCTACAAGAAGGAGGGACACAGGATCTCCACTTGTCCTACTGCACCTCCTAGATCTGGCAAGCTTAATGCTGCCAAGGCTCCTACATCTTCAGCTCGGCCTCGAGGTACACATCCTTCCGTTCTCGAAGGTTCTATTTTATTTCATGATAGATCTTGTAGAGTTCACTTTGATACGGGTGCCTCTCACTCATTCATATCAAAGTAACTAGTTGATACTTTATCTTTGGATGTTACTTGTTTGGTTTCTTCACTAAGCATTGTGAATCTCATTAGCGGATCCACGACCCTTAGCTTGCTTTGTGAGGATGTAGATATTGATCTTTGTGGATTTTCTTTCCGTGCGAATCTACACGTTATGGAGTATTTGGGATTTGACATGATTCTTGGCATGGATTGGCTCGCTCAGTATGACGCCAAAATCATTTGTTCGGAGCGGATATTATTTCTTCGTCATCCTGACTTGTCCGCTCTATTAGCTATTGCTCTTCAAGATGTTGGGATTTCTGATATTACTTTATTTTCTCTTGATTCACGAGATGAGGATTTGGACTTATCTCGTGTTCGTGTTGTTCGGGATTTCCCCGATATATTCAAGCCAGTATCAGGCCTGCCGCTAAAGTGGGCCATTGAGTTCCGCATCGATCTCATTCCCGGTTCTCATCCAGTTGGGCTTCCTCATACGAGAATGTCTACTAAGGAGAATGAGGAACTCAGGAAGCAGTTAGTTGAGCTTGAAGCGAAGCAGTTCATTCGATCCAGTTCTTCGCCACGGGGTGCTGCTGTGGTCTTCGTTAAGAAGGCTGATAGCTCTCTTAGGCTTTGCATTGACTATCACAAGCTTAATGAGTTGACCATCAGAAATCGTTATCCATTGCCACGGATAGACGTTATATTTGATCAGTTGAGCGGTGCGAAGGTCTTTTCACAGCTCGACCTTACTACCGGATTTCATCAGCTCCGAGTTGCGGACGATAGCATTCCTCTTACCGCTTTCCGCACTCGTTAGGTTCTTTTGAGTGGTTGGTCATGCCATTAGGCTTGACGAACGCACCGGCTTTCATCGTCGATCTTATGAATCAAGTATTTCGGGAATACATCGATAGATTCATTCTGGTTTTCATCGAGGATATTCTTATTTATTCTAGATCCGAGGCAGAGCATGCTCATCATTTGCGGATCGTCTTGGATACTCTTCGTCAGCATCATCTTAAGGCCAAGCTCTCCAAGTGCCATTTTTGGGAGAGCAAGGTCAAGTTCTTGGGCCATATTGTATCATCTGAGGGTATTTCTGTCGAACTTGCCAAGATCGAAGCTATTCACAATTGGAAGCAGCCCGAGAAAGTTCATGATATTCGCAACTTCCTTGGTCTGGCGGGTTATTACCGTCGGTTTGTCAAGGATTTCTCTCGAGTAGCACTTCCCCTTACGACGCTGACTTGTAAGGGTGTTTGCTTTATTTGGTCTGATAAGTGTGAAGCTTCTTTTCAGCGATTGAAGGAACTTATCACTCATGCTCCTATCCTTGTGGTTCCTGAGAGTAACCAGGATCTTGTTGCTTACACCGACGCTTGTGGTAGCGGCTCGGTGCTGTGCCTATGCAGAAGGATCGGGTAGCTGCTTATGCTTCTAGGCAGCTACGTCCGATTGAGGTTCGCTATCCAACTCATGATCTTGAGTTGGCAGCTATCGTCTTTGCCTTGAAGACGTGGCGTCACTTTCTATTAGGCGAACGCTTCACTCTTTACACCGATCATAAGTCTCTGAAGTATCTTTTCAGTCAGAGAGATCTCAACATGAGGCATCAGCGATGGCTTGAGTTTCTCGCCTCATATGATTTAGATATTCGGTATAAGCCTGGCAAGGGGAATCGTGTTACAGATGCGCTCATTCGCAAACACTCGGCAGTTATTTCTATGATGATTACCGAGTGGAATGTTCTTGAGACTCTATCTTAATGTGATATTAGAGATCGAGCTCCATCTTCTGATTCTCCGGTCTTATTATTTAGCTTGGAAGCTCGTCCTATCTTATTGGATCGCATTGCACATGCTCAGTGGCAGGATCCAGACTTATTGCATCTTATTCACCTTCTCGAGTCGGGATCCAGTGATGAGACATTGCTGGATTATTCTCTTGATTTTCATCGGTGTCTTCGTAGGAAGAACCGTATTGTTGTACCATCTGATTTATCACTCAGGCGTGACATTCTGGACCAGTGCCATCACACTAAGTACACTATACATCCCGGTTCGAGTAAGATGTATGTCGATATGCGCCGGTTATATTATTGGGAAGGTTTGAAGAGAGATTGGGCAAGTTATGTGGGTGGTTGCATGACTTGTCAACAGATCAAGGCAGAGCATCGGCGTCCTTCTGGTCTTCTTCAGCCACTAGAGATTCCATTATGGAAATGGGATCAAATATCCATGGATTTTATTGATGGTCTTCCTCGATCGAGGTCAGAACATACTTCTATTTGGGTCATCGTCGATCGCTTGACCAAATCAGCTCATTTCATTCCTATTAAGTTCACTCGGACTGCTCCTCAGCTTGCGAAGCTATATGTGAAGGAAGTCGTTCGACTTCATGGCATTCCTAGCTCTATCGTCTGTGATCGAGACACTATCTTTACTAGTCACTTCTGGAAGTGCCTATAGTCAGATTTGGGCTGAAAGCTGAATCTCTCGACTGCTTATCATCCTCAGACTGACGGTCAGACGGAGAGGGTGAATCGTGTTTTAGAAGATCTTTTGCGCTGTTGTATTCTGGATTTCGGGGGTAGTTGGGAGGATCACTTACCTCTCGTAGAGTTCTCTTACAACAATAGCTATCAGTCTAGTATTGGCATGGCACCTTTCGAGGCTCTATACGGAAGGCCATGTTGCTCTCCTGCTTGTTGGTTAGAATCTGGCGAGAAGCTCATTCTTGGTCCAGATTCAGCTCGGGAATCTTCTGAAAAGATTGTTGTTATCCGTCAGAGAACGAGGGAGGCACAGGACCGCCAGAAATCCTACGCGGACAACCGTAGGAAGCCTTTTGAGTTCCCCATTGGTGATTTTGTCTTCATTCGGATTTCCCCTATGAAGGGGGTTGTGTGTTTCAGCCCTACAGGGAAATTGGCTCCTCGCTATGTTGGACCATTTCCTATCACGGAACGCATCGACCCCGTTGCTTATCGTGTGGCTGTACCTGCTCATTTTTCGGAATGCATGACGTGTTCCATGTTTCTCAGCTTCGCAAGTGTGTTCGCGATCCTGATTCTATCATTGAGCCGCATGTCGTGCCTGATTTAGAGATCTTACCTGATTTATCTTTGGAGCAACAACCTCTTCGTGTGCTTGATTCGGAGGTTAGATGCCTTCGCAACAAAGAGGTTCCACTCATGAAAATTCAATTGTCACCGAATCCTAAGGACTGCACTTGGGAGACCAGAGAATCTATCGAGCGCTCTTATCCTGGCTTTCTCCCATCTTCTTCTGCGGGTAAGAATTCTCTATTTTATCTCTATCACTTCTTTTGTGGATTTGACGTTATAGACGACATCTATCTTAAGGAATTGCAGGGACACAATTTTCTTAAGGGGGGAGACTGTAACGACCCTGGATTTGCATTACCAATTAATAAATAAAAGTTAGGATTTTTATTTATTTTAATGAAGCATAAAAGGATTTGGAATAACAAAATTTATTT
Organism: Allium cepa; assembly: GCA_030765085.1. Lineage (NCBI taxonomy): Eukaryota > Viridiplantae > Streptophyta > Magnoliopsida > Asparagales > Amaryllidaceae > Allium > Allium cepa. The sequence goes on along the minus strand of CM060938.1, from coordinate 620,835,563 downwards.
GAAAAAGGCTATTTTAATTAAATGGGAAATATGGGATTTTAAAATGAGGATAAAATGTTATTTTTGGAAAGTTAAATATTTTTGGAGAGATTTTAAAACGGGTTTGGATAAGAAAATGAGTTTTATAAACATATATGAACTTAGACTAATTTTTGGAAACATGTAAATAACTCTCTTCTTATTGGGTTACTAAACCTAGCCCAATAACCCACCGTAAACCTCCTCTATGAATTATCTCAAACTCTCCTAACCTCATTCATTCATCCCTAATCAAAACCTTAATCATTTCCTAAAGCTTTCTTAACTAAAATTGCCTCTATCTTCATCTCCTTCTAGTTTTAGCTTATGCAAGTCATTCTATGCAAAGGTAATGCAAATACCCACCTCAAATCCATTTTTATATCTTTCTAATTTCTGAAATTTATTTGGTAACACATGTTTTATGTGTTTTATTGATCTTATAGCCTCCTAATCATCTTTTGCTAACTTGGGTTGATGCTATAATAGTCTTTGTTGCTTTCTAGAGAGGTATATTGCTAAAAACCTCTTCTAATATGTGTTTAATCCTCTTTTGATTTCAGTAATCATTTAGTAACACATGTTTTATTATGTAACATGTGAATCATAGCCCTTTGATCATCTTTGCTTTCATTTTGGGTGTGCACATAAGGTGCTTGTGATATTGCTTCCTAAGGTAATGCTAAGCTTTGGCCCTTTGTTTCCTTTAATATAGTGTAGCAATTATTATATGGTAGTTTTTTATTGTTATTGGTGAAATTTAATGCAAAAAACTTGAAAAAAACATCCCATCATCACCAAAAACAGCATTTTCAGCTGGCTGGAATGCTTCAGCCTGGAAACAGGCTGAAACAGTGGTCTGAGTGCACCAGGGGGGCCTGGGTTGCACCCAGGCTGCTACTCGGGTGCAGCAGGCTAGCCCGGTTGGGCTAGCCGGTAGCAGGGCCAGCCCTAGTGGGCTGGCGCGAAATTTCAGCGTGCGGGCGCAGGGCCTGCGCGACTCGGTGGCAGACGCGGGTCGAAGCCCGCGTCCCCACTTCCCCAGCCCGCATGGGCTGGGGGCTTGGCAATTCCCCCCCCCCCCCCCCCTCCGGCCTATGCGGGCTGGGGGTTTTGTATTTCTCCCCAGCCTGCATGGGCTGGGTCTTGCCAAATTCCCCCTGGCCCATGCGGGCTGGTGGGGGGGGGGGGTTTGAATTTCCCCCCGGCCCATGCGGGCTGGGGGGTTTGTATTTCTCCCCAGCCCGCATGGGCCGGGGCTTGCCAAATTCCCCCTGGCCCATGCGGGCTGGGGGGGTTTGTATTTCCCGCGGGCCCATGCGGGCTGGGGGGGTTTGTATTTCCCCCCGTCCCATGCGGGCTGGGGGGGGGTTTGTATTTCTCCCCAGCCCGCATGGGCTGGGGCTTGCCAAATTCCACCCGGCCCATGCGGGCTGGGGGGGTTTGTATTTCCCCCCGGCCCATGCGGGCTTGGGGGGGGGGGGTTGTATTTCCCCCTGTCCCATGCGGGCTGGGGGGGTTTGTATTTCTCCCCAGCCTGCATGGGCTGGGGCTTCCAAATTTCCCCCCGACCCATGCGGGCTGGGGGGGTTTTTTTTGTCTCCCTAGCCCATGCGGGCTGGGGCTTGACTGAACCAGCTGCACCGCATGGTGCAGCTTGGTTCACAGAAACGGGCTGCACCATGCGGTGCAGCCGGCTTCTATGCAATGGGCTGCACCCATTGGGTGCAGCCGGGTTTCGACCCACCGGTTGCACCATTTTGGTGCAACCGAGTCCGGGTTGCACCATTTTGGTTCAATCGCTTCAAATTGATTGTTTCTTTGTCGAACTTTGGTTCACAACCATTTGGAATATTTTTTCCAACACGAATATTGGTTTTCAGTGATTTTTCTGATTTATCGATTATTGGGGATCGTCATTTTATTCATGTGGTCCATAGTACTCTCCTCTTCGGAGAAGTACTATTTTATTCATGTACTGCATTCTTATATATCTTAGTTATTACTGATTGTTTAGCTAGCCTGACCCGAGTGTTTTCGCTCGGGTCAGACCGAGTTGTTTCAAGTTAGGTCTCTGGACTTAGCTTCTGTGCTTCCGCTTGGACATTATCTGCTATGCTGATAGATAGCTCTTTACATGTGTCCACTATTTTGATACTCTGATTATTCAGTCTCTTATGTATATATTTTTGACTCACATGTGTGAGCGGTGGGTTTGTATCCACTTTCTTTACATTTGAACTTGTATTGACGATGTAATGTACTTATGCTCTGTGACTGTTCTGTGATGGATATATTATCATTGTTATTATGTTTGTTCTGAATCTATTTTTTTAGCCATTGTAGTTTCGTTATAAATATCTATTGGATATGTCGAACCACTTGAGAAAAGAAAACCACCTATTCGACGTATTCAGTAGTTAGTTATATCTTGATTACATATGGTCGCTTCCATTATACTCTATTCTCCGTTCTAGTAGACGGTATTACTCCGTAATACTCTTTACTAGAGTGGGTCTCGGAGTGGGGCGTTACACAATTATAAATATTTATTTATTTAACTATTTTTAATTTATAGAGAAATCAATAACATTTTATAAATCATTTTATGTAACGTTCTGGATTTTCGACTCTCGAAAATCGACAATAATATGTCCAGTGTATCAACTGCCGAGCAATCGAAGGTCGGAAAAGCCAACCGTTAGGGTTAAGAAGAAGAGGTAGAAGAAGAAAGAAAGAAAGAAGAAGCAACAGAACAATATCAGAATCTCACAATCGTAGTGGAACAACATATAATTGATAAATGAATAATCTTTAAATCAAAAGAACTGTATCACTTATTACATTACATCACATTACATTACATTATCAGAGTTTACAACAACAAACAGCTAAAAAGAAATACTATATACCAGTTGATATGCCATGCCATCCAGCTTGCCTCCAGATCTCTACAGCAACTCCTGAATTCCAGAATTACCTGATAGCCCGACTCTAGACTGCCCATGTGGAAAATGATGGGCACCTAGAGTTTAGGAAGGGAACAATAAACTCCAGGTCAGTCATGGGACTGGTGTAAGAACTTAATACAGTTTATCTTTAAAAACTAACAAAGAAATATTTTAAAATAGATCCGCAATGTTTTTAGAAAATGTAACTACCATAAGGCCTCCCGCACACACAACACACGCAGAATCGGAGGAGATTTCTCGTTATGATAGTCAAACATGCTTTATACACAAATTTCTTTGATATTATTACTATAAGTGCAAAGCGTAGGAAAAAATTTCGAAAGTACAATGTTAATCTTAGCCAGCATAGGTACCACTATAGTATGCCTACTATAGCTACCATATTAGATGGAAGGTTCTACAACTAAAACCGTACATGGCTCGTATTGTTTCTTTAGATTTCCAACAAATGGTCAGGCCATGGAACTTCCCATTGCCACATGGGTACGCCTCTGGAAAGACGCCCCAAGAACCTAACCGGATCTCTGCCAACACAAGGCCGGGTTACCTCTAACTAGGTAACTACTGACACGAGTATGCCATCCCCCGGTCGTAACCGACCCAAATCCAGGGATTCACCAACAACCACAAAGAAATAAATTTGCAGCAACCACATAGGTTAAGTATTTGGGCTCCATATCATAATACCACCTTTATCCAGAAGGAAATGTACATACCCTATGGGGGCGCTATCCCCAAATAACCTTGCTGCATTCTTCCTGTTTTGACCATTACCGGGTTGTGAGGTTCGACGAAGTCTCATCCACAAAGCTACGCTTTTCACAAAAGCCACGCTTTCATCAACAAATGATCAGCAGCACTCAGCATGCCACGTTACCAAATTGGGAATATTTCACTATTAACCATCAACTACATAACCTATGAGCTCGTACGTCTCAAGAAGGGTGTTAAGCTAAGAGAATAAATTCTCCACCACCAAAAGAAATATGTTTGATAGAAACTAGCTTTACATCTCGAATTGTAACGTCAGACACACATCCATACAAGTCCGTTCCGGGATCGAACGAAACCGAAGGAACTTCCAAAGAAGCCCTTACAAATCTGGATATTCCCTACTCACATCCGGAATTCCCATCACAAAGGGTGATAAAATCTCTACATCGGGGATCAGCCGATGTAGATACATTCGACGGTAATACTTTTGTTTTCGAAAATATCCGGTCTTCAACACTGGTCATCAAATGCTATCCATTACGACGTATCACTATTCGGAATGGGATTTATGACCCAAAGGTCCTCTCCTGGCTCAACCGAATAACGAGCGCTTATTTTTAAAATAAGTGTAGCATTCAAATTCAAGCAAATCACAACATATACACATTTAAAGGTAAATATTGATAGTCGGTTATTTAACTATCAAAGCAAACAAACAAATATTCAGCACCATAACAATCACTAGGCCCTTTTTATTAATCTTCCATAAATTAAATAACTTGCCAAATATTCACTTTAAATTATCTTTAAAAATATATATTCTCTAAACCATTTCAATTTCTACATTGGAAAACATTTCCAAATACTTATTTAACAATAAGTAATTCACAAATCTATTTATTTTCAATACTTAGAAAATATTCAATATATTTAAATCACAATTAAGTATATAAATTTTATTCTTTAAGGAAAACATTCTCTTAAACACATTCATTTGAGTCAAAACGAATGTTGCGTAAAACATCGTTACGACAACCCAAAATCACTAGTACGGGATTCGAAATTAAGATAGATATATAAATCCCAATACTATATAAAACATTTCCTTTCGAAAATCATTTACTATAATAACAGTGTTATAGTCCACCATTCCCTTTTATTTCTCGAAAACGTCTATTTCAACAATGAATGTTGAAATCTATGGTTTCGATCCTTAACACATTTTAAAACAACATCAAATCGTTTTAATTCTATTTAAAAGATCACTTCCTAAAACATTTCTTTAATATATTGTTAATTGTCCAAAATCGTGAATATAAACCGTTTACCAAATTCAACACTTCTACATATTTTAATTTAAAGTATTATCCACTATCCAAAATCATGGATATATCACCTTTAATAAGCTTCCATATTTACTTATCAAATTCAGTTGGTTTCGGATTTATAAAACAACTTTATAAATTCACACACACATATATATATATATATATATATATATATATATATATATATATTATAAAAACTTCAAGTTGTAAAATCCCTTAATTAACAAATTCTATTTATATCTCATTTAAATGCCAAAATCCAATTTATAAGTTAATAACTTATAAATCTTTTATTTTATAAAATCTATTCATTTTATAACTTCACAATTTATAAATCTATAAATTTCATTCACTTAAGAAATCCATTTATATTTCATTTTAACACTAAAAAAACTCATTTTAAAATTCCAATATTTTAATTTATAAATATCAGTTTTATAAATCTTTTATATAAACTGTTTATAATAATTCAAAGCTCCCAGTTTAAACCATTTTACAAATTAATCAACTACTTATTTTCAAAAATCACATTTCGGTTATATTTCACAAAAAATCATAATTTTTATAACATAAAAAAATTATAACGCTTATTTATTTAAAATGAATCAATTTCCAAAATTTAATAAAATGTATACTTTCAAAAATAACTTGCAAATCCTTTTAAATTCAAAATCGTTACTTTAACATTTTTAAAGCTCCAAAAATAGGCCCAATGCTGCAACAGCACCAATACATCAACCACGACATCCAAATATCATATATCAATATGATAAAAAAAAATATCGCAAATATCTGTAAATAAATCAATACTGTTGAGGAATCCAGTTGGATCCCTCCAACCCGTTTCCCTGCATCCACAGATGTTAGCACAATAGCAATCTCGTTTTAAGAGGGAATATCGCGGTACATGGGTTTATATAAAATATTATCCGCTATTATGCGGCGCAATAGGGTCTCATCCGCTATATAATGCGGGAAAATTAAATTCCAAGTACATATATAATACCAATTCCACTTCGAGATGGAATATCGCGGTATATGTGTTTAATATAATAACCTCCGCTTAATATGCGACGTATAGGGTCTATTTCAATACAACATATAGAAATTTATCATTCAATCACACAATCAAGAAAATTTAAATCTAACTATTTAAAATTTAAATCGAAACAGATTCGATGAGTGAGAAGTTCTCACCCTGCTTCCAACAACAGTTGTAGTGTTTTATTTCGAATAAAATTAAACGCGCGTTTAATTTTACCCAAAATTCACACTAGTCCAATCAACTCCAATCCAGCTCCATAGCATAATATTCGACAATACGATTCCAACGCAATTTGTTTCGTCCAAAATGGACCTCTTATCAAAAAGTTATAACATTATAAAGTTTGAACGGATTTAAATACAATTAATATGTACAATTTCTTTTATTATTATTTTAACCTTTCTGCATATGGGCCGTTTGTTTAAGCTTGATGAAATCAGGGCCGAAGATTCCATCTTCTTCATCCCGTGTAATTCACATACGTGAAACCCATAAACGCACGGCAAAATTGAATTCCGCCCCCACCTATCGACGACCGGAGGTTGATCAGATGTTGCCGTCACGCGTGCCTCCACATCGTTCACTACCGAGCCAAGTGCGACCCCTCCCCATGCCGCCATCGACGAGAAAAATGCCACATAAGGCCATGCCTTTGCATCGAGATTCTCGCCAATCCATAGCTCTAGAATCCATCATCACCGTTGATCTTAGAGATCTCGTCGTGCTCTATCATTTTGTAGTTGGAAGTTTCGTCTAAATATTGATGGATTGAGTGGAATCGAGAGGAGAAAGTTAAGCATTTCTGACCATTGAAGTTTTAGGTGGAGGCTAGGGTTTAAATGAATTAGGGTTTGTGAAAATAATGAAAATAGGGGGCCTTATATAGAAAATATTCGTGGACTATTTACCCAAAAATTTTCCGAACTCCAAACGAAGCTTGCCGCCTGGCATTTATAATGTTTTACCCCTATTCCGAACGAAATGGAATATATATCGGGAGCCAGTTCGATCATATTTGAAAGATAATCTTTCAAATCGACTAAATTTGAATTTAAAATCCACTTAAACCGATTTCAGTGCGTTTAGCTTGCCCCGGATAAACCGTAAACCCGATTGACACAAAATTTAAAATCTTACAATAATTTAACATTACGGATCTAATGAAACTGGTATCGTCGAAATTCGAGACTGTGTTTGAAAAACGGCTATTTTTACTCGTCAATTAAATATTAAAATATTCAATTTCTACAATTTAACTTTTAATTCAATTTTAAAAGTTCTATAACATCATCCTAACTCCAATATGATTTAATACAACTTTACAAATCAATTGTAATCACATTAAACCCAATTTCCAATTATTTCTGTAATTTCAAATATTAAATTATCGATTTAATAATCCTATTAAATCTAGATATTCGAAATATAATTTATTCGACATACAAATTTTAATTTTTAATATTTCAAATCAATTAAATATATACGAATTTCAAATGACAGAAATTCTGGGTCGTTACATTTTAAAGTCGAATTAAAATTAAAATTATCATATTTTCTTACTTAATTTAAAGTACATTTATAAACAAAATCATAAATTCCAATATTAACTTATATTTCAAATTTCTACTTTACCATTTATTTATTACACTTATTAATTTGTAGAAAATCAATAATACTTTATAAAATCATTTTTAAATTAAATTAAATCAAAATACCATAATATTGACAATTTTATAATATTTTAAAAATTTTAGAAAAATATATATAACTACGGGTCTATATATAAAATTTTCCAACCTAAGTCGAATGTTACGGATAATATATCATTTCAATCTGTAATTTACAAAGGAAAAATCCGAGTTTTATCATTTCAAACCCGCAATCCCAAATAAAATGAAATAAGTAAAAATTGTTCAGGCTTATCATTTCAGCCTATAATGATTTTTCCCTATTCTAATGTCCGTTCGAGCATGTATCATTTCAACCCATAGTGATTCTAATCTACAGGGAACTTGTAGTGTGATAAACTGGTATAAATAAACAGAATAGCATTATAAATAGTAACATATGATATAACAGGTGTATAAACATGGGTGAACATCATATGATCATAGCATAGCAGATATAACATAATGATATGGGTTTACAGATTCAACTGCGATCAGTTTACTAGTTATATAAGTATAAATTTGTCTGGTGAGAATTACTCACTTGTATAAGATGGAGATAACGACCAAATACACAAAATAAAGATCTTCAAAGGCACAAAAGCACGACTACGATTTGAGAGTGGGAGAGCCAAAGCTAATTGCCTTGTCACATAGCAAACAAAACAATGTACAATATAAATTTCAAACCAAACTATTTTTAAACAATGCTAGAAATAAATGCACAACACAAAGCCAAGCTTTTGCACTTGCATTCTACAACTTATGCTTTATCCATAGGTTGGAAAAGCATAGCTATGGGATGGATTTGGATCAGGTTAAGGTTCAAATGGGGTCGGCCATAACAATATAAAGGAGTAGAGAGATATGTGTGCATGTACAAACAACTACGAGGCAACACAAGTGGATTTCATGTCATCAAAGATATCGGCCAAGGCATGGATGAGCAAGGCCTGATCTGGAAGTTCATGTACAGGTGTGCAGAGGTCTAAGGTCAACAAGTGGCTGGTGGTGGTGGTGTATGGGTCGGCCAAGGTGGTTGTTGGAGTGGTGTAACCAATATGGAGCTCGGCTATGAAGATAAAGTGGAGTTTTTGTCATTTTCTTTGGTGGATCATCAACTAATAGGCCACGACTATGGAAGGGCAGTGGGAAGGAGGAGATGGTGGCTGGTTGTGGTGTTGGTGGAGGCGGCCATGGTGCTGGAGTGGAGAGGCCGAACTACATAGATTGAATGCAAGTACAAAAATCAACAAAACAATGGAAAACGGTGAAAAAGAAACAGAAAATTTTACCAAACTTTTGCTACAGGAGAATGGCCGAACATTTTAGGGTTTGAGGTGTTTTTTTCTCACGTGAGAAAAGGATAAGTAATCGGCTGAGGAAAGGTAATAAGGCAGCAAATTAAAGTGGTGTGTTGATTGGTAATGAAAAGGTAGTAGAATGTGAAAAGACAATGCACATAAAAGGTCACAACCCTTTCAAATTTCCATAATTTCTTTTGCAATTATAAATAGATGTAATGTAACGTCCCACCCTTTTTGTACGCTTTAAATCGATGATAAACTACACACGTCAGACTTAAACCATACAGAAGTGCGGATAGTTATGGGGTAGATAAGAAAAAGCAGGGAAAGAAAAAAAACAAAATAGAATCTTGCAGCGGAACGATAAAATATAATAATCAAATATACAATTCATGAAGCTGTTTTACAAAAATTTGATTATATTTACACAATACATATCAGAGTTGCACATACCCGTGAATAATAATCAATGCACGGTGAATTTCCTCCTTTAAACGTGCACGACAATTGATTTAGGAACAAAGACCAAAATTAGAATGTGAACGGTCATAAATTTGTAGGTAACGCTTCTATTAAATCAGAAGGAAAGTAAATATATTTAAAATGCGTACAACAGACGCAATACTTTATGCCCAAATATAACGAAAATAACGGATTTAAATTTTATACGTTTTCTTATACGTTATTTATCCCATCAATTAACGCGCCCTTTAAACGCGTAATTCAACAGTTTATTAATACATTGTAAATTGTAAAAGTTATTACTTAACTAAAAATAGAATTTGTTTACATTCTTTGGATTTATTTACCATTCTCTAAGAAATTTATTACTTAATTGTAATATATATATATAATTCATTTTAAAAAGAACAAAAAAGGAAATAAATGTTATTACCAATATAAGTAAACATCCTCCCAATAAACCATGTACATGTATAATTCTCATATAAAAGATTTAGAAAATATAAATTTTAAAAATCCAAGTAGAGTTATCTTTAACCAAAGTTAAAATTTCAGAATACTTGTATTTTATTTAGAATTTTGGGAAATGATTTAATCAAATTTATATTAAAATAAATTCCAAGGTTTTATAAATAAAAGAATAAAGTGCTTGTAAAAACGTGAGTTGTTACAATATAATAGTTATTTCAAAAATACGATATCATTTCCAATTTAAAACCAAATCAATATGATATCCCTTTTATTTCAAATCAATATAATATCATTTTATTTCAAATGTATCTTTTTTTCAAAATCATAGCACTTCCAAATTTTATATTTCAAAACCAAACAATTGAAATTTTAACACCTTTAGAACATAATGCTTCATAACTTCGAAACATTCAATTTCAATAACACTTGAGTTCCGATATATTTCAAGGCTTTAAATATTCCAAAATTTCAAAACTAAATCTGATAATTTCGATTCAACATTTAAATTTCCTATTATTTAGTTTTGAAACATTTTATATAATAAACCCCTCATTATTTAAATAAAACCCAAATTACAAATAACTAGATATTGCCTTCAATTCATTATACTTGAAATAATCATTTAATTCACCTAGACCCAAAAATTGTGTTATAATAATTATACCTTTTAAAATTTCCAATTTAATAAATTTCACATCAATCCTGTTGGTTTAATTCTTAAATAAATTCAATTTCAAAATATCTCAATTTATCAAAATTTCAAATGAAATTTTTATTCGAGGAAAATTCTTTAAACCATTTAATTCGCACCCATTTCATATTTTATCTCCCAAATCTTAATTTATTTAAATTATTATAACCTCTATATAAAATATGATTCAAATACTTAACCATACTTATTTTAATAAATCAAACTCCATTAGTTAACTTATTTTCATTTAATAGATTTTTATACATAGCTTAAATACATGGATTTAACTATATATAAAATATTTTTATATAATTATCAAAAACAATCCATATTTATTAAACCGTATAATTCTATCCAAAACCATAGAAAATCATTTCAAATATTTTCATATATATAGGTCGTGGTGCCTATATATAATTTTCTATCCTATGGTCAAGTGATACGGATATTTATTATTCCAATCCAAAATTTAAAATAAAAATACGGTCACATATTATTTCAAACATCAATCCCGAATTAAATAAAGTGCATAAAAATTTGTAGTTTATAACGATATAAAATACAGCATTCATTCATCCAATATCAATCATCGTCTATTAATGACAATTATCATCCAATTCAATTAATATCATCAATATAGAGCATATAATAAATAACAGGTAATTACTGACAATTTTGTTCAAAAATAAATTAAACAATGTATCTAACTGGCAGTTTATATGCAATAATAAATTAAATAACAATTAAATTTGAATAAATGCAATTAACTGAGATGATGACTAAAAATATGTCAAACAGTCATAAATGAATTCCTAATCACACCATAAATTAATTTAACGAACATAAGAAATTTTAGAAGTTGTGAGTGGGTTAAAACACCCACCTTTTGAATCTAAATTGAATTTAAATTCAATTTAAACCCAAAAATTGACCAGTCTCAGAATTCATCCAAACCTGCGCTAAAATGTCCGGAAATCCAGTACGAACCTAGCAGAGAAAACCACATGAATTGGATATCGTATGCAATAGTTATCATCGTTAAACGATTTGAAATTGAAATTAAGAAAAAAATAAAATAAACACAACTCACCATCTGCTACGTCATCAGCCCTCTACACTTTCACGAGCTACAGGCAACCCAATACGCACGTGAAGATGTTGCTCCTAGAAACACGCACGAAACCTAGCCACAATCAGATCGCACGCCAATTCCTTGCAACGCCGACCGCCGCTACTTCACATCTGTGCACGCCAACCTCCCACATGCCCCACGCCCTAACGACGAATGCCACACGGTCAAAAAAGGAGCAGCCGCCACCATGGATTCAAAACCCTAATCGAATTCTGCCGAAGATCCAACCGTCAAAACGATGAATGTACTATGTCGATGCGATCCCCTCGCCCCCCTCTACAATACCCAGAATTGGTTTGACGATCGGACTAGTTTCATTTCGACGTGATGAATGTTCGAAAATTGTTCTTCGATTTCTGGACAAACAATGCGTCGAATCAAAAAACGAGTTGCAGATCTGAGTTACGCTCTTTGAGATCTTCGAATCCATATAAAATTTGATGGTATTTTAGGAGATTGAATTTTCATTTGATTTTTGAATTGCAATTGAAATTAGGGTTGCAGCCATTGGAAAGAGGAGGAGCTAAAGAGGAGTTGTACGCACAGACAAATGACAAGTAGAGGCAGGCTAGGGTTTATAACAGGGTATAAATAGACGAAGTTGAAAATATGATAGATGGATAAGATAGATATACGCGCTAACGATAAAGTGGCCCAAAAAAGCACGTTTCGACTCCGGAACGAAAATGGGTTAACCCATATATCAAAATAGATGTTCTAAAATATTTTAAACACAATGAAAAAAGTTTCAAGTCCAAATTCTATCGTATAAAGAAGTTATGCTAAAATCAATATTTTCAAATTGATTTCAATTTCATTGATTTCAAGGCATTTCGGGTCTGTATGATCAAACGACAAGTCCAATCGCTACGAAACTTGGAATCCTACAATAATTCACCGTTACGGATCAAACTAGTTTCGTCGAAATCCGAGTTAGTGGCCAAAATGGCTATTTTCCAGTTAATTAAACAAATTAAAAATTAATTAGTTAAACCCAACTTTTCAAATTTCAATTCTTAAATTGACAAATTTCATCATTATTAATTTCTCGATCATTCACAATGATTTAAAAAAATTTAAAAGTCAATTTTGTGTTGATTAATTCATAAATTCCAATGTTAACCTCAACTTCAATATTAAATTTCAATTTTATTAAATTTAGAAATTATAAAATTAAACTCCAAATATCCATTTATTAAATTCTTAACCCTTGTTATCCGAGTCTCATACCAATAAGAATATAGCTAACGTTGCTTTTAAATCATGGTTCGTAATATTCTTGCATTTTAACTTAATTCCAATTAACGTACTATTTAATTACCATTAATTGCAATTAATCTTATTATCATTATAATTAAAATCCCAATAAATTGATAAATCTTGATTTTTATTCTTCTAATCCAACAAATTGCTTTAATTAATTAAGATTGCACTAATTAAGTCAATTACTACAATTGCTCTCAAATCAATTTCTATGAACAAAACAAATATTTTAGTCACTTCCAGAACATTGATTTTATTCAATGACCATTTATTATACTTTAAATTCATTAATCTAATTCAATGCTTACATTTCGTTTTCATATATTCAATTTGTAGCTAAGTATACATCTGCATTATTTCCATTGATTTGAATTTCATTCAATTTGTTTATAGTCAACTTATATTAACATCACTACCTTAAATTTTAATTATCAATTCATTCAAAAACTACTAATCATACCCTATACCCAATATTACCTTAAATCTACACTAATGTAATATTTAATTCCATTTATTGCAATAGGTTCCAATTAATAGTGATTGCGCTAAATTAATTATTTATAAACTTACATTAACATAATTGCATTAATTTACCTTCAGTTACAAATAAATAAATATATAATTTCACACATTAATACACCGATTGCATTCGTTTATACTATATTCCAATTAAAACTAAGTCATAACATTAGAATTATTATATTAAATTGGAATGTTAATTCAGGTTCATTAATTATTAACTTGCAATAACATATTTCCTAAATTTACATCCAATTACTGTTAACCATGTTTTATTACATTAATCAATTCAATACTTACCTCTATTTTCCCATATTCAACTTATATCCAGGTATAAACCTTTCACTACTTCATTTATTAGAATTTTATTCAAATTACTAATAAATAAGTTTTAAATACTATTGCTATATTTTATTTTAGCGTTCATTTCAATATTAATTTGTAAAGTTTTTTTTTATTTCTACTAAATTTAATTACAAAAATCTTATCAAATTAAAAAATTTAATTATCGAAATTTACGGGTCGTTACACTCACCCCTACTCAAAACTTTTCGTCCCCTAAAAGGAAAAAGAAAGGAGAAGAAAGAATTAAATAAAAAATATGTCTTATTCAAAATATTAACTTTATAAACAAATAATTTACAAAATTTATTAGTTTAAATAAAATATACCCATTAAAGCTTTTTATACTCAAATTAATAAAGTTTGGAAAACATTTTCAAAAAAAATTCTAAGTCCAAAATTTTCGAAATTTTTTGGCAGAGTCTCCTTTGTATGGGGAGGCTCGGAAGAAAATATAATTTCAATATACAACGTATATTTCCAAAATCATATATATCCCAACACGGGAAAACAATATAATAACGCAATAAAACATAATCCAAAAACGTACCTATTGGTCGGGCAATTAACGCTTATTTATGGAACCAAAAGCAGTAGCAGTTACTTCCATAACCTGTATTTCACTTATATAATCCAAAAGAGTTGATAATTATATAAATGAAATTTTAAAGTGGTTTCAACCATAAACAACCAAATCAATACAATAACAATCACTTGCAAGAAGGTATGAAACCATCACATAGAATCAATACACATCAATTAACCATTCATATCAAACAAAAAAAATAGTTTTTCGGGTTCCAAACTTTAAGTACGGGATGAAAAAAAACTACTAAGTGTACCCTTTTACTCAACAGTCCTAGGCGAAACTAAATAGATTATAATTCATCTAAATAATTTTAAAGTATCCTTACCTAAATAACCACAACCAAAACAAACAACAAATCCAACCAATAATTTAAGTTCATCCTTTAGTTTCATTTCATAACCTTTGTTGTTTGATTTCCCTTTTTTTCATTTAATGATTTCTTTTAGTTCACAATTATTTCTTGCAAATATTCGTTTTCATTTATTTATTTATTTGCATTACATTCATTCAATTCTCAATTTCTTTTTTATTGCATTATAAGTATTCATCCATTTATTAATAGTATTCATGTCCCATTCAATTTCTTAGCATTTCCATTTTTTTACTTAAGTTTATAATCTTATACCTACAATACTTACTTCCTATTACCATTATTACACTAACATTTAAATTTTAAGTTAAGTTCACAAAATTTCAACATCAAATTCTTATTTACTAAAGAATTTCATTAATTACTTTCATTACCTCAAGTTTATTACTTGTATAATATCTATTACATTTTCTTATTAACATTTCAACTTTTTATATCTTTTGGTAAGTTATATATATGCCTTTAAAAATGTAACTGGAAATCATACAAGTTTATCCCATTTCTTTTAATCAATTTAATGTTCAATAATTATATCCTTTGCTATAAAGGTTACAATTTCAAATTCCATTTAATTTCATCCATAACCTAGCATTAAATCTCTTATTTTCTTTAGAGGTTTCAATTATTAATTTCCTACGTTCCAATTCACTACAAAAATTGAAACTATTAATTAATGGAAACTTAAGAACTAAATCCGGGTTAAGTTTCAAATTATTTTAAAATAATAGATAAATGTACATACTTACAGTTTATATATATATATATCCCATTATATTTAAAACAATTTAAAATTTTCATTTGTTTATCAAAATGAATATATAGTAAAACTACTACAGCGGCCTTCCCACTTCGAAACTCGAAAATGAATATGTAGTAAAACTACTACAGCCGCCATCACCGAAATTATTTTCTAGCGACAAAGAGGGAAGTACAGAACTCATATCTTTTCCAAAAATTCTTTAAAACAATTCTTTCAATTTATATTGAAATATTAATATCAAAAAATACTTCTAAATAATATTATTATATTTCAAAATCTTTTGAAAGCATTTTTTCAAAATCCTGGACTTAAGTTCTAAAATTTCCAAATTTTCATTGATTTTATTTTCTATCTCATTTTACCTATTATTTTTAAATTTTATTACCTAACGACCAATATATTTCAACCAAATATATACATCATTTATAAAATTTATTTTACATATATAGAAAATATAATAGGCAAATTTTTTTTCATCACCTATATTAAAAATAAATATTATGTCGGTCTGTCCTATTAAGTGTTTAAAAATCTCTATTGATGTCATAGCGTCCCATGAAACAACCAGAATTTATAAATACAAAACGGAACAAATTAACAGAGTAGTAAAACCCTTTTATAACACTAACAAATACACTCTCTCATATACGTACAACGGCTCATCATAGGGTATTACTACCCTATTAATAAAGAGTCAAACCCCACAAAGCTAAGGTTTATCGCTAAAACTGGCTCTGATACTAGATGTAACGTCCCGCCCTTTTTGTACGCTTCAAATCAACGATAAACCACACACATTAGACTTAAACCATACAGAAGGGCAGATAGTTATGGGGTAAATAAGAAAAAGCAGGGAAAGAAAAAACAAAATAGAATCTTGCAGCGGAACGATAAAATGTAATAATCAAATATAAAGTTCATGAAGCTGTTTTATAAACATTTGATTATATTTATACAATACATATCAGAGTTACACATACCGATGAATAATAATCAATGCAGCGGAATACAGTGTGTAGTGGAACAATATAATATATAATAATAATAATAATAATAATAATAATAATAATAATAATAATGAAATCTTCGTCTTCGTCCTCCAGAAATAAAGTCTTCGATTCCTAAAATGCTCGGACTAACCCGAGCGAATTGAAAAGACAAAACACTCGAGTCAGAACTAGAATATCTTATGTGAGTTAAATCAATAGAAATAAACATGAGTGCAGTAACTTAAGAGATGCTCGGTATTCACATCTTCTAAGGATCCGTTAAACTATTTACTACGTAGTAATATTTCGCTATTATAATAATGTCTACAGTAAAACAAACTTACTTTCTAATAGCATTAAGTGATTACCCATATAGGCCTTAGCACGTAATAGTCCCAGTAGTCCATCCAATATCATAGTCCCTCTTGATCGGGAAGCCACCAGAGGATACCACATGGGCTATGGGAGAAAACCAAACTCGTACAAGGTGCGCTAGGGTAGGTGACATGGCACAACTAGGCAATGCCAAGGTAGATATACCACTTACGCTTTCGGGTCGATGGTCACGCGTAGCGCGCAGCTACCGCCCACCTCGTGCCACACTCCTAAATAAAAAAAATCAAAGTGGCCACCGAATCAATCCAAAAGTCAAAGTATGATATCGAAGAGATGTGTCCTATCAAAGGTGCTACTTCATTAAACCGTCGATCGCGCCTGTTTTAGCCACCTTATGCCAACTCACGGGAGTTGGGTCCACGTATTTACCTCAAAGGAAACGCCGCCACCATTCTACTTCATTCTGGAATCTTCACCGCGTACATGGTTGTTAAAGTGGTTTTCGGAGTTGGCAGAGAGTATGACAACTTCCGATCCCAGACTCTTCAACAACCAAACGTTATTATAACACCGTGGTCA
Organism: Allium cepa; assembly: GCA_030765085.1. Classification (NCBI taxonomy): domain Eukaryota; kingdom Viridiplantae; phylum Streptophyta; class Magnoliopsida; order Asparagales; family Amaryllidaceae; genus Allium; species Allium cepa. Next base: position 620,818,009 of record CM060938.1, on the reverse strand, counting down.
TTTCAAAATAATTTATACTTCAAAACCAGGATATATGTAACAACCCACTATTTTGTACCATTCAAATTCGACAATAATTTAAAACATGTCAAGCTTGAATAGTTCAAAATAATAGATTGTAAATAAATTAGGAGCAAATGAAATCAAATCACAGAATCAAAGACACAGAAATTCAGAATACTCGCAGCGGAATTTAAAATAACTTAGTGGTTCATGAAGCCACTATTAAAAGTCTTAAAACAATAAAATTTACATAGTCTTTAAACCCAAATATAGTTTGAAACAACAATAGTAAATCTCAATATGCAATGGTCTTGATTACATAAATTTAGATAAGGACCTGAAAGGAAAATTTTCCAGTAGCTTGAAAGTGATCTACAGAAGTCCTAGCTCCGGGATGAAGACTGTACTGCAATTCAAGCTGACTCGAGCGTAAGAAATAAACACAACACTCAAGTCAAGACATACATACTTATACAGTGTAAGCTAATTCAAGTGTACTGTAATATAGAGCAAGTAACTTAAATGATGCTTGGGACCGCCCATCCTCTAAGGATCCGTTAAACTATTTACTATCTAGTAATAATTTCGCTATTATAATAGTGTCTGTATTAAAATAAACTTACTTTTAAATAGCGTTAAGGAGATACCCAATCTCCCCCTTAACACAATAATAGTCCCAGTAGTCCATACAATATCATAGTCCCTCCTGATCGGGAAGCCACTAGAGGATACCACACAGGGTACGGGAAAAAACCAAACTCGTACAAGGCTCGCTATGGTAGGTGACACGGCACAACTAGGCATTGCCAGGGTAGAACCGGTGGTAACGCGTAGCTGCTACTACCGCCCACCTCGAACAACACTCCCAAATCAAAGGTGTGCACCAAAACAATCATAAAAGTAATAGAATGGCATACGAAGAAGTGCGTCCGATCAGAGGTGCCACCTCATTAATCCGTCGATCGCTCCTGTTTTAGCCACCTTATGCCAACTCACGGGAGTCGGGTCCACGTATTTACCTCAAAGGAAACATGACCACCATTCTACTTCATTCTGGAATCTCCTCTACGTACACGGTTGTCAAAGTGGTTTTCGGTATCGACAGAGAGTATGCCCATATCCGATCCCCGTCTCTTTAACAACCAACGTTATTATTAACCGTGGTTATAAAGAATCCAAAATAGTTATATTAAAATCAAACACTTTATTTTATTATTTAAAAGTGAAGTTATAAATTTTATAAAAATCCAATATACATCCCAAAGGTTATACCTAAGTTCGTTTGAGCAATTTTTAATATGGTTTCAACAAAAATTAGACCAATTTAACTTATAGGTTCAAAATTTCCATCCTTTAAATAGTCATTTAAAATACTCAAAAATCTATGACCTTTATAAAGTATTTTATAAAATATATATCTAACGTCTTTTACTTATGCCAATCAAGTACAAGATTTTTCTATGAAATTTGCTTAACAATTAAGTAAATTACCATTCGAAAATAATTATATTTCCAATTAGTTTTCTTATCTTACCTTTATTTCAAAACCAGCCTCTCGTTCAGTTATATTTTAACTTCCATATTTTCCACCAATTTAACTTGTCAGTTCATAGAAAACTTAACCTCGCTTTATATACAAGTTATAACAAAATCCATAATTTATTTCTTAACTTAAATTCCCTTTATTTTACAAACAAATTTTACAAAATGAATTTATACTTTACATTTTAACATTTGTTTATTTACATATTTAACTTGAAAAATATCACTATACTTATAATAATCATTTAAATCCACTTTAAACAAGGTGTAATAACATTTTAGATTTTTGAAATATTTAAATATTTCCATATATATATATAACCACGGGTATGTATAATATTTTCTATCCTAGGTCAAGTGATACGGATAATATATCATTTCAATCCGAAATTTTCAAAATAAATCCGAGTTTTATCATTTCGAACCCGCAATCCCAAGTTAAAATAAATAACTAAATAAATAATTGAATAAGTAAATATCGTTCAGGCCTATCATTTCAGCCTGTAACGATTTTATTCTACAGGGAGCTTGTAGTGTGATGAACAGTAAATAAATAAATAAATAGTGTGACAGCATAAATAAACAGTGTATAATATAACTGATGATGTGTAGGTTTAATAAAGGGATTTTTGACATCATCAATTCATATCACAGTCAAATAACAATGAAATAATAATTATTCTACAATCACACTTGTTATCAATTTACAGATATATAAGTATGTTTGTCAGGTGAGAATACACACATTAATGTCGACGAAGATTGATTCACAAGATGGTAACACTTGAAAAAAAGAACGTACAAATGCACGATCAAATTGTTGCGGAGTCAGCGGCCAGATTTAATTCTTGAAAAGGAACGAATTAATTAAAATCAAAACTAAGTAAAAATTTAACATGAAATTTTCGAATCAAACAGGAACGAATGGAATCAACTCGACCCATAGGCTCGACCACTCCACCGCACGACTTGACCCATCACCGCCAAAGCTCGGCCTGACTAAATTTCATATATATGAATATATGTGCGCATAAATTTTTTTTTTTGAAACTAATCAAAGGAGATGAAAACAATATTTGGCTGGGAAAATCTTTAGGTGGTGCATGCCTATTAGTGTGCATGTACTCAATCCAGAGAGGTAATTTAGTTAAACGCTGATGATAAATACAAATAAGTGGTGCAACAATTAGCTTCCAAAAATTTTCACGGCTACCATAAAGCTTGGTCTAGCATTGAAATGTAATGTGGTGCTTACACCATGTATAGGCGCCTGCAATTATAAATATTTTTTTATTTAAAGACACAAAGTATATGGCCTGAGTATTGCACGTTCTATGCATGAAAAATAATTTCCCTTTTCCCAGCACCACTTGAATACGCAACACTGTCCGGGAGTCTACATGCTGGAGTGGCGATGAGGTTTGGGGTGACGTCAGCATAAAGTAGGAGGCAACCCACTACGGTCAAGGCAAAAGCTACGGACCTTTCTAGGCTCGGTCCATCACTTGGAGAAGAGGCTGACAACAGTGGTAATGGAGGAGGGTAGGGATCTAGTTGTGAAGGAGGAGTCGTAGCCGAGCATGAAGTGGATGAGAAAAATAAACAAAACTAAAAGAAGAAGGAAGGAAAATAAATAAAACCATTACCTGATTTCCATGCTCACGAAAAAGAAAGAAGCAAATGAAGATCCATATGAACTTTTGAGGAACGCAGTGCTTTAAATCTTCTCATTGAAGAGGTGCATGGGTTATATTTATAGAGTGGTTTGCGTAAACAGAGCATGCAACATTCCAGGCAAGAAAGTTTGAAATTTGTGAGCGTTTTTAACATTTAGGGAAGGTGCGTGATGTTTAAATTATTTACCAGAGGAAATTTGCGTGAATTAAGGGTGGAGAAATGGTAAGAAATCAATTACTAAAACGAAAATGGAAAATTTGGTGCGAGCGTGTTCAATGTTGATTGAGGTGAACGACAGAAACATATTTACTATTTTGAAACGACTATGAATTAATAATTGGCAATTATTCACGCAAGGGAAAATGGAAACCACTAATGATTTCAATCCAGTATTAAAAGAAATAAACAACTCTTTAGAAGAGTCAAAAGATTATATACATTTTTAAAAAAAATGGAAGTAATGGCAAGGCACGGTGAATTTCCTCCTTTAAACGTGCACGACAATTGATTTAGGAACAAAGACCAAAATTAGAATGTGAACGGTTATAAATTTGTGGGTAACGCTTCTATTAAATCAGAAGGAAAGTAAATATATTTAAAATGCGTACAACAAACGCAATACTTTATGCCCAAATATAACGAAAATAATGGATTTAAATTTTATACATTTTCTTATACGTTATTTATCCATCAATTAACGCGCCCTTTAAACGCGTAATTCAACAGTTTATTAATACATTGTAAATTGTGAAAGTTATGACTTAACTAAAAATAGAATTTGTTTACATTCTTCGGATTTATTTACCATTTTCTAAGAAATTTATTACTTAATTTTAATATATATAATTCATTTTAAAAAGAACAAAAAGGGGAATAAATGTTATTACCAATATAAGTAAACATCCTCCTAATAAATCTTGTACATATATAATTCTTATATAAAAGATTTAGAAATTAAAAATTTTAAAATTCCAATTAGAGTTATCTTTAACCAAAGTTAAATTTTCAGAACTCTTGTATTTTATTTAGAATTTTGGGAAATGATTTAATCAAATTTATATTAAAATAAATTCCAAGGTTTTATAAATAAAAGAATAAAGTGCTTGTAAAAACTTGGGCTATTACACTCTCACCAACTTAGAACTTTTTGTCCTCAAAAAGGAACGAAAGAAGGAAACAAAGGAAGATAAGATAATAAAGCAAAGTACCTTAAATGAATAATTCCGGATTCGAAGCACGAATGCTCTCCTCCATCTCCCATGTGCAATCCGGTTCATCAATGCTCCACTGCACTTTGACTAGGCGGACAGATTTTCTTCTTAGCTATTTTACACCTCGATCGACTATAGAAGCAGCTTCTTTTCAATAGTTAGGTCAGGCTCGATGTCCAAACTATCAAGAGCATTAGGCTTGATAATAAGAGATGGATCATGGAGACAGCGTCGAAGGTGGGATACATGGAATACGTTGTGTATTCCAGCAAATTTCTCGGGCAAATCTAGTCGATATGCAAGAGACCCAATCCTTTCCAAGATGCGGAATGGGCCGATGAACCTAGGAGGAAGCTTTCCTCTATGCCCAAACCGAACCACAATTCTTAAAGGAGAAACCTTAAGAAAAACCAAATCACCGATAGCAAATTCTAAGCTCCTTCTACAACGATCAGCGTACTTCTTCTACCTATCCTGAGCAATCCTTAACCTTCTCTTAATCTTCTCGACTTTCTCCGAAGCTTCCAAAATCATATCGGGCCCAAGAACTAAGCGATTACCGGATTCAATCCAGCAGGATGGAGATCTACAGGGTCGCCCGTAAAGAGCAGCAAAATGGGACATCTCAAGACTAGCCTGAACAAAAGATAGAATGGGATGAATAAGGGATTAAGATAAGATACGAACAGAGGATTGGAATTTATACCTGATAACTATTGTTGTAGGTGAATTCCATAAGATGGGGATGTTCTTCCCAAGATCCTCTATAATCCAAGATACAAGCACGGAGAAGATCCTCTAGAATCTAGTTCACCCTTTCCGTTTGACTGTTAGTCTGTGGGTGGTAAGCGGTGCTTAGATTCAGACGAGTACCCAAGGATTCTTGGAAAGCTTTCCAAAACTGGCTAGTGAAGATAGGGTCCCGATCACACACGATGCTAAGGGGAACGCCATGGAGGCGAACCATCTCCCTCATATAAACCTCAGACAAGCTCAAAGCCGTACGGGTAGACTTGACTGTAATAAAATGAATGGACTTAGTCAGTCTATCTACAATAACCCAGATGCTCTCATTTCCCTTCCTAGATCTCGGTAATCCATCGATGAAATCCATAGAAACTTGCTCCCACTTCCAATTCGGAATCTCTAGAGGCTGCAACAAACCCGGAGTCTTCTGATGATCCTCTTTGACTTGTTGACAAGCCGCACACCTACTAACAAAAATAGAGACATTGCACTTCATACCCCTCCACCATTAAAGCTTCTTCAAATCCTGATACATCTTTGCTACCCCCGGGTGAATGGAAAGTCAGGATTGAAGACGTTCCAGAAGTAACTCCTGCCTCAAACCATCAACATTCGGGACACAAATCCGATTGTTAATCTTCAAAATCCCCTTATCATCAATCTAAGCTCCGCTACCATCAGAACTACTACCACCTACCTTACTACGAACTGTCTCCTTCATGCGCCTAAGCATCTCGTCATCATCCTACTTAACCACTATTCGATCCAAAAGAGGAGAAGAAACAATAAGGTGGCATAGCAAGGACTTCTTTCTACTCAACACATCTGCCACAACATTAGCTTTCCCCGTATTATAGTTGATGTCGAGATCATAAGAAGCAAGAAACTCGAGCCACCGTACTTGTCTCTGATTCAAATCATTCTGGTTAAAGATATATTTAAAAGACTGATGATCGGTGAAGAGGTCAAACTTAGCCCCCAAGAGATGATGTCTCCAAAGCTTCAATGCAAAGACAACAGCCAGCAATTCTAAATCATGGGCCGTATAGTTGGCTTCATGCATCTTCAACTGACGACTAGCATAGGCAATCACCTTCCCATCTTGCATCAATACTGCTCCCAAACCCTCGCGACAAGCGTCGCTGAATACCGTTAATCTCTCATTTCCATTCGAAATGGTAAGCACTGGTGCGGAAGTAAGCTTATCCTTTAACTCTTGGAATGCCGCTTTATAGTTATCGCTCCATATAAACTTAGCATTCTTTCGAGTCAGAGCAGTCAGAGGTGTAGAAATCCGAGCAAAGTTCTCAACGAACCTCCGATAGTAACCGGCAAGGCCCAGAAAACTGCGAATATCAGTAGGAGTCTTAGGTTCTTCCTAATCTTTGATCGCAGCGATCTTGACTGGATCAACAGAAACTCCTGCACTAGAGACAATGTGTCTGAGGAATCGGATTTCCTCTTCCCAGAAATGACATTTAGAGAACTTAGGCTTTAATTAGTGATTTCGGATAGTCTCTAAAACATACTTCAAGTGAGACTCATGCTCATCCCTTGTTTTGGAGAAAACAAGGATGTCATCAATAAAGACAAGAAAAATTTATTGAGCACATCGCGAAAGACACGATTCATCAAGTCGACGAAGAAGGCAGGAGAGTTAGTCAACCCAAAAGGCATAACTAGCCATTCGAAGAAATCATTTTCAGTACGGAAAGCAGTTTTGGATATGCTCTCCTCAGCAACTCTAAGCTGGTGGAAACCTATGGCTAAATCAAGCTGAGAGAAAACAGTCGCTCCATAAAGCTGATCGAACATATCATTGATGCGGGGCATAGGATATCTGTTTTTCATTGTGAGCTTGTTCAGCTCCCTATAATCCACACATATCCAGAGATAACCATTAGACTTGGTGACGAAAACTACGGCTGCTCCCCATTCTGAAAAGCTAGGTCTGATCAGACCTTTAGAGGATAAGTCTTGAATTTGATTCCTTAATTCGATCTTCTCCCGCGCAGCCATTCTTCTGGGTGGGAGAACTACAGGTCGTGCCCCAGGAATGAGATCGATACGGAAATCAATTTCCCGCTTCGGAGGTAGAGAAACGACTTCACCAAATACGTCAGGAAAAAGCTTGACTACAGGAGTCGAATGGATATCATCAGGGAAAGTATCGAGAGAATAAATGAAGCTACCAGCGAACTCCTGAGGCAAACTACACTGGATCACCAAATAATCACCCTTATCACCAACCAGAGAGACAGTAAGCGAACTACAAGAGATGTGGGCATCATGCTTATCCAACCAGTCTCCTCCAAGTAGAAGATCGAAAGCGTCAAAATCCAGAACATAAAAGTCACCAGTGAATTGATAATTTCCAAGAAAGAGTTTCACATCCCTACAAACCTTACTAAGGTTCGCAGGGCCACCAATGGGATTTGAAACACATAAAGGTACAGAAGAAAACTCGGGAGAAAGGAGATGCTCAAATTTATTACAGAGATCTGTCGAGATGAAGCTATGGGAAGCTCCGGTATCGAATAAAACACAAACAGGAGATTTAAACAAAGTAAAAGAACCCTAAAGTGTACTTGGGAATCGCTAGGAGCGGGAGCAGGTGCTGGCGGAGGAGCTGGAAAGGACGCAGAAGTAACACCGAAAATTCCTGATGCCTTGCCCTTCTTCTGAGTAGGGCAGTCTCTCTTGAAATGTCGCGGCTGAAGGCAAATGTGGCAAAGGTCTCGCCTAGCCGATTGAGCGGGAGTTGGAATCGCAGCACCTAAGTTAGGACAACCATTAGCGTAGTGTCCTTTCTGGTCGCATTGGTAGCAAGTGATGGTAGATATATCCACAGGCTGCCTTTGGGATGACGAAGCCGATGATCCAAGCGCTGGAGTCCTATTCCTCTTATGACGGTAGAAGTTGGACTTCCTTTTTTAGAATTTCCAGAAGCCTGAGACGGTGCAGACTGGGCAGCTGGATTGGCTCTAGAGGTAGGGTTCTCATACCAGAGAGCGATTTCCATCAGAGCGGTGAACGTCCCATGCACGTGGGTAATAAGCCGATCGTAGAACTCGGGTCGTGCTCCAGCAATAAATTTCTCGTTCTTTTTCAGTGGGGTATCTATCAAATTCAGGCCATATTGCGAGAGCTCATTAAATTTCCTCTCGTATTCCGTAAAGGACATATCACCCTGCTTCAAATCCATAAAGTCTCGATATAGCTGAGACTTACCCGCTTCGGGCATCCATTTGACCAAAAAGGCCACCCTAAAGCACGATAAGAGGGATAAGACAAATTTCAATAAATGGTGGAATCCTAAATTTGATTAACTGAAGAAGAAACCTAAATTGCTCCCAGGTGATGTCAGCCTCATTGGTGTGAGCAGTAACTGACAGCCACCAATTCAAAGCGGCTCCTGTCATCTGCCAGGCCGCCAATTGCCTCTGCTGGGCATTTGTGATTTTGAGACAGGACAAGATTCTCTTCAAGTCTCTCAACCACCGTTGAGCTTCTACTATGGTTTCAGACCCCGTGAACTTGGTGCAACCAAGCTTGATATAATCTTTGCATAGCTTAGTAAATCTAACTGGGGCCATGGGTGGAGGAGCTGGGGCATTGTTGGGGGTGTCTCCACGCCCACCGAACCAAAGGAAAGGAATTTGACACCGGACCACTTCCCTGCCGAACCAAACACCTACCGAACCAACCCACCCCCAACAACTACCAAACCAAAGCATAGCCGAACCAGGCTCCATCCACTCACCACCGGACCATCTCCATCCAATCACCACCGGACCATGTCCCACAGAACCAACCTACCTCCACACACCAACGGACCACGTCCCACCGAACCAACACACCTCCACACGCTGCCGAACCACAAGCAAGAGAGGACACGACAAATGTTGGGGGCGTCTCCACCCCCACCGAACCAAAGGAAAGGAATTCGACACCGGACCACTTCCCTACCGAACTAAACACCTACCGAACCAACCCACCTCCAACAACTACTGGACCAAAGCATAGCCGAACCAGGCTACATCCACTCACCACCGGACCATCTCCATCCACACACCACCGGACCACGTCCCATCGAACCAACCTACCTCCACACACCACCGGACCACGTCCCACCGAACCAACCCACCTCCACACGCTGGCGAACTAGAAGCAAGGGAGGACACGACCGGACCAAATCTGCCAGGCCAGATTGCTTCAGCCCAGGCCCACCAGCAGCTATATACATCCAAGACCCCTGCCCCCAACCTCACTCTATAAATAGAGGGGCAAAGGTACAACAGTAGGGGACAAGTTTGAGAGCTCAGGCACAGATAGAACTTTCAAACAACTTTCAGTTACTTGTAATCAATGCTTTGTACTTGTAATTTGAATAGAAAAGGAGAATAACATATAAAGTGGACGTAGGCACATTCTGGCCGAACCACTATAAATTTGTGTGTCTTTTACAGTTTAGTCCATCTGTTTTATATATTCGCATAAATTACCCAAATCGCTAAGAGCCATATATAATCAACTAAATCATACGACTTGGAGGTGTTTGCCCATTTTTTGTGCAAACATTTTTGGTGCTTTCACTAAGAACAGGAGCTCGAAGCTTCAGCTTCTCCCACTTAACCCTTTTTCTATCAGCATCGTTCATTGCTTGGAACATGCCTCCTGGATGGAAGAAAGATGCTAACAAAGGAAAGAACATCACAACTGGCAGTATCCCAGATCCAGTGATTAGAGATCAAGACAATCGTCCGGTTCCAACAGCAAATGGAAATCAGCCAAATCCGACAGCCCCTGCTACGGAACAACCAATTACAAGGGAGGATCTGGACAGGGTTGTGGCTGAAGTAACTAACTGCTTCGCATCTCAACAAGAAGCCTTGGTGGATCAACTCATGTCACGCTTAAGGGATGTTGAAGAAACCAACCGCAACACTGCATCATGGGGTGAATCCCGGCCTGGAGGATCTGGGAGACGACAAAGGTCTTTCTTCATCAAAGAGGCTAACAACAGAAACAGCTATGGTACGAGCCGAGCCCGGACTCAGCCCGAATTCCGACCCGAGGAAACACTTGGAACCGAACCCAACAGGGGAGGTAGCACGCATGGGTCGGATGTAGCTGAGCCCGCCATGCTACTTAACCATGGAAACACCAATGGACGGGGACGAGCTAGAGTCCAGCCCGAAATTGGACCCGAGGAAGTGCTGAGAACAGAACCCAGCAGGGGAAGATCAAGGTAAGGGCCAACTGTGGCTCACCCCAGCGTGCCCCGGGAAGACCAGAGGCAGCCATTGGAGAATGTTAGGAGTGATAGACGATACCATCCCTACAGGTCATCTGGACGGAATCAATCCCGCAGGGAAGAACCAAACTCATTTCTATCCGCTCCAAGTTCTGATGAAAGGATGGCGCGATTGTTTAGAGAGTGCGTCCAACGGGACCAAAGGGATCGGGGGATAGGCGCTAGGGCAACCAGCCCTTTCACCCGCAATATCGAAACTTCCACCACCCCCTGGGAATGGAAAATGCCAACAATGGAATCTTATAAGGGAACCTCTAACCCGTTGTACACTTGCAGAGATACACACAGCATATGCTCATGAGCGGAGCAACAGAGGGAGTGTTGTGTAAATGGTTCCCACTGTTCTTGGCAGATCTAGCTACCTCCTGGTTCTGCCATCTGCCCCAAGGGTCCATCAGCTCATGGGAAATGTTGAAAGAAAATTTCATCAGCCAGTTCCGCATTCATGTGGAACAACCCAAGGACGCTTATTCCTTATCTAATATCAAAAATAAATCCGGAGAGATAGTGCAACAATATCTAACCCGATTTAACGCCGCAGCGGCCGCAGTCCAAGATGTCGACGAGAAACTTATCCTAATGGCCCTTTACAGTGGTGTGCATCCGGATACTAAATTTGCTACGAGATTAACGAAAGAAAAGCCAGCTACCTTACCCGATTTCTTCCATGAAGCCGAGAAATACATGAGACTTGAAGACACTGCCATTGGAAGGGAGACAGGGCAACAAACCAAGGCAGCTCATGGCAACACACCCGCAGTAGCAAAGGACGTTCGAAGAAATGACTCCAGAGATAGTGCTGGGGGCAAGTAGGGGGAAAAGCGCTTATATAGGCCAGGACCGAGATTTGACTCTTACAATCCTTTAAATGAAACAATCGAAAACATCTTCTTGGCTACCCAAGATGAAGTTAGATACAAGCGCCCCCCTCACAAGAAGGAATCAGATAATGCAATTAAGTCTGGAAAGTTCTGCCGCTTCCACGAATCTCATGGGCATGACACCAATGAATGCCATCATCTCCGAGACTTGATTGAAGAACACATCAGAAGGAAAAGACTAGAACGCTATGTGAAAGGTCAGAACAGGACTTCAACTCCTGCCAATGAGAACCCAGGGCTTCCCCTCCCGGAAGTAGGCGGAGGAAATCGCAACACCAGCGGCTCCAGTCAAGAGAAGATAGTGGTCCTTACCATATCAGGAGGACCACATATCGCCAATTGAAGCTGGGCAGAGATGGAGAGATACGGTAAGTCACTTAGAAACAATGAAGGCTACGTTAATTCTATTACAGAAGAACGCCACCCGAAACGGAAAGAGAATGATAACATCACATTCAGTAGGCGCGATCTAGAGGGAAGGCAGTACCCTCACATGGATCCTATGGTCATCTCTGCCTGGTTCGGTCCAGCCAAGGTTTTCCGAATTCTAGTAGACACTGGAAGCTCAGTAAATATCATATTCAAGCATGCTTTCGACAAAATGAAGCTGTCAATGAAGGATGTGTCTCCCTGCAGCAAACTGCTACATGGTTTCACTGGAGATGCAAAGATTCCCCTCGGGCAACTGGACCTCTTCGTCGAAATAGGAAGTCATCCCCGCTTCGTTGTGCGAAAACAAACATTTGTGCTAATAGAGAACCATTCGGCCTACAACGCCTTTTTGGGAAGACCAGCCTTGTCTGACTTCCAAATTGTCCTAGCCCCGTGGTGCCTGAAGATGAAATTTCCAACAGATAACGGGATAGGAGAAATAGAGGGAGATCAAGACGTCGCTCGAGATTGCTATGTAACTGAACTTCGCAATAACCGTAGGAAGGATAAAGGGAAGGATGCAGAGACTTCTCTCTGCAAGAAAAACTTGGAAGCATAGCAATTAAAGAAAGCCCCTCCTCTTCGATATACCAGCGATCCTTTCAACAAATTAGACCCCTAGGACAAGGAGAAGGAGGCCACCACCGAGCCTGCAGAGGCTATGGAATTTGTATCTGTAGACAAACACGACCCGAGTAGACTGCTGAGAGTCGGGTCTCAGTTAAGAGCAGAATTGAAGGATCAACTCGTCGATTTTCTTCGCCATAACATGGATGTATTTGCATGGATGCACGTTGACGTAACTGGAATTTCCACAGACGTAGCATGCCACATACTGAACATCGATCCCACTAAGGTGCCAGTAAAGAAGAAAAGGAGAAGCATGGGGGCAGAACGATCAGCAGCCCTTGAGGAAGAAGTAAAGAACCTACTTGCCAGTAACTTCATACGAGAAGCCATCTACCCAGAATGGATCGCCAACCCGGTACTGTTAAAGAAGGCTAATGGGAAGTGGCGAACATGCATCGACTTCTCCAACTTAAATGACGCTTGCCCGAAGGACTGTTTCCCACTCCCCCGAATCGATCAACTCGTGGACAGCACAGCCGGACACGAACTCCTATCCTTTACAGACGCATGCTCAGGATATAACCAGATCCCTATGCATGCCCCCGATCAAGACCACACTAGTTTCATCACTGATCGAGGATTGTACTACTACAGAGTAATGCCTTTTGGACTTAAAAACGCCGGAGCTACTTATCAGCGCCTCGTCAACAAGATGTTTGCGAAAATAATAGGACGAACTATGGAAGTTTATGTGGACGACATGCTGGTAAAATCGAGGAAAGCCAACGATCATATAAACCACCTGGGCGAGATGTTTCAAGTACTTTGCCAATATGGAATGAAGCTGAATCCTCTAAAGTGCTCCTTCGGAGTATCGTCGGGAAAGTTCTTGGGATTCATCATCCATGCCGGGGGGATTGAAGCAAACCCCGAACAAGTCCGGACTTTGCAGGATATCAAGATACCATCCACTCGAAGAGAGATGCAAAGCCTAAACAGGAAGTGGCCGCCCTAAGGAGGTTCATCTCAAAAGCAACCGACAAATGCATCCCTTTCTTCGAAGCTCTAAAGAAAGACAAAGGAAAGTTCGAATCGACTGATGAATGCTCGACAGCCTTCCTTAACGTAATCGAACACCTTTAGAGACCACCAGTACTCTCAACTCCAAATGAAGGCGAAGAACTATACCTATACCTTGCTGTATCGTCCCATGCTTTAAGCGCCGCTTTGGTGAGAGAGGACAACCACGCGCAGCGGCCCGTATACTTTGTAAGCAAGAGATTTACAGGGGCAGAAGCCAGAAACCCTAAACTTGAAAAGCTAGCATACTATTTGCTAATCACGTCACGGAAACTGCGACACTATTTCCAATCTCATTCATCAGAGTTTTAACCGATCAACCGCTAAGGCAGGTACTCCATCGCCCCGACACTTCTGGGCGACTACTTAAATGGTGCATTGAACTGAGTCAATATGATATCACCTACCATCCTCGCACCGCCATCAAGGGACAAGCCATGGCCGATTTTATTGCCGAATTCACTACCAACGAAGGTAAGGATCAATCTGAAATAACAAAAGATATCAAGTGGAATCTCTTTGTAGATGGAGCATCAAACGAACAGGGCTCAAGGGCAGGTATTGTGATAATCACCCCCAGGGGAAGGAAGCTGCACTATGCCCTAAGGTTGGAATTCGCTGCCACTAACAACGATGTAGAATATGAAGCAGTAATAGCAGGACTAGAACTTGCCTTAGAAAGTGGAGTCAGTTCTTTATGTCTCCATAGTGATTCTCAACTTATTGTAAATCAAATACTGGGAGAATTCCAGACTCGAGGAGAACGACTCACAGCATATCTAAACAAAACCAAGCTGCTACTCAATCAATTGGATCACTATTTAATCAAACACATTCCTCGAGGAGATAATCAGGAGGCCAACGAACTGGAAAAGCAAGCTAGCATGATGGACGGCACCACTTCCGGAACAATAACCATCTCAAAGCAACTAGTCCCAAGTTTCGAACAAGAGGATCTAATAGCTACAATCGAAGAAGAAACTTGGATGACTCCTATCCGAAAATACTTGGAAGATGGCACACTACCCAAAGAGCGTAACGAAGTCAGGAAAATCTTGAGGAGTGCTTCCCGCTACACAATACAAGAAGGCATCCTCTATCGGCGCGGCTTCTCTAACCCCTTATTAAGATGTGTCGCTGGAAGGGAAGCCAAGGAAATCTTATCCAACATCCATCGAGGAAGTTGCGGAGACCACACTAGAGGGCAGACTCTGGCAAAGAAGATACTCTGATATGGATATTTCTGGCCCACCTTAAACAAAGACGCCTTGGACTTCGTCAAAAAATGCGAAAGATGTCAGAAATTTGCTAAAATCCCTCGACTACCAACCAATGAGATTACTCAGATGAACAGCCCTTGGCCCTTTGCAATATGGGGAATTGACTTGATTGGTGAACTGCCAATGGGCCGAGGCGGAGCCAAATATGCCATAGTGGCAGTTGACTATTTCACCAAATGGGTGGAAGCAAAGCCCCTAAATAAAATATCTTCGGCAAAAGTTATTAACTTCTTGATCAAAAATGTTTTATGCAGGTACGGGGTTCCACTCAAAATCATATCGGATAATGGACTTCAATTTGATAGCGAGGAATTCACCGACTGGTGCCGAGAGCTCGGAATTCACAAAAGCTTTTCATCTGTAGCTTATCCCTAGGCAAACGGACAAGTCGAAGCTGTCAACAAAATTCTCAAAACTCTGATCAAGAAGAAGCTTGAAAAGTCAAAAGGCGCATGGGTAGATGAACTTCCTACGGCACTTTGGTCCTACTGCACGTCTTTCAGAACATCAATAGGGCATACTCCTTTCTCTTTGGCATACGGATCGGAGGCCATGCTCCCAGTTGAAACTATAGTGCCCTCCCACCGTAGGATCCTCTACAACACAGAAGAGAATGAAGAACTCCTACACATGTCTTTGGACCTAACTGAAGAAAGAAGAAATGATGCAGCACTTAAAGCGGCAGCTCACAAGCAAAAAGTGGCAACACGATACAACTCCAAAGTCAAGCACCGCAGCTTGCGAGAAGGAGATCTTGTTCTCAAACGGATCTTCCCACGCCCCGGAGCACTAGATCCAATCTGGGACGGACCCTATGTAATTCATAAAGATCTCCACAACGGAGCTTATATTTTGTCAACAGTGGACGGAGAGGTGTTCCAGAGGGCATGGAACATCCAACACCTTCGTCGATACTTTCTTAACTTGTACTGCCCATATGAAGTGAATTAACAAAGAGGATCAGTGGATGTAGGCATTTTCGTGCCGAACCACTTTAAAAATCTTGTCTCTTTTTAACTTGTTCCTTTATATCTTGGCTGCTTGTTAAGCTTTATCCTTTTCTGTTAAACAAAATCCTATATAACAACATTTCCATTTTGGACACTTCACGGCACAACCTCACCTGGACAAGACCTAACAGGTACTATACGAATCTATGCCCTCGTCGATGTGACACTTTTGCTCCAGCATCCCTATGCTGCGGGTTAACTCATTGCTCGCGACGGCCCTCAAAGCCAACTTTAATGAGCCGATCATAAGCCACCGAGAAG
The DNA here is from genome assembly GCA_030765085.1 of Allium cepa. Taxonomy (NCBI): domain Eukaryota; kingdom Viridiplantae; phylum Streptophyta; class Magnoliopsida; order Asparagales; family Amaryllidaceae; genus Allium; species Allium cepa. The sequence continues at coordinate 620,801,998 of CM060938.1, read as the reverse complement.
GCCGACTATAGCCGAGGCAGCTCATTACGGCGTCCGGCTCGTCAGCGACTGTGAACCGATTATAAGCCCCAACATAAGGTGTGGCCAGCCAGGGGCAGTTCACAGTTGACGATCGGCACCCACGCTAGCCGGCCACGGTAAATCGAATAATACCCACGATCGGGCCATAATGGCCCGGGTAGTTACTGTGCACGATCTCAGCTCCGATGTGTCTTAAGTACGGCTGTGGTAAAAAAGAAAATTCCATGCGGAGGCGTAAGATGGGTGACGAATGTCTCCAAGAGCCACAGCTAGGGAAAGTGACTACAAAACCCGTTTGCCACGAACTTAAGCACATCGAAGGCCTTCCGTGATTGGAAGTTTTACTATTTCTTATATTTCCATTTTATTTATAAAAACTTTCCTCCTATCCTCTATAACGATCACTAAAGTACAGGACACAAAATAGGAGACACTCGCTAGTAGAAATGAGAACTCACAACTGGATAACAGGTCACTCGGCTGCATTCCATCCTCAGTCACATAAGACATTCAAAGCTACCGTCTACAACTAAAACATGAAGGGCGGTACTTCCTTTTCTTGTACATAAACATGTAGCTATAGCCTATTCACACATCACACTAACATTGCGAGACATGAAATTATATTTTAAGCAAGAGCTTAGCATCAAACACGTTTGAAGCACATGCATATACATAGCTATATTTCTTATGCAACACATCAAAATAACGACAGCATTCAAATATGACAGAATCATCTTATGTTATAAAATTATATAAGAATAAAATCATTCGGTACAATGACATAATTACATAATTACAGCCTGAAAGTACATTAATGTTTTGGACTAGTATATTCAGAAATGCCAAGTAAACCAAAAAATAGTCAGCTGTAGCAGGGCTCCGCCTCTATCCTGCTAGCCCTCTAGGATCTACTTGACCGCAGGATCAGAACTCTCAGCATGCTGGCCAGAGGTCCCACCTGTCCGATTCAGGAGAAGAATCCATCAGATGAATGATACACAATCAAGTTAAGAAAATATTGAGAGGGAAGACTTACCAGCATCTGCTCCTTGATCATCATCCTCCAACTGCACACCCACATCCTCGGCGGCAAGCACACACATGCCCTCCTTCACCGCCACCTTCTCCACCTTGGTGAACTGAGCGGTTACCACATCCATTCTGAAGGCCACGCCACCCTCTTTATCTGCATAAGCCTTGGCCTCCTCCAAAGCCCGAAGATATATCCTAGCCATGACCCGGGGGTAATCGTCCATCTAGGATAGGTTGCCCTGCTTCCAAGTATGAAAATACATATCCTGCGGCATATCATCCATCATCCCCTCGTTCTCCTCAAACTCTCTCATACGGGCCTCAGAAACCGACTACTTTGCAACGGCAGCATCCCCCTCCGATCGGTATCTCGAGCAGTCTGCATGAAGGGATCTCCTCATCGCCTCCATCTCCTCCTTTAGCTTGGCCTGAGCAAGCTCTACGGCTTCGAGCCTTACAGATAACTCCTCTACCTGCTCGAGATCCGCTCTCCGAACCTCATCCACCATTGCGATGGCCGTGTCAATTCGTTTCTTGCAAGAAACCTCCATCTTTCGCAATTCTGCCTTGCTAGCCTCTTCCATGGTTTTCTTTAGTCGTTTGGAGGCCACCTCATGCTGGAAGATCTGAATGGCCTGATCGGCAAGCTGTTTGGCCTGATCGGAAACCATTAGCCGCAGCCGAATGTTAGCACTTTCGATTTCCTCTCTAGCCTTGACCAGTCGGGCTTGATGCCCCATCAACTTCTTGGTCTCCTCAGCCACCCAATCGATGTTTGCCTTGGCCTCATCCCCCATAGTCACAATCCGAGTGGTCAACAAATCGAGATCCAAAGACTTAGCCTCATTAAGCACCCTTACCATAGGATTGCGGGGTAGGAGGTGCTCACCGGTGACCTCATCGAAGGAAATATCATGAGAACTCGGGTCTAGATCTGGATGACCCGCAAATGGGTTACGAGCCAAGCCGGGGCGATGAACATGAGTAACGGTAGGATTCTCTGATGGATGCGGAGATGGTGTGGACTCAGTATCCTCCCCCGTGATGTCATGAATAGGCTGGGTTAGGGGCTGAGGTCCAAGTGAAGGTTCGAACATGGAACGCCTCCTCTTTCTCTTTTGAATATCCACATCAATAACTCCGAGAAGAGGACGGTAGCCGACTACGCCCCCGGAACGGTCAGTCGAGGGCTTCGGTTTAGCAGAAGCTTTGAGGAGTTTGAATTGCTCAAGGAGGCGCCGAATGTCTGATGTCTTAGCCGCCTTACCCGTTCCTGGAATAAAAACCAAGTGTTACAAGCATGCATGAAACAATAATCCAAGAACCATGTGAAGTTAAATGAGGAGACAAAAATTCACCTTGAACCGCCGGAGTTGCCCTAGCTGAAATGCTCTTAGAAGATGGACTGGCACCAGTCCCGGCCTTATCAGATTTCTTCGGTTTCTCCACCAAGGTCGACCCTTCCTCCAACCCCTCAAAGGCTTGGCGGAAAGAATCATCCGTCCACTCTTGAATCTCACCTGCTTGCCTAGAGGTCAAGGCACCAACGCCACTAACACTCTGTCCTTCGCCACAGTTACCACCATCACCTTCTCCATCGCCTCCGCTCTCCTCCTTGCCTCTTTCCTCCTCTCCACTTTCCTCCTCCGGAACATCTGGGCATGTGCTGGGAGAGGGTCCATCAGATTTCTTGAGCTTCTTCCCCCCGATGACTGGAGGTATCGAAAAGAGTCTCCTCTTGCTGCTCTTTGTCGTGGCCCCTCCTTTGGTTTTGGGAGCTCTTTCCTCGGCCGTATCCCTCTTCTTGACCACATACTGATGTGGTAGAATCAAGTTGTGTCCCAGGAGAGTGGAATTCCTGATTAGGTAAGAAGCTGACCTATCCCTTCCTGAAATGGCCTCTATCTCCACGGCCATCTGAACCAGGTGATCATTCTCCACGACCGCAAAGCCACCTGTTGCTAGCAATAAATAAAAACACATAAGAAGAAGCATCTCAGTCAGAACGGAAATTATAAATAAGCTTCAACTTACAGCCAGAGGTGAAGCGGTGGATCGAAACGGTGTCATCCTGGATGAAGAACCATTCCTTCTTAAACATGGTGAACTTTGAATACAAGTCCAGGACCGGCTTGTAGGACACGGCCGATTCCAAGGTGATGTACAGAGACTCCTTCTTGTAACCTCTCAAGTTATATAGATACCCAATCTCCCGGTTAGAAGGGGCGCCCGTACTTTCTCTAGAAAATCACGAATAGGCACACCAAGATAGCGTAGGAGTTGGGTTGGAGCTGGAAAAGGGCCACCTTCAAATAGGTGATGAAGCTAACTATCCAAGCATTGATTGGAGGAATGGTCCCACACATGCAGTCGTACTTACTATAAGCGAAGTATCCTTCAGGGGGATTATATGGCATGACCCCCTTCCCTGGCAACAGCATGCGTGCTCTATCAATCCCAAAGGAGTGGGGGATAACATCAAGCTGGTCCTCTTTGATAAAGCTAACAAAGCAGTCAGGCAGAGAACTCAGAAGCTCTTGGGGACCATACCCATCTACTAGCGATCTCGGGGTGGGTCCGCGACGTTCCGGTCCTGGCTGAGCTGGGGGCACTACGGTGGACTCTCCTTCACCCTTGGATTTCTTCTTATCTGATCGAGTTTCCACTTTACGAGACATTATCTGCAACACAAGAAAGTATATCGTTAAAATGGAAGGTATAAACATGCAAGTATATGTAGTCCGGAATTTCACTCGTCATTCAAAACATAAAAATTCAAGTATATAAGGTTCATTCGGCACTCAAATCCCCATGTCTCGTTCGGCAATTCAAAAATAAAAATTCATTCGGTGTTTGAACCCCATGTTTCATTCGGGAATCCGAACCTAAATTCCATTCGGCAGCTCAAGAGAAAAAGATCATTCGGCAAGTTCATTCGGTACTCGGAATCCACGAGTCCATCCGGTAAGTCAAATATAAGGGATCATCCGGTACTCGGAATCCATGAGTCCATCCGGTAATTCAAGTATTTAAGATCATTTGGCAAAAGAATGTCTCATCTGGTTCGGCAATCAGAATTGATTCGGCACTTTAAATAGTTCGGCAAACGAGACTGATTCGGCACTATAATTGGTTCGGCACTATTAATCAATCCGGCGGGTAAGGAACGAAGGAAGCCTAAGGCCAATACTTATAGGAAAAAATCAAAAACCGGACCAACTGGCTCGGCACACAAGACCGGGCGAGAATCCCCCAAGCTAAAACAAAGCGCGACATATACTGACATATGCCCCACTTTGGGGGGCAAATGTTGGGGGCGTCTCCCCCCCACCGAACCAAAGGAAAGGAATTCGACACCGGACCACTTCCCTGCTGAACCAAACACCTACCGAACCAACCCACCTCCAACAACTACCAGACCAAAGCATAGCCGAACTAGGCTCCATCCACTCGCCACCGGACCATCTCCATCCACTCACCACCGGACCATGTCCCACCGAACCAACCTACCTCCACACACCACCGGACCATGTCCCACCGAACCAACCCACCTCCACACGCTGCCGCACCAGAAGCAAGGGAGGACACGACAAATACTGGGGGCGTCTCCACCCCCACCGAACCAAAGGAAAGGAATTCGACACCGGACCACTTCCCTGCTGAACCAAACACCTACTGAACCAACCCACCTCCAACAACTACCGGACCAAAGCATAGCCGAACCAGGCTCCATCCACTCACCACCGAACCATCTCCATCCACTCACCACCGGACCATGTCCCACCGAACCAACCTACCTCCACACACCACCGTACCACGTCCCACCGAACCAACCCACCTCCACACGCTGCCGAACCAGAAGCAAGGGAGGACACGACCGGACCAACTCTGCCAGGCTAGATTGCTTCAGCCTAGGCCCACCAGCAGTTATATACATCCAAGACCCCTGCCCCCAGCCTCACTCTATAAATAGAGGGGCAGGGGTACAACAATGGGGGACAAGTTTGAGAGCTCAGGCACGGATAGAACTTTCAAACAACTTTCAGTTACTTGTAATCAAAGCTTTGTACTTGTAATTTGAATAGAAAAGGAGAATAACATATAAAGTGGACGTAGGCACATTCTGGCCGAACCACTATAAATCTGTGTGTCTTTTATAGTTTAGTCCATTTATTTTATATATTCGCATAAATTACCCAAATCGCTAAGAGCCATATATAATCAACTAAATCATACGACTTGGAGGTGTTTGTCAATTTATTGTGCAAACAGGCATCATCTCGTCCCCTACCTCTGGTATTTCCTCGATTCATCCTGAGAAATCAAGAATGAATTTAAAGACAGAGGAAACTATGGATGTCAAGATATATTAGATAAGATAAAGTTTTGTGGAACAGGCATTTAACTAAGTCACTAATTATGTACCATGGAGAAAGGGAAATAAGTAACTGAAATTTTTATTTTAAAACAGGAAAGTTTTTATATCAAATACTTCTTCAAAAAAAATCCTTTTAAAAATTATTTTATACTTTAAAATACGTTCTCTCACAAGGAAAGGATTCTAGATCTGCCTTCACTCATTCTAGGGTATTTCTACCCTATCTCTAATGAGTTTTTGCTCCTCAAGCTACGGTTAAACCTCGCTCTCATACCAACTGTAACGACCCACTATTTTGTACCATTCAAATTCGACAATAATTTAAAACATGTCAAGCTTGAATAGTTCAAAACAATAGATTGTAAATAAATTAGGAGCAAATGAAATCAAATCACAGAATCACAGATACAGAAATTCAGAATACTCGTAGCGGAATTTAGAATAACTTAGTGGTTCATGAAGCCACTATTAAAAGTCTCAACACAATAAAATTTATAGTCTTTAAACCCAAATATAGTTTGAAACAACAATAGTAAATCTCAATATTCAATATTCTTGATTACATAAATTTAGATAAGGAACTAAAAGGAAAATTTGCCAGCAGCTTGAAAGTGATCTACAGAAGTCCTAGCTCCGGGATGAAGACTGTACCACAACTCAGACTGACCCGAGCGTAAGAAATAAACACAACACTCGAGTCAGGACATACATACTTATACAGTGTAAGCTAATTCAAATGTACTGTAATATAGAGCAAGTAACTTAAATGATGCTTGGGACCGTCCATCCTCTAAGGATCCGTTAAACTATTTACTATGTAGTAATAATTTCGCTATTATAATAGTGTCTGTATTAAAATAAACTTACTTTTAAATAGCGTTAAGGAGTTACCCAATCTCCCCCTTAAACAATAATAGTCCCAGTAGTCCATCCAATATCATAGTCCCACCTGATCGGGAAGCCACTAGAGGATACCACACGGGCTAGGGAGAAAAACAAACTCGTACAAGTTTCGCTATGGTAGGTGACACGGCACAACTAGGCAATGCCAGGGTAGATATACCAATTACGCTTCCGGACTGGTGGTAACGCGTAGCTGCTACTACCGCCCACCTAGAACAACACTCCCAAATCAAAGGTGCGCACCAAAACAATCACAATGTAATAGAATGACATATGAAGAAGTGCATCCGATCCTCATTAATCCGTCGATCGCTCCTGTTTTAGCCACCTTATGCCAACTCACGGGAGTCGGGTCCACGTATTTACCTCAAAGGAAACATGACAACCATTCTACTTCATTCTGGAATCTCCTCTACGTACACGATTGTCAAAGTGGTTTTCGGTATCGACAGAGAGTATGCCCATATCCGATCCCCGTCTCTTTAACAACCAACGTTATTATTAACCGTGATTATAAAGAATCCACAATAGTTATATTAAAATCAAATACTTAATTTTATTATTTAAAAGTGAAGTTATAAATTTTATAAAAACCCAGTATACATCCCAAAGGTTATACCTTAGTTCGTTTGAGTAATTTTAAATATGGTTTCAACAAAAATTAGACCAATTTAACTTATAGATTCAAAATTTCCACCCTTTAAATACTCATTTAAATTACTCAAAAATCTATGACCTTTATAAAGTATTTTATACCAATATATATCTAACTTCTTTTACTTATGTCAATCAAGTACAAGATTTTTCTATGAAATTTGCTTAACAATTAAGTAAATTACCACTCCAAAATAATTATATTTCCAATTAGTTTTCTTATCTTACCTTTATTTCAAAGCCAGCCTCTCATTTGGTTATATTTTAACTTCCATATTTTCCACCAGTTTAACTAGTCAGTTCATAGAAAACTTAACCTCGCTTTATATTCAAGTTATAACAAAATCCATAATTTAGTTCTTAACTTAAATTCCCTTTATTTCACAAACAAATTTTACAAAATGAATTTATACTTTACATTTTAACATTTATTTATTTACATATTTCACTTGAAAAATATCATTATACTTATAATAATCATTTAAATCCACTTTAAACAAGGTGCAATAACATTTTAGATTTTTAAATATTTAAATATTTCAAGAAATATATATTAATATATATATAACCACGGGTCTGTATAATATTTTCTATCCTAGGTCAAGTGATACGGATAATATATCATTTCAATTCGAAATTTTCAAAATAAATATGGGTTTTATCATTCGAACCCACAATCCCAAGTTAAAATAAATAACTAAATAAATAAATGAATAAGTAAATATCGTTCAGGCCTATCATTTCAGCCCGTAAAGATTCTATTCTACAGGGAACTTACAGTGTGAGGAACAGCAAATAAATAAATAAATAGTGTGATAGCATAAATAAACGGTATATAATATAATTGATGATGTGTTGGTTTAAAAACGGGATTTTTGACATCATCAATTCATATCACAGTCAAATAACAATGAAATAATAATTATTCTACAATCACACTTGTTATCAATTTAAAGATATATAAGTACGTTTGTTAGGTGAGAATACTCACATTAATGCCATCGAAGATTTGATTCACAACGATGGTAACCCTTGAAAAAAAGAACATACAAAAGCACGATCAAATTATTGCGGAGTCGGCGACCGGATTTAATTCTTGAAAAGGAAGGAATTAACTAAAATACACATAAGTGGTGCAACATTTAGCTTCCAAAAATTTTCACGGCTACCATAAAGCTTGGTCTAGCACTGAAATGTCAGGTGGTGCTTACACCATGTATAGGCGCCTGCAATTTTAAATATTTTTTTTATTTAAAGACACAAAGTATATGGCCTGAGTATTGCACGTTCTATGCATGAAAAATAATTTCCCTTTGGCCATCACCACTTGAAGACGCAACACTGTCTGGGAGTCTACATGCTGGAGTGGCGATGAGGTTTGGGGCGACGTCAGCACAAAGGAAGAGGCAACCCACTACGGTCAAGTCAAAAACTACGGACCTTTCTGGGCTCGGTCCATCACTTGGAGAAGAGGATGACAGCAGTGGTAATGGAGGAGGGTAGGGATCTAGTTGTGAAGGAGGAGTCATAGCCGAGCATGAAGTGGATGACTGTAACGACCCGAAGATTTCATTAATTAAATTTGTCATATTTATAAGATTTTGGAATTAAATTATAAAGAAATATAATTGTTATAATTGGTAACGAAGTAAATGTTAAAAAATTAATCTATGAAATTTTACATCGATTGTGATAGACTTAATTATAAAAAGAATTTAATAAACCCTATTTATTTGGAACCTTGTCTATTGATATGCAAAAGTATAATGAATGAGTTATTACAAGAGATCAGAATTTAAATAGAATTCTAATGAATGAATAGTGGAAAGGATTATACAAGTGTATAATTTAATACGAGAAAGGAAAGTATTTAATTGATTATGTAATAAAAACATTGTAACGGTAATTGGAATAAATTAAGGAATATGTTAGTATAAGTTAATTATTAATAACTTGAAAGGAAATCCAACCAATTCAAGTCAAAAGTTATACTTGGTTATAAACATAATATAAGAGAACTAGTAAATATTGAATAAATTTTGGAATAGTTTGTAATAAATGTTAAATGAGTAAAACCAGTGTTATGTAAGTAATTACAATATTGGGGTGTAAATAATGAATCTCTAAAAGTGTAATTAAGAGTTAATGACAATATTTATTGTACGTTACTTATTTTATTAGGTTGTTAAGTTAATTTGTAATCAATTTCAATTAATTCACTAAATTATGACAGCTAATGTGGAATAAATTGGTAAGTAAAGAATGTCGGATTCGAAAAGATGTAACCAAGGTAATATTACATTCATAATATGATAATTAATGTAATAAAAAAAAGAATGAAACCAAGATGCAATAATTAATTGGGGTTTTAAAATTTAATTTATAAGTAAAATTGACAAAATTCCAATATATTTGAAATACAGTATTTAATGCAAACTAAAGATGAAAATTGAACAAATATAAATGTAATGAAATATAAAACAATGTTTACTATGTTAGTTGAGTAATGATTGGTTTAATATTAAGTTTGTGATCAAATAAAATCAAATTTATTAGAATTAATTTGCAAATTAATTTGATTAATTGCAGTAACCTTTGAAAACTGTTTTTGCTGGAATAATTGACACCAAATTTATATGTGAATTTGCTTTTAGTTATTTTAAATATCTATGGGGTTAGAAATGACAAAAATCTATAGTTTATAAATATTGAATTTAAAGGTGGTAAGTTAATTTTTAAATATTTAGATATTAGGTAAATATAAATTTAGATGAAATTTGGGAGATGTTTACGTAATAAAGTATGAATCCAATGGTAGTCCCATATATTAGATACTAATAGATTGAATAATTGAATGAAAAGTCAATTAAAGGGGATTATTGCAAAATTTAATTTATAATTTGTAAATATAGTGAAATAGAAATTTACGTTGAAATTATTAATGAAATCAGCATTTAAAGAACATCTAAATTGTTTAAATTTGGATAAATGACTAAGAATTATTAAGCGATAAAAATTTCCAATTCTAAAATTTGAAATATAAAAATTGGATTTATTTATAAATTCTTAATTTATTTAATTAATATAAAAATAGCCATTTTGGCCACTGACTCCGATTTCGACGAAACTAGTTTCATTGGATCCATAACGGTGAATTATAATAATGTTTCAAGTTTCATAGCGATCAGACTTGTCGTTTGATCGTACGGACTCGAAACGCCTTGAAATTTATGCAATTGAAATTAATTGAAATAAATTTGAAAATATTGATTTTTGCATAACTTCTTTATACGACACAATTTGGATTTGAAACCTTTTCCATTGCGTTTAAAATATTTTTAAACACATATTTTGATATATAGGTTGACCAATTTCAGTTGCAGAATAGAAACCGGCTTTTCGGGGCAATTATCGTTCAAAACCCAAATCCAATCTAGCCCATTTTTCTATTCTGTTTTGCCTATTTATACGTCGTTATAAACCCTAGCAGCAACCTCCACTGCAATTTCTCATCCCTAATCCCGAAATCAACCCTAATTGCATTCTAATGGCAATTAGCAAATCAAATAAAGTGGTTAAAATTCAAACTCTTCAAATCATACCATATAATATACCGTTTTGAAGCCCTCGACAAATGGAGTCAGCGTATGGTGTTCGTTTTTGGAAACAACGCTCGTATCAACCGGAAATCGTGGTCAAATGCGTCGGCGGCGAAGTCAAAGGGGGTGATTTGGGGATTTTTGATCGGAGCATCAATTGGCGAAATCGACTTCTGGGTATTGTAGAGCTCGACGAGTGGATTCCAGATCTAGTTTCGATTTGATGATCGGAGCAGAGATGCAGTGGTAATTGGCCCCGAAAGGTCACGGTTGCGTCAACTTTGGGGCACAAATTCCTGCCACTGACATCGAATTAGGCAGTGGCGTTCGTTGACGTTAGTGGAGGAGACGATGATCTTCCAATTGCAAGTGGTTGTGCGGCTTAAGGTGGCCTAGGCTTAGAGTGATTTACGGTCAAAGTTGGTTGCAGCGTGAAGGACTCAGTTTCGTGCGTTCAGTGTACTGTGCACGCATGCTTTATGATGCAGGTGATGTGGCTAGTTGGTTAAACTGTTCCATTTTCTTTTATTCTATTTTTTTTGAATTCAATCACAATAATCGCTATATCTCTTGCTTACGAACTCCATTTCACGAGCGGTTTTTTTTGGTAGGATCGTATCAAAATTCCAGATCTGTTGACGTTGGTTTGGACAAATTCTAAGACCGTCAAATTTTAGGGTTTAAATCGGATTTAAATTCGATTTAAATTAAAAAGGTGAGTGTTTTAACCTACTCACAACTTCTAAAATTTCCTATGTCTGTTAAATTGACTTAAGATATGAGTAGAAATTTATTTATGACTGTTTGGCATGTTTTATTCATCATCTCTGTTAAATCGCATTTATTTAATTTAACTGTTTATTAATTTTATTATTTCATATAAATTGACAGTTAAAATTTATTTATTTGCATATAAACCGATAGTTAAACAGTTAACAAATTTATTTTTGAATATAAAATGTTAGTTAATAACTGCTATTTGTTACCCGTTATATTTTATATGCTATATATCGATGATTGCTTAAATTGATGATGATTGCAATAAATTGGTTGATGATTGATATTGGGTGAATGGATGATGTGTTCTACATTTTATAAACTGCAAGTTATTATGCATTTTCATTTCATTCGGGATTGCGGTTTGAAATGATATATAACCGTAATTTTAAGTTTTAAATTGCGGATTGAAATGATAAATATCCGTATCACTTGACCATAGGATAGAAAATTATATACAGGCACCGCGGTATATATATAAAATTATTTTTGAAACGATTTTTCTATGGTTTGGATAGGACACGGTTAATAAATATAAATTTTGATGTTTTATAAAATCTTGTTTTATATATACATCTATAATTAAAGTATTGAATTTAAGCTATGTATGGATTTGTTAAATAAAATAAATAAGTTGAATAAATGGAGTTTGATTATTTTATATGGTTAAGTATATGTTAAGATATTGAAAATATATAGAATTTTAAATGATTTAAATCAATTAAGATTGGGAGTTAAATTGAAAAATTTATTTGGAATTGAGCTTAATTAAGAATTTAACTTCATAAGTTGATGTAAAATTTATTAACTTGAAATATTCAAAAGGGAATGATATTTATAACTGAATTTTATTCAAGCTGAATTAAATAAATATTTCTAGTATAAATAAATTGAAGGAAAATTCTTTTTTTAAGTAATTTGAGTTTTACTTAAATGATTACCGGTTTATTATGCAATTATTGCAAACTAAATAATAGGACTTTAAATTGTTGAATAGAAATTTCCAACCTTAGTTCCAATTGTTCAATATTCAAGGTTTAAAATATATTGAAACTGAAGTGGTTATTGAAACTGAAAGCGATTTTTAAATCTATGGATTTTGACTTAATATTAAATAAAATAAATTGTAAGTCGCAGAAATTATTTTATTTTATAAAGAAACTTTAAATGCAAACTATTTTATTTTATATACCGTTTGAATATCCAAACCATCCAAGTTTTAGAAGTTATGGTTTTCAACTATGAATTTTCGAAGTATTATGGTTGAAAGTTATAATCCAAATGTTTGGTTTCCAATTATTACAAATTTTAAAGAAATATGATTGTGGAAAAGAAATATATTTGAAAAAATGATATCATTGATTTGGGTTTTATAAAACTAATATCAAAATGAATTGTTTTGGAAATGGAAATGATATCGTATTTATGGGTTTTGAAATGGATAATTATATACTGGTTTTAAAGTATAAACTATTTTTAAAAGACCGCGGTGTTATAATAACGTTTGGTTGTTGAAGAGACCGGGATCAAAAGTTGTCATACTCTCTGCCAACTCCGAAAACCACTTTAACAACCGTGTACGCGGTGGAGATTTCCAGAATGAAGTAGTTTGGTGGCGGCGTTTCCTGTAAGGTAAATACCTGGACCCAACTCCCGTGAGTTGGCATAAGGTGGCTAAAAGAGGAGCGATTGATGGGTTAATAAGGTAGCGCCTTTGATCGGACACATCCCTTCGATATTATACTTTGACCTTTGGATTGATTCGATGGCCACTTTTGATTTTATTTGGGGGTGTGGCTCGGGGTGGGCGGTAGTTGCGCGCTATGCGTTACCACCGACCCGAAAGCGTAATTGGTATATCTACCCTGGCATTGCCTAGTTGTGCCGTGTCACCTACCCTATCGCGCCTTGTACGAGTTTGGATTTCTCCCGTAGCCCATGTGGTATCCTCTGGTGGCTTCCCGATCAGGAGGGACTATGATATTGGATGGACTATTGGGACTATTACTTGTTAAGGGCTATATGGGTAACCCCTTAATGCTAAGAAAAAAGTAAGTTTATTTTACAATTAGACACTATTATAATAGCGCAATATACTACATAGTAAATAGTTTAACGGATCCTTAGGAGATGTAAATCCCGAGCATCTCTTGAGTTACTGCGCTCATATTTATTTCTATTAATTTAACTTACATAAGATCTTTTAGTTCTGACTCGAGTGTTTTGTCTTTTCAATTCGCTCGGGTCAGTCTGAACGTTTCAGGATTTGAAGATTTTATTCTGGAGGGCGAAGACGAAGATTTGTAGTTTACTATCTACTATATTATCCCACTACACTATTTAGTTCTGCTGCATTGATATTATTGGTATGTGAACTCTGATATTTAATTGTATAAAGAAGAATCAAATGTTTTGTAAACAGTTTTATGAACTGTATGTTTTATTATTATATTTTATCCTTCCGCTGTGAGATTCTGTTTTCTTTTTATTTCTTTCTTGTTTTTCTTATTTACCCCGTAACAATCCGCCCTTCTGTATGGTTTTGAATTGGCACGTGTGTCGATTTATAGCGTGCGAAAAGGCGGGACGTTACATCTGGTATCAGAGCTTTGGTTTAGAGATAAACCTTAGCTTTGTGGGGTTTGACTCTTTTTTAATAGAGTAGTAATACCCTATAGGAGTCACTGAATGTATATATATAAGAGAGCGTATTTGTTAGTGTTATAAAAAGATTTTAATATGGTGTTAATCTGTTCCGTTTTGTATTTATAAATTCTGGTTGGTGCATGGGACACTATGACATCAATAGGGATTTCTAAACACTTAATAGGACAGACCGACGTAATATTTTTTTTAATATAGGTGAATGAAATAATTTTGCCTATTATATTTTCTATATATAAAGTATTTAATTTTATATTTGGTTGTTAGGAAATTTTTTTTAAAGTAATAGAAATATGATTGAGAAAAAAATAAATAAATGTAATTTGGAAATTTAGAACTTAAGTTCCAGGATTTTGAAACTTCTTTCGAATAAATTTTGGAATATGATAATATTGTTTATAAGTATTTTCTGATATAAATATTTTAATATAATTCGAAAGAATTGTTTTAAAGAAGATTTTGGAGAAAATAAGTTTTGTACTTTCCTCTATGTCGCTGGAAAATAAATTTCGGTGATGGCGGCCGCATCATCAACTTTCATTTTCGAGTTTCGAATGGGGAAAGCCACTGTAGTAGTTCTACTGCAGATTCATTTTTGAAAAATATATACATATTTTGAATTGTTTTAAATATAATTAGTGATATATAAGTTGTAAGAATATATTTATTTATTGTTTTAAATTAAATTAAAATTTAACCCGGTATTAAATTCTTAAATTTCCGTCAATTAATTATTTCAATTATTGTAGTGAAATAAAAGGTAAGTAATTAATAATTGAAACTTCTAATTTAGGTAAGATATTTAATGCCAAGTTATAAAGGAAATAAAAGGAAGTTGAAATGGTAACTTATAAGGAAAAGGTAAAATTTTATTGAATAATGAATTAATTAAAGGAAATGGAACAAACTTGTATAATTTTCAAATTACATCCTTAAATAACATATATATAACTTACCAAATATTAAAAGTTGAAATGTTTATTAAGAGATTGTAATAGAATATTATACAAGTAGAAATTTGAAATAATAAAAGTATTCAATGAAATTGATGTTAAATGAGAATTTAATGTTATAAGCTCAAGTTTTTATTGAAATTTTACCAAGTAAATATAATTAAAGGTAAGAATGACAAATAGATGATTATAAACTTAAGTAATTAAAGTGTAAATAAATGAGGTCACGCAATAATAAATGAATGAATAATAGTAAGTAGTAAGTGAAAATAAATGAATGTAGTATAATGAAGAGAAATTATAAACTAAAGAAAAAGGATTGAAGTTATTTCTGAATAAAATTGGGAAAAAATGAAAATAAAATTTAAAGAAATAAATGAAAATATAAAAAGATAAACTGTTATATAAATGAAAAGAATCACTGAAATGAATGAAAGAAAGGAAATTAATCAACTAATTTATGAAATAAAATTAATAATAAGTAAATTTGATTTGAATTGTGTTGTTTGATTGAATGGTTGTTTTGTATTGTGTATGATGTTTGTTGAAATTGATGGTTGTTGTATCGATTTGTTGTTAGTGATTGAAACCACATAAATATTCATTTTTATAAATTTTTAACCTTTGGATTGTATAAGTGAAATGCAGGTTATGGAAGCAATTGCTACTGCTTTTGGTTCCATAAATTAAGCGTAAACTTGACCGACAAATAGGTACGTTTTCGGATTACGGTTTATAGCGCTATTTTATATTTTCCCGTGTTGGAATATAATATTTGGATAGTATATGTAATATAATTGTTATATTTTGGTATTATATTTTCTTTCAAACCTCTCCGTACAAGGGAGACCCTGCCGAAATTTTTCGTAAATTTTTGGACTTATAAATTATTTTGAAAATGTTTTCTAACTTTGTTATTTAAAAATAAAAAGATATAATGGGTATATTTTAGTTAAAAGAATAAATTGTGCAATTATTGTTTATAAATTAATATTTTGAATACGATGTATTGTTTATTTAAATTCTTCTTTTCCCTTCTTTTTTCCTTTTCGGGGACGAAAAGTTTTGAGTGGGGAAGAGTGTAACGACCCGAAGATTTCGTTAATTAAATTTGTCATATTTATAAGATTTTGGAATTAAATTATAAAGAAATATAATTGTTATAATTGGTAACGAAGTAAATGTTAAAAATTAACCTATGAAATATTACTTCGGTTGCAATAGACTTAATTATAAAAATTGAATTTAATAAACCCTATTTATTTGGAACCTTGTCTATTGATATGCAAAAGTATAATGAATGAGTTATTACAAGAGATCGAAATTTAAATAGAATTCTAATGAATGAATAGTGGAAAGGATTATACAGGTGTATAATTTAATACAAGAAAGGAAAGCATTTAATTGATTATGTAATAAAAACATTGTAACGGTAATTGGAATAAATTAAGGAATATGTTAGTATAAGTTAATTATTAATAACTTGAAAGGAAATCCAACCAATTCAAGTTAAAAGTTACACTTGGTTATAAACATAATATAAGAAAACTAATAAATATTGAATAAATTTTGGAATAGTTTGTAATAAATGTTAAATGAGTAAAACCAGTGTTATGTAAGTAATTACAATATTGGGGTGTAAATAATGAACCTCTAAAAGTGTAATTAAGAGTTAATGACAATATTTATTGTACGTTACTTATTTTATTAGGTTGTTAAGTTAATTTATAATCAATTTCAATTAATTCACTAAATTATGGCAGTTAATGTGGAATAAATTGGTAAGTGAAGAACGTCGGATTCAATAAGATGTAACCAAGGTAAAATTACATTCATAATATGATAATTAATGTAATAAAAAAAAGAATGAAAGCAAGATGAAATAATTAATTGGGGTTTTAAAATTTAATTTATGAGTAAAATTGACAAAATTCCAATATATTTGAAATACAGTAATTAATGCAAATTAAAGATGAAAATTGAAAAAATATTAATGTAATGAAATATAAAACAATGTTAACTATGTTAGTTGAGTAATGATTGGTTTAATATTAAGTTTGTAATCGAATAAAATCAAATTTATTAGAATTAATTTGTGACTTAATTTGCAAATTAATTTGATTAATTACACTAACCTTTGAAAACTGTATTTGCTGGAATAATTGACACCAAATATATATGTGAATTTGCTTTTAGTTATTTTAAATATCTAAGGGGTTAGAAATGACAAAAATCTATAGTTTATAAATATTGAATTTAAAGGTGGTAAGTAAATTTTTAAATATTTAGATATTAGGTAAATATAAATTTAGATGAAATTTGGGAGATGTTTACGTAATAAAGTATGAATCCAATGGTAGTCCCATATATTAGATACTAATAGATTGAATAATTGAATGAAAAGTCAATTAAAGGGGATTATTGCAAAATTTAATTTAGAATTTGTAAATATAGTGAAATCAAAATTTTACGTTGAAATTGTTAATGAAATCAGCATTTAAAGAATATCTAAATTGTTTAAATTTGGATAAATGACTAAGAATTATTAAGCGATAAAAATTTCCAATTCTAAAATTTGAAATATAAAAATTGGATTTATTTACAAATTCTTAATTTATTTAATTAATATAAAAATAGCCATTTTGGCCACTTACTCGGATTTCGACGAAACTAGTTTCATCGGATCCATAACGGTGAATTTTAATAATATTTCAAGTTTCGTAGTGATCGGACTTGTCGTTTGATCGTACGGACTCGAAACGCCTTAAAATTTATGCAATTGAAATCAATTGAAATCAATTTGAAAATATTGATTTTTGCATAACTTCTTCATATGACACAATTTGGATTTGAAACCTTTTCCATTGCATTTAAAATACTTTTAAACATATATTTTGATATATAGGTTGACCAATTTCAGTTCCGGAATAGAAACGGGCTTTTCGGGTCAATTATCATTCAAAACCCAAATCCAATCTAGCCAATTCTTTCTATTCTGTTTTTCCTATTTATACGTTGTTATAAACCATAGCAGCAACCTTTACTGCATTTTCTCACCCCTAATCCTGAAATCAACCCTAATTGCGTTCTAATGGTGATTAGCAAATCAAATAAAGTGGTAAAAATTCAAACTCTTTAAATAATATCATATAATATACCGTTTTAAAGCTCTCGACGAATGGAGTCAGCGTATGGTGTTCGTTTTTGGAAACAACGCTCGTATCAACCGAAAATCATGGTCAAAGGCGTCGGCGGCGAAGTCAAAGGGGGTGATTTGGGGGTTTTTGATCGGAGCATCAATTGGCGAAATCGACTTCTGAGTATTGTAGAGCTCGACGAGTGGATTCTAGATCTAGTTTCAATTTGAAGATCAGAGCAACGATGCAGTGGGAATTGGCCCCAAAAGGTCACGGTTGCGTCAACTTTGGGGCACAAATTTCGGCCACTGACATCGAATTAGGCAGCGGCGTTAGTTACGTTAGTGGAGGAGACGACGACCTTCCAATTGCAAGTGGTTGTGCGGCTTAAGGTGGCGTAGGCTTAGAGTGATTTACGGTCAAAGTTGGTTGCAGCGTGAAGGACTCGGTTTCGTGCGTTTTGTGCACTGTGCGCGCAATCTTTATGATCCAGGTGATGTGGCTAGTTGGTTAAACTGTTCCAATTTCTTTTATTTTATTTTTTTGAATTCAATCACAATAATCGCTATATCTCTCGCATACGAACTCCGTCTCACGAGCGATTTTTTTGGTAGGATCGTATCAAAATTCCAGATCTGTTGACGCTAGTTTGGACAAATTCTGAGACCGTCAAATTTTTGGGTTTAAATCGGATTTAAATTCGATTTAAATTCAAAAGGCGAGTGTTTTAACCCACTCACAACTTCTATAATTTCCTATGTCTGTTAAATTGACTTAAGATATGAGTAGAAATTTATTTATGACTGTTTGGCATGTTTTATTCATCATCTCTGTTAAATCACATTTATTTAATTTAACTGTTAATTAATTTTATTATTGCATATAAATTGACAGTTAAAATTTATTTATTTGCATATAAACCGATAGCTAAATAGTTAATAAATTTATTTTTGAATATAAACAGTTATTTAATAACTGTTATTTATTACCTGTAATATTTTATATGCTATATATGGATGATTGGTTAAATTGATGATGATTGCAATAAAATGGTTGATGATTGATATTGGGTGAATGGATGATGTGTTCTACATTTTATAAACTGCAAGTTATTATGTATTTTCATTTCATTCGGGATTGCGGTTTGAAATGATATATAACCGTAATTTTTAGTTTTAAATTGCGGATTGAAATGATAAATATCTGTATCACTTGACCATAGGATAGAAAATTATATACAGGCACCGCGGTATATATATAAAATTATTTTTGAAATGATTTTTTCTAGGTTTGGATAGGATACGGGTGATAAATATAAATTTTGATGTTTTATAAAATCTTGTTTTATATATACATCTATAATTAAAGTATTGAATTTAAGCCATGTATGGATTTGTTAAATAAAATAAATAAGTTGAATAAATGGAGTTTGATTATTTTATACGGTTAAGTACATATTAAGATATTGAAAATATATAGAATTTTAAATGATTTAAATCAATTAAGATGGGGAGTTAAATTGGAAAATTTATTTGGAATTGAGCTTAATTAAGAATTTAACTTCACAAGTAGATGTAAAATTTATTAACTTGAAATATTAAAAAGGGTATGATATTTATAACCGAATTTTATTCAAGCTGAATTAAATAAATATTTCTAGTATAAATAAATTGAAGGAAAATTCTTTTTTTAAGTAATTTGAGTTTTACATAAATGATTACGGGTTTATTATGCAATTATTGCAAACTAAATAATAGGACTTTAAATTGTTGAATAGAAATTTCCAACCTTAGTTCCTATTGTTCAATATTCAAGGTTTGAAATATAATGAAACTGAAGTGGTTATTGAAACTGAAAGCGATTTTTAAATCTATGGATTTTGACTTCATATTAAATAAAATAAATTGTAAGTCACGGAAATTATTTTATTTTATAAAGAAACTTTAAATGCAAACTATTTTATTTTATATACCGTTTGAATATCCAAACCATCCAAGTTTTAGAAGTTATGGTTTTCAAACTATGAATTTTCAAAGTATTATGGTTGAAAGTTATAATCCAAATGTTTGGATTCCAATTATTACAAATGTTAAAGCATTATGATTGTGGAAAAGAAATATATTTGAAAAAATGATATCATTGATTTGGGTTTTATAAAACTAATATCAAAATGAATTGTTTTGGAAATGGAAATAATATCGTATTTATGGGTTTTGAAATGGATAATTATATTCTGGTTTTAAAGTATAAACTATTTTTAAAAGACCGCGGTGTTATAATAACGTTTGGTTGTTGAAGAGACCGGGATCGGAAGTTGTCATACTCTCTGCCAACTCCGAAAACCACTTTAACAACCGTGTACGCGGTGGAGATTTACAGAATGAAGTAGGTTGGTGGCGGCGTTTCCTGTAAGGTAAATACGTGGACCCAACTACCGTGAGTTGGCATAAGGTGGCTAAAACAGGAGCGATTGACGGGTTAATAAGGTAGCACCTTTGATCGGACACATCCCTTCGATATTATACTTTGACCTTTGTATTGATTCGGTGGCCACTTTTGATTTTATTTGGGGGTGTGGCCCGAGGTGGGTGGTAGCTGTGCGCTACGCGTTACCACCGACCCGGAAGCGTAATTGGTATATCTACCCTGGCATTGCCTAGTTGTGCCGTGTCACATACCCTATCATGCCTTGTATGAGTTTGGATTTCTCCCGTAGCCCGTGTGGTATCCTCCGTGGCTTCCCGATCAGGAGGGACTATGATATTGGATGGACTATTGGGACTATTATGTGTCAAGGGCTATATGGGTAACCCCTTAATGCTAAGAAAAAAGTAAGTTTATTGTACAATTAGACACTATTATAATAGCGCAATATACCACATAGTAAATAGTTTAACGGATCCTTAGGAGATGTAAATCCCGAGCATCTCTTGAGTTACTGCACTCATATTTATTTCCGTTAATTTAACTTACATAAGATCTTTTAGTTCTGACTCGAATGTTTTGTCTTTTCAATTCGCTCGTGTCAGTCCAAGCGTTTCAGGATTTGAAGATTTTATTCTGGAGGACGAAGAAGAAGATTTGTAGTATTTCTATCTGCTATATTATCCCACTACACTATTTAATTCCGCTGCATTGATATTATTGGTATGTGAATTCTGATAATTAATTGTATAAGGAAGAATCAAATGTTTTGTAAACAGTTTTATGAACTGTATGTTTTATTATTATATTTTATCCTTCCGCTGTGAGATTCTGTTTTCTTTTTATTTCTTTCTTGTTTTTCTTATTTACCCCATAAAAATCCGCTCTTCCGTATGGTTTGAATTGGCACGTGTGTCGATTTATAGCGTGCGAAAAGGCGGTACATTACATCGACAAAAATAAACAAAACAAAAAGAAGAAGGAATGAAAATAAATAAAAACATTACCTGATTTCCCTGCTCACGAAAAAGAAAGAAGCAAATGAAGATGCAGATGAAATTTTGAGGAACGCAGTGCTACAAATCTTCTCTTTGAAGAGGTGCGTTGGTTATATTTATAGAGTGGTTTGTGTAAACAGAGTATGCGACATTCCAAGCAAGAAAGTTTGAAATTTGTGAGCGTTTTTATCATTCAGGGAAGGTGTGTGATGTTCAAATTATTTATCAGAGGAAATTTGCGTGAATTAAGGGTAGAGAAACGGTAAGAAATCAACTACTAAAACGGAAATGGAAAATTTGGTGCGAACGTGTTAAATGTTGATTGAGGTGAACGACAAAAATATATTTACTATTTTGAAACGACTATGAATTAATAATTGGCAATTATTCACGCAAGGGAAAGTGGAAACCCCCAGTGATTTCAATCCAGTTTTAAAAGAAATTAACAGCTCCTTGGAAGAGTCAAAAGATTATATACATTTTTAAACAAATGGAAGTAATGGCAAGGCACGGTGAATTTCCTCCTTTAAACATGCACGGTAATTGATTTAGGAACAAAGACCAAAATTAGAATGTGAACGGTTATAAATTTGTGGGTAATGCTTCTATTAAATCAGAAGGAAAGTAAATATATTTAAAATGCGTACAACAGACGCAATACTTTATGCCCAAATATAACGAAAATAATGGATTTAAATTTTATACGTTTTCTTATACGTTATTTATCCCATCAATTAACGTGCCCTTTAAACGCGTAATTCAACAGTTTATTAATACATTGTAAATTGTAAAAGTTATTACTTAACTAAAAATAGAATTTGTTTACATTCTTCGGATATATTTACCATTCTCTAAGAAATTTATTACTTAATTGTAATATATATAATTCATTTTAAAAAGAACAAAAAGGGAAATAAATGTTATTACCAATATAAGTATACATCCTCCCAATAAATCTTGTACATGTATAATACTTATATAAAAGATTTAGAAATTATAAATTTTAAAATTCCAAGTAGAGTTATCTTTAACCAAACTTAAAATTTTAGAACATTTGTATTTTATTTAGAATTTCGGGAAATGATTTAATCAAATTTATATTAAAATAAATTCCAAGGTTTTATAAATAAAAGAATAAAGTGCTTGTAAAAATCTTGGGCTGCTATAATATAATAGTTATTTCAATAATACGATATCATTTCCAATTTAAAACCAAGTCAATATGATATCCCTTTTATTTCAAATCAATATAATATCATTTTATTTCAAATGTATCTTTTTTTAAAAATCATAGCACTTCCAAATTTTATATTTCAAAACCAAACAATTGAAATTTTAACACCTTTAGAACATAATGCTTCATAACTTCGAAACATTCAATTTCAATAACACTTCAATTCCGATATATTTCAAGGCTTTAAATATTCCAAAATTTCAAAACTAAATCTGATAATTTCGATTCAACAATTAAATTTCCTATTATTTAGTTTTGAAACATTTTATATAATAAATCCTTTTTATTTAAATAAAACTCAAATTACAAATAACTAGATATTGCCTTCAATTCATTATACTTGAAATAATCATTTAAATCACCTAGACCCAAAAATCGAGTTACAGTAATTATACCTTTTAAAATTTCCAATTTAATAAATTTCACATCAATCCTCTTCGTTTAATTCTTAAATAAATTCAATTCCATAAAATCTCAATTCATCAAAATTTCAAATCAAATTTTTATTTGAGGAAAATTCTTTAAACCATTTAATTCGCATCCATTTCATATTTTATCTCCCAAATCTTAATTTGTTTAAATTATTATAACCTCAATATAAAATATGATTCAAATACTTAACCATACTTATTTTAATAAATCAAACTCCATTAGTTAACTTATTTTCATTTAACAGATTTTTATACATAGCTTAAATACATGAATTTAATTATATATAAAATATTTTTATATAATTATCAAAAAGAAACCATATTTATTAAACCTTATAATTCTGTCCAAAACCATAGAAAATCATTTCAAATATTTTTATATATATAGAACGCGGTGCATGTTTATAATTTTATATCCTATGGTCAAGTGATACGGATATTTATCATTTCAATCCACAATTTAAAATAAAAATACGGTTATATATCATTTCAAACCGCAATCCCGAATGAAATAAAGTGCATAAAAATTTGCAGTTTAGAACGATATAAAATACAGCATCCATTCATCCAATATCAATCATCATCCATTAATCACAATCATCATCCAATTCAATCAATATCATTAATATAGAGCATATAATAAATAACAGGTAATTACTGACAGTTTATGTTCAAAAATAAATTAAACAATCTATCTAACTGGCAGTTTATATGCAGTAATAAATTAAATAACAAATAAATTTGAATAAATGCAGTTAACTGAGATGATTATTAAAAATATGTCAAGCGGTCATAAATGAATACCTAATCACACCATAAATTAATTTAACAAACATAAGAAATTTTAGAAGTGGTGAGTGGGTTAAAACACTCACCTCTTGAATTTAAATTCAATTTAAACCCAAAAAATTGACCAATCTTGGAATTCGTCCAAACAACTGCGAAAATGTCCAGAATTCCAATACGAACCTAGCGGAGAAAACCGCGCGTGAATTGGATATCGTATGCAATAGTTATCATCGTTAAACGATTTGAAATTGAAATTAAGAAAAATAAAATAAGAAAACAAACAAACACACCTCACCATCTGCCATGTCATCAGCCCACTACACTTTTACGAGCTACAGGCAACCCAATACGCACGCGAAGACGCTGCTCCCAGATGCTCGCACGCAGCCTAGCCACCATCAGATTGCACGCCAATTCGTCGCAACGCCGGCCGCCGCTACTTCACCTTCGCGCACGCCAACCTCGTACATGCTCCACGCCCTAACGACGAACGCCACACGGTCAGAAAAGGAGCAGCCGCCACCATGGATTGAAAACCCTAATCGAATTTTGCCGAAGATCCAACCGTCAAAACGACCAACAAACTATGCCAATGCGATCCCCTCGGCCCCCTCTACAATACCCAGAATTGGTTTGACGATCGGACTAGTTTCATTTCGACGTGATGAACGGCCAAAAATGGTTCTTTGATTTCTGGACAAACAATGCATCGAAACGAAAAATGAGTTGCAGATCTGAGTTACGCTCTTTGAGATCATCGAATCCATATAAAATTTGATGGTATTTGAGGAGATTGAATTTTCATTTGATTTTTGAATTGCAATTGAAATTAGGGTTTGCAGCCATTAGAAAGAGGATGAGCTAAAGAGGAGTTGTACGCATAGACAAATGAGAAGTGGAGGCATGCTAGGGTTTATACTGGGTATAAATAGACAAAGTTGGAAATAGAATAGATGGATAAGATAGATATACGTGCTAAAGACAAAGTGGCCCAAAAAAGCCCGTTTCGATTCCGGAACGAAAATGGGTTAACCCATATATCAAAATAGATGTTTTATAATATTTTAAATGCAATGAAAAAGGTTTCAAGTCCAAATTCCATCGTATGAAGTAGTTATGCTAAAATCAAATTTTCAAATTGATTTCAATTTCATCGATTTCAAGGCATTTCGAGTCTGTATGATCAAACGACAAGTATGATCGCTACAAAACTTGAAATCCTACAATAATTCACTGTTACGGATCCGATCAAACTAGTTTCGTCGAAATCCAAGTCAGTGGCCAAAATGGCTATTTTCCAGTTAATTAAATAAATTAAAAATTTATTAGTTAAATCCAACTTTTCAAATTTCAATTCTTAAATTGACAAATTTCATCATTTTTAATTTCTCGATTCACAATGATTTAAACAAATTTAAATGTTGATTAGTTCATAAATTCCAATGTTAACCTCAATTTCAATATTAAATTTCAATTTTATTAAATTTAGAAATTATAAAATAAAACTCCAAAAATCCATTTATTAAATTCTTAACCCTTGTTATCCAAGTCTTATACTAATAAGAATGTAGCTAACATCGCTTTTAAACTTGGTTCATAATATTCTCCCATTTTAACTTAATTCCAATTAACGTACTATTTAATTACCATTAATTGCAATTAATCTTATTATCATTATAGTTCAAATCCTAATAAATTGATAAAAATTGATTTTTATTCTTCTAATCCAACTAATTGCTTTAATTAATTAAGATTGCACTAATTAAGTCAATTACTACAATTGCTTCCAAATCAATTTCTATGAACAAAACAAATATTGTCGTTACTTCCAGAACATTAATTTTATTCAATGACCATTTATTATACTTCAAATTCATTAATCTAATTCAATGCTTACATTTTGTTTTCATATATTCAATTTGTAGCTAAGTATACATCTGCATTATTTCCATTGGTTTGAATTTCATTCAATTTGTTTATAGTCCACTTATATTAACATCATTACCTTTAATTTTAATTATCAATTCATTCAAAAACCACTAACCATACCCTATTACCCAATATTACCTTAAATCTACACTAATATACTATTTAATTCCATTTATTGCAATAGGTTCCAATTAATAGTGATTGCGCTAAATTAATTATTTATAAACTTACATTAACATAATTGCATTAATTTAACTTCATTTACAAATAAATCAATATATTATTTCACACATTAATACACCGATTGCATTTGTTTATACTATATTCCATTTAAAACTAAGTCATAACATTTGAATTATTGTATTAAATTGGAATGTTCATTCAAGTTCATTAATTATTAACTTGCAATAACATATTCCCTAAATTTACATCCAATTACTGTTAACCATGTTTTATTACATTAATCAATTCAATATTTACTTCTAATTTCTCATATTCAATTTATATCCATGTACGAACCTTTCACTACTTCATTTATTAGAATTTTATTCAAATTACTAATAAATAGGTTTTAAATACTATTGCTATATTTTAATTTAGCGTTCATTTCAATATTAATTTATAAAGTTTTTTTATTTCTACTAAATTTAATTACAAAAATCTTATCTAATTAACAAATTTGATTATCGAAATTTATGGATCGTTACATGTAAATTACATATAAATAAAGATAAAAACACAAAAATAGAATAAATGTATAAAAATAAATAAATAAGTTTTAAATAAATATATTTAAATTAAGAAAATAGCTTAAAAATATAACTAGGCTTTAAAATTTTGAAAATAAATACACTAAGCTTTGGAAAATTCAAATATCGCTTTAAAAATGTTTTTAAAATAAAATATATACCTAACATGCCATATTACACATATGATTTGACAAATAAAAATATTATTTATACAAATTATTAAACAATATTGTTAAATAAATCAATTTGCACACAATATTGTAAAAAGCATAACTTTCACAATATAAATCGGATTTCACCGAAACGAAAACAGTATTCTTGAAATTTAATTTATTTTCACAATAAAAGATAAAATTCAAAAATACAAATATTTAAATTTTAAATTTAAATGTCAAAGTTTGACCGGATTGACCAAAATCCACATTTTTGGAAAATATACAATTTATTCAGGTTTGAAATTATAATTCACACAAAATTAAAATTTATATTTAAAATAACAAAATTTATTCATTTTAATAAATATAATAAAGTTTGTAAATCGGGAGTTTCAATTTAAATAATTAAAACAAACAATTAAAATAATCACAAAATACTAGGGTTGTTACACTCTCCCCCACTCAAATTTTTTTGTCCTCGAAAAGAACGAACAAGGAAAATAAGGAAAAGCAAGATAGGAAAAGGAAATATTATCCAAAAAAACAATTTCGGATTCGAAGCAGGAATGCTCTCCTCCGTCTACCAGGTACACTCTCGATCTTCATTACTTTATTGTACTTTGATCAGATTAATATATTTCTTTCTTAGCTGCTTCGTACCTCTGCCGACAATACGAAGTGGCTTACTCTCGACAGTCAGATTAAGCTAAATATCCAAACTATCAAGAGCAGTTTGCTGAACAAAAAGAGATGGGTCAAGAAGATAATAAGGAGATGTGAGACGTGGAATACATCATGCACGCCAGGCAGCTTCTCGGCAAATCCAGACGATAAGCCAAAGAACCAACTCTTTCCACAAATGCAGAAAGGACCCTCGAAGAGGAAGAAGGTAGAAATAGTTAGAAGGGAAAGTAGGCTGAAAGACAAGAATGGACCATTATTTTAAAACCATATACATTTCAATTTAAAATTTTATATTTACAACATTTTAAACATTTTATAATATGACAAATAGTCATTTGATTCAAATTTGATAGTTCGAAGTAAAAAATATTGAAAACATTTTATATTATTTAGAAAAAAATAATGATAAAAATATCCTTTATATAATACTTTATAAAAATACTTTTATAACTCGATGTCTTACAAGTTTACTTTCGTTCCCGCAGACTCTGGCTATCTCCAGGTGCTTAGTAGACTTGTTTCAATACGCAATGAAAATACTGGAAAACCTTTTTAAAACAACAGATATGGATAGTTCCAACCAAACCAAACATTTTTCTAACCATGGATCGCATTTACACAATGGTTATGCCTGGGTCCCCCGGGAAACATCCTTACCTGTAAGCGATCTCAGCCTGCGAATTACGCCATGATGACTAGTAGACCGTAGATACACAATGGTTACGCTTGGATCCCCCAGGAAACATCTGTACCCTTAGCTATCTCAGCCTGCGGATTTCGCTACTACTATGACCTACATAGATCGCATGATACACAATGGTTTTGCATGGATCCCTCAGGAAACATCCGTACCCCCAGGCCATCTCAGCCAAGTGAATTACGCTATGTAGTCGCAAACATAAGACCATGGAGATCGCCATAGAATTCGATGGACACTCGAGTATCATATCCGAAAAACCCAAATCGGAGAGAATAATATCAATATAATGAATCCACGGTGTGGCCATAAAGCAATATCAAGCATAAGGCACTTTCCATACCTTTACTTTGAAAATATGTATCATATAGTACCTTTCAAATCACTTTCAAATATCATACTTATATAAAGTCCATTATATATAAGATTTCATTTCAAACTGAATATTTGTAACGACCCAAGATTTCAGTTAATTAAAATTCGTATATTTAATTAATTTTAAATATTAATAAGTGAAATTTATAAGTTGAATAAATTTTAGTTCGGATAATTAGATTTAATTGGATAATTAAATCGATAATTTAATATGTGAAAATACAGAAATAATGAAATTCGAGTTATATATGATTGAAAATGGTTTGTAAAATTTTATTTTATCATATTGAGGTTAAAATGATGTTATAGAACTTTTAAAATCGAATTAAGAGTTTAATTGTGAAAATTGAATATTTTAATATTTAATCGACTAGTGAAATTTTCCATTTTTCGAACAATCTCAGAATTGGACGAATCTAGTTCCATTGGATCTGTAACAGTTTGTTATTATCGGATTTCAATTTTCGTAGCAATCAGAGTTATCGTTTGATCGTGCCAGCTTAAAACGCATCGAAATTTGTTTTAATAATAAATTGGCGAGTTTAAATAGTCATTTTTCAAACAGTCTCGGATTTCGACGAAACCAGTTTCATCGGATCCGTAATGTGATATTATTGTATGGTTTTAAATTTTGTGTCAATCGGATTTACCGTTTGTCCGGTGCAAGCTAAAACGCCTAGAAATTTGATTTACCGATTTAATTTTAAATCGAACGTTTATTGCCATAACTCGCACAGATGACCGAATTAGCTCTCGAAACACATTCCATTGTGTTCGTAATGCGGTGTAAACCTTAGGAACGCCAACCGGCACGCTTCGTTTGGAGTTCGGAAATTCCGGGTGAATAGTAAATTGGAATATTTTCTATATAACCCCTAGAATCTTCATTTTTGCAAAAGAAAAACTGCCTAGGGTTTCAGGAACCTAGCCGCCAACTTCATAAACATTAATGGCCAGAAATTCATCATTTTCTTCTCTTAATCTCTCTCAATCTATATACAATTAGAAGAAATGCTCAACTACAAAGTCGAAGAGCTCGATGAGAGCTTTGATTCTATACGGTGATGATCGTGTTTGGAGCGTCAGAGGGGGAGCTAGGGGGCCGACGGCTACGTGTTGTGCACGCAAATCGAGGGTGAGGGTGGGGCCGAGTTCACCATGGTTGCAGCCGAGCATGGAGTTCGTGATGGCCTTTAACATGGTGCTTGCTGATCGTTGTCAAAGTCGTTGTGGAGGTCGAAAAATTCAACCCTAATTCGCAAGCATTGGGTTCGTTCGTTCGTTAGTAGCCTGGGAATCACGTTGGTGAGAACGATGAAGGGTGCGGCCCTGATGCGTTGACTTTAGAATGCATGGTGATGATCTGTTTAGGTTTAGAAAATATAATAAAAATGTTGTAAATTTATATATTAAAAATTCGTGTAACTTTAAATATTCATATCTTTTTCATACGAGGTCGAAAACGTGCGAAACCAGTTGCGTTGGGTTCGTATAGATGAGCACTACGCCATGGATTTGGATTGGAGTTGTTTGGAGTTAGTGAGAATTACGGATAAAATTAAACGCACGTTTAATTTTATTCGAAATAAATCGCTAAAATGAAATTGAAATCAAGGTGAGAACTTCTCACTTAATCGAATCGGTTTCGATTTTAATTTAAAATAGTTAGATTTAAAATTCTTGAATGCATGTTTGAATGATGATTTTTATCTATTGATTGTTAAAAATAGACATTATGCGCCGTTAGTAAGCGGATGTTATTTATTAAAAACATATACCGCGAATATTTCATAAACAGTGAAATTGGTATTATTTATGTACTTGGAATTGATTTCCCGCAGTATATAGCGGATGAGACCCTATTGCGCCGCCTATTAAGCGGATAATATTTTAAATCCCATATACCACGATAATTCCGTACTGGAACGAAATTGGTATTGTGCTAACATCTTTGGATGCAGGAAAACAGGTTGGAGGGATCCAACTGGATTCCTCAACAGTATTTATTTAATTATGGATATTTTGATATTCGTTATTATCATATACAGATATATGATGTCGTTGTTGTCATGATTGACTATTTGGTGTGTAGCATCACTGGGCCAAATTTTGGAATTTTAAAAGGATTTTAAAATTGATTTTTTGAAAGTATACGTTATAAAAATATTTTTGGAATTGATTCATCTTAGATAAATAACGTTATAATTTTAATGTTATAAAAATTATGATTCTTGAGAAATATAGTTAAAAGTTGATTTTTGAAAAATATAGGGTTAATGATTTTATAAAATAGTTTAAATCAGGATTTTTGAATTTATTGGAAAAAGTTTAAATATAGGATTTACAAAATTTGATTATTTTATAAATCAAAGAGAGTGATGAAATTATAAAGGAGTTTGAAGACGTTTTTTAAATAATAGTATAAATTGATTTATATAAAAGATTTATAAATAGATATTTGTAAATTAAAAATATTTGAATTATAAAACGAGTTTTTATAAGTGTTAGAATGAATTGTAAATGAATTTCATAAATGAATGAAATTTATAGAATTATAAACGGTGAAGTTATAAGTGGAATTTTATAAGTAGTAGGTTTATAAAATTTGTAAAGTTATAAAAAAAATAGATTTGGGTAAATTAATGAATCTTATAAGTTATAAGATTTATAATTTAGGAATTTAAAGGAACGATTTTGTAAACAAATAAATTATAAGTATTTAACTTATAATATGAACTTTTGGCATATAATTGAGTTATAAATTGAAATAGGTTTGTAAAAGACAGTTGTTATAAAATAAATAGAAATGGAATTTATAAACATTGTTTTATAAATCCGCAAACGACTTATTTTGATAAGTAAATTGTTATAACTTATTTATGGAGTTATATTCACGTTTTAGACAGTGAATAATCCTTTAAATAAAATGTATAGAAATGATGAAATTGGTTAACGAAGTATATTAACGTTTTTGAATAGTGAATAATATGTCAAAGATAATGTTTTGGATGTGATGTTTTAAATAAAATTAAAACGATCTAACGATGTTTTTAAAATGTGTTAAGATTCGAAACCATAGATTTCAACATCCATTGTTGAAATAAACGTTTTCGAGAAATAGAAGGAAATGGTGGACTATAACACTGTTGTTATAGTAAATGATTTCCGAAAGAAAATGTTTTGTATAGTATTGGGATTTATATATCTATTTTAATTTCGAATCCCTATACTAGTGATTTTGGGTTGTCGTAACGATGTTTTACGCAACATTCGTTTTTGGCCCAAATAAATATGTTTAAGAGAATGATTTCCTTAAAGAATGAAATATATACTTAATTTCGATTTAAGTATATTGAATATTTTCCAAATGTTGAAAATAAATAGATTTGTGAATTACTTATGAATAAATAAGTATGGAAATGTTTTCCAATGTGAAATGAAACGTTTTGAGAATTTATCTTTTTGAAGATAAATTGAAAATGAATAATTGAAATCGTATATTCATAGATATTTTGGAATGTAAATTCACTATGGAATTTATAAAAGAAAGGGGAATTTGTTTAAAAATAAATATTGATTTATTTTTGAAGTGTGAAAATTATTTATCTTGTAAAGATATTTTTGGAAAATAAATAATTTGGAAAATTATTTGGAATCAGGTGATGTTGTGCATATCCATTGATAGTTCAATAACCGACTATCAATATTTACCTTTGAATAGGTATTTGTTGTGATTTGCTGAATTTGAATGCCACACTTATTTTAAAATTATTGCGCTCGTTATTCGGATTACCCATTCCGATTAGTGATACGACGTAATGGATAGCATTGATCACCGGTGTTGAAGACCGGATATTTTTTAAAGCGGAAGGATTACCGTCGAATGTTTCTGCACTGAATGGCCCTGGTATAGAAATTCCATATGTGATGGGAAGTCCGGATGTGATTAGTGAATCTTCGGATTGCAAGGACTTCTTTGTAAGTGCCTTCGGTTCTGTTCGATCCCGGAACAGACTTGTATGGATTGTATGTCTGACATTACAAATTGTGATATAAAGCTGATTTCTTTCAAATATATTTCTGTTGGTGGAGGAGAATTTATTCTTTTAGCTTAACACCCTTCTCTGAGACGTACGAGCTCAGAGGTTGTGTAGTTGAGGGTTATCAGCGATATATTTCCAATTTGGTAATGTGAAATGATCATTGTTTGATCATTTGTGATATGATCATTTGTTTGATCACTTATCTTTGTGATCATTTCTATGATCATTTGTTGACCCAAAACACAGCTTTTGTATAAAGCGTGGCTTTGTGGACGAGACTTCGTTGAGCCTCACACCCCGAAATGGTCAAAACAAGAAAGATGCGGCAAGGTTATGAGGGGTAGCTCCCTTTAGGGTATGTGCGTTTCCTTATGGAAAGGGGTGGTATCATGGTATGGAGCCCGGATACTTACTCATGTTGAAACACTTTATTTATTATGGTCTGATGTTGGTGATCGAGCGCTCGGATAAAGGTCCCAAAGGACCGGCGGATGGCATACTCGTGTCAGTAGTTACCCAGTTAGGGGTAACCCGGCCTTGTGTTGGCAGAGATCCGGTTTGGTTCTCGGGGACATCCTTCCAGAGGCGTTCTCATGTGGCAATGGGAAGTTCCTTGGCCTGACCATTTGTTGGAAATCCAAAGAAACAATACGATCTTGTACGGTTTTAGTTGTATAACCTGCCATGGAATGTGGCTGTAACCTGCTATTGAACATGGTAGCTATAGTAGGCATAAGTGCGGAATGCCTATGCTGGCTAAGATTTATATCTTTACTTTCGAAATATTTCCTAGACTATGTACTAGTAATAATATCAAATTTCTTTTTAAATGCGCATCAAGCATCTTTTACTATCATAAGGAGAAATCTCCTCCGATTCTGCGTTTGCATTGTGTGTGTGTGCGGGAGGCCTTATGGTAGTCTCATTTTTAAAAGCATTGCGAATTGACTTTAAAAATATTCCTCTATTTTGATTTTAAAGATAAATAAACTGTTTTGAGTTCTCACACCAGTCACATGACTGACTCGCAGTTTATTGTTTTCCTTCCTAAACTCTGGGTGCCCACCAAATTTCCACACGGGTAGTCAAGAGTTAGGTTTATCAGGATATTTTGGAATTCAGGAGTTGCTGGAGGCAAGATGGATGGCATGGCGTATTTACTTGTATATAGTATTTCTTTTTCCGCTGTTTGTTGTTGTTTGTGTTGTACACTCTGATGATGTAATGTAAAATGATGTAATGTAATAACTGATATAGTTCTTTGTTTAAAGATTATTCATTTATCTATTATATGTTGTTCCGCTGCGATTGTGAGATTCTGATGTTGTTCTGTTGTTGTTTTCTTTCTGTTCTATCTTTTCTCTCTTCTTCTACCTTTTTCTTCTTCTTTAACCATAACGGTACGGTTTTCCGGCCTTCGATTGCTCGACAGTTGATACAGTGGACGTATTGATGTCGACGTTCGTGGACGAAAAATCGCAATCGTTACAATACTTTCCAAAATCAATAGTATATCAAATCACACTTATATAGACTTCGATTATATAAGATTTCAATTTACAAGTTGAGTATCTTTGCAAATCAATAGTTTTCATATCACTTCATACTTATACAAATCAATTTTATATAAGTTTGATAACTCCCAAATCAAAGTATTGAATAAAATAAGGTTCTTAGTTTCAAACCATTTCAATATCAATTCAGTTTCAAAATCATATATGATTTGGCCAAATTATTTCTTCCTAATTATGTATATTCGGTTTCAAAGTTTCTTAAAATAATAGATTTAGAAAATAATCCAAATTTACAAATCAACAAAATTTATGTCAAACAAATTCATTTCCATTTCAAACATATATTTACTTTCAAAAATCATAATACTTTCAAAGTTACAAATCTTTCGAAACCAAAATACTTGAAATCATTACACTTTGAAAATCATAACCTTTCGAAATCATACATTTGAAATCTTAAAACATTCCTTTAATTCTTTACATTCACAAATTTATTCAATTAAACCCAAATCTAAAATTTTCAATTTTAATTCAATTCAAACCATCGGTTTTAATTCAATTTAGTTAATATTATCAAATTTCAAATAAAGATTTGATCCAGAAAATAAACTATTCAATCTTTAATAAATTAGAAAGCTTAAATATACCATATTCCAAAACTAAATTTTATAATTTCATATATCTCAAATTTTACTTCATTATTACTTAGTTTCGAAATATTCATTTCATAAATCCGTCATTTTTAAATGACCTCAAATTACAAGTAAACCAAATATCCTTTCATACAAATATAAACTTCAATATTTATTTATCAAAATCAATTATCGTTTCAAATTCACATTCTTTATAAAAATAAAGATTGAATCATTTCCAAACCATTTCAATCATCAAAATATCTAAAATGGTTACAAAGTTTAAAACCTTCTCTTTTTAAAACCTTCAAACTATTTATTTCTGTATGAAAAATCCAATTTACCATTGGAAAGATTATTATTCTATATATACTTTACTCAAAACATTTCAAATCTATATTTCATACCATTATAATTCAAATTAGTCTTATTTATTTCACTCAATATTACTTTATACTTAATCATACCAAACTAAACTTATATACTTTATCAAATACCCTATACCTTTCAAAATTACTTAGCCTAGAAAAGTTAACCTTGATTTGGAATTGTTCGAGCCTTAAAAGTAGTCGAAGAAATCATATTTTCAATTCACGAGTTGGAAATCACCAACAAATTAGTAAACCAATTCCAAAAGATAGGATTATACTAAAACAAATCTGAATCTCGAGGACTGAACACCTGCTTACTTTAAATCATTTCAAATATATATACACATAAATATCAAACCATACTTCAAAATATGAAATCAAAATTTGGTTTCACAAAATCACTCGCATAGCAAAGCTACTAGGGTGGCCTCTCTCCTAATCAGAAACTCGAAAATCAATGTCGATGATGTATGCATTCATCACCGAAATTATTTTCCAGCGACATAAATGGGTTCTGGACTTTTATTTTCTTGAAACTTCTTTGAAATCTCTTCAAAATCTTTGGAATTAGTTCGAATACATTTGAAGCAGTTTTTTTATTAGGATAAATATCTTTAAATCATATTATTATTATATATTTTCCAAAATCCTAAAACCGATTTCAAAACAACGTAGTTCAATTCCTAGAAATTCAAATTCAAAACCCTTCAGTTATAAATCATTTTATATAAATCAAATTCTTATAAATTTTAAAATTTTCAAATCCTTTCGAAACTTCAAATTTCTCATTTTAAAAGGTGTATAATCCTTATCGAAAACATTTCACTTTTATATATAAAATAGGATCATCCTTATCAAAATAATAATTTCGACATATGCACAAATTCCAAAATACAACCTAACACGAATTTCCAAAGAAAGATTCAAGGATAGATTTCAACAAACGAAGATTCAAATTTAGAGAAACTCTAATCAAATAGAATTCTGGTTCGAAGATAAGCTTGAACAAAGATGAGATTATTTTATTACCAAATAGAAGATGGATAAGCTATATAAATCGTGGGCGACCTTAATTGGTCAACCATAACTTCAGGAATATAATCAATTCGGAAATCTAATGCAAATCGACATTTGATCGCCAGAGCTAGAATCCGGGTAGAGCGGGAGATAGATAGCAATGTAAACCGAGGATACAGAAATCTTCGGTGAATTAATGCCAATTATAAAGGAGTTTCACCCCATTACAAATTATCCAAAGATTTGCGAAATCACCGATCTTTATAGAATTCATTCCAAAGTGGAGTTACGGAATGCCCCAAAATTAAAAGGATAAAAGGGAGACAAGACTGATTTCAGAACAAGTGGAAGCGTTCCAAAGTTCAAGGAATCATAATCGATAAGAATCCTAACCAAGAGATTTCTAACAAGGTGGATACAGAAGGAATGAAGTTTAGAAAATCTTGGTTTCAAAATAAGAAAATTTTTGTACCAAAATAATCATTGAAAATCTTTTAAATCATTTGGAAATCATTTTATACTTCGAAAATATGTTCTCTCACAAGGAAATGATTCTGAGATTGATTTCACTCATTCTAGGGTATTTTTATATTATCTCTAATGAGTTTTTGCTACGGAGGCTATGGTTTGCCTAAAACCAAAGTTCTGATACCAACTGTAACAACCCGATATTTTCAGCCATTCGCATCCACACATGCTGGACCTGAATTTCTCAAAATAATGCATTATAAATAAATTTGGAGCAAATGAAATACATTCACAGAATCACAGACACATAAATATCAGAATAACTTGCAGCAAAAATTAAAATACCATAGTAGTTCATGAAATTACTATAACAAACTCTCAAAACAATTACAAAATATCAGTTTGAAAAACATATACAACAGAAATCTCAAATATATAGTAGTTTATAAATACCAGAGCTGAAATAGAACAACTGAAACTGAAAGGGAATAGATAACTAGACAAGTATAATCTCCAACGATTCCTAGCTCCAGAAAAACAAATCCAAAGCTAAATTGTAAATACTCAGGCTGACACGAGCATAAAGTAAAACACAAAACACTCGAGTCAGGACATATATACTTATATAATGTAAACCAACTCAAGTGAACTACAGCCGTAATGTACAATAACTTAAAGGATGCTTGGGATCGCCCATCCTTAATGGACCAGTTAAACTATAAATTAAATACATCCTATAGTTAAAATTTCAAAATGGTATTTTATATTTCAAAATCAAATATCATTTAAAAATTCAATATCATTTGAAATTCATCTAAAATATTAAAATATCATATCTTTCCCAAAACCACATTCATTTTATTTAATTTAAATACCATTTCAAATCACATTTTAAAATGGTTTATATTTCAAATCAAAATATTCCATTTAAACCATTTAAATATTCCAATTAAACCAATTAAATATTCCATTTAAACCAATTAAATATTCCATTTAAATAATTTAAATATTCCTTTTAAATCATTTAAATATTCCATTTAAATCATTGAAAAATGAAGTTATTATATTTAATAATCGAATATTCAAATTCTCAAAAATTTAGCCTTTTCAAATTTCATTTATCCACTTCAATTTATTAAAAAAATGAAATTTCAATTTTCGCAGCATTTAGAAAATGCTACGGTAAATTTACATTTGAAAACAATTCATTTTAACAAATATAGCACTTTAAAAAAAAGCTGTAATAGGTTTTAGTTTTAAATAAAGCTTTAGTTCAATTCTGCTACTACAGCGCTCACAAAGTGCTATAATAGCCCCTAGTTCATTTTTCCTTGTAGTTCATTTTATCAACTACAGCATTTACAAATGCTGTAATATCCGTTACTTAAGAAATGATAGCATTTTTGAAATGCTGTTAATTAAAATTCATGGTTTTCAATACAGTTTCATAAACAATTATATTTTAATTTAAACCATTTTTAACTTATAAAAATCATAATTTCTCACTTTAAAACAATCATTTAAATATCTTTTAATTTATGATTTTATAAAGTGCAATTTCACAAATAATAATCAAATTTTAATAGTTCACTATAAAAAAATCAATATACAATTTTATTACATTTCATTTACTTTACATTTATATTAAATTTACCATTTCATAAATTAAATTTAAATTCCATTTTATTTTTGTTAACTTAACTTTTAAATTTAAAACCTATTTCACATTTTCCAAGTTAAGTTATATTTCGAATTCCAATTATAAATATTTATTTATTTAACTATTTTTAATTTATAGAAAAATCAATAACACTTTATAAATCATTTTAAATTCAAACTAAAATTCAAATTATCATATTTTCTTACATAATTTAAACTACATTTATAAACAAAATCATAAATTCCAAAATTAACTTATATTTCAAATTTCTACTTTACCATTTATTTATTACACTTATTAATTTGTAGAAAATCAATACTATTTTATAAAATCATTTTTAAATCAAATTTAAATCAAAATATCATAATATTTACATTTTTTATAGTATTTTAAAAAATTTATAAAAATATACATAACCATGAGTGTGTATATAAAATTTTCCAACCTAAGTCAAATGTTACGGATAATATATCATTTCAATTCGTAATTTACAAAGGAAAAATCCGGCTTTTATCATTTCAAACCTGCAATCCCAAGTAAAATGAAATAAGTAAAATCGTTCAGGCCTATCATTTCAGCCCATAATGATTTTTTCCTATTCTAAAGTCCGTTCCGGTATGTATTATTTCAACCCATAGTGACTCTAATCTATTGGGAACTTGCAGTGTGATAAACTGATATAAATAAACATAATAAGATTATAAATAGTCACAGATGATATAAAAGGTGTATAAGTATGGGGAACATCATATGATCATAGCATAGCAGATATAACATAATGATATGGGTTTATAGATTCTATTGCGATCAGTTTACTAGTTATATAAGTAGAAATTTGTCTGGTGAGAAATACTCACTTGTATAAGCTGGAGATGACGACCAAATACATACAAAAAAGATCTTCAAGGGCACGAAAGATCGACTACGATTTGAGAGTGGGAGAGCCAAAGATAATTGCCTTGTCACATAGCAAACAAAACAATGTACAATATAAATTTCAAACCAAACTATTTTTAAACAATGCTAGAAATAAATGCACAACACAAAGCCAAGCTTTTGCACTTGCATTCAACAACTTATGCTTCAGTCATAGGTTGGAAAAGCATGGCTATGGGATGGATTTGGATCAGGTTAAGGTTCAAATGGGGTCGGCCATAACAATATAAAAGAGTAGAGAGATATGTATGCATGTACACACAACTACAAGGCAACACAAGTGGATTTCATGCCATCAAAGATCTCGGCCAAGGCATGGATGAGAAAGGCCTGATCTGGAGAGTTCATGTAGAAGTGTGGAAGAGGTATCAGGTAAACAAGTGGCTGCTGGTGGTGGTGTATGGTTCGGCCAAGGTTGTGGTTGGAGTGGTGGAACCAATATGGAGCTCGGCTATGAAGATAAAGTGGAGTTTGTGTCATTTTCTTTGGTGGATCATCAACTAATAGGCCGCAGCTATGGAAGGGCGATGGGAAGAAGGAGATGGTGGCTGGTTGTGGTGGTGGTGGAGGCGGCCATGATGCTGGAGTAGAGAGGCCGAACTACATAGATTGAATGCAAGTACAAAAATCAACAAAACAATGGAAAAGGGTGAAAAAGAAATAGAAATTTTTACCAAACTTTTGCTACAGGAGAATGGCCGAACTTTTTAGGGTTTGAGATGTTTTTTCTTCACGTGAGAAAAGAATAAGGAATCAGCTGAAGAAAGGTAATAAGGCCGGAAATTAAAGTGGTGTGTTGATTGGTAATGAAAAGGTAGTAGAATGTGAAAAGACAATGCACATAAAAGGTCACAAACCTATCAAATTTTCATAATTTCTTTTGCAATTTTAAACACATGTAATTACATATAAATGAAGATTAAAAAAAAATATAATGAATGCGTAAAAATAAATAAATAAATTTTAAATAAATATATTTAAATTAAAAAAATAGCTTAAAATGAAACTAGGCTTTAAAATTTTGAAAATAAATAAACTAAGCTTTGGAAAATTTAAACATCACTTTAAAAATGTTTTTAAAATAAAATATATACCTAACATGCCACATTACACATATTAGAACATGATTTGACAAATAAAAATATTACTTACATAAATTAGAATAAACAATATTGTTAAATAAATCAATTTACATACAATATTGTAAAAAGCATAACTTTCACAATATAAATCGAATTTCAACGAAAAGAAAAGCATTATTATTGAAATTTAATTTATTTTTATAATAAAAGATAAAATTTAAAAATACAAATATTTAAATTTTAAATTTAAAAGTCAAAGTTTGACCAGATTGACCAAAATCCACATTTTTGGAAAATATACAATTTATTCAGGTTTAAAATTATAATTCACACCAAATTAAAATTTATATTGAAAATAAAAAAATTATTCATTTTAATAAATATAATAAAGTGTTTAAATCAGGAATTTCAACTAAATAATTAAAATAAACAATTAAAATAATCATAAAATACTGGGGTTGTTATAATATTGAAAAGAAAAGAGTTCGCTAATATGAATTAAAATAGAAAAACACTAAATTTATAGAAATTATAAGTAAAATAAGAAAAACTAAAATATAATAGAGATAGACTGAAATAGGAAAATTTAAGATATTTGCAACTTTGATTATAAGTAGTAGTTATAACTAAAAAGTGAAAATGGAAGAGTAACAGTTGCACGAACAATTATAACACGCATGCTATAATTAAAAAGAAGAGATAACAAAAGGCCTATGTTAAAAATTAGATTTTGGATTAAATTAATAATCAAATATAGCAGTAGGGCCCGTACCCGCAACATTCTCTTTCAAATCTTGGACTGATGGTCTCACAATAGTAGGTGAGGTTGGGACACATTTATGTTGATTAGGGTTAATAAGTGACCAATAGATAGAGGCACAAATTTGCGGATTTGGGCAAGGGGAGCAAAACTAGATGATTGTTTGCTGGGACCAGTACTGGCAGCATTCCCTTTTAGGTCTAGGACTGATGGTCTCACAACAGTTAGGTGAGGCTGGTAAGCATTCATTTTCAGGTCTAGGACTGGTGGTATCACAATAGTTGGGTGAGGTTGGGCACGCCTATGCTGATTAGGGTAGATAAAGGGTCAAATAGGGGGCGACAGTTAATGCGTACCAGCGATGACCAAGCGTGCGACATCGATTAGGCTAAATAATTTGCTACTGCGTCCTAAGCGCTAAAGAGGTGTCTTTTGCTATGACAAACACGATTGGCTAACAATTTCACAACAGAGAAAGAATAGGTCGATCAATGGGTAGAATTAGGATTTTGGCCTAATCAAATTAGCAATTGAGACAGGATTACGGTTTTCAGCCTAATCACAGCAGTTTAAGACAAGTGCAAACAATCAAATCAAACAATCTAAGCACACAGTCAGACAGAATCAGAAATGGTATTTTACCCAGTTTTATCTTTTTTGAATTTTCCTTCCAAGCTAGAACTATTGCTTAGTGTATTATCTTTATCTTGCTTATAAATGCTAGTATTTACTTTCACTCACTAGACTTACTGTCTAACACACTCCTCTATTTTCCCTTTTTTCCCTTTAATAAGCCATCGGAGTTGAGTTGGTTGGGGTTGCATGGAGATTCATTCCTAGAGTTTTTAAATTTAAGATGTATTCTTCTGCTCTTTACCTTTTTCATTTAGCTTATGATAGACTTGCTTTTGTGGGATGGATTACTTTTATTATTATTACTATTATACTCTGATTTTATAAGACTGAGATGTATTTCCATGCGATAAGAGATGTTTTGAGTTTTTGAAACATGTTATGTTTTTATGATT
Source organism: Allium cepa (assembly GCA_030765085.1). NCBI lineage: Eukaryota > Viridiplantae > Streptophyta > Magnoliopsida > Asparagales > Amaryllidaceae > Allium > Allium cepa. Next base: position 620,759,901 of record CM060938.1, on the reverse strand, counting down.
TATTTGGAGATAAAGTTTAATTTGGAATGATAAGTTATTATTTAAGTGTTTCCATTGTTTTTACTTATTTGTCTTATGAATCTTAGTCTCTGTGAAGCTTTAGCTATACATTTAATGCAAGATTTCCTTTGGTGTGCCCTTTTTGAGTATATTAAGGGGTCTAGGGTGTTTTAGTTGGTCTTAAAGCCTAAGGTTACAAGATTTCTAAAAACTTGTTTTAAAAGTAAAATATTTTTCAAAGGTCACATATCTTCAAACTAAAAGTATTTTTTAAAAAGAAACTCTTATATAGAAATAGTTTTCAAGTACAAAAGAGTTTTATAAAAATCCTCTCAAAGTCTGGTTCAACCTTCTTTCGATTCTTTCAGGCCTAAATTTTCTTTTCTTTGCATAGAATGGTGAATGCCATAAATCTTACAGAGGGTGTCCAAGCCACTGCCTAGTTCTGTAGATACCACTAAGCTACGGCACCATAAGTGCAACGGGCAAGCGCCCAATGCAGCACCGGCGGGTGGAGATCTCGTTAATCTACCTACAACAGTCAATTTTTCAAAGCTATGCAAGGACTTCGCTAGCCTAGGAGGCAAGGCGTTTTCTGGCATGGAGGATTTCGTAGAGGCATGAAATCGACTGAGGAATACGAAGCAGATATTTGGACTATTAGGATTGGAGGACCAGTAGAGATTTCAACTGGCATCTTAGCTGCTGAAGGAAGAGGCTTCTTTCTGGTAGGAGATTATAGAGATAGAGGGTAAAGACAATGGTTCGTTTGGATTTCAAGAAATGTTTGAGAGAAAGTTCTCATCACAAGCCATGGAAAGCATACAGTTAGAGAAGTTCATTAATCTAAAGAAAAGGAAACTTTTGATGAAAGAGTATATAAATCAGTTTAATGATTTGTCACAGTTTGGGATGGAGCTTGTTAATACACCGCATAAGAAGGCCACCAAGTTTGCTAAGGGTTTGAACCAGTCCCTCCAAGGGTTGGCATTGACACATGTAGCTATGGGTGCGACGTACGAGTCACTTATGGAGAAGGCTCTCATGTCGGATGTTGCTAAGAAAGAAGAAATTAAGGAGGTTCGTAAATCAGAAAACTCTAGGAAGTAGTGGTAGAAGAATAAGAAGGATAAGGACAAGAAGAAAGGAGGAGGTCCTCAGAAGGTACAGATCAAGAATGGCGAGAAATGTCATAATTGTGGATTGGGTAGCCATTTCACACAGGACTGCAAGAAGAACACGATGAAGGGGAGGTGTTATAATGTGGGCATCCTGGACACCTTAGTAGAGCTTGTCCTCAAAAGACAAGGTAGAGAGCAGGCGCACCTACGACATAAGTACAAGCTTTGGATGATGCACCTTCTATTAGTGGACCGGATATAGGTAGGAAAGTCTCTGTAGAAAGTTTGATGTCTATTTCGAATTTTCCTATTCAGACTCTTTTTGACTCCGGAGCATCACATTCTTTCATTTCTAGTTCCTTAATTGACTGTTTGCACTTAGATATTTCTCTAGTTGTATACCATATAGTTTTATACTAGGCGTAAAGTTTGATTATGACGCCTATGTATTGGGATTTTCGGAATATGGGATGATTTGGGGGATGTACTGGTTATCCACTTATGGTGTGATATTAGACTACGATAGAAGAGTCGTTAGACCAGAGACATGTAGCGGAAGGACTCTCGAGGTTTCTTATGATCCACAGGGGTCAGTCCTGTGGAGCTTCCTTTATTCCATTTATTCATCACTAGGAGAGTTAGATCCAGTTCCAGTTGTTAGAGATTTCCCAAATGTTTTCGAGGAGGTTAGGGGGCCACCCCCTAAGAGAGAGATCGACTTTATGATCTAGCTAAATGACAATGCTAAGCCAGTGGCATTGGCCGTGCGACATATGGCTCCTAGGGAGAGGAAGGAGTTAAGTAAGCAGATTTGTGAGCTATTGGAGAAAGCTTCATCAGGCGGAGCATATCTGAGTGGGTAGCGCCAGTCGTCTTCTCTACAAAGGCGGATGTTTCCCTTCGACTTTGCATAGATTGTAGAGAGTTGAATAAGCTCATGAAGAAGAACAGTTACCCACTTCCTAGGATAAGCGATCTTTTCGATCAGTCGGATGACTCTTTAGTATTTTCTCAGCTTGTCTTAGCCATTGGATTTTATCAGCTTAGGGTCGTTGATGATAGCATCGATAAGATAGCATTTAGGACACCCGATGGATTCTTTAAGTGGTTGGTTATGTCGTTTAGGCTGACCCACTCCCTAGCTTATTTTGTAGATTTGATGAGCCTTGTTTTTCAAGGTGTCCTAAATAAGTTTGTTGTAGTGTTTGTGGATGACATTTTTTTCCAAGAGTATGGAAGAAGTGTCACTTTTAGCTTAACGAGGTGCATTTCTTATGGCATGTAGTCTCAAGAGAGAGTTTAGTTGTGGATCTCGCCAAGATAGTGGCAGTATAAGATTGGAAGGCCTCCAAGAACACTACCGAAGTTAGAAGCTTCCTAGATTTAGCTGGTTATTATAGGAAGTTCATCAGTGATTTTGCTAAGATTTCAGCACTTGACGTTAAGCCTAGCCTCTTAGATCAGATTGGCTCAAGGCAACGAGAGGATTCAGAACTTGTGGATATCCTTGTTAGGATTAGCAAAGGAGAGTTCTCCAGACATCTCTGATGTTATTCCATCGATGGTAAAGGATGGCTAAGGAGAGATGGAAGACTTTGTGTTCCCCGCACTATTGATTTGATGAGTGCAGTTCCAGTAGAAGCACACCATTCTCGAATGACTCTTCACTCGAGTGGTGATAACTATTGGAGTGGCATGAAGAAAGACGTAGTAGACTTTGTGACTAAGTGTCTTATATGCCAAAGAGTTAAAGAGAAGCAGTAGAGGCCTAGCTGATTGCTTCAACCAGTGGATGTACCCGAATGGAAGTGGGATAGTGTTTCGATGGACTTCATAGATGGTTTACCCCGACCTAGGAAGGGGAATACCAGTATTTGGGTGACTGTAATTCGTTTAACTAAGAGCTCCCACTTCATTACGATCAAGAGTAAGAGGACAATACCTTATTTGTCATACTTATACGTTCATGAGATAGTCCGACTTCATGGGGTTTCCTCTAGCATAGTGAGCGGCAGAGACCCTACCTGAAATACCCCACTCCCCTTAGTATAACCAAAAGGACACACTAAGGATATCGTGCGTTATATGTATAACTAATATCTTTACAAAGACTAAGATTCACAAGACAAAATAAATAAAAGAGCTGAAAATTTTAAAATTAAATTTTATTTCTCCATAAAATGAGTCATAAAACCAAATACATAATATGTCTTTAAAACCGAATACATATGTCTCGTGAAAAATACCGCCTTTGTCACATCCTCAGAGTAATAAATAATAATAAAAATCAAATCTCTCATTAAGTACTAGTACATCCAAACTCAAGCAAAAAGAAAACTAAAAAGAAAAAGAGTACATGAAGAATTAGAAAGCTCTGCAAATGGGTCTCTAAGAAATCCAAATCTACTGTCCTTGCCTTCGCTGGCCTATGGAGGAGAGGGAAAGGTGAAATAGAGGAGTGGATCAGACTATAAGTCCGGTGAGTGAATGTAACTACTAGCATTTTTAAGCAAGATAAAGGTAATAGACTCAGCAACAGTTCTAGTATAAAAGGAAATAAAGGAAAAGATAAAGCTGGAATAACATACCGTTTAACTGTTTGCTTTGATAGTGATTGTTTGCACTCGTCTTAGATAGTTGCTTTGATTAGGATGAAATCCTAATCATATTTTAATTAGGTAAAATCCAAATTCTACCCTTTGATCGACTTTTTATCTCTATTGTGTCACTGTGAGCTAGTCCCATCCTAAGGGTTCCATAGAAAAAGGACACCTGTTTAGCGATTTGGAACTCAATAGTGACTTATCTCCCTAATTCGATGTCGCATGCTCGACCACCATGTGTTCGCACTATCTGTTGCTCCCTCTTTTGACCTCATACTAACACTAATCAACATAAGCACGCCCAGCCTCACCTAATCTGTTGTAATACCATCAGTGTTAGTCTGAGTGGGTCCTGCCCAGCCTCACCTACGTGTGTTGTGAGGCCATCAGTACTAGTCTACAAAGGGGATGTTATTGGTATGGGTCCTATCAAACAAAATCTAGTTGCGCCCCTTGCCCAAATCCCCCGATTTGAGATTCTATCTGTTGGCCACTTATTTACCCTAGTTTGCATAAGCGTGTCCCAGCGTCACCTAATCTATTGCGAGACTATCAGTTCCTGACTGAAAGAGAATGCTATTAGTTATGGGTCCTATTTCTATCTTTGCAATTTAACTTACCGTAAGTTCTTTAAAATAAGCCTCTTCTTTATTTCTGCTATATTTGCTTATTAACTTTGTCTAGTCTTAAAATAAGCCTCTTCTGTTATCTCCGGTATATTTGCTTATTAATTTATTCTAAGTTTTAAAATAAGTCTTTACTATTCTTTCTTCTTAATTATAGCCTACATTATAATTATTATTCTTCTTTTCTATCTTTTTAGATATAACTACTAGTTATAAGCTTGCTTGCGAATGTCTCAAATTTTCCTATTTCAGTCAATCTTCTTTTTATTACAGTCTTTCTTATTTTACATCTAAGTTCTTTAAATTTAGTGTTATTCTATTTTAATCCATATTAGCAAATTATTCTCTTTTTAATATTCTATTCACGTAAAAAGGTATAAAAAGGAACTAACATTTACAGGCTAAATTTTAACGTAAAACGGACGTAAATCAATGCAAATAATAATAAATAACTAAATAAAATATATGAACAAAAATAACTAAATAAAATAGACTGAAAAGAACTTTTAAACACTAGCTGTAAGTAACTTATACAAAAACTGTCTCAAAATTGCAGAAAAATTACAACTATCGAGAAACCTATTATTTTAAATTACTTAAAAATCTAAAATAATTACTAAACACTCACCTGTGGTCCTTAGTTCCTTTCCTTGACCTTCCCAGTTCCACTTCTAGGGTGTAAAATATTTAAATTAAAAAGATCTTCTCCTTCGAAAAATATTTTATTTAGGGTCCAACCTCAGGCAATATACCCAATGCAAGAAAATCTGATTGAGAAAAATAGCTAGGCCTAGGGCCTTATTTATAGTGTCACTTAGGGATCTCAGGCCATTGGATTTGAAGATTAAATCTGGTGCAACCACGTCATAGGCTCGCTGGAAACCATTGGATGGAAGCACGAATGCACATGATTTGAAGAAAATAGCAAAATTACGTGTTCGAATCAAAACTAGATGAAGCAACGTGAAGAATGCAAGGTAGGTAGACCTCCCTGTCGACCATCATATGCTAGGGTCGACCTATAGGTCGACCTAGCAAAGGTGAGGGTCGACCTTAAGGTCGACCTTGCCTATCTATTATTATTTTTTCTTCTATTTTTATGAATTCTTGTTTCTTGCGTATCTTCTTCGTTTTAGCTCAGATTTTGACAAACTTTATATGGAAATTGACCAGAAAATTACCACGAACACAATGGTGCTACTCACATAGCTCAATTCTGATAATTTCACAAACTTAATTTATTATTTTATTAATTCGTTAATTAATTATTATAGCTTAAATTTTGGATTGTTACATTCTCCCCTACTTAAAGGATTCCCTTTTCGAAATCTCTAAGGATAGAAGAATGAAATAAATATTTTTATCCAAATTTTACAACCAACTACTTAACCATCATCCACTACACACATTGTCCTTAAGTTTTCAAATGTAATTCATGATACATATGCAATAGTGTAGTGTCAATTTCCCTAACTAATGCAAAAGATTAGGCGGCCTACTGATTCAGTCGACCTCCTTTTTATGCAATCATGTCTGTGCCATGTATCCAAATGAATGAAAATTCCTAATGATAACTAATAGTTCTACATGCATGCTACAATCATCATCCAAATGCAACAATCATATGATAATCATCCATTTATAGCAACCATGGAATGAAATAAATTGCAAGTGCGTAGACATCCATATGCATATGCTCTAGTGACCTAGTTAGGTCGATCCGTAGAAGATAATAGTGCGTAGTGTAAATATATGCGTCCATTAGCATCCACTAGCAAAACTTGTAACCACTAGCATCCGTCATACACAACATGCTCTAATAACATGATTACATCAGATCCTACCATACATAGGTTAAATCCTAAGATCTACCCTACCAAAGGATAATAAAGCAAAGAACCTATTCAAAACTAAAGATGGAAACCAGAAATTCAAAATTTATTATCCAAGAGATGTGGGTAAGAGGTACGTATTCTCCCCTAGTCAAACCAATCTTCTCCGAAGTCTCTTTAACCATGTCGGCACCAAGTAGCAATCTCTCTATAGACTCTAACCAATACGAAGGCGACTTGCACAGTCTTCTATAAAGAGCTTCGAAAGGTGTCATTCCAATGCCAGCTTGAAAACTATTATTATACGTAAATTCCACCAAAGGAAGAGGCTCCTTCCATGTTCCTCCTAAATCAAGAATGCACATCCTCAAACACATGTGTCTTACTATCTTACTAATATCACCTTACTATTCTTCTATAGTCTACACACATGAAGAAACAATCGTAGGTTCTTACTAGTGTCCTATACACTTTACGGAATCTTCTATTATTACTTCTTGAAGTAATCACAACTATCTCTTATATAGCCTTACACTTTTTCTGTCACACTTAGGAAATGATTCCTATACACTCCACATTTAAAAGTTTGGTTTGGTATTTATTATTTCATTTCAAAAACTAAAGCTTCTAAATTATTAAAACATCAAATCCCAAATATATTTCCTCTAAAAATGTTATTTTCAAGTTTCTATTAAATTCAAAGGTACTTGGTTACTTAACATTTTATCTTCCTAAACTTGCATCCTTACAGCTTTTTGAATTTACATTATTCCCCAAACCTAGAGGAAGAAAACTTACAAATTCTAAGTTCAAAACTTATTCCTTTTTTTCTTTTATGGACCAATACAGCTTTCCATAAAAATTGGGATTTTTAACTTTAATTGTTATTAAGATTTTCGCTTCCAAAAACTTATTTAATTTTTCACCAATCCATTTTTCTTTAAGATATCTTTAAGATGTCCTTGCATGTTTTCAAAACATCTTCTTTTCTTAGATTTTCAATTTTACAAAGACAGGAGTGGACAAGAACAGTTATTTTATTAAAAAACCCTTAACTTTTCAATTACCTAACCTTGGAGGAGTTTCTAGCTTACTACAAATCGGGACTTTCTACAAAGGAAAGCAACCAATGCACATAATCAATGAAAAAATATATATGAAATTTCCATTGCTTAGCTGTTTCTACTAAGGCTCTTTATAATATCTCTCCCAACTAACACTGTCTCTAATTATTACACTTCCTATTACACCTAATGGTTTTATACCTTAATATATTGGGACTACTTTCTTTTATAGGAAACTAATAAAGCTAAAACCATCTATGAATCCTTCAAAAGCGGACTTCATGTTTATGTGAAATTATAAGGAACTTATTTTAAATTTTTCGAAGTAGGCTATACCAAATAAGGTGCTTCCCATACCTTGCACATTTCTTTAACGTTTTCCTTATAACTTGCACAAAACATCTTTATTTGTGATTTGGTTTCATAAAAAAATTATATCATTATTCATTTCATTCCAATAGATAAAAGTATAATCTATATTCTCATACGATAGACAATTTCTATGAAATATACTAATTTCCTAATATTTAACTAAAACCGCTTTTTCCAGAAGAACTCATTTTCAAAACTGTTTTAATATTTTCATAACTAGAAAACATTTCCTTATACTTATTTAAATAATAAATGTACTTACAAACCACTTTATTTCTATACTTAGAAATTATCTTCAAAACACATTTTTATTTGGGTCAAAACCGATATTGAATAAAACACCGCTACTACAGCCCATAAATACTAGTGTATTAGTTCAATAAATACTTATAAATCTCATATACTATGTAAAAACATTTCCTTTGGGAGTCACCTATTATAACAGTAGTATTATAGTATACGCTCCCTTTATTTTTCATGAAAACATTTACTACAACAGTAAATGTTGTAACCTATGTTTCCGATACTTAACACACTCTTGTTTTTTATTTTAAAAATCTTTCTTTATATACAAAGAAACTAGTGAGCTATATATGATCTATAATTCTAAAAAATAGAATTTCGCTTTTTACTAAATTTACATTTTTCAACTTTTCAATTTAACAATTTCATTTCATTGGGCTAGACATAAAGCGGATTTTCTTCTTACTACCTTAGGAGTACCCTTCCCAAACCTTGGAAATCTCATTTCCTTACTAAAATCTTTTACTCCTATCCTACTTTTATGATTATATTTATTCCAAGGCACTATTGCTAAATCCACTTATCTGAAATAATTATAATTTTTGCAATTATTTACATATGGCCTTTCCTCTTTTTTTTCAACAGAATATATTGTACATCTCCAATCTTTGCCTACAACTCTTTGGATTTCCACAATTCGAACCTAAATGTAAAGAACCATTTCTCAAATTCTTTTAATGTGTTAACCTTCTCTATGCCCTAAGAAACGTACTTCCTTACGCCCAAAAGTGACACTTCACGAATTTTGCCTTCAACTGATGACCGTGAAGTTTACAAAGAACCTTCTCTAGATGACTAGCATGCTCTTTCGTACTCTTAGAGAACATCAAGTGTATTACACGAATACTACTACGAACTCATTTAGAATATTTCCGAAAATACAGCCCATCAAATCTACAAAATAAGCTGGAGCGTTGGTTAGCCCAAACGGCATAACCAACCACTCAAAGAATCCGTCTGATGAAGCCTTTCTTCAATATCTCTCCAATTTACTTACTTAACTCCTTCCTTTCATGTGTCTCATGGGCAATGCCACTACCTTAGCATTGTCATTCATATAGATCCTAAAGTCGATCTCTCTCTTAGGGGGTAGTCCCTTAACCTCCTCAAAAATGTCTGGGAAATCTCTAAACACTGGAATGAAAACTGGCTCTCCTAGTGATGAATCAAGGGAATAAAGGTAGCTCAACATGACTGACCCCTGTGGGTCACAAGAAACCTCGAGAGTGCTACTGCTGCATATGTTTAGTCTAATGACACTCCTCTCATAGTCCAGTATCGCTCCATAAGTGGTTACCTAATCCACCCCCAAAATCATCCCATACCCCAAAAATCCTGATACATGGGCATCATAGTTAAACTCTATGTCTAGTGTAAAAAATTTAAAAACCCTACAAGTCATGGATAAATGTACCAATCCTCCTATGAGGTTTGAAACAACTATACGGTCTACTACAAGATAAATATCTAAGTGCAAACAATCAACCAAAGAAACAGAAATGAAAGAGTCCGAATAGGAAAATCCAAAATAGAGATCAAACCTTCTACAAAGACTTTCCTACCTCGTTTCGGTCCACTACTAGAAGGTGCTGCATCCAAAGCCTGTACTTGCGTGTACATGCACCTGCTCTCTACCCCGTCCTATGAGGACAAGCTCTACTAAGGTGACCAGGCTGCCCATAGTTGAAAGACCTCCCCTTCATCATTTTATTCTTACAGTCCTTTGCGTAATGACCAACCAATCTATAGCTATGACAATTCTCGCTTTTCTTGATCCGATTTTAAGGTCCTACTTCTTTCCTCTTATCCTTTTCCTTCTTGTTCTTCCACCACGGCTTCTTAGAGCTTTCTGACTTAGGAACCTCTTTAAGCTCTCCCTTCAGCTGCCAACCTACAAACTGAACTTTCTATCGGTCCCCTAATCCTAACAGTCAAAACATTCATTTTGTATCCTTCAACCTAGCTCGTGCCTCCTTGAAATCCTCTGTGCCAAAAAAACATCTTGCCTCCTAGACTAGCGAAGTCCTTGCATTGCTTAAAATAATTGGCTACTGTAGGCGGATTAATGTGATCTCCACCTTCTGGTGCTATATTGGGCACTTGACCTTGCACTTCTGGTACCGTAGCTCTATGGAACAAGTCAGCCATAATATGCAAGGAAAAGAAAATTTAGGCTTGAAAGAAGGTTGAACTGGACTTTGTGGGGATTTTTATAAAAAAATATCTTTTATACTTGAAAAAATATTTCTATAATTAGAGTTTATTTTTGAAAAATACTTCTAGTTTGAAGATATCCTTCTTTTAAAAATGGGTTATTTTGGAAAAATGTTTTATTTTTAAAACAAGTTTTTAGGAATCCTGTAACCTTAAGCTCTGATACCAAGTGAAACACCCCACACCTCTTAGTATACCCAAAAGGACACACTAAAGGATATGGTGCGTTATAGGTAGAGCTAAAATCTTTATGGAGACTAAGATTTATAAGACAAAATAAATAAAATAGTAGGAAAATTTAAAATTAAACATCATTTCTCCATAAAATGAGTCGTAAAACCAAACACATACTACGTCTTAAAAACCGAATACATATGTCTCGTGAAAAAAATACCACCTCAGTCACATCATCAGAGTACATAGATAATAATAAAAATCAACCCTCTCATACAGTACCGGTACATCCAAACTCAAGCGAAAAGAAAACTGAAAAGAATAAGATACATGAAGAATGAGAAAGCTCTACAAACAAGTCTCCAAGAAATCCAAATCTACTATCCTTGCCTCTGTTGGCCTATAAGGGAAAAGGGTAAATAAAGGAGTGGGTCAAACTATAAGTCTTGCGAGTGAAAGTAACTACTAGCATTTTTAAGCACGATAAATGTAATATACTTAGTAACAGTTCTAGTATAAATGGAAATAAACGAAATGAAAAACCTGGAATAAAATACTGTTTAACTGTTTGCTTCATTAGTGATTGTTTGCATTCATCTTAGAAAGCTGCTTAGATTAGGCCGAAATCCCAATCCTATTTTAATTAGGTTGAAATCCTAATTCTACCCTTTGATCAGTTTTCTATCTCTGTTGTGCCACTGTAAGCTAGTCCCATCCTATGGGTCCTACACAAAAGGACGTATGTTTAACATTTTGGAACTCAATAACAATTTATCTCCCTAATTCGATGCCACACGCTCGGCCACCGCCGGTTCGTGCTATCTGTTGCCCCCTCTTTTGACCTATTACTAACCCTAGAAAGCATTAGCGTGCCTAGCCTCACCTAATTTGTTGTGAGACCATCTGTCCTAGCGTAAATGGGTCCTGCCCAACCTCACCTAAGTGTGTTGTGAGACCATCAATACTAGTCTAAAAAGGGGATGTTGTTGGTATGGGTCCTATCAAACAAAATCTAGCTGTGCCCCTCACCGAAATCCTCCGATTTGAGCTTTTATCTATTGGCCACTTATTTAACCTAGTAAGCATAAGCGTGTCCAGGCTTCACCTAATCTTTTATGGGACCATCAGTTTCTGACTGGGAGGGAATGCTATTGGTTATGGGTCCTATTTCTATCTTTTCTTACTAACTTAGTGTAAGTTCTTTGAGATAAGCCTTTTTTGTCATTTCTGCTATATTTTCTTATTAACCTTGTCCAAGTCTTAAAGTAAGCCTCTTTTGTTATTTCTGGTATATTTGTTTATTACTTTATTCTAAGTTTTAAAATAAGCCTTTACTGTTCTTTTTGCTTAATTATAACCTACGTTATAATTGTTATTCTTCTTTTCTATCTTTTTTTAGTTATAACTACTAGTTATAAACTTGCTTGCAAATTATTCTCTTTTTAATATTCTATTCGCGTAAGAAGGAATAGAAAGGAACTAACATTTACAGGCTGAATTTTAACGTAAAATAGATATAAATAAATATAAATAACAGTAAATAACTATAAATAAATGAATAAAATAGCTGAATAAAATAGCTGAACAGAATAGACTAAAAAGAACTTTAAAAACTAGCTGTAAATAACTTAAACAAAAATTGTCTCAAAATTGCAGAAAAACTACAACTATTGAGAAACCTATTATTTTAAATTTCTTAAAAATCTAAAATAATTACTAAACACTCACATATGGTCCTTAGCTCTTTTCCATGACCTTTCCGGATCCACTTCTAGGGTGTAAAATATTTTAATTAAAACGATCTTCTCCTTAGAAAAATATTCTATTTAGGGTCCAGCCTCAGCCAATGAACCCAGTGGGAGAAAATCTGAATGAGAAAAATAGCTAGGTCCTAGGTCTTATATATAGCGTCACTTAAGGATCTCAGGCCATAGGATTTGAAGATTAAATATGGTGCAACCGCATCATAGGCTCGCTTGGAATAGTTGGAACGAATCATGAATGCATAGGATCTGAAGAAAATAGCAAAATAACGTGTTCGAATCAAAAGCGGACGAAGCAACTTGAAGAATGCAAGGCAGCTCGACCTCCCTGTCGACCAACATATTCTAGGCTCAACCTATAGGTCGACCTAGAAAAGGCGAGGGTTGACCCTAGGGTCAACCTTGCCAATATATTATTATTATTATTATTATTTTATTTTTTGAATTCTTGTTTCTTGCGTATCTTATTCGTTTTAGCTTGGATTTTAACAAACTTTATATGGAAATTGACCAGAAAATTAGCACGGACACAATGGTGCAAATTCCGTGGCTTAGTTATGGCAATTTCAAAAACTTATTTTATTATTTAATTAATTCATTAATTAATTATTATAGCTTAAATTTTGGGTTGTTACAGTATCTTTACTGGTGAATTTTGGAGGAGCTTGCAAGAGACTTTAGGGACATAACTTACAAAGCACAGCCTATCGCCCTCAAACGGATGGCCAAATGTTGAGAGTTAATAGAGTTCTTGAGGATTTGTTGAGGATATGCATTCTTGATTTTGGAGGGACATGGGAGGAGCGCCTTGCTTTAGTGTTGGTCGCTTATAACAATAGTTTTCAAGCTAGCATCGGGATGGCTCCTTTTGAATCCCTTTATGGAAGACCTTGCAAGTCACTTTTGTGTTGGTTAGAGTCTATAGAAAGATTACTACTTGGTCCTGACATGGTTAGAGAGACATCGAAAAAGATTAATTTGATTAGAAGAAGAATGAAGATAGCCCAAGATAGACAGAAATCCTATGCAGACAAGGTTAGAAGGTATATTGAGTTCGAGACAGAAGATTTGGTTTTCGTTAAGGCATCTCCGCTAAGAAAAGTGGTAAGCTTTGGATCAAGTGGGAAACTTGCTCCCAGATTCATAGGACCATCCCCCATTGTGCAAAGGGTAGGGAAGATGGCATATGTAATAAAGCTACTAGAGATTCTCATGGGAGTTCATGATGTTTTTCATGTTTCGCACATGAGAAAGTGCTTACATGATTCAACAGAGGTAGTGGAACCTAGCCAACTTGTGGAAGTTGAAGTGGAGAGAGAAGCATCGGTTCGTCACATTCCTACCAAGATCGTTGGACATGATATCAAGAAGCTTAGGAATAAAGAAGTCCCTTTGGTTAAGGTGCAGTGGGGTGATAGTATTGAGGATGCTACGTGGGAGGCTGAGGAGAAAATATGTACCTCTTATCAACATCTTTTCGACGGTACGACTTGTATTCCTATTTCCATCTTTAGTTTTGAATATGTTCTTTCCGTTAGTATCCTTTGGTAGGGTAGATCAAAGGATTTAACCTATGGATGGTAGGAATGAATGAAAACATGTTACTAGAATATGTTATGTATGTTGGACGCTAGTGGTTACAAGCGTTTGCTAGTGGATGCTAATGGACGCATATACACACACACTAGGAACTATTATCTCTTAGGTATCGACCTAACTAGGTCATTAAATCGTATGCATATAGATGTGTGTGCACTTGCAGTTTTATTCGCATGGTTACTATAATGAGTGATTGTCATATGATTGTTGCATTTGGATGATGATTGTAGCATGCATATAGAACTATCAGTTATCATTTGGAAATTTGCGTTCATTTGGATACATCGCACAGACATGATTCTTAAAAGGAGGTTGACTGAATCAGTAGACCGCCTAATCCTTTTCATTAATTAGGGATATTTACACTACACTATTGAGTATAACATAAGTTGCATTAGAAAGCTTAAGGACAATGGATGTAATGGATGATGGTTGAATATGTGGTTGTGGAATTTGGATGTAAATATTTATTTCATTCTTCTTCCCTTGGAGATTTCGGGGACAAAATCCTTTAAGGAGGGGAGAATATAACAACCCAAAATTTGAGCTATAATAATAATTAACGAATTAATTAATTAAAAAATAAAATAATTATCTGAAATTGTCGGAATCTGGCTACAGGATTTGCACCATCGGGTCCATGGCGATTTTCTGATCAATTTCCGTTTATATAACTTATCGAAATCCAAGCTAGTATGGAGAAGTTACCAGTGAAACAAGAATTTATAATTTAATAAACTTAAACAAAAAATGACCCCACAGGGGTCGACCCCTAATGAAGTTTGGTTGACCCGCTATGTTAATGGACAAAGATTCGTCCAGGTACGAGTGAACACATCATATTTCGATTTTTGAGCAATTTTGTGCGTCTGTAGCTGCATCCGACGGTTCCGTGTGAACCTATGACGTGGTTACACCAGATTTAATCTTCAAATCCAACGACCTGAGATCCCTAAGCCACACTATAAATAAGACCCTAGGCCTAGCTGTTTTTCTCATTCAAATTTTAATTGAGTTCATTGCCTGAGGCTGAACCCTAAAAAGAAATTTTTTTCTATGGAGAAGATCTTTTTAATAAAAATATTCCACACCCTAGAAGTGGATCTATGAAGGCCAAGGATTAGAGCTAAAGACCACAAGTGAGTGTTTTGTAATTATTTTAGATTTTTAAGTAATTTAAAATAATAGTGTTCTCAATAGTTGTAGTTTTTCTACAATTTTGAGGGAATTTTTATGTAAATTTATTTACAATCTATTTTTAAGTAAATTTAAGAAGATCTTTCCAGTCTATTTAATCAGCTATTTTATTTATTATTTGCAATTATTTACAGTTATTCACAGTTATTTAAAGCTATTTACATCTAGTTTATGTTGAAATTTAGCCTGTAAATGTTAGTTTCTTTTTGTTCCTTTTTGACACGAATAAACTATTAAAAAGAAAAGAATTTGCGAATATGGATTAAAATTGAAAAACACTAAATTTACAGAAATCAGATATAAAATAAGAAAAACTAAAATAAAATAGAGATAGACTGAAATAGGAAAATTTAAGATATTTGCAAGTATGATCGTAACTAGTAGTTATAACTAAAAAGAGAAAATAGAAGAGTAACAGTTGAAAGAACAATTATAATGTGACGCCCCACCTCTATACCCACGCCAGCCAAGAACACTCCGGAGTAGTGTTGTCAACTAGCACGGAGAATAAGGCTGTTGAGGAGCGACCATCCATGTAATTGCTTATCACACGGTGGCTATAAATAATCTTCGGAAACAAATATAGAAATAATCATATCACAAATCAGTCACAGATATTCATATCACAAATGCGGAAGAAGATATGAATATATAACTAACACATGAAAGTGTACATCAGAGTAGTGGTCAGTAAGATCCACGATAATACAAAAGAATAGCAACACATGCTATACAAAAGAATACAACTATGAGTCTATATCTCAAGTGTATACAACAAAAACTGCTAATCTAAACAGTTAGCCAAAAGTCAGAGTGATGAATCCCTGGGAAGAAGTCAAGCAGAAGCACCTGTAACATCTCGGTCTGACCCGAGTATTATTTAAGAAAATAATAAACGGGTCAGTCTAGCTATAAATATCAGATGACATGATATAACATAAAAGATATGGCATAAACATAAACATCCATAATGACATACCACTATAAGTATGTAAATAACGATCAACAGAAGATCAATCAATAAGAGATAATCAATATCACAAGAATCTTCTCAAAGATTCGGAAAGGGCATCATACCCCAAACTTGTACTCATAACAAGTCAATGACATAAATTCTAGAAATCAATGCAAGAAGTCCAGAAATCATAGAAAAGAGAAAGAGGCCTATCACATGACGGTCTGAAGACCAAGGGGAGCTACCCCACATGTGTGAATGGAATCACACAGATTAAGGTCCAGACTAACCAAAAAGCAAAAAGGTATGTGTGAGTGGAATCACACAAGTGGTGTCTAGTCTAACCTCGCAACAAGAGACATCGCAGAGTTGCTAGTCTAAATCATCAGAATGATCATCATGATCAACGAGAAGTGTCAATTACACTAAGCTAGTAAATATAGAAGTTTAGCTTCATGTCCCATAACCACTTGCTTAACTTAAATATTTACGAACAAACTGTAAATCTTCACTAATAAAATTGTCACAAGAGGTTCAATCGAACAAGTCCAGGAATTAACCGACGAAGTGAACGCAAGCGTTTCATAGCACTTGTTTTACTAAGTCGTTTAATTAGATTTCTCATCCGAGTGAGGTAAAGGTTTGTATATACTAATAGATTGGAAAACAGTTTAAGAAAAGAGCTTTGTTATTAAAAATAGAGTTGAAATTGTTTGTTAAAAGAGTTTTGATATTTACTACTAGTATTAAAACCTTTATATTTTTAAAATGAAAAATTACAAAAGAGATTGTAGAAACAATCATCACAAAGATCACATTCGGAGATGTGAATAAAATCCAAGGAAATCGGCTCAAAAGCATCAAAGTGGAAGTTCCCCAACGACCAAACGTGGCCGAGATAACCAGAGATGGTTTGTCTCGAAGAATGGTCAACTCAGCATCTCAACAAAGCAAGTTCTGTTGAATGTTTTTCAGATAAGATCGCCTACGGAGGGGGGGGTCCAGGGGGGGTGGCAACCCCCCAAGGTGGGGGTGCGGGGGCAACGCCACCGCTTACGGGGTTCGACCTGCCCGGTCAGGTCGCGGGGGTCCAGTGGGCAGCGCCCCCCGGCGTGGTGCGGGGCAGCGCCCCGACCAAAACGGTACGACCTAGTGAAGATAAAATGAGGTCTAACGACCTAAGGACTCAAGGGTCTAACGACCTAACGACTCAAGGGTCATACGACTCAGCGACTCAAGGGTCCAACGACTCAGCGACTCAAGGGTCCAACGACTCAGCGACTCAAGGGTCCAACGACTCAGCGACTCAAGGTTCCAACGACTCAGCGACTCAAGGGTCCAACGACTCAGCGACTCAAGGGTCCAACGACTCAGCGACTCAAGGTTCCAACGACTCAGCGACTCAAGGGTCCAAGGACTCAGCGACTCAAGGGTCCAACGACTCAGCGACTCAAGGGTCCAACGACTCAGCGACTCATGGACGAACGACTTAACTCCGAACGACCTAAAAATGGCCAGAACGACTCAAGTGCAGAAAATTCAACAAAATGCTAAAAATTGGAGTTTTTTGCCAATCCAATCCAAACCAAATGCTAACATGCATGCAAAAATGATAGTGAATCATTCCCAACAGTCCAATATAGTTATAGGCTAGAATTGTGAGATAAAAATCTCACCTTTGCACCAAATATCAATGAAAATGAAGTTTTAAGCAAGCAAGAATCAATCCTTCTTCTACCTAAGCACAAGAAGCTTGAATCCAATGTCTTCTTCTTGAATTTGGAGTAGAAAGATGGATTGCAATTGAATTTGAGTTTTGGAATTTTCATTTCCCATTCCCTCCACCATTAATGCCAAAGCTTGATTAGTTAGGAAATTTATGAAGAGTGAGGAGAAGAGGGTTGGAACTTGGGCTTAATAGGCTAAACTAACCCAAAGTCCAAAGCGGGAAAAGTTAGTGAAATTTCACTAACTCCAAACCTATCGATATTTATACTTAAAAAAGTTGTAAACGACATTTCGAACTCAATGGAAGTGGTCTCGAGTCCTAATTTGACCGTTTGCAAAATGTAGCTTTTCGGACCAAAATCCGATTAACGAGTTAATATTTAAATAAAATATTTAAATATAAACTCGATAAATATGCGGGTTGTTACATATAACATTTAGGTTATAATTAGAATGAAGAGAAAAACAAAAGCGGCTTATTTTAAAACTTAGATCTTGGATTAAGTTAATAAGAAAATATAGCAAAGAAATAAATAAAAGAAGATGCTTATTTTAAAACATAGACTAAGTTAATAAGCAAATATAGAAGTAGGGCCCGTACCGGTAGCATTCCCTTTCAGATCTAGGACTAATGGCCTCACAATAGTAGGTGAGGTTGGGACACGCTTATTCTGATTAGGGAAAATAAGTTGCCAATAGATAGAGGCTCAAATATGGAGATTTGGATAAGGGGTGCAAAACTAGAAGATTGTTTGTTAGGACCAGTACCGGCAGCATTCCCTTTCAGGTCTACGACTGATGATCTCACAATAGTTAGGTGAGGCTGGGCACAAATTCCCTTTCAGGTCTAGGATCGATAGTTTCACAACAGTTAGGTGAGGCTGTGTAACGACCCGTTAAATTCAATGATATTAAATGAATCAATTTGATATGTTTTCTAATCTAATTTAAATTGAAATAGAAGTCTTAGGATTTTTTTATGGAGTAAATGTAGGGGTTAGCTAGTAACTGTAATTAAAAGTAAATAATTTAAAATGTTTATATGACATAGACTGAAATAACGGAAATTTGTGTTTGTGGTTATAAGTCATAATTAGTTGATTAAAATGGTATTAATGAAATAATAACTGAATTTAATTGCAATATATAAACATCAGAAAGATTTAATTGATGGATTAAATTTGTTAAAGTTCATAAGTTTTGGAATTTAGTTTAGTAGAACTTTAAATTATAAATGAAGATTGAAATAAACGATAAATTTAATTATGTCAATGGTGACTCAAGACCTAGGTTATAGGAATTGGAACATAATCCAATTTGAATTAAGTAGAAGAAGGATTTGGTTAATATGTAAGTTATTGTTCAAGGTATTGAATAAAAACTTGGAATCCAATCATAATTTAATGATAATAACGTTAGTATTAGAGAATAAATATATTTCAATGTAGTACCCGAATGAACGGAATAAAATGAATATAGATTGAATAGAAATGAAATGTAAATTGGCACATTTGGTTGAAAGTTAATTTAAGAAACATATAAATGTTGAATTTGTGAATATTAATATAAATATTAACTTGAATGTGATTCATTAATACAAAGATGTAATAAGTGTAGATAGTAAAAAATTTAATGGCTGTAGTGGAAAAAAAAAATGTAGTAGTAACATAAAATTTATTTATATGGAAAAAGAGTATAGATTTGAACAAATTTATGAAAATTTGATAAGAACAGTGGTTGTAATCAGTTTGGTTATTTAATGTTTGGAAGATAGAAATTTGTAAATCCGTTAATGAATTTATAATGGGAAGGAATGGTAAGAATGTAAAAATTATAAGCATTTGATTCAGTTAAGGGAATTAAATTTTAATAAATGGTCATTTAATAAATTCAACGTTCTGTGAGAAATCATAATAGTTGTGTAAAATGTGTACAAACTTCGATTTGGAAATTTATTGGATTTATAACGGTTTTGGTATTACATTTATGAGTTTAAAAGTTATTCCATTTTGTAAAGTAATAAAAGCTTATTTAGGTGACTAGAATTTAGCGTAACGACTATTGTGTGTTACCTATTCTTGTTGCTTGTTAATTTAAATTTTGGAAATCAAATTCAATTTATCCGCCAATTTACCGCAGTTAAAGTGAAATGAATTGGTGAATGAGTAATGTTAAATACAAATAAGATGTAACCAAGAAAAATCCCATTTATAATAATTTATGTAGAAAAAAGTAAAGAAACCAGGAAATGAAAATGTGAAAATGTGGATGCAATGAGATCTTAAGTAATAACTTTGTTAGGTAAGTGATAACGGATTTTTTTTTTTTGTATAACCAAATAAAGATCCAAATTTATTTGGAAATTAATTGCAATCAATTGAATTTATTGCAATTAAATGGATTTAATATTTAATAGTTATGTAATTATTATTTAGAAGAAATTGGAGTTATTTGTAATAAGTATGAACCTAATGTTAATTTTTCTTATAGGATTGACAATCGATATGGAATGAAAGGAAGAAAATTTGGGTCAGTAAAATTTGTAATTTATGCATAATAAAATGGATTCTAACGTTAAATACTACGTTATTGAGATTTAAATTAGACTTAAAGAATAATGATGTGAATCAGGAACTAATGTTTATGGCATCTTTATTTTAAGTGAAAGTTGAGAATATAAAGATTAAAAATCTAAAGTATGGGTTTTGAGAATATAATTTATAAAATTCTTAAATATAAGAAAGTGTAGAAATTAACATTGCAATTAATATACTGTCAACTTTTAATTCACAGCTAAGCCTGTTAAATCTTTTCAATTGATTACGAATCATATAAGAAATAAAATTTGGCCAATTTTAGAATTTAATATAAAATTTGGATTTTTATAATTTATTTATTTTATTTAATGAATATTAAAAATAGCCATTTCGGCCACGGACTCGGATTCTGACGAAACCAGTTTCATCGGATCCGTATCGGTGAATTATTATAGGGTTTCAAGTTTCGTATCGATCGGACTTATCGTTTGATCGTACGGGAGTGAAACGCCTTGAAATCAATTTTAATAAAATCAATTTGAAATCAATTTGGAAATTTTGTTTTCAGCATAACTTCTTCATACGATCAAATTTGGACGTGAAACTTTTTCCATCGCGTTCAGAATATTTTAAATTACATATTTGGATATATAGATTTACGAAATTTCGTTCCGGGGGCATAGCGGGCTTTTTGGGCCATAATTTGTTCCGCACGTTCATTCTACGGTCTATCTACTCTATCTCTAACCCCTCTATATAAACCCAGCTATTCAAGCCCTAGCCTCCGCCTAATTTCATTCCATCTGCACGTATACTTTCTTCAAGCTCCTCTTCTTCTTCAATGGGGGCTAACCCTAGATCCAGTCAGTTCAAAAACGAAATGAAAATTCAAAATCTCCAGAAAAATTCCACAAAAATATATGTCAATGTTCTCGAAACACGTAATATCATGGTGAAATTCGTTTTTCGAATGGAGTCATCGTTTGCTCAGAATAAATTCAAACAGTTCGTGGCCATTCATCAGCGCCGTAACAAACTTCGTCAGATCGTCAAACGATTTCTGGGTATTGTAGAGTGGACGATGGGGATCGCATCTATATGGTTAGCTTGTCGAATCAACGGTCAGATCTTCGTGAAATTGCGAATTAGGGTTCGAATTTGAAGGTGGCAGCTGCTGTGTTTTGGACGTGCGATCGACGTCGTGTTGCTTTGGGGCGCGGCCGTGGCTTCTGGCGTGCGGCGTGTCGTGGGGTAGCGGCAGTTGGTGCCGTGCGAACGAAGGATCGAACGCATGCGTACTGTAGGAAGATGTGGGTTGCATGTTTCTGTGGTCTCGTGTGCGTGCGTGATGAGTTCTGGAGGGTGATGAAAGTTGCTGACGTGGCATATAAGAGTAGGTGAATGTGTTCCATTTTTTTTTTTTTATTCAATCACATTTATTGCGATAACTTTCTCATACGATATCTGTTTTACGCGCGGTTTCTTTTATTAGGATCGTATTAAAATACCGGACTTGATGACGCTGGTTTGGAAAAATTCTGAGACGGACGAATATTTGGGTTTAAATCGGGTTTAAATTCGATTTAAATTCAAAAGGTGAGTGTTTTAACCCACTCACAACTACTAGAAGCTTTTATGTTTGTTAAATTAATTTAGAAATGAATAGCAATTTATTTATGAGTATTTGGCGTGCTTATTTCATTCATATCTGCTGAATTGCATTTATTGAATTTAACTGTTAATTTAATTTATTTATTGCGTATTAGTTGACAGTTAGAATTTGTGTTTGCATGAAACTGCTAGTTAACAGTTATATAATTTATTACTGAATATAAACTGTTAGATTTATGGTCGTTAAATTTAAATTGAATAAAATTGCCAGTTATTACCTGTTATATATTATCAAATATAATATTGTTATTGATTGTTGATTGATGATTGCGATTTGGATGATGGATGACGTTGATGAATGGATGTTTATTGTATATCATTAAATTGCAAATTATCATGCATATTTCATTTCATTCGGGATTGTGGTTTGAAATGATATATAACCGCAAAATTTTATATATTTTTTTAAATTGCAGATTGAAATGATAAATATCCGTATCACTTGACCATAGGATAGAAAATTTTATACAGGCACCGCGGTCTATATATAACTATTTTAATGTGATTTCTATGGTTTGGATGGAATACGATTTCTAATAATCTTAAATTTTATATTGTATAAATATTTTTCTTCCATATATATATACATATGAAGTTGAAAATTTTGAAATTAAAAGGTGTATAAAAATCTTTATTTAAAAATGGAAGAAAATTAAGAAAATGGAGTTTAATAATTTATATCATATGTTTAAATGTTAAGTTTGGAAATTTTAAGATATGATATTTATAATTGGATTTTTCCCAAAATAAATTGAAATGAATATTCTAGTATAATTTGAATTGGGAAAATATATATATTTTATTACTAGAAATTGAAGTCTTATTATTTATGGATTTTATGTGAATATTCAAGACTAATTAATAGAACAATTGATCTGTTGAAATAATAAAATCCAACTTTAGTTTTGAAATATTAATACTCCAAATGGATATATATATATATATATAAATTGAAGTGGTTTTGGAACTTGAGAGAGATAATATAAATTTTGGTTTAGA
Organism: Allium cepa; assembly: GCA_030765085.1. Classification (NCBI taxonomy): domain Eukaryota; kingdom Viridiplantae; phylum Streptophyta; class Magnoliopsida; order Asparagales; family Amaryllidaceae; genus Allium; species Allium cepa. The sequence continues at coordinate 620,737,143 of CM060938.1, read as the reverse complement.
CTTTAATAAAGAAATGTATTTGTAAAGCCATGAGAACTATCTTCTTTACAAAGTAACATTTAAGTTAAACCATTTAATTCATACACCGTTGAATGTCCAAACCATTCAAGTTTTTAGAAGTTATGGTTTTAAATTATGATTTTCAAAATATTATGCTTTGAAATATTTGATTTTCAGACGTTATGAAGTTAAAGCATTATGATTTTGGAAAAGAATTATATTTGGGATAAGTGATAAAATATGGTTTTGGGTTTTGAAATGATATTGTATTCATGGTTATGAAATGGAATGTTTATTCTGATTTTTAAAGTATAACCTATTTTTAAATGACCGCGGTGTTATAATAACGATGGGTTGGCAAAGAGACCGGGATCGGATATGGACATACTCTCTGTCGATACCGAAAACCACTTTGACTAACCGTGTACGCGGTGGAGATTCCAGAATGAAGTAGGTGGTGGTTATGTTTCCTGTAAGGTAAATTCGTGGACCCGACTCCCGTGAGTTGGCATAAGGTGGCTAAAACAGGAGCGATTCTCAGGCCAATGAGGTCATTCCTCTGATCGGACCCTCCTCTTCGATATTATACTTTGATTTTGGATTGATTCAGTGGCCACTTCTATATTTTTGATTTTGGGGAGTTAGTCCGAGGTGGGCGGTAACTGCGGCTACGCGTTTCCACCAGCCTGGATAGCAATTGGTATATCTACCATGGCATTGCCTAGTTGTGCCGTGTCACCTACCATATCGAGCCTTTACTATGAGTTTCTATTTGTGTCGTACCTATGGAGTATCCTCTGGTAGCCTCCCGATCAGGAGGTATTACGGTACTGTATAGACTATTGGCATTTTACGTGTTAAGGTGGAAAATGTAAAGCCTTAACGCTATTTAAAAGTAAGTTTATTTTACAATTAGACACTATTATAATAGCGTAATATACTACATAGTAAATAGTTTAACGGATCCTTAGGAGATGTAAATCCCGAACATCTCTTGAGTTACTGTGCTCATATTTATTTCTGTTAATTTAACTCACATAAGATCTTTTAGTCTGACTCGAGTGTTTTGTCTTTTCAAATTCGCTCGGGTCAGTCCGAGCGTTTCAGGATCGAAGACTTTAGCTTTGGAGGACGAAGACGAAGAATCCATATTATTATTATTTATAGTATGCACCACACTCTTTCTATTCCGCTGCATTGTTTGTATTGGTATGTGTAACTCTGATATTTATTGTATAAAGCAAATCAAGTGTTTGTAAACTGTTTTGAACTGTATATTTATTATTATATTTTATCCTTTCGCTGTGAGATTCTGTTTTGTTTTTATTTCTTCTCTGTTTTTCTTATTTACCCCATAACAATCCGCCCTTGCGTATGCTTTGAATTGGCACGTGTGTCGGTTTAAAGTGTGCGAAAAGGCGGGATGCTACAGTTGGTATCAGAGCTTTGGTTTAGCGATAAACCTTGGCTTTGTGGGGTTTGACTCTTTGTTAATAGGGTAGTAATACCCTATGGGAGTCGCTGAGTGTATATATATGAGAGAGCGTATTTGTTAGTGTTAATAAAGATTTTGATATTGTGTTAATCTGTTCCGCTTTGTATTTATAAATTCTGGTTGATGCATGGGACGCTATGACATCGATAGGGATTTCTAAACACTTAATAGGACAGACCGACATAATATTTGTTTTAATATAGGTGAATGAAATAATTTTGCCTATTATATTTTCCATATATAAAAATATTTTTATAAAGATATATATATATATATATATATATATATATATATATTTGGTTGCTATAGATTGGGTGTTAGGAAATAAAATATTTATAACAATTGAAGCTAAGTTGAAATTATAATAAATCAAATTGGAGATTTTAGAACTTAAGTCCGGGATTTTGAAAATCTGTTTTCAAAGGATTTATGGGATATAGGGATTTGGTTTATAAGTATTTTCTTATATAAATATTTAGTATAATTCGGAAAAATTATTTTAAAGAAGATTTTGGAGAATTTAAATTTTGTACTTTCCTCTCTGTCGCTAGAAAATAATTTCGGTGATGGCGGCCGCATCATCGACTTTCATTTTTGAGTTTCGAAGGGGAAAGGCCACTGTAGTAAATTCTACTACAGATTTGTTTTGAAATTATTTAAAATTTTAATTGTTTAAAAGATAATTAGAGATATAAAAGTTGTAAGAAATTAATTATCTATTATTTTTAAAGTAATTTTGAGGTTTGACCCGGTATTTAATTCTTAAATTTCCATTAATTAATTGTTTTAAATTATTTTAGTGAAATAAAAGGTAAGTAATTAATTGAAACCTCTAATGTAGGTAAGAGAATTAATGAAAAGTTATAAAGAAAAATTTGAAATTGTTACAAAGAGTAATATTGATTAACATTAAATTTAATTAAAGATGAGATAAAGCTTGTATAAGTTTAATTTCATTTTTCTTTGACATAAATAACTTACCAAATATAAAAGTTGAAATGTTAATTAAGAAATTGGATTAGAATATTATACAAGTAGAAATTTTGGAAATAGTGAAGTATTCAATAAATCGTTGTTATAAATGAGAAATTATTGGTATAAACTTAAGTTATAATTGAAATCTCAAGTTAAAGATAAGTAATATAAATAGGTGATATGAACGTAAGTAGATAAAATGAAATTCTTTATTGAATAAGGATTGATGTGGAGGGTTATAAACTTCAGTACGGTATGAAAGCTACTAGTTTAAAATTAATAAAATGGAATTGAGAAGAAACTTGTAAATTTTCACTCACATTCTTAAAACATACATAACTTACCATATAATAAAAGTTGCAATGTTATTAAGAAAATGAAAGGAGAAATCTTACAAGTGAAGCTTGAGGTAATAAAGGTATTCTATTAATTTGCTATTGTTAATGAGAATTAATTGTATAATCTTAAGATAAATTGGAAATTTTACTATATAAGTAAAGGTAAGTAGTATAAATAGATGATATATACTTTAGTCAATAAATTGGAATACAAATATAATGAATTTTGAAATAAATGGAAAATAAAATTGTAAGAAACAAAGAAATCCCTCCATGAATGAAAGAAAGAAAATCAACCCATTGAAGCATGAGATAAATGTATAATAAATAAATTTGGGTGTTGGTTTGAATTGTGTTGTTTGATTTATGTTGTTGGGTAAGGAATTTGAAGTTGTTGGATGAATAAATAATCTATCCTTGTTTCATCTAAGACTGTTGAGTAAAGGATGCACTTGATAGTTAATTTCATTTCATACAAATTTCAAGTTTGAACCCAAACAACAAATTGGTTGATGGATTAATGGTTGCTTTGTTTGTGTATGTATGTTATTTGTAAGGTTGATGGTTGTTGAATTGTTTGGTTGATTGATGATTGAATCCACTTGAATAGTTCACTTTAAAATAAATATTTAACCTTTTAGATTATATAAGTGAATACAGGTGATGGAAGCAACTGCTACTGCTTTTGGTTCCAAAATAATAAGCGTATATTGCCCGACAAATAGGTACGTTTCCGGATTTCGTTTTAGCGCTATTTTATATAATTTTCCCGTGTCGGGATATAATATTTTGATAATATATGTAATATATTTGTATATTTTGATATTATATTTTCTCCAGAGTCTATCCGTACAAAGGAGACTCTGCCAAAATTTTCCGTAAATTTTGGACTTAGAATTTTGTTGAATATTTTCCAAACTTTAATGATTTAAGTATAAAAGGTTGTAACGATTATAAACGGGTATATTTCATTAAAGGAAATTAATACAGTAAATTATTGTTTATAAGTTAATATTTGAAATAAGATGTACTGTTTATTCTTCCTTCTCCCTTCTTTTTCCTTTTCGGGGACGAAAAGTTTTGAGTGGGGGAGATTGTAACGACCCGTTAAATTCAATGATATTAAATGAATCAATTTGATATGTTTTCTAATCTAATTTAAATTGAAATAGAAGTCTTAGGATTTTTTTATGGAGTAAATGTAGGGGTTAGCTAGTAACTGTAATTAAAAGTAAATAATTTAAAATGTTTATATGACATAGATTGAAATAACGGAAATTTGTGTTTGTGGTTATAAGTCATAATTAGTTGATTAAAATGGTATTAATGAAATAATAACTGAATTTAATTGCAATATATAAACATCAGAAAGATTTAATTGATGGATTAAATTTGTTAAAGTTCATAAGTTTTGGAATTTAGTTTAGTAGAACTTTAAATTATAAATGAAGATTGAAATAAACGATAAATTTAATTATGTCAATGGTGACTCAAGACCTAGGTTATAGGAATTGGAACATAATCCAATTTGAATTAAGTAGAAGAAGGATTTGGTTAATATGTAAGTTATTGTTCAAGGTATTGAATAAAAACTTGGAATCCAATCATAATTTAATGATAATAACGTTAGTATTAGAGAATAAATATATTTCAATGTAGTACCCGAATGAACGGAATAAAATGAATATAGATTGAATAGAAATGAAATGTAAATTGGCACATTTGGTTGAAAGTTAATTTAAGAAACATATAAATGTTGAATTTGTGAATATTAATATAAATATTAACTTGAATGTGATTCATTAATACAAAGATGTAATAAGTGTAGATAGTAAAAAAATTAATGGCTGTAGTGGAAAAAAAAATGTAGTAGTAACATAAAATTTATTTATATGGAAAAAGAGTATAGATTTGAACAAATTTATGAAAATTTGATAAGAACAGTGGTTGTAATCAGTTTGGTTATTTAATGTTTGGAAGATAGAGATTTGTAAATCCGTTAATGAATTTATAATGGGAAGGAATGGTAAGAATGTAAAAATTATAAGCATTTGATTCAATTAAGGGAATTAAATTTTAATAAATGGTCATTTAATAAATTCAACGTTCTGTGAGAAATCATAATAGTTGTGTAAAATGTGTACAAACTTCGATTTGGAAATTTATTGGATTTATAACGGTTTTGGTATTACATTTATGAGTTTAAAAGTTATTCCATTTTTTAAAGTAATAAAAGCTTATTTAGGTGACTAGAATTTAGCGTAACGACTATTGTGTGTTACCTATTCTTGTTGCTTGTTAATTTAAATTTTGGAAATCAAATTCAATTTATCCGCCAATTTACCGCAGTTAAAGTGAAATGAATTGGTGAATGAGTAATGTTAAATACAAATAAGATGTAACCAAGAAAAATCCCATTTATAATAATTTATGTAGAAAAAAGTAAAGAAACCAGGAAATGAAAATGTGAAAATGTGGATGCAATGAGATCTTAAGTAATAATAACTTTGTTAGGTAAGTGATAACGAATTTTTTTTTTGTATAGCCAAATAAAGATCCAAATTTATTTGGAAATTAATTGCAATCAATTGAATTTATTGCAATTAAATGGATTTAATATTTAATAGTTATGTAATTATTATTTGGAAGAAATTGGAGTTATTTGTAATAAGTATGAACCTAATGTTAATTTTTCTTATAGGATTGACAATCGATATGGAATGAAAGGAAGAAAATTTGGGTCAGTAAAATTTGTAATTTATGCATAATAAAATGGATTCTAACGTTAAATACTACGTTATTGAGATTTAAATTAGACTTAAAGAATAATGATGTGAATCAGGAACTAATGTTTATGGTATCTTTATTTTAAGTGAAAGTTGAGAATATAAAGATTAAAAATCTAAAGTATGGGTTTTGAGAATATAATTTATAAAATTCTTAAATATAAGAAAGTGTAGAAATTAACATTGCAATTAATATACTGTCAACTTTTAATTCACAGCTAAGCCTGTTAAATCTTTTCAATTGATTACGAATCATATAAGAAATAAAATTTGGCCAATTTTAGAATTTAATATAAAATTTGGATTTTTATAATTTATTTATTTTATTTAATGAATATTAAAAATAGCCATTTTGGCCACGGACTCGGATTCCGACGAAACCAGTTTCATCGGATCCGTATCGGTGAATTATTATAGGGTTTCAAGTTTCGTATCGATCGGACTTATCGTTTGATCGTACGGGAGCGAAATGCCTTGAAATCAATTTTAATAAAATCAATTTGAAATCAATTTGGAAATTTTGTTTTCAGCATAACTTCTTCATACGATCAAATTTGGACGTGAAACTTTTTCCATCGTGTTCAGAATATTTTAAATTACATATTTGGATATATAGATTTACGAAATTTCGTTCCGGGGGCATAGCGGGCTTTTTGGGCCATAATTTGTTTCGCACGTTCATTCTACGGTCTATCTACTCTATCTCTAACCCCTCTATATAAACCCAGCTATTCAAGCCCTAGCCTCCGCCTAATTTCATTCCATCTGCACGTATACTTTCTTCAAGCTCCTCTTCTTCTTCAATGGGGGCTAACCCTAGATCCAGTCAGTTCAAAAACGAAATGAAAATTCAAAATCTCCAGAAAAATTCCACAAAAATATATGTCAATGTTCTCGAAACACGTAATATCATGGTGAAATTCGTTTTTCGAATGGAGTCATCGTTTGCTCAGAATAAATTCAAACAGTTCGTGGCCATTCATCAGCGCCGTAACAAACTTCGTCAGATCGTCAAACGGTTTCTGGGTATTGTAGAGTGGACGATGGGGATCGCATCTATATGGTTAGCTTGTCGAATCAACGGTCAGATCTTCGTGAAATTGCGAATTAGGGTTCAAATTTGAAGGTGGCAGCTGCTGTGTTTTGGACGTGCGATCGACGTCGTGTTGCTTTGGGGCGCGGCCGTGGCTTCTGGCGTGCGGCGTGTCGTGGGGTAGCGGCAGTTGGTGCCGTGCGAACGAAGGATCGAACGCATGCGTACTGTAGGAAGATGTGGGTTGCGTGTTTCTGTGGTCTCGTGTGCGTGCGTGATGAGTTCTGGAGGGTGATGAAAGTTGCTGACGTGGCATATAAGAGTAGGTGAATTTTTTCCATTTTTTTTTATTTTATTCAATCACATTTATTGCGATAACTTTCTCATACGATATCCGTTTTACGCGCGGTTTCTTTTATTAGGATCGTATTGAAATTCCGGACTTGATGACGCTGGTTTGGACAAATTCTGAGACGGACGAATTTTTGGGTTTAAATCGGGTTTAAATTCGATTTAAATTCAAAAGGTGAGTGTTTTAACCCACTCACAACTACTAGAAGCTTTTATGTTTGTTAAATTAATTTAGAAATGAATAGCAATTTATTTATGAGTATTTGGCGTGCTTATTTCATTCATATCTGCTGAATTGCATTTATTGAATTTAACTGTTAATTTAATTTATTTATTGCGTATTAGTTGACAGTTAGAATTTGTGTTTGCATGAAACTGCTAGTTAACAGTTATATAATTTATTACTGAATATAAACTGTTAGATTTATGGTCGTTAAATTTAAATTGAATAAAATTGCCAGTTATTACCTGTTATATATTATCAAATATAATATTGTTATTGATTGTTGATTGATGATTGCGATTTGGATGATGGATGACGTTGATGAATGGATGTTTATTGTATATCATTAAATTGCAAATTATCATGCATATTTCATTTCATTCGGGATTGTGGTTTGAAATGATATATAACCGCAAAATTTTATATATTTTTTTAAATTGCGGATTGAAATGATAAATATCCGTATCACTTGACCATAGGATAGAAAATTTTATACAGGCACCGCGGTCTATATATAACTATTTTAATGTGATTTCTATGGTTTGGATGGAATACGATTTCTAATAATCTTAAATTTTATATTGTATAAATATTTTTCTTCCATATATATATACATATGAAGTTGAAAATTTTGAAATTAAAAGGTGTATAAAAATCTTTATTTAAAAATGGAAGAAAATTAAGAAAATGGAGTTTAATAATTTATATCATATGTTTAAATGTTAAGTTTGGAAATTTTAAGATATGATATTTATAATTGGATTTTTCCCAAAATAAATTGAAATGAATATTCTAGTATAATTTGAATTGGGAAAATATATATATTTTATTACTAGAAATTGAAGTCTTATTATTTATGGATTTTATGTGAATATTCAAGACTAATTAATAGAACAATTGATCTGTTGAAATAATAAAATCCAACTTTAGTTTTGAAATATTAATACTCCAAATGGATATATATATATATATATATATATATATATATATATATATATATATATATATATATATATATATATATATAAATTGAAGTGGTTTTGGAACTTGAGAGAGATAATATAAATTTTGGTTTAGACTTTAATAAAGAAATGTATTTGTAAAGCCATGAGAACTATCTTCTTTACAAAGTAACATTTAAGTTAAACCATTTAATTCATACACCGTTGAATGTCCAAACCATTCAAGTTTTTAGAAGTTATGGTTTTAAATTATGATTTTCAAAATATTATGCTTTGAAATATTTGATTTTCAGACGTTATGAAGTTAAAGCATTACGATTTTGGAAAAGAATTATATTTGGGATAAGTGATAAAATATGGTTTTGGGTTTTGAAATGATATTGTATTCATGGTTATGAAATGGAATGTTTATTCTGATTTTTAAAGTATAACCTATTTTTAAATGACCGCGGTGTTATAATAACGATGGGTTGGCAAAGAGACCGGGATCGGATATGGACATACTCTCTGTCGATACCGAAAACCACTTTGACTAACCGTGTACGCGGTGGAGATTCCAGAATGAAGTAGGTGGTGGTTACGTTTCCTGTAAGGTAAATTCGTGGACCCGACTCCCGTGAGTTGGCATAAGGTGGCTAAAACAGGAGCGATTCTCAGGCCAATGAGGTCATTCCTCTGATCGGACCCTCCTCTTCGATATTATACTTTGATTTTGGATTGATTCAGTGGCCACTTCTATATTTTTGATTTTGGGGAGTTAGTCCGAGGTGGGCGGTAACTGCGGCTACGCGTTTCCACCAGCCTGGATAGCAATTGGTATATCTACCATGGCATTGCCTAGTTGTGCCGTGTCACCTACCATATCGAGCCTTTACTACGAGTTTCTATTTGTGTCGTACCTATGGAGTATCCTCTGGTAGCCTCCCGATCAGGAGGTATTACGGTACTGTATAGACTATTGGCATTTTACGTGTTAAGGTGGAAAATGTAAAGCCTTAACGCTATTTAAAAGTAAGTTTATTTTACAATTAGACACTATTATAATAGCGCAATATACTACATAGTAAATAGTTTAACGGATCCTTAGGAGATGTAAATCCCGAACATCTCTTGAGTTACTGTGCTCATATTTATTTCTGTTAATTTAACTCACATAAGATCTTTTAGTCTGACTCGAGTGTTTTGTCTTTTCAAATTCGCTCGGGTCAGTCCGAGCGTTTCAGGATCGAAGACTTTAGCTTTGGAGGACGAAGACGAAGAATCCATATTATTATTATTTATAGTATGCACCACACTCTTTCTATTCCGCTGCATTGTTTGTATTGGTATGTGTAACTCTGATATTTATTGTATAAAGCAAATCAAGTGTTTGTAAACTGTTTTGAACTGTATATTTATTATTATATTTTATCCTTTCGCTGTGAGATTCTGTTTTGTTTTTATTTCTTCTCTGTTTTTCTTATTTACCCCATAACAATCCGCCCTTGCGTATGCGTTGAATTGGCACGTGTGTCAGTTTAAAGTGTGCAAAAAGGCGGGATGCTACAGGCTGGGTACGCTTATGTTGACTAGTGTAAATAAAGGGTCATATAAGGGGGGACAGTTAGTGTGTATCGACGATGACCGAGTGTATGGCATCGTAAGGATAAATAATTTGCTACCACATTCTAAGCGCTAAAGAGGTGTCTTTTGTTGTGACCAATATGATTCGTTCACAATGGCATAATAGAGATAGAATAGGCCGATCAACGGGTAGAATTAGGATTTCAGCCTAATCAAGTTAGCAATTGAGATAGGATTAGGGTTTTTAGCCTAATCAAAGTAGTTTAAGACAAGTGCAAACAATAAAATAAAACAATCTAAGAAAACATTCAAATAAAATCAGATACAGTATTTTACCCTAGTTTTATCTTTTCTGTATTTCCTTTTTAAGCTAGAACTATTGCTTAGTCTATTATCTTTATCTTTCTTTCAAATGTTAGTAATTACTTTCACTCAGCAGACTTATTGTCTGACCAACTGCTATATTTCCCTATTTTCCCCCCAATGGGCCATCAGAGTTGAGTTGATTCAGTGCTTGGAGATTCATTCCCGAAGTTTTCTCATTTTAGATGTATTTTTCTACTCTTCATCCTTTTCATTTGGCTTATGATGGACTTGCACTTGTGAGAGGTATTACTATTATTATTGTTACTCTTATACTCTGACTTTATGAGACTGAGATGTATTTTCACGAGACATGGGATATTTTGAGTTTTTGAGACATGTTATGTTTTTATGACTTATTTTGAGATGAAGCTTAATTTTGAATGATAAGTTATTATTTAAATGTTTTTGCTGTTTTTACTTATTTGTCTTGAAATCTCTCTGTGAAGCTTTAGCTATACCTACAACAAACTACATCCTCTGGTATGCCCTTTTTGGTATATTAAGGGATGTGGGGTGTTTCACGTGTAATCATAATTTTAGTCTACCTGTGACCAAACCCTACACACTGGAACTTTGGACAACAATTAGCTGGGGCTAATAACTAATGTAAAGGGCACGACCACATACTAGTCTCATCCGGTATTCTAATATCTGAGTCATTTTTTTACTTAAGGATCCTCTCCCATAATTTTCCTTGAAAACGTTTCCAAAACGATTAAAAACCTTTAAATCAAACTTAAACAAGGAGAAGTATATAATCCTTATACTTTACTCAAAATCATATACCATGTCATATATATATAATCTTTACTCAAACTTTAGTTGATGAAAATATTTAACCATTTGAAAGAACCTCTTTCTACACTTTTGAAATTCTCTCTTTCAAAATCAGACATCAAACATTTCAAGGTCAAACCTTTCGAAAAAAATAAAACGTAGACATCCTTCTTTAAAATCACTTTAAAACATTGCCTTAGAAAAACTTTGGAAAACATTCCATCCCAAAGCTTTCGAATCCATTCAAAATAAACCTTTCGAAATCATAGAATTAAAACCTTTTAAAATCATTGAATTCAAACCATTCAAAATCATTCACTTAAACCTTTTGAAGTCGTTCAACCAAGATCTCTTGAAATCATTCACTTAAACCTTTTGAAGTCATTCAACTAAAACCTTTCGAAATCATTCACTTAGACCTTTGAAGTCATTCAATTTAAATGTTTTGAAGTCATTAAACCTTTTTAAACATAAACCTTTCGAAGACTTGCTGGGTTCAATCTAAAACAAGTGAAAAACCTTCTTTTAAAACCTTTCGACTCCATTGGAAGTAACCTTCCAACTAAGTCGAAAGCTCTGCTTCGAAAGCTTGGTTATACTTCACTTAGAAAACAAGGTAAATAACCTAAGTCAAAAGATTCCTTTCGTAAGCATTGGGAGAAGCGGCTGGTTTTAAAATAAGTAGACCTTTCACCTTTGTCGAAGGTTCAAAATCAAAACATTTATAAAGCGGCAGTAACCCTTCGACTGCATCGAAAGGTTTCAAAACAAAATAGTGATAAAACAGCAGTAACCTTTTGACTGTGTCAAAACGTTTAAAACCTTTATTTTAAATGTTTGACCTGGTTGAAAGCAACCAAGTCGTAAGCTCTAATTCAAAAGAATCGCAGGTAAAAACTTTAGTTTATAAAACAAACATACTTCAACCACTTTGGCAACCAAACTTTCAACAAGGAACACTTCGACCTTGTTAAGTTCATTACATACCAAAATTCTTAACACCGTATGCATTGAACTTTGACCTCGTCGAAAGCTAACCTTTCAACTTTGACGGAAGGTATTGTTCGGAAGGTTTAATACCAGAATTGGCTAAAACCTGCCAAAATATGATTTCTTTATTTTTAACTTAAAAAGGATAATTTTGAACTAACGTGCCTTAATTTATCAAATTCTCATTAGTTAAAAAATATTTTTAGATAGGTGCCGCCTCTATTTTTCAGAATTAAATAACCATTTTATTTTATAAAATGCCCCTTCTCCTTAATTTAATATATAAAAAGTTTAAGCCCTGTACCTTAAATAATTTTATATATTCATCAAATTACTTAGGAAAAATATGGAAAATCATAGAAAATCTATCTCAATATATTTTCCAATATATAAAAATTTCAAACCCAAATAATAATTATTTTAGCCGTAAATAATTTATAACCCAATAAATCATTTTCTGCACTAGAAAATTTATATAACATTAATTAAGAAAATTATGAAAATTAAAAGCCATCTCTAAAATATCATTTTTGACCTATATTTAAATTTTCATGGCATTTGGACGTCATCAAATAGTGTTTTCATGTCAAGCATTTCATTAAAACTAACATGAACATATATAATTCATCAACAAGCATTAGTATAACTTTAATCATCAACACATGACATATACTTGCAAAAGCATTTCAGATCTAATCAAAAACCGAAAACCATATGAAAATGGGTGTAGTAATTATTCACCTTAGCTTTGAGATTATAAGATGTGATATTTGATGTTGGTTATGTTAATTATCTTCCTTACCTTGAATCCTAGCTTTAATCTTTCCTTGAGAACAATAATGGTGGCCGGCCTTGGTATATTTTAAGTTAGAGTAAAAATGAAATGATCGCGAGTTTCATTTCTAAGAGTTAAGGGTATAAGCCCTTTCTATTTTCCATATTTCCTTTCTCATATCCTAAAACAGTAGCTTATGTAAATTCATTTTAGTTTATACACTAACATGGCATGGCTACCCTTAGCCAATCAATTCTCAACTTATTAATCTCTATACTATTTTATTTTATTTTGTTGATTAAACATTCTAAATAATGTTATAAATTTATGGGGTGTTACAGACTCCCAATCTTAAAGAATTTCATCCCCGAAATTAAGATTAGATATACAATCAAAACAATCAAAGGTAAAACGTACCATCTAACACTGGATAAGCATTTTTAATCCAGCTCTTAGACTCCCAAGTACAATCTCTAGTATCGTCACTCCAATGGACTTTTACTAATTTGACTGTCCTGCTTCTTAACTTCTCATTTATGGCCACAATCTAAATCGGCTTTCTAACTATACTCAAGTCCGGCTCTACTACTAAATCCTCTAATACTGTAGGTTCTATAGTAGTCTCTGGGTCCCTAATACATTTTCTAAGATGAGAAATGGGGAATACATCATGGACTCCATCTAAATTACTCAATAACTCTACCCCGAAAACGAGTTTTCCAAGCCTCTCAACAATACGGAAAGATCCAACGAATCTAGGTGCTAACATCCCTGACTTTTCCAATCTAATCACATCCTTCATCGGTGAAACCTTAATAAACACATAATCTCCAATCGAGAATTCCAAATCTTTCCTTCTTCTGTTAGTATAACTTTTCTGCCTAGATTGAGCTTCCTTCATCCTAACTCGGATCAACTCAATTCTCTCTGTGGCTTCTTTCACCAAATTCGGACCAAGAACCAGTCTATCCTTGGTCTCCAACCAATAGACGAGAGACTTGCACGGACTTCAAAGATTCAAATGGTGCCATCCCAATATTAGTCTGAGAACTATTGTTATACGAGAACTTGACTAAATTGAGATGATCTTCCCATGATACCCCAAAATCAAACACACAAGCTCTTAACAAATCCTCCAAGACATTGTTAACTCTTTCCGTTTGCCCATTAGCCTATGGATGGTAAGCTAATATTTAGCTTAGTTCCTAATGCTTCCTATACACTCTCCTAGGACTCATTAGTAAACAATGATTTTCTAACGCTGACAATACTACTAGGAATTTCGTGTAGTCTAACCACATTCTTCATAAAGAACTTTACTAAAATAGGTGTCATCCTAGTTGACTTCACCAGAATGAAATGGGCATCCTTTGTTAATCTATATAATATAACCCATATACTTTCATTCCTTCTACTAGACCTTGGCAACCCATCTATGAAATCCATAGAGATAGAATCCCACTTCTATAACGGAACTTCCAACGGTTGAAGCAATCCACTTGGCTTTTGGTGTTCAACCTCTGCTTGTTGGTAATTCAAGCACTACTTAACACATACACCAATGTCCCATTTCACCCCTTCCTAAAAGAAACACCTCTTCATATCCTGATATATCCTCGTTCCTCTTGGATTGATAGCGAACTTTAAACGATGGCATTCATCCAAAAACTTCCTTCCTCATGTCTACGACATTCGGAACACATAATCATCCTTTCTTTCTCAACCATACATTTTGGTCAAGGCTAAAATCCTTTTAGTCATCGCCCTCTGTTCCTTCCCTTAACCCTCTGATCCTTCAGCCAAAAATGAATCGTCCTCCTGTTTAGAAGCTACCTTCTCAATCCTTACCGATCTAATTTCTATGCAAGACAATACAACACTTCCTGCACTAGGACCTGCCTCGGATCTAAAATGCACTTTACAAGCTGATAATGCTTCTATATCTTTCCACTCAGCAATCATAGCCAATAAAGCATTCTGATGTTTTGTACTAAGTGCATCCGCTACCTTATTTCCTTTCCCGAGTGTATATTCAATTCCAAAATCGTAAGCAGCAATAAACTCCAAACATCTCTGCTGTTTCATTTTTAGCTCCTTTTGAGATAACAAGTATTTCAATGACTTATGATATGTCTAAAGCTCAAATTGTTCTCCCAAAAGATAATGCCTCCATACCCTCAAAGAAAATATAACGGTAGCTAACTCTAAATCATGCATAATATACCTCACTTCATATGGTTTGAGCTATCCAAAAGTATAAGCGATCACTTTACCTCTTTGCATCAACAAAGCACCCAATCTAGTTCCACATACATCCGTATAATCAACCAAATGTTGATTCCCTTCCAGAACCACTAATACCAGTGCATGGGTCAATAAGTGTTTCAAGCTCTGGAATTCTTCCTCACACTTATCAGTCCATACAAACTTCACATCCTTTCGTGTAATCTTAGTCATCAGTGCAGCTATCCATGAAAAATCCTTTATAAACCTTCGATAATATCCCGCCAATCCAAGAAAACTCTTTATCTCGATCACCGTCTCGGATCTCTTCCAATTATTTAGCGCCTCAATTTAGTCAGATCTACAGACAACTTATTCTCTGAGACTACGTGACCAAGGAACTTCACTTCCTTCTTTCGAAAATGACACTTCGAAAACTTAGCCTTCAATTGGTGTTCCCTAAATGTCTCAAGCACAACTCTAAGATGAACTTCATGCTCCTTCTCATCCCTAGAGTATATCAAAATATCATATAAAAGACCAACACAAATCTATCTACGTACTCTCGAAAAATTCGATTCATCAAATCTACGAAGAATGCCGATGCATTAGTTCGTCCGAACGGCATAACTAACCATTCATACGATCCATATCTTGTTATAAACGTCGTCAAAGGAATACTATCCTCACCTGCCCTAAGTTGATGAAATCCCGTCGCTAAATCCGGCTGAGAGAATTATTTGGCTCCACATAATTGATCGAACAAATTATCAATTCATGGCAACTGATATCGGTTCTTTATCTTCTTCCCATTCAATTTATGATAATCGATAGATAGCCTTAACGATCCATCCGGCTTCTTAGCAAACACTGTTGTAGCTCCCTATGGCTAATTACTTGGTTGGATAAAGCTCTTACTTTCCAATTCAACCAAATGCACCTTCAACTCTTTAATCTCTGTAGGTGTCATCCTGCTTGGTAACCTATTCACCAGTTTTGCTCCAGGCACCAATAAATCAAAAGTTTTATGGATCATTTCGGTGGCAATCTCAAACACATCAGCAAATTCTCTAACCACAAAGACTCCATGTAACTCATCCACCAAATCCATGGTATCTAATAAAGCACTTACTTTGCAACTAGGTTTCTGTATGGTATAAACTATTCAATCATTACAACCAGAGTGACTAAGTGATATTTTCCTATCGTGGTAAAATATCCTAGCATCATATTCTTAACCAATCCATTCCAAGGATAATACCAAATCCCACGAAATCAAACATATGCAAATAACAATAAAAAGTATGCCTAGCAAATCAAACTCTAAATAATCACACCTCATCCCAAGTGTTGCATACCCTCTTATCGGATTAGCAACCTTAAGGAAGTAACTAAGTATGAGGACTCTAGGTTAAGCTTATTTACTAAACATCAAGAAATAAGATAATGTGTTGCACCAGTATCAAATAGAACGCTAACAAACATACCATGAATCTGTAGCGAGCCTCCTAGAACATCCTTCCTTTTTTCCTCCAGAACTGGCCATGAAGTTGCGGGCTCCAATGCATAAACTTGCCCCTGCCTTCTTTTGCAGGTTCCTTGCATTGGTGCTTATAATGTTCGATCTAATCACAATTAAAGCATCAGATGTTTTTATTTCCAATCATCTGCTTTCCTTTCTCTTTTCCCTTTGCCGTCCGACACTCATTATCATGGTGTCCCTTCTTATCACATTTGTAAAAAACCACCTCATCTTTTCACTTCTTTTGTGCTCCTTCCTACTGAGCATTCTTCTTATGGAAAAAATTTCTTTTCTGTCCCTGTCCCACCCAGGCCTTCTTCATTTTCTTCCTCAAACAAGCTAATGCCTCTTCCTTCCTTAGTACCCTTTCTACCACTACATCACTTGGATCCCTTATGTGTGACTAAGTAGCACTTATCAATTTCGGCCTCAAGCTTTTTATAAACTTTTCATTCCTCCTGAACACCATATCAACCATAGCTTGCACGCAATAGGCCAACTCTTCAAATTTTTTTGCATATTCTAGAAGGGACATCTCTCCTTGCTCCAGCTCAGCAAACTTCCAGGCCAATGCCGACTGCACCATCACCGACGTAAACCTTTCTTAAAACTTTCTACTAAACTCCGCCCAAGTCATGGTTTCCTCATCTAGCTACAATAATATTACACCAAAATAGTGCGGCTCCTTGAAGCTACTTCGAAGCTAATCTCCTCTTTTACTCATCATTCAATCCTAAGTCAGCAAAATTCCTTTCACAATATAGCAGCTAATTTTCCACCTCAATCACATTTTCAGTTCCAATGAACGGCTTTCCTCTAAGCCTGATGTAATCTTTACTCAAGTTTCCATACTAGTTGACCATCAGAGCTTCCTGAATTCCACCTCCAGTAGCATTTCCTCCGACAACTCCAGCTGCAATTCCAGCTTGCATCATGTTTACGAAAAACAGATACATGGCTCCCATATCCACTCTACAAACCCTAGCACCAACATTTTCAGCTTAAGCCTGACCTTGAAATCTTCTAGCATTTGGTCGGACATTTCCATTAGTGGTGGTGTTAACTCCTCTAAGATTAACTCTACCTCTTCTTCCTTCTATATCTGTGTTCAAACCTCATGAGATACAAATGAATAGCCTAATTAATATAGGAGCCTAGAAATATAGTGTAACTTTTATATATATATATATATATATATATATATATATATATATAGCAAATACAAGTACATTACTGTACCGTTATCCCATACCCCAATCTTAACTCTAATTACTAGGGATTGTGTTTTCAAAACCATTTTTAGTTAAAGTATTTCATAAACATGCTCTAATACCATGCTACAACATCCCCTATCTAGAGGCCTAAAACTAAGCGCTACAGATGCTGTAGTCATTTATAAAATTAATTTTCAACGACTAAATACGGCTATGTTAATGGTATGAATAATATTAAAAGCACTTGAATATGAAAAAAAATACAGACTTCGAACAACTTTTACTTCATTACATTTAAAATAGATGTTCCATATTCAACTTACAAAATACCAATACGTTCCCGGGCATAAATAAAATATTCTTAATACAAAATACGCCAAGAGCGGTATATGAAAATACCCCCTAGGATGTCAGAGTCATAAAGTCACAATAAAATTCATAAAAACATAGGGGAAATAATTTAAAACATAAAACAAGACCTATAACTTCTAATTAGCTATCTGTTTGCTTCTTGCAAGCCTCCGATAGCCTTATTTGTTATCCTACTAAAACCAGAAAAGACCTTAACCCCTCAGCCTACTCAAATTAATTTTGAGCACCCGAGAGTTTAAGGGGAAAAATAAACTTCGAGTCAGACATAAAGCCTGGTATGAATAATACTATACATCCCAGAATATATATATATATATATATATATATATATGCTAAGTGAGACCACGCCGCTTAGCGGAACAGATTTCACTTCACCAACATCCGTTTAAAATGTATCTTTGCAAAAAAACATTTTGCAATCAAAACTGATTAAACACCTATAAAGAATAATTATGTAAACATACTTAGACATCAGGTAATAATGGACTATCTGTTCAAACACATAAGTTTTGTTTGGATAACTTTTAACCTTTGGCTGACTCTGGCCTACCAGACAATATAATTAAAATTAGTTTAGCACCTGTTAGCTATTCTTCTTTTGGATTATCTGTCCTTAACTATCTGTCAAATAATTCACTTTTGGATGGTTTGTCCTTAAATATTTGTCAAATACTTCTGTTTTGGACGGTCTGTAACTCAATAATCTCGTAGGTCTTCCCGATCTAATGGTTTTTCAAGCTCACCAATAACCTATCTGTGTACAACATATATTCCTTTTGGTCTGTAATCATAATTTTAGTCTACCTGTGACCAAGCCCTACATACTGGAATTTTTGACAACAATTAGTTGGGGCTAATAGCTAATGTTTAGGGTGTGACCCCATACTAGTCCCACCTGGTATTCTAGTATCTGTGTCATTTTTTCAATTAAGGATCCCCTCCTATAATTTTCTTCGAAACATTTTCAAAATGATTTAAACCTTTAAATCAAACTTAAACAAGGAGAAATATATAATATTTATACTTCACTCAAAATCATATCACCATGTTATATATATATATATATTCTTTGCTCAAACTTTAGTTGATGAACATATCTAACCATTTCAAAGAACCTCTTTCTACACTTTTGAAATCCTCTATTTCAAAATCAAACATCAAACCATACGAGGTCAAACCTTTCGAAAACAATAAATCTTAGATATCCTTCTTTGTAATCACTTTAAAACATTGCCTCAGAAAAACTTTGAAAAACCTTCCATCTCAAACCTTTCGAATCCATTCAAAATAAACTTTCAAAATCATTGAATTAAAACCTTTCAAAATCATTGAATTCAAACCTATCGAAATAATTGACTTAAACCTTTCTAAGTCGTTAAACTAAATCCCTTGAAATCATTCACTTAAACCTTTCAAAGTTAGTAAACTAAAACCTTTCGAAATCTTTCACTTAGGCCTTTCGAAGTCATTCAATTTAAACCTTTCAATGTCATCAAATCTTTTAAAACATAAATCTTTCAAAGAATTACCGGGTTGAATCTAAAACAAGTGAACCTTCTTTTAAAATCTTTCGACTCCATTAGAAGCAACCTTTCGACTAAGTTGAAAGCTCTACTTCGAAAGCTTGGTTATACTTCACTTAGAAAACATGGTAAATCACCTAAATCGAAAGCTTACTTTTGAAAGCATTGGGAGAAGCGGATGATTTTAAAACAAGTAGACTTTTTGTCTTTGTCGAAAGGTTCAAAACAAAACATTTATATAGCAGTAGTATCCCTTCGACTGTGTCGAAAGGTTTCAAAACAAAATAGTGATAAAAGAGCAGTAACCTTTCGATTGTGTCGAAAGATTTAAAACATTTATTTTAAATATTTGAACAGGTTGAAAGCAACCAAGTCAAAAGCTCTAATTCGAAAGCAATGTAGGTGAAAGCTTTAGTTTATAAAACATACTTCAATCTCTTTGGAAACCAACCTTTTGACTAGGAAATCTTCGACCTTGTTTAATTCATTACATATCAAAATACTTGACATCATATGCATTGAATGTTGACCTTGTTGAAAGCTAACTTTTGACTTCGTCAAAAGGTCTGGGCGATAGGTCTAATACTAGAATTGGATGAAATGTGCCAAAAGTATGATTTCTTTGTTTTTAACTTATAAAAGGACAATTCTCAACAAACCTACCTTTATTTATCAAATTCTCATTAGTTAACAAATACTTTTCATAAAAGTGCTGCCACTATTTTTCAGAATTAAATGTTCATTTTATTTTATAAAATGCCCTTTCTCCTTAATTAAATATGTAAAACATTTGTACCAGCTTAAATTTTTAGATAATTAAATAGTCAAATAACGATGAACGACGAAAATAATTTTTTTGGATTTTTTAGAATATGGCCTCGAAACTTACACTATTGTGTTTGTGGCGATTTTCTGATCAATTTCTATATATAACTTGTCGAAAAATCGAGTTAGTATAAAGAATTTACGAGAAGCATAAGAAATCAGAATTATATAAATATATTTAAACCAAAAAAGGATATTACGGGTCGACCCTTGCGAAGGTCGGTTCGAAAAATAGGTTGACCCGTAATCATCTAGGTCGACCCATAGGTCGACCCACGTTTTTCCATGGATGAGAAATCATCCAGAGACATGCCGTAGTTTTATAATTTGCTTTTCGCACAATTTCGAGCATTATTTTCTGGATCCAACGGTTCACAGCAAGCCTATGACGTGATTGCACCAGTTTCAATCCTAAAATCTAATGGCCTAAGATCCGTAAGATTCATTATGAATAGAACCGTAGGCCTAACTATTTTCTCATAATCAAATTTCTCCCAATTAGGTTCATTGCATAAGGCTGAACCCTAAGTAGAAAATATTTATAGGGAGAATATCCTTTTCATAAAAATATCATATGCATTAGAAATGGATCTAGGATGGCCGTGGATGAATACTAAAGACGACAGGTGAGTGGATTTAAATTATATATGTTTTATGTTGATAATATATAATATCATTAATTCCCATTAAATATTTCAATTCAGCATTTGAGCTAATTTTAGTAATTAGTTCTGCTAGTTAGTTATGTTGAAACTGTAAATTTTATAAGAGAAGTGAAATTACATTTAAATGTTATTTATATGGAAAAAAGAAAGGAATCTAATTAAATATAAGTAACATTAGGCTTAAACATTTTAAAGAAAGGCGTAAGCCTAAAAGTGAGAAATTTGCAATAAATTACGTTAAAACTCGAGGAACGAAATAAAAAGGGAAAATCTGATAACTTGATTTGGAAGTTAGTGATAGATTAGTTAGCTGGTTTAGAAGAGAGAATACATTTCCATAGTTTAATATTGTAAGAAAAAGGGTAAACGTCAAGAATAAAAGCAAGAAAAATGGAATTAGTGCAAGATAGAGACATTACTGTTTTTTGCATTACCCAACAATTAAAGAATCAATAAAAGTAATATCTTATAGTTACGAATTATTGTTTATAGCATTATTTAGTATTAAAATATGGAATGGATTTTCAACATAGTTTTTGTAACCAACCAAAAAGAATAGAACTACTTCCCAGAATAACAGAGAATAATGCGAAGTGTTCAAGAAATTAAAGAAGAAGAAATAATCAAGTTACTTTTTTGACAAGACTAAAATAATAAGCAGAAAATGTGACTAGATTCACATTTATTGCGCAAATAGTAGAGTACAAAGTAAAATGGTTATTATGATAAGTAAATTATGACAGTTGGACGCAGTTCCAAGTTAAGAATATTATATAATATAAGAGAACTAAAGAAAATTTAGTATCATAATAAAAGAAGAAAGACTAGAATAGAAAAGGGACATTTGCAATTACATTTATAACATGTGGTTATAAAAGAAAGGAATATAAGTGACAATTGCAAGTATAATTGTAGCACGTAGGTTATAATTAAAAAGAAAGAAATAGAAGAGGCTTATTTTATCAAACTTAAAACTTTGATTAAGTAAATAAGCAAAAATAATAGTAGTTACCCGTACAGGCAGCATTCCCTTTTAGGTTTAGGACCGATGGTCTCACACGTGGATGGGGCTGGGTATGCTGATCGGGGTCAATATGTTGTCAATAGAATAAGAGAAGTAAACTAAACACATAATAAAAGATCAGAATTAAGGTCTAGTAAAATGGTAAGGTGCGTTTGGAGTAGCCCAAAGAGAATCTAAATAAAGAGCCTAATGAAGCAGTTCATCACAAATATTCAATACAGAAAGAGCACGTCCAACTTAGTTATTTTGGGCTAGAAGGAAGTACGAGACTTTAACGAGACGTGAGGATGCTCTAGGATGGCCCACAAGGGTAGGCCTAACAAAGCTGCACCTCCGGAGGCAGGTCTTTAGGTGTTTCATCAAGTGAGTATGCCTTGAATACTTTTTCATTCAAGGCCTAATGAAGCGGACCTTTGTAGGTAGTCAAAAGGTTGATGATGGAGTAGGATATTCGTATGACATCATACTTTAGTTTGTGAGTAGGTTATAGTGGGCAGGACTCATAAGGATAGTCGCATGCTGGTATCAGCCATCATCAGTCAGAGCGAGTTCGGGAAAGACTAGAGCTAAATCAACACGCCAATAATTCTTTCACTATCGAGACATTGGATGAGGGGTAAAACAATTAGATGCTTAGATTGTTTGCAGTAGGGCACATCCACTTAGCTCTTGTGAGGTCTTTCGATTAGTTAGGGGGGTTGTGTGGAGGCAATGGCCACGATGAGAAAAGAGACAGAACATGTAGATATCTGTATTATAGGCCTAATGAGGCGGACCTTTACAGATATAGAAAATCCCGACCAAGTTCCATACAAGGTAGACTTTGTTGGCGGAATTCATGGAGTTGACTGAACGATCACATGTAGTCCTTAACGCACGCACTGTGTGGTACATTGTGGATTTTCGAGCACTAGTGTAAGCTAGTGCGAATGTCGTTTCACATTTTCATAGTAGATGATGGAACATCTATATTGTAGGCCTCACGAAACTATCCTTTACAGATGTAGTTACAGCACGCTCTAGTAGCGAGACGATGGAGTCCTTTTTGAGGAGGATACAGATGGTAGTATCTAAGACCGATGCGGTCTTTGGGCATATAGTTACACACACACACAGATATATATATATATATATATATATATATATATATATATATTGGTTATTAGGTTTTAATCTACTAGGGAGTAAATGGTTACGATTCACGCATCAAGACGAGAGTACTATAAACCTAATATGATAGAAAATGGAAATAGAACAGTATATGTACAATTATGCTTAGAAGTGTATAATTTGTCCATTCACCATAATGTTAGTTCTGACCCCCTCCTCATATCATCCCACATGTTAGATAAATGGCGGAGATTTTCCAGCTTTGAGACACTTGTTTAGAAAGTGTTATTACCTTGGTAAGTATTAACTTACAATTATATTTTAATCAGTTTTGCTGTGAGATATTTATTTGAGCTCTGATATATTTATCTTTGCCTATTTGCAGGATACCAGATACCCAACTCGTGCTTCAGTGGGCTTGGATTTTAGCATTTTTATGAAAAATCCCGACCCATTGGAATTCGGATTGTTACATTTGGTATCAGAGCTTAGGTTAGTGGACCCTAAGTAAATTAGGAAATATGAGTGAACGTATTTGTATTTTTGAATAAAATATAAATATATTATGTACTAAAATCCAAATAGTCTCCAATTATAGATTTTAACATGTGGAAAGTTTTTAGAAGTATATTTGTGCATAGTTTGCTAGTTGGGTTTGGGATGACCCAAGGATGTTGAGCCCTATGTTATTGTTGATTTATAGTGTACAGTAAGCTATGTTTTGAGAGAAGATTGATATCCATATGTTATAGGAAATGGGATAGTTCCATAGGGATAGTAGGGAGAGTATCTTTATTTTGGAAGGAATAAGAGATTTTAGTAAGGAAATTAGATTTCCAAGGTTTAGGAAGGGTATTCCTGTGATAATAAGAAGAAAATCCACTTTATGTCTAGCCCAAAAAAATGGAACTTTTGGAATTGAAAATGTGAAAAATAAAATTGTTAATATGCTTGAGGAAGTAAATATTGGATTTTAGAAAAAAAATGGTACAAAATTTGAATTGGTTTTTATATGATGTAATTTTTTTTAAAAGTGAAATTCTTTTTGAAGAATTATAGAGCATGTATAGCTCGTTTGTTTTATTCTAGGTAAACAAAGATTTAAATATAAAATCCTAGAGTGTGTTAAGTATCGAAAAAGTAGGTTACAACATTTATTGTTGTAATAGATATTTTCGTGAAAAGTAAAGGAAACATAGACTATGTTGTTATTGTTATAGTGGGTAACTCCCAAAAGGGAATGTTTTTACATAGCATATGAGATTCATTAATATTTATTTTAATTGAATCCATATACTAGTATTTTTGGGTTGTAGTAACAGTGTTTTACGCAACATCTATTTGACCAAAATAAAAGAATGTGTTATGAAGATAATTTCTAAGTATAGAAATAAAGTGGTTTATAAGTACACTTATTATTTAAATAAGTATATGGAACTATTTTTAGGTTATGAAAATATTAAAGTAGTTTTGAAAATGAGTTCTTCTGAAAAAAGATGGAATTCAATAAATTTCATAGGAAATGTCTACCGTAAGTGAATATAGATTAAACAAACTTTAATTTATTGGAATGAAATGAATAATGATATAATTTTCTATTAAACCAAATCACAAATTAAGTTGTTTTGTGCAAGCTATAGGGAATACGTGAAAGAGATGTACAAGGTATGGAGAGCACCTTATTTTATATAGCCTATTTCGATAAAATATAAAATAAGTTCCTTGTAATCTCACATAAACATGAAATCCTCTTTTAAAGGGTTAATAGAAGGTTTTAGCGTTAATGGTTTCTCATAATAGAAAGTAGTTCCAATATATTAAAGTATAAAACGATTAGGTGTAAAAAGAAGTGTAATAATTGGAGATAGTGTTAGTTAGGAGGGATATTATAGAGAGCATTAGTAGAAAAGTAAAGTAAGGGAAATTTCATATTTTTCCATTGATTATGCACATTGGTTGTTTGCCTTTGTAGAAAGTCCCTATTTGTAGCAAGTTAGAAACTCCTTCAAGGTCGGGTAATTGAAAGAGTGGGAAAGTTAAGGGATTTTTAATAAAATAATTATTCTTACCTACTCTAGTTTTCGTAAATCATGTGAGGATATTTATGGAAGTTAAGAAAAAAAATGTTTTAAGGACAAGCAAGGCATGTTTTAAAGAAAAAAGGTTTGATGAAAAAGTAAATTAGTTTTTGGAAGAGAAAAACTTATTAAACACTTAAATTTAAAAACCCAATTTTTTTATAGAAAGCTGCAAAGGTGTTTAAAATGAAAAGAGGAATAAGTTTTAAACTTGGAATTTGAAGGTTTTTCCCTCTAGCTTGGGGAATATTTAAATTCAAAGAGTTGTAAAGATGCAAGTTTAGAAAGATAAAATGTTAAGTAAAAAAGTACCTTTGAATTTAGTAGAAACTTCAAAGTAACTCTTTTAAAGGCAAGGGTTTTGGGATTTGATGTTTCAAAAAAAATTAGAAGCTTTAATTTTTGAAATGAAATGATAAATACCAAACCAAACTTTTAAACATGGAGTAGATAGGAATCATTTCCTAGGTATGACGGGAAAAGTGTAAGGCTATGTAGGAGAGAGCACCGATTACTTTTAGTAGTAATAATAAAAGTTCCCGTAAAGTGTATAGGATACTAGTGAGAACTTAGGAATATTGCTTCATGTGTGTAGACTATAAAAGAAAAGTGAAGTGGTATTAGTAAGATAGTAAGACACACGTGGTTGGGATAGGTAGACCTTAGTTGGGGAAAAATGAAAGGTAAAGAGAAAATTTCCCCAAGCTCAGTTGCCTTTTTAGATAGAGACTGCATAAATTGAAATCCTTATTCATTGTAGTAAATGAGACTTGGTTATTTCATTTTGAGTATGGAATGGAAGAGGTGCATAGATCTTATTCATAGTGTGTGGGAAATACCCAAAGCGCGCACTTGGTTGCCTCTGCTTCGAGTCATTCTGTGGAAAACTCGGAGCGCACTTCGGGTCATTCGGCAAATTTCCCGAAGCAAGCCAGAGAATGTCCCTGCTCCGAGTCGAGCGCGTGAAAAGTGCCTGCGTGCTTCGAGTCAGTGCATCATTTACCCGAAGTATTCAAGTGGCCGAGTTGGCTTCGGGTCGAGCTTGAAAAAACTCGGTACCTGCTTCGAGTCATGTTGCTGGTTTCACATTACTTGCCTACGGAAACCCAAAGTCCAACTACGAGCTTTTTAACTGCAACAACTTAAATATACGCCTAGCCCTAGATGAGTTAGTATCGAGTAATAGGTGGCAGGAGGAGCACATGAGTTACTTGGAATCCTAGAGTAAGACCTTTCTGTGTTTGGGTGGACATAGTCCTAAGCGTCCTAGCCCTAGATGACGCCTAGCTGCTATATTTATCTATCTAGTATCGCTTTGTAGTAGGACTTGTTTTCTCTTTTAGCTATGAAATTGTACTCCTATGTAAGCATTTAGTTCATATTGTAGTAAATCAGTGATGATTAGTACGATGCTTTTTCTCTGTGTTTTTGTGATGTTCACAAGAAGAGAATAAGGATATAGGACGTAAAGAATAAAAGAAAAGAAAAAGCCAAAATGAGTAACTAAAAGGAAAACAACAAATTTAAAGAAAGCGACAGAAACGTCGACAGAAAAATTTAGAAAGAAATTTTTTCTTATATGAACTGTGCTTGGGAAAGAAAATAGAGATTTTTATAGAATGGTGACATAAGTTCCAAGTACGGAGAAAGAGGTGTGCAAAAGTAAAACGGTAAATGTGAGGTTTTCCATTTTCTACCTTCTTTCGGGCATAAGAAATCAAGTTTGGAAAAAATTAGATTTTTCTGAAATTCGAATAGTAAAATTGTGTGGTAGGGTTTGGATGTAAAATTCGTTGAACTACACTCCTATTCAGTAGGAGTGTGGGAAAAATTGGATGGAAAACATTTTGAGTTTTCAAAAGACTGCATTTATATAAAAATTGCAAGTATATTTAGGATGTGTGCATCATATTTTAAAAGGGAGATTTTAAAGAAGAAAAGCATTCATATAGGAGGTACCGCTTAGAAATCCATGTACATGCATATATTTTATGTTGAATGACACTTTGCACAAGGACACGAATAGTCGCAAAATTGGGTGTATACAAAATGGATGTGGTTGATGCGAGGAATTACGTAGTTTTACCCTTATCGAATTTTGGGGAAAAATTTCCTAAAGGGTATGGAATGTAACACCCCGCATTTTTACATAATTAAATAATCAAATAACTATGAACAATGAAAATAAGAATTTTTGGAATTGTCATAATATGGCCTCAAAACTTATACCATTGTGCCCGCGGCGTTTTTCTAATCAATTTCTATATATAACTTGTCAAAAACTTAATATGAAGAAGTTATGAGAAGAATAAGAAATTAGCATTATATAAATATATTTAAACGGAAAAAAAGATCCTATGAGTCGACCCTTGCTAGGGTCGGATCGACCTACGAGTCGACCCGCAAATCCCCCAAGTTGACCCATAGGTCGATCTACAAAGCATACAGGTCGACCCACGTTTTTGCCTGGAAGAGAAATCATCTAAGGACGTGATGAAGTTTTATAATTTGATTTTTGTGCGGTCTCTAGCATTGTTTTCTGGATCCAATGATTCGCAGCAAGTCTGTGACGTAGTTGCACCATATTCAATCCTAAAATCCAACAGCCTGAGATCCCTAAGATTCGCTATAAGTAGAACCCTAGGCCTTGCTATTTTCTCAAAATCTGATTTTCTCCCAAATGGGTTCATTGCCTTAGGCTGAACCCTAAATATATAGAAACTATTTCTTGGGAGAATATCATTTTAATAAAAATATTAGATGCCTTAGAAGTGGATTAAGGAAGGCCATGGATGAAAGCTAAGGACGACATGTAAGTGCGTTTAAATTATATATCTTTCATGTTGATAATATATAATATCGTTAGATTTCCATTAAATATTCTAATTCAGCATCTGAACTAATTTTAGTAATTATTTCTACTAGTTAGTTATGTTGAAACTGTAAATTTTGTAAAAGAAGTGTACTTATATTTAAATGTTATTTATATGCAAAAAAGAAAAGAATCCAATTAAATATAAGTAATATTAGGCTTAAAAATTATAGTGAAAGACGTAAGCCTAAAAGGGACAAATTTACAGTAAATTAGTTCAAAATTGGGAAATGAAATAAAAAGGGAAAATCTAATAACTTGATTTGGAAGTTAGTGATAGATTAGTTGGCTGGTTTAAAAAAGGGAATATATCTCCGTTGTTTAATATCGTAGGAAAAACAATAAATGTAATTGCAAGAATAAAAGAAAAAAATGAAATTACCGCAAAATATAAACAATACTGTATTTTGCGTTACCGAACAAATAAAGAAACAATAAAAGAAATATCTTGCAGTTACGAGTTGTTGTTTATAGCATTATTTAGTATTAAAATATGGAAATGGATGTCTAGCATAGTTTTTCTTACAAACCAAATAGAGTAGAACTACTTCCCGGAATAAAAGAGTACAAAGCGGTAAAGAAATTAAAGAAGAAGAAATAATCAAGTTAATTATTTGACAAGATTAGAAACAATAAATAGAAAATGTGACTAGATCTGCATTTATTACGCAGATAGTAGAGTACAAAGTAAAATAGTTATTGTGATAAGTAACTTATGATAGTTGGACGTAGTCCTAAGTTAAGACTGTTATATAATATAAGAGAACTAAAGAAAATGCAGTATCATATAAAAGAAGACAGACTAGAATAGAAAAGAGACTTGCAGTTACATTTATAACATGTAGGTTATAAAAGAAAGAAAAGAACATAAAAGTGACAATTGCAAGTATAATTGTAACACGTAGGTTATAATTAAAAAGAAAGAAATATAAGAGGATTATTTTATCAAACTTAGATCTTGGATTAAGTTAATAAGCAAAAATAATAGCAGTGGCCCGTACCGGCAGCATTCTCTTTCAGGTCTAGGACGGATGGTCTCACACGTGGGTGGGGGCTGGGCATGCTGATTAGGGTAATGAAGTAGCCAACAGAATAAGAGAAGTAAACTTAACACATAATAAAAGATTGGACATAAGATCTAATAAAATGGTAAGCTGCTTTTGGAGTAGCCCAAAGAGAATCCAAATAAAGTGCCTAATGAAGCAGCTCATCGCAGATTTTTAGTACAGAAAGAGCACGTCCAACTTAGTTATTTTGGGCAAGAAGGAAGTGAAACTTCAACTGGACATGAGGATACTCTAGAGTGGCCCTCTGGGGTTAGCTTAATAAAGCTACACCTCCGGAGGCAGGTCTGTAGGTGTTCCATCAAGAGAGTATGCCTTGATTACTTTTGCATTACAGGCCAAGAAGCAGACCTTTGTAGGCAGTCAAAAGTTTGATGATAGAGTAGGATATTCGTATGACACCGTACTCTAGTTTACGAGTAGGTTATAGTGGGCGGGACCCATAAGGATAGTCGCATGTGGGTATCAGCCATCATCAGTCAGAGCAAGTTCGGGAAAGACCAGAGCTAAACCAACATGCTAATGATTCTTTCACAACCGAGACATTGGATGAGGGGTATAGTCAATTGGATGTTTAGATTGTTTGCAGTAGGGCACAACCACTTAGCTCTTGAAAGGTCTTTCGATTAGTTGAGGGAGAAGCTGTAAGGGGCCATAGCCACGATAAAGAAAAGAGACATGCCAAGTAGAATATCTGTATTGTAGGCCTAAAGAAGCAGATCTTTACAAATATAAAAAATCCCCGACTAAGCTCCGTACAAGGTAGACCTTGTTGGCAATTCAGGGAGTAGACAGAACGATCATGTGTAGTCCATAAGGTACGCACTGGTTGGTACATTGTGGATGTCCAAGCACAATTATAAGCTAGTGTGGGTGCCATTTCATGTTTTTATAGTAGATGATGGAACGTCTGTATTGTAGGCCTCACAAAGCTGTCCTTTACAGAAGTAGTTATAGTATGCTCTAGTAGCGAGACGATGGAGTCCTTTTCGAGAAGGATACAGAAGGTGCTATGGGTAGTACCTAAGATAGATGCGGTCTTTAGGCATGCAGCTACACACACACACACATATATATATATATATTGGTTATTAGGTCTTAAACTGCTAGGGAGTAGATGTGTATGATTCACGCACTAAGGCAAGAGTATTATAAACCCAATAAAGCTAATATAACAGAAAATGGAAATAAAACGATATATTTAGAATTATGCTTAGAAGTTTATAATTTGTCCATTCACCAGAACTTTATTTCTGACACCCTCCTCATATCATTCCACAGGTTAGATAGATGGCAGTGATTTTTCAACTTTGAGACACTTGTTTAGAAAGTGTTATTACCTTGGTGAATATTTATTAGTATTATATTTTAGTCAGTTCTGCTGTGAGATATTTATTTAAGCTCTAATATATTTATCTTTGCATATTTGCAAGATACCAGATACCCAACTCGGGCTTCAGTGGGCCTGGATATTAGCATTTTTGCGAAAAATCCGGACCCATTGGAATTCGGGTTGTTACAACATTTAATCTCATACCTTAAATAATTTTATATATTCATCAAATAACTTAGGAAAAATTTGGAAGAATCCCAAAAAATCTGTCTCAATAGGTTTTGCATCATATAAAAATTTCAAACCCAAATAATTATTATTTTAGCCGTAAATAATTTATAACCCAATAAATCATTTTCTTCACCAGAAAATTTATATAAAATCCAAATTAATTAAGAAAATTATCAAAATTAAAAACCATCTCAAAAATATCATTTCTGACGTATATTTAAAATTTTAAGGCACTTGGACGTCATCTAGTAGGGTTTTCATGTCAAACATATCATAAAAACTAACATGAACATATATACTTCAACAACGAGCATATATATAACTTTAATCATCAAAAGATGGCATATACTTGCAAAAACATTTCGGATCTAATCGAAAATCGAAAACCATATGAAAATGGGATGTATTAATTATTCGCCACAGCTTTGAGATTATAAAGTGTGGGATTTGATGTTGATTATGTTAATTATCGTTCTTCACTTGAATCATAGCTTTAATCTTTCCTTGAAAACAATAATGGTGGTCAGCCTTGGTATATTTTTAGATAGAATAAAAATGAAATGAACGTGAGTTTCATTTCTAAAGGTTTAGGGTATAAGCCTTTCCTATTTTCCATACCGCCCTTCTCATATCCTAACACATTAGCTTATTTTTTTTTTCATTTTAGTCTATACACTAACATGGCATTGCTACCCTTAGCCAATCAATTCTCAACTTATTAATCTCTACAATATTTTATTTACTTTTATTAATTAAACATTCTAAATAATGTTATAAAAATATGGGATGTTGCAGACTTCCCACCTTAAAGAAATTCATCCTCGAAATTAAGATAAGGTATGCAATCAAAATAATCAAAGGTAAAACATATCATATAACAACTTAAGCATCTCTGATCTTACTCTCAGTCTCCCAAGTACAATCTCTAGCATCCTCACTCCACTGGACCTCCACTAATTTGAATGTCATGTTGCTTAATTTCTTCTCATCTCTGGCCACAATCTAAATTGGCTTTCTAACTATAGTTAAGTCCGCTCTGCTACTAAATACTCTAATACTGTAGGTGTTATACTAGTATCTGGGTCCCTAATACATCTTCTATGATGAGAAATATAGAACACATGATGGACTCCAGCCAAACTACTCAGTAACTATACCATATCAACGAGTTTCCCAATCCTCTCAACAATACTAAAAGGTCTAACGAATCTAGGTGTTAATTTCCCTGACTTTCCCAATCTAGTCACACCCTTCATAGGTGAAATCTTAATAAACACATAGTCTCCAACCAATAATTCCAAATCTTTCCTTCTTCTGTTAGCATAACTTTTCTTCCTAGACCGAGCTTCTTTCGTCCTAACTTGGATCAAATGAATCCTCTCCGTGGCTTCTTTCACCAAATCCGGACCAAGAACTAGTCTATCCCCGATCTCCGACCAATAGATGAGAGATTTGCATGGTCTTCAATAACAAAGCTTCAAACAGTGCCATCCCAAAACTAGTCTGATAACTAATGTTATACGAGAAATCAACTAAATGGAGATGGTCTTCCCATGATCCCCCGAAATCCAACACACAAGCTCTTAACAAATCCTCAAAGACATTGTTGACTCTTTCAGTTTGCCTATTGGTCTGTGGATGGTAAGCGGTACTCATATTAAGCTTGGTTCATAATGCTTCATGGAGACTCTTCCACAAATCACTAGTAACAATGAATCTTTATCACTGACAATACTACTACGAATTCCGTATAGTCTGACCACATTCTTCATAAACAACTTCGGCAAAATAGGTGTCGTCCTAGTTGACAATACCGAAATGAAATGACACTCCTTGTCAGTCTATCTACTATGACCCATATGCTTTCTTTCCCTCTACTAGCTCTGCACATGTTTCTAAAAGAAATACTTGTCACACTTGAGCTCTTAAATTTGGTGGCGTACTCATTGATAATTGCGAGTATTTCCCTCTTTTGTTTCTTATCAAAATATTTACAATTTCAAATCTCGCTCTCCTACACCAATTACCAACAACGTTTTCATCCAAGCCAAGAGGAGGGTTGAGCATTGTAGGAAAGTTCCAGGAAGCAAGGGAAGTGGATCTCGTGGGTCTAGAGACAGAAGGAACAGTGCGAGGAATCGATAGTTCAATACTCGAGAGTTGGTCACCCACGATATATTCTAGTGATTCGCACCATGACTTCCTATCTTTCAATTTCAACTCTAAATCGCTTATTTTTTGAATAAGTTCAGACATCTTATGATCAAAATAATTGGTGGGATTTGTCTTCACTTGTCGCTTAAGTGTGATGACCGTTTCATCTTTACTTTTTATTTCACCCTTAAGATAGGCATTCTCATCCTTTTGATTGCTCGTGGTGGTCTTTTAATCAAAGTATCTTTTATGCCATCTCACAGCCCCGATATTACCACCAAAGCATTCTAATAGGGTGCCATCCCTAAGCACGATCCCTCCACTTATTTGCAATAGCTTCTCTTTCATAGCATCAACACGTGACATTAAGTTATAAGGAAGAGAAGTTGCATATAATTATAGCTCCTATTTAATAAAAAGAGATAAAATAAAGTCAAAATAAAACTAAGAAATCTCTTTATTATTATAGTAACAGATTACAAGCCAAACAGCAACAAATGTAAAAGGTACAACAAATAACTTTATTACATTTAAACTGGGAAACTACTTTTCTAACTTTATCTAGTGAGTTAACTGAAAACATAACTATAGAATCAAAAGGAATAATAACTCTTTGAGGGGTTATGACTGGCGGGCATTTGCTATAGTCCCATTTCCCAGCTGAGGAACCATTATGACTGCAAATTAATTTAGACTTAAATGTTCTGATCTCTTTAAGCAACGTTTCCTTCTCATCACTGAGGAAGTCAAAACAGAGGCGAGGATATTCCAAGTAAAATTTTTGTAAATCTCGAAGAAAGCAATATTTCGCTAATTTCAAAGTTTTTAACATTGATGCATTTTCAATGTAAAACCTTCTTAACTTAACATTTTGGCTTAAGTGGTCTCTAGTGATGAGTCGACCTAGAGAACAGTCATTTTGTCATAGTATAGTGAGAGAAGCTAAATATAGAAACCATTAAAACATATATTCATAAATCCACTAATTGTTACATATTTACAATCATTTATCTAGTTCATACCAAATAGACCTAGAGAAGAACTCGGAATTTTTTTATCTTTATAGTACATAAGCTTTTCGGAAGGGAGATCTTGAGAAATCTACCTGACCTACGGTAAGTTCAACCAAGCTTTGGGATGCGGGTCAGATCCGAATTCATCTAAATATCTTTTATGGAAATATTTGAGTAAACCCCTGCTGAATTCACCTAAGTACGAACAGTCTATAACAGAATGTCTACAATAAGCTTTATACAAAAAGTTAACTAAAATGTCACTTTCTTTAATCATCCAAAATAAGGTGAGTAACTCTCAGTTCTCCTTTAAGAGAGCATCGTACCGGAGGCACGCTCACTTTAATAAAGGGGAAGCCTTTTGATGTTTAAAAGATGCTGGAACTGAGGCGCTTATGTCAAGACTATGATACTTTTCAGAGAGGATATTATGCTCCTTTATTCTTTTATCTAACTCCTTTTGTAACTTGTTAATTTTTTCTTATTTTCTTCCAAGTTTTTTTTCTATAGGGAAATTGAGACTTTTTCCATATCTAAAAATGAATCATTTTACACTAATTTTTATCTTCGATGTAAAAGACATTTAAATATAGAATCCCATAGCTATGATATTGGAACGCCTGGCAGGCTTGCTCTTTCTCTTTTAGATCCTCAGTATGAGCGGGAGCAGGCATGTCCTCATGAGGAGCAGAAGGTCCGAGTGATGCAGGAAGCATATCCTTTTGAGGAGATGGCTCTTTTTCAGGAAATTCAGCTTGGTCGCCACCATCTTTTTCAAAAGCCCCAAAAGGATCCCCTTTGTCTCCACTAAGACCTTGGCCTTCAGCAAGATCATCATCATCGTTATCATCATCACTGCCGTCACTATCATCGTCATCTTTTTCCTCGACAGCAACATCATTACCACCCTCCTCCTTAGAGTCTAATTCGATTATGAAAGAGGGGACGTCAAAAGAAAGGACTTCGGCCACATTAGTTTCCTCCTCGTTCGCAGGCTCAATACTCTGCTTCATCTAATTGATTTTGCCCATTATTCTATCAATTAGGGCGGAATCAAGTGAAGGAAATCCAAAGTCGGGGAATTTCTTGTCATTGTTAACGTATCCAAGTATAAGAGCATCTTCATAAGTTTTTAACATCATTGGCCCTAGAGTGGCTTTGACAAATTGAGACACTTGTTGTTGGGTATTAGTGATGTTATGGATAGAAAGTTTTATCGAGGCTCTGGTCTTCTTGAATTTTTCCTTTAAAGAAATGTTCCATTCAACGAGGCGAGCCTTCTCATCTTTTGAATATTTTAGAATGATCTTTACTGCAAGTTTTTCATCGATTAAGAGTTGGCGAGCCGGCCTTTCTGTTTCTAGATCGATTTCAGCTTGGGCAAGAGAAGCCTTAACTCGTTCTAGCTCTATGGAACCGTCATATTTGGCAGCGGAAAAAGAAGATACTTGATTTTTAAGTAATTTATTTTCCTCTTGGAGGTTAGATTGTCCAACAGAGGACTTTGAAACATGTTCACTCAAAGCCAACCAACTTTTAGAAATCTGAAAGGAAAATGTGAAACAAGGCAGTGATTTAAAAAACCGATGGTGATAAAGTCACTCAATATAAAATTTACCAGAAGTTATTGCTCAATCAAGGAGCGCCAATGCCCTACCAAATTTATGACAGCTGAAAGAAGGTGGATAGAGGAGAATTCAGAATGTAAAATGAACTCAATTATCTCTTCAAAATTTGTATATGGAGGAGTTGCAGACGATGGCTTTAGAGGAATTTGCTTCTCAGAAGGAGTCGTGAATAAAGCCAACTGCAGCTGCTCATGTGCAGCTGGGATCAGAGATAGAGATATGTGAAAGACGGTCAGGATTAAGCGGAGTTTGCTCTAGTTTATACTGAGGGCATCAACAAAAGGGCTCTTCGGAACTCTTTCGAGAGATAAACATTCCTTCCCCTCCTCTGTCTCAACAATTTTAGCTGCCTTCTTTGGAGGCTCAGCTTCATATGGCTCCATCAACTTTCTCTTAAAAGTTTTCTTGGACTTGGCAATTGATTCAATGATTGACGACACTTCGAAAGTAGAAGGAAGAGAGGCAGGACCACTAGTAGACACTATAACTTGACAAGTAGCTGAAACAAATTCAAGCAGATTAAAAGTCAGCAAAAATAATTCAAAGAATACCTGGGATGAAAAGAAAATAATAGAGCAATAACATACCATAATGGTCTTCATATACGGGAGACATGGGATATAAGTGTTCATCATCTCCTAGACAGGGAAAGCATTAGCCACGAGAAGTGTGTTGGACAGAGGGTGGAGTTCCAAAATCATCTGGCCTGTCAGCAGAAGAGAGTATTTTAATAGAGTGGAGGGAGTCAATAATGTCAACCTGCTCCCAACTCAACTTGAAGCTACAAATAGAGATTCAACTGTTTTCTTGTCAGCATCACTAAGTTCTTTAGCAGGCACACCTGATAAAAAAAAAGGTTAGGCAACAAAGAAACTTCGAGTAGGGAAAAGCAACACAAGTTAAGGCTTACGGGGAGAAGCGAAGATCCCACGGACGTTAAAAAGTCACTTAACACAGAAGAACTAGTTTTCCTAGTCTTTGAATTTTTTAACCCTATCTGATATTATTTTCTTCAGGGGGTTAGCCCTATATATTTGACTATTGAGATTGCTCAGCTTAATTAGCCGATTCAAGTAATTTAGCACCTCAACATTGAGAGAAGGAAGACTGGATTCGAGTGCCATCATTTCCAAGGAAAGAAGACAAGTGTAGACAATGGGTGATAGTTGGATTTGGCGATCCTAACATGAGATAGATATGAAGATAAAAACTTTGTGAAGGGCGAGAATCCACCATGCCATATGTCGATGGCAGTATAAGCAAAAAACCCATCAGGAACATTGTTAATGGTGTCTATCTCTTTTTGGGGTATGGCTTTGATAACGGTGATACCAAAATCATTGAGAATGGCATCAACTTCACCTTGAGTTGTAATGAGAGATCGTTTGGAAATGGCTTCGGATTTTATTGGAGAACTCATAATTCTACTAGGTAAAAACATTTTAGTTAAAATTCTTGGTTAATTATGAGTTTAGCATACTTTCAAAAGTTAGTCAAAGAAACCAACTTAGATAACTTAAACATGAATAAAAATATGAAACTTTAAGTTTGTGCAAATAAACACAAAACACATTGGGCTTCCAACATAGTCAAAAGAAAAAGGACATCATCACTCGAAAAGCATATCTCGACGTTGCAAAAGTCTAAATAAGAGTGTTACCTTGAGCTATCTACAAAGTCGAAAAGATAAGACATAATATTTGTTCATTCATTACTTTTCAACAGTGTCGGAAGCTCTATAGGGACCTAATTGCAAAGGAAAGACAGTTAAGATCAACTTAAAAACTTAAGAAAAATATACATTGCAGACATTTCATGAACCAAACAACAAGACCCTTCAATGCGTTCGAAACCAATAACTTAGGTTAATTAAGAAAAAATACCGATGTTGTCAAAACCCAGCCTACTCATTAAAGTTGAAAGGCCCTAAGTTAAATTCATATGCACTTAGGACGTTTCAAAGAAGTTGGATAGAAACAGTTCTAGCGAGTTTTCGACCTAGTAGTCAAAGGTGGTGTTAAAAGGGTCAAAGGGGTCTAACGGTTCCAAGAAATTAACTATAAAGAGTGGATTACAATCAAAACTATGGGTTTCTACTAAGTCGAACCGTCTTATTATCGAAGGAATTCCTACTCTCTACCTTATAGCATAACCTTTTGACAACGATGATCTACTTGGCGTTACAACACCTTTCAACCCCATCGAAAAAGGCTAAGAGAGCACACTTAATGTTGCCGCCTCAATCTCTTTCGAAGGGGTAGAAAAGACATTTTGTGGTGCAAAATTTTTCATCCATATAAAAGATGCTTCTAGGTAAAGGAATCTGGTTTAATTATCCCCCTACGAATCCACTTTTCAAAAAGATTTTTTTTTCACGAACAAGTAAATCAAATTGTTAGTAAAATGGATTCAAAATGAAAGCGACCTATCTCGATTTCAAAAAAAATGAAAATAATTAACAAATTGAAAACCCAAATTACCAACGATGAAAAAAATTCGAAAATTTTGAAATAAAATACAAACCCCATAAGGGGATGGGTTTAAGTATCATCCCTTAGCAATTTTAAAATCCAAAATGAAAAATAAAACTTTAAAAATTTCTTAAAACTGAATTAGGAAAAACTTCTCAATAATTTAATCGTAATCTTCCATCAGAAAAATTAAAATTTGCCTTTTAGAATGTTCGAATCTCAACTTTAAAATCTAAAAGGTTAGAATTCGTTTGAAGTTAATAAAACGAAGTTAAATCTTAACTTACGAATTGAATTTGGTAACTAATTTGGTATCTGGAAGTAAACTGAGAGCGTGAAAATTATAAGAACAATTTACTCGTGTTTGAAATTTTGATTGTAGGAAGAGTGAAAAAGGAAGAAGAAGAAAAGCTTATTTTATAAGAAAAGTCGCCCAGAATATTAGCCGTTGGATAGGATTTGAATGAACGACCTAGATCCATGCAGGAAGGCCAAGATGCGGGAAGCTTCTAGGTTTTGACAAAGATGGCTTGGAAAGTCAAGAGAATACCTTTGCAAATGTTACTCCAATACTCACCTTTCGACCAAGTGGAGACTTCCTTAAGCAAAGATCAAGAGAGAGGAGCTTCAGCGAAACCTTTCAAAGGAGTCGAAGGGATGATACCATCAAAGTTTAGGAGCCTCAAGACCTTTCAAAGGTGTCAAAAGGTTCCTTCTATCAATATCCAGAGGGTTTCAACCTTTCAAAGTAGATAAAGGGGTCAAGAGCGCCCATCCACTGTCATTGACAACTCTTTAGCTAGATGAAAATTTTTTGATCAAGTTTTGAGCCCACACTTTCCGAAGAAAATGAAAAAAAGCTCTTTGAATATTTGCCAAACCATTTGAAACCAATGGTTTCACCATCATTCAAGCTGCTAGGAAGAAAGTATTATCTGGAGCAACCCCTTCGAAAGCTATAGTAAACCTTTCGGATCAGTCGAGACTAGTGTGGCCCAGGAAAGGTTCCACATCAAATCAGAAAATGAGCATGGGTGAAACTAACATCATCGAGAACAATGATTGAAAGTTATCGACAGAGTCGGAAGCAACTGGAAGATAGCTCAAAGAAGAGGAGAACCACCATATCTTTCGACAAGGGTGGGAGCTTACTTATGGTTATCGATAGCCACCTTCCAACCCAGTCGATGGCATCAAGGTCTAAAGATGCCTGGTCGCATCTATAAATAAGACCCACAGGGTCATGTTTTGGGGATCTGATGCCTTTCATTCTGAGCTTGTATTCCCTTAAATAAATCATTGTAACCCTAATTTCAAGACTTTTGATTAGGGAATTCATTGAACTAAAGTTTCCTTGGATGGAAAAAGGGAAGTCCTTTGTACTTTTGATTATTTTACTGTTTTACTAAAAATATGTTGGATTCATCTCTATGTTTCAGGATTAACCTCTAACGTAAGGCTCCTATCGATGTAATCGAAACCTCTTTAAGGTCTAACAACCTCTATAATCCATTTGATTATATACTCTACGATCTAAAGCCTTTGACAGGGTCGAAGCCAGTCCACTAAGCACCAAAATATGGAATTACAGAATTAAACCCAAGGAAGTTATAACCATAGTCTTCGACAAGATCGTAACCTACCTCGGATCTACTGAAGCTTGAGATTTCCTACTTAAATCCAAGAAGAGCAAGTCCTCAAGCTTTTGACAAGGTCAAAACCTCTCTTTCTGTTTAGTAATCAGAACCTAAGCCAGTGAACAGCTCTAGTCCTCCAACCTGGTCGAAACCAATCTAAGAGAATTTAACTAAGGTATTCCAATCAGATAGAAAGGAAGGCTTTCGAAGGAGAAACCATACACATCGAATGGTGATTTAACCCAGAGACCAACCCTTTCGACACAGTTGAAAGGACTGCTTGAGAAATATCTTTAAATAAAGCCTAATCAAAAGGAAGTTTGAA
Source organism: Allium cepa (assembly GCA_030765085.1). NCBI lineage: Eukaryota > Viridiplantae > Streptophyta > Magnoliopsida > Asparagales > Amaryllidaceae > Allium > Allium cepa. The sequence goes on along the minus strand of CM060938.1, from coordinate 620,697,225 downwards.
AAAGATTTACATCTTATTTTCTGCATTACTTGTACAAAGGATTATTCACCTTTATTAGTATCATTTTGGTGTGTTGAAAAGAAATCTTGTTTACAGTCTTCACTTTTAAACTCATAAATTAGTTCGAAGTGGTTTTTAAATAAGAATTACCAAAATCCAACACTAGTTCCTTCGAACCAATCATAAATAAAAAGATGTTTAATAATAAGTACTTATCATTTGATCGATTACTTTTCTCTGTATCAAAAATAACTTTTAGAGATATATATTTTTAAAATATTTCTTTCCATTATATACGGAATTATTAAACCTCATTTATAAATCTTTGTTTAATTATAACAATTTTAAATTCTTGAAATATTTCCAAATCATTTCATTTTTAACAAAATATTTCCAAATCATTTATTTAAATCTTAACAAAGATTTCCAAATCATAATTTTTAAAACGTGTCAAGAATAATGTTATTTAATACATCGTTTACTCTAAACCTAAAAAAATTAATTTTGAGTGTAGGAATTATATTAATTCCAAATAATTTATTTAAGTCCTAAAAAGATTTCTTATTACCAATTCATATCATTTTAATAGGTTGAAACCATGTTATCTAAGATTGGTAATTCCAAATTAGTTAGTATTCAAGTAAAACTGATCCATAGAAATTACATCAATTCTACTCAACATCAATTTCTATATAAAACCTTTACTATCTGTCGAATAGTGGTGAAATCACCTTATAAATTCATACGACTAGTATGGGTTCCCTCTTCGAAATTTAATACCAAGTATAAGAATATTATTTCTATAAAATCCAACTTGTATTAAATTAACTTGTAGATTTGAATCTCGTTTTGGATATTTCAACCTTGTCTATTCCTTGTCCAAGAAAAAGGCCAAGTGAGCCAGGGCACTAGTTGCTCTTGAATATCTCCTTAGTTTAATAATCTCATATCCAGATCTCACGAAGAGAAAAATCAAGTCTACTCGTCGGCTTATAAAGCCAAGATTTAATCACTTGATTACAATAGCTTTTCTTTAAACCATTTATTTAAACCTTTTAAATAAATTATAAAACCATCAAATTTCCGTTAAAATTCTTAAATTATAAAAACATTTATAAAAGATTTGGAAAAGAATACTTGTTTAAAATAAAATTTCAAAACTTATTAACAGTGCTGCAAAAATGCTGCGAATAGTGCTTTTAAGCTTATCTGATCAAAAAAACTTCTCTATAATTTAGAACATTTTTATACCTCAAATATATTTTAAACCATTTTAGAAGATTTATAGAATTTATTACATACTTTTAAAGAATCAAAAATTCACTTTTAAATATTTTATCACTTTGGTTTCCGAACTACTAAAGTGTGACTATTTAAACTCGTTTTGCTCATATTTCAAAATCTACTAAACGAAATCTTTATTTTATTTTGTTTTGAAAACTATGATTATAAGAGTTCGAAAATTGTTATTACAGGAAATTATGACTTCGATCCATCATAAAGATGGATTTAACTTTCTACGGCGTGAAATCGCAAACTACCATCACGTGACACACCTATTTCTGGCTCAATTTTCATAACATGTCAAAGCTTCTTCAATTTGGATTTTAGTGTTCATAAAAAATTTATAAACAATTTTAAACCATTTTAAAGTGGTTTAAAAATCTTGTGTATATAATATCATTTATCAAAGGAAAGTGATTTACTTTTTTGATATTATTAAACATGAATTGTTTACACATAAAAAAACCGTATGATCAACATCCAAACTTGATGATCAAAGCATAGTAAACATCCATAGCAATCACATCACATCATATATATAGTTTCTCACCTTTATCGGTTTCTAACTTCTCGAATATTCGCTATAGCTTTGCTACGATCGAATTAAAGTTGACGAAACTGAGCCTTGGACCTTCGGAAGGGCATGCCCTATGCTTGAAAAGGTGGAGTGCTCGGCCTTGGTTGTAGAAGGTGTTGGTCGTAAGGTTTGAGTGAGGAAAGGAGATGATTTTCCTTGGTTTTGAAGTGGAATGCTTATGTATATATACTTATATAAATTTATTTTCTTTTTGTAATATTTTCTTCATAATTTCCATTAGGTAGGAAGCTGTGGAAAAGCCTGAGAATATGGAAGAAGAAGAAGTATAATAGTGTGTAAAATTATGATGAGAATGGTGGGTATTTATAGGAATATTGATGAACTAAATCTAAATGTAAAATTACACTTTTGCCCTTTTCCCACACCCCTTCCGTCCCACCCAAATGCATGGCAAGGCCAACCCCCTTGTGCTTCCATATTTCTGATGATGATGGTGTGTAAATGAGTTGATGTTTGCTTTTTAGGGTAGAAAATATCTTAGATATTTATACTTTTTGCTATATGTAAATTTTAATATAAATAGTAAATATATTTGTATGTATATATGTGTTCATGTATATGTTAAAGTGTGTATGTGTATGTTAAATATATATTCAAGTGATAAAAATAAGGTTGCAACAACTTTGAACAACTTCCGTTCATTAAACTATTGAAAATTAGTATCGAAAACCGGTTCCCGGTCACTTTTTCATTTATAAATCAATTTACATGTATATGTAAACAAAATTAGAAAACTAATTTCTTATCATTTTTAACTAATTAAAATGGTCTCCTTTGGATTTTAAAACAATATAAAATTAATACTAAATAATTGTTTAGAAAAAGTGCTTTTATATCGATAAAGCGATACGAATTTTCTTGCATTTTCAAGTTAAATATATGTATCTTTATAATATTATTGCAAATGATTTATTATCACTTCGTACCTAATTAAAATGAATTATTATCATTTAAAAACAGTTACTTGAATAATTATAATAATTATTAAATTATTAAATCTCAATTTAAATTCGTAAACCAATTATTAAATATGTTGCCATTATTTAAGATGTCACATAATCATTTTTTTCCCAAAAATAAAATAATTTTTTATATTTCATATTCTTGTTTAAACAGATAAATAAGTGTATGTATCCAACTCCATGCGTGAGTTCTGATAATTACATAGTTGTTTATCGATAAAATGGTTTTCGGTCATTTTATCGATATTTTTCCAAAGTATATATTATATAAGTGCTTATTCAAAATAAGATTACCATCATTATTTATTATTCAAGACTACATAATCTATGTTAAAAATATTATATTTGAATATTTCAAAAAATAAATATAATTTATCAAAGGGATAAATTTACGGGTTATTACAACAATAATTGTTACACAACAGTATGCAATTATCCAGTGAGTGAGACCAAGCCCAAATCTACCCAAAACATAGATAATTCTATAACAAGTGCAACGACTAAGACAGCGCCTCAGTTAGACCTCGTATGAACATGATACAATTTATATAAGATTTAGAGACTAATAACTTAATTAACAAATTAACTGACTATAACTATTCAACAACTAATTTATAAATTAACTGACTATAACTATTCAACAACTAATTTACCTACCGCCTAATCGTTCTTTCCCTTCATTTCAAATTTCCTATGTATGGTGATGCTAAGAACCCAATATACACATGCGTGATTTCAAAGATATGGTGAATCACTCAATATTTCGACGAACCGACCTCGCTACCGAACTCCGCTCCCCTCGTCTGACCTATCGGCACCACTTTTGACACCTCCGATCACACCCTTAAAATCGCAATAGTGCCTTAAATTTCCTCACTACAGGCATCACATCTCGCATCTCTAGTGAAGATTGTTTAACCATCACTTTTCAAATCCTTGCGTCATTACGAAGCCAATAGCATCGTTGAATCGACCTTCAGGACCCCAAATTGAATCATGTTGGTCCTCTCTGAAACCCTTGACCACTGTTTTACAGAGCATGCAAGTCCTCACGGTCAATAATGGTTACCGCCTCTAGCTATGAGCTCCTTCCCAGGCCGAGCTATGTCCACCCACGACCATCACATTCACGTCGATTATTCTTTCCTGAACCCTAACCTTGACTTTGCCAAAGTCGAGCAACTCCAAACATTGTCGCACACAAATCCAAGTACTATAAGCTTGCATCAAAAATTGATAGAATCCACAAAATATTTATCTAGATTTAAATGACCGCCGAGCTTTTTTGCTTTCAGAAGAAGAGAGAAGAGAGGGAAAGTTAAAAATTTAGGTTTTAAGTTAATTTAAATGCTACGGGTCTAGAGCACGCATGACCACACTATACGTCCGATCATCACGAAACTTATCGATGTACAAAAATTTATTATTTCAAATCAAATGGCACTAGTTTCATTAGAATCCGGGTTAGTGCCCTAGAATGATAATTTCATACAATAATTAAAACAAATTATTATTAAAACAAAATTTATCACTTACGATATTCGATAAACAACTCATTGGTCGAACAAATCACCAATTCTTGGTCAAACAAATCGTCAATTCTAGGTAACGGATACCGATTCTTTATCGTCTTCTCGTGGAACTTACATTAATCGATACACAACTTAATGAGCAGTCAAGTTTTTTAATAAATATTGTGGCTCCCCAAGGCGAACTACTTGGTCTAATAAAATTCTGATCTTCTAGATCCACCCACTGCACCTTTAGCTCCTTCATCTCGGTAGGTGTCATTTTACTTGGCGGCCTACTCAAAGGTTCAGTTCGTGGTACTAAATCTATTCGAAACTCAATAGCTCATTTCGGCGTTAGTCCTACTATGGGTTCATATACATTTGTGAATTCTCTAACAATGAAAACTTGATTCATCTCGTCTTCAGCCTCCATAACACACGACAAAGCATTACTTCAAATCTAGGATTTTCTATAGAGTATATAATCCGATCACTATAGCTAGACTGTTTGAGTGATATTTTCTTATCATGACAAAATATCCTAGCATCATACTTACTTAACCAATCCATACCCAAAATAATTCTAAAACCTATGTATTCAAATACATGCAAACTACAAGCAAATATATGACCTAAAAATTCAAGCTCTAAATCGGCATATCTCATCCCAAGAGTCGCGTACCCTCCTATCAGATTCGGAACCCTCAATGATGTAACTAGGTATGAAGGTTCTAGGTTATGCTTGTCTGCCAAATAATGAGATATAAAAGAATGTGATGGACAAAAATCAAAAGCGTACTTCCCAACACAGCTTTTCCCTTCTCCTCTGTTGTTGATCTTAAGGTAGTTAGTTCCAATGAAAACACTTTGCCCTTTTCATCCTTGGCTGATTCCTTGCACTGGTTCTTATGATGTCCAATCTGATCACAGTTAAAGCATCTGATATTCCTCTTCTAGATCGCATTCTTTCCAACTCCTTAGCGACATTCATTAGTGAAGTGCCCTTTCTTATCACACTTGTAGCAGATAACTTCCGTCTTTCTTTTCTTGGCTTCTCCTTCTTTCTGAGCGCCTTTCCTATAGAAAAACTCTGTCTTCTGGTTCTTTCCACCTTGAGTTTCCCTTGCTTTGTTACCAATAAGGAAACCAAGCATCTCCTCATTCCTTGGAGCCATCTCAATAACTAATTGCACGGATCCCTAATATATGGCCAAGTTGCTTTAGAAAGCTCGGGTCTCAATCGGTGGATGAACTTTTCGTTCCTTTTGATAACTATATTTACCAAAGCATATCGGTTCCTCATTAACTCCTCAAATCTGACAGACTACTCAAGCATTGTCATGTCTCCCTAAACCAGCTCATCAAATTTTCTGAGCAGAGTTGACTTGGTGATTCCCGACATGAATATTTCCTCCAATCTCCTTCTGAATTCCGCCCAAATCATGGTTTCTTCATTTACTCCCACAATAACACTGTTCCACAAGTATAGTTCTTCTCCTTGCAATAATCTAGAAGCAAACCACCTTTTACTTCTCATCATTAAGCCCTACATCAACAAAGATCCTTTCACAATGAAGCATTCAATTCTCTACTTCAATTGCATCCTCATTCCCGATAAATGGCTTCAATCCAAGCCTAGCATAGTCTCTACTCAATATTGCATAGTAATTGACCACCGGAGCTCCCTAATTTCCTCCTTCAACATTTCCTCCAACTAATCCCGTGATAGCTCCAGCTTGCATCATGTTAAAAAAGAACTGATACATAGCTCCCATATCAACTTGCGGTGCTCCAACGCCCACATTAGCAACTTGTACCCATCCTGGATTCCTTCTAGTATTTGTCTTGAATTTCCATTAGTGGTGGTGCTTCCTCTACTAAGGTTAACTCTTTCATTCCTAGCATCCATATCTTACTTCCTTAAAATCTACATTTGAGTGTTTGTAAGATACAAAAAATAGCCTAAGAAAGATGTGAAAATAGAGATAAAGCGTATACTTATATATAGCAAATACAAGCACATTACCATAACGTTATCCCATAACCTAATCTTTTCTCTACTTCCTTAGGATTATGCTTTACAAAATCATTTTTAAGTTTAAAATTTCTTTTAATTTTTGATAAACCTATTATTTGATAATAGGTTGTAACACCCCTATCTTTAGGCCCAAAGCTAAGTGCTACAGATACTACCATCATGTATAATATTTAACTTTTGGGGACTAAATGCGGTAGTGTTAATGGTATCCATAATATCAAAAGAGCATAAATATGAAATAAAATCAACATAGATTTCAAAAATAGCTTTTCTTGATTACAATTAAAATAAGTATGTCTTATTCAATTACATAACCGTAAAACGATTCCTGGGTTTTGATCAAATGTAATTATTACAATTACGCAAGAGCAACATATGAAGATGCCCATTTGGGTGATTAGATTACTATATAAACATATCAGTTATAAATACATCACGGTGGAAATAATACTAAATAGCTCCTACATAGTTAGCTTTGCCTTTTGCATCTCTTCGAAAGCTTATTCATCCAACCTTTTAAACCTAAAAATTCCTTAACTATCAATCTACTCAAATTAAATTTTGAGCAGGTGAGAATTAAGTGAAAAATATAAACTTTAATTCAGACATAAAGCTTGGTGCGAATAATTCTATTACATCTCGGTTTACTGATATTAAGTGAGATCACATCTCTTAGCGGAACGGCTTTCCCCTCACTAATACCCTTTAAAGGAATTTCTTTTGCAAATCAAAATCTTGAAATCAATTTGATTATAACAATTGTAGCAATAACATATATGCATAATAATCAGGTAATCATTGGACCATCTGTCCACACTACAGTTTTTATTTGACTAGCTATTAACCATTGACTGACTCGATCCTAACAGAAAAAATAAATAATCTATTAGACACAACATCGAGTTAGCTGCCCTTAACATTCTTCTTCTAAGGTCAACAAAATCCTAATGGTTTTACGTGCTCACCAATAACCTATCTTTACTTTGTATATTATCTTCCGTGTGTAACATCAATTTAGTCCTAAATGTGACAAATCCCTGAATACTGGAAGTTTGGACTTATATTAGCTATATGACATATTAGCTAAAGTATAGGATGCGACCCAACACGAGTCTTATCTGGTCTTCTAATATCTGAGTCATAAACTTAGGGTTAACTACCCCATTCACCTTGAATTTTTTTCTTTCAAATTGATTTAACCCTTTTAAATTATAGTTAAACAAGGAAAATATGCTCTTTGCTTTACTCAAAATACTTATGCCATGATATATGCTTGTCGTAAAACAATTTGATGAAAACTCAAATCAATAGGGTTATCTATCCCTTTAAAACAAGTTAAAGCCCTTTTTAACTTAGAAAACATCAGGCTATAAAGCCAAAGTCCTACCTACGAAACCCTTGTTTGAAACCATAAACAATCCCTTCCTAAATCGTTGAAGACGTCCCTTTTGAAAGCTTTATATAAACCTTAGACATCCTCTTTCAAAACCATTTAAACTTACCTTTCAAAAGGAAGGTTTCGAGAGCATTAGAAACCTTCCTTCCGGAACAATTAAAATATACCTTTCGAAAGCATAGTGTTCAAGTATAGTTTGTGGAAACATAGCTTCGAAACCATTTAAAAAATTTCCTTTTGAAGCCATTCGATTTAGATTTTAATATAATTATAGGGTCAAAGAGAACATAGGCGAAAAAATACTTTCAAATGCATTTATCCCAAGTAAAAGAATTAGGGAAGATGATAGCTTTGAAACCTACTCTTTCGAAACAATTTGCAACGACCCACAAATGTATCAATTTGATAAATTATTTTAATTTTAAAATATTCAAATATGATATTTTTTAACATAGATTATGATGTTTTGAACAATAAATATTAATAGTAATCTTATATTGAATAAGTATTTACAGAAAATATATAATTTGATAAAATATCGATAAAATGGCCGGAAAGCGTTTTATCGATAAATAACTCTATTATCTTAAAACGTCGCGGACGGAGCTAGATACAAACACTTATTTTTATAATTGAACAAGAATATGAAATAAATATTTATTTTTATGAAACTTCAACCTTAACCTTGCATAAGTCAACAATTAGGACATGATGTGATATGAGAAGATGGTGGCACATGGGGGGCTGGTTTCAAACATGTAAAGGGGTAAATTTGAAAGACATAAGGGTGGATTATGCATGCATGATGATGTGTTGAGATATTTTCCACTTTACTTAAGGATTAAGGCTTGAAAAAGGCATAAATACCCACATATATCCTCCTTCATTCTTCACAAATTCATTCTTCTTCTTTACCATTCTTGAGCTACTTAATGCTCTTTAATGATTCTCCTCTTCCAGAGAGGTAGGAGGGTTAAAAATGGTGGATTGCTTAAGCACCATTGGCTAATTTCTCTCCAAAATCTTCTTAATTACTTCTTCCTCTTCTCTTCTTTAATGGCGCTTGGCCGTGAATAATATGGAGGTGGGGAGGCATGGCCGTGAGCATTGGAAGGTGATTGGAGGTGATGGCAAAAGCATGAGGTTATGATGACAGCATGGGTGAGAGCATAGCAAGTGGAGGTGAAGATGGCCGAGCACTTAGAAGAGAAGTCGAGTTGTTTGTTGATGTTAAGATTAAGTTTAAATGATTTAATGAAGTGTTGGGGTGATTTTATTATTGGTACGAAGTTTGAGTCTAATAATGGTGAGTACTCGATTTACATACACTTAAAAAATAATTATATGAATGTTTAAATTATAAATTTAATGCTTATTTGATAACTTGAATGATTATATGGTTGATTATTTGGATGTTGATATGGTGGATAACTTGGTTGTGATAAATTACGCAAAATCATAATAAAAATGGTTAAAAAATTAAGCATGATTAATTAATATAAAATAAATCCATGTGGATGTGTATATGAAGTTATTTAGCCTCTTATTGGTTTTGAAAATATAAGAAGATTGAAAATGAATATTATAATAATATTATATTATAAAATAATTTAGTAGTGAAATGGTGATTTAATAAGGAAAATATTGGTTTAAATGTTGAAAAATGTTTTATAAATATTTTATAAACATTAAAATTCAAATTGGAGAAGTTTGGTCGAATAATGAATTTGGAGCCAAAAATAAGTGTGTCGCGTAACGATTGTTCGCGATTTCGCACCGTAAAAGTTAAATCCTTCTATAGGATGGAACCAAAGTCGGATTTCTTTGTAGAATTTTCAAACTCTTATGACTATTGTTTCCAAATAAAAGAAAAGTATTAAGATTTCATGTAGTAAAGTTTGAAATATGAGCAAATCAAATTTTCAAGAAAATCACACTTTGGGAGTCCGGTGGCCAAAGTCCTAAATGTTTTAAATAAATATTTTTAAAATGATTAAAATATGAAATAAATCTTATAAATCTTTTAAAATGTTACAAAAGTGATTTGAATTATGAAATTTAATTCTCAAATGATAAAAGGTCATTTTAATCAATATAGCTTAAAATGCAATTTCTGCAGCACTTTTTCGTAGCACTTTTTTTTATAACTTTTGGAATATAGCTTTAAACGCAACTATTCTTTTCCAAATCTTTTTAAATGTTTTTGAATGATTAATAAATTTCTATAAGGATGATTTTGAAGGATTCATGGAATTATTAAATGTTAAATGATTTAGAGTCGATATGGTTAATAACTTGAATGATTATATGGTTGATTATTTGGATGTCGATATGGTTGATAACTTGGTTGCGATAAATTATGAGAAACCATAATAGAATTGGTTAAGAAATTAACCATGATTAATTAATGAAAACAAATACATATGGATGTGTATATGAAGTTATTTAGCCTTTTAATTGTTTTGTAAATATAAGAAGATTGAAAAATAAAAATTATAACAATATAATACTATGAAATGATTTAAAAGTGAAAATGGGGTTTAATATGGAAAATATTGATTTAAATGTATGAAAAACGGTTTATAAATGTTTTATAGATATTAAAATTCAAATTGAAGAAGTTTTGTCAAATAATGACTTTAGAGTCAAAAATTAGCGCGTCGTGTAACGGTAGTTCGCGATTTCGCGCCGTAAAAGTTAAATCCTTTTGTAAGATGGAAATGGAGTCGAATTTCTTTGCAACAGGAATTTTGAGAAATCTTATGACTATTTTTTTTAGACAAAAGAAAAGTATAAATATTTTTTTAGTAAATTTTGAAATATGAGTAAATCGGATTTTCAAGAAAATCGCGCTTTGGCAAATCGGTAGCCAAAGTCGCAAATGTTTTAAATAAATATTTTTAAATTGGTTAAAAATATGGAATAAGTCCTACAAATTTTTTAAAATGTTTTAAAAGTGATTTGAGTTATAAAAATGAATTTTCAAATGATAAAAAGTCGTTTTGATCAATATAGCTTAAAGGCACTTTCTGCACCACTTTTTCGCAGCACTTTTTTATTACTTTTGAAGTACAGTTTTAAACGCAACCGTTATAATTCAAATCATTTGTAAATATAGTTTTTGTAAAGATGACTTTGAAGGATTTATGGAATGGTTAAATATTAAATGATTTAAAGTCGATCAAATTGCTTGACCGCCTTATGGGTGTCAGAGAGATGTGTCTAGACTTGAATTTGGAAAACCATTTTCCTACTCTACCTTTCTATCCAGATTGGCCCGATGAATGGGACACAAAATTTACTTTATTTGGATCAAGTTTTCCCAAAGTATATGGATATAATTTTCCAAATTTAATAACTTCGATTTCATAGAAATGATTTGGAAATTTTTTCCTAAATAAAAGGTGAAATAATTTGGAATTATTCCAAGATAAAAAGGTTTAAATTAACAAAAAGGATTTGATAAATGAAGCTTAATGATTTCATATACTATTAAGAAGATAAATGGAATTATTTTAAATAATATGTCTCCCTAACATAGATAAGAATGAATACAAAAGATGAATCAAATTGAATGATGATTGATAATCACATATGAACTTAACATATTTCTAGTCGATGATTGGTTTGGTGGAACTAGGTTCCGATTTGAGTAATTCCTATCGGATAACAGCTTTCAACTAATATATACATTTGGAAGTGAAGACATGATGATGATGAATTTTGTGGACGGGGATCTTCACGATAAAGGGATGCTTTCCACTAGTCCCTCGGGTGAAATTTACCATATCATATATTTATGGTGGCAATAGTGCTGTATTATGAAAATCTTCGATTACAAGAACAAATCGCTACTAATCCTAGGATAACTCTTGACGGGATATGGTAAGAGGAGTTCCTTCGGTTTCGTTCAGTTCTAGAATGAACTTGTATGGATGAATGTCTGATATTGCATTTTTGAGATCTCATTGTTGTCTTTTACAAACATGCATCTGTTTGATGGTGGAGAAGGCAACTTCAATTAGCTTAACACCCTTCTTTTAGACGTACAAGCTCAGAGAATGTATGTTTTTGAGAGTCAATAGTGATCATAGGAATGTCATATGGCATTCAAATTGGAACCTGTGATGATCAAAGCATGGCTTTAGGGAGCATGGCCTCACGAGCCTCACATCCTAGGAATGGTACGGGATACTATGTGGTATAAAGGACATATTTTTCGGGCTATTAATATAGGATAATGTCCAAAATGTAGTAACAAGTCAATAACAAAACATATGTATATATGAAGCTTGTGAAGGAAGACATTATTAAATATCTTTAAGCTAACAAACAAAAGTCATTAATGTAAAAATCTTTTTAGCACACCATTATATTTCATATCATCCACCATTAACAAATATCTCTGGAAAAAAAAAATCTGTACAAAACAAGATTGTAGGCTATATTGTCACTATTTCATGAGACATAATTATAAACCTGTCTGCAACTTTTTGATATATATATGTTCTGCCTTTTTCATTTTAAATTCGAAAGCCAAGCTAAGAATCTGAATCAAAACCTATTTCAAACTCAACAAAGCTTCTACTTGATCATCTCAGCATCATAGTGTCTTTAATTTGCAAGTTTAGTCTTCAAAAGTTTCACAGTTTCAAGCTTCTTCAAAATTAAAACCTGAGGCCCTGTGTTCATCAATCCAAGGTGAGTAACTTTTTTTAAATCAAAACTAATAAAATAGTTTTCTGTTGCTTGTAAAGCTCTGTGATGGATGATACTTATTTACACATATATAGTGATAATTCAGTGTTAAGAATATCTGTAAAACAAGCATGTTTGGATTGTATATCTGGGCATTGACAGCCTCTGTTCTTTCACAAATGAAAGAGAGTAGCTTTATATTTAATAACTTAAATTTCAATCTAGTTGATGATTTAATCTGAGACTTTACTTTGGGTGAAATAGATACTTATATTGGTGAATATGCTTGTGCATGTTTGCAGAATCATCAGGGTATAAGTAAAACTGGAAGAGGTTGTATATGCTTGCTCTCTGTTACTTTGTAAACAAATCTTACTTTCTAAATCATTTACCCCTTTTCTGTTTTATGAATGAACTTAAGATTTGAACCAAAGATGTTTGTATCATTATAAACTAAGTTTAAGAATTTAGTTAAGATAAAAACATCTTAAAACTTTGTCTCTGGAAACCAATCTCTGAGCATCTCAATAACATCAAAAATTTGAATATCTTGTTTTATCAATTCAGGTACATAAATCGAATAGTTAAATCAAATTATGCTTTTAAAATTAATATGGTGATTTTTAGTGAAGGGGGTAAGGTGCAGTTTGAGATCATCCATTTTGGGCATTTTAAGTTGCCGTGGATGATCAAGTGGATTCAGAAGGTCGAGGCGGTAAGGAAGGGCCTGGGTATTTTAACACGTATGAAACGCAAGAGTGTTCGCGTGTTTACTTCGGGTCTGTTCTGGGGTCGTTACAATGTCCCTCTAGGAACTTGTTGCCCTATTTTATGGATAGAAAGGCATAAAGGCTGATGGAGACCATGTAAAGACACCGAGTAATACTTTGTTCCATGGTAGTCTAGCAGTATAGTTTGGAAGCCGACGGAGACCATGTAAAGCCACTGGTGTGAACTAGGACTGTCATACATGGATTTTTCGAGTCTGAATGGTCACTAGTTCCCTATCATGTTGGAAATCCAATTCCAATATGTTGCCTTTACGTTTTAGATTGTAGAACCTACTTTTAAAAAGTAGCTAGTAAGCCCTAACTATTAACATTATTTTGTTTAATTTATCCAATTAAATGCTTTAAATAATGTTACTCAAAATTAGAGTTATTACGTTGAATATGAAATGTTTACATGTCACAATGTGAATGTGATGTAATCATATATATCGTACACATGAATACATGTTTTGTATGCTAAGAAAGTTAGCCTCTTTCTAGCTTATGCGACTTACACTCCATTATGTAAAGGTTTTTGAACATTATTTTTAAATTTGCAAAATGTTTTCAAATTTTAAAACTTGTTGGTTTTTCCCATTAATCATGCTTTTAGGTTTACGAAGTATAAGATTTCCAAAGGATAAAGTTTTAAAGACTTAACAAATGAAAATTCAAGTTTTGGAAATTTTAGGTCATATAGCGATAGTCGCTACAAGTGGAGTTCCTAAAACAACTAGTTTCAAAAAATCCAAAAAGTTTTTTTAACTAAATATTATTTACGCAAAGTTTTATCAAAACTTATTATAAGTAATTTAAAACCAATATTATTTATTTATTTTAAGTTAATGATTATTTAATTAATTTATTAAGCATGGGTATTGGAACTTAACCATTAATTAATAAAGGAAATTTATACCGAATTGTAAATTAAGGAAGTTAACTATATTTAGTTAGTTAATTTAAATATAATTATAAATTAACAATTCATCAAAGGATTAATTATTCATTAATTATTATTTTCAAAGTTAATTATTAGTTTGATAATCAAGACAGGGCTAGATTATTTGTTTTGTTACTAGTTTTCACTAAAAACTTAATTACGATTAAAATTAATATTTAATAAAGTTGTAGTTTAATATTTAAGTTTTAATTAAGGGCTATTTAATTAATTAATTGAGGTTATTTAAATATTTAGTTAAAGGGTAATTATTATTTAATTAATTATTTAAAAGTTGATCGTTGTTAAACTGTTAATTAAAGGTTTAATTACTATTAAATAAAGAGTTTAAATGTTATTTAATTATTAAATATCGTTTTAAATTTTTAAGCCACTTTAATTTGGTAGAACGGTTTTGTTCTAAAGTAACATTCTTTTAAAAAGTTTTTTAAATCCAAAGGGTTTTCTTATCGACAACCCTTAAGTAACCACAATCAAATATGGAACTCGATAACATCTGAATTAGTAGGATAAATCACCATCCTTCTAATTAAATTATTTTGAACATCTTTTGGTAGAATAAATAGTAGTTCTGCCATAATTTCCTAAGAGACTATAATGACATCTGTTTAAGCAGAAATAAAACCCAGTTCTATTATTAGGGCCACTTGGACTATACGTGATTGATTGATTGTTATTGGTTGATTTCTTTTACATATCTGCTAGTTATGTAAATATCCATGTTATAACTTGGTTATGTTAAACACAATTAAATGAACCATTATGGTCAGTAAGCCTCGATCTGATTTCTTGAAGTCAAGTATATCATTTTATCCTTTTTGAAAAGGGTTTAAAGCTATTATCATTTTTAAATATGATATTTAAAGGATAATTAGGTAATGATTTTGTTAAAGGTATTTCTGAAGTTATTTTAATACTTTGTAAAATGATTATTTAAAATCATTATTTTGTTAATACGGTTTAAAGATAATTAAATGTAGGTTGTTTTTAAATACTTATGTATAGTTTAAAAATGTTTTAAATAATCATTTTGTTTATCAAAAGGACTTTATCAAATGAGATTATTAAAGGAGTTTTGTTTTAAATAAGGAATATTTATAAAGAAAGTTTTATAAATGGTTTTGGATATTTATAAATGAGTTTTTATATATGATTTTGGAGATTTATACGAAGCATTTTATAACTAATTTTGAATATTTATAAAGATTTATATAAATGGTTTTAATATTTATAAAGAAGTTTTGTAAATTGACTTGGAGTTTTATAAAGAGTTTTATAAAAGGGTTGGAATTTAAGTAAAGGATATTTCATAAATGGAAGAAATTTATTAAAAGGATTTATGGAAATAAATTATAAAAGAATTTAAGATTTAGATTTCCTTTAACCATCCATCTTAATTTTGGTGGTATGGACATTTGTTCCATACATAGCAATAAAGAAATAGTGTTTGAGGTTATCTTTGTCTCCAATTTAAATAACATTTGTTGATCTTTTAATATGATTTTGAAAACAAGAAATCTTTCACAATATTTTGTGAATATACTTATATCAGTGAGATAAGTATATGAATATTTGATAAGTATTCTGAAAAAGATTTACTAAATGAAAGATTTATTTAAATGAGACTTATTGGTTGCTATGGATAATTAAATCCTAGAATTTGTTGTTGTTTGACTATTTGATAGTTAAATAACCGACAATAAAATCTTGACCCGTTTTGACTCAGAAAGTACGATTATATATGGAGTTCCCCAGTGAGGACTCGAATACTTATTGTATATTTCCAAAAGAACCAGAAATGAGTCAGCCAGACATTATCATTGTTGGCTTGGAGAGACCGAAATCAGATGTGTTATCTAAAAACCACTCCGAACCAACATATGCGTTCGCAAGGAAGACAACTTGAAGATGATTGAAGACGATGCTCCTTGAAGAGCCTTGGTTTTGTTCAAACCTAGAATGAACATCCAATAAAATCTAATTGAGCTTAAATGAAGAATGAAATTAAAACATAACAAAAATCATAAAGGAGCACACAGATTTTTATAGTGGTTTCACAATCTTGGCCTATATCAACTTCATATTTTTATTGATATTCTACTTGATTATAATTACAAGAATGATTGGATCAGTTGGGATCCATTAGTACAAAAGTGAAGAATAGAAATGGCAGAGCCTTGACAAAGAAATTAGGATCCCTTTTCTGATGTCATGCCTGTTGTATGTATAGGGTAAGATGTACGCGGGTTAGATTGAAATTTTGGCAGAAGGTTCGGGAGACCAAGACGAGGCTACCAAGACGAGGCTAAAAAATTTGTAGGCCCATCGTGGCCTATAATAGGGATCATTACTGATTCCTATTAGTGCATCCAAATGGGCTGGAATCCATATTAGGGATGCCCCATGATGTTAGTTATTTGCTTCCCAAATTTTATGCAATTCCGACATAGGGTTTATGAGATATCACATTTTCCATGAAGTAGTGTTGCTTGAATTCTGATTTTTGTCGATCGCTCCAACTTCCTCCAATTGGTATTAGATCCCTAGGGCATGTTCATATGTTGTAGTAAGCTTGTAATCCAAGTTTCATGTTGATAGCATGTTTTGATTTTGAGTTACTGACGAATCATCGCTGCAAATTTGAGTTATGAAATTGATACGATATGATCCACAGTGTTGATTATGGATCGTACTTGATCCATCTTCAGGGAGTAGTGAGTTTTCATGCTTTTACTTCATATTGTCATCTATGCTTGATTTTTGGACCCCAGAATCGTCACTCTAGGCAACTGGCCTTGATGACGGTTGAGTCAAACTTGTCTATCAGTTTGGATCTAGCCGTGTCAAAATACTAGATAACATTTGCCCCTTAAAGTATGTTTTGTTGCTTACCTGACGTGCTTTGAATCGAAGCAAGTTAGAGTCACCAGAAAGAAATCCATCCTATTAAATAAATAGTCGCCATCCTTTCATTGAATTATCTTCCCAAATTATTCAATCTCTCTTTGATTATTATGGCACTTGGTTGATTTCCAATAGTATAAATTATGGGTTGTATTCCATTAATTCCTATCTATGTCTGGTTCTACAAGGCTGGTAAGCTTTAGCTATCTGATATAATCTTTTCTTTAGTAACTCCTAGTGATAATTCAATTTTTGTTGATTTCGAGAAATCGAATTTTTAGAATATACACGTGCACGTATAGGTACACGTTCTTGTCATTGGCTCCCGGACGTGTTTGTATGCTCATGAGTCATCACCTATTCCTTATAGTTTAATTGCAATTCCTTATTTATATATTTATTTTATAATAAAATAGGGGTTGTAATAATTCACTCAATGAGAGGGGACTTCAAGTTCTACAAGAATGACGACCTCAGAGCCATCAGCATGGGCGAATGGAATATGGTCGATCGTCGACTTAAGGGTGGTTTTGTAAGCCCATAATGTTGCATGGAGTTCATCCACCCACTTGCCTCTAGCCTTTTCCAAGCATTTCTTTAGAATAGACTTTAGTATTTTGTTCACATCTTTTCGAGGGTAAGCAACTGCCGCAAATCTCTTTTTAATGCGATGTCATCCACAAATTTTTTTGAATTCAATGTTTTCAAATTTGGTTCCATTATCAGTTACAATGGTTCATGGAATACCAAAATGACAGATGACGTTCCACACAATGAAGTTGATTAATTTTTTTCGTTGTGATCATGGTTGAAGGTTCAGCTTCAGTTTGGTGAAGTAATCCACTGCTATGATGTCGTATTTCGCACCACCTTTAGAAATCGGCAAAGAGCCGATGATGTCAATACAGCAAATGGCAAAAAGCTATGGAGTGGTTGTTTGAGTAATTTTCATCAGCGGAGGCCCTTGAAATTTTTGAAAACATGTGGCACTTGTTGCATTGCCTACAAGATCAACTGCATCTTGATTAACTGTTAGCCAATAATACCCACCGCTAAGTATTTTCATTTTCAATGTTCGCCCTCTGGTGTGATCGCCGCATTCTTATTCATGGACTTCTCTCGAGACTCGTTTGAATCATTTCAGTGATACATCGAAGTAGGGGAATCGAGAAAATCCTTTCTATACGTGACTCCTCCTAGGATGATGCAGCATGAATCTTTGAGAAGGATCTGTTGTTTTTCATTCCTCCATCCAAGAAGAATTCCCAATTGTAGATAGCCTTTGATAAGAGTCATCCATGATTCCTTTTCCAGCTCCGTCTCCAAGATCTAGTCGATCTCTATCCGTTGATGCTTGGAATGTTAAGTACTTCAACCGGGATAATTTTATTTGCTATGCATCCCCAGAATTGGCAAGCATGGCCAGTGACTCGGATTTTTCATTTTGTTATCTAAGGATGTGTTTAATTGTGTGGTACTCAAAGTCAACCAGTAGCTCTTGGACTCAACTGAGATAAGGATTAAGACGATTCCCCCTAGCAAAATAATCTTCCCTGACTTAGCATCTACTAACCAAAAATCACAAAAGATATGTAAAGTTTCCACTCCCAGCTTCTTGCAAGTTTAAGCCTAGTGATCATGGCTTTATACATAACTTCATTATTTGTTGCAGGGATATCAAGTTTCAGGCAGATCGATCATTCCTCAAAATATATTAACACAACTCTACCGCTAGAACACCAATCATTGGATGCTCCATTCATGTGCATTTTCCATCCATTGGTCGGTTCTCTGTTATATTTTGGATCGTCATCAGATGTTGTGAATTCAAAGATGAAGTCTGCTAATGCCTCCCTCTGGATAGCTCTGCGAGGGAGATAAGTGATACTGATTCGGCTTAGCTTGTTATTCCATTAGAGTAGCATTCCAACTGTATAAGGTTTGTGTAGGACCTATCGTAACGGTTGGTCGACGTAGACGTCAATGGGGTGAGCTTGAAAGTGATGGAGAAGCTTTCGTGATGCAATCAACAGGCAGTAAGTGAGCATTTCTAGCTTTGAGTAGTTTCTGTAAACACTTGTCAATCACTGGCTAATATAATATACTGGCCTTTGGATCTGATTCTCTTCATGTAATAGTGTGGCACTTATGGCGTGTACCGAATCCACTAATTTGATGTATAAGTCTTCATGATCTAGAGGCTTGGATAGGATGGGAGGTCTCTCTAAGTGATCTACTGGAGCTTGAACCACATCTTGCAACCTCGCGTCCATTCAAAGTTCCTCTTCCCTCTCCTGATCAAGTCGAAGAAAGGAATATACTTGTTGGTGGCCCTGGAGATGAAGCACCTTAGGGCAGTAACCTTCTTGTTCAATCTCTATACCTGCTTAATCATGTTCGACACCTAGATGTTTCGAATTGCATGAATCTCCTTGGGACCGGCTTCGATTTCGTGAGAGTTGACGACGAAACCCGAAATTTCACTGACGCAATGCTGAAAGAGCAATTCGATACATTTAGTTTCATTTCATATTTTCGTAGAATACTGAACTTCTAAGATGACCCACCCTTTTGGACGATCCAAGTCGACAATAAACCACACATGTCCAACTCAAACCGTTCAAAAAGATGAATTATCAATGAGGGTTAGTTAAGAAATTACGAGAAGAAGCAAAACAAAACACAGAATCTCGAAGAGGAATGACAAAACATAATAATCAAATAAACAATTCATGAATCTGTTTTAACAATATACATTCGATTACACTTTATGACATAAATCAGAGTTATGCATACAACCGATATAATAGAATAATGCAACAAAACAAATGATGTAGTGGAATAATACTATTAATATAGTATACAAAACCTTCGTTTTATCCTCAAGAAATAATGATCTTCAGTATACTAAAATACACAGGCTGACCCAAGCGTAATGAAAAGTCAAAACACTCGAGTCAAAACTAAAATACTCTTATGTAAGTCAAATCAATATCACAAAATATGAGTGTAACAGCGTCAAAGATGTTTACGGGATTTACATCTCCTATCCAGTGTATAACGTGCCTGTAATAACTTAAGAGAGGTTACACAATTTTCCACCTCCTAAGAATTCGTAAAAAATATCTATATATATAGTAGAATACGCTATATATTTAATGTTTAAACAGTAAAATAAATATCAAAATAGCGTTAAGGATTTACATTGACCCGCCTTAACACATTTTTATAGCATGTAGTCTATGCAGGTCTTATAACACAACCAATAACGTCGGTAGCCAGTGAGTCCTCTATAGGTACAATACTATACCAAAGTTGTAATGGGTTCGTATAAGGATACATAAGACAAGGCACGTGAGGCAATGCGCAAGGTAGGATTCTACTAGTTTACCCTTTCTGGTTGGTCAAAACCCATGGTTGACCGCGTGATGCAGCGCAACAGGAGTTTCGACCTAACGAATTACGACCTAACTCAATGAAAGCAGATTACGCGTTAAGTCGCTCGGAAGATAGCTCGCTGGTTTTAGGTCCCGCGGTGGTTTAAGGTCGCTCGGGTTCCTTGAGTCGCAAACGACCTAGCGACTTACGACCTACCAAGATAAGTGATGTAGCACCATGTGATAGGTCATGCGCCTTAGGTCGCTCGAGCTTAGGTCGTGAACAAACTGAAGCCTTAAGTCGCAAACCTTAGGTCGCTACATTCCTTAAGTCGCCCAGAAGCTTATATCGCTAAAGCCTATGCCGCTGAAGATATGTTATCTACTTAGGTTGCTCAAGATGTTAGGTCGTATTACTGTGATGTTGTAACTTGCTGTGTCGCATTGTTATAGGTCGTATGATGTTGTAATTGGTGTTATGTTGTAAGTCGCGTACAGTTAAGGCATAGGTCGTCTGTGTTGTTTGTTCTTAGGTCGTGAGTCATTTCTGTTAGGTCGTTAACGACCAGTGTTAGGTCATTGAAGTTGAAGCTGTGTTGTGTTGTGTGAGTTGTAATCTTCTATAAATACGTGTGTGATGTCATTGTAAAGTTGGTTGATTTTGAATAAACTTTTGTTTGAGTGCTTTGTACCTCTTTTAAAATTGGAAGTTGAGTGTTATCTCCTTTCTCCATCTTCGGTTATTCGAGTGCGCTTGAATCAACGATTTTGAACCCGGTTCACAGAATCTCGTGCGTGAGATCAACGTCGAAGAATCGTAGATCTTCTAACACGGTATCGTGCGCGATCAAAGTGTTAAAGATAGCTAGAATTCGGTATCTCGCGAGATAAATGGATTT
The DNA here is from genome assembly GCA_030765085.1 of Allium cepa. Lineage (NCBI taxonomy): Eukaryota > Viridiplantae > Streptophyta > Magnoliopsida > Asparagales > Amaryllidaceae > Allium > Allium cepa. The sequence goes on along the minus strand of CM060938.1, from coordinate 620,675,830 downwards.
GTGCATTTATCTTGGGTATTATCAATTCATAAATTCATCATGGTTTCGTTCCATCGTTGTTTGTTGTTGTTGCATCATTTGGCGACAAAATATTGTTATCCGCTGCGTCAAGTTTGGTATCAGAGCTTAAACTTAGCCAATCATAGCTAAGCCGAGCCTGTGGAGCCAAGAGGAAGAGTTAAAGTTGGATCTGAGCTGTAAGTTGGAGGCGTGCATCACTTTTGTAGATCAAGGCCGAGAGTTGGAGTTAAGTTCAAGCCGAGAGTTAAAGTTAGTTTGGAGTTTGTTGATGATCATGCCGTCAAGACGTGTTAATCGATTTCAAAATGTTGAAGAGGTGTATAGAAGACAAGAAGTAGAGCAAATGGAACAACTTATCAATGAAAAGTTCGATGAAGGTATTAGGAAGTTAGAGAAATTGATGAATGACATGAATCAAAGTCAAAGGAGAAGGTCACCAATCTCCAACCATGGAGGAAACAGGGTTTCGCCATCGGATTCGGAAGCGAGAAGGGTGTCACCACAATCTTGTCGAGAAAGAAGAGAATCATCAGTTTCAATGAGACGAGAACACCATGATTACGGAAATGAAGAGAGAAGAACTCCACGGGGGTTTGAAAATGAATCATATCGTGATATTGAAAGACAGGGTAGAAGGACCATGCATGATCGTGGATATGTAGATGGACGGGATAGGTATCGAAGTACATATGATTATGATGAAGATGGTGATAGAGGTAGTATTCATTATCGAGATCGAGACCAAGTACGAAGTCAATATCAGAATGTAGAAGATGATCGTCGATGGGAGTCGGGAATGAAAACAGAGATTCCAGAATTCAAAGGCAGAATGATAGCAGAAGAGATTCTGGATTGGTTATCAAATGTTGAGGAATTTTTTGACTTCAAGGAAGTACCCAAGCATCGTAGAGTTAAGTTGGTTGCTACGCGATTGAGGGAAAGAGCTACGGCATGGTGGCAACAGACTAAACTTACACAGGAGAGAATGGGAAAGTCGAAGATTGTTTCATGGGAAAAGATGAAGAAGTTAATGAATGCTACTTTCTTGCCTTATAATTATCAGTCACTTATGTATCAGCGTTTACAGAATTCGAGACAAGGGACAAAGTCGGTAAATGAGTATGCAGATGAGTTTTATCAATTGATTGCTAGAAACGATATCATGGAAACGGAGGAACAGTTGACATCTAGATTTGTTGGAGGATTGAGAATGAAAATTCAGGATATGGTGAATATGTTTGATCCAAGATCTGTTTTTGAAGCACGCCAGAAGGCTCTAGCTTGGGAGAAGCAAGGTAGAAGAGGAGGTGGTATGTTTACAAGTTCGATCAATCAGGTGAAAGGGGCTAGTAGTAATACTAATGTTCCCAAAGCTGTTAGTAAACCGGTTGTCAATGAAATTTCTAAGACCAAGGTCAACAACAATTTCAAGTGTTATATTTGTCAAGAGTTTGGTCATAAGAGCAATGAATGGCCGAAGCCTAAGAAGCGAGCGATGGTTGTTGAGATTGAGGATGAGGATGCAGAAATAGAATGTTCCAATTCACCAAAAGTTGAGGAGGAATAAGAATTATTGGCTGGAGACGAGGGATATTATTTAATGATGAGGAGATCTTGCTTGACGCCAAAGCAGGAAGAGGAGACTAGCTGGTTGAGGAGTAATATTTTTCAGTCGACGTGAACTATTTCGGGAAGGGTTTGTAAGTTTGTTATCGATGCAGGAAGTTGTGATAACATCGTCTCTACAGAAGCTGTAAAGAAATTAACGTTAAAGACAGAGAAACATCCCAAACCCTACAAATTAGCTTGGTTGAGGAAAGGGGGGAAGTGAAGGTTAGTCAAAGAGCTTGTGTAACTTTTTCCATTGGAAAGAAGTATAAGGATGAAATTTGGTGTGACGTGGTAGATATTAACGTATGTCATTTGTTGTTGGGAAGACCGTGGCAATTCGATAGAGCCGTGCAACACGATGGGAGGACTAACTGCTATAGTTTCATGTTCAATAGCACTAGAATCACCTTAGTTCCTAAAAAGCGATAACAAAGTGAAAGCATGTTGGAGGAAATCGAGGAACTAAAGACTCTGTTATCTTTGAAGGAGTTTGTCAAAGAAGTAGAGGATGGACCTGAAGTATTTCTGTTGATTGGACATGAAAGTAGTGAGGCGGTTGAAATTCCTGAGGAAGTTAAGCCAGTGTTGAAAGAATTTGAAGATGAAATTCCTGAAGAATTACCAACAGAGTTACCACCATTGAGAGACATACAACATCAGATTGATCTTGTTCCGGGAGCTGTGTTACCCCATAGACCACATTATAGAATGATTCCAAAGGAGCACGAAGAGTTGAGAAGGCAAGTGGAGGAGTTACTTGAACAAGGGCGCATACAAGAAAGTTTAAGTCCTTGTGCAGTACCAGCCTTGTTAGTACCAAAGAAGGATGGAACTTGGAGAATGTGTACAGATAGTTGAGCACTAAACAAGATTGCAGTGAGGTATATATTTCCGATGCCAAGATTGGATGACTTGTTAGATCAGCTAAGTGGAGCTGTTATCTTTTCAAAGATTGATCTGAAGAGTGGGTATCATCAAATTCGAATTTGACCAGGGGATGAATGGAAGACCACATTCAAGACACGGGAAGGGTTATATGAGTGGCTGGTCATGCCGTTTGGTCTTTCGAATGCACCTAGTACTTTTATGCGAGTGATGAATCAGATCTGTCGACCATTTATTGGTAAGTTCGTAGCGGTATACTTTGATTATATATTGATATACAGTGGAAGCACATAAGAACATCTACAACACTTGCAGGAAGTGTTGATGATACTTTATCAAGAGCAATTTTACGCGACAACAAAGAAGTACATGTTCATGACACAAAGTGTTTTGTTTTTGGGGCATGTGTTGTGCAAGGAAGGAATCCATGTGGATCAAGGTAAAGTTGAAGCAATCAAGGATTGGCCACAACCCAGGACTGTGAAGTAAGAAGTTTCCATGGGTTAGCGTCATTCTACCGAAGATTTATTCCATATTTAAGTAGCGTGATGGCACCAGTGACAGATTGTATGAAGGGAAAGCAGTTTGTGTGGACTGAAGAGGCTGATTTTTCTTTCCAACAGATCAAGACACTCTTGACTACGACACCGATTCTTAGATACCCAGATTTTCAGTTGCTCTTTGAGCTAGATACGGATACGTCTAAGGTTGGAATTGTTGGAGTATTAAGTCAGAAGAGGCGTCCAATTGCTTATTTTAGCGAGAAACTTTCTGGAGCCAAGACAAGATACAGTACCTTTGACTTGGAGTTCTATGCTATTGTCCAAGCCATAAAGCATTGGAGACACTATTTGTTTCATAAAGAGTTTGTGTTATATACGGACCACGAAGCATTGAAATATTTGCAGGGACAAGATAAGATTGCAGCTAGGCATGCTTCATGGATCGCATACTTGTAACAGTTTACATTTGTTGTAAAGCATAAGTCGGGAGTTACAAATCAGGTGGCAGACGCATTGAGTAGAAGAAATCATTTGTTGACTACGATGAAAGTTGAAGTGATGGGGTTTGATGTATTTCCAGAATTGTTTGTTGAGGATCCTTACTTTGCAAAGATTGTAGATGAAGTCGAGAAAGGGAAGACGGATGAGTATGTGTTGGTAGATGGTTTTCTATTCAAAGGAAATCGATTATGTATACCAGAGTGCAGTTTGCAAATGAAGATTGTGTAGGAATTGCATGAAGAAGGTCACGTGGGAAGAGATCGTACCTTGCAGTTGATTTCTCAATCATATTTTTGGCCTTCCATGAGGAAAGAAGTTGAAAGATTTGTGCAGAGATGTCACATATGTCAAGTTTCCAAAGGGACAGCTACGAATGCAGGATTGTATATGCCATTGCCTGTGCCTACTAGACCATGGGTTGATGTTAGCATGGATTTTGTTTTGGGTTTGCCAAGAACTCAACGAGGGAATGATTCTATATATGTTGTGGTGGATGGATTTTTGAAAATGGCACATTTCATAGCTTGTAAAAAGACCGCTAATGCAGTCCGTATTGCTCAATTGTTCTTTAAAGAGGTTTATCGACTACATGGACTACCTGAGACCATTGTTTCTGACCGGGATACTCGATTTCTAAGTCATTTTTGGTTGAGTCTGTGGAAGATGGTTGGGACTAAGCTAAATTTTAGTAGCGCCTATCATCCATAAACATATGGGCAAACGGAAGCGGTGAACAGATCTTTGGGAAATTTGTTAAGATGTCCTGTGAAGGATAATTTGAAAAGCTGGGATGTGAAGTTGTGTCAGGCAGAATTCGCACATGATCATGCTATTAATCGAAGTACTGGATTCAGTCCATTTCAAGTAGTATATTCAGCAATTCCGAAAGGATCGTTGGATTTGTCGATAGTTCCATGACATAAAGGGGTTGTTAAACGAGCTTGTGATTTCGTGAATGAGTTGCAGGAGTGTCGCAGAATTGTTCATGAACGATTGCTTAAGCTAAATGAGATGTATAAGCAACTGGAAGATAAGAAGCGAAGGAGTATGGACTTCAAAGAGGGTGATTTTGTTTACGCAGTATTGAGGAAATATCATTTTCTAGTTGGAACTTACAACAAATTGAAAGCTCGAAAGATTGGTCCAGTAGAAATCATGAAGAAGATTAATGATAATGCTTATCGGTTAAGATTGCTGGATCATGTCCATACTGCCGACGTTTTCAACGTCAAACACTTGATTCCATATCATGGGGATAAGTGTGTCGAAGAAGAGGAAAGTGTGAATTTGGGGTCGAATTCCTGTCAACCAGGGGAGGATGATGCAGCGCAACAGGAGTTCCGACCTAATGAATTACGACCTAACTCAATGAAAGCAGATTACGCGTTAAGTCGCTCGGAAGATAGCTCGCTGGTTTTAGGTCTCTCGGTGGTTTTAGGTCGCTTGGGTTCCTTGAGTCGCAAACGACCTAGCGACTTACGACCTACCAAGATAAGTGATGCAGCGCCATGTGATAGGCCGCGCGCCTTAGGTCACTCCAGCTTAGGTCGTGAACAAACTGAAGCCTTAGGCCGCGAACCTTAGGTCGCTACATTCCTTAAGTCGCCCAGATGCTTATGTCGCTGAAGCCTATGCCGCTGAAGATATGTTATCTACTTAGGTCGCTCAAGATGTTAGGTCATATTACTGTGATGTTGTAACTTGTTGTGTCGCCTTGTTATAGGTCGTATGATGTTGTAATTGCTGTTACGTTGTAAGTCGCGTACAGTTAAGGCGTAGGTCGTATGTGTTGTTCGTTCTTAGGTCGTGAGTCGTGAGACATTTCTGTTAGGTCGTTAACGAACTGTGTTAGGTCGTTGAAGTTGAAGCTGTGTTGTGTTGTGTGAGTTGTAATCTTCTATAAATACGTGTGTGATGTCATTGTAAAGTAGGTTGATTTTAAATAAACTTTTGTTTGAATGCTTTGTGCCTCTTTTAAAATTGGAAGTTGAGTGTTATCTCCTTTCTCCATATTCGGTTATTCGAGTGCGCTCAATCAACGATTTTGAAGCCGGTTCACGAAATCTCGTGCGTGAGATCAACGTCGAAGAATCGTAGATCTTCTAACACGGTATCATGCGCGTTCAACGTGTTAAAGATAGCTAGAATCCGGTATCTCGCGAGATCAACGGACTTGTGCATTTATCTTTGGTATTATCAATTCATCAACTCATCATTGTATCATTCCATCGTTGTTTGTTGTTGTTGCATCATTTGGAGACAAATTATTATTATCCGCTGCGTCACCGCGACCATCAATCCAAACAGCGATGTATGCCCATCAAGTACAAAATTACGATAGTAATACGAGGGATCAACGTCGCTTGAGGTAGCTAACCTTATTAGCCAGACATAAGCTCTTGTTTTAGTCATTTTAATTATACATAATTGTTAACGTTATCCATCATCATTCTCTTACTTCATTCCGATAAACGTTCGCCAATTCAACCACTACATTTTGGATATCATCCACCGCGTACACGATTGTGAAAGTGGTTCCAATATTGACATAGAGTATGCCAATAAGTAAACCCAATCTCTTTAACAACCAAACGTCATTTTACACATCGGGTCGTACTTTTATATTTTGAAAACAATTCGTACTTGATATCAAAATATCATATTCGCTTCAAAATCTAATTCATTTCGAATCATATTTATTCAATATATACAATTTCACTTCAAAATCATTTTCGCCTTAATATGTCGATTCCGCTTCCAAAATTATATCGAATTTCAATTTAGGTTATAGCTTCATTTTGACGCCATTCGTATTTAAATCCATGATTTAAAAATAAACATCCCAGCCTTGACCGGACTAAATTTTTAGAAAATAGTTTAAATAATTTTGAATAGTCTTAAAAGTTAAGATTGTTTAATATAAAACAGTTTAAGTATTGAAAGTGGTTTATATATGTAACAACCCAAAATTTAACCCGTAATAATTAATTATTTAATTAATTTTATAATAAAATAACTTTGTGAAATTATCTAAATTGACCCACGGGAGTTGCACCATTGTGTCCGGGTAATTTTCTAGTCAATTTTCATATATAGAACATCATATCTGAGTTAACATGAGAAAATAATGAAATAATCAAAGAAACGAATATATATATATATATATATATATATATATATATATATATATATATATTTGACATAGGTCGACCGGTCGGTCGACCTAGGTAAGGGGGCGGTCAACCACTCGATCGATTCGTGGCAAGCAAATGAAGTTCGATTAAGCAATGGTTGAACATGTATTTTGCATTGTTTAGTCTAATCTGGTCCTTCCATTCATGCATCCGAGGGGCCCTATTCACCCTATGACGTGGTTGCATCTTATTCAATCCCCAAATCCAACGGACTGAGATCCACTTCTACCCCTATGAATAGAACCCTTGTCACGACCCAAAATCCAGTATCTCAAAATCGACATCAAAAATCTCACTTGTATTCGAATGCCTTGAATTGTTTGATATCCCTGATGTGTGACGTTCTGTGATATGATTGAGCTGTGAACTGTGATATATTTATCTGTGATGAATTTACATACTTATCTGTGGATATGTTAATGAAGATACGCGTTATAGGATTTTACCGCTTATCGATATTGTTGTGCTTGAATTGATGTTGGTTGTGATATGTTATTGTTGTGTGTAAAACCCCTGGACTACACCACACCCACACAAATACGGATTTCATGAGAAATTGGTTTACTCACAGATATTTTGAATTTAATATTATTTCAATGATGAAAAGATTTTAAAGGTTGAATTTTGAATCCAAAATGGTTTGGAAGTGAAATTGGGTTGAATATGAAAAGCTTTTGAAAAGGAAGTTTTGAAATTAAAATTTGATTTGAATATAGTATGGCTTGTTAAAGCTTTGAAATGAAAATTATTTTGGAAAACTATGGTTTGAAGGGTTATACAGTTATATAATGTATATATATGGATTTTAAACCATTTTAAAAGTATTATTTTGGGAATTTAAATTTAACCCAAATTTATACTTTAAACGCTATAACTTGAGTAAATTTGATCGGATTTTCCTGAAACGAAAAATCCTTTGTTTTCAAATGATAATAGCTTTTATATAAAGAAAGAACTTCCAATTTTTGTTGAAAAGATTTCAAGTTATGGGTAAATCAAATCGAAATTAGTTTTGAAAGCTATGAATGAATCTTCGTTAAAGATTGGTAAACCTTGTTTCAAATTGAAAGTGATCTTAAAGGGCGAATCTTTTGTTTAAAAGATTAAAGTGGAAATTTGTTTAAACCTGTAATGACCCACTATTTTGCACCGTTCAAATTTAACGATAAATTAAAACATGTCAAACTTGAATAGTTCAAAACAATAGACTGTAATAAGAATTGGAGTGAATGAAATCAAATCATAGAATCACAAACATAGAAATTAGAATACTCGCAGCGGAAATAAAATACCATAGTGGTTCATAAAGCCACTATTAATATAGTCTCAAAATAAGTACAAATTACATAGTCTTAAAACCAATACAATTTGAAACAACCACATAAAATCCCAAATTCATTTGTCTGAATTACATAGGATAAGATAAAAGACTGAACAGATGTTTGTCGACGGAAATTCTATCGGTTTAGAAAACCGTCGAACGAATTTAAATTAAAAAATAACCGCAAGCGCACGGTGTACGAATGTAGCACGCGGCGAATATGGGTCTATCCACTGGGAATTGATAAGTTTAAAATTCTATTCAATCAAATTATACCGAAGTCGAGAGTGAATAGCTAGAAATGTAAAAACTAACAAAAACTAGCAAAAGAAAATGATAAAAATATGAGAGTTAAAAGAACAATTTAGAGATAAATCCACTCTCTAGATCATATAAATCAACAAAATGAAGTTATGTCTCTCTTTTCTTGTCATTAGTGAATTAGTTGATGTGCTTATCATAAGTATGGTATATTTGTGCTATTAATTAGCTCAATATAAACCATCAAACTATAACACAACCACTAATACACATTTAACTCTCATGAAATATGACAATAAAGTTGAAATAAAAATCTATTTTAAGCATAGCCTGTTAACTATTGTTTAGAAATATAGGCTATAAAATTTAAATTTCAACATTCACTTCTTTGCCATAATCATATTTAGATGAAGTGGCAATTTGTGTTATGTTTGTTTAAGCATAGCCTATTTGTTATGAACAACATAGACTATCAAATTCAAAGCTAAACAACATCATTAAACCACTTCAAGTGTTTCCATTAAAGCACAAAAAGAGAGTATAAACATCAAAATGTTGCATCTACATACTAGAGAGCTTCATTACCCCTAAATTGTAAGGATTATGCTCTCATATTTGTTATCAAATGAACAAATGTAGAAAGCAACATGAAAAAAAAGGAAAATGAAAGCTAATGGAAAAGACAACTATTCTAATTGCATAAAGGAAAATCTACACTACTTGCATAAAAGGAAATGAACATGTAATTAAAAAGAAACAATAATTAACATTGCATAAAAAAAGAATTACATAAGAGAAGAAATGGCTAAGTAGCCATGGAAAGAAAGAGAGATTTGATTTATTTTCTAAACTAAAACTAACTAACTAAGAGGAAGATGGCTACATGAAACATAAGGGGTATTTATACAAGTTGGAAACCCTAATGCATATTTTTGGGAAGTACCCAAAATGCCCTTGGAGGAAGTGTGGTGGCCAAGTTATCATTAGCTTTAATAATCCCCCACTTAAATGTACATGAAGCTTTAAATGTCTTTTAGCATGTGCATTAGCCTTTAATTTGTACATTAGGTAGTGGGTAGGTGGGGTCCTCCATGATCTTCACTTTTAATTATTTCCATCTTCATTCCTTTATATTCTTTGTGCATGCATATTTCTTCATGAAACCACTCCTATTTGAGACCAAATTCCTACAAAAATATATAAAAAAATTCAATTAATTTTTCTCAAAGAAATATATGCACACAAATGACCTTTTTGCCCCTATATGAAGATGGGTATGTGATAATTTGGAATTAATGTGAATTATGATTAAAACAAGTTAAAATACCCAATATGATCATTTATTTAATTTAAATAGAATAAATATGGTGGTAAAAATATGCACATTTATGTGCACATCAACAGAATATAGATAGCAGCTCGATAAAGATGATCTCCAACAGCCCTAGCTCCAGGAAATGAAGTCCAAACTGATACTTAGGCCGACCCGAGCATAAAACAAAACATAAACACTGGAGTCAGGACATACATACTTATGCATTGTAAAAGAAACTGAAGTGAACTGTAATATAAAGTACAAGTAACATAAAGGATGCTTGGGACCGCCCATCCTCTAAGGATCCGTTAAACTATTTACTATGTAGTAATATTTCGCTATTATAATAATGTCTATAAGTAAAATAAACTTACTTTAAAATAGCGTTAAGGCTTTACATTTTCCACCTTAATACATTTATGTATTCCCATAGTCTATAATATTCCATAATCTCCCCCGTACTGGGCGTCATCAGAAGGCACACCTAGGCAATGCCAGGGTAGATATACCGGTTACGCATCCGGAACGATGGTAGCACGTAGCAGCTACTACCACCCACCTCGAACAACACTCCCAAAATCAAAGGTGTGCACCAAACAATCACAAGGCAATAGGGTGGCATACAAAGAAGTGCGGCCGATAAGAGGTGCTACCTCCTTAGCCCGTCGATCGCTCCTGTTTTATCCACCTTATGCCAACTCACGTGAGTCATGTCCACATACATGCCTCAATAGAACGTCACCACCATCCTACTTCATTCTGGAATCTCCACCGCGTACACGGTTGTCAAAGTGGTTTTCGTTATCGACAGAGAGTATGCCCATATCCGATCCCAGTCTCTTTAACAACCAATGTTATTATTACCCATGGTTATAAATTTCAAAATGGTTTATATTTCAATCAAAATACTTCATTTTAAACTATTTAAAAATGAAGTTATTATATTTACAAATCAAATATTTGGTTCCCAAAAGTTTAGACTTTTCTGAGTTAATTTATTCGGTAAAACTACAAACATTGAAATTTCAGCTTTTCACGGAAAAATCTCATTTCAGCTAATTACAGCACTTAACAAGTGCTGCTGTAGCCCTTTTATTTATTTCAGGTTTTAGTTTTAGTTCTGCAACCACAACACTTACTAAGTGCTGCAATAGCCATAGTTAATTTTAGCCTTTAGTTCATTTGCATCAACTACAGCACTTACAAAGTGCTGTAATATCCTTTACAACAGATTTTTAGTTAACTTCAGAAATGATAGCATTTCCGAAGTGCTGTTAATTAAATTTTCAGATTCAAATAAAATTTCAGCAACAATTTAACTTCAATTTAAAACCAATTTAACTTATAAAAATCATATTTTTCCACTCAAAAATGTTCATTTAAATACCCTTTAACTTATGATTTTTATAGAGTAAACTTCACCAATAAATATCGAAATTTTCAATGCTTCACTTATAAAAGTCAATGTACAAGTTTTTCTTTTGCATTTACTTTACACTTGATTTAATTTACCATTTCATAAATTAAACCACATTTCCATTTTATTTTCGTAACTTTACTTTTATTTTAACCCAAATTTCACATTTTCCATGTCAAGTTATATCTCAAATTAATCTTTTAAACATACATTTATCTAACCATTTTTATTCATAGAAAACTCAATAACACTTTATTAATTCCCTTTAAATTAAAATTTATATCAAATTATTATATTTTATTTACTTAACTTGAACTCCATTTTTAAACAAAATCACAATTCCAAAATAAATTTATACTTCAAATTTCAACTTAACCATTCATTTATTTTCATATTTAACTTATAGAAAATCACTAACCCTTTAATGCAAAAATCATTTTCAATTCAATTTAAACAAAATATTAAACTAAACACTTTTAAAATACTTAAAATTTTCAAAAAAGTAAATATACAATAACCACGGGTCTCTATAATATTTTCTAACCTAGGTCAAATGATACGGATAATATATCATTTCAATCCGTAATTTACAAAAAAAATCCGAGTTCTATCATTTCAAACCCACAATCCCAAGTTAAATAAAATAAATAAAAATCGCTCAGACCTATCATTTCAGCCCATAACGATTTTTCCTTATTCTAAATTCCGTTCGGGTATGTATCATTTCAACCCATAGTGTTTCTACACTACAGGGAACTTGCAGTGTGATAAACAGAAATAAATAAACAGTATAACAGCATATAACATAGCGGATGATGTGACAGGTTTATAACAGGGTTTTACATCATAAAATTCATATCACGTGCAAGTATAACATGATATAACAATTCTACAATTTCACTCGCTATCAATTCACAATTCTATAAGTATGAATGACAAGCGTGAATACTCACCTCTTCGACGTTAGAGATTTGATTCAAAATAACAATATCCACACACCGAAGAGCGCAAAGAAGGCACGATCAGATTTTAGAGGATGTGACAACCAGATTCAAACTTGATACATAAATAAATCAACTCTAAGTATATGCTAATTCACATAAGATGACATGCACAACAAAGTGGCTTAGCCCCTTCACCACATGACTCCACCAACACCCCTCAAGGATCGGCCATGTCCAGATTCAAGGCTTGAAAGGATCGCAAGGCATCGGGAAGTCGAAGGAGTAGGCTGTTATTTTCAACAGGAAAAGCAGTGAATGGAATTGGGTTCATTGCTTTGGTCCTAAGCATAAGGAGGCTCGGTCTGGTGCATGCCTTGGTCATAGTCTGCCCATCGTCTATAGGGGGTGCGGCCATGGTCAGAGGCGGCGTCGCAGGCTGGAGGAGGCTGCAGTGGTGGTGGTTGCGGCTACACTTGATGGATAAGGAAATGTAGTGGATCGACAAGGCTTTGCTATGGTTTTGAGGTGGTGAACCGCACCTGAATTCTAGGCCAGATCTATCACTTCAGAGGGAAGGCCGTACTGGTGGTGGTGGAGGAGTGCAGGCCGGTCATGACAGATGAATAGGCCAAGCACTTGGTGGAGCAGAAAATAGAAAAAAAGAAAAGAAGAAAAAGAAAATATAAATAAATAAATATATGCAGCCATTACTTGCAGGAGAGAGCTTTACATGAGAAGATGAAGACCAAATGAGATGCAGCAAGGTAATAAGTACGTTAGTTTGTATTTAACAGAGAAGTTCACGTTGATTTTGTGGAAAAATGGCAAGAAAAAAGTAGTTGAAACGGCTTGAGGAATTTTTTGTTCCTATTAAGTAAAGAGAAGCAAATGGAAAAGTAGAATGAGATGAAATATGATACGTGAATTGCAAGGCAAATAGGCGGCTAGGGTTTTAATCTTCTTTTTGCAAATGCACGGCCACAAATTTTGAACGGCTATGGAAAGGAATTAAAGGGTTGTGTATTATAAAGGTAATAAATAAACTGAAATGTATGCCAAAATAAATAATCAAAGTAACGTATCTTATATTTATTTATTTCCTATTTATTTAATAAAATATATGCTAAAGAACAATTCAGTAAATAACGTACCGTTTATGTATAACACCAAAGAAATAAACAAGAAATGGATATAAAATGTATCAAATAAAACGTATAATTTAATTGCTATTTACAACTTTGTTTATTACTCAATTTAAAATTTTGATTTATTACATATCCATTTGATTTGTTTATTATTTAACTAAGAAAACGGATGTAGAAAAGTATAAAAGAAACGTATAAATTTATTTCTTTTTACAACATTGTTTATTACTTAATTTACAAAGTATATAACCAATTTAAATGAAACAAAAGCGGAACAAATGTTGTAATATATATAGTTTAAATAAAAGATTAGAAGCTTGAATTTAAATTTTTAAAGTTTCAATTAAAGTCAAAATTTGACAAAAAATCTAAAATTCCAGAAATTTTTTATATTTAATAAAATTGGGCAAATAATTTATAACTAATTCAGGAAAATTTCCAAAGTTCAATTTTTTAAATAATTAAACACCAAAGTTTTAAAGAAATGAATAAAAATATTTATTAAAAAATTTCGGTTGTTACACTCTCGCTCACTCAAAACTTTTCGTCCTCGAAAAGGAACAAAAGAAGGGAAAACAAAGGAAGATAAGATAGCAATGCAAAAGTACTTGAAACAAACAATTCCGGATTCAAAGCATGTATGCTCTGCTCCGTCTCCCAGGTGCAATCCCGTTCATCAGTGCTCCATTGCACTTTGACCAAGTTCACAGATTTCCTTCTTGGCTGCTTCGTACCTCGATTGACGATACGAAGTGGCTTCCTCTCAACAGTCGGATTAGGCTGAATATTCGAACTATCAAGAGCAGAAGGCTGGATAATAAGTGATGGATCATGCAAAAAGCGACGGAGAACTGATACATGGAATACATTATGTACTCCAGTGAATTTCTTAGGCAAGTCCAAACAATAAGCAAGATACCCAATCCTTTCCAAGATGCGGAATGGACTGATGAACCTAGGAGCAAACTTCCCTCTGCGCCCAAACCGAATCACATTTCTTAAGGGAGAGACCTTAAGGAAAACTAAATTGCCAACAGCAAATTCTAAACTTATCATACGATGATCATCATACTTCTTCTGCCTATCCTGAGCAATCCCTAACCTCCTCTTTATCTCCTCGACTTTCTCCGAAGCTTCCAAAATCATCTCGGGACCAAGAACAAAATGATTACCAAATTCAATCCAGCAAGATGGAGATCTACAAGGTCCCCCATAAAGAGCAGCAAATGGAGATATCTTAAGACTAGCCTGATAACTATTGTTATAGGTGAATTCAATGAAATGGAGATGATCTTTCCAAGATCCTCCATAATCCCAAATACAAGCATGAAGAAGATCCCCTAGAATCCGATTCACTCTTTCCATTTGACCATCGGTCTGTGGATGGTAAGCAGTGCTCAAATTCAGACGAGTACCCGAAGATTCCTGGAAAGCTTTCCAAAACTGAATGGTAAATATAGAGTCTCGATCACAAACACTGCTAAGGGGAACACCAGGGAGGCGAACATTCTCCCTCATATAAATCTCAGTTTAGATTGGAAGCGCAATGGGTAGATTTGATTGGAATAAAATGAGCTGATTTGGTTAATCTATCCACAATAACCCAGTGCTCTCATTTTCCCTCCTAGATCTCGGTTACCCATCGATAAAATCAATAGAAACTTGCTCCCACTTCCAATTGGGAATCTCAAGAGACTGCAACAAACCTGGGGTCTTCTGATGATCTACCTTGACTTCCTGACAAGTCGCACACCTACTAACAAAGATAGAGACAACACACTTCATACCTCTCCACCAATAAAGCTTCTGCAAATCCTAATACATCTTCACCAGGATGAGTAGAAAGTCTGGATTGATGATGTTCCTGAAGTAACTCCTGCCTTAAACCATCAACATTCGGGATACAAATCCTATTATTAATCCTCAAAATACCTCTATCATCAATCTGAGCTCCACTACCATCAAGACTACTACCACCAACCCTACTACGAACATTCTTCTTAATCAATCTGATGATCCTATCCTCATCCTGTTTAGCATTTATACGATCCAGAGGAGAAGAAACAACAAGCTGACACAATAAGGACTTCTTCCTACTCAAAGCATCCGCCACAACATTAGCTTTCTCAGGGGTATAGTTAATGTCAAGATCGTAAGAAGAAAGAAACTCGAGCCACCGAACTTGATGCTGATTCAAATCCTTTTGGGTGAAGATATACTTCAAAGACTGATGGTCAGTGAAGAGGTCAAACTTAGCACGCAAGAGATGGGTCTCCAAAGCTTCAAAGCGAAGATAACAGCAAGCAATTCTAAATCATGAGCTGCATAGCTAGCCTTATGGGTCTTCAATTGGCAACTAGCATAAGCAATCACCTTCCCATCTTGCATCAATACCGCTCCCAAACCCTCACGACAAGCATCGGTGTATACTTTTAGTCCCTCATTTCCATTCAGAATGGTAAGCACTGGTGCGAAAGTAAGCTTATTCTTTAACTCTTTGAATGCCGCTTTACACTTATCATCCCATATAAACTTAGCATTCTTTCAAGTTAAAGCAGTGAGAGGTGTAGAAATCCGAGCAAAGTTCTCAATGAACCTCCGATAGTAACCGGCAAGGCCCAGAAAACTGTGAATATTAGTTGGAGTCTTAGGAGTTTCCCAATCCTGTAATAGAATATGGATAAATAAGGACCCTAGAAAAGATAGAGTGATCAAATTCAGAAAGAGAAAGGAGGAAAAGACTTACATTGATCACGGCGATCTTAACTGGATCAACAGAAACTCTATCACTTGAAACAATGTGTCCAAGAAATCGGACTTCCTCTTCCCAAAAATGGCATTTATAGAATTTAGCCTTTAACTGGCGACTCCTAAGGGTCCCCAAAACGAAGCTCAAGTGGGATTTGTGCTCTTTCTCAGACATAGAGAACACAAGAATATCATCAATAAAGACTAGAACAAATTTATTGAGCGCATCCGAAAGACCTGATTCATCAAATCGACAAAGAAAGCAAGAGCATTAGTCAAGACAAAAGGCATAACTAACCATTCAAAGAAACCATTCTCTATATGAAAAGCAATCTTAGGAATGCTTTCCTCCGCAACTCTAAGCTGCTGGAAAGCTGTGCCAAGATCAAGCTGAGAGAAAACAGTAGCTCCATAGAGCTGATCAAACATATTATTAATGCGAGGCATAGGATATCTGTTCTTCATAGTGAACTGGTTCAGCTTCCTATAATCAACACACATCTGGAGAGAACCATTAGACTTGGTGATGAAAACTACGGCTGCTCCCCATTCTGAAAAGCTAGGTCTGATCAGACCTTTAGAGGATAAGTCCTAAATTTGCTTCCTTAACTCAACCTTCTCGTGGGATGCCATGTTGCTAGGTGGAAGAACTACAGGTCAAACTTCAAGAATAAGATCAATATGGAAATCAATTTTCCTCTTCGGAGGTAAAGAAGTGACTTCACTAAATATGCCGGGAAATAGTTTGACTATAGGAGTCGAATGGATATCACCAGGGAAAGTACCAAGAGAATAAATAAAACTGCCTGCAAAATCCTAGAAAAACTACACTGAATCATCAAAGAATCACCTTTATCACCAACGAGAGAGACAGTGCGGGAACTACAAGAGATATGGACATCATGCCTATTCAACCAATCTCCCACAAGCAATAGGTCAAAAGCATCAAAACCCAGAACATAGAAATCATCGGAAAACCGATAGCTATCAAGGAAGAGTTTCACATTCCTACAAATCTTACTAAGGTTCGCAGGACCACCAGTAGGATTTGAAACACATATAGGAATAGAAATAAACTCTGGAGAAAGAAAATTCTCAAATTTATTACAAAGATCCACAGAGATAAAACTATGGGAAGCTCCAGTATCAAAGAGAACACGAGCAGGAAAATTAAACGGAGAAAAAGAACCCTGAAGTGTACCTTGGTTATCACTAGGAGCGGGAGCATGTGCAGGCGGTGGAGCTGGAGAAGATGCAAAAGTCACAGCAAAAATACTTGATGCCTTGTCCTTCTACTGAGTAGGGCAGTCCTTCTTGAAATGTCCAGGTTGATGACAAATGTGGCAGAGGTCTCGCTTGGCCAACTGACCTGGAGAGGGAATAGCAGCACCCAAAGTAGGACAACTATTAGCATAGTGTCCCTTCTGATCACATCTGTAGAAAGTAATGGCAGATAGGTCTACAGGCTACCTCTAAGATGAAGAAGACGATCCCAACCATGGAGTCCTATTCTGATTCCTCTACCGTTGTTGAAAGTAGGGCTTTCTCTTCTTGGAACTACCAGAAGACTGAGATTGGGTAGATCGGGCAACTGGAGGATCTTTAGAGGTAGGATTCTCATATCTAATGGCCATGTCCATCAGAGAGGAGAAAGGACCATGAATGTGGGTAATGAGGCGATCATACTACTCGGGACGTGCACCAGCAATAAACTTCTCATTTTTCTTGAGAGGAGTGTCTATCAGATTAAGGCCATACTGCGATCGCTCAATGAATTTCCTCTCATATTCAGTAAAGGACATATCACCTTGCTTCAAATCCATGAATTCCTGATACAGCTGGGGCTTTCCTGCTTTGGGCATCCATTTCACAAGAAAAGCATCCCTAAAGCACGATAAGAGATATAAGACAGATTTCAAAAGGGAGGAAGCTGAACCAAACTTGAACAACAGAAGAAGATACCTAAATTGTTCCCAAGAAATGTCAGCCTCAGCGGTGTGAGCTATAACAGACAACCACCAATCCAAAGCTACTCCTTTCAATTGCCAAGCTGCCAACTGACGCTACTGGGCTTTCGTGATCTCAAGACCGGAGAAGATTCTCTCCAAATCTCTCAACCACTATTGTGCTTCAATAATGCTCTCAGATCCCGTGAACTTGGTGCCACCAAGCTCGGTATATTCCATGCAAAGCTTAGTGAACCTAACCGGGGCAGTGGGTGCAGGAGCTGGGACAGCACCACGTCCCCTACCTCTAACATTTCCTCGATTCATCCTGAGAAATCAAGAATGAATTTAAGGACACAGGAAAAATAGAGACCAAGATAGATTAGATAAGACAAAGTTCAACTAGAACAGTCATTCAACAAAGGGCCTAATTACATAAGGTGGAGAAAGGAAAAGAAGTAGTCGGAAAATTTTGATTTCAAAACAAGAAAGTTTTATATCAAAATACTTCTTTGAAAATCCTTTAAAAATCATTTTATACTTTAAAATACGTTCTCTCACAAAGAAAGGATTCTAAGATTGATTTCACTAATTCTAGGATATTTCTACCCTATCTCTAATGAGTTTTTGGTCCACAGGCTATGGTTTGCCTAACCAAAGCTCTAATACCAACTGTAACGACCCACTATTTTGCACCATTCAAATTTGACGATAAATTAAAACACGTCAAACTTGAATAGTTCAAAACAATATATTGTAATAAGAATTGGAGCAAGTGAAATCAAATCAAAGAAACATAGACATAGAAATCAGAATACTCACGGCAGAAATAAAATACCATAGTGGTTCATGAAGCCACTATTAACATAGTCTCCAAATAAGTACAAATTACATAGTCTTAAAACCAATACAGTTTGAAACAACCATAGAAAATCCCAAATTCATTTGTCTCAATTACATAGGCTAAGATAAAAGATTGAACAGAAAATAGATAGCAGCTCGATAAAGATGATCTCCAGCAGCCCTAGCTCCTGGAAACGAAGTTCAAACTGATAATCTGGCTGACCCGAGCATAAAACAAAACATAAACACTCGAGTCAGGACATACATACTTATACAGTGTAAACCAACTCAAGTGAACTGTAATATAAAGTACAAGTAACTTAAAGGATGCTTGGGACCGCCCATCCTTTAAGGATCCGTTAAACTATTTGCTATGTAGTAATATTTCGCTATTATAATAATGTCTATAAGTAAAATAAACTTACTTTAAAATAGCGTTAAGGCTTTACATTTTCCACCTTAACACATTTATATATTCCCATAGTCAATACAGTACCGTAATCTACTCCATACTAGGTATCATCAGAGGGCACTCCATAGGTATGGTACAAAACCAAAATCGTATAAGGCTCGCTAGGGTAGGTGACACGGCACAAATAGGCAATGCCAGGGTAGATATACCAATTATGCATCCGGACCGGTGGTAGCGCGTAGCAGCTACTACCGCCCACCTCGAACAATACACCCAAAATCAAAGGTGCACACCAACAATCACAAGGTATTAGGATGGCATATGAAGAAGTGCGTCTGAAAAGAGGTGCTACCTCCATAGCCCATCGATCGCTCCTGTTTTAGTAACCCTATTCCAACTCACGGGAGTCCGTCAACGTACAAACCTCAATAGAACGTCGCCATCATCTTACTTCATTCTGGAATCTCCACTACGTACACGGTTGTCAAAGTGGTTTTCGGTATCGACAGAGAGTATGCCCATATCCGATCCCGGTCTCTTTAACAACCAACGTTATTATTACCCGTGGTTAAAAATTTCAAAATAGTTTATATTTGAATCAAAATACTTCAATTTAAACTATTTAAAAGTGAAGTTATTATACTTACAAATCAAATATTCAATTCCCAAAAGTTTAGACTTTTCTGAGTTCATTTATTTGATAAAACTACAAACACTGAAAATTCAGCTATTTACGAAAAAATCTCATTTCAGCCAACTGCAGCACTTAACAAATGCTATTGTAGCCATTTTATTTATTTCACCTTATAGTTGTAGTTCTACAACCACAACACTTACCAAGTGTTGCAATAGCCTTAGTTAATTTTAGCCTTTTTCATTTGCATTAACTATAGCACTTACAAAGTGCTATAATATCCTTTGCAATAGATTTTAAGTTAACTTCAGAAATGTTAGCATTTCCGAAGTGCTGTTAATTAAATTTTCAAATTTAAACAAAATTTCAAGAACAAATTAACTTCAATTTAAAACCAATTTAACTTATAAAAATCATATTTTTCCACTAAAAAATGTTCATTTAAATACCCTTTAACTTATGATTTTTATAGAGTAAATTTCACCAATAATATAAATTTTTTCAACGATTCACTTATAAAAGTCAATGTATAAGTTTTTCTTTTGCATCTATTTTACATTTAATTTAGTTTACCATTTCATAAATTAAACCACATTTCCATTTTATTTTCTTAAATTAACTTTGATTTTAACCCAAATTTCACATTTTCCAAGTCAAGTTATGTCTCAAATTACACTTTTAAACATACATTTATCTAACCATTTTTTTCGTAGAAAACACAATAACACTTTATCCTTTAAATTCAAATTTATATCAAATTATTATATTTTATTTACTTAACTTGAACTCCATTTTTAAACAAAATCACTAATTCCAAAATAAATTTATACTTCAAATTTCAACTTAACCATTCATTTATTTACATATTTAACTTGTAAAAAATCACTAACCCATAATAAAAAAATCATTTCTAATTTAATTTAAATCAAAATATTAAAATATACACTTTTAAAAAACTTAAAATTTCCAGAAAAATATATATACAATAACCATGGGTCTGTATAATATTTTCTAACCTAGGTCAAGCGATACGGATAATATATTATTTCAATCCGTAATTTACAAAGAAAAATCCGGGTTCTATCATTTCGAACCCGCAATCCCAAGTTAAATAAAATAAATAAAAATTGCTCAGGCCTATCATTCCTGCCCATAACGATTTTTCCTTATTCTAAAGTCCGTTCGGATATGTATCATTTCAACCCATAGTGATTCTACTCTACAGGGAATTTGCAGGATGATAAACAGAAATAAATAAACAGTATAACATATAACATAGCGGATGATGTGACAGGTTTATAATAGGGTTTTACATCATAAAATTCATATCACATGCAAGTATAACGTGATATAACAATTCTACAATTTCACTTGCTATCAATTTACAATTCTATAAGTATGAATGTCAAGCGTGAATACTCACCTCTTCGACGCTAGAGATTTGATTCAAAATAAAGATATCCCCATACTGAAGAGCGCAAAGAAGGCACGATCAGATTTTAGAGGATGTGACAACCAGAATCAAACTTGAAACAAAAATAGATCAAATCTAAGTACATGCTAATTCACGTAAGAATACAAAAATTTGAATAAAGCAAAATGGAGGAATAAGTTAAATAAGATGACATGCACAACAAAGTGGCTCAGCCCCTTCACCACACGACTCCACCAACACCCCTCATGGCTCGACTATGTCCAGATTCAAGGCTTGAAAGGCTCGCAAGGCATCGGGAAGTCGAAGGAGTAGGCTGCGATCTTCAACAGGCAAAGCGGTGAATGGAATTGGGTTTATTGGTTTGGTCCTAAGCATGAGGAGGCTCGGCCTGGTGCATGACTCGGTCATAGTCTGACCATCGTCTACAAAGGGTGCGGCCACGGTCAGAGGCGGCGTCATAGGCTTGAGGAGGATGTAGTGGTGGTGGCTGCGGCTATAATTGATGGAGGAGGAATTGTAGTGGATCGGCAAGGCTTTGCTTTGGTTTTGAGGTGGTGAACTGCACCTTAATTCTCGACCAGAACTGTCACATCAAAGGGTAGGCCATACTGGTGGTGGCGGAGGAGTACAGGCCGGTCATGTGAGGTAAATAGGCCGAGCACTTGGTGGAGCAGACAATAGAAATAAAAGAAAAACAAAGAAAGAAGAAAACGAATATATATATATATATATATATATATGCATCCATTACTTATAGGAGAGAGCTTCATACGAGAAGATGAAGACCAAATGAGATGCGGCAAGGTAATTGGTACGTGAATTTGTATTTAACATAGAAGTTCACATTGATTTAGTGGAAAAATGGCAAGAAATAAATAATTGAAACGGCTAGAGGAATTTAAGGATTTTATTCCTATTAAATAAAGAGAAGCAAATGGAAAGTAGAATGAGATGAAATATTATACGTGAATTGCAAGGCAAATAAGTGGCTAGGGTTTTAATCTTCTTTTTGCAAATGCACGGCAATAAATTTTGAACGGCTATGGAAAGGAATTAAAGGGGTGTGTATTATAAAGGCAATAAATAAATTGAAATGTATGCCCAAAATAAATAATCAAAGTGACGTATCTTATATTTATTTGTTTCCTATTTATTTAATAAAATATATGCTAAAGAACAATTCAATAAATATCAGTAAGTAACGTACCGTTTATGTAAAACACCAAGGAAATAAACAAGAAATGGATACAAAACGTTTCAAATAAAACGTATAATTTAATTTCTATTTATAACTTGTTTATTACTCAATTTAAAATTTTGATTTGTTACATATCCATTTGATTTGTTTATTACTTAACTAAGAAAACGGATGTAGAAACGTATAAATTTATTGCTTTTTACAACATTGTTTATTACTTAATTTACAAAGTATATGACCAATTTAAATGAAACAAAAGCAGAACAAATGCTGTAAATATATATATATATATATATATATACACACGTATATATATAGTTTAAATAAAAGATTAGAAGTTAGAATTTAAAATTTTAAAGTTTCAGTTAAAGTCAAAATTTGACAAAAAATCTAAAATTCCAGAAATTGTTTATCTTTAATAAAATTGGGCAAATAATTTATAACTAATTCAGGAAAATTTCCAAAATTCAATTTTTTAAATAATTAAACACCAAATTTTTAAAGAAATGAATAAAAATATTTATTAAAAATTTTAGGTCATTACAAAACCATTCAAAAGGAAAGGTTTTGGGTAATAAGTTGTGACTAAAATAAGATCTCATTATTAGGTTTATCTAGTAGAGGACTTTATGTTATAAAACCCATTCCGAATAATGATACGAGAAATGGATAGCATTTGAAGACGGTGGTGAAGACCGGCTATTTTCGAAAAAGAAAGGATTACCTATCGAATGTCTCTGCACTGAGTCGCACCGGTATAGAGATCTCTATAGGTGATGGGGAGTCCGATCGAGATTGTGGATACCCGGATTTGCAATGGCTTCTTTTGAAGTGCCTTCGGTTCCTTTCACCCGAAATGGACTTGTATGGTTGTATGTCTGACATTACACTTTGAGATATAAAGCTGATTTCTATCAAATACATTTCTGATGGTGGCGGAGAATTTATTCTCTTAGCTTAAAACCCTTCTCTGAGACGTACGAGCTCAGAGGTTATGTAGTTGATGGTTATCAGTGCTATACTCCCAACTTGGTAGTGTGGCATGCTGAGTGCTAATCATTTGTTGATCGAAGCATGGCTTTTGTGAAAAGCTTAGCTTTGTGGGACGAGAGCCGTTGAACCTCATATCCCAAAAATGATTGAAACAGGAAGAATGTGGCAAGGTTATGAGGGTCGCGCCCTTTATGGTATATGCATTTCCTTCTGGATAAAAAGTGGTATCATGGTATGGAGCTAGGATACTTAACTTATGTTGTTGTTGGAATTTGTTGGTGTTGAGAACTCTCAGATAATGGTCGGTGATGACCGAGGGATGGCATACTCGTGTCAGTAGTTACTTAGTTACAGAGGTAACCCGACCTTGTGTTGGTAGAGATCCGGTTAGGTTCTCGGGGCGTACCTCCAGAGGCGTACCCATTCGGTGAACGAAGTTCCTTAGCCTTGACAATTTGTAGGAAATCCAATCACCCAATACGAGCCCTTTACGATTGCAGTTGTATAACATGCCATTCTTAAATGGTAGCTATAGTAGGCATAATATCATGGTACTTGTGCTGGCTAAGATTAATATTATACTTTCAAAATGTTTTCTACTCTATGCACTAATAATAATATCAAAAGGACTTTACGTATCAAGCATGTTTTGACTATCATAAGGAGAAATCTCCTCCAAGTGTTTGCTTGCATTGTGTGTGGCGGGAGGCCTTATGGTAGTTTTATTTTTCGAAAAGCATAGCGAATTTCTTTTATTTCTTCTTTGCTATTATTTTTTTCAAAAAAACTATTTTTGTTTGCTCACACCAGTCCTATGACTGACCTGGAATTTATTATTCCCTTTCTAAACTCTGGGTGCCCACAATTTTCTATACGGGCAGCCTAGTGTCAGGTTATCAGATAATCAGCTAGTAGGTTTAGCATTTGGAAATCTTCTACGGTCCTTGGATAACCAGATTAGCTTAACTTAACGTGATGGTGGTTCAACCTTGTTGGTTTGGAGTCTTTTGAGCTTTGGAAATGGAGATGCAGTATTGGATTCTCAAGCTCTCTCTCTCTCTCTTTCTATTGAAGTCAATGTTGTTGTTCCTCTGTTGAAGATTTCTTTCCCCTGTTGTATTTAGCTCTGATGATGATATTCATTTGTATCAGATTTTTGTATCCAATTATGTATCAATAAAATTTATCTTTGGTTTCGACGGTGTTGTAATTACTTAATTGTTATAAGCCCCAGCGCGACACGGACTCCAACGTTGAATCTGTGGCATTCGAATACAAGTGAGGTTTTTGATGTCGATTTTTAGACTCTGGATTTCAGGTCATGACAACCCTAGACCTAACATTTTTTTTCTCATTCTAAGATTTTTTTCCAATTGGGTCCACCTATTCAGGAAGGACCCTAAGCGGGATAATTTTCCAAGGAGGAAATCATCTTAAATAAAAAAAATTAACAACTCCAAGTGGATCCGTAAAGGCCTAAAGGGAAGAGCTAAGGACCAGAGATGAGTGGTTGTAATTATTTTAAATTTTAAGTAATTTAAAATGATAGGGTTTCCAATAGTTGTAGTTTTGCTACGATTTTTGGTGTAACCTTTTTAGTAATTTATTTACAGTTTTTAGAATTATTTCAATCTGTTTCTTCTAGCTATTCTTTTCAATTAGTTTTAGTTTATTTCTAGCTTTTCCATTTATTTACACTTTATTTACTGTATTTTAGTTTATTTACTATTATTTATGCGTTGTTTACATCTTCTTCTTACGCCTTGGTTTTCCTTCTATTTTTAGTTTTCCTTTAGTTCTCCTTCTTCTTCTTCGCATATGGACTAGAATAGAGTTAATGTGAAATTGGATTAAATTATTAGAAATCTGAAATAATGAAATATAAGATGTAAATTATAAAGACTATAATATAAGTGGAACTGGACTGAAATTATACCTAATTATGATATTAGTTGAACTGAATTAAAGAGATTGGCTTAGTTATAACTTAGAACTATAACTAAAAAGAATAAAAGAAGAAAAGAAGCTTATTTCATACTTAGACCTTGGGTTAAGTAATAAGCATGATTATAACATAGGTTATAATATGAAATAGAACAGAATAAGGCTCTTTTTCAGACATTGGATAAATTAATAAGCACGGATGGTAAGAACAAGAGTAAAGGCTTATTAAAATAATTTATCTAAGTTAATAAGCAAAGAATTAAAGTAGGACCTGTACCAAATAGCAGTCCCCTATATTTTCTATGGACACGGTGTTTCACACAATCTTGAAGTAAGACGAGGGGCATGCTTATACTAGTAGTGGTAGTATTTGGTCAATATAGAGATGTTCAAATCACACGGGATTTAGACAAAGGCGCTATTAGATATTGTTTGGATGACGGGCCAGTACCGGCAGCATTCCCCTATATTTTCTATGGACACAGTGTTTCACATAATCCTGAAGTGAAACGAGGGGCACGTTTATGCTGAGTCGAGGTGATAATATGACCAATGGGTGGAGCAATAGATAGCATGAGCGTGGTGGCAGTTACGCATGTGATTTCCATTTCGGTGCTCAATAATCGCTATGAGTTCCAAGCGCTTAGTATGTGTGTCTTTCATACACATCGTTGCCTTTTTGTGTAGGGATCTATGTATTGTATAGTCCATAATGGGTGCTTTGCATATCTTCCGTAGTTACCATTGGCTACTATGTAGGAAGTAATATAACATCTAGTCTGTAGTAAGGTCTATGGAGTAGCAGGCCGATCAAATGGTAGAATTAGGATTTCAGCCTAATTATAGGATTAGGAATTCAGCTTGATTAAGCAGCTATTTAAGACAAGTGCAAACAATCAAAGTTAACCTATCTTATCAATTGTAATATTTTAATCGTATATTCTAGTTTATCTTTTTTCTATTTCCTTTGTTTTCTTTTATATATACTAGAACTATTGAACAGTCTATTACTTCTACTTTGCTTAAAGATTCTAGCAGTTATTATCACTCACCAGACTTTTAATCTGAACCACTCCTCTATTTTCCCTTTCCTACCCTATAGGAAATCAAGTGAGAGGACATTAGGTTGCGGTTGTTTGGATAATATTAGAGAAGATTTCTACCATGTATTTCTTTTAGCCTTTTCTCTTTCTGTGTACTAGCTTATTATGAGGGATGTTATGTACTCTGGTTTTTGAGATTATGTGTAACGACCCGCCATTCACCTCCATAGAATGACGCATCATTAATAAGAAAGAAAGGGATAGAAAAGAGAAAGATAGAGAAGAAAGAAGAAACAACACACCAGAATCTAAACAGCGGAGCGAGTAAATTATATTAAATACATAAGTATTACATAGTATACAACAATTATCAGAGATACACAGCTTATACAACACATACTAGACAGTTATAAACACCTGTCTAGTTATTACAACTCAATACAACTCAACAAAGAGATACCAATACAGAAAACACACAGTGGAAACTATATATCTAACGTCGAAGCCTCCTGCTCCATTGCTCCCCCACAGTTCATCAAAGCTAACCTGAATCCCTTGGCTACTCGTAAAAATTTGAGTACCCAAGAGTTTAAGAAAAATAGAAATAAACTCCGGGTCAGACATGGGTCTGGTATGAGTAACAGGTTAAAGTTGCTTAACTTTGAAAATCTTTTGAAAAGAAAGGTATCACGTAAGACTTCCCACACATAAACATGGAAAAGTTTTTACCTTACGCTAAGCAAAACATTTGATAGTAAATCCAGCGATATTATAATAGGTCTAGGGTTTTCAAGTAAATATGAAATAGCCGAAATTGTTACAATATTAAATTCCAGCTACTAGCCACAAAAGTGGGTAATACAATCAAAACCGTTGGCACTTATTGGATTTTGAATTCCATACAATGGCACGGTTACCGGGGTACTGCCCCTCACAGTATATGGCGTAGATCAACGTACCGAGGATCACTCCCAATCCCCTGCAACACAAAGCCGGAACCATACCTTACTGAATAGTTCCGAACAAGACAACCCCGCGGTTGGTGCGCATATCTAACCGCCCACTAATCCGAATAAAAAGGGACCTCTAGACGGGGAAAATCTCGTCCTACTTCGGCATGACCCACTTAGCCTTGCTGCACCTCCCATGTTTTAGCCATTCCCGGTTGATGACGCTTGATGCTACGATTACCTTTAGTGAAAACATCACTTAGAATGCTCATCGTCTACCTGACGATGTTCTGAAAGCATTCAATCCATACAAGTTCGTTCCGGGTTCGAATGAAACCAAAGGCATTATCTCGTTACTCTCATTTTGGAATCACCCTCAGAGTTAACGACGATAACCCTTGCACTCTGAATCTTCATCTTCACTTGAGTTCACGACCTATCGTAAATTTGGATCGATGTGGTTTTCGGATATCCAATTGTGGAAACCTGATCCTGGTCTCATCGAAATCCAAAACGTGTATTTTAGGTCCAAGTTGTTTTAGAGTTTAAAATAATTCAATACAATTATCTATATACACACAGATAGATAATTCACAGATTCACAATAGATAATCAACATTATCATCACAATAGATAATCCATATTATCATTATCAAAGATAGTCCATATCATCATCACAATGCAACCAATGCATCCATATCACACAATATTACTAATCTCATAGTTGGGATTCAAACCATTCAAGGTAACCAATATCATCCATTCATATATAAGCAATGATCTATAATCATACCATCTATAATTAATTTTAAATGAATTAAATTAATTACATCATCTCTAATTAATTTAAAGTGAATTAAATTAATTACTGCATCAATATAAACCTTGCTTACATATCCATTAATTAACTACAAATTAATTAATTAATTATCCTCTAGTTAATCACCTTAATTAATCACCCTTGATCAATTATTCTTAAATTACATTCTAGTAATTATCCTTTAATTGATTGCATAAATTAATTACTCTAAACCAAATACAGTAATTAACCTTTAATTACTTCATTAATTAATTTACTGTAATTAGTTACATTAAACCTTAATTAATTACAATTAATTAATTATCATTAATCACTTATTATTGATTAATTAATCTTAATTAATCAATCTTAATTACATCATTAATTATATTAATTAATGATCCTTAATTATATTTAATTAATCATCTTATTTAAATTAATTACATTCAGTAATTAATCTCAATTAAACCATAATTGTTAATCACCTTTGATTAATCACATTTAGTAATTAACTACCCTTAATTACTTATCAAATTAATTACTCCTTAATTAATTTCTTTAATAATCCCTTGATTAATTATACAAAGTAATTTAATCCAAATTACTTTCACAATTCCATCATTATCCACTAATTACATCCAGTAATTTATCTTTAATTACTTTACTGAGTAATTACATTCCATTAATTACATTGAGTAACTGTTATCAAACCAACAAGTGATTAAAATTAATTAAACTTAATTAATTAATTAATTTAAACTAATCACAATAAACTCCATTAATTGCATTAAGTAATTAATTCCTTAGTTATTTTCATTTAGTAATTAAACTTAAATAAATTTCACAATTGATTATCATTTAATTAATTAATCTAATTAATTATTAAAAATTAATCATATTAATTAATTGTTAAATAATCCTTAGTTGATGACCTTCATTAACTATTAATCATTCTTTAATTACTTTTCATAATTTACTTCTTATTAATCTCTAATTATAAATTAATCTAATTTATTAATTTATAAATTAAATAAATAATTCATTCATTCATTAATCTCTAAGATAAATCATTTCTTTATTAAGGACCTCATTAATATTAAAGTGTATTTAGAACATTACATCTTAAATTCAAAATGATATTTATTTAAACATTAATCAAATTTAAATTCAAGTTATAATCCTTTAAATAAATGTAAATAACCTTTATTACTTACATTTGAAACTTATATGAGATAAGCCTTTTAACTAATTTACTTAATTTTATCTAAAAATTAAGTTTTTAGGTACATTACTATTATACTTGCAAATTCTAGTTATCAAATCATTTAACTTTCATTTATAAACCTTTTATAAAGAACTTATTCAAAAAGAATCAAGTTTAAATATTTGTTTTGAAAACAAATTTACCATTAACAAGCTATTTAAATTTAAACTTGTTTTGAAAACAATCAGAATTTTTAAAACTTATTCAAATGTCTAGATTTGAATTCAAGATACTTGATTCCATTATTTATTTAAGACATTTGATTTAAAACTTGAATTAAACTTTGTTTTAAACCTTGATTTTAAACCTTTTTATTAAAACCCATGTTTCATTTTAAAACCTGAAGATTCAAAAGACTTTGAAAAAAAAAACTGAACTTAATCTTTGAATTCAAACTACTGTTTTAAATTATGTTTTAGAAAACAAAATTCAAATTCTAGAAACTGTCAGGTTTCTCTTCTTCTTTTTTTCTTTTTAAAAACTTAAAAACCCACTTTCAAAATTTAAAAACCTTTAAGATTCAAAACCATTTGAATCTATACTACATACTAGATTTAAACTTGTTTTAAATCTTATCATTGCAACTTTTGAATTCATTCAAATTTAAATTTGCAGGCAGGTTACAGAAAAACTGTAACAACTTCATTAACCCGAGCCAAACAAACTTTGCTTCGAGTCATCGGGTTAAAAACTTCGAGCAAAACACAGCATCTACTTGGGGAAAACTCGAGACAATCCTCTCTGCTTCCACCCATAATACATCATAGACCAAAAGTGCACGATGCACATGCACCATGCCTCCGGCCAACTCCAGCCACCTCCGGTGGCCTCCACACATCGGTGACCTCCTTTACATCCAAACAAGATCAACAGAATCATCATCAAAACTCGAAATCGAATTCGAGTTCAAACCCCTAAACGTGGAACAGAAACAGAAACCCCAACTCAAACTTGGAAACGGCCTCAACCTCGCATTTCCGACCATCCGAGCAACTACACTTCCGGCCATGCCATCGTCAACTCATCCTCTTCAATTTCCCTAAGTTTGGCTATACTCGATCATCCAGAGAAGACAAACCAAACAAAAAACTCAACTCAGTAGAAACTAGTGTTACAAACTTTAAAAATCAACCACCATCACCATAAAGTTCTGATCAACATCCTGGCATTTTTCCCCTAGCCTCTGTTCATTCCTCCACCTCTAGGAAGAAACTCGATCTCCAAAATCAAGTAGATTACCAAAAATCACAAATTTTTCACTTTCTGTTCATCACCGAACTGCACCCTCATTTCTAGTTTAAAAATTGTGATTTAGGTATTAAAAATCTTTATTTTTTTTATGTATTCATTTCACAATACTGAATTTATAAATTATACAGTTTGAATTTTCACTTATTTTAACATGCACTGATATTTTTATACTTCCAGTGAGCTTTCAAATTTAATTTAACTTAAACAAAATTTTAAAACCTTCTCTATGACATTGCAACAAATTTTATTTAAATTCGAAGTACTAACATCAATGAGTTCAAGAGAATATGAATTTTGAATCAAGTCTTGAACTTGAAACTTGGTAACAGAGATGACAATGAAACATATACACATATCTTCACAACTATTTTAAAATCAAACCAAATTAAAAATATTTATACTTTAAATATTAAAGCTTTGTTCAAATCAATTTATATATATATACATATATAACTACACAATTATATTTTGAAAAACAATGATTTTTATTAAAAATCTATTTGTTAAAAACAATGTATTATTATATTTTAAAAATAACAAAATTGATAACTACAAATAACTTATGAAAGAAATTTTTTCTTTATTAATAAATTATTTATTTTATCCAACTATATCCAAATAAACCTTATTGTTAATTTTATTGAAATTTAAACTTAAGTTAAAACATATTTTAAACCATTTCAATATTTACCTTATGTATTTAAAATCATATAGATATTTATTATATACTTTTAAAAAGTTAATATCAAATAAATCAATTTAAACAAATTAAAATTTTATCTCGTCAATTTAAAACCATATTTTATGTAGCGACCCGACTTTCTAACACCAGAAAGACGCATCACTATTTAAGAAAGAAAGGGATAAAAGAAGAAAAGATAAGAAAAGAAGAAACACAACAACATCAGATACTCACAACGGAACGAATGAAATATAAAATATCACATAAATATTACATAGTATCATATTACATCAGAGTACACAACTTATACAACACATATTAGACAGTTATAAATATCTGCCTAACAATACAACTCAAGATATCACAAGATACAGATGTCACACAAACATAGGGAATCATAATATATCCACACGTGGAAGCCTCCTGCTCCATATCTCCTCCATAATTCATCAAGCAAACCTGAATCCCTCGACTACTCATACATAATATGAGTACCCAAGAGTTTAATAAAATAGAAAATAAACACTCGGGTCAGACAGCGGTCTGGTGTGAGTAAACGGTTTAAAATTGATTAACTTTAGAAAACCTCTGAAAAGAAAAGGTAACACTTAAGACTTCCCACACATAAACATGGAAAAGTTTTTACCTTACGCTAACCAAAACATTTGATAGGAAATCCAGTGATATTATAATAGTGTCTAGGGTTTTCAAAATAAAATACAAAAATAGCTGGAATGTTTACATCTCACTTTCAACATAGTTAGGCACAATCAAAACCGTACAAGCACTTATTGGATTTTGAATTCCATCAATGGAAGCGCTACCGAGGTACCACCCGTCATAGTAAGTGGCCTAGATCATCGTACCGAGGATCACTCCCAATCCCCTGCAATACAAAGCCGGGACCATTCCCTACTGAACAGTCCCAAGTAAGATCACCCCGTGGTTGGCGCGACCAACCACCCACTAAGCCGAAATAAAAGGGACCTCCATACAGGGATAACCCCACGCTGAAATGGGTGTGACCCACCTAGCCTTGCTGCACCTCCCCTGTTTTAGCCATTCCCAGTTGATGAGGCTTGAGGTTGCGATTACCTTTATAGAACACATCTATCTTAGAATGCTCGTCGTCCACCTGACGATGTTCTGAAAGCATTCAATCCATACAAGTTCGTTCCGGGATCGAACGAAACTGAAGGCACTATCTCGTTGCACTCATTTTGGAATCACCCTCAGAGTCAACGACCATAGCCCTTACACTCTGAATCACCATCTCGAACCTAGAAGTACTATCTCCGTCAAACTCATCACGGAATCACCCCAGAGTTATACTGACGTATAGTTCTTACACCTCAGGTCTTCACTAAGCTCCACTTGGATTCACGACCTAACGTTTAATTTGGATCGATGTGGTTTTCGGATTATCCAGATGTGGAAACCCGATCCCGGTCTTACCGAATCCAAATTCCATTTTAATGTCCAAGTTGTTTAAGGGTTTAAACAATTAAATTTATATTCAAGATGATATAAACAGATAGATGAATCACATTATCACAATAGATAATTCATATCAACCATTCATCTCACAAAGCAGCATATCACATATCATAGATATCTGAATCATCCAGTATCAACCAATTACCCAATATCAATCATCCAATATTAATTAATCATCCAATATCAATCAATCATCCAAAAGAAGAATTGATTAACTCTTAATCAATTGGATTACCTAAAACCTTCTTCATTTATTTATTTAAATAAATAAATTAATCATCTCTTAATGATCTTCCTTAATTAATCTCCCATGATTAATCATCTTTTAATTGCATTCAAGCAATTATCCTTAACCATATACAATAATTAACCTTTAATTACTATCAGTAATTACATTAATTAACATTCCCTCATTTGTTTCCATTAATTAATTAACTATGATTAACTGCATTAATCCTCAATTAATTACAACTAAATAATCACACTTAAAGTAATTACTTTTATTAATCAACCTTGATTAATTCATTAATCATATTAACTAATAATCCTTATTAATTAATAATTCCTTTAATAAATTAAATAATTAACTTGTAATTAATCATCTCATTAATCATAAACAGTAATTAACAACTTGTAATTACTTATCTTAATTAATTAACTTCTTAATTAATTATATTAACCCTTTGATTAATTAATCTAATTAATTAATCTTTAATTACTCCATTAAGTAATTATTAATCAATTTAAAGTAATTAATAAATACTTAATTAATTACTTAATTAATTAATTACATTTTTCATTAATTTACATTTAGTAATTAATCTTAAATTAATCACATTCATTAATTAATTAATCACATTAATTAATTAGCTAAAATTAACTAAGTAGTTAACCCTTAATTACTTACATAAGTAATTATCTTCTAATTACTTCATTAGATGATTACTCTTCAATTAATTACTTAACAAGTAATTAATTCCATCATTAAATAATACTTAATTCTTTAATTAATTAATTACTCCATAATTAATTAACTTCAAATCAATTATATTATCAATTTATTAATTAATAACATTAAGTGATTATCCATTAATCACTTCCGTTTAATTACTCCCATGAGTAATTTTCCACTAATTGCTTCCATAAGTAATTACACACTAATTACTTTCAATAATTAACCATTAATTACTTCATTAAGTAATTACGCTTGATTAATCATAATTAAGTGATTATTTAAAATTAAATTAACGTTTAACTAATTATTTAATATTAATTAAATAATTAATTAGTTAACTTCTTATATTTCAAAATCCTTAATTAAATAAAAAAAGCATTTATCTTAATCAATCCTTACCAATAACAAATCATATTTAATTAAGTATTCTTAAGTTCATATCAATAATAATATAACCTTATTTATCTTTATAAATAAATTATTTGAAATTAATCAAATTTAAATAACTAAAAACAAATTATTCTATTTGGTTTTCCAAAAATCATAACAATAACCTTTTTGAGAATAAGGCATTTAGAAATCAAATTTAAAATTTAAAATACTTTAATTATCTAATTTAAATTTTATTCATCTTCAATATAAATTTGAAAACTTAGTTATTAAAACATTACTTTAAAATTTACTTAAACTTCGATTTAATATTTAAATTCGAAACATTCTTTTAAATTGAAATTCAAAATTTAATTAAGACAATTACTTGCAAAAGAAATCATCTTAAAACATTTTAAATTTTGAAAATAAATTCAATTAATACTTTTTTAAGTTTGATAACTTTATTTCAAAACAACAAGTTATTAAATTTTGTAAATCTATTTCCTTTTATAAAACTTGTTTATAAATTAATACGCGATCTATATTTATTTCAACAACAAGTTAATTTGCAACTTAATATCATTACAGTACTAACTAAAAAGCAAACAACCTAAAAACTCGAGACAAGCACAGCAACCTCACGAGTTTGCCCCGAAGACACTCCAGCTCCCTTCACTTCGAGTTGAAACCGAGAAAAACGCGAGAGCCAACCCGAGTAAAACCTTTCTTCTCCAACTCGAAAACTCCACCTGACCAAAACATGCACGGTGCACGTGCACCATTGCCTCCGGCCACCGTAGGTAGCCGCGACCAGCGTCGACAATCATATGAACCCACGCGAGCATGAAACCAAACCCAGATCGAACGAAAAACAAACGAATCGAAATTCGACCCAATGTTCGAAAATCTGAAGCAATCACGACCGCATAACCACCCACGGCCGACCATCACGACGCCACTATACCTCGCCGACCCCACCATCGAAACACCACGTCCCCGAGCTTCATCTCCCCTAATGTGAAAGACCCCAGCCCACTAGCCAAGCCGCGAATACCTCTACAGCCAAGCTGAAACACCATCAAGACAAAACACTAATTTAATCGAATCCAAACACCACGACCATTAGAAAAATTCAGCAGCATTTTTCCCATCATCCTCATCATAAAAACAAGCTTCGACTGTGAATTCAACTTCAATCATTGATTGGATCTTCGGCAATTCGTCAAATTGCTGATACCATTCAACTCAAAGTTCCCAATTGGATATCAACTTAAAAATCCTGAAATGCATATCAAAATTCATGATTTTCAATCAAGAATCCATCCCTATAATGCAAATTTGAAATTAAACAAGTTGATTTTTGTGAAAAATTAGGTTTCCACTGTTATTTTAAAGATTTCGAAATGAATATTTATTTTAAACACCTGGAATGATTTTAGTAGTGAAGTTACATGATTTCAATCTTTTCTTATTTGTAAATCAAAAGTTAACAATGATTAAAGAAGGTGATATTAAATTTACAAAGGAAAAATCAGAATCTGTTTAAACAACAGAACCTACATTCTTTTTTTTTACAGGCACTAAATACTTATTATAATCCTGCATTCATGTAAACAAATATTCATCATCCAAGCAAAATTCATTGCCTGCGTCATCATTCAACCACAGATCAATTAAAACTGTTTTTAAAATGATTTACTCACCACTTCCTTTGAACAAGGCAGAGCAATTTTGATTTTTTTCTTCAGGCTTTGAAATCTTTAAATCTGGAAAATGTTTGATTTTGCTTTGCTGAAGAAAATATTTGCATGCCTTCAATTTGATTTTCTAAAGGTTGAAATTGATCTTTAACTTGATGTTGAACATTCCTTTTGAACTGCAGGTTGAAGGTTGCAGATTTCATTTTACTTTATTTTGCAGGTTTTACTTCAGATTTGATCTTTGCTTTTAGTTTTAATTTCAGATTTGAGAAAGATTTCTGTTTTTGCCATTAATTTTTTTGTTCAGCTGAAAATGGAAAATAGGTTGAAGAAAAGAAGAAAGATATGTTTTATAACTTAGTTATGATTTGATAAAAATTAAAGAATGTAAATTTTTAATTGAAGACACTTGTCACTTTAGTACTTAATTTTCAACACATGTTTTAGAGATGAGCTAACATGGTTACACATGTTTCTTAAGTATTTTTAATTGATTTTTTATTTAACTTAAATGTAAATATAAACTTACATACTTAATCTACTAAATTAATAAATACTTATGTATGTATATATAAATTTACCTTTTAAAGAAAATATTATAAAACTAATTATAATATAAATAAATCTTTATACATGTATTTTTAAAATCTAAAACATTTAACTTTATTGTTTAAGAAATAATTTTTAAAAAGAAAGTTTATTAATAACTTTATACATACATTTATAACCATTTTAAATTTAAGCATTTTAAAGAAAACGAAAATAAAACTTTGATTAAATCCTTTTTAAACTATCATTTTTAAAAACAAACAATTATCTTATATTTTGCAAACAAATGAATTATTCTTAAATTAACTTTTGAAAAAATAAAATTTTTAAACAAAGCTTCAAATTACAATATATTCATACATATATAAATTATTAATAGAATAAATTAAATTTCAAAACAATTCCAAATTATAACATATACTACATATATATTATAATTTGAAAATACAATCTTTTATTTAAAACAAAAGATCTTCTATTCACAATATATATAACAAAAATATATTATTATAAATAGAATAAAATTTTATTAGCTTTGAAAATAAATCTTATCAATTTTAAATTGTTAAAAAGATCAAAATTACCAGGTTAAATATTTATTAACCTTTAAAATATTAAATTTACCAATTTAAATTAAAATTATAAAGAAAAATTATCAAATCAATTTAATAATTAATACGGATTATTAAATTGATATTGCCTAAAATTTTGGGTCGTCACATTCCTCCTTCCTTAAAAAAATTTCGTCCTCGAAATTTAAAAGAAAAGATAATTTAATAACCCGGTAAAGATTTCAATTTCAAACAGCAAAGCATACCTATCAACCAGTTACTAACAACCATAGCAATCAATCAATCAAACAAACTTAACTAATTATCCTGACACAAATCAGAATAAATCTTACTAACACTATCTAGAGTTTCCCAATTATAAATCACTGGGAGTCTCACTCTACAGAAGCTAACAATACAACTATGATCACGAGCTCTCTCTCTTCTCTAGATCCACCAATCTGAACAGAACATCAGACTATACTCAAGTCTAGCACAACTTCCAAATCCAACTGGACTGCAGATTCAACAATCAACAATGAATCATACACGTATTCCCTCAGAGATACGTGAAATACAATGAATTCCAGCTATCCAAACTGGCAATTCAATCTTATCTAACCACTGTTCCCTTAACCAGAGAAATCTTAACAACAATGAAGACTCCAACTTCAAATTCCAAACTCCTTTATCTCATATCTGCATAACTCAACAGACAATCCTAGGCTGCCAATCTTCTTCCTAATCAGCTCAACCTATGTTGATGCTCTTAGAAACAACTAGACCAAAGCAAACCAGTTTCTGGATCCTATCCAACAGAAAAGTCTTCCAAGATCCATCAAAATCCAGAACACAAGCTCTACTTCTCAAGCAATAGCAAACTGAACTTACTTCCTTCCTCGTACAGCTGTTACCTTGCTTCCGCTGCACAACTCTGATTCTGGAATAGATGAGAATACTGTTGATGAACATGAGTACAAACTTATCCAATGTATTCGGGAAACTTTGTTCATCAAATCCATAATATCTTAGTGACTCATCCGACTCGGTCACACAATCTTATAGCAGAATCTAACT
The DNA here is from genome assembly GCA_030765085.1 of Allium cepa. Taxonomy (NCBI): domain Eukaryota; kingdom Viridiplantae; phylum Streptophyta; class Magnoliopsida; order Asparagales; family Amaryllidaceae; genus Allium; species Allium cepa. The sequence goes on along the minus strand of CM060938.1, from coordinate 620,637,869 downwards.
CAAAAACTAGATCTGACTAATCCAAACTCCAAAAATTCCTAAGCTACTACACAAACTCTTCCTTCTTCAAGAACCATCCTACTACCAGGCTAACTACCAGTACCGCTTCTGGAACCAAAACCACATGGAACTGAACTCCAGATGTATACGAACTTCTGATTACATCAGTAGCTCCTACTTCCACATGAGAACCCTCAGTCTCAAACAAAAGATTGCCTAAGATAAATTCCCAAACTAATCGTAAGTCGCTTCTGCGATCCTACCTAATTCGAATTCCAAATAAACTGTCCTCTCTTTACTAATTAGAACAGCCTTAAATTTCTCCAAACAAGGTTAACCCTTCAAGAAAACATTCACTATCTGCCCGTACTGTTGATAGAAGAACCACTAAGATTCCTGAACTATCGGAGAAACGACCACACTACTGCGTCCAAACTCTACCTTGATGATACTACAAAGGCAAAAGACCTTCTCGTCAGCGCACCGAACATTCGAGCTGCACTGCTACCATAACTAACCAAAGCTTCTAATCCAAAGGCTTCTCGAAAACCAAAACCATCAACAAATCTCACAATGGACCTTCGAGATGGCAGACATCCTCTCAAGAAATTCGGGCTCCAAACCAAGCAACAACATCTCGCTCTCCTTAAGGAATGACAAATGAGACCATGCCGAAGCGAGACAACTTATAGACCTTAGTATCAAATTCCAAAACAGCCAACCTCCCAGCTAAAGATCAGATAACTTCTACACAGAAGAATCCTCCCTATGGCAGGTAAAGACTGCTCCTCAACTACTTCTAAAACTGCTTCAAAAGAAAAAATCTTCTGAAATATCCATGGATACTGCATCTCATCACACATTTATCAAGATACCATCACTTACTTCTGCACTTTCGATAGATCCAAACTTAAACTTCCAAGATAAACTCCGAATCTTTTAAAAGATTTCCTTCGGATATCAGAGAAATCCTTACTCCAAACTGCAAATCTCACTCGAGATGGTATTAGGTCTATAGTCTCAACAAATACAAATCCAACCTCAACATATGGACCTCTTCCATCAGTGGTAGTCGTGTTACACACACACCACTACTCCATCTACCTCTAAAACTTATGTTAGAAAATCCGAACAGATAACCCAACAAGTCTGGTAGATATATATATATATATATATATATATATATATATATATAGTTATATAGTTATATAGTTATATACAAAAATACAAGCATGCTCTCTCAAGAAAGACACCACTCCAGAGCCTAGGTATTCACTCAACCTAACGCTTTGATACTAGCTGTAATGACCCGACTTTCTAACACCAGAAAGACGCATCACTATTTAAGAAAGAAAGGGATAGAAGAAGAAAAGATTAGAAAAGAAGAAACACAACAACATCAGATACTCACAGCGGAACGAATGAAATATAATATATCACATAAATATTACATAGTATCATATTACATCAGAGTACACAACTTATATGTGACGCCCCACCTCTATACCCACGCTAGCCAAGAACACTACGGAGTAATGCTGTCGACTAGCACGGAGAATAAGGCTGTTGAGGAGCGACCATCTGTATAATTGCTTTGTGCGAGTACCGATATGCTGGATAAAAATATAACTTTTCATCTCAAGAGGAAATCCGACGTACCGACACAAACTCAAAGCTACTACATAGTGGCCATAAAGGTCTTCAGAAACAAATATAGAAATAAACATAACACAAATCAGTCATAGATAATTCATATCACAAAGGCGGAAATAGATATGAATATAACACATGAAAGTGTACATCAGAGTAGTGGTCAAACAAGATCCACAATATCAAAAAGAATAGATACAAGTGCTAGATAAAAGAATAAGTATACATCATAGAGTCAATTTCTCAATAGTATACAACAAAAACTAGTAAAACAAAAGTAGTTAGCCAAAAGTCAGATGATGGTCCGATAAGGAGTCAAGCAGAAGCACCTGTAAAATCTCAGTCTGACCGGAGTATTATTTAAGAAGAAAATAATAAACGGATCAGTCTAGCTATAATTATCAATTAAAATGAGATATAAGAAGAGATATAATAAAAAGACGTATGATAACCAAAAATGTCATACTACGATAAGTATACATTCTAAAATCCACAAAAGTCATACAATATCTCAAGAATCTCATAGCATCAAAAAGAATGTCATATTCTTTATTTAATTCACCAAGCCACAATAAATGACATACATATCAATGCCAACTGAAAAAGGCGGCGAAACATAAATTCCAGAAATCATCAATTAGAAATCCAGAAATCACAATAAAAGGTTGGCCAAGGCCTTGATGTAGTACAAACGGTGCATCCAATGAATCCAAAAAGCCAAGACATTGATGTAGTAGAAACGGTACATCCAATGAATCCAAAAAGCCAAGACATTGATGTAGTACAAACGGTACATCTAATGAATCGAAAAGCAAAGACATTGATGTAGCACAAACGGTACATCCAATGAATTGAAAAGCAAAGACATTGATGTAGTACAAACGGTACATCCAATGAATCCAAAAAGCCAAGACATTGATGTAGTACAAACGGTACATCCAATGAATCCAAAAAGCCAAGACATTGATGTAGTACTAACGGTACATACAATGAATCCAAAATGAAAAGACATTGATGTACAAACGGTACATCCAATGAATCAAATAGCAAAGACATTGATGTAGTACAAACGGTGCATCCAATGAATCGAAAAGCAAAGACATTGATGTAGTACAAACGGTACATCCAATGAATCGGAAAGCAAAGACATTGATGTAGTACAAACGATACAGTACATCCAATGAATCCAAAAGCAAAGACATTGATGTAGTACAAATGGTACATCCAATGAATCCAAAAAGCCAAGGCATTGATGTAGTACAAACGTTACATCCAATGAATCGAAAAGCAAAGACATTGATGTAGTAAAAATGGTATATCCAATGAATCCAATAGCAAAGACATTGATGTATTACCAACGGTACATCCAATGAATCGAAAAGCAAAGACATTGATGTAGTACAAACGGTACATCCGATGAATCGAAAAGCAAAGACATTGATGTAGTACAAACGGTACATCCAATGAATCCAGAAAGCGAAGACATCGATGTAGTACAAACGGTACGTCCAATGAATCCAAAAAGCCGAGACATCGATGTAGTACAAACGGTACATCCAATGAATCGAAACACAAAATAATTCGGAACATCGAGGTAGTACACACAGTACGTCCAATGAATCGAAACATATTAAAAGTACATGGGTTGCCAGCCCATGAAGCTCAATAAAATGAGGTACAGTCCTCCACGTGGACAAAGAAACATCGCGCATTGCTTGTCTAAACTATAAAATGATCATCGTCGATCATCGAGAAGTGTCAATTACAATAAGCTAGCAAATGTATGAGTTTAGCTTCATGTCCCACAACCACTTGCTTAACTTAAATATTTACGAACAAACTGTAGATCTTCACTAGAAAATTGTCACAAGAGATTCAATCGAACAAGTCCAAGAATTAACCAACGAAGTAAATGCAAGCGTTTCATACCACTTGTTTTACTAAGTCGTTTAATTAGATTTCTCATATGAGTGAGGTAAAGGTTTGTATATATTAGTAGATTGGAAAACAGTTTTATAAACGAGTTTGATATTGAAAATAGAGTTGAAATCGTTTTGAGGAAAGAGTTTTGACATTTACTACTAGTATAGAAAACCTTTATATTTTAAAGTGACAAATCATAGAATTGATTGTAGAAACAATCAATCATAAAAATTCACATTCGAAGACGTGAATAAAATCCAAAGAAATCGATACCGAATCCATCAAAATGGATATTTCCAAAAATCACGATGAAAATGTCATCAAAGTCCATAATAAATGATAACAACAAAAAGGGAATCAACACGAATCGATTAAAGTTGGAAATATACTCAAAAACAGCCAAGATAGGCAAATTAAACAGTTCCAGACGTCTGGTAGGTGTTCCCAGACGTCTGACCCTAGTATCTGGAAGTATATGTGTTTTCTCCCTTCTATTTTTAATTCCTGGGCCATTTCAAACGTTTGAAATTTTCACCCTGACGTCTGAATTTGATTTCAGACGTCTGGAATTTGTTTCAGACAGAGTCTCTGCCTTTTCCAGACCCCTTTCCAGACGTCTGGATTTTTCAACCAGACGTCTGGATTTGGTTTCAGACGTCTGAAATTAATTTCAGACGTCTGAAATCTTCTGCTAGGCAAAAAAAAAGACAGCCTAGACCAAAAATGGCAAATCCAAACCGAAATGCAATCGACGAGCGATGGATGCTAAGGATTTATGCCAATCGACAACCCAGCACTATAGGCTCTTCGATGCATCACCAAAAACATGTTCAAACATCAAAGATTGGATTTTTAAAGATTTGACTACAAAACACCAAAAATTGGAATATTCACCAATTCAATCCAAATCAAAAGCAAATGAACATAAATAAGTGTTAGGAATTCATACCAAACAATCAATGATAGTTATAGACGTAGATGTGAGATAAAAATCTCACCTTTGAAACCAAATCAATGAAGGAGAAGCTTGAAAGAAAAGGGAGAATCAACCACTCTTTAACACAACCCAAACGAGCTTGAATCTATGCTCAAAAAGAAGAACGTTCCCAAAGTTTGGTTTAGGAATTTTCTGAAATTCAAGAGAGAAGGAGTTGGAGAAGATGGAGAGAAGGCTTACTAATGGGTTCTCTTTGATTTTGGAGCAAGAACTTGAGCTAGCAAGAGGAACTAGGGCTTAGAGTTTCTAATTCCCATTCTCTTCCACCATTTTTGCTTAAGCTTGAGTGTTAGGAATATGAAATGAAGTAATGAAGAGTTGGAGTGGGTTGGGACTGAGTTAGTAAGTGATTAATGGGTTCAGCCCAAACCAAAGCCCTAAGTGAAAAGTGGCAAAATTCCACTAACTCCAAACATATCGATATACACAAAAAGGTCGCAAATGTCATTTTGAACTCAATGGGGGTGGTATCGAGTCCCAATTCGACTGTTTGCAATAAGTAGCTTTCCGGACCAAAATCCGACGAACGATAAAATATTTAAATAAAATATTTAAATATAAAATCGATAAATATGCTGGTTGTTACATTACATAACACATATTAGACAGTTATAAACATCTGTCTAACTATACAACTCAAGATATCACAAGATACAGATATCACACAAACACAGCGGAACCATAATATATCTACACGTGGAAGCCTCCTGCTCCATATCTCCTCCAGAATTCACCAAGCAAACCTGAATCCCTTGACTACTCATACATAATATGAGTATCCAAGAGTTTAATAAAATAGAAAATAAACACTCGGGTCAGACAGGGGTCTAGTGTGAGTAAATGGTTTAAAATTGCTTAACTTTAGAAAAACCCTTGAAAAGAAAAGGTATCACGTAAGACTTCCCACACATAAACATGGAAAAGTTTTTACCTTACGCTAACCAAAACATTTAATAGGAAATCCGGTGATATTATAATAGTGTCTAGGGTTTTCTAAGTAAAATATAGAAATAGCTGGAATGCTTACTTCTCACGTTCCAACATAGTTGGGTACAATCAAAACCGTACAGGCACTTATTGGATTTTGGATTCCATCAATGGCAGGGCTACTGGGGTACCGCCCGTTACATACGTAGCCTAGATCATCGTACCGAGGATCACTCCCAATGCCCTGCAACACAAAGCCGGGACTATTCCTTACTGAACAGTCCCGAGTAAGATCACCCCGTGGTTGGCGCGACCAACCACCCACTAAGCCGAAATAATAGGGACCTCTAGACAGAGATGACCCCACCCTGAAATGGGTGCTACCCACCTAGCCTTGCTGCACCTCCCCTATTTTAGCCATTCTCGGTTGATGAGGCTTGAGGCTGCGATTACCTTTATAGAACACATCTATCTTAGAATGCTCATCGTCCACCAGACGATGTTCTGAAAGCATTCAATCCATACAAGTTTTTTCAGGGTTCGAACGAAACTGAAGGCACTATCTCGTTGCACTCAGTTTGGAATCACCCTCAGAGTCAACGAACATAGCCTTTACACTTTGAATCACCATCTCGAACCTGTAAGTACTATCTCCGTCAAACTCATCATGGAATCACCCCCAGAGTTATACTGACGTATAATTCTCACAACTTGAGTCTTCACTAAGCTCCACTTGGATTCACGACCTAACATTTAATTTGGATCGATGTGGTTTTCGGATTATCCAGATATGGAAACCTGATCCCGGTCTCACCGAATCCAAACTCCATTTTAATGTCCAAGTTGTTTAAGGGTTTAAACAATTAAACTTATACTTAAGATGATATAAACAAATAGATGAATCACATTATCACAATAGATAATTCATACCAACCATTCATCTCACAAAGCAGCATATCCCATATCATAGATATTCGAATCATCCAGTATCAACCAATCACCCAATATCAATCATCCAATATTAATTAATCATCCAATATCAATCAATCATCCAAAAGCAAAATTGATTAACTCTTAATCAATTGGATTACCTAAATCCTTCTTCATTTATTTAAATAAATCAATAAATTAATCATCTCTTAATGATCTTCCTTATTGAATCTCCCATGATTAATCATCTTTTAATTAAATTCAAGCAATTATCCTTAACCATATGCAGTAATTAACCTTTAATTACTATCATTAATTACATTAATTAATTATCCTTCATTTGTTTCCATTAATTAATTAACTATGATTAACTGCATTAATCCTCAATTAATTACAATTAATTAATCACACTTAAATTAATTACTTTTATTAATCAACCTTGATTAATTCATTAATTATATTAACTAATAATCCTTATTAATTAATAATTCCCTTAATAAATTAAATAATTAACTTGTAATTTATCATCTCATTAATCATAAACAGTAATTAACAACTTGTAATTACTTATCTTAATTAATTAACTTCTTAATTAATTATATTAACACTTTGATTAATTAATCTAATTAATTAATCTTTAATTACTCCATTAAGTAATTTTTAATAAATTTAGAATAATTAATAAATCCTTAATTGATTACTTTATTAATTAATTACATTTTTAATTAATTACACTTAGTAATTAATCTTAAATTAATCACATTAATTAATTAACTAAAATTAACTAAGTAATTAACCCTTAATTACTTACATAAGTAATTATCTTTTAATTATTTCAATGGATGATTACTCTTTAATTAATTACTTAACAAGTAATTAATTCCATCATTAAATAATACTAAATTGCTTAATTAATTAATTACTCCATAATTAATTAACTTCAAATCAATTATATAAATCAATTTCATAATTAATAACATCAAGTGATTATCCATTAATCACTTCCATTTAATTACTCCCATGAGTTATTTTCCACTAATTACTTCCATAAGTAATTACACACTAATTACTTTCAATAATTAACCATTAATTACTTACACTTAATTAATCATAATTAAGTGATTATTTAAAATTAAATAAACAATTAAATAATTATTTAAAATTAATTAAATAAATAATTAATTAACTTCTTATATTTCAAATCCTTAATTAAATAAGAAAAGCATTTATCTTAATTAATCCTTACTTATTAACAAATCATATTTAATTAAGTATTCTTAGGTTCATATCAATAATAATTTAACCTTATTTATCTTCATAAATAAATTATTTGGAATTAATCAAATTTTAATAACTTGAAAACAAATTATTCTATTTGGATTTCCAAAAATCATAACAGTAACCTTATTTGAGAATAAGGCATTTAGAAATCAAATTTAAAATTTAAAATACTTTAATTATCTAATTTAAATTTTATTCGTCTTCAATATAAATTTGAAAACTTAGGTATTAAAACATTACCTTAAAATTTACTTAAACTTTGATTTAATATTTAAATTCAAAACATTCTTTTAAATTGAAATTCAATTTAATTAAGACAATTACTTACAAAATAAATCATCTTAAAACATTTAAAATTTTAAAAATAAATTCAATTAATACATTTTTTAAGTTTGATAACTTTATTTCAAAACAACAAGTTTTTAAATTTTGTAAATCTATTTCCTTTTACAAAACTTGTTTATAATTTAATACTTAATCTATATTCATTTCAACAACAAGTTAATTTGCAACTTAATATCATTACATTACTAACTAAAAAGTAAACAACCTAAAAACTCGAGACAAGTACAGCAACCTCACGAGTCTGCCCCGAAGACACTCCAGCTCCCTTCACTTCGAGTTGACACCGAGAAAAACGAGAGCCAACCCGACTAAAACCTTTCTTCCCCAACTCGAAAACTCCACCTGACTAAAACCGTGCACGGTGCACGTGCACCACTGCCTTCGAACACCGTAGGTCATTGCGACCAACGTCGACAATCATACGAACCCACGCGAGCATGAAACCAAACCCAGATCGAACAAAATAAAGAATCGAAATTCGACCCAATGTTCGAAAATCTACAGCAGTCATGACCGCATAACCACCCACGGCCGACCATCACGACGCCACTATACCTCGGCGACCCCACCATCGAAACACCACGTCCCCGAGCTTCATCTCCCCCAAATGCGAACGACCCCAGTCCAGTAACCAAGTCGCGAATACCTCTACAGCCAAGCCGAAACACCAGCGAGCTAAAACCCTAATTTAATCGAATCCAAACACCACGACCATTAGAAAAATTCAACAGCATTTTTCCTATCATCCACATCACAAAAACAAGCTTCGACCCTGAATTCAACTTCATTGTTGATTGGATCATCGGCAATTCATCAAATTGCCAATACCGTTCAACTCAAAGTTCCCAATTGGATATCAACTTAAAAATCCTGAAATGCATATCAAAATTTGTGAATTTCAATCACGAATCCATCCTTATAATGCAAATTTGAAATTAAGCAAGTTGATTTTTGTGAAAATTCGGTTTCCACGGTTGTTTTAAAGATTTCGAAATGAATATTTATTTTAAACACCAAGAATGATTTTAGTAGTGAAGTTGCATGATTTCAATCTTTTCTTATTTGTAAATCAAAAGTTAACAATGATTAAAGAAGGTGATATTAAATTTACAAAGGAAAAATCAGAATCTGTTTAAACAACAGAACCTACATTCTTTTTTTTATAGGCACTAAATACTTATTATAATCCTGCATTCATGTAAACAAATATTCATCATCCAAGCAAAATTCATTACATGCGTCATCATTCAACCACAGATTAATTAAAACTGTTTTTAAAATGATTTACTCGCCACTTTCTTTGAACAAGGAAGAGCAATTTTGATTCTTTTCTTCAGGCTTTGAAATCTTTAAATCAGGAAAATGTTTGATTTCGCTTTGCTGAAGAAAATCTTTGGATGCCTTCAATTTGATGTTCTAAAGGTTGAAATTGATCTTTAACTTGCTGTTGAGCATTCCTTTTGAACTGCAGGTTGAAGGTTGCAAATTTCATTTCACTTTATTTTGCAGATTTTACTTCAGATTTGATCTTTGCTTTTAGTTTTAATTTCAGATTTGAGAAAGATTTCTGTTTTTGCCATTAATTTTTTTGTTCAGCTGAAAATAGAAAACAGGTTGAAGAAAAGAAGAAAGATATGTTTTATAACTAAGTTATGATTTAATAAAAGTTAAAGAAAGTAAATTTTTAATTGAAGACACTTGTCACTTTTGTACTTAATTTTCAACACATGTTTTAGAGATGAGCTAACATGGTTACACATGTTTCTTAAGTATTTTTAATTGAATTTTTATTAAATTTAAATGTAAATATAAACTTACATACTTAATCTGCTAAATTAATAAATACTTACATATGTATATATAGATTTACCTTTTAAAGAAAATATTATAAAACTAATTATAATATAAATAATCTTTATACATGTATTTTTAAAATCTAAAACATTTAACTTTATTGTTTAAGAAATAATTTTTAAAAAGAAAGTTTATTAATAACTTTGTACATACATTTATAACCATTTTAAATTTAAGAATTTTAAAGAAAACAAAAAGGAAACTTTGATTAAATCCTTTCTAAACTATCATTTTTAAAAACAAACAATTATCTTATATTTTACAAACAAATGAATTATTCTTAAATTAACTTTTGAAAAATATAAATCTTAAAACAAAGCTTCAAATTACAATATATTCATACATATATAAATTATTAATAGATTAAATTAAATTTCATAACAATTCTAAATTATAACATATACTACATGTATATTATAATTTGAAAATACAATCTTTTATTTAAAACAAAAGATCCTCTATTCACAATATATAATAAAAATATATTATTATAAATAGAATAAAATTTTATTAGAGTTAAAAAATAAATCTTATCGATTTTAAATTATTAAAAAGATGTTGATCAAAATTACCAGATTAAATATTTATTAACCTTTAAAAGATTAAATTTACCAATTTAAATTAAAATTATAAAGAAAAATTATCAAATTAATTTAATTATTAATACGGATTATTAAATTAATATTGCCTAAAATTCCGGGTCATCACATTTTCTTTATTAAATAACCTTTTCAAAGTTTAACTTTAAAATTATACCCAATTTTACCAAATATATATTATTTAGAAAACAAGATTTATTTATTAAATTTAGACAAGGTTTATATATTTACGATATATACATATTCTACCTTTAAAAGATTAAAATCTATTAATTAAATATTTATTCAATTGGATTATTAAATTTATTCCAATCTTATTTACAAAAATTATTAAATCAATTTAATTTTTAATTCAAATTATTAAATTAATATTGTTTAAATTCCGAGTCATCACATTCCTTCCCCCTTAAAAGAATTTCGTCCCCGAAATTTAAAACAAAGGTAATTTAATAATCTATTTAAAGATTTAATTTTAAAACACAAGCACATATCAATGATATGCTAACAACCATAGCAACCAATTCACCCAATCAATCAAATCTGTCTATCCAGATAAAACTCTGGATAGAGTTTCCTCGAGTTTCCTAAGTATATATATAACGGGATACTCGCTCTACAGAATTCAAACAATCAATACTACTAAGCTGCAGAGCTCCTACTCATCTAGATCTACAGAACTAGACAGCAAATCAGACTACAGACGAGTCTGATTCAACAGCCAAACTTCCTAAACTGTTGGTTCCAAAACCAGAGATAGATCATACACGTACTCCCTCAGAGATACGTGAAACATATCGAATCCCAGTTATTCAAACTGGCAATTTAATCCTGAAACCAAATACTTATCCAACCAAAACAGAGAAAAGATTAAAACATTTCAAAGTTAGCTTTCCAGCCTTACCCCATCTTATATCTCCTTTGACCAGAGAAAACTTATCCGAAACAGATCTCCGACTCCGGAATTCAAATTCCTTCATCTCTTGTCCATAAAATGTCTTCGGACGATCCAGGGCAGCCAACATCCTAACTGATCAGCTCAACCCTTGCTGATTCCTCCAGAAACAAACAGAACAAAAAACAACCCAACACAATGATCTCCTCAAGATCAACCAAATCCAAAAACACAACTCTACTCCATAAACAGCAGAAGAATGAACTTACTTCTCCTTATCCAGAAAAGGCAACAGAAACACTCCCAAACTGCTTTCGCTGCACAACTCTGATCCGAAGTAGAAGAAAATGCTGATGAAGAACACGAGCACAAACTGGACATCACTTCCCAGTAATATGGTTCAACAGATCCATAAAGAAAACTTAGAAGTTTCTCTAAAAATCTGAGCTGCTTCATCAAACTCTATCTCTATGAACCATCTTCTACTGAGCTGAACCACCAATATCACTCCTGGAATCCTAGTCGATAAGAAAACTCAATCTCCAGATGCGGACAAACCTCTTCTTCCTTGAAGACATCCAGAAAATCTCAAACAATCCAAGAGAACACTTAACAATCGCAAGTCACTTTTGCGTTCAACCCAGATAAATTTCCAAAGAAAACTCTTCTCTCTTTACCAAACAGAACAGCTTATGCTGGTCTACCCAATCCATTGAAGAAACGGATTCACTCTGCTGCTTCTGAACTCCATCTCCAGAAAAACTACTCAGCTAAGACCTCCCTGTCGGCATACAGAACACTCCTAGCTGCAATGCTGACACCAAAGCCAAAGACTTCCTAATCCAAAGCTCTTCGAGAAACTCGAACTTCAAAACAAATAGAATCACCATGGTGAACTCAATCACAACACCGAAGCAGATCTACTTCCTAAAACTTGTTCCAAAGAAATATCTTCGAACACAGTCCATAGTCACTGCATCTCGTCACGTAACAATTACTTCCTAAGATATCAAGATCCCATCACTTGCTTCTGCCCAACCGACAGAACCAATATTCAACTCATCCAACATCAAAGATGGACTCTGAACCTTAACAGGTTTCCTTCAAAGAACGATGAAATACTTCATCACAACAAAGCTTACTCGAGACGGTATTAGGTCTACAGTCTCGATAGGCACACTTCCAACCTCAATATACAAACTTCAACCAATGGTGGTAATCGTGTTACATACACCACTACCGTATTTAGCTTTATAACTTATATTGGAAAAACCCGAACAGGTAACCCAACAGATAGGTAGAAATAGATAAATATATTTAAATATATTTAAAATTACAAATACGCTCTCTCAAGAAAGAAATCACTCCAAAGCCCAGGTACGCTCAACCTAATGCTCTGATACTACTGTAACGACCCGCCATTCATCTCCACAGAATGACACATCATTAATAAGAAAGAAAGGGATAGAAAAGAGAAAGAAAGAGAAGAAAGAAGAAACAACACACCAGAATCTAAACAGCGGAGCGAGTAAATTATATTAAATACATAAGTATTACATAGTATACAACAATTATCAGAGATACACATCTTATACAACACATATTAGACAGTTATAAACACCTGTCTAGTTATTACAACTCAATACAACTCAACAAAGAGATACCAATACAGAAAACACACAGCGGAAACTATATATCTAACGTCGAAGCCTCCTGCTCCATTCCTCCTCCACAGTTCGTCAAAGCTAACCTGAATCCATTGGCTACTCGTAAGAATTTGAGTACCCAAGAGTATAAGAAAAACAGAAATAAACTCCGGGTCAGACATGGGTCTGGTGTGAGTAACAGGTTAAAGTTGCTTAACTTTGAAAATCTTTTGAAAAGAAAGGTATCACGTAAGACTTCCCACACAAAAACATGGAAAAGTTTTTACCTTACGCTAACCAAAACATTTGATAGGAAATCCAGTGATATTATAATAGGCCTAGGGTTTTCAAGTAAATATGAAATAGCCGAAATTGTTACAGTATTAAATTCCAGCTACTAGCCACAAAAGTGGGTAATACAATCAAAACCGTTGGCACTTATTGGATTTTGGATTCCATACAATGGCAGGGCTACCGTGGTACCACCCGTCACAATACGTCGTCTAGATCACTGTACCGAGGATCACTCCCAATCCCCTGCAACACGAAGCCGGAACCATTCCTTACTGAACAGTTCCGAACAAGACAACCCCGCAGTTGGTGCGCATATCCAACCGCCCACAAAGCCGAATAAAAATGGACCTCTAGATAGGGTAAAATCTCATCCTACTTGGGCATGACCCACTTAGCCTTGCTGCACCTCCCCTGTTTTAGCCATTCCCAGTTGATGAGGCTTGAGGCTACGATTACCTTTAGTGAACACATCACTTAGAATGCTCATCGTCCACCTGACGATGTTCTGAAAGCATTCAATCCATACAAGTTCGTTCCGGGTTTGAACGAAACCGAAGGCATTATCTCGTTACTCTCATTTTGGAATCAACCTCAGAGTTAACGACGATACCCCTTGCACTCTGAATCTTCATCTTCACTTGAGATTCAAGACCTATCGTAAATTTGGATCGATGTGGTTTTCGGATATCCAATTATGGAAACCCGATACCGTTCTCATCGAAATCCAAAGTGTGTCTTTTAGGTCCAAGTTGTTTTAGAGTTTAAAACAATTCAATACAATTATCTATATACACACAGATAAATAATTCACAGATTCAAAATAGACAATCAACATTATCATCACAACAGATAATACATATTATCATTATCAAAGATAGTCCATATCATCATCACAATGCAACCAATGCATCCACATCACACAATATTACTAATCTCATAGTTGGGATTCAAACTATTTAAGGTAACCAATATCATCCTTTCATATATAAGCAATGATCTATAATCATACCATCTATAATTAATTTTAAATGAATTAGATTAATTACATCATCTCTAATTAATTTAAAGTGAATTAAATTAATTACTACATCAATATAAACCTTGCTTACATATCTATTAGTTAATTACAAATTAATTAATTAATTATCCTCTAGTTAATCACCTTCATTAATCACCCTTGATCAATTATTCTTAAATGACATTCTAGTAATTATCCTTTAATTGGTTGCACAAATTAATTACTCTAAACCAAATACAGTAATTAACCTTTAATTACTTCATTAATTAATTTACTATAATTAATTACATTAAACTTTAATTAATTGCAATTAATTAATTATCCTTAATCACTTATTGTTGATTAATTAATCTTAATTAATCAATCTTAATTAAATTATTAATTATATTAATTAATGATCCTTAATTATATTTAATTAATCATCTTATTTAAATTAATTACATTCATTAATTAATCTCAATTAAACCATAATTATTCATCACCTTTGATTAATCACATTTAGTAATTAACTACCCTTAATTACTTATCTAATTAATTACTCCTTAATTAATTTCTTTAATTAATCCCTTGATTAATTATACAAAGTAATTTAATCCAAATTACTTTCACAATTCCATCATTATCCACTAAGTACATCAAGTAATTTATCTTTAATTACTTTACTGAGTAATTATATTCCATTAATTACATTGAGTAATTGTTATCAAACCAACAAGTGATTAAAATTAATTAAACTTAATTAATTAATTAATTAAATCTAATCACAATAAACTCAATTAATTACATTAAGTAATTAATTCCTTAATTACTTTCATTTAGTAATTAAACTTATATAAATTTCACAATTGGTTATCATTTAATTAATTAATCTAATTAATTATTAAAAATTAATCATATTAATTAATTGTTAAATAATCCTTAGTTAATGACCTTCATTAACTATTAATCATTCTTTAATTACTTTTCTTAATTTACTTGTTATCTAATATCTAATTATAAGCTAATCTTGTTTATTAATTTATAAATTAAATAAATAATTCATTCTTTCATTAATCTCTAAGATAAATCATTTCTTTATTACAGACCCATTAATATTAAAGTGTATTTAGAACATTACATCTTAAATTCAAAATGATATTTATTTAAACATTAATCAAATTTAAATTCAATTTATAATCCTTTAAATAAATGTAAATAACCTTTATTACTTACATTTGAAACTTATATAAGATAAGCCTTTTAACTAATTTACTTAATTTTATTTAAAAATTAACTTTTTAGGTACATTACTATTATACTTGCAAATTCAAGTTATCAAACCATTTAACTTTCATTTATAAACTTTTTATAAAGAACTTATTCAAAAAGAATCAAGTTTAAATATTGGTTTTGAAAACAAATTTACCTTTAGCAAGCTGTTTAAATTTAAACTTATTTTGAAAACATTCAGAATTTTTAAAACTTACTCAAATATCCAGATTTGAATTCAAGATACTTGATTCCATTATTTATTTAAAACATTTGATTTAAAACTTGATTTAAACTTTGTTTTAAACCTTGATTTTAAACCTTTTTATTAAAACCCAAATTTCATTTTAAAACCTGAAGATTCAAAAGTCATTGAAAAAAAACTAAACTTAATCTTTGAATTCAAACTACTATTTTAAATTATATTCAGAAAATAAAATTCAAATTCTAGAAACTGTCAGGTTTCTCTTTTTTTTTTAAAAAAAAAAAACTGAAAAACCCACTTTCAAAATTTAAAAACCTTTAAGATTCATAACCATTTGAATCTATACCACATACTAGATTTAAATTTGTTTTAAATCTTATCATTACAACTTTTGAATTCATTCAAATTTGTTTTAAATTTAAATTTACAGGCAGATTACAGAAAAACTGTAACAACTTCATTAACCCGAGCCAAACAAACTTTGCTTCGAGTTATCAGGTTAAAAACTTTGAGCAAAACACAGCATCTACTCGGGGAAAACTCGAGACAATCCTCTCTACTTCCACCCAGAATACATCATAGACCAAAAGTGCATGGTGCACATGCACCGTGCCTTCGGCCAACTCCAGCCACCTCTGGTGGCCTCCACACATTCGAGACCTCCTTCACATGCAAACAAGATCAACAGAATCACCATCAAAACTCGAAATCGAATTCGAGTTCAAACCCCCAAATTTGGAATAGAAACAGGAACCCCAACTCAAACATGGAAATGGCCTCGACCTCGCATTTTCGACCATCTGAGCGACTGCATTTCCGGCCATGCTATCGTCAACTCATCCTCTTCCATTTCCCTAAGTTTGCCTACACTCGATCATCCAGAGAAGACGAACCAAACAAAACAATCAACCCAGTAGAAACTAGGGTTACAAACTTTAAAAATCAACCACCATCACCACAAAGTTCTGATCAACATCCTGGCATTTTTCCCCTAGCCTCTGTTCAATCCTCCACCTCTAGGAAGAAACTTGATCTCCAAAATCAAGTAGATTACCAGAAATCACAAATTTTCCACCTTCTGTTCGTCACCGAACTGCACCCTCATTTCTATTTAAAAATTGTGATTTAAGTGTTAAAAATCATGATTTTGTTTGTGTATCATAATACTGAATTTATAAAATATACAGTTTGAATTTTCACATATTTTAACATGCACTGATGTTTTTATACTTCCAATGAGCTTTCAAATTTAATTTAACTTAAACAAAATTTTAAAACCTTCTCTATGGCATAACAACAAATTTTATTTAAATTCTAAGTACTAACATCAATGAGTTCAAGAGAATATGAATTTTGAATCAAGTCTTGAACTTGAAAACTGGTAACAGAGATGACAATGGAACATATACACATATCTTCACATCCGTATATATAAAGAAATTCATCACATATATATATATTTATTCAACACACATTCATCCCAGATCTCAGCATGCAACCATAATAAATTTAAGATTTTAAAAATGTGATTTTACTCACTATATTAGAGAAGAAGGCAGAGCCTCAGATTTGATTTGAAAAGCTTGAAAACTATGAACTCTTTTGCTTTAAAACTTAAATGCTGAAATGCTTTATCAAACCAGAAATGCTTTTGCTCGAGTTAAAACTTTGTACTTGAAAAATGAAGTTGCTTGCAGTAAACAATTCCAGGTTGAAGAATGCAGATGCTTTTAGAAACAGATTTGCTTTTGAAATCCAGATTCTGAACCATGCAGGCTTAAAAAAGATTTGCTTCGTATGCTACAGATTTGCTTGCTTTGATTTCATGCATATGATTTTAGTGGAGGTGTTTTGAAAAAGGGTTTTCAGGGAGTAAATGGATTTGCATGTTACAGATTTACACGATCTTGAATATTTACAGGGAAATGATCAAATTTTGAAAATGGTTACAGGATTTATTGATGATTTCAGATTTTTGGTTTCAAAGGGAATGTGTGTTTTTCTTTCAAATTTGCTTTTGAAAAAGAGAATAGAAAAAAGAAGAAGATAATAAAACATAAGTATTTATAGGCTGAAATTTGATTTATTAAAATAGAAGAAAAAATAAAAATAAATAAAAGACACTTGTCTCAAATTTTAAAAATTGTCAATTTGTAATGTTTATTGACTAACACTTGTAACATGAAGCCTTAATATATTTACATTTGTCTTTAATGTTAACTAGTTATAATTAAATGTTAATTAGTTATTAAATTAATATGTTAATATAAGATAAATGTCGACCTATGTTTAATTAATTAGTTAATATATACTTATTTACATGTAGATAATTTTGAAATGAATAAATCCAATTATATTTATAAAATAAAGTTTATACAAATATTTTGAAATCAAAACAAATTAAAAATATTTATACTTTAAATTTTAAAGCTTTGAATTCAAGTTCAAATCAAGTTATATATATACATATATAACTACACAATTAAATTTTGAAAAACAATATCCCATCAATGCAAACAATGTTGTTAGCTTTTGGCATGATCCATGGATTAGTAATGGTCAAATTCTTTCCAACATTTGTGATCACTTTCAAATGACACAATCCGGTATCCACTTTCGTGCTAAAGTGAAGGACTTTCTGCATCTTAATCAAATTCAGTTGCCATATAACAGTAGTCAGGTGATTAGGCAACTGTGGAGAGAAATTCAGCAAAAAACATTTAATACAAATCAGGTTGACACTGTAACCTGGCTTAACAAGAATCATACAGTTGCGACAGTTTACAAGTATGTTAGTTCCAGTGTGTCTCTGCCTGCTACCAAATGGTTAGCTATTATTTGGTCAGCTGATTCTTGTCCTAAGGACAACTTAATGATGTGGAAAGTCATCAACCAAGCTTTAGTTACCAGAAGCTTGTTGAATAGTTATGGTATGACATGCTATGCTGAGTGTATTTTCTGTAATCAAAATGATGAAACTACTGAGCATCTGTTTTTTGCATGTCCTGCCCTTCAATTCTTGATGGATAAGATAAACTACATTATTGGTTTTAATCTTACATGTTCAATATCAAGAATACAATGGAGTTTAATCTATAAAGCAACAAAGTGGAGAAATGTGCAGGGCAGAGTTCTTGCAGTATGCTTGAAAGTGTGTATGTCAGTTATTTGGAGAGAGAGAAATGCCATAATCTTTGATAAAGTTAGAAGAAATGATGATCTGGTATGGGTAGAAGTTAGAAACAGAACTTATAGGCAACTTCAAAATAGTGCAAGTGTGTTTCATCAATCCCTGATTGATGCCTGGACTTGATTTTGCTGTTCTTTCTTGCATTTTCTTTGTATTTTCCTGTTTTTATTTCTCTTTTGTACTTTTTTTATTGTTCTTTGCAATAAAACTGGTAGGGGCCCAGTTAACCCCGCTGGCTATGCCAAAAAAAAAAAATTGAAAAACAATGATTTTTATTAAAAATATATTTTTTGAAAATAATGTATTATTATATTTTAAAAATAACAAAACTGATAACTATAAATAACTTATAAAAGAAATTGTTTTCTTTATTAATAAATTATTTATTTTATCCAACTATATCCAAATTAACCTTATTCTTAATTTTATTTAAATTTAAACTTGAGTTAAAACATACTTTAAACCATTTCAATATTTACCTTATGTATTTAAAATCATATATTTATTTATTATATACTTTTAAAAAGTTAATATCGAATAAATAAATTTAAAAAAATTAAATTTTTAACTCATCAATTTAAAACCATATTTTATTTGTTAAATAACCTTTTAAAAGTTAAACTTTAAAATTATACCAAATTTTACCAAATATATATTATTTAGAAAACAAGATTTATTTATTAAATTTAAACAAGGTTTATCTATTTACAATATATACATATTCTATATACATTACAAATATAAAACAATTTACTAGCTTTTAAAAGATTAAAATCTATCAATTAAATATTTATTCAATTGGATTATTAAATTAATTCCAATATTATTTACAAAAATTATCAAATCAATTTAATTTTTAATTCAGATTATTAAATTGATATTGCTTAAAATTTCGGGTCATCGCATTGAGTTTTTATTTCATGAGGCATATTGAGTATTGAGACATGTATGCTGTATTTGGTATTTGACTTATTTGATTTGTGAAGCAATTATGAAGATTTTGTTTTGAATAAGTTATTATTTTAGTTTCTTCTGTTTTTACCTATTTTGTCTTGTGAATCTTAGCCTCTGCTAGTTTCAGTTATGCCTACAACGCACCATGCCCGTTGTAACGAACATGATTTTTCGCGCTCGAAAATCGACATCCATACTTCAAATCGTATTCGAATGCTGTAGATTCAACCGTTCAAATCCGATTCGCCAGAGCTTATAACAACATTAAGTAAACAACACAGCGGAATAAAAAGAATAATACATTGATATACAACATCTGATACAATAGAATGCTACAATGAATATTAATATACATCAGAGTAATGATACAATAGAATAGCAGCGGGAAAGAAATAGATAACACTAGCAGCGGATAATCTCCATCTTCAAGCACCAATCCAGCAATAGCTCGAACTCCCCATAACGATGCACAAAGATAAGCAAGACTGGTGTGATCCAAAGACTGAACTAACTCCAGATAATCTACTACATCTAACTATCTGAAAAACCCAACTCTAGACTGCTCGTGTAGAAAATAATGAGCACCCAGAGTTTAGGAAAGGAACAATAAACTCCGGATCAGTCATGGGACTGGTGTGAGCAACAAAAACAGTTTATCTTTTAAACACAAACAACAAAAGATTTAAAGTAAATTCGCAATGCTTTTTGAAAATGAAACTACCATAAGACCTCCCGCCACACACACAATGCAAACGCAGACTTGGAGGAGATTTCTTCTTATGATAGTCAAACATGCTTAATACGCAGAAAATTTCTTTGATATTATTATTATAAGTGCACGGTGTAGAAAACATTTCGAAAGTAAAATATTAATCTTAGCCAACATACGACCATTATCGTATGCCTACTATAGCTACTATGTTCAATAGCAGGTTACCGCCACATTCCATAGCAGGTAATACAACTAAAACCGTACAAGGTTCGTATTGTTTCTTTGGATTTCCAACAAATGGTCAGGCCAAGGAACTTCCCATTGCCACATGGAAACGCCTCTGGATGGACGTCCCGAGAACCTAACCGGATCTCTGCCAACACAAGGCCGGGTTACCCCTAACTGGGTAACTACTGACACGAGTATGCCACCTCCCGGTTGTAACAACCTTTAACCGGGGCCCCAACATCAAATCAAAAAACAAGATATATATAGGTTTGTGATGTCCACATAAGTAAGTATCTGTGCTCCATACCATGATACCACTTCTATCCAGAAGGAGATGTACATACCCTAAAGGGGCGCTACCCCCTAATAACCTTACCGCATCTTTCCCGTTTTGACCATTCCGGGGTGTGAGGCTCGGCGAAGTCTCGTCCACAAAGCCACGCTTTGGTACAAAGCCATGCTTTGGGTCAACAAATGATCAAAGTAATGATCACAAAGATAAATGATCAAACAAATGATCATATCACAAATGATCAAACAATGATCATTACACAGCAACACTTAGCATGTCACAGTACCAAATTGGGAATATATCACTGATAACCTTCAACTACATAACCTCTGAGCTCGTACGTCTCAGAGAAGGGTGTTAAGCTAAAAGAATAAATTCTCCGCCGCCAACAGAAATGTATGTGAAAGAAATCTGCTTTATATCTCAAATTGTAATGTCAGACACACAATCCATACAAGTCTGTTCCGGGCTCGAACAGAACCGAAGGCACTTCCAAAGAAGTCCTTGCAATCCGGGTATTCACAATCCCGATCGGACTTCCCATCACTTAGGGAATCTCTTTACCGTAGCTACTCGGTGTAGAGACAATCGATAGGTTGTCCTATCGTTCTCACAAATACCCGGTCTTCACCACCGGTCTTCAAATGCTATCCATAACGACGTATCACATATTCGGAATGGGATATATGACACAAAGGTCCTCTCCTGGCTAAACCGAATAGTGAGCGCAATATTTAAAATATATGGATATGGGATTTCAATTAAGTCACAACTTAATAATTCAAAACTTTCTTTTCAAATGGTTTAATCCAATTACCATTTCAAATCTTTTAAACAAAAGATTTATCTCACAAAGATCAATTCATAGATTTCCAAAACAATTTCATTTCTATAGGATCAACCCATTAAATCTTTAAATTAAAGATTTAACTTATAGCTTTCAAATCGTTTTCATAACTTGGAAATTATCTTCTTTTCAAATTAGAGATCATTTTAACTCAAATTTGAAGTTCATTTCTTATGTGAAAGCTTTTATTAATTAAAAACAAACAGTTTTCGTTTCAGAAAAATCCAATTATATTTGCTCGTGTTAAAGCCCTTGAATTTAAATTCTAATTCTCAAAATCAATATATTTAAAATGGTTTAACTCATATATAACTGGTATAACATCTTTAATCTCTAATTTCAAATTATAGAATTCAATTTCTAATTTTGAATTCAAATTTAAATCATATTGTTTAAATTTCAAAACTTAATTAAAATAAATTTTAACTTGAAATTCCATTTCAAAAGCTTTTCGCATTTATTCTGATTCCATTACCAAAACATTTGAATTTAAATTTTTCAAATTCAAAACTATTTCAAATCTGCGACTTAATCAGTTTCCCCGTGAAATCCATATTGTGTGTGTATAAGCGTGGTCCAGGGTTTTAACACAATAGTGCAACATCATTCAATCATCACAGATCAAACACAGAAATATAGTCGATAAGCGATATAAAGTATAACGCTTATCTTCCATTCACAATTCACAGATAATATGCAGATGTAAATAAATGAATAAATCATACACGGCACAAACCACATAACCAAATATCACAGTTCAGACAGGACAATCAATTTCAAGGCATCACATATAATGCAATCATTCAAAAGTAAGACCAGGCATTTAACAATGATTTATAAGCAGGATTTCTTTTAATCCTAATTAATTCAATTTATTTTCAATTAAATTAATTACTTATGAATTAATTATCCAATTCTGATTTATTAATTACCAATCGTTTGATATAAATTTATTTATCAAACATTTTAATTAATTAAATTATTCTTAATCAATCATATTAATTAAATTGACTTTTGAACCAATTATATAATTAATTAACTTTTTAATTAATTATTTTAAGAAATTAAACCTTTATTACTTAGTTTATTAATTATTTATTCTTATTTAAATTACCTGAGTTAACTATTGATCACATATTAGTTAACTTTACATTAGTTATTTTAAAAACTCTTAGTTACAAATTAATTGAACTCTTCATTATCAATTAATTCATCTTCAATAACAAATTTATAAATCTTAATTTACTCAGTAAATTCTTGTTATCAAATTTATAAACATTCTTGATTACCTTGCAATATAATTCAATTAAATTATTTATCTTTTTATTTGAGAAATCTTTCTTTCATAACTATAAATAAATTTGTTACTAACTTACAACTAATATTAATTTAAATAAAAAAAATCAAAATATTAATTAAGACTAATACTTAACTGTTCAAGGTGATTAACTAAAATTTTCAAATATTTAAGCCAGTTGCAAACGATTCACAGACTAAATTTAATTAGGCTTATCATTTTGAAACAATACCCAAGAAAACCTTTTGTTCACTCGAGTTGAAACTCTAGTTCTTTCACCATTCTCCCCGGGATTCCCTTCTTCTTCCTATTTCCCACCTCTATTTTTTTTTTCTGAAGCAAAGTTTAAGTCTAAATGAAAAACATCAGGAAATCAATGCGCGTAACCCAACCCGAGTTTTCCCCCTGCTCACTCGAGTTAAACTTCGGGTTTACCTCCATTTTCCCCCGAGCCTTCTTCTCTCCCTCTCTCGTTCTTCTTCTTCTTGTTTTTTTTCCAGCAAGTTAAGTTTTAACTTAAGCAAAAGTTCAAGCATCAGGACACTCGAACACGAATACAAACCCGAAGCGATTCCCCATATCTCTCGAGAACGACTCGCGCCCATGGCTTCACCTCACTGACACGTATCACCACCGCCGTACACGTGCACGGCGGCATCTCCCTTCTCCGGCGAACACGAACGCCTCTGGCACATCACAAAATACTCGCATACTCGAAAACGAAGATCGAATTGCATACAGGAAGTTTGGATCGAATTTCTACAGTTCGACCGAGATTCAGAGCTCAACCCAAATCGACATAATCACCTCACTACCGCCCCTCGCTCCACCGGAGATGCCTAAAGTTCAACCACACCACGACAACATGATGAACTTCCACCCTCCTGACCCTCGTGACACTCGATCACGTGTAGGCGACGTACGAGCCTTGTTACAAATACTGACCAAAAACTCTACTAAAACCCTACTTTTATCTCATATTCAAAACTCACGCAATAGAAAAATTATCGCATATTTTTCTTGAGATCAATGATGTACATACTATCATCATACCAAATTTGAATCTTTTAAATTGATCAAAGTGTCTCAAATTTGTAAAAATGTAATTCTTGTTTAAATTCAAACAGCTCTTCAAATACTAACTTAAAAATCCTAATTTTTGTTTTAAAAATCACGACTTGCAGTATGAATTCAAGATATAATCTCGAATTGATATTTTACAACAATCGATTTTTTTTAATCAAATTTTTACTTGCTTACCTGTAGAATCAAGTTACGGTATGTATTTTACAATCAGGGTTTAAATCAGCTTTTAGAAATCTTAATTAAGATTTAAACATCTTGTCTAACTGAAAACTTAAACTTTTCAATGATAAGTTAAAGCAGATTTAAGTTTGAATGAATATCAATCCCTGTATAATAGTGACAACCAATATACAGAGTAATCTATATACACAGAATGATATCCAAAGTCCAAACAGATAAAATATCATATCATAAATGAATCACCTCTACTGATTTAATTAAACTCAAAAATTTTAAACTTGATGTTTACTCATCTGACAAATGAAGAACAAAGAAAGGTAGAGAAGTAAGCTCGATTTGTTTTCCTGGAAACTGATGTATTGAAGCTAAACTTTGATCGTTTTGATCTTCTTTTCTTGCTTTTCAAGTTCATTGTTATTGATCAAGTGCTGAGCTTAGTTTCAAGCTGTAAGATAATATTTTCTTTGTATTTTTTTTTCTTAGCTTTTGAATGTCGAATTAATGAAACAAGGATGATATTATAAAAGAAAGTGTACAGGGGAGTGTTATCTTATCTTGTACAATCCATCAGACCAGATTTCTTTTTTATTTATTGTTTGCTCATTATGCAAATCTCGGCTGAGAGATTTCGTGGTGGCTGATATGTTATCAAGTGGTTCTGAGAGGATGGGCTGAGATACTTGTATTAAATGCTTAAGTACATATTACTTTGTTTGCCTTGCTTTTGCTTTTACATACTTATTATATTTGCATATGCTTTCATTAGCTCGGCTGAGAGATGATATGTTGGTGGCTAATGTACTTGTATTATTTAATTTTATTATTTCCTTGTTTTGGTGTGGCTGATATGCAATTTGAATAGATGGCATTTAATGCCTTGGTACTCTATGTCTTCATTCTAACCTTGATTATACATAGATGTTTTTATATTTATCTTTGTTTATGTTGATAGCTTCTTGCCTGCATACTCAATTCTTTTGTTTCATACTTGAATGTATTTGCTCTTTCTCTCTTAAGTTATCGTTTTAAAGTTGTTATATTTATTTTTATTATATCAGCTTGTATATTTATTTCTATTATTACATGACTACTTATTTTTATTTATTTTCAAAACCATTTATTTAAGATTTTATTTCAAATCCAATATATACATATATATTCACATATATACGAATTTTCAAATTCATATGACTTAACATATTTTCTATAATAATCGGGGAACTCGCTGCCATTTATAATCAGTTTTACAAATTTTATTCAAAAATTCATTTAAATTATCAATTTAAATTCATAAAAATTTGGGGTCGTTACAAACTTCCCCCCTTAAAAGGAATTTCGTCCCCGAAATTCGCCAGAGAGAGATAACGAAGATAGATGAAAGATAGAGAAACAATTTCAATATTTTTTTCAGTTTAAAACTAAAGTATATCTATCAACCATATCAACCAAAGCAACCAATTCATCCAAACAAACAATCTTGGCCAAATTGGAGTTTATGTCCCATATTAATATATCGAATTTCCTTCCTGGATCTACCAGGATCTATCAAAGAATTGAGAAGAGACGCTGAACAAAAGAGATTGATAGAGATAAGATTGTGTCCACTGCTGCAAGAAATTGACCATTTATAGTGATACTTCCCTGTCCCCTATCGCGTCCTCTTCTCGCACTCATATCTACTATCGGTGGAGAGTAAGAGAATTTACTCAGGCATACGGATGGATATCTTAGGGATATACTCATTCTAGGGATACTTTACCCTATCTCTAATGAGCTACTTAATGTGTTATACTCCTGAGCTAAAGTTTAACCTTAGCTCTGATACCACGTTGTAACGAACAGGATTTTTCACGCTCGAAAATCGACATCCATACTTCAAATCGTATTCGAATGCCGTAGATTCAACCGTTCAAATCCGATTCGCCGGAGCTTATAACAACATTAAGTAAACAACACAGCGGAATAAAAAGAATAATACATTGATATACAACATCTGATGCAACAGAATGCTACAATGAATATCAATATACATCAGAGTAATGATACAATAGAATAGCAGCGGGAAAGAAATAGATAACACTAGCAGCGGATAATCTCCATCTTCAAGCACCAATCCAGCAATAGCTCGAACTCCCCATAATGATGCACAAAGATAAGCAAGACTGGTGTGATCCAAAGACTGAACTAACTCTAGATAATCTACTACATCTAACTATCTGAAAAACCCAACTCTAGACTGCTCGTGTAGAAAATAATGAGCACCCAGAGTTTAGGAAAGGAACAATAAACTCCGGATCAGTCATGGGACTGGTGTGAGCAACAAAAACAGTTTATCTTTTAAACACAAACAACAAAAGATTTAAAGTAAATTCGCAATGCTTTTTGAAAATGAAACTACCATAAGACCTCCCGCCACACACACAATGCAAACGCAGACTTGGAGGAGATTTCTTCTTATGATAGTCAAACATGCTTAATACGCAGAAAATTTCTTTGATATTATTATTATAAGTGCATGGTGCAGAAAACATTTCGAAAGTAGAATATTAATCTTAGCCAACATACGACCATTATCGTATGCCTACTATAGCTACTATGTTCAATAGCAGGTTACCGCCACATTCCATAGCAGGTAATACAACTAAAACCGTACAAGGTTCGTATTGTTTCTTTGGATTTCCAACAAATGGTCAGGCCAAAGAACTTCCCATTGCCACATGGAAACGCCTCTGGATGGACGTCCCGAGAACCTAACCGGATCTCTGCCAACACAAGGCCGAGTTACCCCTAACTGGGTAACTACTGACATGAGTATGCCACCTCCCGGTTGTAACAACCTTTAACCGGGGCCCCAACATCAAATCACAAAACAAGATATATATAGGTTTGTGATGTCCACATAAGTAAGTATCTGGGCTCCATACCATGACACCACTTCTATCCAGAAGGAGATGTACATACCCTAAAGGGGCGCTACCCCCTAATAACCTTGCCGCATCTTTCCTGTTTTGACCATTCCGGGGTGTGAGGCTCGACGAAGTCTCGTCCACAAAGCCATGCTTTGGGTCAACAAATGATCAAAGTAATGATCACAAAGATAAATGATCAAACAAATGATCATATCAAAAAACGATCAAACAATGATCATTACACAGCAACACTTAGCATGTCACATTACCAAATTGGGAATATATCGCTGATAACCTTCAACTACATAACCTCTGAGCTCGTACGTCTCAGAGAAGGGTGTTAAGCTAAAAGAATAAATTCTCCGCCACCAACAGAAATGTATTTGAAAGAAATCTGCTTTATATCTCAAATTGTAATGTCAGACACACAATCCATACAAGTCTGTTCCGGGCTCGAACAGAACCGAAGGCACTTCCAAAGAAGTCCATGCAATCCGGGTATTCACAATCCCGATCGGACTTCCCATCACTTAGAGAATCTCTATACCGTAGCTACTCGGTATAGAGACAATCGATAGGTTGTCCTATCGTTCTCACAAATACCCGGTCTTCACCACCGGTCTTCAAATGCTATCCATAACGACGTATCACATATTCGGAATGGGATATATGACACAAAGGTCCTCTCCCGGCTAAACCGAATAGTGAGCGCAATATTTAAAATATATGGATATGGGATTTCAATTAAGTCACAACTTAATAATTCAAAACTTTCTTTTCAAATGGTTAAATCCAATTACCATTTCAAATCTTTTAAACAAAAGATTTATCTCACAAAGATCAATTCATAGATTTCCAAAACAATTTCATTTCTATAGGATCAACCCATTAAATCTTTAAATTAAAGATTTAACTTATAGCTTTCAAATCGTTTTCATAACTTGGAAATTATCTTCTTTTCAAATTAGAGATCATTTTAACTCAAATTTGAAGTTCATTTCTTATGTGAAAGCTTTTATTAATTGAAAACAAACAGTTTTCGTTTCAGAAAAATCCAATTATATTTGCTCGCGTTAAAGCCCTTGAATTTAAATTCTAATTCTCAAAATCAATATATTTAAAATGGTTTAACTCATATATAACTGGTATAACATCTTTAATCTCTAATTTCAAATTATAGAATTCAATTTCTAATTTTGAATTCAAATTTAAATCATATTGTTTAAATTTCAAAACTTAATTAAAATAAATTTTAACTTGAAATTCCATTTCAAAAGCTTTTCACATTTATTCTGATTCCATTACCAAAACATTTGAATTTAAATTTTTCAAATTCAAAACTATTTCAAATCTGCGACAATCAATTTCCCCGTGAAATCCATATTGTGTGTGTATAAGTGTGGTCCAGGGTTTTAACACAATAGTGCAACATCATTCAATCATCACAGATCAAACACAGAAATATAGTCGATAAGCGTTATGAAGTATAACGCTTATCTTCCATTCACAATTCACAGATAATATGCAGATGTAAATAAATGAATAAATCATACACGGCACAAACCACATAACCAAATATCACAGTTCAGACAGGACAAACAATTTCAAAGCATCACATATAATGCAATCATTCATAAGTAAGACCAGGCATTTAACAATGATTTATAAGCAGGATTTCTTTTAATCCTAATTAATTCAATTTATTTTCAATTAAATTAATTACTTATGAATTAATTATCCAATTCTGATTTATTAATTACTAATCGTTTGATATAAATTTATTTATCAAACATTTTAATTAATTAAATTATTCTTAATCAATCATATTAATTAAATTGACTTTTGAACCAATTATATAATTAATTAACTTTTTAATTAATTATTTTAAGAAATTAAACCTTTATTACTTAGTTTATTAATTATTTATTCTTATGTAAATTACCTGAGTTAACTATTGATCACATATTAGTTAACTTTACATTAGTTACTTTAAAAACTCTTAGTTACAAATTAATTGAACTCTTCATTATCAATTAATTCATCTTCAATAACAAATTTATAAATCTCAATTTACTCAGTAAATTCTTGTTATCAAATTTATGAACATTCTTGATTACCTTGCAATATAATAATTAAATTATTTATCTTTTTATTTGAGAAATCTTTCTTTCATAACTATAGATAAATTTGTTACTAACTTACAAATAATATTAATTTAAAGAAAAAAATCAAAATATTAATTAATACTAATACTTAACTGTTCAAGGTGATTAACTAAAATTTTCAAATATTTAAACCAGTTGCAAACGATTCACAGACTAAATTTAATTAGGCTTATCATTTTGAAACAATACCCGAGAAAACCTTTTGTTCACTCGAGTTGAAACTCGAGTTCTTTCACCATTCTCCCCGAGATTCCCTTCTTCTTCCTATTTCCCACCTCTTTTTTTTTTCTGAAGCTAAGTTTAAGTCTAAATGAAAAACATCAGGAAATCAATGCGCGTAACCCAACCCGAGTTTTCCCCCTACTCACTCGAGTTGAACTTCGGGTTTACCTCCATTTTCCCCCGAGCCTTCTTCTCTCCCTCTCTCGTCCTTCTTTTTTTTTGTCAGCAAGTTAAGTTTTAAGTTAAGCAAAAGTTCAAGCATCAGGACACTCGAACACGAATACAAACCCGAAGCAATTCCCCATATCTCTCGAGAACGACTCGCGCCCATGGCTTCACCTCACTAACACGTATCACCGTCGTCGTACACGTGCACGGCGGCATCTCCCTTCTCCGGCGAACAAGAACGTCTCTGGCACATCACAAAATACTCGCATACTCGAAAACGAAGATCGAATTGCATACAGGAAGTTTGGATCGAATTTCAACAGTTCGACCGAGATTCAGAGCTCAACCCAAATCGACATAATCACCTCACTACCACCCCTCGCTCCACCGGAGATGCCTAAAGTTCAACCACACCACGACAACACGACGAACTTCCACCCTCCTGACCCTTGCGACACTCGATCACGTGTAGGCGACGTACGAGCCTTGTTACAAATACTGACCAAAAACTCTACTAAAACCCTACTTTGATCTCATATTCAAAACTCACGCAATAGAAAAATTATCGCATATTTTTCTTGAGATCACTGATGTACATACTATCATCATACCAAATTTCAATCTTTTAAATTGATTAAAGTGTCTCAAATTTGTAAAAATGTAATTCTTGTTTAAATTCAACCAGCTCTTCAAATACTAACTTAAAAATCCTAATTTTTGTTTTAAAAATCACGACTTGCAGTATGAATTCAAGATATAATCTCGAATTGATATTTTACAACAATCGATTTTTTTTTTAATCAAATTTTTACTTGCTTACCTGTAGAATGAAGTTACAGTGTGTATTTTACAATCAGGGTTTAAATCAGCTTTTAGAAATCTTAATTAAGATTTAAACATCTTTTCTAACTGAAAACTTAAAGTTTTCAATGATCAGTTAAAGCAGATTTAAGTTTGAATGAATATCAATCCCTGTATAACAGTGACAACCAATATACAGAGTAATCTATATGCACAGAATGATATCCAAAGTCCAAACAGATACAATATCATATCATAAATGAATCACCTCTACTGATTTAATTAAACTCAAAAATTGTAAACTTGATGTTTACTCACCTGACAAATGAAGAACAAAGAAAGGCAGAGAAGTAAGCTTGATTTGTTTTCCTGGAAACTGATGTGTTGAAGCTAAACTTTGATCGTTTTGATCTTCTTTTCTTGCTTTTCAAGTTCATTGTTATTGATCAAGTGCTGAGCTTAGTTTCAAGTTGTAAGATAATATTTTCTTTATATTTTTTTTTCTTAGCTTTTGAATGTCGAATTAATGAAACAAGGCTGATATTATAAAAGAAAGTGTACAGGGGAGTGTTATCTTATCTTGTACAATCCATCAGACCAGATTTCTTTTTTTTTTATTGTTTGCTCATTATGCAAATCTCGGCTGAGAGATTTCGTGGTGGCTGATATGTTATCAAGTGGTTCTGAGAGGATGGGCTGAGATACTTGTATTAAATGCTTAAGTACATATTACTTTGTTTGCCTTGCTTTTGCTTTTACATACTTATTATATTTGCATATGCTTTCATTAGCTCGGCTGAGAGATGATATGTTGGTGGCTAATGTACTTGTATTATTTAATTTTATTATTTCCTTGTTTTGGTGTGGCTGATATGCAATTTGAATAGATGGCATTTAATGCCTTGGTACTCTTTGTCTTCATTCTAACCTTGATTATACATAGATGTTTTTATATTTAGCTTTGTTTATGTTGATAGCTTCTTGCCTGCATACTCAATTCTTTTGTTTCATACTTGAATGTATTTGCTCTTTCTCTCTTAAGTTATCATTTTAAAGTTGTTATATTTATTTTTATTATATCAGCTTGTATATTTATTTCTATTCTTACATGACTACTTATTTTTATTTATTTTCAAAACCATTTATTTAAGATTTTATTTCAAATCCAATATATACATATATATTCACATATATACGAATTTTCAAATTCATGTGACTTAACATATTTTCTATAATAATCAGGGAACTCGCTGCCATTTATAATCAGTTTTACAAATTTTATTCAAAAATTCATTTAAATTATCAATTTAAATTCATAAAAATTCAGGGTCATTACACCCTTTAATATGTCCTTTGGGCATATTAAGCGATGTGGGGGTGTTTCAATATAATAAAATAGCTTTGAAAAGAAAAATAATTTGAATATTTAAAAAGATAGATTTTAAACAGTGTATATTAAAATAATTTATTTCCAACTCAAATTGTCACCTTCACTTTAACCAATCTGGACCTAAGCCCAAATTCCAATCAACTGGTTCAATTTCAGTTATTTCGTTTCAAATCATTTTCAATCTCATTTCAATTCAAATTAAATAAACTTCAATTCAATTTCAAACAATTTCAATTTCAGTTGCAATTCAAATCAATTTTAATTTCAGTTTCAAATTAATTCAATTTTGATTTCAATTCCAATTAGTTTCAATTCCAATTTGAATTAATTTCAATTCAGTTCTGAATTTCAAAGCATTTCAAATTATATAAATTCGAGTTCAATTTCAAAATATTGATTTAGATGACTTAATTCACAATAAAATTCAATTTTCAAATTTTGTTTCAAATCTTATAAATACATCCCATTCTCAAGTCCAAATTTATATACCCAGAAATATTTCTTTTACTTAGCAATAATCTAATGTTTGAATGAAAGTTCAAATTTTTTTTAGAAAAAATTCGCGTGTTTCGATTTTGACTTAAAATCTCAAATTTCATCTTTAAACGATTTCATTTAACAAATTCTCATTCCAACATTTTGAAGTCAATTTCAAAAATAATTTTATTTACAAAAATTCGATTTTTACTTCTTTAAATCAACTCGTTTAAAAAAAATTCGAATCAAAATTATAATCATTTAATCTAACCAAATGCAGTGTCTGTATATAATTTTCTATCTTATGGCCAAGTGAATCAATTATTTGTATTTTAATTTAAGGGATGGATATGAATCATTTCAATCCAAAATAAATGTCATAGCTATGTACAATTTCAGCCTATTTGTTAATTTATTCGAAATAATTCGATTTATAGTTTTATATACTGTAAATAATATGCAGGATGATAACAGAATATACCAAAATAAATAAGTGTTCGATTCATCCAAAATAACAATCAATAACATCCATTGTAACAACCTGTAATTTTCGATAATTAAAATTATTAAATTAGATAAGATTTTGAAATTTAATGTTGGGAGAATTGAAATTTATGATTATTTATAAGGAGAATAACTAGAATATGATTTAATAAGGTCGTTGAATGTTATTGACAACTATATTAATGCAATTTCAATCAATTGAAATTATTGTGAAGTTAATTTGGGTATAATTATAAATAAGGATTTAAAATTGGTAATAAATGAATTAAGGAAATTGAAATATTATAATTGAAATGGTAAAAGATAATAACTGTAAAATATGGATGTAATAAAATGTAACCAATGTTAATTATATCTATGAGGTGATAGTTGGTTTAATAATAAGAGTGGAAATCAAAACAAAAGAATTTATTTGGATTTAAATTGTAGTTAACTAGGATTTTATTGCAGTGTAATTAAACATTGAATTTAATGAAATATTTAATAGCAAATTTAACATAGAAAATTTATTTTGATAGATTATAAATTTCTAATTAATCTAGAATGATGAAATTGTTAACTATTAAATGTGAATTTAAGGTAATTAAGCCAATTTAATAATAATTTATTTAATTTAATGTGAAGATTAGCCATTTTGGCCACTGTCTCAGATTTTGACTAATCTAGTTTTATCGGGTCCGTAACAATGAATTATTATAGGATTTCAAGTTTCGCAGCGATCGGACTAGTCGTTTGGTTGTGCGACTTGAAACGCGTAGAAAATCAATTAATATAATTTAAATGAATATAATTTGATTTTGGAAGCTAACTTTTGTATACTTTTGAATTTCGGTTTGAAACTAGTTCCGTTGAGTTTAAAAATATCAAAAATATATATTTCGATATATTGGATGACCCGATTTCATTTCGAGAACAAAAAGGGCTTTTCGGCTCGTTATAATTGTTCTAACCAATTCGATCTGTCCATTCATTTGTTATCTATCTTGGTCCATATAAATAGATTTTGTTTCTAACCCTAGCAGTCGCTATTTTTCGATTTCTGTAGGTACTGTCATCTTCAATCTATATGCTTCTTCCTCCTTTCCAGTGGCCGCAATTCCAAAAGCCAAATTTCAAATTCAAATTAAAATTCAAACACCTTAAACCATAGCAAATTATTTATCTTTGTAAAGATCTCGAAGAGCGCAATCTACCGCAGCAATTCATTTTTCGATTTGATGCATCGTTTGACCAGAAAAACGATGAAGAACCTCGGCCGTCCATTTCTATAGTTTCCGATCCAACGGTGGATCGTCGATTTTATGACGGTCAGAGGGTGTGGGCTTGTAAAGGTCATCGAGTAGTGTGAATCGGCATGGTCTGTTTGGGTTGCAGGCTGTCTAAATCACCACGATTGGCTATAGAAGGTGCAGTTGCGGCAGCGTTCTCGATGGTGCAAGAGGTGATCGCGAGCGGTGGCATGGTAGGCGAGTGGTCAACCGAAGGTGTGGGTGTCGATGCAGGCTCTGATAATGGTGGCGTCGCTCCTGGAGGTGTGTAGCAGAAGCAGGATGGTGGTGGCTGTGGATGTGTAGCGTGCGTTCTGATGCTAGGGTTCGGGGTAAAGTAAATTACGGTATTGCCATTTTATATTTTTTATTTTAATTTAAATTTTAAAACGTTCTAACTTATATAACTTTCTCTTACGAGCTCGGATTCACATGGGGTTTTCTGCGTTGCGATCGTATCCAAAATCTGGGCATTGTGGAACTAGTTTGGTTGGGTTTTGAGATTGTTATTTGGTTTCTTAGTCGACGATGAATCAAAGGTGAGTGTTTTAACCCACTCACAAATACTAATCCATATTATATTAGTTAAATTAAATTATGATGTGATTAGAAATTTATTGATTTCTATTTGGTATATTTAAATTGTCTTCAAATTTAATTTGAATTTATATTTAATTTAATTGCCATTTAAATTAGTATTGAAATTTAATCGTCGGCTAAATACCTAATAATGATAACCAGTTTATTTTTTATGATTTATGTGTTGATTTGAATGATGATTGTGATGGATGTTTAATTATTGATATTTGAATGATGGGACATTATATTTATTTTATATGTTATCACACTGCAAGTTCCCTAGTTATCGTTAGGAAAGTCACTATGGGTTGAAATGATACATATCCGAATGGTCTTATAGATTAGGAAAAAATCGTTACGTGATGTGCACGTAAATGTGCATATATTTACATCCATATTTTATCTATTTTTATTTAAATAAATGTCATATTTGGGCATTTTAACATGTTTAAACCAAATTTTAATTATGGTCAAATCATAATATATTCATCTTCATTCGGGGGCAAAATGGTCATTTTTGTGCATGTGTCAATTTGAGAATTTTTACTTCGATATTTCTCATAATTTTTATAGGAATTTGGATGCATATGGAAGAGGGTTTCATAAAGATATGTGCATGCAAAAGGAAATACAAAGGAGTAAAGAGGAAATAATTCAAGATCATGATAGTGGAAGACCCCACCCACTTACCTAAATCTACAATTAGAAGCTAATGGACAACTAAGTGGAGGTTAAAGCTTCATGCACATTTAATGATTAGTGGCTAATGATTACTTGGGGACAACACTTCCTAAAGGGGATTTTGGGAAGCACCCTAAAAATTGAATTAGGGTTTTATGGATGTATAAATGGCCCTTTTATGTACATGTAATTATCTTCTTCTCTTTGAAATTAAAAACGAAAGTAGTAAGCTCTATGTTTTATGAAATAAAAATGGTTTTTTAGCTTCTTTCTCTTCTCTTTTCTACTTGTTTTTCTTTACTTTTACGCTCATTTTTATTCTTATACTCTCTTTCATTTCATGTTCACGGTTTAGATTTACATTTATGCACTAGTTTAGTTCATTTTCTTCTAGTAGTTAATTTTCTTTCTCTTTGTTTATCCTCTACTTTATTTTATTTTCAATGTCGAAATCTCCATATGTTCAAATGATAACACATATGAGAGGCTAAACCCCTACAATTTAGGGGTAATGAAGCTTTCTTTTATCATGTAGATTCAACATAAATTTTTATGTACAATATCTTTTGTGCTTTATGAGAATATGGATGTTTATGTTTATTTGTGTTTTATGTTGAATTTGATAATCAAATTTGTTCATAAAAAATAGGGTATGCTTATCTCATTAACTCAAATTGCCTCTTCATCTTCATATGATCATGGCAATGAAGTGAAGTTTTAATCAAAATTTGATGATCTATGTTACTAATTAATAATAAATAGTTCATGCTTAAACTAGATTTTGGTTTCATTTTCTATATCATGTTTCATGAAATTTGAAAAGTAGGACTAGAGTTGTATTATAGTTTGATGTTTTGATTTGTGTTAATTAATAACTCAAATAGGCCATGATTATGATAAATACATCACTAATCTTACTTAGATAAAAGAGAGATCATCATTTAATTTTATGTTGATTTATGTGAAAAATATAAGAAAGTGGATTTGCCTATAAATTGAATTTTAATCACATAGTTTTTAATCTCAACATTTGCTTAGCTTTCTAGTTTTCAAAACAACCTCCACTTTTGGTTTAATTTGACTGATTAGAAAATTTTAAAACTCTAGCGGATCGACCCGTACTCGCCATGTACTAACTTTTATATGCCGTACGCTTGTGGTATAAATTTTATTATAAATTTTCCGACGGTTTTCTAATTCGATAGAAACTCCGTCGTTAAATAAGTTTTTGGCACAGTTGCCGGGGAGTTGCTTTGATTTTATTTTTATATTCTTCGAATTAGTTTGTTCAATTTTTGTTTGTTTTTGTTTTACGTATGCGCATTAAAAAAATTGTGTTTGTGTGATTTTTGTTTGCATTTGTTTGTGTGCATGTTGTTCTAGTTGTTTTGTTTGTTTGCATTTGTTTTATTTTTATTTTTCATTTGCATTTCTACCTTTAGAAAAAAATTCTCAATTTCATTTGAAAAAGGATTTTTTTATTTCACATACATTTTTACTTTTTATATTAGCAATTACAATTTTCGATTACATTTACATTTGATTTTGCATTTGCATCTGCCTCTTCTTGTATTTCTGCCACAATCGAAAATTTCCCCTCTATACATCATCAACCACATCACCAAAATCCACTAGCTTCGAACTGCTGTTAGCCTCGATAAAATTCTCCCTCAAAACTTCACCTCAAAACTGCTGACCACCTCATTGTACGACTGAAATCACCACCACAACTTCTTCCTTCACTATTGTAACAATCATTTGCACACGATACACACCACCTCATTGAACATACCTCTTCATACATACATCCACTACCAACTTACATCACCATTACAACCACCTATACCACAATCATCCCTTCACCACAACATACAAACCACCATACAACATCATCTACATTTCTGCCAAACAACCCCGAGTACTGCTAACATCACTGCAACACCCTCTACCGCTACTGCTATGTTGTAACCATTGCAGCATACATCGATATCTACAAGAGCATATCAACCAACCCACATATCAACCAACACATCAATACCACTTACCACTTACATCGATACCACTTCAAACTTTAAGCCACTGCATATTCTTCACCACTATCAAAAGAAACTTCACAACACCTCCTCATACAACTACTGCAACCCTTCACAACAATTCCTAACGGTTGCTACCATTACCTACTCCTTCATTATCAACTACCCAAAAACCATCACAATTCCAAACATTTGCCTACCATTGCATACAAAAAGCTACTACCACACTGTCGGGCAACCATCCAGCTATAAGTTCATCTTCCTACAACCAATCATACAAACCATTCACTACTCACCTGACCATAACAGCATCTCTGACCATAAGCATGCTTCTACCATCATCATTGCATACAAATTAACCCATATTCCCTGATATACTTGTTGTCCTTCATCCACAGCCACAACTCCAACAACTGTAAAAACAACTTCTCTTCAAAACATTACCCTCTTTACATCTCCATACTTCTATAACAAAACTGCAACGCGTTCCTTCTGTCTTCACTGTCAACATCCCCCTTCCTTCTTCGTCCTCTGTGAATTTTCTCCTCTTTCACAACTCCAACCATTTCATTACACACTGCCTTCAGGGCCTACGCCAAACTCACCTCACCTCTTCATCAAATAGTCCCTGTAATTCACAAACAATCCACCAACCACATTCAACCGCGAGCATGCAACTCAACCTTCCTTATCACCTTCTTTCGCCTCACCAACTCGTGATAAATCACCAGAATCCCAAAACATTCATGAATAGAGTGCTCTTTTCAATTTCGTTTAATAATTTTTTTTGAAGAAAGGAGATAAGTTTCTGGCATATGATTTATTAGTTTAAACGAGGAAAAGAACAGTTCTTTGTTTTGATATTAGGAGTAATTGGGTCGGGTTGTGAATTGGATATATATATCCTTTTTCTTCTTTTCAATTTGTTAAGCTTTAACCTTTTCTTTTCCTAAAAGATGGTAAGAGAATTTTTTTGATTTTCATTTGCTCTGTCTTAGTTCTTTTATATAGAAAAAAACAAAATGTGTTTAGTTTAAGTTGTTTTGTTTTTAATTTGTTTTAGTTTCGTCATTGATATATAAAAACAATTGTATATATTTTATGTTTAATTTCTTTTTAGGTTCTTAAAGCAGATAAGATCAAGAACAATTTCCTTCTTTGCCTTGCTAAAAAATCATCGCTAAAAAACAAATAAATAAATTTTCCTAATAATCTGCACGCTCTGTTATCGTGTCCTTTTCTCTATCAACTGCATTGTTGGTTGCTTGCATATGCATTTATATTTAAAAAAATCAAAATCCAAAAGCAAAACAAACTTAATTTTAGTTGCATTGTAGATTCACGTTTAATTTTTGTTTTGCATCAATTTCATCTTATTTTCTTTTCTAAGGGCAATACCCTAATTCACATAAGGTGTGGGATTTCACCACACTTTCTTTAGCCTACAAATCGCATTTTATTGTAGAATTTGACTAATAGTAATTGTTAGACTTAAGGGTGTCACGGGCTCGTCGAGGGCTTAATTGTATCTTCACAATTGTTTTCTTTCAACAGTTTTATTTCTTGGTGTCTAAGCTACTATATAGTAATAACCATTTATAAATATTACGGTGATTCGTACATATTATAAAGGTTGTTCCTCTGAAGGTACTTAAACCTTCGGTTGCATTGCTATGGTGACTTGTGGTGTACCGATAACCCCTACTTGTTACCTGACTGAGAAATATTTTTGTTGATTTAAGACAAAGTGTGGTTATACAATTTTAGGTTAGGAGCTACTAAGGACAGAAAACTATAATTAAGTCCTTTGCATTCATTTAGTTGCATTAGTTCATGCATATTTAAAAAAGAAAAAAAAATCCAAATTTCGAAATTAAAAAAATTGTAAATTTTACTTAATTTAGTTTTTAATACGGAAAAAAAAATCCTTTTTCCTTTCCTTTGATAATTTTTAATCAAAAAATATATATTAAATCTTTTCAGAACTAAGAAAATTTAAAATTCAAAAAAAATCAAATTCCTATTTTTAAAAAACAAAAAAAAAAAATCCTTTTGGTAAATATTTGAAAACTTAAAAAAAATACAAAAAATATAAAAAAATTAGAAAAGCCAAAAACTGAACAAAAATCAAACTTCACTTTTGAAAATAAATTTCACTTGGTATATAGTTTTCTTTCTTTGAAAAAAACCAAAGAAATTTTTCGCTTTGTTTTTCAAATCTTGTTTCAGTCTCTAAACTTGTTTCTAACTTCTTTCTCTTCTCGACTTTCAATTGTGCATGAGTACTTGGACTCGTGACACAACAACAATCATTGTTCATGCAACTAAACAACTAATCGTTTAACTCGAATAGACGATCCTCCCGAAACGGCGAACGAGAACGCCCCTCGAACTCGTATGGATAGAATCTTTCCCGATAGA
Organism: Allium cepa; assembly: GCA_030765085.1. Taxonomy (NCBI): domain Eukaryota; kingdom Viridiplantae; phylum Streptophyta; class Magnoliopsida; order Asparagales; family Amaryllidaceae; genus Allium; species Allium cepa. The sequence continues at coordinate 620,597,656 of CM060938.1, read as the reverse complement.
GTTTCTATTCCATCTTGCATCACATTACCTGCCCTTACGGGTATCCATTTCGAAATTCACTCGAACCATATTGCCACGATTCCAAAATTTGGCAATTTCGAGCACGATGACCCTTACATTTTCTTGGCTAAATTCGGACAAGTTTGCGCAACCATTAAACTCCAACAACTTTCCGATGACGGAATCAAACTTAGATTAATCCCATTTTCTCTTACGAATTACACTGAAAAATGGTTGTACAACTTACCATTGAACTCGATTAAAACTTGGGAAGGATTCGTAAAATCTTTCTTGAAAACGTTCTACCCCTTGGAAAAAAATGAGTAGAACCCAAAACGAAATTGAAAATTTTCAGCAATTCAAGGGAGAACCATTCGGAAAATATTTTAAAAGATTCAAAGAGCTTTTGATAAAATGTCCACACCATAACTTCGAAAAACGGACGATTTGCCAAATCTTATACGATGGACTCGAAAACAACTCACGAACCATGCTCGAATTAATGTGCCAATGCAACTTTCTTGCCTAACATCACGACGATGATTGGCCATTTCCCGAAAACCTCGCCGAAAAATCATCCCAATGGGAGCGTTCGAACGAAAAATCAATGTACTCACGATCGAGTGCACACTCGATAGGATCTTCTTTTGCTTTGGAAGCTAAGATCGACGCAATGATTAAAAAATTTGATAACGTTTTCTCATCAAATCAAATAAACCAAGATTCCCAACGGATGTGTTGTAAATGCAATGATCTTAATCATATAGACGATCAGTGTCCCAATTCCGTCGAACAAATCAATGCTTTCAATAAAGCAAAAAATGACCTGTTTCCTCCAACGTACAATCCTGGTTGGAGAAATCATCTGAATTTTGCTTGGAACCAAAACAATCCCAACACGAATACAGTTCATCCCAATTTTCAAGCATTTTCGAATAATGCTTTGAATCCTCCCTTTCAGCCCAACCATTTTTAGCCAAAGTTTGTGGGTTCGTCTCATAATCAACCGCAACAATCAAATTTTCAAACAAATTTTGCTCATCCTCTCCAAGACGATAAACGTTTAAGTTCACTTAAGAAAACTCTTGAAACGTTGGCTAAAGCAACTACTCAAAGCCTTCAATAAAACAACAATTTGCGAAATTTATTGACCTTGTATATGCAAAACACAAAATGATCAATTGCAAAACTTGAAATGTAAATAAGTCAATTAGCCACGTCTGTAAGTGAAGGCGAATGAGGAAGATTCCCAAGCCAGCCCACTCCAAATCCCAAAAATCAAAACGCAAATTCAAATCAAGCCCATGTTGTTCAAGATAGCAACGTCATCCAATTGAATTCTATCACAACTTTACATTCCGGTAAACAAATAGATAATAAAGTCGTTAAACCAAACGATTTACCGAAAATCTCTCTCGACACTTCAAATGAATCGGAACAGAACGTGGAGCCAAACGTAGAATCGAATGCTGATCAAAATTCTTCTTCTACTCCAGTAGACCTGCCTACCGAGTATCGTGTTCCATTTCCACATCATCTCCGACCTAAGAAATACTCGGACCAAATGGAAAAGATATTGGAAATTTTTAAACAAGTGAAAGTTAACATTTCGCTTCTTGACATCGTTCGGCAAGTTCCCACGTATGCGAAATTTCTTAAGGACATGTGCACCCAAAAGTGACACACTCAAGTTCCCAAAAAAGTCTTCTTAGCCGCCAGTTTGATTAAAGCCTTGTCCCAATCCATGCCCGTTAAATACAAATATCTTGGTTGTCCTACAATTTCGTGTACAATTGGAGACAAGACGATTAACAAATGTTTGATAGACTTAGGCGCAAGTGTCAACTTGATTCCATACTCCATGTACGAACAATTAGGCTTAGGTGAGCTCAAACCCATTGAATTTATGCTTTAATTCTCCGATCATTCCATTAAGAAGCCCATGGGAGAAATCGAGACGTGTTCATTCGTGTAGGGCAGTTCATATTCCCCGTTGATTTTATCATTCTCGAAACACAACCCATGACAAATCCCACAAGTCAAATTCCGTTGATTTTAGGCCGACCATTCTTAGCCACCTCAAATGTCTTAATCAATTATCGTAATGGTTCGATGAAAATCTCTTTTGAAAACACGACTTTGGATCTTAACATTTTCAATCTTGAAAGCCAATCAAATGAACCTCGCGACCAAACATTGGAAGTTAGTGCCATTCACAAAAATTTTAAAAACGGGACACTTGACCTTAATGATGAACGCGAAGCTGAATACGAAAAATTATTTCATGAAATCCCCAACGAGATTGAATATACTCTTCCCATTGAATGGCTTCAAGTTGAGTCCGAATCTCAAACCAATTCTTTGATCGAGCAACTCCCTAAGTTGGACCTCAAACCACTTCTCGATCACCTTAAGTATGCATACTTGGTGAAAATGAAACTTGTCCTGTCATAATTTCTAACAATCTTTCTCTTGACCATGATGTTTCTCTTCTCTCTATTCTTTCGAAAAAACAAGGAAGCGATTATATGGTCGATTGCAGATATTAAGGGAATTAGTCCCGCTCTTGTTCAACACCGCATCCATTTAATCGATGATGCCAAGCCTATTCATGATGGCAATGAATGCTTAATCCAAAAATGAAAGACGCGGTCCATGATGAATTTCTTAAACTTCTCGACAATAGAATCATTTACCAATCTCTGATTGTTCATGGGTTAGCCCAATTCACGTTGTACCAAAACGCTTGGGCTTACCGTTTTCAAGAACGATTCAAACAAACTTATTCCAACTCGGACTCAAACTGGTCGGCGTGTTTGCATTGATTATCAAAAAGAAAATGCTGCAACATGTAAAGATCACTTCCCTCTTCATTTCATTGACCAAATGCTCGAACGTTTAGCCGGCCATGAATTTTACTACTTCCTTGATGGTTATTCCAGCTATAACCAAATTCCAATCACTCCTGAAGATCAAGAGAAAATGACTTTCACATGTCCATTTGGTACCTTTGCTTATCGACGTATGCCATTCGGACTTTGTAACGCTCCTGCTACTTTCCAACGATGCATGTTGGCATTTCTACGACATGATTGAACGCTTACTAGAAGTTTTTATGGACAATTTCTCTATCTTTGGCGATTCTTTTTCCTAATGTTTACATTATCTCGAGTTCTAAATCGATGTAAAGAAAAACATTTGACTTTGAATTGGGAAAAATGCCACTTTATGGTCAAACAAGGCATAGTCCTTGACCATATTATCTCAAATAAAGGCATTGAGGTAGATAAAGCGAAAGTTGATGTAATTGCAAACCTACCCATTCCCAAATCTGGTAAGGACATTCGATCATTTCTATGACACGCTGGCTTTTACAAACGCTTTATGAAAGACTTTAGCAAAATCGCTCATCCTTTGACGACTCTCCTCGAAAAAGACGTTCCATTCGATTTGAACTCGGAATATATCTCTTCTTTTGAATGTCTTAAAAAAGATCATTCAACTCCAACCATTTGCTTGCCCAATTGGGATCTCTCATTTGAAATAATGTGTCACGCTTCTAACTTTGCAGTTGGTGCTGTCTTAGGACAACTCATCAATAAAATCCTTCATGTCATTTACTACGCAAGTATGACTTTGAACGACGCTCAACTCAACAACACAACAACCGTAAAGTAGCTTCTAGCTATTGATTTTGTGCTCGAAAAGTTTCGACCTTACTTGATAGGTTCACACATCATGGTCTACACTGACCATACTGCTCTTTGGTACCATTTTTCCAAAATGATGCTAAATCCCGTTTGATTCGTTGGATCCTTTTACTTCAAGAATTTGACCTTACAACCAAAGACAAAAAAGGAGTTGATAATGTCATAGCGGATCACTTATCTCGTCTTTCGAATGCACCATCTTCTTTGCCAACCAATGAAAACTTCCCCGATAAAGAACTTCTTTCGATTTCTAACGATACGTGGTATGCTGATATAGTGAACTACTTAGTCACTAAAGAAACTCCTCATCTTGGTCCAAACAGGACAAATACAAATTCATGTCCCAAGTGAAATATTTCTATTAGGACAATCCATACTTATTCAAATATTTCCCCAACCAAATCATCTAAATTTGCATTCCAGATAATGAGATCAGGAGTGTTCTTTCATTTTTCCATGATCAAGCGTGCGGTGGACATTTCGGTCCTCGAAAAACTGAAAAAGGTGCTTCAGTGTGGTTTCTATTGGCCTTCTCTTTTCAAAGACTCTTTCGAATTTTGCAAAATTTGCGATCGATCTCAAATGCTTGAATGAATTTCTCAATGAGATATGATGCCTCTAAATCCTATTCTTACGATCGAAATCTTTAATGTTTGGGGTATCGACTTTATGAGACCTTTTCCCAATTCTTTTGGAAACTTGTATATCCTTCTACCTTTCGATTACATCTCAAAATGGGTCAAAGTCGTTCCTCGAAAAAAAAAGACCATAGAATTATTGTGAAATTTCTCAAAGAAAACATCATTTCGAGGTTCGACACACCTCCACGATAATCAGTGATAACGGAACCCATTTTTACAATCGATCCATTGAAACATTAATGAAGAAATTCTCGATAACCCATAAATAATCCACTCAATATCATCCTCACACTTGTGGGCAAGTTGATATTTCAAATTGTCAAAAAAAACAAATCTTGGAGAAAATATTAACAAAAATCGAAAAGATTGGTCTTAGAAATTACCGATGCACTTTGGGCTTACCGTGCTGCTTTTAAAACTAACCTTGCGATGTCCCCATTTCATTTAGTTTACGGTAAAGCTTGCCATTTACCCATTGAAATCGAACACAAAGTGTTGTGGGCAATAAAAAACATAAACTTTGATCTTGAGAAAGTTGGCGAAAACCAAAAACTACAACTCAACAAACTAGAAGAATTTAGGAATGACGCGTATGAAAACGAGAAAATTTACAAAGAAAGAAAAAAGTTTTTCATGACAAGTCAATCCTAAGGAAAACATTTTTGCCTAACCAAAAAGTTCTTTTATATTACTCAAGAATTCATTTATTCCTTGGGAAACTTAAATCGAGATGGACCGGACCATTTGTGGTATAGACTGTTTTTCCACACGATGCCATAGAAATACAAAACCTTAGGGATGGATCAATTTTCAAAGTCAACGGTCATCGTTTGAAACCTTTCTAGGAATTTCCAAGTAACCAATAGGAGGAGCTCATGATTCTTCATGAGCCAAGCTACGTCTAGTAAGAACGTTAACCCTTTTTTGTAAATATGTACATATTTTTCCCTGTTACACTCATTATATCATGCATTCGCTGTGGGGACATAGTCAAAAATTAACTATGGAGGGAGTCTCATTTTCATTTTTTTAGTTTTTTTCATGGCATTTTTGAACTTTCGTTTTCTTTTAGCTCAAAAAAATCTCGAAAACATTTCTTTTTAGCATTTTGATTTATTTTTGAAGAAACATTACAGGATAAGTATAAGTTTTCGTTATTAAATTGAAATTTTTAAAAATTTATTTGCCACAACAAAAATAAAAATGGAATTTGATTACAAATATGAATGGTTTAACTAGTATATAGGAAGGTTCATATATGCTAATTATGAAACATATTCTAAATGAAAATCTTTGATTAAAAAAGTGGTAAATTTAAAGTAAAGGATATAACATTTTTTCGTCTAAATTAAATGGTGCTAAGATAATTTTGCAAAACTCTCTCTTTTTTTTTTAAAATAATATATAAAAAAAATTGTATAGATTTTTAACACCTTGAGTCATGTGTTCACACTCGTACATTCACTCACCATGCTTTGTACCCTTCTCACGTAAGTCCGAAAGGCAACGCACGATCGGTATATCTGGCCTCAGTTTATCTGAGTTAGGCGTATGTATATAAAAATTTCTTTTAATAACGCTTATAGTAAATAAGTGTTCACACTGGTGTGTTCACTCGCCATGCTCTGTATTCCCCTCACATCAGTCCGCAAGGTAGTGCATGGGTAATATATCTGCCCTTAGTTTACCTGAGTTAGGCATATGTGAGTATTGTTAATATCAATAAAATTTTCAAATAAGAGAAAGTAAGCAATTGAAATCCAAGCACTAGTTTAACCTGTTTGATTTGAATTGTTATTGGAAAGAAACGAAAATAGCACACCGATAAACTTTGATAATCAACTGGGGATCCATTTCATAGTTACATTGTATTATCGATCGAAACAACGAGTTAAACTATAGCCCGTTTTTATGATAACTTCATTTTTAGTGGAAATTTTGACGAGTAAATGACTTAAATTTCAAGATAATGACCAAAATCTATGTTTATCTTATTTGTGTTAATTTAAAAGTAAATCCTTTGTTGTAAATATTTTCAGAAACCCGCATTCATGTCTTTGTAAATAAATCTTGCACTTTGTATATATTTTCACACTACATTCGAATTTTGTGGGTAGTATCCGATGAAAACCCTTATGAGACAACACTCGTCCAACTGGGGACACCCAAAGGTTTAACGGCTTGTTGCATATGCTCAATGCAATCGTGCTCCCCACGAAAACAGATTTATCTTAGTTTGCCTTTATTCAATGGCGAATAAAAAGATAAGTGTGGAGGTATTGATGTGCACGTAAATGTGCATATATTTACATCTATATTTTATCTATTTTAATTTAAATAAAAGTCATATTTGGGAATTTTAACATGTTTAAACCATATTTCAATTATGGTCAAATCATCATATATTCATCTTCATTCACGGACAAAATGGTCATTTTGTGCACGTGTCAATTTGAGAATTTTTACTTGGACATTTTTTATAATTTTTATAGAAATTTGGATGCATATGGAAGAGAGTTTCGTAAAGATATGTGCATTCACAAGGGAATACAAAGGAATGAAGAGGACATAATTCAAGCTCATGATAATGGAGAACCCCACCCACTTACTTAAATCTACAATTAGAAGATAATGGACAACTAAGTAGTGGTTAAAGCTTCATGCACATTTAAGGAGGGATTAATTAGTGGCTAATGGTTACTTGGTGGCCACACTTCATAAAGGATATTTTGGGAAGCACCCTAAAAATTGAATTAGGGTTTTATGCATGTATATAGCCCTCTTTTGTATATCTAAATATCTTCTTGAGACAACCCTACCCTAAGTTGTCATTTTGATTGAATGACTCAATTCAGTGTGAGCTAAATTCAGGGTTGCCCTCTTACACAGACTAACTATTTTTTTTTCTTTTTATTTTTTTTATTCTTCCCAAGGTCCAATCTGATCAATATAGAAATATTGATATATTATTTTGTAAAACTATTTGAATGTTCATATAAATACCTAAATAGTTTTTAGTTCTAATATCACAGTTTTTTTTCTATATTTTTTTTAAGAGTAACTCAGTTTGTTTTACACTAAAAATGAACTAAGTTTAGCCACAGTACAGGGATTGGGAAGGTCCTCTTCTATTGAATCTTTATGCCAATGAATTAACCAATTCTTATTTGTTTTGCAGGTGTTTAGCATTTGTAAGTTTAATTAAATAAGTGAATTAACTCATAGCTTTTAACTTATTCAAGTTTGCTTTCCAAAATAGCCTAACTGAGGGTTGTGCATACTTCTGTGCACCTGTATGCACATAATTATGTTCAACTGTTGTTTGCTTCACCTTAGTCCTCAGGTGGACTAATTTGTTTAAATAAGATTTTTGGGTTAACTAGTTATAATCTACAAGTTTTACTTATTTATAGGATCATCAAACTTTCTTTAAATCTGGGCTTATGTTATCTGCCTATAGTTTTTTTTTCCTTACTTTACAATACTTACAGTTTCTATGTGAATAGTTTCTAGTCTCTAAAACAATCTAGTACATAAACATACATCACTAGTTCACCTATGCTTCAGATCCACTATCAGACTTATTACTTGATGCAACAAAGATTTCTGGCTGACAGGTTATAATATAAAGCTAAATTTCATTATCTTTTCCTTCACTGAGACTAGTTCTACCACAAGTAGTTTAAACCATTCAATACAGTGAAAATTAGGGCTATAACATAATTCAAACATTACCACAAATAAGTTATTTTTTTTAGCAAAAGAAAAAGGAACATAAAGCAGCATTCTTCTACAGATCACAAATTTAGTTAACTAGCAAATTCATCTTAGCATCATGCTTCTGCCCCTTTTCCCTTAGCTTCCTTCTTTCCTGTAGACACCATATGATCTACTCCAATATATGAGTGGAGCACCCATTTGATGCAAGCAACAAACAGGTCAGACTAAAGTCTGGTATGAGTAAATTCAATTGACAATACATAAGATTTATGAAGTTAGTTCCACAGCACCTTTATCCTAGAAGTTAAATGTTCTACTCAGGTGACTAAACCACTTCCTCATATACACCTTTTTGTATCCTTACAGTGAAGTGAGTAAATTGCTAAATACATTTACATGTGCTTAAACTAATTTCTTAGCAGAAATTATCATTTCAAGAATTCATAGCAGCCATCACACAAATCACATAAGCATCTCATAAACATGAACAAGCAAAACCCATATCATTAAGCTAAGGCATCAAAACTGAGTCTGCATACTAGAACTCACCATACCCCTAGCATATTCACCTCTGCTTGTAAGTTCATTTCATATCATTTTTAAGGGTCCAATATCACATTCATGGTTGCACTGGTGCACACTGCCTGGAACTACTATTTGATTTCCAGTGCACTACAAGCTATTTGGACATGAACGTGCCATGTGCAAACTCACACCCCATCCTTGATGCAAGCCAACCACTATGTCATACCCACTTACCTCATACCCAACCTGATAGAGGTGACCCAATTCCTTAGTTTAATTACTAAGTTTTCCTTTCATGTGTGCAGGTATCAACTATACTATGTCATGCCCAAAATCTTTATGTACCTAACCAGTAAATGCAAGCAGTTTTCATGCATCCATGAAACATTCATCCATTCATACATTTCAACAATCAATTAATCACATCTGTATATCATTTCAAGTCAGTTTTGTTCAGAGACAGGCCTTTGGCTAAAGCATAGATCAAAATATTTTAGGAAATAAAATACCACTGTGGTTCCCAGTAACAAGGTCCTTGCAGTCAATTTGTATATGTATATTTTTTTCTTTGAAATGTGTTCACTTATTGCTCAACCTTATTTTCAGAGAGTACTTAATGATGGATAAAGATTTAGCATATGGAAATTCCACTACATCTAAATCATCCTCTCAAATGCAAGACATAAGCCAGAGGAGCCCTTCCTCTTACTGCCTTGCACCTTACTTTTCTTATTAGTTTATGCTTTAACCAAAAAAAAAAAAACATTTCTCAGGTTTATAATCATATAAATAAATCAGTTATTATCATCCTATCATTAAATATACACCATGTGTAAACAATCATTAGATTAAATGATAACTAAACAATATACTTCAGAAGCATCAAAAAATGGTAGACTAGAAATGCAAGAAAACTTCAAACATAAGTAAAATAATTTAGAGGTTAAATGGCTGCCTTTCATAAGTCTTAATGCCTTGCCAAGTGAGGGTTCACTCACCAAGTTTCTTCTTCCCAAGTCTTGATTCAGGTCTGCCATTATTTTCCTCAAACTACTGCCTACTTTCTTTTCTATATTTTTTTTCTTCTGGTTTTCTAATGTGTACCCGTAGGAGATAATGTGGTATATGGTGGGGTTGTTAGGGTTTTAAGGTTAGTTAGGTAATTTATTTTCATCAGAATCCCATCATTATTTCTGATCTCACCCAACAGTTTACCCTCTCCACTTTCCCTCCCTGCCATTTCCCCCTTTTTCCCTATCTTAACTATCTTTGGCAAATTTCTTTACACACTATATGCATGATTTCTTTGGCTCGGGCATTTCTTGTCTTTTCTGGTTTTAATCATGCATATAAGTTTACTTGTATGGCCAGCTATGTGTGTGTTCCTACTAAATGCTGGGTACATGTACATATGTTCATATGTATTTATATATTTTTTTCTCTACCCACACAAGCCACTGTGCTTGTGCTTATGCCATAAAAGTTAGAGTTAAAATCTTCCTTAGTTTGTTTATGCATTTTATTCAAACTATTGTGTATTCATACTTAATGGTCATGCACTAATTCATTTCTTATTTGCTTGCAAGATCCTTACTAAATTACTTGCTCAGGCTGTACAGTACAACAGTGTGCGCATGCACAAGGACATGAATTCTCATTTTCACACAAGCATTTCCCAGAAAATTGTATTTATATTTTTTTTCCACATAACTAAAATAAAATTTGAATGACTTAAATTTTCTACATGCTTGCTTAACTAGGGCTGTCACATACACCCCTCCTTTAAGAAATTGTGTCCCACAATTTAACACTTCTTACTATGTAAATCATGTGTCAAAATCAAACATGAATACACATTCTTAGTTCAACCAAAACATATATCAAACAAGCACACACAACTTTGAATATCATGTTCAACTAAGTAAATTCAAGCATGAATATTAAAATACCTCTGCCTTAACTATCAGTTGCAAATAGTTGAGGGTATTGGACTTTTATCTTGTCTTCAACCTCCCATGTGCAATCATTTGGGTCTAAACTCCACTGCACCTTTACCAGTTTGATTATTTTGTTTCTCAATCTCTTATCTTCCTTAGCTACAATGCCTACTGGCTTCTTCTCATACACCAGATCTGGTCTAACTTCCACTTTGCTTGGTGACTGAACTACTGAAGCTTCATCATGCACACATTTTCTCAATTGTGACACATGAAATACATTGTGTATCCCACTCATCTCTTCTGGAAATTTCAACTTGTAAGCCATCTTTCCTATCCTTGCAATGATCTCATATGGTCCTATATACCTTGGGGTTAGCTGCCCTGCCTTGCCAAATCTCAACACCTTCCTCATTGGTGAAACTTTTAAGTACACATATTCTCCTAACTCAAATTCAAGTGGCTTCCTTCTCCTATCTGCATATAATTTCATTCTATCTTGTGCTGCCTTCATTCTCTGTCTGATTAATGTAACTTTAGCATTTGTCTCTTTCAAATGATCTGGTCCTAACATTACCTTATCACCCATCTCTAACCAGCAAGCAGGTGACAAACAAGGCCTTCCATATAGAGCTTCATAGGGTGCCATTCCTATAATACTCTGGTAGCTGTTGTTGTAAGCAAATTTTGCTAAATGAAGGTAGTCTTCCCAATTCCCACCATGATCCAGCACACAAGCCCTGAGTAGATCCTCTAAAAATTTATTGACTACTTCTGTTTGACCATTAGTTTGGGGATGGTAGGCTGTGCTCAAGCACAACTCAACCCCCATTGACTGTTGAAAGCTACTCCATAGCATAGATGTAAATATGGTATCTCTGTTACTAATAATAGTGGTAGGAACCCCATGTAACTTTACTATCTCTTTCATGAAGACTTGTGCTAGTTTTGGTGCATTTCTATCACTCTTTACTGGTATGAAGTGTGCTGACTTGGTTAATCTATCTACCACCACCCAAATGCTGTCATTTCCTCTCTTTGATCTTGGCAAGCCATCAATGAAATCCATTGATATGCTTTCCCATTTCCACCTTGGAACTTCCAGAGGTTGCAGCAGTCCACTGGGTCTTTGGTACTCAGCCTTGACTTGTTGGCAAGTCATACACTTTGCCATATATTCACCCACACTTCTCTTCATTCCTTTCCACCAATAACTTCTTTTTAGGTCATGATACATTTTAGTGCCACCTGGGTGTATGGTGTACTTTGACTTGTGATGAACATCCATGATCTTCCTCTTCAGTGCTTCTGTGTTAGGCACACATAACCTTCCTTTATATCTTAGACATCCTTTTTCATCCAGTTCAAATTTGTCAGGCCTTGCACCATTTTTTAACAACTCCTTCTTTTCTCTCAAGAATGCATCAGTGTCTTGGGACTGGTTCACTTCTTCCACTAAGTCTGATTTTATTGTGATAAGGCTGAGCTTACCATAGTGCTCCACATCCTTTCCCACTTCCATGGTTTGTTCCCCCATGTATTCCATTTCTAAATCTGTCAGTGTTAATAACCTTTTAAACTCCTCTATCATCAGTGTAGCCAACTTGGCATGTTGTCTACTTAATGCATCTGCCACTCTATTTGCTTTCCCTGGTGTGTACATAATGTCCAAATCATAGGCAGCAAGGAATTCCACCCACCTATGTTGTCTCATGTTTAAATCTTTTTGAGAAAATAAATACTTCAAAGCCTTGTGGTCAGTATAAAGCTCAAACTTTGCTCCTAATAGGTAGTGTCTCCAAAGCTTTAGTGCATACACCACTGCTGCCAATTCCAAGTCATGTGTTGCATACTTAGTTTCACTGGGTTTCAGTTGTCTTTGATGCATAAGCTATTACCTTACCATCTTGCATAAGGACAGCTCCTATACCTGATCCACATGCATCAGTGTATAACTAAATTGTCATTGCCTTCTGGGATTTTTAGCACTGGTGCTTCCATAAATGCCTTCTTCAATTGATTGAATGCCCCTTCACATTTCTCAGTCCACATAAAAGGCTGGTCTTTCCTTGTTAACTTGGTTAGTGGAATTGCTTTTCTAGCAAAGTCTTTTATAAATCTCCTATAATATCCAGCCATGCCCATGAATGATCTGATTTCAGTGACATTGCTTGGTCTTTTCCATGCTTGCACTGCCATGACTTTACTTGGATCTACTGAAATTCCTTCTTGGGATATTATGTGGCCCAAATATTTTATTTCATTCTTCCAAAAAGAACACTTTGCAAACTTGGCTTTAAGGTCTTGTTGCCTTAGTCTACTCAGTACCATATGCAAATGCTTTTCATGTTCACTATCTGTCTTAGAATATATTAGTATATCATCAATGAAAATCAGTACAAATTTATCTAAGTAATCTTTGAAAATTCTATTCATCAAATCCACAAAATAGGATGGTGCATTAGTCAAACCAAATGGCATTACTAAGTATTCATACAAGCCATACCTAGTGTTGAAAGATGTATATTTGATACTTTCTTCTTCTACTTTCATTTGGTGAAAACCAGTTGCTAAATCAAGTCTAGAAAATATTTTAGCACCATTTAGTTGATCAAAGAGATCATCAATTCTAAGTATGGGGTATTTGTTTTTGATGGTGACCGAGTTTAGTTCTCTATAGTTTTTGCACATTCTCAAGGAACCATCATGCTTCTTAACAAACACTACTGGTGATCCCCAATTTGAACTGCTAGGCCTAATAAAGCCTTTTTGTTCTAATTCCTCTAGTTGTTTCTTCAACTTAATCAGTTCTTTAGGACTCATTCTATTTGGTTTCTTGATGACAGGGCTTGTTCCTGGTTTAAGTCTTATTTGAAATTCTACTGGTCTGTTATGAGGAATGCCATTTACTTCTCCAAACACATCAGGGTATTGGTTAACTATGGGTATCTTATTTAAACTTAATTCAACTTCACCACTGTTCAAGTTGAACATTTTTCCCATACCCCTATCCTTGGCTGCTTCATGCATAACCACAACCCTATTGCCATCAGGAAGTTGTAGTGAAATGGTAGAATTCCCTAAATTAATAATAGCATAAAAGCTTTTCAACCAATCCATTCCCAATATGATATCTAGCCTAGGGTAATTCAACACATATAATTCTGAGATAAAGGTGTGACCACCCATGCTTATTTCTACTTGCATGCATTTCATATGGGTAATGCAGGAACTACCTAAAGGACTATCAATATGCAATGGCTTATCAACAAGAATACATTTCAGCCCAAATTTCTGAACTATATCATATGAAATAAAAGAGTGTGTGGCTCCTGTGTCAAAAACAACTGATATGGGTATGCCTTTAATAAATAATATACCTTCCACTTGACTAGGTGCCTCCATTGCCTTGCCTTTCCCTTCAAGTACAGCCACCTTGGCCATCTCTGGACACTGCCTCTTCATGTTCCCCTCTTTTCCACAGTTGTAGAACCTAAGAACAGTTGACTTGGGTGCTTGGCATTTGGTCTTTATATGTCCTTCCTTTCTACAGTTATAACAAATCACTTTAGGTTTCTTATTATCAAGGCTTTCCACTTTACTTCCTTCTTTGTTCATTGCTTCTCCCTTCTTCCTCTCATATGGGTGTGCTCTATTCTTTCCTTTCTTGTTGTTCTTGATATTCTTGAACTTTTCTCTGGCATTTTCATGTTGCTCAAATGACAATGTCAAGTCCATAACTTGATCAAATGTTCTGTCTTTATATGGTAACATGGCTCTACTCAATCCAGCATTCAACCCCTGAATGTACCTAGCATTCCTTGATGTTTCATCTGGGATTAATGCTGCCCCATATTTAGACAACCCTTCAAATTTCTGAGTGTATCCAGTGACATTCATAGATCCTTGTCTCAACTTGATAAATTCCTCAAGCAATGAAGCTTTTGTTGATGCTGGGACAAATCTGGCTTCTAACATTTCTTTGAACTGATTCCATGTGATTTCTTGTTCTTGCCTGCCTGCAATAATCACCTCCCACCAGTCCAAAGCTATGCCTTTTAGTTGTCTTGAAGCTATTTGCCTTCTTCTCTGATCATTGACTTGCATGTCTCCAAAAATCCTTTCTACTGTTCTTAACCATGACTGGACACCTATGGCATTTTATGTGCCATCAAAGCTACTGACTCCTAAGTTTGTATATGTTTTAAGCAATTTGGACAGCTCCTCATATGGATTATCTACCCTAGGTGCCATTCCATCCCTCAGCATTTGAACAAAATCTTAAATGTTAATCATTGGGGGACCAGCAGCCATTCTAGTTGCTTGCTCAGTAGTGTCAGAAGATTGACCATTTTCTCTTTCTCCTGTGGCCTGGGGAATGATTCTAACTCCTCTGGGCCTCTATTGAACATTTCTAATGTAGTTAGTTCTGATTCTTATTCACTACTTTTGCTTTTTAAAACTAACATTGAACTTATTTATTCATAATAAGCAAAGCAACTCAAGCAAGCAGCAAACAATGCAAACAAGGCATACAGATTCAAGCAAGTATTTGTTATGGCTATGTATTTGTTAACATAGCTCTGATAGCAACTGAGACAACCCTACCCTAAGTTGTCATTTTGATTGAATGACTCAATTCAGTGAGAGCTAAATTCAAGGTTGCCCTCTTACACAGACTAACTATTTTTTTCATTTTATTTTTATTTTTATTTTTATTCTTCCCAAGATACAATCTGATCAATATAGAAATATTGATATATTATATTGTAAAACTATTTGAATGTTCATATAAATACCTAAATAGTTTTTAGTTCTAATATCAGAGTTTTTTTTCTATATTTTTTTTAAGAGTAACTCAGTTTGTTTTACACTAAAAATGAACTAAGTTTAGCCACAATACAGAGGATTGGGAAGGTCCTCTCCTATTGAATCTTTATGCCAATGAATTAACCAATTCTTATTTGTTTTACAGGTGTTTAGCATTTGTAAGTTTAATTAAATAAGTGAATTAACTCATAGCTATTAACTTATTCAAGGTTGCTTTCCAAAATAGCCTAACTGAGGGTTGTGCATACTTCGTGCACCTGTATGCACATAATTATGTTCAACTGTTGTTTGCTTCACCTTAGTCCTCAGGTGGACTAATTTGTTTAAATAAGATTTTTGGGTTAACTAGTTATAATCTACAAGTTTTACTTATTCATAGGATCATCAAACTTTCTTTAAATCTGGGCTCATGTTATCTGCCTATAGTTTTTTTTCCTTACTTTACAATACTTACAGTTTTTATGTGAATAGTTTCTAGTCTCTAAAACAATCTAGTACATAAGCATACATCACTAGTTCACCTATGCTTCAGATCCACCATCAGACTTATTACTTGACGCAACAAAGATTTCTGGCTGACAGGTTATAATATAAAGCTAAATTTCATTATCTTTTCCTTCACTGAAACTAGTTCTACCACAAGTAGTTTAAACCATTCAATATAGTGCAAATTTGGGCTACAAAATAATTCAAACATTACCACAAATCAGTTTTTTTTAGCAAAAGAAAAAGGAACATAAAGCAGCATTCTTCTACACATCACAGATTTAGTTAACTAGCAAATTCATCTTAGCATCATGCTTCTGCCCCTTTTCCCTTAGCTTCCTTCTTTCCTGTAGACGCCATATGATCTACTCCACCATATGAGTGGAGCACCCATTTGATGCAAGCAACAAACAGGTCAGACTAAAGTCTGGTATGAGTAAATTCAATTGACAATACATAAGATTTATGAAGTTAGTTCCACAGCACCTTTATTCTAGAAGTTAAATGTTCTACTCAGGTGATTAAACCACTTCCTCATATACACCTTTTTGTATCCTTACAGTGAAGTGAGTAAATTGCTAAATCCATTTACATTTGCTTAAACTAATTTCTTAGCAGAAATTATCATTTCAAGAATTCATAGCAGCCATCACACAAATCACATAAGCATCTCATAAACATGAACAAGCAAAACCCATATCATTAAGCTAAGGCATCAAAATTGAGTCTGCATGCTATAACTCACCATACCCTTAGCATATTCACCTCTGCTTGTAAGTTCATTTCATATCATTTTTAAGGGTCCAATATCACATTCATGGTTGCACTGGTGCACACTGCCTGGAACTACTATTTGATTTCCAGTGCACTACAAGCTATTTGGACATGAACATGCCATGTGCAAACTCACACCCCATCCTTGATGCAAGCCAACCACTATGTCATACCCACTTCCCTCATACCCAACCTGATAGAGGTGACCCAATTCCTTAGTTTAATTACTAAGTTTTCCTTTCATGTGTGCAGGTATCAACTATACTATGTCATGCCCAAAATCTTTATGTACCTAACCAGTTAATGCAAGCAGTTTTCATGCATCCATGAAACATTCATACATTCATACATTTCAACAATCAATTAATCACATCTGTATATCATTTCAAGTCAGTTTTGTTTAGAGACAGGCCTTTGGCTAAAGCATAGATCAAAATATTTTAGGAAATAAAATACCACTGTGGTTCCCAGTAACAAGGTCCTTGCAGTCAATTTATATATGTATATTTTTTTCTTTGAAATGTGTTCACTTATTGCTCAACCTTATTTTCAGAGAGTACTTAATGATGGATCAAGATTTAGCATATGGAAATTCCACTACATCTCAATCATCCTCTCAAATGCAAGACATAAGCCAGAGGACCCCTTCCTCTTACCGCCTTGCACCTTACTTTTCTTATTAGTTTAAGCTTTAACCAAAAACAAAACATTTCTCAGGTTTATAATCATATAAATAAATCAGTTATTATCATCCTATCATTAAATATACACCATGTGTAAACAATCATTAGATTAAATGATAACTAAACAATATACTTCAGAAGCATCAGAAAATGGTAGACTAGAAATGCAAGAAAACTTCAAACATAAGTAAAATAATTTAGAGGTTAAATGGCTGCCTTTCATAGGTCTTAATGCCTTGCCAAGTGAGGGTTTACTCACCAAGTTTCTTCTTCCCAAGTCTTGATTCAGGTCTTCCATTTATTTCTTCAAACTGCTGCCTACTTTCTTTTCTATATTTTGTTTTCTGGTTTTCTAATGTGTACCCGTAGGAGATAATGTGGTATATGGTGCGGTTGTTAGGGTTTTAAGGTTAGTTAGGTAATTTATTTTCATCAGAATCCCATCATTATTTTTGATCTCACCCAACAGTTTACCCTCTCCACTTTCCCTCCCTGCCATTTCCCCCTTTTTCCCTGTCTTAACTATCTTTGGCAAATTTCTTTACACACTATATGCATGATTTCTTTGGCTCGGGCATTTCTTGTCTTTTCTGGTTTTAATCATGCATATAAGTTTACTTGTATGGCCAGCTATGTGTGTGTTCCTACTAAATGCTGGGTACATGTATATATGTTCATATGTATTTATATATTTTTTTCTCTACCCACACAAGCCACTGTGCTTGTACTTATGCCATGGAAGTTAGAGTTAAAATCTTCCTTAGGTTGTTTATGCATTTTATTCAAACTATTGTGTATTCATACTTAATGGTCATGCACTAATTCATTTCTTATTTGCTTGCAAGATCCTTACTAAATTACTTGCTCAGGCTGTACACTGCAACAGTGTGCGCATGCACAAGGACATGAATTCTCATTTTCACACAAGCATTTCCCAGAAAATTGTATTTATATTTTTTCTTCCACATAACTAAAATAAAATTTGAATGACTTAAATTTTCTACATGCTTGCTTAACTAGGGCTGTCACACTTCTACTCTTTGAAATTAAAAATGCAAGTTGTAAGTTCTATGTTTCATGAAATAAAAATTGCTTTTTAGCCTCTTTCTCTTCGCTTTTCTACTTGTTTTTCTTTACTTTCATGCTCATTGTTATTCTTATGCTTTCTTTCATTTCATGTTCATAGTTTAGATTTAAATTTATGCACTAGTTTAGTTCATTTCCTTCTAGTAGTTAATCTTTTTTCTCTTTGCTTATTCTCTGCTTTATTTTATTTTCAATGTGGAAATTTCTATGTGTTGAAATGATGACATAAATGAGAGGATAAATCCCTACAATTTAGGGGTTATGAAGCTTTCTTTTATCATGTAGATTCAACATAAATTTTCTATGTATGATCTCTTTTGTGCTTTTTGAGAAAATGGATGTTTATGTTTGTTTGTGTTTTATGTTGAATATGATAGCCTACTTTGTTCATAACAAATAGAGTATGCTTATCTCATTAATCACAAATTGCCTCTTCATCTAAATATGATCATAGCAATGAAGAGAAGTTCTAATCAAAATTTGATGATCTATGTTACTAACTAATAGTAAATAGTTCATGCTTAAACTAGATTTCGGTTTCATTTTCTATGCCATATTTCATGAGATTTGAAAAGTAGGACTAGAGTTGTATTATAGTTTGATGTTTTGATTTGTGTTAATTAATAACTCAAATAGGGCATGCTTATGATAAATACATCACTAATCCTACTTAGATTAAAAAGAGATCGCCGTTTAATTTTATGTTGATTTATGTGAAAAATATAAGAAAATGGATTTGCCTCCAAATTAAATTTTAGTCACATAGTTTTTATCTCAACATTTGATTAGCTTTCTAGTTTTCAAAACAACCTCCACTTTTGATTTAATTTGACTGATTAGAAAATTTCAAAAATCTAACAATTCATAGCGGATCGACCCATACTCGCCATGTACTAACTTTTGTACGCCACGCGCTTGAGGTATAAACTTTATTATAAATTTTTCGATTGTTTTCTAGTTCGATAGAAATTCTGTCATTAAACATTATGGGCTTAAATGATAAACCTAAGCGATTTTATGGATCTTTGAATTTTACTTAGGAATGCAGGTTGAAATGATATATACCCGTAAATTTAAATTATTTCGGGTTTAAATGATATATATCTGTATCACTTGACCATTGGATGGAAAGTTATGTACGGACATCGGATTGGTTAAATTGAATGATTTTAAATCCTTAAAATTTTGAATCCAGTTAAATGATTTATCAAATAAAATTAGATTTATATAAACTGAATTATTTTAAAAATCCAAGCTTTAAAATGATGAAATTGAAATTGGTTTAAATGAATTTTTTAAGGAATTTAAATTGGAATCTTAAAGTTGAATTTTGAAATATAAATGAAATTTATCGAAATTGAGTTATTGTAAATGTTTGAATATTTAAACTTTAAAACCTATTGAATTTGAAGTGGTTTACATTTGTAGTTCAAACATGGATTTGAAATTGATATAGATTGAAATAGTTTTAATGAGAATTTGTATTGAAACCTTTAGCCTTTTGGATTGAGATCGTTGAACCGAGATAGACTTAAACTGAATTTTGAAAATAAAGTTGATTTGAAATAACGATCGGCTATTTCGAACCATTCGCATCCGCACATATCGGACTTGAATTGCTCGAACAACAGATTGTTAATTTATATTTGGCAAAACTTAGCATGTCATAGAGTCTTATTGTAATAAGAAGGGGAATAGATAAATAGTAGTTCATGAAGCTACTACATAAACATCAAAGTCTAAAACAAATATAATGGATATCTCAATTAAAATGGAATCTAATACAGAAACAATGACAAGTTTGAATAAATCAACTAGAAAAAACTGAGAAGCTGAATAGATGAAGAAAGATCTTCAAGCAAAGCTCCAAGCTCCAAAGGTGAGTCTTAAATGCTGTGACACTCAGTCTGACCTGAGCATAAAGCAAAACACAAAATACTCGAGTTAGAATTAACATTCTTATACCAGTAAATTCAACTAAAGTGAAATGTCAACTGAAATACAAACAACTTAAAAGTTGCTTGCGATTTCCATCCTCTAAGAATCCATGGAACTATACAGTAATATACGCTATTATAATACGTCTATCAGTAAAGTATTAAAGTAGCGTTAAGGCATTACCCATATCCCCCTTAACACATTTTATATATTCTCGTAGTCGATACAATGCCGTAAGCTCCACCAAATAGGTGGTTTACCCAAAGGACACCCCATAGGTACGGTACAAAACAAACTCATAGAAGGCACGATAGGGCATGTGATATGGCACACGAGGCAATGCCCAAGGTAGAATACTGCCGTTTTGCGAATCCAGACTGGTGGTAACACATAGCAGCTACTACCACCCACCTCAAGGCACACACCCAAATCAAAGGTGCACTCATTCAAATCACGAAGTAATAGAATGGAATCAAAAAAATGTGCCCGATAGGAGGAATGACCTTACTTGGCCCAGCATGGCTCCTATTTTAGCCACATCAAGCTGACTCGTCAGAGTCGGGGCAACGCTAATACCTCATATTGAGTCATCGCCAAACCATCCTACTTCATTCTGGAATCGTCGCCACATACACAGTTGCTAAAGTGGTTTTCGGTATTGGCAGAGGTATGACAATATCTGATCCCGGTCTCTTTAACAACCAAACGTTTATTTCATACCGTGGTCATTCATAATTTCAAACAGTTCATACTTCATATTAAAATATCATACTTATTTCAAAATCATATATTTTCGAAATCATATTCACATCTGAAATCATATTATAATATTCGCATTTAAATCCATTTAATCTAAATCATAACGGTTTCAACTTACATAGTTTAAACATTAAAAATAGTTTTATATATATTTTGAAATAGCTATAAATTAAAAATAGTTTATGTTTAAAAAAATAGGTCATAGATTTAAGTAGTTCATATATTTAAATTCTTTATATAATAAATTTAGTTTCCATAAATTTCACAAATCGATTCAAATCAACTTAAATTCCTAAATTCAATTTAAATCAATTCCAGTTTAATAATTTCAATTTAAAAGGTTAAAATTTCAATCAAATTATCAATAAACCATTTTCATCTATATCGATTTCAAATCCATGTTTGAACTATCACATCAATTCCAATAGGATTCAAAGTTTAAATATTCAAACATTTACAATTCAAATTTTATTCATATTTCAACATTTAACTTTAATTTTATTCAAATTGGAAAATATCCACTTAATCATTTTAATAACAATTAAATATAATCTCAATTTATAAATTTAAATCAATATTAAATATTCAGTCTCAATCTTATTTAAAATTGAGAATATTCATTTAATCATTTTTTATCAAATCAAGTTATAAATCATATCTTTCAAAATCTCAAAATCGATAAGTTCAAATCAATTCTTATTTAAATTAAATCATTAACCAATTTAAATTCCAAGTCAACAGAAATTTATCTTCCCAGCCTTTATTATTAAATTTTAAAAAAAACATATATTTTTAAAATATTAATACAAATTTAAATAAATATTTAAACATATTTTAAACTAATTGAATTAAATTTTATTAAATTAAATATTATTATTAAATTTATTTTATATTAAGTCTTATTTTATATATTTTTAAAAATTAAAACTATAAGAAAAATCTTACAATGTATATTTCAAAACTAACTTATAAATTAAAATTTCCAAAATATATAATTTAAAAGTCTAAATTTTATACCCATATCAAAATAGCATTTATATATTATATTTTAAAAATCAATATTTATTAAAACCCATATATTTCCTTTCAAACTTTGGAAATCATTATCAAAATACAGACCAACGGTGTCCGTATATAATTTTCTATCCTATGGTCATGTGATACAAATATTTATCATTTCAATCGGCCAATTAAATATTTGTCGGTATATGTCATTTCAACACACAATCCCAATAGTTTAAATTCAATGGAAATCTCTTGGGTTTATCATTTCAACCCATAACGATTTTCCCCTAATCTATACAATCGTTCGGGTATGTACCATTTCAACCCATAGGGAATTCTAAACTAACAGGGAACTTGTAGAGTGAGAACAAATATGATAATAACATAACATATCAACAATTGGCATATATCAACAGTAACAAATTTAAATATAGTATATACAACAGGTTATGGTGTCATATGTCATAGGTAAACAATGGCAGATAATGACATATCATACATAAGAATTAAATAACTTAACAAAACAAATTTAACAGCATATTTCAATCGTCGTTTCAAGTGAATTAAATTTACCGAATATAAGAATGTCAATCGTGGGTGATTACTCACCTTTCGAGGACAAAGAAGTAACAAAAACAAGATGTGATGGTCTAAGCACAAATTCCAAAGCACGGCAAGGTGAACACGAATTCGTCAAACAAAGCATAGCACGACGGACATGAATTGACGAAACAAAAAAAACATATTTGTATGAAATGTGTATATATATATATATGTATGTATGTATATGTATATATAACTATATAAATTTTATATTAAACTCAATACTTAATTTAAACCCATAAAATAGACCCTGTATATGTTATATTACAAAATCATGACTTAGTTTAAAACATATATACTTAGAAAATCAAAATGTATATATAACTCAACAGATCATTTATAAACTTATAGAAACTTATATATACAAACAAAAAGGTTTTGCAACTCATATCTATAAACAACAGATAATATACAACTCTTATAAAATTATATATAAATACATACACACACATATATATATATAATACAGATTATAAATATCTTATATAAACTTATAAGCTATAACAACCAGATTGTAGATTACTTGTATATAATCTAACGGATCATATGACTTATTTAAAATATGTAACTTATATAAACTTATATATATAAACAAACAGATTTTATATAACTTGTATAAATCTTTATATTTATAACAAACAGGCCCTATATATTATATGAACGTTTATATATAAAAAACATGGAAGGTAGATGGTCAACGAGGCTGCTTGGTGGCGGAGTCATGCTAGGTCTACTATGCACTGCTAGGGATTCAGGTAGGTTGTGGAAGTGTGTGGAGATGGTCAGGGTGATGGGAGGAAGGCATTCGAGTCGTGCTCCGTTGGCTGGACTTCGAGAAGCGAATGGTAGTCGGAGGTATAGGTTGAAAGTAGAGGCGGTTGCCTTGGTGGGGTGGAGGAAGGTCGAAAGGAATTGGGAAGGCTGGGTTTTGGGGTCTGGTGTGGTGCTTGGTTACGGGCAGATGTGGCAAGTGGTGGTGGAAGGGAGTGGGTGGCCAAGGCATGGCGGATCTAGTGGAAGTGGGCGAGGCGCAGGGTCGGGGGAAGGCTATCGGGCCAGATGGTGATGGTCGGCACAGCAGGTGATGGTGGAAGGGTTTTGTGTGGTGAGGGAAGTGATGAGGAGTTTGGCAAGCACGTGCTGCCAGGGGATGGACGTGAAGGGAGTGCGGCGGCGGAGGAAAGTGAAAGGTCGTGGGGCACGAACAGGTTTCACTTCGAGCTAATAAAGCAACAGTATATAAATAAATTATATACTAAAAAAATTTCGAAGCAAGGGCAGGCTTCATCAAAAGGTGGACGCAAGCTTATGGAAGATAGAAGATGAGCAGGCACAACTTTCTCAGGCAAAATATAAAGAGACAGCAAGATGGAAAGAAATATTAGTCTAACTTAATTTATATTTATGTATTATTATAAAAAAATTCAAGTGACCAGAGAACAAAAATGGAAATGAAAGGGCAACCTATATATATTGGAAAGTAGGAATAGAAAAGGTCAGCACAAATTAAGGGAAACATTTAAAGCTACTGACCATAGGTTTTCCCATAGGACAGATGAATGGACACAGGAAATAAAAGGTTAAAATAGGGTATCGATACGGTTAACCGTTTCACCGATTTCACCGTATAACGAACACCAAAATCTACAAATGAATATACTATAGAGATCAACATGACGAGGTGCACAGAATGGTATGCATATATCAGCGATACAACCAAGTTATTAATACTCGGTTTTTCACTGCTGAAAATGCTGCTAAAACGCCGAAAATAAGATAAACGGGGCTATAACAGTCCAAATTTAGCCAAATGAAATATAATGCCTCACTTAGAAAATGATTTACATTTTTACTATATAAAAATATTTAGATTTCAAGAATATTCAATTTCTATCAAATATTAACTAATTTAAATTTAAATAAAATTACACAACAAAATAAGCTTCCATATTTTCAGATAAAAATCTGCCATTTGCTATGTTTCATTAGACATAATAAAAATATCAAATTTTAATTGAAAATTTTTATTGTTTAATTTTTCCCAAAAATTCAGTAAATTACATTATAAAACCGTTAAAATTTACGGGTCATTACACTCTCCCCCACTCCGAACTTTTGGTCCTCGAAAAGGAATGAGATAGGAGATTAGAAACAACCAGAAAGAAGAGATAGATTGAAATACAAAATACAATAATAAATTTAAAACTATATAAATTGACTTTTATTTGGATAATTTGGTTTTAATCCATTTTATTTAAATAAATCAATATTCAATTTGTTTACATTAAATTTATTTACTTTTAATTTATTAACAATTCATATTTTCAAAACAGATGTTATTTTATTTAACCCATTTATTAATCAATTTGACTTCACTTAAGTTAATTCTATTTATAATTCAATTTTTTTTACTATTCCTAAGTTCAGATTTATTTACTTAAGTAGCATTCTCTATTTATTATTCAATTTATTTCACTATAATTTCCTATAACATATATTTAGTGTATAAACATTTATTATAAAAAATTCATTTTTATTTGTAATTTAATTTAATCAAAATTTCTTTTTGGACATTCTAGTATTTACATTTTATACTGTACTTTTCAATTACATGTTCTCATTACCTTTTAACTTTTCCCAGACAAGTTATGTTAATGTTTTATATGTAATTGAGCACTATACCAATTTAATTGTTATTTATAATATTTTTATTAAGCAAAATTTAATTTCAACAATTTTTTACCTAAATTTTCTCTTTTATAACTTCAATTACATATTCACCCTAACATTTTAACATTTTGAATATTTCAGGTGAGTTATATATATAATAGAATGCAGCTGAGTATTGTTAGCACCAAAATTGGTCACTAACACCCTTAGAAAGATTGTGTAGAGGGATTAATGAAGAAAGTAAACTAAAACATAGAATCGAGTGTAAATTTAAATGCAAAGAACAAGAACACCAAATTTATAGTGGTACGATGCAACTGCCCACATCCACTTTGAAGTTGATTTCCATTGATTTCCTTGATGGTTGATTACAGATACAATCCGTTTTTAGTTACTAGAATACAATTGCAAAGTAAAAGAAATAAGTCTGGAATGAGTCTTGAAAGTGGCAGAGTCTCCCCAGCGTTCTCTCCAAAATCTCCCCTTTTTTCTGTGCCCCTGCCCCTCTATTTATAGATAAAGGTGGGCTGGACTTTCCTGGTGGACCTGGTGGCTGAATAACTCGGTCGAAATAGGACAAGCCCAGTACGCCGAACCGAGCAGGCCGAACGGTCGAGTACCGATCCATTCTCTTTATGTAGAACAACACGTCTGTTGTGGGGAAGTGTAGGCCGAGCAGTGATCGGACCGAGCGTGCTGGGGAGAATGCCGAACCATCCTTGATTGTCGAACGTCTCCGGAGGCCGAATGAGGCGCTTGATGTTCGAACGCAATCTTGACCGAACGATCCTTTGGCCGGAAAAGGCCCTTGGCCGAACTGGGCTGGGATGCCGAACCATCTAGGCTCACCGAACGTACTCGGTCGAACTGAGCTGGGATGCCGAACCATCTAGGCTCACTGAACGATGACTCTGGCCGAGCGTGCCAGGAGGCCGATCGATCTTTGATCTTTGAATGATCTTATGTCGAGCGTCTTTGGCCGAATGGTATTCAATACCGAACGTATCTCGATGCCGATTGCACCTCTGACTTGCCGAGTGCTATCGCTCCCCGAACGATGCAAAGCCGAACGCTCATAACGTGCCGAATGTCCATCTAATGCCGACCGTCCTTCTACGCCGAGCGCCCTGGGGTTGTCTGTCTAGTTGCCCTGTCAAACTTTTAGGTAACATTTTGCCGCCCAAAGTACATCGTGTGGTCGAACATGATGTGCTTTGAACCATGAGTTGGCGTAATGCCGAGGCCGAACGACACTCAAATGACGAACAAGATGATCCATGCCGAACGTTCCTCTTTTCCAAGCGTACTTCATGCTTTGGCCGGTTCGACAGGTCAGAGTCGTTTCGACTTCCTCTCCTTTTCCTATAAAAGATGGTGCTCTACTTCTTCTTCTTCTTCTTACTTCTTACTTTCCGAGAGCAAACAATTTATCTCTATTTTACTCTTTCGTTCCCGAATCGAGTGCGTCCTTTCCACAATTCCTTCCGAAGCTCCCATCATTCTTCTTGGTAAGAGCTTTCGTAAGTCTTCACTTAAAGCCACAATCTGTATTTAGACCTTAGGCGATTCCACGGTGGGTGGAATGGAGAGGAGAGAAATGGATGGTAGAGGCGCTCAGAGGTGGGAGTTAGCAGGAGATGCACAGCGATGGAAGTGAGACGCAGTGGTATGGTTCGTTCGGCAATGGTTAGCTATCTCCCCACTTCGAACGAGGCTGAAGAGGGAAAATCGGAGGGAAATGGGTGTAATGGCCCGCAAATCCGTACCCCTTTAAGCTGGCCAAAACCACCACATTTCAGCTCAAAGTGGAACAAAAATACGAGTCTTCGGGTTAAAGAAGAAAGATGTAGAAGAAGAAGAACAAATCAACATCAGAATCTCACATCGCAGCGGAATAAAATATAATATATAGAATACAGTTTTAAACACAAGAAATCTGTATTGTATACATATACATACATACCATCATCATAGTACATCAATCAGTCATACAGAGACAACTACATATGATCATACACAGCGGAAATAATAGACAAATAAGGAAGTACGTTCTGTCACCAGCTCGTCTCCTGAGCTCCAGCATATAACCTGAACCTGTTTAACTCGGTCTGACCCGAGCATCATATAAACAACACCCGAGTCAGTCTGGAATACCAGCGTGAGAAAATCACACTCAATTGGATTATTAAAGTTTCAAAAATCCTTTGAAAAACAAAGCATCTCGTAAGAGCACGCCACAAATAAACATGCCGGGTTTTTACCTTACGATAGCTAAAACAATTTTTATTAAAGTTCTATGATATTATTATAGTGTCTATAGAAAGTAAAATAGAATCTAGCTGAAATGCTTGAATCTCACGTTTTAGCAATAGTTGGGCACAATCAAAACCGTATAGGCGCTTATTGCATATTGGATCCCATACAATGGCAGGGCTACCGGGGTACCGCCCGTCACAGTACGTGGTCTAGATCAGAGTACCGAGGAGCCACCCTAACTCCCCTGCAACACAAGACCTGAACCATTCCTTACTGAACAGTCCCAAGCAAGATCACCCCGTGATTGGCGCGACCAACCACCCACTAAGCCGAAATAAAGGGACATCTAGACAGGGGAAACCTTACTCTCCAGTGGGGGCTACACATGAAGTCTTGCTGCACCTCCCCTGTTTTAGCCATTCCCGATCGGTGAGGCTTGAGGTTAAACCTTACATTTTTAAGAACGAGTCCCACTTAGAATGCTCATCGTCCGCCTGATGATGTTCTAAAAGCATTCAATCCATAATAGTTGCCCTGGGTCTAGACAAACCGAATCACCGTCTTCAACTCTTCACGGTCTTCATTCGTAATCGTTCAAATCGGATCGAAGTGGTTTTCGGATAATTAAATCTGATCCCGGACTCTTCGAAACGATCAGCGCATTGTCCAATATTGATAATCGGTTATTTAACTATCAATTAATCATACACAAGCAACCATCAAATAATTTACACAAATTATTTATCTCAAATATCATTCAGATATTATTTCCGTTATTACCCATTTGTAATAAATTTTCAAAGTCCTTTATTTCCATGAAATCACTTATCTGATTTCTCATACACACTCAGTTTGATTTAACCCTTGAAAATATTTCTTATTTTCTCATTCCTTCTAAAAAATCAATTTATACTTTGCTTATAAATTTCAAACTCAATTCCTTCATTTAATAAGATTTCTCCTAAATCTTATCTCATTTAATAACTCACTTATCATCACAAGAAGATTATTAATTGGATTTTAAAAGCACTTGAAAACATTTAGATTTATAAAATAAGAAGTATAATCTTTATAAAAATTACGATTTAAAAGAAATATTTAACATAAAAATTAGAGTTCATATCCAGTTAATGATAAATTGTAAATCTGGTTTTAGAAAGTTAAAGTTTATTATAAATATTTGCCTATCCTTCAAAAATAACTAATTTGAAACATTTTAAATTCAAGCAATAGTTTACAAAAATTTATAGTGTAGTAATTAAAAATACTTCTTTTTTTTAAAATAAGTTTATAATTTTAGAAAACCCAATGTCCATCTATAAATGCCTCTTGTCCGAATTCACACTTCTTACTTTCGGAAATATTCTACTATTTCCGTTTCAAACAAATTTATAACTCAATATAAGTTCATGACTTATTCCTTTTCATATCCACTGATATCTTCCTTTCCCATTTATAAATTCCGTTTATAAATTTATAACTCCCTGAGTTTTCTTTTTCATTTATTTATGAAAAAAATTTATTCAAAAATCCTATTTTATAATTTTATTCTTCAATTCAATTCCATATTGTTCCTTAATAAAATTCCATTTCATTTCTTAATAAAATTCCCTTATTTATTTCTTAATATAGTTCTCTTATTTTATTTTCTTAATATAGTTCTCCTTTACTTCAAATCTGTTCATCGATTACAATATTTTCTTTGAGTCTTTAGTATATAATTTACCCTTTTTCCCGAACTCAACTTTAACTAATTTTAAGTTTAACCAAAGTCATAAATATTCTTTTAATTTTACTTTAGTCTCAATAGATGTAAATTCAAATCTTAAAGAAATATTCTTTTAATTTAAATTTCATTTAACTTCCTTCAATTAAATTATTTATGATATTTAAAAATTTCCAAATTCCAACTTCCATGTTATTCAACACTTAATAATTCAATTCTCATGCAATTCCATATTAATTCATCCAACCTGTCATATGAAACATAAATATAATAAATATCTTTGAGGAATCCTGTTGGATCCCTCCAACCTGTTTTCCCTGCATCCACAAATGTTAGCACAGAATAAAATATCAATTCCACTTTCAAATGGATATTGCAGTATATGGGTTATGATATTAACCAGTGAATAAATTATTATCAATCAACCAAACACATCCAATAATTTAAATTTAACATTTAAATTTAATTTAGGGCATCCAAATGAGTGAGAAAATCTCACCTTTGCTTTTAAGTTGTAATCCACTTCAATCTCGATCTAGTTTCTTGACTTTTAGACCTTGTATAAACAGTTATATGATTTTATTAATATTCGAACAATCGAACAATTATTTATCGTTTAAATAAATTTATATTAATCTAATAATTTAATCTTAACTAATGATTTATTTTAACTACTATCTTTAAAAATCCTTTAGTATATTAAACAAATTAATCACCTAAGTAAATTATTTTTTTAAACGAACTAGCAATATTTAAAATATAGAGGTATATATTTATTTTAATTTCCTTCATTGTAATTTCTTATACCAAAATGACTTATATTTATTTAAAAAAAAAATCTAATCTTTATACTTTTAATTTATAGAAACTAGAGTTATCTTCCTAACGTATAATTTAAATTAAACACATAAAAGATTCTACTTCACTGTAAAAATTCTTCTTTGAATGCACATATATTTAAATTAAACTAATATCAACCTTAAAATATAAAACTACTTAACAGTTAAGAAAAGATTTTATTTTTTCCTTTTTTTCTTTTTTTCTTTTTTTATTTAAAACCAAAACCCTAGTTACTGTCAAATTTTAAATTTTCAAATATACACAGGGAAATATACCTCACTACCGAGATCCAAACCGAAGGAAACTATAGCCTTGACTTCGACGATCCATTCCAGGCCTCGCGACCTACTCCTCGACCTCTCACGACTCCCAGCCTCCACGCGAACAACCCCTCAGGTCAAACATGAACGTGCTGCCGCGAGCAATTCCTTGCTCGAGCTTCCTGCGTCACACACGTCACCATCAGAACCCACACGAAGCTGCGCTTCCCAATCCTCTTGCCGCCGCCACGAAACCCCCACTGACGTGACCATCAAATAAATTGCCTTCGCCTCCCAACGCTGCGCGACCCATCGATTGCTTACCAACGAAATCGCGATTCTCGAACGCAAATCGAATTCGCTTATTTCCCTCCCTTTTTTTATATTAAGCATGCCGTGAATCGGCTTCAGGAAGAAAAGGGGACGAAGTAGGTTTTGATTTTGAGCTTTGAGGGAAAGAAATAAACGAAGGAATTTCGTTAGATTGGGGAAAAAAATAATAGCGGTAGCGGCCATTGATAAATTTTAGTTTCCTGATCGAAAAGAGCAACTAGAAGCAACGTGATTTTAAAGAAAAAGGAAAGCGTATACAAGAAGATGAACAATAGTGTTAGTGTGTTGAGGAAGCTTGGATAATTATTTATATTTAAACTTTATATTTAAAAACCTTCTCGAATTTCAATTAAATTATAGCGCGTTTTCTTATCGTACAATCACACGGAGGCTCCGAAAATTATGAAATTTGAAATCCGGCAATAATTTAATATTACGGATCCAACGGAACTGGTTTCGTCGAATTCCAAGAATGTGCCTCGGAAGGTTATTTTTAAATGTCAATTTAAACGATGTAAATTTAAAATTGAACAAATGGCTGTTAAATTTAATTTTCATCCATCTATTACATCCAGTGTTATCAATAAAAAGTTTATAAGCGGTTGAAATATTTTAACAAGCTTACAATTCCATATTTAAATATTTTATTCAATTGCCAATTACTACTTTAATAATTAATTAATTCAACAGGTCGTTATATTTAAATTATGAATCCTTTCTATCATATAAAACCAAACTGTTAATATTAAAATTAAATTAAAGTTCAAATCAAATATTTAAATCTAATTTAAATATTGCAAATTAGCCGTCAAAAATCTGGGTCGTTACAGGAAAGGAAAGGAGGCCGTTCGATATTGTGGCCGAACAGTTTTTTAGCCGAACGCTATCCTGGCCGGCCAGTATCTAACCGGGCGACATCTTGACCGAGCGATCATGAATACCGACTTATACCCCATCGGCCGAACACTACTTAAGGCGAGCGCTATCCTGGCCGGGCAGTATTTAACCGGTCGACATCTTGGCCGAGCAACCAGGAATACCGAACCATTCCCTATTGGCCGAACATGAATTAAGCCGAACGAATATAAATGCCGAACGTATTCTGTTGGCCGAACATAACTTAAACCGACCAAACAATTTCGTTGCCCAACTTCATAATTAAACAAGAATAGAAACTCCAATATACTTGTATATCGAACTAATTGATAACCTTCCCAGCAGATATAAACCTGAACTAAATTCGATGTAACCGGATAACTTCCTCTAACGTTTTCAGAACCGGAAACTGTAATCGCCATGAGGAAGGCTTTTGGGGACGGTCAGCGATGACGGTCTTTAAAGGCGATGATTTTAATTTTAGTTTTATATTAGTAATCTTGCGACTTCCAAATTTTCAATGCTTATACACGATTGATTGCACTAGTTCACACACCATGTGGGGGGAATATTCGTGTTGTTAATTCTAACGTCGAATATTTTTCTAGTATTGTTCACACAGGTGTTTTGTCAGATCCGCTACTTATTGATGATGTCTAAAAGATCCAGCCCTGCCACTATCTCAGAGAGGCCCGGGCCGTCTTCCAAACAAGGGGGCGTAGACACTTCTAATCCGTCGACCTCCCCCGCTCATGATTTTGCTCCTGATACCCTGGATTCAACGATTCTCTTGGATAATCTGACCGATTCACAGGCTTCGAAGATTAACGAAGCCGCGCTCCGACGAATATGTTCGATTCACAGAATCCCTTTCGCCGACGTGTTGGTTCCGTCGGGCCGTGATCATCTACACCTGCCCCCAGTCGGATACACTGCATGAAATAAGTTTATGTGCTGGGTAGGAAGTGTGCCTCCGTTCAATTTGTTTCTTCGGGATGTGTTGCAATACATAGACGTCGCCCCGTCGCAGCTGCACCCAAACGGTCATGCGTTCATTTATGGGACCTACCTCCTTTTTGTGGCTGTCTTTTACAGGCCTCCAACTCCTGGCGACATCAGATTTATTTATATGATCAAGAAGCGGAGAGAGAGCCCCTCCTACGTGTTCTTCGAGCCACACCACAAGTGCCAAATTCTAACCGGAGCGTGGAGCAAGTTTTCCCTATACAAACAGGAATGGTTCTACGTACGTTGCCCTCCCGGTTTCCCGAGGAGATGGGTTTAAGGGAGTAAGTCTTCTTTTTAGAGCGATGCTCATATTTCGGTTGAGGCAATGCTTTTTCTAACTCTTGTTTCATTTTTTCAGATATCAATCCATGTCCTGAGGGCCGCGGCTATTCAGAGGCTGTTGAGGCTATTAGAGCTCTTCCCATCGAGGAACGAGACATCCGAACCCTCATTTCAAATGAGTCGCTGTCAAGGTTCGGGCTGTTAGCAGAAGGCCGTCGGGTGAGCCTTCCTGAGGGCGTCTCCATCCCCAAGCCCGCATCCGGTAAAGGGAAAAAGTTGGCTGAATCGTCGTCACGCCACACCCACGATGCACATGAGGAGGGGGAAATCAGAGAGGGTGAAGCACCCCAAAAACAAGGTGAGAATACGGGTCCTACTCAGGATTCGGTTGGTCGAAGTGAGCGATATTGAAACATCATCTTCCCCTTCGTAAAAGATGTTGACATATAAGATTAGAAAGGAGAAGGTTGGCGGAACTTCCAAAGTTACGCTAATCCCGGCAGAGAAAGAGGCTTCTTCACATCATGTTGAATGTTCGCTAAAAGGTCTTTCGAACCTCTCCATTCCGGAGGATCTGCTCAACTATGATTTTGGCGATCCGGAGGCATTCAAGTTTCACTCGCCCGTTAGAGGCGATGTGGGCATTCCAACCCAAAGTCAGGGAGAGAAAACCCCTGTTAGCAAGGCTACTGGTCCGTTGGGGGGAAACACTAGGACACACACGAACATTTGCACTTCGATTCGCACTTAAATTTTTATTGTCACATTTCTCCTTGCTAACTCGTTGTTATTTGAAATTCATGCAGGTGACATGGGGCGCTCACACGGATTCAATCATCGTCGTGGTTCTTCTATTTTTCATCCGTCCAGACGGGACTCGGGTCTCGAGAGACGTCGAGATATAGATGGTGATGGTGATAGGGACCATCATTCTCGAGACTCATCATCTCGGAAGAAACTGTATTACCAGCCCAAGCATCATCGACTCCCCTCTTCTAATTTGGGGCAAAGTAAGGATAAGCCTGGTTACAAGGGGTCGCAATCTGATATCCCTCGAGATCAACGCTTTGATTCTTCTTCCACTCGACAGTCCCGAGATTCTAATAGGAGGGGGGAACTTTCAAAGCCGTCTCCTCCTAGTCCTACATCGGATCCAACAGTATCAGAGAGATTGAGCTAGCTTAAGGCTACATTTCACAAGATTTGCTTCGATGGGTTGAAGTTTCTTCCGGCGATTCATCCTATACCAGGAGATGTTAAGCAGAATGCCATTGCCTGTACCGACAATGTTTATGTTCAACATGACGCGTTCGTTCACCTAGCCAAGAAACTTTCCGAAGTATCTATGGGGCGCCGGCATGAAAGAGACCGTTTGAAGCTTGAGACCACCCACGATAAAAACATCATTATAGCCTAGGATGAAGAGATCGCCACTTATAGGTCTGAACTCGAGGTCGCCTATCGGAGTGCCAGAGATACTGCTGAGGCCATCACTCGCTTGGAATCAACTCATAAGAAAGAGCTTGAAGAGGCAGTTCAACGATGTGGGGCTTTGGCCTTGGAAAAGGACTCCGTTCAAAAGGAGAGGGATGCGTTCAGCACCCGTGTCAAGGAACTTGAAGAGCTTCTCCGCAGAGAGAGAGAGGAGAAAACGGCTGCCCAAGAAGAGTCACAACGATATTGTAACGAGATTGTCGCCACCCGACTTTTAAAAGAACAACTCGAGGGCGAGCTCTCCAGGGTTGAGATGTTAAAGAGTGAATCCCGTGAGGAGGGCAAGAGGACGGCGTTGACGGACATCGATTCCCGTCTTGAGGCAGCCAGGGAGGATGGTAGAGAGGAGATCTAAACCGCGTTCGACCCACTCATTGTCGAATTCAACGCCCGCGTGCTCATGCACTGTGACCTAACTTTTGTAGGCGATGGCTATCTTGAATCGTTGTTTAAGGCATGGGAAACCTTAATTCAGATTAGGGAGGCTGAGCGCGGTGTCGAGGAGGTTGACGAGGAGGATTTGATAAAGGAATTTATGAAGGGAAATGAGACTTTAGACCTATCGGTGGCCAAGGCCCTTTACTGCAAAGGCTTCCCCTCGAGGAAAGGGAAAGAAGTTGTCGCCAGTCCATCTGGGGCCGAGTCTCATGTTCACGTGCCTTCCCAGTCGGCTGGTCGGCTGACACTTGATCCCTTTGAACACACATTGGCTAGGATTTGGAAGCCTCCGGCCTAGGCGTTCATGTTTTGTCTCCTATCCCGGAGGGCGAAACTCCTTTGATGGTAGGGAGTTTGCCAGGGCTTGGTAGATAAGCTTCCACTTTGAGATTTTGAAAGTCGTCATTCTTTGTTAAGTACTATTGCATTCTAACGCTCATCTTTTCTGATTTTGTGCAGGTCGTTCCAACCCCGATCCCACTCCGAGGAGTGATGTCACCATGGAGTTGGAAAAGTCCGGTGGGGGTGCTCATGCTGGTGAGGTTTCTGGGCCAGATGCTCAAGTGATCGGGGCGCTTGACGAAGGCAAGTCCGATTCCTCCTCTAGGAGTTATGAAGTAGAAGTTACAGGCTCCTCTGAGCATACATCTGAGTTGAGCATGAAGGAGTGGCTCGAAAAAGAGAAAAGAGATACAGCCAAGGTCAAGGTTGAGCCACGTGAGTTGGACCTAGATGATCCCTTGAACAAGCCATTGAAGGTCATCCTTCCTGGCAGGTCCAAGCCCTCGAACGTTCCCCTACTTCTTCAGTTATTACTCCTCCATCAAGGAAAGGTTCCAAGGGTAAATGCTTTGGGGAAGAGTCGTTCGGGAAGAAGTAGAAGAAGCACAAGAAATGACTATTGTCCTCGTTCAACGAGAGTCAATTTAAGTCTTGTAATGATTTTTTTTTGTAATTTTTGTAGATAGACCGTTGACTCTGAATTTTGGAGTACTTATAGCAGAAGACTTTTCCTGAATAGAGTTTAATTTCCTTTTCTGTCTTTTCAAAAGAATCTTATTATTCAGTTTTTCCTTGTGATCGTGATTCGAATCCATGCTGTAGTGCGTACCATAGACTTCTTGGTCTGTGTTCACACGGCCCGTTGATTCTCTGAGAGTTATTTGTTTTCCTCCCATGCTTCAAGCACTTAGAATCATTTTTTAAACTAAACAACGAGAACTTGGAATATCCCAATCCATATTCTAGGGAATTGGAGAATTTTTACCGTTTATACTCGAGCTCACGCTCCGGGGACTTCGAGTACTCCATTCCGCATTCCGGGGACTTGGAGATTTTTACTCGTTAATACTCGAGTCCGCGCTCCGGGGACTTAGAGTACTCCAGTCCGCATTCCGGGGACAAGGAGAATTTTACTCGTTTATACTCGAGTCCGCGCTCCAAGGACTTAGAGTATGCCAGTCCGCACTCCGAGGACTTGGAGAATTTTATTCGTTTATACTCGAGTCCGCGCTTTGGAAACTTATAGTACTCCAGTCCGCACTCCGGGGATTTGGAGAATTTTATTCCTTTATACTCGAGTCCGCGATCCGAGAACTTAGAGCACTCCAGTCCGCACTTCGGGGACTTGGAGATTTTTAGTCGTTTATACTGGAGTCGCTCCGGGGACTTAGAGTACTCCAGTCCGCACTTCGAGGACTTTGAGATTTTTACTCGTTTATAATCGAGTCCGCGCTCCGGGGACTTAGAGTACTCCAGTCCGCACTCGGAGGACTTGGAGAATTGTATTCGTTTATACTCGAATCCGCGCTCCGGGGACTTAGAGTACTCCAGTCCGCACTCCGGGGACTTGGAAAATTTTATTCGTTTATACTCGAGTCCGCGCTCCGGAGACTTAGAGTACTCCAGCCCGCACTTCGGGGACTTGGAGATTTTTATTCGTTTATACTCGAGTCCGCGCTACGGGGACTTAGAGTACTCCAGTCCACACTCCGAGGACTTGGAGATTTTTACTCGTTTATACTCGTGTCCGTGCTCCGGGGACTTAGAGTACTCCAGTCCGCACTCTGGGGACTTGGACAATTTTATTCGTTTATACTCGAGTCCGCGCTCCGGGGACTTAGAGTACTCCAGTCCGCACTCTGGGGACTTTGAGATTTTTATTCGTTTATACTCGAGTCCGCGCTTCAGGGACTTAGAGTACTCCAGTCCGCACTCTGGGGACTTGGAGATTTTTATTCGTTTATACTCGAGTCCGCGCTCCGGGAAATTAGAGTACTCCAGTCCGCACTCCGGGGACTTGGAGATTTTTACTCGTTTATACTCGAGTCCGTGCTCCGGGGACTTAGAGTACTCCAGTCCGCACTCGGGGACTTGGAGAATTGTATTCGTTTATAATCGAGTCCGCGCTTCAGGGACTTAGAGTACTCCAGTCCGCACTCTGGGGACTTGGAGATTTTGTATCGTTTATAGCATTCGTACGCCAGCCAGAATAATATAATTTTAGTCGCTTGCCACAGGACTATCTTACGCAGAAACATTAATCATTCATAAAAAAGTTGGCTTCAAGCCTTTATTAATGAGAGCAAGCTAAATTGTCTTATTATAGGCCAAGAACTAGAAATGAAAACGTACTGTAAATAAATGCAACTACGGCATGAGGGAAATAGACTAAGTGTAATAACATCGCAAGTGCTCGCTGTTCCATGATCGGGGGAGTGTCGCACCATCGACGGTCGCTAGCTTGAAGGTTACTTCTCCAAGCCTCCATTCGATGACGTACGGACCTTCCCATGCGGGGTTCATATGAGATGGGGCTGGAAAAACTCATTTCAAAACGAGGTCTCCCACGTCAAAGATTCTCGGTTGGGCTTTTTCTTTATAATATCTGGCGATCCGATATCTGTGTTAGGCCGCTCTCAAATCGGCTTCTTCGCGTTTTTCATCAATGAAGTCCAATGATTCCAATAAGAGAACCCAGTTCGACGTAGGGTCATAGTGAGTTACCCAATGAGATGGAACTTCAAGTTCCACGGGTATGACAGCTTCCGTGCCATATGCCAATGTGAATGGAGTGTGGCCAGTCGCGGTCTTGTGGGTGGTTCTATAGGCCCAAAGCGCCGTCGGGAGCTCATCTACCCACTTGCCTCTAGCCTTTTCCAAACGCATTTTCAATATCGACTTGATTATTTTGTTTACGACTTCCACCTGTCCATTCTCCTTCGAGTGAGCAACTGCTGCAAACCTTTTCTCAATGTCATACTTTTGACAAAATTCTTTGAATTCCTTGCTTTCGAATTGAGTTCCATTGTCTGTTATGATGGTTCGTGGAAGGCCAAAACGGCATATGATATTTCGTACAACAAAATTAATGACTTTCTTGGTTGTGATCATGGCCAAAGGTTCCACCTCTGCCCACTTGGTGAAGTAATCGACCGCTACTATTGCGTATTTCGCACCTCCTTTGGCTATGGGTAAAGAGCCGATTAGGTCAATTCCGCACATTGCAAATGGCCAGGGACTAACCATTTGTGTGAGTTCCATTGGTGGTGCTCCTGGAATTTTTGCGTATATCTGGCATTTGTCACAGTTTCTCACATAGTCTGCAGCGTCCCGATTCACGGTTGGCCAATAGTATCCATAGCGGAGGATCTTCTTTGCTAATGTCTGCCCCCCAGTATGGTCGCCGCACTCTCCTTCATGGACTTCCTTTAATGCCCGTTTTATCTCATCATGGGCCATGCACCGGAGTAAGGGGGTCGAGAATCCCCTTCGATACGTTATCCCATCCTGTATTACATAACGTGAAGCTTTGCGGAGGACTTGGTGTCTTTCGCTTCTCTTTTCAGGCAAATCCCTTAGTAGCAGGTATTGCTTGATTAGGGTCAACCACGTTTTCTTCTCAAGTTCGGTTTCTATCACGAAATCTATCTCCAACATGTCTAAACTCGGAGCATGGAGGGTCTCAACAGGGAACAATCCCATTTGTTGTGCATCGCCAGTGCTTGCAAATTTTGCCAACGAATCGGCTTCTCTATTTCGTTCACGTGGAACGTGTGAGATGCCGTAATATTCTAGATGCGCCAACAGCTCTTGAACCCGAGCAAGGTAAGCAGCAAGTCTCTGTCCCTTCGCTTTATTGTCTCCCTGCACCTGATATACTACCAGCTGCGAGTCATAGAAGATTTCGAGTGACTTCACTCCCAGTTCGATAACAAGTCTCAAGCCAGCAATCAATGCTTCATATTCGGCTTCATTATTTGTTGCTGCAAACTCGAACATCAAAGCGTAGAAGATTGATCGATCTTTAGGAGCTACGAGGATTATACCTGCCACCAAGCAACGGTCGTTAGATGCCCCATCGGTGTACATCTTCCATTGAACGGGGGGTATGGTTCTGTGATTACTCGGTTCTTCTAGCATGGTGAAATCAACAATGAAGTTGGCTAGTGCTTGTCCTTGTATGGTCCTCCATGGAAAATAGGTAATATCGAACTGACTTAACTCAATATTCCATTTCAGCATCCTTCCGGAAGTTTTCGGTCGTTGGAGTACCTATCGCAAGGGTTGGTCCGTGTAAACACCGATTGAGTGTGCCTGAAAGTAGGGGCGAAGCTTGCGTGATGCGATCACCAAGGAATAGGCAAGTTTTTCAATCTTTGGATAATTTCATTTTGCCCCTGTCAAGTGCTTACTGACATAGTAGACCGGCTTTTGAATCCGATCTTCCTCGCGGACCAAGGTTGTACTGATGGCGTGCTGGGATACCGCCAAGTACACATACAACGTTTCTTGGTCTATCGGCTTGGACAGTACGGGAGGACTTTCCAAGTGCCTTACCAGGGCCCGGAATACTTCCTCGCAATCGGATGTCCATTCGAAGTTTCTCTTTACTTTCTTTATAATGTCAAAGAAGGGAATACACTTGTCTGTAGCCCTGGATATGAATTGACTTATCGTAGCCACTTTTCCATTCAGGCTTTGCACCTGCTTTATGGTTTTGGGTACTTGTATATCTTGGATAGCCTGGATCTTCTCTGCATTAGCCTCGATTCCCCGGGCATTCACAATGAATCCCAGAAACTTTCCTAATGCTACGCCGAATAAACACTTCAACGGATTGATCTTCATTCCATAATGCCTGAGTATGTCAAACATCTCCGTTAGGTCTCGGATGTGGTCGTTGGACTTCTGTGACTTCACTAGCATGTCATCCACATAGACTTCCATTGTTTTACCAATTTGGTCTTTGAACATTCGATTCACCAGGCGTTGATAAGTCGCTCCTACATTCATCAATCTGAATGGCATTACTACATAGCAATATAATCCTACGTTTGTGACAAAGCAGGTGTTTTCTTGGTCTGGATGTGCAACGGAATTTGATTGTAACCAGAGTACGCGTCCATAAATGATAATAACTCATGTCCGGCAATTGAGTCGACGAGTTGGTCAATCCTTGGCAGCAGGAAACTATCCTTCAGGCATGCCTTGTTTAAGTCGGAGTAATCAATACAAGTCCTTCATTTTCCATTCGCTTTCTTTACTAATACCGGGTTAGATACCCATTCAGGATAGAGGGCGTCGCAGACGAACAAGTTAGTTTTGAGTTTGTCCACCTCCTCTTTGAGAGCCGCGGACCTCTCCGGGTCCATGCCTCTCCTTTTTTGTTTCACAAAAATATGTCTCGGGTCTACGTTCAACATATGACTTGCGATTGCAGGAGAAATCCCACACATATCAGAATGCGTCTAAGCAAAAACGTTAAGGTTCGCTCGGAGGAAGTCAGTAAGATTCTCAACTGCACAGGGTCGAGCTGTGATCCTATTTTAAGAACTCGTGATGGGTCGCTATGGCTAACTGAGATGTCGATGGTTAGTTCAGCCGGTGCCGCATTTGTTTCCCTGGGTTTCCCATCATCGTCTCTCGGATCTATGTCTCTATGGATCCGAGAATTCTGCCCGAGCCAGGGCTCGGGCGCTAGTTGTCAATCGTTCGGACCTTGGATGCGGACAGGGCTGTCCATGACCTTTCCTTTCTCCCTACGCCGTGCCTCCCTGAGCTCAGCTACATAGAATGCATGTCGGTTGCCTGGTCGCCGTGTACCACTCCAACCCCCCTGTCTGTTGAAATTTTAACGTCAAACACCAGGAGGCCAAAGTTGCCCTAAATTCCGCCAGGGCTGGACGGCCCAGGAATACAATGTACGGGGAATCAACGTCCAGAACTATGAACGGTAGGATCGCACCCTTCTACATTCACCCTGTCCCAGTTCAACCATTAACTCCACATAACCCATTGCATCAGTTGCTGCGCCATTAAAGCCATGGATTCTGGCCTTGGATGGTTTCAAATCCTTGGTCTCCAGCTTCATTTGGTCATATGCCTTCCGGAAGATGATGTTAACGAAACTTCCGCAATCGATTAGAATTCTCTTTACGAATGCTGGCCTGATGCTTGCAGATATGACCATTGGTTTAATGGTAAGAGCCTCTACCTTATCCGCATCTCTGTTCCTGAATACGATATCGTCATTCATCGTGCGCTGCTGCTTTGCAGGAGTCCCATCTTCCACGTTCGAACAACACTCATACTCCATATGTCTTAAAGAGTTAGCATATCGCTCCATCTCCTACCAATTCTTATCTGCAGGGTGAGGTCCGCCAGCAATCGTGTTAATAACCAATCTACCTACAGTCCGAGTAGGTTGTTCCGGTTGGTGTGGGGCTGGCCCGCGTCCAAGGTATGATGTTTCTTGCCTGGCATCCTGTGGGTCTTTGACAAATTCTGTAGTTTCTTCTGTCTAATTAGTTTTTCTATGGCGTCATGGAGGTGTCTGCACTCCTCTGTGTTGTGCCCATAAGACTCGTGAAAACGGCAATACTTTCCGGTCTGCTTCTGTTCTTCTATCGATTCCTTTGGATGTGGCTTCCTATACTGGAAAGTGTTGCAAGTTGATAGATAGATGTTCTCAAGAGATGCGTTCAACGGGGTGTATTCATTGTATGTTGGGATTCTTGATTTCCATTTCCCCGCCTCTTTTTTCTTTCTAGGGTTTCCACCTCCGGATCCTTTAGACTGCCCAGGCTTGTTCTGGATGTCAACTTGAGCTTTTCCAGGGTTATTTCCGGTTTTCTTCACGACGTATTTACTTTTCACAAACTCTTGAACGGGCCCGGACGCCTTATCTCACCTTATCCAACGAGCTTCTTCTCTTCTTATGAACTAATTAGCTTTCGAATAAAAACGTTCCAGCGTAGCTGGGGGCTTCCCTTCCAACCAATCTCCAAATTCAGAATCCGGATCCACTCCATGCATTACTGCCATCAAAATCGCGTGGTCGTTAGGATTGCTCACCTCCGTAGCAGCAACATGAAACCTTTGCAGGTATGCTTTCAATGACTCTCCTGGAGTTTGAGTTACACTTGATAAGGACATCACGTCCTTTGGACGAGTGGTGTGTATCCTGAATTGTTCTATGAATTTCATTGCTAATTCATCGAAGCTGGATATAGATCGTGGAGGGAGTAGAGTGAACCACATGGTGGCAATCCCAGACAAGGTGATTGGGAAACACCTACACTTGGTTGCGTCATTAGCTCTTATGGAATCGATCATCCATCCATACCTCATCACATGCTGCCTTGGGTCAGTCGTCCCTTCGTAGGCGGGAATGGCGGGCATGCTGAACTTTCTTGGGTATTCGGCCTGTAGAATGGTATCCGTGAAGGGAGTATGACCCTTAGACACTCCCCAATCTTCATTAGTTAGACCTTGGTTTTCATTCATCAACTGCCTGACCATAGCCGTCAAATCCGCGGTTTGTATGGAAGATGGGGGGTTGGGTTCCGTTCCACGGGACCGCGCAGGTTGATATCCCATTCGATTTAGGTCTTGGTCTCTAGTAGATCGATCAGTAGCACTTGCACGTGCATCTTCATCCTTACAG
The DNA here is from genome assembly GCA_030765085.1 of Allium cepa. NCBI lineage: Eukaryota > Viridiplantae > Streptophyta > Magnoliopsida > Asparagales > Amaryllidaceae > Allium > Allium cepa. The sequence goes on along the minus strand of CM060938.1, from coordinate 620,554,828 downwards.
CGTCTACGCCTAGGAGGTTCATTGGAAGAAGTCGAGCTATCATCTTCAGAGTAAGGTACAGGGCTTCCTCCAGCATTCTGATGCTGCTGCTGCTGAGTAAGCTGAGTCATGAGGTCAGTGTTGGCTTGCATTTGCTTAGCAAGTTGCTCTCTACTTTCCTTAAGTTCTCTTATCAGGTCATTGAATTCTGCTCGGGAAACAACTTCTGCTTGGTTTTGGTAGGAGGGCCCTACACCCCGAATCGCTTGCCGATTGCTAGTTCCCAGTTGTTGCACACTAGCGGTTTCGTGGGCATCTGCATTTTGAGAGGCTGATCTAGTTCGTGGTTTTCCCATGGTAGAGTTGTTGGTTGTAACTCTGAGTAGAATCAACAGATGCCTTATAGATGATTATGGATCTCCTTCGGTGGATTTATGCAATCAAGTAGCTGCAACGTTGATCCTAATAGCCTGAGAATTCAAGCCTCTCAGTGAAAGCACCAAAATGTTAGCACCAAAATTGGTCACTAACACCCTTAGAAAGATTGTGTAGAGTGATTAATGAAGAAAGTAAATTAAAACAGAGAATCGAGTGTAAATTTAAATGTAGAGAACAAGAACATCAAATTTATAGTGGTTCGGCGCAACTGCCTACATCTAGTTTGAAGTTGATTTCCATTGATTTCCTTGATGGATGATTACAGATACAATCCGTTTTTAGTTAGTAGAATACAATTGCAAAGTAAAAGAAATAAGTCTGGAATGAGTCTTGAAAGTAGCAGAGTATCCCCAGTGTTCTCTTCGAAATCTTCCCCTTTTTCTGTGCCCCTGCCCCTCTATTTATAGACGAAGGTGGGTCGGACTTCCCTGGTGGGCCTGGTGGCTGAATAACTCGGTCCAAATAGGACAGGCCCTGTACGTCGTACCGAGCAGGCCGAACGGCCGAGTACCGATCCATTCTCTTTATGTCGAACAACACGTTTGTTGTGGGGAAGAGTAGGTCGGGCAGTGATCGGACTGAGCGTGCTGGAGAGAATGCCGAACCATCCTTGATTGCCGAACCATCCTTGATTGTCGAACGTCTCGGGAAGCCGAATGAGGCGTTTGATGTTCGAACGCAATATTGACCGAACGAGCCTTTGGCCGGACAAGGCCCTTGGCCGAACTGGGGTGGGATGGCGAACCATCTAGGCTCACCAAACGTACTCGGCCGAACTGAGCTGGGATGCCGAACCATCTAGGCTCGTCGAATGATGACTCTGGCCGAGCGTACCAGGAGGCCGAGCGATCTTTGATCTCTAAATGACCTTATGTGAAGCGTCTTTGGCCGAATGGTATTCAATAACGAACGTATCTCGTTGCCGAGTGCACCTCTGACTTGCCGAGCGCTATCGCTCCCTAAACGATGCGAAGCTGAACGTTCATAACATGCTGAATGTCCATCTGATGCCGACCGTCCTTCTATGCCGAGCGCCCTGGGGTTGTCTGTCTAGTTGCCCGGTCAAACTTTAGGGTAACAAGTATTATACAAACAAATTTTATCGCAGTTCAATTGTTTCAAGTTGTTCGATTTCATTTATCGTTTTAGACTATCCAATTATTCAAATTTTTGTTTCATTTCAATATTTGAAAACCATTACATAATATAAAATTTGAAGAATTAAATTTCCGGTTTCACTTTAATCAATTTTGAAATACATATATATGTTTTACATCAAATCGTACTCGATAATTCTAATCAAATTCAATTTAGGAAACAAAAGTGTAGCAAAGCTACTAAGTGGTCTCTCCACTCTAAGACTCGAAAATGAATGTCGATGATGCTGCCGTCATCATCGAAATTATTTTCTAGCGACAAAAGAGAAGAGTGCTAACTTACTTTATTTTAAAATTCTTTGACAACAACTTCCATTCGAGAATACTTTCAAATAATGTATTTCAAAACTTTGAAAACCAAATTTAGAAATGCACCGGAAATTCAAATTCTCAAATTTTAAATTTAAATTCATTTCATTTATAGATCAATAAATAAAAATCTAGTATTGTCATTTCTAACAACCAATTCATTAAGTATCTCATTTTATAAAATTATACTTTTATAAAATATAATCATACATAAAATTATTTCATTTACCAATTTAGAAAACAATATTGAGTTAGTTTGCTATGTTCAAGTGTTTTGGAATTCCTATCAATAGCGTTGGCCAGACGAATCAATCGAAACCCCAAATCAAACATAACAATTCGAACAACACAATATAAAATATTTTATATATTTACAAATACACTCCCTCAAGGATGATCCAAGAATGGATTCTGGAACAAGAATAGAAATTCAAATTTTAGAGGAACCCTAATCAAAAGAATTCTAACTAAGGAGATAAACTCGAAAGGAAGATAAGATAATTAAATTTCAAAGAGGAAAGATGGATAGACTTATATTAATCGCCGCAACCTTAACCGAATCAACCGAGACTTAGAAAAGACGAGAATATCGTCAATGAAAATGGACGCAAACTTGTTGAGAACATCGCGGAAAACATGATTCATAAGATCGATGAAGAAGGTAGGGGAATTGGTAAATCTTAAGGGAAAGACTAACCATTCATAGAAAATATTCATCCAAGAGGAAGGACAACAAGTGGAGCTCCAGAAATAAGATCGATTGTGGAATTCAATTTCCTGCTGAGAAGGTGGAGGAATGACTTCACCAGAACCTTAGGATAATTCCTTACTATTGGGTGGAGTGAAGATCACTAGGCTAAGATCAAGCGAGAATATAACTGCTTGGAAAATTCTACGGTAATCGACATTCGATAAGAAGAAAATTACCCGAGTTGTCTTCTAGAGAAACGATTCAGGCATTGCAGGAAATAACAGCATCGTAACCCATGATGTAGAAATCCCCGATAAATTGACGCCTATTATAAAAAAGTTTCACCTTTTTACCAACCATACAGAGGTTGACAGGACAGAAATGGAGCTATAAGGTGCTCCAGTATCAAGAAGAACACGAATAGGAAGAGACAAAATGGATTTTAGAAATGAGGAATGCTCCAAAATTCAAACGGAAATCCGAATCAAAGAGGAGGAAATTTTAGCTCGAACGAAAGTGATTCTATAATTAATTTAACTCCATATGCTAAATATTTTCTAAACCATAGCTCTGCTACCACTTATAATGACCGACTATTTCAAACCATTTGTATCCGCACATGTCGGACATGAATTGCTCAAAACAACAGATTGCCAATTTATATTTGAAAAAACTTAGCATATACAGTAAATAAATCAATCATAGAATCACAGACACAGACTATTACAGCAATAAGAGTGGAATAGATAAATAGTAGTTCATGAAGCTACTATATAAACATCAAAGTCTAAAGCAAATACAATGGATATCTCAATTATAATGGAATCTAATACATAAACAATGACAAGTTTGAACAAATCAACTAGAAACAACCGAGAAGCTGAATAGATGAAGATTGATCTTCAAGCAAAGCTCCAAGCTCCAAAGGTCATTCTCAAATGTTATGACACTCTGTCTGACCCGAGCATAAAGCAAAACACGTAACACTCAAGTCTGGATTAACATTATTATACCAGTAAGTTCAACTCAAGTTATCAACCCAAATCCAAGTAACTTAAAGGATGCTTGGATTTCCATCCTCTAAGGATCCATGGAACTATCTACTACGTAGTAATATACGCTATTATAATGCCCATCGGTAAAGTATTAAAATAGCGTTAAGGCATTACCCATATCCCCGTTAACACATTTTATATATTCCCGTAGTCTACATAATGTCATAAGCTCCACCAACCGGTGATTTACCCAGAGGACATCCCATAGGTACGACATAAAACAAACTTGTAGAAGGCGAGATAGGGTATGTGACAAGGCACGTGCCCAGGGTAGGATACTCCCCTTTTGCGGATCTGGACTGTTGGAAACACATAGTAGCTACTATCGCACACCTCGAGACACACTGCCAAATCAAAGGTGCACCCAATCAAATCACAAAGTAATAGAATGGAACCAAAGAAATGTTCCCGATAGGAGGAACTACGTCACTTGATCCAGCATGGCTCCTGTTTTAGCCACATCAAGCAGACTCGTGGGAGTCAGGGCTGTGCTAATACCTCATATAGAATCGTCGCCAAACCATCCTACTTCATTCTGGAATCTCCATCACGTACGCAGTTGTTAAATTGGTTTTTGGTATTGGCAGAGAGTATGACAATAACTGATCCCTGTCTCTTTAACAACCAAACGCTTTTTTTACACCGTGGTCATTTATAATTTCAAACAGTTCATACTTCATATTAAAATATCATACTTATTTCAAAATCATATCATTTTCGAAATCATATTCACATCTGAAATCATATTATAGTATTCGCATTTAAATCCATTTAATCTAAATCATAACAATTTCAACTTATATAATTTAAATATTAAAAATAGTTTTATATATTTTGAAATAGTTATAAATTAAAAATAGTTTATGTTTAAAAAAATAGGTTATAGATTGAAATAGTTCATATATTAAAATACTTTATATAAAAAATTTAGTTTCCTCAAATTTCACAAATCGATTCAAATCAACTTAAAATCCAAAATTCAATTTAAATCAATTCCAGTTTAACATTTTCAATTTAAATGGTCAAAGATTCAACTCAATTTTTCAATAAACCATTTTAATTTACATCGATTTCAAATCCAGGTTTGAACTATTACTTCAATTCCAATAAGATTCAAAGTTTAAATAATAAACATTTACAATATAAATTTCATTTATATTTCAACATTTAACTTTAATTTATTCAAATTGGAAAATATTCGCTTAATCATTTTAATAACAATTAAGTATAATCTCAGTTTATAAATTTAAATCAATATTAAATATTCTGTCTCAATCTTATTTAAAATTGAGAATATTCATTTAATCACTTTTTATCAAATCAAGTTATAAATCATATCTTTCAAAATCTCAAAATCGACCAGTTCAAATCAACTCTTATTTAAATTCAATTATTAACCAATTTAAATTCCAAGTCAACATTAATTTATCTTCCCAACCTCTATTATTAAAGTTAAAAGAATCGATTTTTAAAATATTAACATAAATTTAAATAAATACTTAAACGTATTTTGAACCAATTGAATTAAATTTTATTAAATTAAATCTTATTATTAAATTTATTTTATTTTAAATCTTATTTTATATATTTTTAAAAATTAAAACTATAAGTAAAATCTTAAAATTCATATTTTTTCCAAACTAACTTATAAATTAAAATTTCCAAAACATATTATTTAAAAGTCTAAATTTTATACACATATAAAAATAGCATTTATATATTATATTTTAAAAATCAATATTCATTAAAACCCCTATATTTCCTTTCAAACTTTGAAAATCATTTTTAAAATACGAACCAATGGTGTCTGTATATAATTTTCTACTCTATGGTTAAGTGATACGGATATTTATCGTTTTAATCCGCAAATTAAATATTTACGGGTATATATCATTTCGATCCGCAATCCAAAAATTTAAGTTCAATGAAAATCGCTTGGGTTTATCATTTCAACCCATAATGATTTTTTCATAATTTATACGATTGTTCGGGTATGTATCATTTCAACACATAGGGAATTCTAAATTAATAGGGAACTTGTAGAGTGAGAACAAATGTGATAATAACATAACATATCAACGATAGGCATATATTAATAGTAACAAATTTAAATATATATACAACAGGTTAAGGTGTCATATGTCATAGGTAAATAATGGTAGATAATGGCATATCATATTTAACAATTAAATAACTTAACAATTCAAATTTGACAGCATATATCAAACGTTGTTCAAGTGAATTAAATTTATCGAATATAAGAATGTCAATTGTGGGTGATTAATCACCTTTTGAGGATAGAGAATTAACAAGAACAAGATGTGATAATCCAAGCACAAATTCCAAACCACGGCACGATGAACACGAATTCGATAAACAAACAGAGCACGTCGGACATGTATTGACGAAACAAAATAATTATACATATTTGAATGAAATATATATATATATATATATATATATATATATTATATTAAAATCAATGCTTAATTCAAACCCATAAAAAAAACCTATATATATTATATTACAAAATCATTACTTAGTTTAAAACATATATACTTGAAAAATCAAAACATATATGTAACTCAATAGATCATATATAAACTTATAGAAACTTATATATGCAAACAAATAGGTTTTGTATAAACTCGTATATATAAACAACAGATAATGTACAACTCTTATAAACTTATATATATATACACATACATACATATATATAAATTACAGATTATAAATATCTTATATGAACTTATACATCTATAACAACCATATTGTTTGTATATAAACTAACAGATCATATGACTTGTTTAAAATATATAAACTTATATATAAATATATATATATATATATATATATATAAACAAACAGATTTTATATAACTTGTACAAAATATATATATAACAAACAGACCTTATATATTATATAAACCTTTATATATAAACAACATGGAAGGTAGATGGTCAGCGAGGCTACTTGGTGGCGGAGTCGTGCTCGGTCCACTGTGCAATTCTAGAGATTCGGGTAGGCTGTAGTTGTACGTGGAGATGGTTAGGGTGATGAGAGGAAGGCATTCGGGTCGTGCTCCGCTGGCTGGACTTTGGGAAGGGTATGGCAGTCGGAGGTATGGGTTGAAAGTGGAGGCAATCTACTCAGTAGAGTGGAGGAAGGTCGAACGGCAAGGGAAAGGCTGGGTTTTGGATCCGTTGTGGTGCTTGATGATGGACAGATGTGGTAAGTGGTGGTGGAAGGGAATGGGTGGCCGAGGCATGGTAGATCTAGTGGAAGTGGACGAGGCTTGGGGTCGGGGGAAGGGTATCGGGTTAGATGGTGATGGTGGGCACGGCATGTGAGGGGCTTCGTGTAGTGAGAGGAGTGATGAGGAGTTTGGCATGCATGTGCTGCTAGGGGATGGACGTGAAGGGAGTGTGGCGGCGGAGGAAAGTGAGAGGTCGAGGGGCACGAACAGGTTTCACTTCGAGCTAATAAAGCAACTGTGTCCATATATATATATATGTATGTATGTATGTATGTATGTATGTATGTATGTATGTATGTATGTATGTATGTATGTATAATATACTAAAATTTTCTCGAAGTAAGAGAAGGCTTCAATAGAAGGTGGACACAAGCTTATAGAAGATAGAAGATGAGCAGGCACAACTTTCTCGGGAAAAATGTAAGGAGACAGCAAGATGGAAACCAATATTAATCTAACTTAATTTATATATATATTATTAAAAAAAAATTCGAAGTGACCAGAGAACAAAAATGGAAATGAAAGGGCAACCTACATATATTGGACAGTGGGAGTAGAAAAGGTCAACACGGATTAAGGGAAATATTTAAAGCTAGTGACCATTGGTTTTCCCATGGGACAACGAATGGACAGAGGAAACAAAATGTTAAAATGGGGTACCGATACGGGTAACCGTTTCGCGGATTTCGCTGCATAACGAACACCGAAATCTGCAAATGAATATACTGTGGAGATCAGCACGACGAGATGAATAGAATGGTACACAGATATCAGCGATACAACCAAGTTATTAAAACTCGGTTTTTCGCTGCTGAAAATGCTGTTAAAACATCGAAAATTAGATTAACGGGGCCATAACAGTCCAAATTTGGCCAAACGAAATATGACGCCTTGCTTAGAAAAAGATTTACATTTTTACTATATAAAAATATTTAGATTTCGAAAATATTCAATTTCTATCAAATATTAACTGATTTAAATTTAAATAAAATTACACAACAAAATAAACTTCGATATTTTCATACGAAAATCTGCCATTTGCTATGTTTCGATAGACGCATAACAAATATCTAATTTTCATTACAAAATTTTGTTGTTTATTTTTCACAAATATTCATTTAATTATGTTATAAAACCGTTAAAATTTACGAGTCGTTATAGAATTAATTTGTGAAATTAGATGAAATAATTCTAATTTAAAAGTATTTTCGATATAAAACTCTTTTATGATGCAAACTATTTTACCATATAAACTATTTTTCTCATATAAACCATTTTAATACATTAATTATTTTTAATACATTAACTATTTTTGATATATAACCTATTTTAATATAAACTAATTCTAACATATAAACTATTTATCAAATACATCAATTACAATACATAGTGTCGTACTTGGGTGGTGATATAACAACAATATACACACACACACATGTATGTATGTATGACGTGATAGTCGTTCTGTGATCTGTGTTTATTATTTATTTTGTGTTTTGTTCTGAATAGATCATGTAGCCGCCATAGTATTGTATTAGATGAGAATTAGTTATGTTGAACCACTTAAGGAAAAAAATGAGCATATTATCACATACTTAATGCTTATTTAATACAGGACTATGGATGGTCGCTTCTAAACAGTCCTATTTTCTGCACTAGCGGACAATATTACCTAGTAAAACTCTTTATTAGTGTGGTTCTCAGGGTTGGGCGTCACAGCTTGGTATATATGACTGTGTTAGCTGTTATATGATCTGTGTTTATTATTTACATTGTTTTTTGTTCTGAATAGATCCTGTAGCCACCATAGTATTGTATTAGATGAGAATAGCTGATCCTGAAGCGTTTGGTTGTTAAAGAGACCGGGATCGAATATTGTAATAATCTCTGCCAATATCGAAAACCACTTTAACAACTGTGCACGTGGTGGATAATCCAGAATGAAGTAGGATGGTTCGGCGAACATTACTATATGAAGTATGAACGCAGCACAGACCGCCTCGGGTCAGCTTGATATGACTAAAACCGAAGCTATACCTGGGCCAATTGAGGTCGTACCTCCGATCGAACATGCTTCTTCGATACCATATATGTTGCTCTGTGATTGATTTGGTGGCCACCCCTCGATTTGATTATGGGAGTGTATTCCAAAATGGGCGGTAGTAGCTGTTATGCGTCACCACCAGCCTAGTTCTGCAAACTTTAGTATCCTACCCCGGTACTGCCTCGTGTTCCTTGTCATATACCTTGTTGAGACCACTATGAGTTTGGTTTGTGTCATACACTATGGAGTGCCCTCTGATAGCCCTCTATTTAATGAAGGAATTACGGTACTGTATAGACTACGGTTTTTATATAAATGTGTTAAGGGGGGTATGGATAACGCTTTAACGCTATTTTAATACTTCACTTTACTGGTAGACATATTATAATAGCGTATATTACTACATAGTAAATAGTTTAATGCATCCTTAGGAGATGGAATCCCAAACATCTCTTAAGTTATTGCATGCACGTTAGACACTGGATAGGAGATGTAAAATCTCATAAATATCTCTGAAGCCGTTACACTCATATTTACTTATTTTGACTTAACTTACATATGATCTTTAATTCTGACTCAAGTGCTTTGTCTTTCCATTACGCTCGGGTCTGCCTGAGCATTTTAGTGTTGAAGACTTTATTTCTGGAGGACGAAGACGAAGATTTGCATGCTATTTATATATATATATATATATATATATATATATATATATATATTCCACTGAATCATGTTGTTTCACTGCATTATTTATTTATTCCTATTGTACGTATACTCTGATATATTGTAAGTGTAATCAAATGTTATTTGTAAAATAGCTTCATGAACTGTTTATTTGATCATTATATTTTGTCATTCCGCTATGAGATTCTATGTTTTGTTTTTCATTCTTTTCTCTTCTTTTTCTTATTTACCCCATAACAATCCTCCATTTTGAATGGTTTGAGTTTGACATGTGTGGTTTATTATCAATTTAAACCGTTTAAAAAGGCGGGTCATTACATTTGGTCTCAAGGCTTTGGTTTAGTGATAACCTTAGCTTTGTGGGGTCCGACTCATTAGAGATAGGGTAGTAATACCCTTGAATGAGTTTGTCTGAGTGTATGTACATATACGTATATATATATGTATATATATATATATATATATGAGAGAGAGCGTATTTGTTAGTGTTATAAAAATGTTTTTATATTGTGTTAATTTTGCTATGTATAGTATTTATAAATTTTGGTCGTTACATATGACGCTATTGGCATTAATAGGGATTTCTAAACACTTAATAAGGCAGACCGACACAATATTGTTTTCGAAATATAGGCAAATGAAATAATTTTACCTAGTATTATATTTTGTATATACAAGAATAATTTATAGGTGGATATAGATGTACGTGAGATGTTTGTTAGGAAGCGAAATTTTATAAATATTGGTTGCAAAATAGGATTTATAAATAAAATGAATAAATTGGAAATTTGAGAACTTAAGTTTCAGAATTTTGAAATTGGTTTTCAAAGATTTTGGAATATAATATTAGTATTATTTGGTAGTATATTCAAATGTAAATATTTTCAATGTGATTTCAAAGAAATTGTTTTAAAGGAATTTTAAAATAAGTTCTGTACTCCACTATTTTGTCACTGGAAAATAATTTGGGTGACGAGCACACATCACTGATGTTTATTGTCGAGCCTTAAAGTGGGAGACAACATAGTGGCTTTGCTACACCTTATTTTGATAAAATAGAATTTTGATTTAAACTCCTAAAGTATAGTTTGATATTAAAAAAACAGATAGATACAAGTATATGTTATTTCAAAAATCGATTTGAAATGAACTCGATGTTTGAGTTCTCAAGTTCCTTATTGACTAATGTTTTTCAATTATTGAACTGAAGAAAAACTTGAATTATTTGAAACATGTGAATTACGAAACAAGAAAATAAATCTAAATGTTTAAGAGAAAATGTAAATTGTAGTTGTAACTCTTAGAATTGGAAGGTGGTAAATTTGAAACAAACCGGAAACTATTAAATATGTACAATACTCAATTGAATGAGATAAATTTGTATAATACGTAATGAAATTCTAAAGCATAAATAAAACTAATCAAAATGTTTAAGAAGTTAAAAAAATGCTAATAAGAATATGTAATAGAATATCAGACAAGTAAATCAAACGTAAGTAATAAGAATGTTTATAAAATGAAATGGTGTTCAAAGAAATGGTTAATAAATAAATTGAACAGAAAAGAAATTCTTTCGGAACAAAATTAATATAAACTTAAGTTTACAAATTATAGTTAAAGTTACATTGTCCTAAATTGTGTAAAGAAAATGTAAATTTGTAAAGAATTTTGAAATTAATTATAACTTTTTGAGATAATTATAATTAAATAAAGTGGTACAAATGAAAATGAATGTGAATTAAATTTGCAAGGAAACTTATATAATATTTTAAGAATTGATCTATTGATGGTCTAAACAATTGAATGGAAATTAATATATGTACGTAAATAAATGAAAGTTAAAGGAAAGTGATCATTTTATGAATGAATGAAAATAAATAAAAGTAAACGATGAAAAAGAAACCAATCAAAAAAAAACTTAAATAATGCGTTAAATTCTTTGTTGTTTGGCTTGTAGGATGTTTGGGAAATGATACTTCGATTTGTTTGAGGTTGTATGAGCAATCCATTAAGAAATTACCAAAGCTTGTTGAGGGTAAGATATATTTGGTAGTTATTTATCACCCTTGAACGATGAGGAGTTTCTGAAACCTGAACAAACCATCAGCTTTAGTTGTTATGGATGTATGGTTGATTCCTTTATTGCATATGATGGTCGTGTTGTTTTATTTGCATATGCTCTCTGTTGATTTGCTTTTTTTACTAATTCAAACAACTAAATATTTCTCTTGTACATAATTCTCACTATTTGGATTATATAAGTGAAATATAGGTTTATGGAAGCAAAGCTACTGCTTTTGATTTCATAAATAAAGTTTATTTGCCCCACAAATAGGTACGTTTTCGAATTATGGTTTTATAGAGATATTTTATTGTTTTTCCCATGGTTTGAGATATTATATTATTGAAATATGATATATTGTAATTATTGAAATTATTATTTCTTCCGGACCTAACCGCACAAAGGAGACTCTGCCGAAATTTTTCATGAATTTTGGATTTAGAAATTTTTTGTGAAAGTGAAATAGTATCAAAATTTTATTACATTTGAATTTGAAAGACTTAATTGTTAACAAATTGATATATTTTATTTAAAATGCTTAATTATGTAAATTTAAAATGCTTAAAAATTGATTGTTTGAATAAAATATCTTTAGTGTCTTATTTCCTCATTTTTCCTTTTCCAGGACGAAAAGTTTTGAGTGGTGGAGAGTATAACGACCTGTAATTTTTGATAATTAAAAATATTAAATTAAATAAGATTTTTAAATTTAATGTTAGGAGAAATTAAAATTTATGATTATTTCTGAGAAGAATAACTAGAATATGATTTAACAAGGTAGTTGAATGTTAATGGCAACTATTTTAATGCAATTTAAATCAATTTAAATTATTGTAAAGTTAATTTGGGTTTAATTATAAATAAGGATATTAAAATTGGTAATAAACGGAACTAAGGAAATTCAAATATTATAATTGAAATGGTAAAAATGATAACTGTAAAATGTGGATGTAATAAAATGTAAACCAATGCTAATTATATCCATATGGTGATAGTTGATTTAATAATAAGAGTAGAAACCAAAATAAAATAATTTATTTGGATTTAAGTTGTAATTAACTAGGATTTTGTTGCGGTTAATTGAACATTGAATTTAATGAACTATTTTAATAGCAAATTTAATATAGAAAATATATTTTGATATATCATTAATTTTTATGTAATCTAGAATGATGGAATTGTTAACTATTAAATGGGAATTTAAGGTGACTAACCCAATTTAATAATAATTTATTTAATGTGAAAATTAATCATTTTTGCCACTGTCTCGGATTTCTACGAAACCAATATCATCGGATCCATAACAATGAATTATTGTAGGAATTCAAGTTTCGTTGCGACCGGACTTATCTTTTAACCATGCGAGCTTGAAACGCGTAGAAAATCAATTAATATAATTTAAATGAATATAATCTCAATTTGGAAGCTAACTTCTATATACTTTTGAATTTGGCTTTGAAACTAGTTCCATTGAGTTTAAAAAAATCGATAATATATATTTTAATATATTGGATGACCCATTCTCGTTTCGGGAACGAAACGGGCTTTTCGGGTCGTTGTAATCGTTCCAACCATTTCGATCTGTCCATTCATTTCTTATCCATCTTGGTCCATATAAATAGGTTTTGTCTCTAATCCTAGCATCCTCTATTTTCTAATTTCTGTATGTACCGTCATCTTCAATCTATCTACTTCTTTCTCCTTCCCAATGGCTGCAAATCAAAAACCCTAATTTCAAATTTAAATTCAAATCGAAATTCAAACTCCTCAAACCATAGCAAATTATATATCGTTAGGAAGCTCTTGATGAGCATAACTTACTGAAGTAATTCATTTTTCGATTGATGCATCGTTTGGCTGGAAAACGATGAAGAACCTCGGTTGTCAATTTCTAGGGTTTTCGATCCAATAGTAGATCGTTGATTTTACGATGGTCAGAGGGTATGGGCTTGTAGAGGTCGTCGAGTAGTGTGCATCAGCATGATCCGTTTGGGTTGCAAGCTGTCTGAATCACCACGATTTGCTGTAGAAAGCACGGCGGTGACAGAGTTATCGAGGAGGCTGGAGGTGATCGCTAGTGGCGCCATGGTAGGCAAGTGGTCGGCCGAAGGTGTGGGTGTCGATAGCAGGCTCTGACCATGGTGGCGTCGCTCCTAGAGGCATGCGTAGAAGGAGCATGGTGGCAGCTGTGAGTGTGTAGTGTGCTTTCTAATGCGAGGTTAGGGTTCGGGGTAAAGCGTATTACGGTATTGCCCTTTTATATTTTTTTATTTTAATTTAAATTTTAAAACGTTCTAACTTATATAGCCTTTTCCACGGATTCACGCGCAGTTTTCTCCATTGCGATCTTATCAAAATTCTGAACATTATGGACCTGGTTTGGTTGTGTTTTAAGATTGTTATTTGGATTTTTAATCAACGATAAGTCAAAGGTGAGTGTTTAAACCCACTCACAAATACTAAACCATCTTATGTTAGTTAAATTAAATTATGATGTGGTTAGAAATTTACTGATTGTTGTATGGTATATTTAAATTGTCATTCAAATTTAATTTGAATTTATATTGAATTTAATTTCCATTTAAATTAAGATTGAAATTTAATCGCCATTAAATACCCGGTAATGATAATTAGTTTATTTATTATGATTTATTGGTTGATTTGAATGATGATTGTAATGGATGTTTAATTATTGATATTTGGAAGATTGGATATTATATTTATATTATATGTTGTTATCACATTGCAACTTCCCTTAGTTGTTGTTAGGAAAATTACTATAGGTTGAAATGATACATATCCAAATGGTCTTTTAGATTTGGAAAAAATCGTTATGTGTTGAAATGATAAACCCGAGCGATTTAATGGATTTTTGAATTTTACTCGAGATTGCAAATTGAAATGATATATACCCGTAAATTTAAATCGCTGTGGGTTGAAATGATATATATGTATATCAGTTGACCATAGGGTAGAAAATTATATATGGACACCAGATTGGTTAAATTGAATGATTTTAAATCCTTAAAATTTTGAATCAGCTAAATGATACTATGAAATAAAGTTAGATTTATATGAACTGTATTATTTGCAAAATCCAAGCTTTAAAATCCAGAAATTGAAATTGGTTTAAATGAATTGTTTAAAGAATTTAAATTGGAATCTTAAAGTTGAATTTTGAGCTATAAATGAAATTTATCGAAAGTGAATTATTGTAACGGTTAGAATATTCAAACTTTGAAACCTATTGAATTGGATATGGTTTAAATTTGCAGTTCAAACATGGATTTGAAATCGATATAGATTGAAATGGTTCTAATGAGAATTTGAATCGAAACTTTAGCCAATTGGATTGGGATCGTTGAACTGAGATTGATTTAAATTGAATTTTAGAAATAAAGTTGATTTGAATTGATTTGTGAAATTGGAAGAAACAAATCTAATTTGAAAGTATTTTCGATATAAAATTCTTTTAATAAACAAACTCTTTTAACACATAAACTATTTTTTTCTCATATAAACCATTTTAACACATTAATAATTTTTAATACATTAACTATTTTTAAGATATAAGCTATTTTAATATAAACTATTTCTAATACATAAACTATTTAAATCTATAAACTATTTTTAGTATATAACCTCCTTTAATATATAAACTATTTTCAATCTATAATCTATTTTAATATATATAACCTATTTTAATATATAAACTATTTTAATCTATAACCTATTTTTAACATCTAACCTATTTTATTATATTATTTTAAATTTAAAACAGTTTTAATATATACTAATTCTAGATGTATAACTATTCCAATATATAAACTACTTTCAATATTGAAACTGTTTAAAGTTGGAACTGTTATGATTCGGATTTAATTGATTTAAATGTGAATATTTTGATATGATGGTTTAACTATTTTGTGGTTATGATTTCTAAAGTGAATAATGATTTTGAAAGTGAATATGATTTTGAAATGATTATGATTTGGAAGTGAAGATGATTCTGAAGGGGATAATGATTTTGAAAGTGATATGATTTCGAATTGAATATGATATTTTGATATCAATATGAACTGGTTTTAAAAATGTAAAAGAACCAACCGGCATGAAATAAGCATTTGGTTGTTAAAGAGACTGAGATCGGATATTGTCATACTCTCGACCAATACCAAAAACTAGTTTAACAACTGTGCACGTAGTGGAGAGTCCACGATGAAGTAGGACTTTTTGGCTAACCTTAATGTATGAGGTACGAACACAGCCTTGATCTCCTCGGGTCAGCTTGATATAACTAAAATAGGAGCTATACCTGGGCCAGTGAGGTCGCACCTTCGATCGGACGTGCTTCTTCGACACCTTATTTGTTGCTTTGTGATTGATTTGGTGGCCACCCCTTCGATTTACTAATGGGAGTGTGTTTCGAGGTGGGTTGTAGTAGTGCTATGCATTACCACAAACCCGATCCTGCAAATAGTAGTATCCTACCCTGGCATTGCCTCGTATGCCTTATCGAACCCACTGTGAGTTTGGTTTGTGTCATACACTATGGAGTGCCCTCTATTAGCCCTCCTGTTTGCACAAAAAATGGGCAAACACCTCCAAGTCGTATAATTTAGTCGATTTTATGTTGTTCTTAGCGATTTCGGTGATTTATGCAAATATGTAAAAAGCAGGGATTAAACAGTAAAAGACACGCACATTTATAGTGGTTCAGCCAGAATGTGCCTACATCCACTTTATATGTTATTCTCCTTTACTGTTCAGATTACAAGTACAAAGCTTTGATTTCAAGTATATGAAAGTTGTTTGAAAGTTCTATCCGTGCTTGAGCTCTCAAACTTGTCCACCATTGTTGTACCCTCACCCCTCTATTTATAGAGTGAGGCTGGGGGTAGGGGTCTTGCATGTATATAGTTGCTGGTGGGCCTGGGTTGATGTAATCTGGCGTGGCAGTGTTGGTTCGGTGATGCCTTGGTCCAGGGAAGGTTGGAGTGGCCTTGGTTCGGTAGTAATTGGAGTGGGAATTGGTCCGGCAGTGCGTGGTCCGGCGATGGGTTGGTATTGGGTGGAGCGTTGTTTGGACCGGTAGTAGGTGGAGAGTGAGTTGGTTCGGCTAGACATTGGGGAGGAGATTGTTCGATAGGGACTTGGAGAGTGAGTTGGTTCGGCTAGGCATTGGGGAGGAGATGGTTCGGTAGGGACATGGAGAGGGAGATGGTTCGGTAGGGCCTTGGAGACGTGTTGGTTCGGCTAGGCATTGGGGAGGAGATGGTTCGGTAGGGACATGGAGAGGGAGATGGTTCGGCAGGGCCTTGGAGACGTGTTGGTTCGGCAGGGCCTTGGAGTTAGGTTAGAATACACCCAACATTTACTCCACAAAGTGGGGCATATGCCTGCATGTGCCACGCTTTGTTTTCTTCAGCTTGGATAGTCTCATTCGGTCCTAAGCGCCTAATCGTTTGGTCCGGTCATCCCGCGCTCGCCTATAAGTAGGGGCTTCAGGCCTCTGTTATCCTTTATCGTTTGAAATAGCCGAATCGATCAAGTACCGAACCAAATTTGAGTACCGAACCAGGTGAGGCTTTCTCCTACCGAATAAACTTTATGTTGGAACTACCGAATGAGGTCGGGAAAAATGAGTGCGGAATGGACCTTATATTGGAAATACCGAATGAGATCGGGGAGTTTGAATGCCAAATGAACTTTATTTTGGAAATACCGAATGAGATCGGGGAGTTTGAATACCGAACGATCTTTGAGCCTTTTATGTTTTGAATTGCAAATGAAATTCCAGACTGTACGCACTTGCTTGTTTATATCCCTACTTTCCTTGTTTTAACACTATGTTTTCTCGTGTTGCAGATAATGTCTCGCAAAGTTGAAACTCATTCTGATAAGAAGAAATCCAAAGACACAGGGGAGTCCCCCATAGTGCCCCCCGTTCGGGCAGAACGTCATGGACCAACCCTGAGATCGTTAGTAGACGGGTACGGTCCCCAAGAGCTCTTGAATTCACCGCCCGACTGCTTTCCCAGCTCCCTCAAGGATGAGCAGCTTGATGTTATATCTCGCTCTTTCGGGATCGACAGAGCGCATATGTTGTTGCCGGGGGAAGGAGTGATGCCATATAATCCCCCTGAAGGATATTTCACTTATAGTAGGTACCATTGCATGTGCGGGGCTATTCCTCCGATCAACGCCTGGATAGTCAGTTTCATCATCTACTTGAAGGTGGCCCCTTTCCAGCTTCAACCCAACTCTTATACCATCTTGGTGAGTCTATTTATTATCTTCCAGAGAAAGTATGGGCGTACCTCTTCCAACTGGGAGATTCGGTACATGTACAACTTGAGAGGCTATAAGAAGGGGTCTCCATACATCAGCTTGGAGTCGGCCGTGTCTTTCAAGCCGGTCCTGGATTTATATTCAAAGTTCAGCATGTTCAAGAAGGAGTGGTTTTTTGTCAAGGACGACACTGTTTCTTTCCACCGCTTCACCTCTGGCTGTAAGTCGAATCTTATTTATGATTTCTATTCTAACTACGATGCTCCTCCTTATGTGCTTTATTTCTTGCTAGCAATAGGTGGTTTTGCGGTTGTAGAGAGCGATCGCCTGGTTCAGATGGCTGCGGAGATAGAAGCCATTCCGGAAAGGGATAGGGCAACCTCTTATCTGATCAGAAATGCTACCCTTCTGGAGTTCAACTTGATTCTGCCCCGCCAGTCTGTGGTCAAGCAAAGAGACACAGCTGAGGAGAGGGCTGCCAAAGCTAAAGGAGCGGCAAAGACGAAGAGTAGCAAAAGGAAACCCTTCTCGAAACATCCAGTCGCCGGGGGGAAGAAACTTAAGAAGTCCGATGGACCCTCCCCCAGCACATGTCCAGATGTTCCGGAGGAAGAAGACGTGGAGGAGGAAAGAGGCGAGGGTGAAGGAGGTGAGGCGGAGAGTGGAAGTGATGGGGAAGGTGATGGTGATGGCCATGGTGATGATGGACAGAGTGGTAGTGGCGTTGGGGCTCTGTCTTCTAAGCAGGCAGGCGAGATCCAGGAGTGGACAGATGATGCTTTCCGCCTAGATTTTGAGGGGTTGGAGGAAGGATCGGCCTTGGTAGAGATGCCAAAGAAAGCTGACAAGGCAGGGACTAGTGCCGATTCATCTTCTAAGAGCATTTCAGCTAAGGCAACTCCTGCGATTCAAGGTGAATTTTTGACTCCTGACGACTCCATTTATGATAAGGATTTAGGAATATTTTATGGCCAGCTTCCGTCCTGGAATGAGATCGAGGACTTATTGCAGTATCCTACTCCTCCCCAGGGATTGTATGACAAAAGCGTCTTTTTACTCTTCTCAACTTTATACGTTTCTTGGATTATGGCTCAATGTATGCTTGTAACACTTGGTTTTTATTCCATGAGTGGGCGAAGCGGTCAAGACATCAGATGTTTGGCACCATCTTGAACAATACAAACTCCTTAAAGCTTCTACTAAGCCGAAGCCTCCGACTAACCGCCCCGGAGACGTAGTCGGTTACCATCCTCTTCTTGGGGTCATCGAAGAGGATATCCGAAAGAAGAAGTGGAGCCGTTACTTGTTTGAATCCTTACCTGGTCCTCATCCCCCAACTCAACCTTTTCAAGATACCACGGAGGAGAATATTGAGTTTATACCTTCCCCGCACCCGTCTGAAAAACCTACTGTTACCCCCAATAGGTCATCCCGGCTTGGCTCGTAATCCGTTTGCGGGTCATCCGAATCTGGATCCAGGCTCTCATGATATTTCCTTCGACGAGGCTGCTGGTGAGCACCTTCTCCCTCGTAATCCTATGGTAAGGGTGCTTGATGAGGCTAAGTCCCTGGACCTTGATTTTCTTACCACCCGGGTTGTAACTTTGGGGGACGAAGTTAAGGCAAACATCGACCGGGTTGCTGAGGAGACCAGGAAGCTGATGGGGCATCATGCCCAACTGGTCAAGGCTGAGGAAGAAATTGAGAGCGCCAACATTCGATTGCGGTTAATGGTTTTCGACCAGGCCAAACAAATCGTTGATCAGGCCATCCAGATCTCTCAACATGAGGCCACCTCTAGGCAATTAAAGAGAACCATGGAAGAGGCCAATAGGGCAGAGTTGCGGAAAATGGAGGCCACATGTAAGGAACAGATTGATATGGCCATTGCAACGGTGGATGAGGTTCGGAAAGCGGATCTCGAGCGGGTAGAGGAGTTATCCGGGAAGCTTGAAGCCGCAGAGCCTGCTCAAACCAAGCTGAAGGAGGAGATGGAGGCGATGAGAAAATCCTTTCAGGCTGACCGCTTGCGATACCGATCAGAGAGGGATGCTGCCGTTGCAAAGCTGTTGGCTTCTGAGGTCCGAATAGGGGAGTTCGAGGAGAACGAGGGGATAATAGATGAGATGCTTTAGGATATGTACTTTCGCACTTGGAAACAGGGAAACTTATCCTGGATGGACGATTGTACCCGAGTCATGGCCAGGATTTATCTCAGGGTCTTGGAGGAGGCTAAGGCCGAAGCAGATAAGGAGGGTGGCGTGGCCTTTAGGATGGACGTGGTCACGGCTCAGTTCACCATGGAGGAGAAAGTGGCGGTAAAGGAGGTTATGCGGCTGCTTACTACTGAGGAGGTAGGTGTGTAGTTGGAGGATGATGATCAAGGAGCAGATGCTGGTAAGTCTTCCCTTTTAGTCTTTTTGTAACTTGATTGCCTATTGCTCATGACTATTAAGGGGTTCTTTCTGAATTGGACAGGCGAGACCTCTAAAGCACCAACTACCTCTGGTCAACATGCTGAAAGCTTCGATCCGGCAGTTAAGTAGATCTCAGAAGGCCAATAGAATAGAGGTGAAGCTCTGATACAGCCGACTCCTTGACTTCACCGGGACATCTTTTGGTTTACTTGACATTGCTGTCTATGTTAGTCTCAAAACATTAATATAGCTATAGTTATATTATTTGTAATGAAAGACTTTATTCTTGGCATGTAATATTTAACTTAAGCTGATTCTGCTATATTTAAATGCTTTCGTTATTTTGGTGTGTTGCATAAGAAATGCGGCTATGCATATGCCAGTGATTCAATTGTGTTTGATGTCAAGTTCTTGCTTAAAATATAATTTCCCATCTTGCAATGTTATTTGATGTGTGAATAAATTATAGCTACACATTCATGGAAAAAGGAAGAGAGTACCGCCCTTCGTGTTTTAGTTGTAGATGGTAGCTTTGAACGTCTTCTGTGACTGAGTATGGAATGCAGCTGAGTGTCCTGTCATCCAGTTGTGACTTCCTATCCCCATTTGCGGGTGTCTCCTATTTGTGCCCTGTACTTTAGGGATCGTTATATAGGATAGGAGGAAAGTGTTTAAATAAAATAGGAATATAAGAAATAGTAAAACTTCCAATCACGGAAGGCCTTCGATGTGCTTAAGTTCGTGGCAAACGGGTTTTGTAGTCACTTTCCCTAGTTGTGGGTCTTGCAGAAATTTGCCGCCCATCTTACGCCTCCGTGGGGAGTTTTCTTTTTTATCACAGCCGTACTTAAGATACATCGGAGTCGAGATCGCGCATAGTAACTACCTGGGCCATTATGGCCCGTAATCGTGGGTATTATTCGATTTACCGTGGCCGGCTAGCGTGGGTGCCGATCGTCAACCGTGAACTACCATTGGCTGGCCACACCTTATGTTAGGGCTTAAAGTAGGTTCATAGTTGCCGGCGAGCCGAACGCCGTAATGAGCTGCCTCGGCTATAGTCGGCCCTCTAGGTGGCTTATAATCGGCTCATTACAGTTGGCTTTAAGGGCCGATCGCGAGCAATGAGTTAACCCGCAGCAGAGGGATGCTGGAGCAAAAGTGTCTCATTGGCGAGGGCATAGATTCGTATAGTACCTGTTAGGTCTTGTCCATGGGAGGTCGCGCTGTGATGTGTCTTGAATGGAAATGCCATTACACATGATTTTGTTCAACGGAAAAGGATAAAGTTAACAGGCAGCCAGGATATAAAGGAACAAGTTAAAAAAGAGACAAGTTTTTAGAGTGGTTCGGCATGAAAATGCCAACGTCCATTGATTCTCTTTTTTAATTCACTTCATATGGGCAGTACAAAGTTAAGAAAAGTATCGACGAAGGTGTTGGATGCTCCATGCCCTCTGGAACACCTCTCCGTCCACTGTGGACAAAATATAAGCTCCGTTGTGGAGATCTTTATGAATTACATATGGTCCGTCCCAGATTGGATCCAGTGCACCGGGGCGCGGGACGATTCGTTTGAGTACAAGATCTCCTTCTTGTAAGCTACGATGCTTGACATTAGAGTTGTATTGCACCGCCACTTTTTGCTTGTGAGCTGCTGCTTTGAGCGCTGCATCGTTTCTCCTCTCTTCAATTAGATCCAAAGACATGTGAAGGAGTTCTTCGCTCTCTTCTGGGTTATAGTGGATCCTGCGGTGGGAAGGTACTACAGTTTCGATTGGGAGCATGGCCTCCGATCCGTATGCCAAAGAGAAAGGAGTATGCCCTGTTGATGTTCTGAATGATGTGCGGTAGGCCCAAAGTGCCGTAGGAAGTTCATCCACCCAAGCGCCTTTCGATTTTTCAAGCTTCTTTTTGATTAGAGTTTTGAGAATTTTGTTGACAGCTTCCACTTGTCCATTTGCCGGGGGTAAGCCACAGATGAGAAGCTTTTGCGAATTCCATGCTTTTGGCACCAGTCGGCAAACTCTTCGCTATCAAACTGAAGTCCATTGTCTGATATGATTTTGAATGGAACCCCGTACCTACATAGGACATTTTTGATCAACACGTTAATAACTTTTGCTAAAGATATTTTATTTAGAGGTTCTGCTTCCACCCATTTGGTAAAATAGTCA
Source organism: Allium cepa (assembly GCA_030765085.1). Taxonomy (NCBI): domain Eukaryota; kingdom Viridiplantae; phylum Streptophyta; class Magnoliopsida; order Asparagales; family Amaryllidaceae; genus Allium; species Allium cepa. The sequence goes on along the minus strand of CM060938.1, from coordinate 620,532,268 downwards.
ACTGCCACTATAGCATATTTGGCTCAGCCTCGACCCACTGGCAGTTCGCCAATCAAGTCAATTCCCCATACTACAAAGGGCCAAGGGCTGGTCATTTGAGTATTCTCATTTATTGGTAGACGAGGAATCTTGGAAAATTTCTGACATCTATCACATTTTTTAACAAAGTCTAAGGCGTCTTTGTTTAAGGCGGGCCAGAAATATTCATATCGGAGTATTTTTTTTGCCAGAGTCTGCCCTCCAGTGTGATCCTCGCAGCTTCCTTGGTGGATGTTGGATAAGATTTCCTTAGCTTCCATTCCAGCGACACATCTTAACAAGGGGTTATAGAAGCCGATCAGATAGAGGATGCCTTCTTGTATTGTGTAGCGGGAAGCTTTCCTCAAGATTTTCCTGACTTTGTTACGCTCGCTGGGCAGTGTGCCATCTTGTAAGAATTTTCACATGGGAATCATCCAAGTTCTTCTTCAATTGCAGCTACCAGATTCACTTGCTCGAAACTCGGGGTTAGTTGCTTTAAGATGGCTGATGTTCCGAAAATGGTATCGTCTTTCGTGCTAGCTTGCTTTCCTAGCTCGTCGGCCTCTTGGTTCTCTTCTCGAGGGATGTGTTTGATTAAATAGTGATCCAATTGATCGAGTAGCAGCTTGGTCTTCTTTAGATATGCTGCGAATCATTCTCCTCGAGTCTGAAATTCTCCTAGTATTTGGTTTACAATAAGTTGGGAATCACTATGAAGACATAAAGAACTAACTCCAATCTCTAGGGCGGGTTCTAATCCAGCTATTACTGCTTCGTATTCTGCATTGTTGTTGGTGGCAGCGAATTCCAGCCTTAGAGCATAGTGTAGCTTCCTTCCCCTAGGAGTGATTATTACAACACCTGCCCCTGAGCCTTGTTCGTTTGAAGCTCCGTCCACAAAGAGATTCCACCTTAATGTCTTTTGCTATTTCAGATTGCTCCTTACCTTCGTTGGTAGTGAATTCGACAATGAAATCGGCCACTGCTTGTCCCTTGATGGCGGTGCGAGGATGGTAGGTGATATCATATTGACTCAGTTCAATGCACCATTTAAGTAGTCATCCAGAAGTGTCGGGACGATGGAGTACCTACCTTAGCGGTTGACCGGTTAGAACTCTGAAGGAGTGAGATTGGAAATAGTGTCATAGTTTCCATGACGCGATTAGTAAACAGTACGCTAGCTTCTCAAGTTTAGGATATCTGGCTTCTGCTCCTGTTAACTTCTTGCTTACAAAGTACACTGGTCGTTGCACGCGGCCGTCTTCTCTTACCAAAGCGACGCTTAAAGCATGAGATGACACTGCAAGGTATATGTATAGCTCTTCGCCTTCATTTGGAGTTGAGAGTACTGGTGGTCTCTGGAGGTGTTCGATTTGGTTAAGAAAGGCCGTTAAGCATTCGTCAGTCCACTCGAACTTTCCTTTGTCTTTCTTTAGAGCCTCGAAGAAGGGGACACACTTTTCAGTCGCTTTAGAGATGAATCTGCTCAGGGCGGCCACCTTCCCATTTGGGCTTTGCATTTCTCTTCGAGTGGAAGGTATCCTGATATCCTTCAGGGCTCGGACTTGTTCAGGGCTTGCTTCAATCCCTCTGGCATGGACGATGAATCCCAAGAACTTTCCTGATGACACTCCGAACGAGCACTTCAGAGGATTCAGCTTCATTCCGTATTGGCGAAGTACGTGAAACATCTCGCTCAGGTGGCTTACGTGATCGTTGGCTTTTCTCGATTTTACTAGCATGTCATCCACATAAACCTCCACAGTTCGTCCTATTAGCTCCGCAAACATCTTGTCGACGAGGCGTTGATAGGTAGCTCCAGCGTTTTTAAGTCCGAAAGGCATTACTCTATAGTAGTATAATCCCCGGTCAGTGATGAAACTAGTGTGGTCTTGATCGGGTCGTGCATAGGAATTTGGTTATATCCTGAGTATGCGTCCATAAAAGATAAGAGTTCGTGCTCGGCTGTGCTGTCCACAAGCTGATCGATTCGGGGGAGTGGGTAGCAATCCTTCGGGCAAGCGTCATTTAAGTTGGAGAAGTCGATGCATGTTCGCCACTTCCCATTAGCCTTCTTTACTAGTACCGGGTTAGCGATCCACTCTGGGTAGATGGCTTCTCGTATGAAGTTGTTGGCAAGTAGGTTCTTTACTTCTTCATCGAGGGCAGCTGATCGCTTTGCCCCCATACTTCTCTTCTTCTGCTTTACTGGCGCCTTGGTAGGATCGATGTTTAGTATATGGCATGCCACGTCTGGGGAGATTCCAGTCATGTCAGTGTGCGTCCATGCAAATACATCCAGGTTGTGGCGGAGAAAATTAATGAGTTGATCCCTCAATTCTGCTCTTAGTTGAGATTCGATTTTCAATAGTCTATTTGAGTCATGTTTGTCTACAGATACAAACTCCATAGCCTCTGCGGGCTCGGCGGCGGCCTCCTCCTCTTTGTCCCTGGGGTCTAATTTATTGAAAGGATCACTGGTATATCGAAGAGGAGGGGCTTTCTTTAGTTGCTATGCTTCCATGTTTTTTATGCAGAGAGGAGTCTCTACATTCTTCCCTCTATCCTTCCTGCGATTATTGCGAAGTTCAGTTACATAGCAATCTCGAGCGGCGTCTTGATCTCCCTCTACTTCCCCTATTCCATTGTCTGTTGGAAATTTCATATTCAGGCACCATGGGGCCAAGACAATTTGGAAGTCAGACAAGGCTGGTCTTCCTAAAAAGGCGTTGTAGGCTAAGTGGTTATCTATCAGCACAAATTTTTATTTCCGCACAACGGAGCGGGGGTGGCTTCCTATTCAACAAAAAGGTCCAATTGCCTGAGGGGCATCTTTACATCTCCAGTGAAACCGTGTAGCGGTTTGTTGCAGGGTGACACATCCTTCATTGACAACTTCATTCTGTCGAAAGCATGCTTGAATAGGATATTTACTGAGCTTCCAGTGTCTACTAGAATTCGGAAAACTTCGGCTAGGCCGAACCGGGCGGAGATGACCTTGGGATCCATGTGAGGGTACTGCCTTCCTTCCAGGTCACGCCTATTGAATGTAATGTCACCATTCTCTTTTCGCTCGGGTGGCATTCTTCCATAACAGAATTAACGTAGCCTTCATTGTTTCTAAGTGACTTTCCGTATCTTTCCATCTCTGTCCAGCTTTTGTCGGCGATGTGTGGTCCTCCCGATACGGTATGGACCAATATCTTCTCATGACTGGGGCCGCCGGTGTTGCGATTTCCCCCTCCTATTTCTGAGAGAGGCAGCCTTGGGTTCTCTTCGGTGGGAGTTGGGGTCCTGTTATGACCTTTTACATAGCGTTCCGGTCTCTTCCTTCAGTTGTGTTCTTCAATTAAGTCCCGGAGATGATGGCATTCATTGGTATCTTGCCCATGAGATTCGTGGAAGTAGCAGAACTTTCCAGACTTAATTGCGTTATCTGATTCCTTCTTGTATGGAGGGCGTCTGTATTTAACTTCATCTTGGGTGGCTAGGAAGATGTTTTCGATTGTCTCAATCAAAGGAGTGTAAGTGTCAAACCTCGGTCTTGGCCGATATAGACGTTTTTCTCCCTTTTTGTCCCCAGCATTGTCGCTAGAGTCATTTCTTCGAACGTCCTTTACTACAGCGAATGTGTCGCCATGAGCTGCCTTAGTTTGTTGTCCTGTCTGTCTTTAAGTGGAAGCATATTCAAGTCTTATATATCTTCCGGCTTCATGGAAGAAATCGGGTAAGGTAGCTGGTTTTTCTTTCGTTAATCTTCTAGCAAACTTAGTATCTGGATGCACGCCATTATAGAGGGCCATTAAGGTAAGTTTCTCATCGGCATCTTGGACTACGGCCGCTGCAGCATTGAATCGGGTTAGATATTGCTGCACTGTCTCTCCAGGCTTCTGTTTGATATTAGATAGGGAATAAGCGTCCTTGGGTTGTTCTACATGAATGCGGAAATGGGTGACGAACTTTTCTTTCAACATTTCCCATAAGCTGATGGATCCTTGGGGTAGGTGGCAGAACCAAGAGGTAGCTAGATCTGCCAAGAATAGTGGAAAGCATTTGCACAATACTCCTTCTGTGGCTCCACTCATGAGCATGTGCTGTGTGTACCACTGCAAGTCTACAACGGGGTCAGAGATTCCCTTGTAAGGTTCCATTGTTGGCATTTTCCACTCTCGGGGGGTGATGGCAATTTCGATATTGCGGGTGAAAGGGCTAGTTACCCTAGCGCCTATCCCTCGATCTCTTTGATCCCGTTGGACACATTCTCTGAACAATCGCGACATCCTTTCATCACAATTTGGAGCAGCTAGAAATGAGTTTGGTTCTTCTCTGCGGGATTGATTCCGTCCAGATGATCTGTACGGGTGGTATCATCTATCACTTCTAATATCTTCCAGTGGCTGCCTCTGGTCTTCTGGGAGCATGCTAGGGTCAGCTACAGTTGGCCCTTGCCTTGATCTTCCCATGTTGGGTTCTGTCCTGAGCACTTCCTCGGGTCCAACTTCAGGCTGGACTCTAGCTCGGCCCCGTTCATTGGTGTTTCCATGGCTAGGTAGCATGACCGGCTCAGCCACCGTCGACCCTCTCCTGGTACCTCCCCCGTTGGATTTGGTTCCAGTGTTTCCTCGGGTCGGAGTTCAGGCTGAGTTCGGGCTCGGCTCCTATCATTGTTGTTTCTGTTGTTAGCTTCTTCGAAGAAGAAAGATCTTTGTCGCCTCCCAGATCCTCCAGACTGGGACTCATCCCATGATTCATTATTGCGGTTGGATTCTTCATCATCCCTTAAGCGTGACATGAGTCAGTCTACAAGGCTTCTTGTTGGGATATGAAGCGATTAGTCACTTCAGCCAAAACCCTGTCTAGTTCTGCCCTGGTAATTGCTGTTGGTTGTTCCGTGGCAGGGGCTGTCGGATTTGCATGATTTCCATTTGGTACTGCTGTTGAAACGGGAAGGTTCTCTTGATATGTGATCACTGGATCTGGATCTGGATCTGTGATCACTGGATCTGGATCTGGAGCGTTGTTTGGACCGGCAGTAGGTGGAGAGTGAGTTGGTTCGGCTAGGCATTGGGGAGGAGATGGTTCGATAGGGACTTGGAGAGTGAGTTGGTTCGGTTAGGCATTGGGGAGGAGATGGTTCGGTAGGGACATCGAGAGGGAGATGGTTTGGTAGGGCCTTAGAGACGTGTTGGTTCGGCTAGGCATTGGGGAGGAGATGGTTCGGTAGGGACATGGAGAGGGAGATGGTTCGGCAGGGCCTTGGAGATGTGTTGGTTTGGCACGGCCTTGGAGGTAGGTTAGAATACACCCAACACCTCCAGTTTACAGAGGAATTACAGTACTCTATAGACTACGGTATTTACAAATATGAGTTAAGGGGGGATATGGGTAACGCCTTAACGCTATTTTAATACTTTACTTTGTTGATAGATATTATAATAGGGTATATTACTATATAGTAAACAGTTTAACGGATCCTTAGGAGGTGGAATTCCCAACATCTCTTAAGTTATTGTATGCACGTTAAACACTAGATAGAAGATGTAAAATCCCATAAATATCTCTGAAGCTGTTACACTCTAACGCAGCAGATAATAACAAATGAAGCAAAACGATGGAACGATACAAAGATAAATCAGTGAATTGATGATACCAAATGCCCAAATCCATTGATCTCTCGAGATACCGGATTATAGCTATCATCAACACGTTGATCGCGCACGATGCCGCGTTAGAAGATCTACGATTCTTCGACATTGATCTCGCGCACGAGATGCCGTGAATCGGCTTCAAATTCGTTGATTCGAGCGCACTCGAATAACCGAAGATGGAGAAAGGACTCACACTCAACTTCCAATTTTTAAAGAGGCACAAAGCTCTCAACAAAATTTTATTCCAAATCAACTTCTTTTTACAAACGACCAACACCCCTATTTATAAAAGTTACAACACATATGCACGACTCAACATACATGCAACACACGAGCTAACACAATACACGACATAAGCACAAACGACCTAAGCACAACGACCTAAGAATTTACAACATATAAGCGACTTAACATCACGTTACAACATATATGCGACATAACAACACAGTACAATACAGACGACTTAAGAAAATAGAATACAAGCGACTTATCAAACCATGCGACCTAAGTATGCTTCGGCAGCGACATAGGCAAGCTTCGCGACATAATGATCCTGGAACGACATAAGAGACAGCGAACTATTGGAAGCTCGTGACCTAAGGAAGCTCGCGACTCAGGAAAACGACTTTGGAAATCTGGAGCGACTTAATAAGATCGTTCGTGACCTAGGAGATGCTCGCGACTTAAACTGGTGGAGCGACCTATTGGAGATGCTCACGACTTAAGGGATACGTTGCATAATCTTCGCGACTTAAGGAAGGTCGTTCGCGACCTAGAGTTTGCTCGCGACATAAGACTTCGTTCGACTTAAGGAAGAGGAGCGACCTAAGCTCGTCGCGACTTAGGAAGGAATTCGCGACAAATGATCTGGTATGCGCTGCATCATCCTCCCCTGGTTGAAAAGAATTCGACCCCGAATTCTCACCTTCCTCTTCTTTGACATTCTTATTCTCATGGTATGGAATCAAATGTTTGACGTTGAAAACGTCGGCAGTATTGATATGATCCGGCAATCTTAACCAATAAGCATTATCATTGATCTTCTTCAAGATTTCTACTAGACCAATCTTTCGAGCTTTCAATTTGTTGTAAGTTCCAACTGGAAAATGATCTTTCGTCAACACTGCGTAAACAAAATCACCCTCTTTGAAGTCCACACTCCTTCGCTTCTTATCTTCCAGTTGCTTATACTTCTCATTTGACTTAAGCAATCGTTCATGAACAATTATGTGACACTCCTGCAACTCATTCACGAAATCACAAGCTCGTTTAACAACCCCTTTCTGACGTGGAACTATCGACAAATCCAATGGTCCCTTCGGAATAGCTGAATATACTCCTTGAAATGGACTGAATCCAGTACTTCGATTAATGGCATGATTATGTGTGAACTCTGCTTGACACAAGTTTACATCCCAGCTCTTCAAATTATCCTTCACAAGACATCTCAACAAGTTTCTCAAAGATCTGTTCACCACTTTCATTTGCCCATCCGTTTGTGGATGATAGGCGCTACTAAAATTCATCTTAGTCCCAACCATCTTCCACAGACTCAACCAAAAATGACTTAGAAATCGAGTATCCCGGTCAGAAACAGTGGTCTCGAATGGCCCATGTAGTCGATAAACCTCTTTAAAGAACAATTGAGCACCACGGAATGCATCAACAGTCTTTTTACAAGCTATTAAATGTGTCGTCTTCGAAAAGCAATCCACCACAACATATATAGAATCACTCCCTCGTTGAGTTCTTGGCAAACCCAGAACAAAATCCATGCTAACATCAATCCATGGTCTAGTAGGCACGGGTAATGGCATATACAATCCTGCATTCGTAGCTGTTCATTTGGAAACTTGACATATGTGACATCTCTGCACAAATCTTTCAACTTCTTTCCTCATGGAAGGCCAAAAATATGATTGAGAAATCAACTGCAAGGTACAATCTCTTCCCACATGACCTTCTTCATGCAATTCCTTCACAATGTTCATTCACAAACTGCACTCTGGTATACACAACTGATTTCCTTTGAATAGAAAACCATCTACCAACACATACTCGTCCGTCTTCCCTTTCTCAACTTCATCTACAATCTTAGCAAAGTAACGATCCTCAACAAACAATTCTAGAAATACATCAAACCCCGTCACTTCAACTCTCATTGTACTCAACAAATGATTTCTTCTACTCAATGCGTCTGCCACACGATTTGTACCTCCCGACTTATGCTTTACAACAAATGTAAACTGTAGCAAGTATGCGATCCATGAAGCATGTCCGGCTGCAATCTTATCCTGTCCCTGCAAATGTTTCAATGCTTCATGGTCAGTATACAACACAAACTCTTTATAAAACAAGTAGTGTCTCCAATGCTTTATGGCTTGGACAATAGCATAGAACTCCAAATCATAGGTATTGTATCTTGTCTTGGCTCTAGAAAGTTTCTCGCTAAAATAAGCAATTGGACGACCATTTTGACTGAGCACTCCACCAATTCCAACTTTAGAAGCATCAGTATTCAGCTCAAAGAGTAACTGAAAATCCGGGTATCTAAGAATCGGTGTTGTAGTCAAAAGTGTCTTGATCTGTTGGAAAGCAGAATCGGCCTCTTTAGTCCACACAAACTGCTTTCCTTTCATACAATCTGTCACTGGTGCCATCACGCTACTGAAATGTGGAGTAAACCTTCGGTAGAATGATGCTAAACCATGGAAACTTCTCACTTCAGTTACAGTCCTGGGTTGTGGCCATTCCTTGATTGCTTCAACTTTATCTTGATCCACTTGGATACCTTCCTTGGACAACACATACCCCAAGAACAAAATACTTTGTGTCATGAATATGCACTTCTTTGTTGCCGCGTAAAATTGCTCCTGACAAAGTATTATCAACACTCCCCGCAAGTGTTGTAGATGTTCTTCTGTGCTTCCACTGTATATCAATATATCATCAAAGTATACCACCACAAACTTTCTAATAAACGGTCGAAATATCTGATTCGTCACTCGCATAAAAGTACTAGGTGCATTCGAAAGACCAAATGGCATGACCAGCCATTCATACAACCCCCTACCCCCTCCCTCCCCCCTGTCCTGAAGGTTGTCTTCCATTCATCCCCTGGTCGAATTCGAATCTGATGATACCCACTCTTCAGATCAATCTTTGAAAAGATAGCAGCTCCACTCAACTCATCTAACAAGTCGTCCAATCTTGGCATCGGAAATCTGTACCTCACTGTAATCCTGTTTAGTGCTCGACTATCTGCACACATTCTCCAAGTTCCATCCTTCTTTGGCACTAACAAGGTTGGTACTGCACAAGGACTTAAACTTTCTTGTACGCGCCCTTGTTCAAGTAACTCCTCCACCTGCCTTCTCAACTCTTCGTGCTCCTTTGGAATCATTCTATAATATGGTCTATGTGGTAACACAGCTGCCGGAACAAGATCAATTTGGTGTTGTATGTCTCTCAACGGTGGTAATTCTTTTGGTAATTCTTCAAGAAATACATCTTCAAATTCCTTCAACACTGGCTTAACTTCCTTAGGAATTTCAACCGTTTCATTACTTTCACGTCCAATCAACAGAAATACTTCAGGCCCATCCTCCACTTCTTTGACAAACTCCTTCAAAGATAAAAGAGTCTTTAGTTCCTCGATTTCCTCCAACTTGCTTTCACTTTGTTGACGCCTTTTAGGAACTAAAGTGATTCTAGTGCCATTGAACATGAAACTATAGCAGTTAGTCCTATCATCGTGTTGCACGGCTCTATCAAATTGCCACGGTCTTCCCAACAACAAATGACATACATCGATATCCACCACGTCACACCAAATTTCATCCTTATACTTCTTTCCGATGGGAAAAGTTACACAAGCTTTTCGATTAACCTTCACTTCCCCACCTTTCCTCAGCCAAGCCAATTTGTTGGGTTTGGGATGCTTCTCTGTCTTTAACGCTAACTTCTTTACAGCTTCTGTAGAGATGATGTTATCACAACTTCCTAAATCGATAACAAACTTACAAACCTTTCCCAAAATAGTGCACGTCGACTGAAAAATATTACCCCTCAACCAGCTCGTCTCCTCTTCCTGCTTTGGTGTCAAGCAAGATCTCCTCATCATTAAAGAATATCCCTCGTCTCCTGTCAATAATTCTTCGTCCTCCTCAACTTGTGGTGAATTGGAACATTATATTTCTGCATCCTCATCCTCAACTTTAGCAACCATCGCTCGCTTCTTAGGCCTCGGGCATTCATTGCTCTTATGACCAAACTCCTGACGGTTATAACACTTGAAATTGTTGTTGACCTTGGTCTTAGAAACTTCATTGACAACCGGTTTACTAACAGCCTTGGAAACATTAGTATTGCTACTAGCTCCTTTCACCTGATTGATCGAACTTGTAAGCACACCACCTCCTCTTCTACCTTGCTTCTCCCAAGCTAGAGCCTTCTTGTGTACTTTAGCAACGGATCTTGGATCAAACATATTTACCATATCCTGAATTTTCATTCTCAATCCTCCAACAAATCTGGATGTCAACTGTTCCTCCGTTTCCATGATATCGTTTCTAGCAATCAGTTGATAAAACTCATCTGCATAATCATTTTCTGACTTTGTCCCTTGTCTCAAATTCTGTAAGTGTTGATACATAAGAGACTGATAATTATAAGGCAAGAAAGTAGCCTTCATCAACTTCTTCATCTTTTCCCAAGAAACAATCTTCGACTTTCCCATTCTTTCCCACGTAAGTTTAGTTTGTTGCCACCATGCCATAGCTCTGCCCCTCAATCGTGTAGCAACCAACTTAACTCTACGATTCTCGGGTACTTCCTTGAAGTCAAAAATTTCTTCAACATTTGATAAACAATCTAGAAATTCTTCCGCTATCATTCCCCCTTTGAATTCTGGAATCTCTGTTTTCATCTCCGACTCCCATCGACGATCATCTTCGAAATCTCTATTTCGACTTCGTCCTTGGCCATGGTTTCGACAAAAGCTACTATCACCATCACTTGATTCCTCCAAATCTGACGTATGTCGATGTCGATTCTGGCCATCAACATTTCTGTTACCACGCATGTCTCTTTTTCCCGAAACTGATAGTTCTCTTCTTCCCCGATCCAATAGTGGTAACGTTCTTCTCCTCTCGGAATTTGATGGCGAAATTGTATGTCCACCTTGATTTGAACCTGGCGATGCTCTTTGTCGAGTTTAATTTATATCCATCATGAGTCTTTCCAATCTACCAATTTCCTCATCAAACTTCTCATTGAATTTATCACTAATTTGTTGCTCCATTTGTTCAGCATCTTCTCTTCGATACACATCTGCAACATTATGATGACGATTAACTCTTCTTGGAGGCATTGTCGAATCTTCAAAAAATCCAAACACACACTTCAACTAGCACAGCTTTCAATGATGCAAAATCTACGTACAAACTCCTAGCTCACAACTTGAACAAATCTCGCATAAACTTGAACAAACTCGTTTCTGGCTTTAACTTGCTTTAACTTCGGCCTTGATCTTCTTAGTTCTTCTAGCTCTCAGATTTGACTTACAAAGGTGTTGCACGGCTCCAACTAGCTCTGACTTTAACTTCGGATCTGAATCAACTTCAACTCGGCCTAAGAACTGATTAGGCTCTGATGCCAAATTGACGCAGCGGATAATAACAAATGAAGCAAAACGATGGAACGATACAAAGATAAATTGGTGAATTGATGATACCAAATACCCAAATCCGTTGATCTCTTGAGATACCGGATTCTAGCTATCTTCAACACATAGATCGCGCACGATGCCGCGTTAGAAGATTTACGATTCTTCGACATTGATCTCGCGCACGAGATTCCGTGAATAGGCTTCAAATTCGTTGATTCGAGCGCACTCGAATAACCGAAGATGGAGAAAGGAGCTCACACTCACCTTCCAATTTTTAAAGAGGCACAAAGCTCTCAACAAAATTTTATTCCAAATCAACTTCTTTTTACAAACGACCAACACCCCTATTTATAGAAGTTACAACACATGTACACGACACAACATACATACGACACACGAGCTAACACAATACACGACATAAGCACAAACGACCTAAGCACAACGACCTAAGAATTCACAACATATAAGCGACCTAACATCACGTTACAACATATATGCGACATAACAACATAGTATAATACAAACGACTTAAGAAAATAGAATACAAGCGAATTATCAAACCATGCGACCTAGGCAAGCTTCGGCAGTGACATAGGCAAGCTTCGCGACATAATGATCCTAGAACGACATAAGAGACAGCGACCTATTGGAAGCTCGCGACCTAAGGAAGCTCGCGACTCAATAAAACGACTTTGGAAATCTAGAGCGACTTAATAAGGTCGTTCACAACCTAGGAGATGCTCGTGACTTAAACTGGTGGAGCGACCTATAGGAGATGCTCGCGACTTAAGGGATATCGCTGCATAATCTTCACGACTTAAGGAAGGTCGTTCGCGACCTAGAGTTTGCTCGCGACATAAGACTTCGTTCGACTTAAGGAGGAGGAGCGACCTAAGCTCGCCGCGACTTAGGGAGGAATTCGCGACAAATGAGCTAGTATGCGTTGCATCATGCTCACATTTACTTATTTCGATTTAACTTACATAAGATCTTTTAGTTCTGAATCGAGTGTTTTGTCTTTTCATTATGCTCGGGTCAGCCTGAGCTTTTCAGTATTGAAGACTTTATTTTTGGAGGACAAAGATGGAGATTTGCATAATGTTTATTTTTTCTGTATATTCCACCGCATCATGTTATTCCGTTGCATTATTTATTTATTCCTGTTGTATGTATACTCTGATATTATGCAAAAGTGTAATCAAATTTTATTTCTAAAACAGCTTCATGAACTATTTATTTGATTAGTATATTTTACCATTCCGCTGAGATTCTGTATTTTGTTTTTCATTTTTTTTCTTATTTACTTCATAACAATCCTCCTTTTGAATGGTTTGAGCTCGACATGTTTGGTTTATTGTCAATTTAAACAGTTCAAAAAGGCGGGTCGTTACATTCATCATGTAACGACCCAGAATTTCTGTCAATTAAAATTCGTATATTTAATTAATTTTAAATATTAATAAGTGAAATTTATAAGTCGAATAAATTTTATTTCGAATAATTAGATTTAATTGGATAATTAAATCGATAATTTAATAGTTGAAATTACAAAAATAATTATAATTTGGGTTAAATATGATTAAAATTGATTTGTAAAATTTTATTTTACCATATTGGATTTAGAATGATGTTATAGAACTTTTAAAATTGAATTTAGAGTTTATTTGTGAAAATTGAATATTTAAATATTTAAATCGAATAGTGAAATTAGCCATTTTTCGAACAGTCTCAGAATTGGACAAAACTAGTTCCATTAGATTCGTAATATTTTGTTATTATCGGATTTCAATTTTCGTAGCAATCGGAGTTTTCGTTTGACCGTGGCAGCTCGAAACGCGTCGAAATTGTTTTAATATTTATTTGGCGAGTTAAAATAGCCATTTTTCAAACAGTCTCGGATTTCAGTGAAACCAGTTTCATCGGATCCGTAATGTGATATTATTGTATGGTTTCGAATTTCGTGTCAATCGGATTTACCGTTTGTCCGGGGCAAGCTAAAACGCCTAGAAATTTGATTTACCAATTTAATTTGAAATCGAACGTTTATTGCCATAACTTGCACAGATGATCGAATTAGCTTTCGAAAGCTGTTCCATTGTGTCCGAAACGCGGGATAAACCTTAGAAACGCCGGTCACCGCGCGTAAATCGGAGTTTAGAAAACCCGGAATGAATAGCGTTTTGGAATATTTTTCTATATAAGCACTTCATTATTCTCATTTTCAAGAAAACTAAAACCTAACCCTAATTTGAACCTTCAGCCGCCGGCTACCATATTCAATGGCCAAATGTTCATCCCTTTCTCCTCCAATTTTCTTCCAATCCGTAACTCATTTTGAAAATTTCTCAACTACAATATGGTAGAGCACTCCGAGTTCTATAAATCCAACGGCTACAATGTGATATGGAGTGGAGAATTGATGGCGATTGGCATTCAAAGCCGGCCGTGTGTTCTCGTTTCATGCGCAAGAGGGGGTGACCGAGCTTGTCGTGGTTTCAGGCGTGGGTAGAGGGGAGCTAGAGCTTCCAAATGGAGGTGGCCGATCGTTGTGTAATGGCTTGTGGTGGTCGCGACATTGAGCCCTAGGGGGCGTGCGTTGGGTTCGGTTGCTTGCGTTATTACCTGGGTACGAACGAAGGAGATAACGCGTGTGTGGCCGAGATTTTCAAAAAGCAAATCGAACGGTGATAATTGGTTAGGGTTAAATTTTAAAGAAAAATTGTTATTAATTATATTATAAATTTTATTAACTTTAAAAATTAATATCTCTGTCATACGAAGTCGGAATTTCACGAAACGAATTGCGTTGCAATCATTTTGTCGAATACTACGCTATGGAATTGGATTGGAGTCATTTGGAGCTAGCAAAAATTACGGGTAAAATTTAACGTCCGTTTAATTTTATTCGAAATAAAAGCTGAAAACGAAGTTGAAATCAATGTGAGAACTTCTCACTCAATCGAATCGGTTTCGATTTTAATTTTAAATAGTTAGATTTAAAATTCTTGAATGTATGTTTGAATGATGATTGTTATCTATTGATTATTAAAAATAAACATTATACGCCATTAGTAAGCGGAGGTTATTTATTAAAAACATATACCGTGAATATTTCACAGTATAGTGAAATTGGTATTATTTATGTACTTGGAATTGATTTCCCGCATTATATAGCGGATGAGAACCTACTGCGCCGCCTATTAAGTGGATAATATTTTATAAATCCCATATACCATGATAATTCCGTACTGGAACGGAATTGTTATTGTGCTAACATCTTTGGATGCAGGAAAACAGGTTGCAGGGATCCAACTGGATTCCTCAACGGTATTTATTTGATTATGGATATTTTGATATTCGTTGATTATCATATACAGATATATGATGTCGTTGTTGTCGTGATTGACTATTTGGTGTGTAGCATCATTGGGCCAATTTTGGAATTTTAAAAGGATTTTTAAAGTGATTTTTGAAAGTATACGTTTATAAAATATTTTTGGAATTGATTCATTTCAAATAAATAAACGTTATAATTTTAAGGTTATAAAAATTATGATTTTTGAGAAATATAGTTAAAAGTTGATTTTTGAAAATATGGGGTTAATGATTTTATAAAATAGGTTTAAATCGGGATTTTTGAATTTATTGTTAAAAGTTTAAATATAGGATTTATAAAATTTGATTATTTTATGAATCAAAGAAAATGCTGAAATTATAAAGGAGTTTAAAGACGTTTTAAATAATAATATAAATTGATTTATATAAAAGATTTATAAATTGATATTTATAAATTAAAATATTTGAATTATAAAACGAGTTTTTATAAGTGTTAGGATGAAGTGTAAATGAATTTCATAAATGAATGAAATTTATAGAATTATAAACGGTGAAGTTATAAATGGAATTTTTGAAGCAGTAGGTTTATAAAATTTGTAAAGTTATTAAAAGAGTAGATTTGGGTAAATAAATGAATCTTATAAGTTATAAGATTTATAATTTGGGAAGTTTAAAGGAACGATCTTGTAAACAAATAAATTATAAGTATTTAACTTATAATATGAACTTTTGGTATATAATTGAGTTATAAATTGAGATAGGTTAGGAGATTTATAAAAGGAAGCTGTTATAAAATAAATAGAAATGGAATTTATAAACATTGTTTTATAAATCCGCAAACGACTTATTTTGATAAGTAAATTGTTATAGCTTATTTATGGAGTTATATTCACGGTTTAGACAGTGAACAATCCTTTAAAATAAAATGTATAGAAATGATGAAATTGGTTAACGAAGTATATTCACGTTTTTGAATAGTGAATAATATGTAAAAGAAAATGTTTTGGTTGTGATGTTTTAAATAGAATTAAAACGATCTAACGATGTTTTTAAAATGTGTTAAGATTCGAAACCATAGATTTCAACATTCATTGTTGAAATTGACGTTTTCGAGAAATAGAAGGAAATGGTGGACTATAACACTGTTGTTATAGTAAATGATTTTTGAAAGGAAATGTTTTGTATAGTATTGGGATTTATATACCTATTTTAATTTCGAATCCCTATACTAGTGATTTTGGGTTATCGTAACGATGTTTACGCAACATTTGTTTTGGCCCAAATAAATATGTTTAAGAGAATGATTTCCTAGGAATGAAATATATACTTAATTTCGATTTAAGTATATTGAATATTTTCCAAGTGTATAAAATAAAAAGATTTGTGAATTACTTATTAAATAAGTATGGAAATGTTTTTCCAATGTGAAATGAAATGTTTTGAGAATTTATCTCTTTTAAAGACAAATTGAAAATGAATATTAGGAATCGATTTGGACATCGTATATTCATAGATATTTTGGAAATGTAAATTCACTATGGAATTTACGGATTTTGAACGTAAATATAAAGTAAACCGTTAAGGATTTATTTAATTGGTTTAAATGAACCATGTTGAAATGAAAGTATTTCCACGTAAGGAAAATGTTTGAAATTTGTTTTCAAAAGTGGTAAAGATGAAAAGTGATTTGAAAATTGTTTTCAAATGGTTGAAGTGTGAAAATTATACATCTTGTAAAGATATTTTTGGAAAATAAATAATTTGGAAAATTATTTGGAATCTGGTGCTGTTGTGCATATCCATTGATAGTTCAATAACCGACTATCAATATTTACCTTTGAATGGGTATTAGTTGTGATTTTTTTGAATTTGAATGCCACACTTATTTTTAAATAAGCGCTCACTATTCGGGTTAGCCGGGAAAGGACCTTGGGGTCGTATAACCCATTCCGAATATGTGATACGTCGTTATGAATTGCATTTGAAGACCGGTGTTGAAGACCGGATATTTTTGAAAACGGAAGGATTACCGTCGAAAGTTTCTGAACCAAATGGCCCCGGTATAGAATTCCATATGTGATGGGAAGTGCGGACGTAATTAGTGAATATCCGAATTTCAAGGACTTCTTTGTAAGTGCCTTCGGTTCTGTTCGATCCCGGAACAGACCTGTATTGATAGTATGTCTAACATTACAAATTGAGATATAAAGCTCATTTCTTTTAAATTTATTTCTGTTGGTGGCGGAAAATTTATTCTTTTAGCTTAACACCATTCTCTGAGACGTACGAGCTCAGAGGTTATGTAGTTGATGGTTATCAGCGATATATTCCCAATTTGGTAATGTGACATGCTGAGTGTTGCTGTGAAATGATCATTGTTTGATCATTTGTGATATGATCATTCGTTTGATCATTTATCTTTGTGATCATTACTTTGATCATTTGTTGACCCAAAGCATGGCTTTGTACCAAAGCGTGGCTTTGTGGACGAGACTTCGTCGGACCTCACACCCCGGAAATGGTCAAAACAGGAAGGATGCGGTAAGGTTATTAGGGGGTAGAGCCCCTTTAGTGTATGTCATTCCTTCTGGATAGAGGTGGTATCATGGTATGGAGCCCAGATACTTAACCTATGTTGTTGCTGCAAACTTATTACTTTGTGGTTGTTGGAAATCGAGGATCCTCGGATGTGGATCGGTTACGATCGAGGGATGACATATTCGTGTCAGTAGTTACCCAGTTAAGGGTAACCCGGCCTTGTGTTGGCGGAGATCCGGTTTGGTTCTCGGGACGTCATTCCAGAGGCGTTTCCATGTGGCAATGGGAAGTTCCTTGGCCTGACCATTTGTTGGAAATCCAAAGAAACAATACGATCTTGTACGGTTTTAGTTGTATAACCTGCCATGGAATGTGGCGGTAACCTGCTATTGAACATGGTAGCTATAGTAGGCATAAGTGCGGAATGCCTATGCTGGCTAAGATTTATATCTTTATTTTCGAAATGATTTTTCCTACACTATGCACTAGTAATAATATCAATTGTTTCTTTTTAATGCGTATCAAGCATCTATGACTATCATAAGGAGAAATCTCCAACGATTCTGCGTTTGCATTGTGTGTGTGTGCGGGAGGCCTTATGGTAGTCTCATTTTTAAAAGCATTGCGAATCTATTTTAAAATTATCCTATACTTTGTTTTAAAAATAAACTGTTTTGAGTTCTCATACCAGTCACATGACTAACTCGGAGTTTATTGTTTTCCTTCCTAAACTGTGGGTGCCCACCAATTTCCACACGGGCAGTCAAGAGTTAAGGTTTATCAGGATATTCTGGAATTCAGGAGTTGCTGGAGGCAAGTTGGATGGTTTGGCGTATTCTTTAGCATATAGTATTTCTTTTTTGCTGTTTATTGTTGTTTGATAGTTGTACACTCTGATGATGTAATGAAATGTAATGTAATGTAATAATCGATATAGTTCTTTTTTCAAAGAGTATTCATTTATCTATTATATGTTGTCCGCTGCGATTGTGAGATTTTGATATTTTCTGTTGTTTTCTTTCTGTTCTGTTCTATCTTTTCTATCTTCTTCTGTCTTTTTCTTTTTTTTTAAAAAAACCCTAAGAATTCGTATTTTCGTTCATCTTGAGTTAATTAATGGAGATTAGTGTCTATTCAAGGAGTACAGATTTGCGGGTCCTCACAATGTGGTATCAGAGCATATGGTTAAGCAACAACCATGGCTCATTTGGGTATTACTCATTAGAGATAGAGTCAGTAGTACTCTCGAATGAGTTTGAGTGTAATAATAGCTATGAGAGCGTATTTGTTAGTGAATATAAAAAAAATTAAATTGTGATGATTGGTTTGTTGAGTGGTATACGGATTCTGGTTAATACGAGTAATTAACGTTGTTGATAGGGATCTCTAAACACTTGTACAGAACAATTCGACATGATATTGTTTTAAATTGGGTAAATGAAATAATTTTACCTTGATTATATTATATATATATAAAGGAATAATTTTTCAGAATTATTAAATTGTATATAAGTTGATTGTTTGGTTGTTGGAAATGTGAGAATATATATAAGTTAAATAAAACATGTTATAAAAGAATAATTGTATAAGCAAAAGAATTATAAGTAGGAAATTATAATTAATGTGATTTACAATTGTGAAATAAACTTATATATATAAGAAGTGAAATTATATGAATATATTTATGAATATGTGTTGTAAATAAAAAATGAATTTGAATAAGTGATGAAATTTGACTTTGGTGAAGGTTAAATAAAATTTACTTCAGAATTGGAATCTGAATTGGATTTATAAGTGGGAATTTAAGTTAAGTAAAACCAAATGATGTTTAAATGGAATATAACTTAAGTGACGTTGAATGAAGTTGATTTTGGTATCAAAGTAAATTAATAAAGTTAAGTGATGGATATAAACTTGAGTTATACAAATGAAATTCAACTTTAGCAATTAATTTGAGTGAATGGATTGAATGTTAATCAATTAAATGTAAATTAAGTTGATATGAAATAATGAATGTAGGTGTTAATTCATTAAAATCTAATGTTATTGAAAAAAGAAAGTTGAATAATTGAATGAAAATCAATTTAATTAAACCAATTGAAAGTAAAGGTGTTAAACCAAATTGAATGAATATAAGCAAAGGAAGTTGGTTGTAATTAATATACATTGGTTGTTATATGATAGTTAGTTGATTGTGTATAATTCATTAAGTGCTAATGAAATTGAAAGCTAAAGTAATTGAAATCCAATTGGAAATTAAGTAAACCTTAAATAGAATTGAATTTGATTTGGAAGTGAACCAACTTGAATATAAATTGGTGAATATAAACTAATTGAAAATGAATGTTAGTAAAAACATCCACTGTTAATGAATCAAATATGATTAAACTGAAAACCCTTTTCATTGAATATTAATGATAATATGAATGAATATTTATTGGTTATGGATGTTAGTTGTATGTTAGTTGAATGCTAGTTGGTTGATGGTTGAATATATTGCTTTTACTACATTTGTTATGTTGGCATATATAGTTATTATGCTGCTATATGTTGTATATCGATACTATTGTCTATATACATGTTTCTCATCTGTTTGTTGAGTGTTTAGTAGGTGCGGATCGTGTTTGCTCCGCATTTGAAGCTCGCTTTCGCGCTATATTAGCCGTATATGCTCGCTAATAAAATATAAGGTACATATCTCGGATTAAATATCGTACTTTTACACTATTTTCCCTGCGGGATGCCTCATCACTTGATGAGATGTATATTTGTGATATATATGCTATCATTTTTTTTTCGGATCGAGCCGCGCAAAGGAGACAATGACAAATTTTTCTGAAAATTTAAGGCGTTAGAAAAATTTGGGAATTTTTGAGAAAGTTTGTGAAAACTATAACTTTGATTTGGAGTTGAAAGTTAAACAATAGTAGTTTTGTTTGAAAAGATAACTAAGTATGATTTGAAAACATAGTAAAGTTATTGTAAGAAGTTTAACTATGGATTTTGGGAAAATTAATAGATTCTGTAACTTTTCTTACTTGGTAATTTCGAGGACGAAATTCTTTTAAAGGGGGAAGTTTGTAACGACCCAAAATTTCTGTCAATTAAAATTCATATATTTAATTAATTTTAAATATTAATAAGTGAAATTTATAAGTCGAATAAATTTTATTTCGAATAATTAGATTTAATTGGATAATTAAATCGATAATTAAATAGTTGAAATTACAAAAATAATTATAATTTGCGTTAAATATGATTAAAATTGATTTGTAAACTTTTATTTTATCATATTGGAGTTAGAATGATGTTATATAACTTTTAAAATTGAATCTAGAGTTTATTTGTGAAAATTGAATATTTTAATATTTAAATCGACTAGTGAAAATAGCCATTTTTTGAACGGTCTTAGAATTGGACGAAACTAGATCGATTGGACCCGTAATAGTTTGTTATTATCGGATTTCAATTTTCGTAGCAATCGGAGTTTTTCTTTGACCGTGGCAGCTCGAAACGCATCGAAATTGTTTTAATATTTATTTGGCGAGTTAAAATAGCCATTTTTCAAACAGTCTTGGATTTCAACAAAACCATTTTCATCGGATCCGTAATGTGATATTATTGTATGGTTTCAAATATTGTGTCAATCGGATTTAGCGTTTGTCCGGGGCAAGCTAAAACGCCTAGAAATTTGATTTACCGATTTAATTTAAAATCGAACGTTTATTGGCATAACTCGCACAGATGATCGAATTAGCTTCCGAAGCCGGTTCCATTGTGTCCGGAACGCGGGATAAACCTTAGAAACGCCGGTCACCGAGCGTTAATTGGAGTTCAGAAAACCTGGAATGAATAGTGTTTTGAATATTTTTCTATATAAGCACTTCATTATTCTCATTTTCAAGAAAACTAAAACCTAACCCTAATTTGAACCTTCAGCCGCCGGCTACCATATTCAATGGCCGAAAGTTCATCCCTTTCTCCTCCAATTTTCTTCCAATCCGTAACTCATTTCGAAAATTTCTCAACTACAATATGGTAGAGCACTCCAAGTTCTATAAATCCAACGACTACGATGTGATATGGAGTGGAGAATTGATGGCGATTGGCGTTCAAAGCTGGCCGTGTATTCTCGTTTCGCGCGCAAGAGGGAGTGACCGAGCTTGCCGTGGTTTCAGGCGTGGGTAGCGGGGAGCTAGAGCTTCCAAATAGAGGTGGCCGATCATTGTGTAATGGCTTGTGGTAGTCGTGGCATTGAGACCTAGGGGGCGTGCGTTGGGTTCGGTTGCTTGCGTGATTACCTGGGTACGAACGAAGGAGATAACGCGCGTGTGGCCGAGATTTTCAGAAAGCGAATCGAACGGTGATAATTGGTTAGCGTTAAAATTTAAAGAAAAATTGTAATTAATTGTATTATAAATTGTATTAACTTTAAAAATTCATATCTCTGTCATACGAGGTCGGAATTTCACGAAACGAATTGCGTTGCAATCGATTTGTCGAATGCTACGCTATGGAATTGGATTGGAGTCATTTGGAGCTAGCGAAAATTTTGGGTAAAATTAAACGTCCGTTTAGTTTTATTCAAAATAAAATCTGAAAACGAAATTGAAATCAAGGTGAGAACTTCTCACTCAATCGAATCGGTTTCGATTTTAATTTTAAATAGTTAGATTTAAAATTCTTGAATGTATGTTTGAATGATGATTGTTATCTATTGATTGTTAAAATAGACATTATACGCCGTTAGTAAGCGGAGGTTATTTATTAAAAACATATACCGTGAATATTTCACAGTACAGTGAAATTGGTATTATTTATGTACTTGGAATTGATTTCCCGCATTATATAGCGGATGAGACCCTACTGCGCTGCCTATTAAGTGGATAATATTTTATAAATCCCATATACCGCGATAATTCCGTACTGGAACGAAATTGGTATTGTGCTAACGTCTTTGGATGCAGGAAAACAGGTTGGAGGGATCCAACTTGATTCCTCAACATTATTTATTTGAGGATATTTTGATATTCGTTGATTATCATATACAGACATATGCTGTCGTTGTTATCGTGATTGACTATTTGGTGTGTAGCATCATTGGGCCAATTTTGGAATTTTAAAAGGATTTTTAAAGTGATTTTTGAAAGTATACGTTTATAATATATATTTGGAATTGATTCATTTTAAATAAATAAACATTATAATTTTAAGGTTATAAAAATTTTGATTTTTGAGAAATATAGTTCAAAGTTGATTTTTGAAAATATGGGGTTAATGATTTTATAAAATAAGTTTAAATCGGGATTTTTGAATTTATTGTAAGAAGTTTAAAAATAGGATTTATAAAATTTGATTATTTTATAAATCAAAGAAAATGGTGAAATTATAAAGGAGTTTAAAGACGTTTTAAATAATAATATAAATTGATTTATATAAAAGATTTATAAATCGATATTTATAAATTAAAATATTTGGATTATAAAACGAGTTTTTATAAGTGTTAGGATGAAGTGTAAATGAATTTCATAAATGAATGAAATTTATAGAATTATAAACGGTGAAGTTATAAATGGAATTTTTTAAGCAGTAGGTTTATAAAATTTGTAAAGTTATTAAAAGAGTAGATTTGGGTAAATAAATGAATCTTATAAGTTATAAGATTTATAATTTGGGAAGTTTAAAAGAACAATCTTGTAAACAAATAAATTATAAGTATTTAACTTATAATATGAACTTTTGGTATATAATTGAGTTATAAATTGAGATAGGTTAATAAAGGAGATTTATAAAAGGAAGTTGTTAAAAAATAAATAGAAATGGAATTTATAAACATTGTTTTATAAATCCGCAAACGACTTATTTTGATAAGTAAATTGTTATAGCTTATTTATGGAGTTATATTCACGGTTTAGACAGTGAATAATCTTTTAAAATAAAATGTATAGAAATGATGAAATTGGTTAACGAAGTATATTCACGTTTATGAATAGTGAATAATATGTTAAAGAAAATGTTTTGGATGTGATGTTTTAAATAGAATTAAAACGATCTAACGATGTTTTTAAAATGTGTTAAGATTCGAAACCATAGATTTCAACATTCATTGTTTAAATAGACGTTTTCGAGAAATAGAAGGAAATGGTGGACTATAACACTGTTGTTATAGTAAATGATTTCCGAAAGAAAATGTTTTGTATAGTATTGGGATTTATATATCTATTTTAATTTTGAATCCCTGTACTAGTGATTTTGGGTTGTCGTAACGATGTTTACGCAACATTCGTTTTGGCCCAAATAAATATGTTTAAGAGAATGATTTCCTTAAAGAATGAAATATATACTTAATTTCGATTTAAGTATATTGAATATTTTCCAAGTGTAGAAAATAAAAAGATTTGTGAATTACTTATTAAATAAGTATGGAAATGTTTTTCCAATGTGAAATGAAACGTTTTGAGAATTTATCTCTTTTAAAGATAAATTGGAAATGAATATTAGAAATCGATTTGGACATCGTATATTCATAGATATTTTGGAAATATAAATTCACTATGGAATTTACGGATTTTGAACGTAAATATAAAGTAAATCATTAAGGATTTATTTAATTGGTTTAAATGAACCATGTTGAAATGAAAGTATTTCCACATAAGGAAAATGTTTGAAATTTGTTTTCAAAAGTGGTAAAGGTGAAAAGTGATTTGAAAATTGTTTTCAAATGGTTGAAGTGTGAAAATTATATATCTTGTAAAGATATTTTTGGAAAATAAATAATTTGGAAAATTATTTGGAATCTGGTGATGTTGTGCATATCCATTGATAGTTCAATAACCGACTATCAATATTTACCTTTGAATGGGTATTTTTTGTGATTTGTTTGAATTTGAATGCCACACTTATTTTTAAATAAGCGCTCACTATTCGGGTTAGTCGGGAAAGGACCTTGGGGTCGTATAACCCATTCCGAATATGTGATACGTCGTTATGAATTGCATTTAATGACCGGTGTTGAAGACCGGATATTTTTGAAAACGGAAGGATTACCGTCGAATGTTTCTGCACCTTATGGCCCCGGTATAGAAATTCCATATGTGATGGGAAGTCCGGACGTGATTAGTGAATATCCGGTTTTCAAGGACTTCTTTGTAAGTGCCTTCGGTTCTGTTCGATCCCGGAACAAACTTGTATGGATAGTATGTCTGACATTACAAATTGAGATATAAAGCTGATTTCTTTTAAACATACTTCTGTTGGTGGCGGAGAATTTATTCTTTTAGTTTAACACCCTTCTCTGAGACGTACGAGCTCAGAGGTTATGTAGTTGATTGTTATCAGCGATATATTCCCAATTTGGTAATGTGACATGCTGAGTGTTGCTGTGAAATGATCATTGTTTGATCATTTTTGATATGATCATTTGTTTGATCATTTATCTTTGTGATCATTACTTTGATCATTTGTTGACTCAAAGCATGGCTTTGTACAAAAGCGTGGTTTTGTGGACGAGACTTCGTCGGACCTCACAGCCCGGAAATGGTCAAAACAGGGAGGATGCGGCAAGGTTATTAGGGGGTAGCGCCCCTTTAGTGTATGTCATTCCTTTTGGATGGAGGTGGTATCATGGTATGGAGCCCAGATACTTAACCTATGTTGTTGCTGCAAACTTATTACTTTGTGGTTGTTGGAAATCGAGGATCCTCGCACGTAGATTGGTTACGATCGGAGGATGACATATTCGTGTCAGTAGTTACCCAGTTAGGGGTAACCCGGCCTTGTGTTGGCAGAGATCCGGTTTGGTTCTCGGGACGTTATTCCAGAGGCGTTTCCATGTGGCAATGGGAAGTTCCTTGGCCTGACCATTTGTTGGAAATCCAAAGAAACAATACGATCTTGTATAGTTTTAGTTGTATAACCTGCCATGGATTGTGGCGGTAACCTGCTATTGAACATGGTAGCTATAGTAGGCGTAAGTGCGAAATGCCTATGCTGGCTAAGATTAATATCTTTATTTTAGAAATGATTTTTCCTACACTATGCACTAATAATAATATCAATTGTTTCTTTTTAATGTGTATCAAGCATCTCTGACTATCATAAGGAGAAATCTCCTCCGATTCTGCGTTTGCATTGTGTGTGTGTGTGCGGGAGGCCTTATGTTAGTCTCATTTTTAAAAGCATTGCGAATCTATTTTAAAATTATCCTATACTTTGTTTTAAAAATAAACTGTTTTGAGTTCTCAGACCAGTCACATGACTGACTCGGAGTTTATTGTTTTCCTTCCTAAACTCTGGGTGCCTACCAATTTCCACGTGGGCAGTCAAGAGTTAAGGTTTATCAGGATATTCTGTAATTCAGGAGTTGCTCGAGGCAAGTTGGATGGCTTGGCGTATTCTTTAGCATATAGTATTTCTTTTCCGCTATTTATTGTTGTTTGATAGTTGTACACTCTGATGATGTAATGAAATGTAATAATTGATATAGTTCTTTGTTTTAAAGATTATTCATTTATCTATTATATGTTGTCCGCTGCGATTGTGAGATTCTGATATTGTTCTGTTGTTTTCTTTCTGTTCTGTTCTATTTTTCTCTCTTCTTCTATCTTTTTCTTTTTTTTAAAAAAAACCACCTAAGAATTCGTATTTCCGTTCATCTTGAGTTAATCAATGGAGATTAGTGTCTATTCAAGGAGTACGGATTTGCGGGTCCTCACACATCACAATCAACATCCAAATCAGTTAAAATATCATAACAATTTACTAATTATCAATAATCGGGAATTTATTTAGAAATTTAATTTCTATTTCAAATTTGAACTCTCAATTCAAATTCCTATCATTTTAATTCATATTAATGTAAATGCCGGTTAAATTTACCAAAGAACAGTCAATAAATTTAAATCACTTCATGATATTAACTTAACTAACATGAAAATTAGATTAGCACTTCGTGAGCATATAAAACACTCACCTTTTATTTGAAACTGAAAATATTTCCAGCTTCAAGTAAATTCCACTCCATGTTGTAGACGACGTTGATACGATTCCAATGCAATTTGTTTCGCCCGAATCCGCCTCGTACGAGGGAGATACAAAATTTATTAACAAACGAGATAATTTAATTAAAATAATAATCATTAACTAAATTAACTAAAATTAATTAACCGTTAACCACGTCATTAGCCAAACCCTTCTTTCCAGTTTCACGAACCCAACTTCTTCTGATTTATCCACTGCTGCACGCCTCCCAAGATACCAAAGGCCATCATTTTGTCGTTGTGGGTGCACCACTACCCTGTGCAACCTTAGCTCTGGCCCCATGCCCTCCGACACCGCTAGCATCGAGCATGAGCCCATCGAAGACACGACGGTCGGGAAGAGTTTTCGACCTCCTCTTTGCGATGTGGCTCAATACGACTGTTGGATCGCTACTGCCTATTGTGCTCTCCACTTTGCTAGTTGAAGCCAAGACGTAAAACCCAATGGATGATGCATAATTGAGGGGAGAAGTGGGATGCTATCGGCCATTAATTTCTTTAGTGGAGGAAACTGTTAAAATGTAGGTTACAAATGAATGAACTAACGCGTCTTATTACATTAGTTTCCAACCCAATTGACCTGTGAAAATTCCAAACTCCAAATGAAGCGTGCAGCCTGGTATTCATAATGTTTTACCCTCACTCCAAACGTAATGGAACTTGTCTCGAGGCCTAATTCAATTATATGCAGAAGATAGCTTTCAGAATCAATTAGTTTTAATTTAATTCCTTTAAATAATTTCGATGCATTTCAAGCTCGCGCAGAAAAACGACAAGTCTGATTACTACAAAACTTGAAATTCTACAATAACTCACTATTATGAATCTGACGAATTTGGTTTCGTCGAAATCCAAGATAGTGGCAAAAATGGCTATTTTGTCTCATTAATTACAATATTAAAATTTTCAATTTTTGATTATTCACTTTTAAATCCAATTTGAAGTATTAACAGTCTTCATTCACATTTAACTAAAATTTAAACCAACTTCGGATATCAATTTCATCCACATTATTAAAGATTCATTTATTTAAATGATTGCAACGTTAAGTGTAAACAATTTATTTATCCAATGAATCACTATATTTCAATATAAATTATTTAACTTACAAAGTTGAATTTTAGAAAAAATTCAAATAATAAAACAACTACTTTCATTTTACAGTCATTCAATATTCATTATTCAATTCCACTATTGATTATAAACCATTCAATATATAGAATTCCAATTCAATAATGGTTATTTCCCAAATCATCGAAATTGGTCATTTCAAAAAATTTCCAAATTCAAATTCAATAAATTACATAAACAAACATTAAAAGTTTTTTCTACCCATTATTATTCAATCATTTTGTTAAATTTAAAATTTTAAAATAGTTAAGAATACGAGTCATTATATTCTCCCTTACTCAAAACTTTTCGTCCTCCAAAAGGGCTAAGCGGATAATTTAACATTTGATATATTTTCTCAAAATAATTAACTTACAAAATATGAACATCTTGTTTGAAAAACTATTACTATGCTTCTACTACGCCGCTCTGATATCGATTTACAGAAAATATAACTTATATATAAAAAAAAAGTTACAAAAAATTTTAAAACTTCAAAAAATTCTAACTCCTAGATTTACGGAAAATTTCACCAGTCTCCTTTGCAGGGCTCGATCGGACAATTTTTCCACTATAATATATAACAAAAATATATACCGAATATACATCTCATCTCAATGATGAAGCATCCCGTAGGGAAAAATATAAAAGCGTGGTATGTAATCTGAGATACATACCTTATTATTATTAATACAAGCGAGGTCGCTCATATTGAGCAAGAAAAAGAAAAATATAATCCGTGTATACGTCCAAACGGTCTTCGTATGTACCAATCTCAACTCAATTTAGAATATTAGTCACTTATAAAGATGTAGAAAGCATATATGAGTTAAATAATACCACATAACATAAGTTTTGAATCCAAATTACAAACATAAGCAAAAATACACAACGTATAACAATCATATGCAATCAAAAATGATAATAACAATTTGCAACAAAAGAAACTATCCAATCACCAATATTCATCTAATTAATCCAACTAATTCATAAATATGTGAATTTTACATTATCCAATGTCAATATTTAATTTATGCACTTCATTTCTTATTAATATCAAATTTTAATTAACATTTAGTTGGTTTACTTCCAATTATTTACATCTATTTCATTCACATTTAATTTATTCAAATCAATTTTATAAATTCCAGTTGTTTCACTTTTCGTTTACCATTATTCATATAATTTCATTTCTAGACCATTTATAAAATTATTCCATTTAACCTTTTCTAAATTAAATTGTATTTTATCATCACTTAGTATATTTTCTTTAATACAAATATAATTTATACACCCTTTGATGGACTCATTTAAATTTATTGTAAATATTTTAGAAAATCATTTCATTTGGCCTTATTTAAGTTAGATTTTATTTCATGGCCATTTAGTATATTTCTCTTTTAATACTAATATCATTTACAAACCTTTTAAGTTTATTCTAGAAAGTTTATAAAATGCACTTCACGTTTATCTATTTTCTCTTCATGACTCAAGTTAAATATTAGTTCTTTGATTCTTTTCATTATTTTGCTCCATTAGTTCAAATTCATATTAATAATTTTCTTTTTAAAACAATCAATTCATTCAACTTCTCTTAAGTTAACTTTAATTTATAATTTATTCCTTTAACTTATTTCATATTAAATTTGTTAACATTCAATTTTTAAAGCTCACTCCACTTGCATTTATCTTATTTACATCTGATTTAAATCAAATTCAATTAATCATATAAATTTTCCTTACACCCATTTCTTTTTATTCAATTTCTTTCATATTCCAATTGCATTTCATTCTATAATTTAAGTTGTATTCATTCAATTAATTCATTTTATAGGCTAAGTGGAATTAATTCACTTTACTAATTCCTTTAGTTCAATTCAAATCCAACTCAACTCATCTAATCTTTATTAAGTGAAATTCTATTTCATTTAATCCATTTCTCATTTTATTTCACTCTTTTTTAATATATTTTTCCTTCTTATCATTCACATTCAACAAATTTAAATTTTGTTTTTTAAGCTCAATATTAATCAAATCTATAAGTTATACAACTTGATTCGCTTAAAATTTCATTTCGTTATTTTATTTAATTCATTTCAATATAATTCACTTTTATTTGAACTTCCTTGAGTTAAACCATATTTTATTTTCTTCATTTTACTAACTCAATATTTTTAAGATTTCTTAAGTTAATTATTTTTTTCATATCTCAAATTCAAATTTTCTTTTGTTTGCTAAACCAAAATATTCGACAATTTTAAAATTTAATTTTTACTTTTTGTTCAAATCAACAAGTTATAACTTATTTTTATATGTACTATTTTCAATTATAAGTTCAAAACTATTTTCATATATTTATCAAATCATACTTAGAATATATTTTTTCACAGTCAAAACTTGTTTTAATCGAAAATAAATTTCTTTTGGTAGCAATTCTCGCTCAGAAACTCAAAATAAATACAAGTGATGCTGCCGTCATCACCATAATTATTTTCCAACGACTAAAGCGAGTTCAATCCTTTATTTCTTCCAAAAAAATCCTTTCAAAATATATTTTTAGTCAAAACACATTTAAATAATATTATTATTAGTTTTGAAGGCTTTGAAACAAACTTTGAAAGCAAAGGGAATTAAATTCTTAAATTCTCGAATTTTAAATCCTTTTATTTATAATATAGCTTGTGCAATTCCATTTCTTTATTATGAAAACATTTCATTAATTTAAATCTTGTTATTTCAAACAATTATTATTGTAAATAAATTTTAATTCAATCTATCATCGAACACTTCGTGAAATGGAGTTCACAAAGTATTCGTTTTTATATTTAATTCAACCAATAATCAATGATAATTAAAAATCATTATCTCCTAATAACTAATATCAATAGAAAATTATCATTATATATATAATAATATAATATATATGTTAGGTAAAATTATTTCATTTACCCGATTTTAAAGCAAAATTATGTTGACTTGTCTCATTTAAGTGTTTAAAAACCCTATCGATAACACGGCATCCCACGCACCGACCAGAATTTATAAACAACTCAACGGATAATTGTACACAATATAAACATATTATAACACTAAGAATTATGCTCTCTTATATATATACACCCAAATAGGTTCATTCTAGGGTATTACTACCCCCTCTCTAATGAGTCAAACCATACAAAATTAAGGTTACCGTTAAACCAAAGCTCTGATACCAACTGTGACGACCCACCCTTTTGGATGATTCAAGTCGAAAACAAACCACACATGTCCAACTCAAACCGTTCAAAAAGATGAATTATCAATGACGACTAGTTAAGAAATATAAGAGAAGAAGCAAAACAAAATACAGAATCTCACAGCGGAATGACAAAATATAATAATCAAATAAGCAGATCATGAAGCTGTTTTAACAATATACATTTGATTATACTTTATAACATAAATCAGAGCTATACATACAATCGATATAATAGAATAATGCAGCAGAACAAATGATGCAGTGGAATATTACTATAGTATACAAAACTTTCGTCTTTGTCCTTAAGAAATAATTACCTTCAATATAATGAATACTGAGGCTGACCAGAGCGTAATGAAAAGAAAAAACACTCGAGTCAGAACTAAAATACTCTTATCTAAGTCAAATCAATATCATGAAATATGAGTGTAATAGCGTCAGGGATGTTTATGGGATTTAATCTCCTGTCCAATGTATAATGTGCATGTAATAGCTTAAGAGATGTTACGGGATTTTCCGTCTCCTAAGGATCCGTTAAAAATATCTATGTAATGCCTAATCGGTAAAATAAATATCAAAATAGAGTTAAGGCTTTATATTGATTCACTTTAACACATTTTTATAGCATGTAGTCTATGCGGGTCCTATAGCACAACTGTAATGTCGGTAGCCAGCGAGTCCCTTATAAAATACTAAACCAAAGTCGTAATGGGTTCGTATAAGGATACATATGACAAGCACGTATAGCAATGCCCAAGGGTTGATTCTACCAGTTTACCCTTTCTGGCTGGTCGTAACCCATACGTGGCCGACCGCGACCATAAATCCAAACAGAGAGGTGCACCCATCGAGTACAAAATCATGATAGTAATACGAGGGATCAACGTCGCTAGAGGTAGGTAACCTCATTTACCAGACATAGGCTCCTGTTTTACTCATTTTAATTATGACACAAGTGTCAATGCTATCCATCATCGTTCTCTTACTTCGTTCCAGTAAACATTCGCTAATTCAACTACTACATTCTAGATATCATCCACTATGTACACGGTTGTTAAAGTGGTTCCAATATTGATAGAGAGTATGCCAATAAGAGGCCCTAGTCTCTTTAACAACCAAACGTCATTTTACACACCGATTGGTACTTTTACATTTCGAAAACGATTCATACTTGATACCAAAATATCATATTCGCTTCAAAATAAAATTCATTTCAAAATTATCATATTTATTCAAAATATACTATTTCACTTCAAAATCATTTTCGCCTCAAATTCTCGATCTCGCTCCCGAAATTGTTTCGAATTTCAATTTAGGTTATAAATTCATTTTAACCCCATTCATATTTAAATCCATGATTTAAATATAAACATTCCATCTTTGACCAGTTTGAATTTTTAGAAAATAGTTTAAATAATTTGAAATAGTTTTAAAAGTTAAGATAGTTCGATATAAAATAATTTAAGTATTAAAAGTGGTTTATATAATAAAATAGCTTGGAAAATCAAAATAATTTGAATATTTAAAAAGATAGATTTTAAATAGTTTATATTAAAATATTTTATTTCCAACTCAAACTGTTACTTTCACTTTAACCAGTCTGGACCTATGTCCAAATTCCAATCAACTGGTTCGATATCAATTATTCCATTTCCAATCATTTTCAATCTCATTTCAATTCAAATCGATTAAACTTCGATTCAGTTTCAAACAATTTCAATTTCAATTGCAATTCAAATCAATTTCGATTTCGATTTCAAATTAATCAGATTTCGATTTCAATTCCAATTAATTTCAGTTTCGGTTCCAATTTCAATTCAATTCTCAGCCTCAAACCATTTCAAATTACATAAATTCGAGTTTACTCTCAAAATATCAATTTAGATCACTTAATTCACAAAAAAACTTCAATTTTCGAATTTTGATTCAAATCTTAAAAATGCATCCCATTCTCGAGTCCAAATTTATGTACCCAATTATATTACTTCTACTTAGCAATAATCCAAAGTTCGAATGAAAGTTCAAATTCTTTTAAAACAAATAAATTTTTGGAGTTGAAATCATATTTTGATTTTAACTTCAAAATCTCAAATTTCATTTTTAAATAATTTTGTTTAACAAATTCTGATTCCAACATTCAGAGCTCAATTTCGAAAAATTCGATTTTTACTTCTTCAAATTAACTCGCCTAAAAAAATTTCGAATCAAAAATTATAATCAATTAATTTAACCAAACCTGGTATCCATCTATAATTTTCTATCCTATGGCCAAGTGAAACAATTATTTGGATTTTAATTTGAAGGATGGTCATATATCATTTCAAACTAAAATAAATGTCATAGGTATATATCATTTCAACCTATTTCTTAATTTATTCGAAATAATTCGACTTACAGTTTAGTATACTGTAAATAATATACATGATGATAACAGGATGTACCAAAATAAATAAGAATCCAATTCATCCAAAATAACAATCAATAACATCCATCACAATCAACATCCAAATCAATCAAAATATCATAATAATTTACTAGTATCAACAATTGAAAAGTTAACTAGAAATTTAATTTCCATTTCAAATTTGAATTTTCATTTCAAATTCCTATCAATTTAGTTCATATCAATTTAAATTCCAGTTAAATTTACCAAACAACTGTCAATAAATTTAAATCACTTCACGATATGAATTTAACTAACATAAAATTTAGATTAGTACTTCGTGAGCGTATAAACACTCACATTTTATTTGAAGATAAAAATATTTCTAGCTTCAAATGAATTCCATATCTACTCATTTTGTAGATAACGTCGATACGATTCCAATGCAATTTGTTTCGCCCGATACCGACCTCGTACGAGAGAAATTCAAAATTTATTTAAAAACTAGATAATTTAATTTAAATAATAATCCTTAACTAAATTAACTAAACCATAATTAACCATTAACCCCATCATTAGCCAAAACCCTTCTTCCTTGTTTCACGAACCAGATTTCCTCCGATTTATCCACCGCAGCACGCCTCCCAAGATGGTCGAAGGTCATCATCTCACCGTCTGGGTGCACCACCACCCTGCGCAACCCCAGCTCTGCTCCCATGCCCTACGCCGCCGCTAGTATCGAGCATGAGCCCACCCAAGATATGATGATCGAGAAAATTTTTCGGCATCCTCTTGCCGATGTGGTTCGATACGACAATTGGATCGCTGCTTCCCATCGTGCTCTCCACTTTGCTAGTTGAAGCTAAGACATGAAACCGAATGGATGATGCACAATTGAGGGGAGGAGAAGTGATGCTATCGGCTTTTAAAATGTAGGTCACTGATGAATGAACTAACATGTCTTATTACAAAGTTTCCGACCCAATTGACCCGCGAAAATTCCGAACTCAAGCATGCCGCCTGGCGTTCATAATGTTTTACCCCTGTTCCGAATGCAATGGAACTAGTCTCAAGGCCTAATTCGATTGTATGCAGAAGATAGCTTTCAAAATCATTTAATTTTAACTAAATTCCTTTAATTAATTTCGACATGTTTCAAGCTCGCACAGCCCAACGACAAGCTTGATCGCTATGAAACTAGAAAACCTACAATAACTTAGTATTATTGATCCGATGAAACTGGTTTCATCAAAATTCGAGATATTGGCCAAAAATGGTTATTTTTATTCGCTAATTATAATATTAAAATTTTCAAATTTTGGTTATTCACTTTTAAATCCAATTTGAAATGTTAACAATCTTCACTCATATTTAAATAAAATTTAAATCAACCTCCGATATCAATTTCATTTTACAATTATTCAATAATCATTATTCAATTCCAGTATAGATTATAAATCATTCAATATATAGAAGGGGGTATTAGGCTCGAGGAAAAAGTCGGAGAGAAATTTAGTTTCAAGGACAAGAAGTTTGTTTTTTAGGCTGAATGACACTTTTTAGTGTAAATCACAGAATGATAGTTGCAACTATCATTTTCGGTTTACACTAAAAAGTGTCCTTCAGACTAAAAAGCAAACTTGTTATCTCTGGGACTAATTTTTTTGCAACTTCTTCCTTGTGCCCATTTACCTGTATATAGAATTCCATTTCAATACTGGTTATTGCCCAAATCATCAAAATTGGTTATTGCAAAAAAATTCAAAATTCCAATTCAATAAATTACATAAACAAACATTAAAAGTTTTTATTTCTACCCATTATTATTCAATCATTGTATTAAATTTAATAATTTAAAATAGTTAAAAATACGGGTCGTTACATCTCCGCTTAGTCATCTATACGGCGTTTGGCCGTCGTGACTTCACGAGCCTATCATCCACATATACTTCTGTCTATCACCTGATCTGATCTTTGAACATCCTGTTGACCAGTCTTTGGTAAGTAGCTTCAGCATTATTTAGTTCAAACGACTTCACAACATAACGATATAGCCCTAGAACGGTAATGAAGTTGGTGTTCCCCTAGTCAAGGACATGCTAAGGATTTGGTTGTATTCGCAGTACATATCCATAAATGAGAGCAATTTGTATCCAACGGTTGAGTCTACTAGCTGGCCGATCCTTGAAAGTGAAAAGCTATCTTTTAGGCATGCCATGTTCAGGTCTGCGTAGTCGACACATGGCCGCTATTATCCATTAGCTTTTCCCATAAAAACTGGATTGGATGCCTATTTCGGGGAGAAGGAGTCATGGATAACCTATTGTTTCTAAGTTTATCCACCTCCTCTTTAATTGCGGCAAATCCCTCTAGATCCATGTCACCTTGCTTTTGTTTCACCAGGACATGCCTCCGATCGATATCCAATGCATGGCTCACGATAGTCAGTGAGATCACATGCATGTTAGAATGGGTCTAAGTGAACACATCAAGAATCATTTAGAGAAAGCCACTAATTTCTTCATCATCGTTGTGCTGAGTTATGATCCAATCTTCAGAACCATGAGTTGGTCTCTATGGCTAACTGTACTATTGGATGTCAGCTCATCGAGTGCAATCTTGGATTCCTTGAGTTCAAACATACTATTTCACATAACAATCAATATTAAATCTAGTTGGGATGTTCATTGATGATGGTTACTCAGGTACAATCCTAGAGTCATATCATGCATAGTTGACTCTTGTAGTGATGGGCTCTAAGTGCTTTAAGCAATTATCTACAAATGGCCGAAGATCAAGCTTAGAAACACGTTGAATCAAATGTCGAGTAGGGTTTAGCCCTATGCTTTGCGCAACTGCATAGCGGCTCTTGCTTTGATTTTGAATCAGCCTGTATGTTCGAGTAACGCGCTTTCCATTCAACATACTCATGACCATTACTCGTCCTTCATGTTTGAGTGACGATCATTTGCCCATGAGCTAGCGAATTTGCATGATGATTCTATCCTTGGGCATCCTTTCGGTTGTAGCCTCGAGTCAATGTAAAAACTAGATATGAATTACGATATTGAGCTATCGTAATCATTCATCGGACGATCACACTTCCACCTCCAGTTTTAGATTGATAAATGTATTGCATGGACGGTTAAGTCTCATCCTAGTCATGTTAATACTCCTACAAAGCCTTAAAGACTTAGAGTTGATCAAAAAATGGTCGATTCATATTAATCCTGCTTCTCGCTTGCCCCCCAAATCTAGGGCATATGTCGATAAGTAGGAAGACAAGTTATGTCCACTTAGTGATCGATTCTCTTCTTGTTGAATATGCGATTATATTATTTTTGTTTGATGATAATAAACATATATATATTCATGTAAATGTATTTGTTAATGTAATATTTTATTTTTCATAGATTAAATAAATATTTGCTGAATAAAATTAAATAACATATAATTTGAATTCAAACAGAATTTTTATTCAAACAAATATTTATTGCAGTCTTTGAATAGTACAAAGTTCAAGCTCTCACTGTATATATACAATTTCAATTACAGTATAATTTTGATTACATCATGATTCACATTTACATTTGACCTCACTACATATCACTCATTCACTCAACTCGTATATTATCTTCAACTTCACTCCGAATTGAATCCAACATCTGAGCAATCTGCAAAAATAAATATTGACGCAGTAAAATTGAAAAGGAAATATTTTTGCAGTATGAAACAAAATATGGATTTTAAAAAATATTTGTCTCAGTTATTTGGGTTGTTCGTCATCATTTAATTTTCAATTCATCATAAACGAATAGCTTGTGACATACCACAAGGTCGTGCACACCGATATATACACTTGATAAATTTACAGGGACAGGTTAGCACTGGCCAAACCCAAAACGCTGGTTCAACTTAAGTGCAATAAATTAATGTCACAACTTTCAGCACAAGGTCAAATCCGAGCTACAAGCTGGATTCAACTCAAGTATAATTCGAAAAACAAATCCAATTGCATATCAGATAATGTCACGAGACTCAACATGTATATGATGGCAGCTGAAACACCAATACAGCAACCAAAACATACTTGAACTAATGGCCAGATTCAAACAACAGTGCACAAGGGCAGTTGTACCAAAACAAGTGAAAACAACAGTTGACAATGCATACAAATACCAGAACTGGCAGTTAACATGACTCAAGTGTAATGCACGGTCCAACTAAAAGTCAACATGCTCACAAACAACTCAAGACTGCACAATTCAAGAAGGCACCAAACCACAAACAAAATGCAAAGGCCAGCAATATTGAAATGGATAGAACTGCAGCCAACACATATATACATACACAGTACAAACTCCAAAATGAATGAAACTTCAATGAAACAGACTACAGGTACAAGACCGAACCAACATATCAGCAACAACAACAATCACAAACCAATTGCACAGCACCAAAGCACAAAGGCTAAAGGTCTGAAACTTTAAGGTAAGCACAACATGAAGTATATAAATGACCAAATACAATACAACATGGGAGTATGATAGTAAGCAGTGCCAAAAGAACAGCCAGTCAACTACAACAATGTGCAAGTGAACAGTAGGTGGTATAATACCGAACTAGATGAATGGCAACACCAAGTGCACATGTACAACAACAATGAAATCAATATCGAACCAGTTCAAATGCCAAAGTGAAGCCACCAGAATTTCAAATCAAGCAAGACAGTGGCTTAACACTAAGTACCACATTCAAAAACAACTCAAGCTCGGTAAAAATCCAACAATATATGCATACACACATACAAATGGATGTATGCACATATATGCAGACTTGAATAAACAGTTTACCAGAGAGAGCAATGCAATATGAACCAGATAGTACACAAGTGAAAATTGAATGCAACTGTAGTTCAACTGCAAGTCAAAAGTGTAGATGCATATTAAAGTGCATCTGAAATTAGACTCGACTAATCCTACAATAAGACCACCAAGTTCAACAGTC
Source organism: Allium cepa (assembly GCA_030765085.1). Classification (NCBI taxonomy): domain Eukaryota; kingdom Viridiplantae; phylum Streptophyta; class Magnoliopsida; order Asparagales; family Amaryllidaceae; genus Allium; species Allium cepa. The sequence continues at coordinate 620,494,281 of CM060938.1, read as the reverse complement.
GAGCATCATCAACAAAGTGATACAATAGTCAAAGACAAAATGGCCGGGGTCATGAAACAACAGGTAAAATAGAACAAGGTCGAAAGTGCTACCAGAGGCAGTGAACAGTATGGACAAAGTCGAACAAAATCAACATCATCAAAATCAAGTCAAAGCCAAAAACAATAAGAACGAGAACGAATGAAATCAACGCCTTGGCAATCAAGGAATCGAACTAAGTCAGAGTCCAAAACCGTGTTATTCAAGTGAATTGAAAAAGTCATAAATAAATCATCAACATACAACAATAATCTAATGACCGAAGCACAGTATTGAAAAAATTAGACGAACGAAAAACTAGATGATCGAATCCATATATAAACCCACAAATCATCATCGGCAATTAAGCAATCGAGTTCACGCATTCAGCCAGAAAGTAAAAAGAGCAAAAAATTACATACCGAAGCCATCACGAACTCGATCAAATTCGAAACAGTCGAAGTAAAAAAAGAGACCATCGATTAACAGAAGGTACGGGCCAAATAATATAAAAGGAAAAAGGGGCCGGCCCTTTCAATTGTGTTGAGTTTATAATATAAGGGTTTTAGTTTTAAAAATTAGGGTTGTTTTAATTTTAATTGTTTTAAATTTTTATTTCTCTTTTTAAACCGTTGTAATCACTATTCGTGTGACTAGGGGACAAACTACTGGCGTAGTTTGAGAATTCGCAACTCAGTGGCTGAGTTGTGGCAGGGTTTTGAGCATAAAGTTAGGTTGGCCAGTAGCAGGTGTCCCGAGTTTATTTGTGTAATCGTGTGACTACTTAATTTCTAGTAGAAATCTTAGGGGCGGCACATAGGCAGGGTTTCATCGAAGATGAGTAATTTCTATGTTGTTCTATTTCTGTATTTATTATTCTGCTATTATCTGTGCTGCTATAATTCTGATTTGTCTGTGTTGAAATAATTTTATAAGCTTCCGCAATTAATTTTATAATTGTCAGTATCGCCCTATTCACCCTTCCTCTAGGGTGAAATCGATCCTACAAGTGGTATCAAAGCTAGGAATAGAAGTCAACTTTTTAAAAAATTCGTTTTTACAAAAATCAGTTTTTTGTTTTAAAATTTTGATTTTTTAAAATGGTTCTTTTAATTAATGCTTTTGCTGAGGGCCAGTCCATAGTTAGACTACCAATGTTCAATAGTGAATATGCTTACTGGAAAAATAGGATGGAAATTTTTTTGAAAAACATTGACGCTTGGAATATTGTTGAGACAGGTTATAGAACACCAACTATAACTGTAGATAACCAGGAAATAGAGAAACCAAAGGATCAATGGATAGAACTAGAAAATAAATTACAAAACGCTAATGCTAAAGCTATGAATTTTATTATCTGTTCATTGGATCAATTTGAATTTAATCGTGTCTCATATTGTCTAACTATGCAGGAAATATGGCACACACTAGAAGTGACTCACAAAGGAACATCTCAAGCCAAAGTATCTCGCCTTGCCATGCTAAGCAGTGAATACGAGAACTTCACAATGGCGAAGGAAGAAAATGCCAAAGAGATGTATGGACGACTTTCCAATATCGTATCCAAATCAAAAGCTCTTGGAAAATCATACACGGAATTGGAAATAGTCCGAAAAATCCTTAGAGTCCTTCCACGAAGATTTGAATCAAAAGTGACTGCCATTCAAGAATCAAAAGATTTAAAACAAATGAAAGTTGAAGAACTCATCGGAAATCTCACCACTTATGAGCTATAAATAAAATTCAAGGAAGAGCGTGAAGGAAGTGACACTCGAAAGAAATCAATAGCTCTTAAAGGAACAACAGAAAGTGATGGCGATGATGATGATGATGGAGCAGCAGAATTGGAGCTGTTAATAAAGAAATTCAAAAGATGGAATTACAAATACGGAAATTCAGCTCGAATTCAAAAATTGAAAAGAAGAATAGCCAAAACACTAGACTACTCAGAAGAACAGAAGATCATCTGTCATAAGTGCAACCAAATCGGATACATCAAGCCCAATTGTCCTCAAAATCGACGCGACTTTAAAAAGAAATTAAAGAGGGAAAGTTTTGCAGCCACGTGGAATACAAGTGATGAAGATAATCAAAGTACTAGCAGTGAGAGTGAGAAAGCAGATATGTGCCTTCAAGGAAATATAACTGACAGCGACGATGACGAGCCAAGCGAGGTATCAAAACTCACTCACTCAAAATTACTTATATATTTCCACGAAGTGAATGGCTGTTTTGAACAACTTAGGGAGAAGTATGCCAAACTTGAATCACAAAAAGATACTTTGATAGAATTAAATAAATAGCTTGACCAAATAGTTAAAAACTATCAAAGTAGTATCCTTAAGTGTGACAAGTTTCCAACATTCGAAGAAGAAATTAAAAAATCAGAAATTAATATAAAATCACTTGAAAATGAAATTCTGATTCTAAAAGAGAATGAAAATACTAGGAGAGAGAATTCTATTAAAAAGTGCACACGATTGTTAAACGAAAATGAATCTCTCAAAACACAAGTCCAACAATTGTCAACGACTTTAGATTAATTTTCAAAAGGTGAAAAATCGTTGAATATGCTATTAGGGAAGCAAACTGTTAATATAGTTAGACAAGGACATGGATATAATCAACCTAAAAATGTTGAAAGCAATATTAGTCAAGTCAATTCTATGTGCACAATTTGTAGAAAATTTGGACACAATCAAAATAGTTGTTGGTATAGACCCAAACATGTGAAAACTATACCAATTTGGGTTCCAAAAGGCACAGATATAAAATCACTCAAAGTTAAACAAATTTGGGTGCCGAAGGGAACATATATAAATAGTTTTGGGTCTCCACAAAATTATTTTTCTAAATATTCTGCCATTAACAACAATGGACCTATAAAAACAAATATGTCACAAAAATCTTTTCCCATGTAGGTGTAGTGGTAGGCTAAGGAACAACAATAGTGCTACTTGGATTCTGGCTGTTCCAAGGACACAAAGAGTGACAAAGTAAAGTTCCTTAGCCTAGAATAAAGATGACAAAATCACAATGGACAACAACGAAAAATATCGTAAAGGTAAAACAGGTAATTGTATATTTATTTGAACGATATATTAAATGTGATAATCTGCACCTTAATCTGAGGTAAATCAGCCAATAATGAGATAATGATGATTTTGATTCTGTCTTATTTAAAATTGTTGGCCAATTAGATTCTTATGCCAAAAACACGATAAAAATCTATAGAGTCTTTGAATTACTTCATATACATTAGTTTGGATTAATAATAGTGTTTTATTGGATGATAATAAATTTGATTATTTCACGGCTAACTCTATATTCATGGTTTTTGATTATCTACACGGTTCAAATTCAAGAGAATGTCATTTAAAAAGCTGTTAAAATTGAGTTTGAAATTTTTGGTTCACCTTTATGGTCTGGTCTATCAAATTCAATTAGTGATTATATGGAGTAAAAGAGAAATTCAGATGCAGATTACACTGGTAATCTAGTTAATATAAAACGTACTAGTTGAACGTGATTTTTGTTGAGACATTTAGTAACTGCATCGTTTTTTTAAACAAAATATCTGCATATTTTTCAATTCAAATAATTTTCAAATAGCAGAAATTTTCCTCATATAACCCCTTCGAGAAAATTATTTTTGACCATATTTTCAGATCAGCCATTTTGAAAAATTGATTTCATAATTATTTTTGAATTTGATTTTAAATGACTATTTTGACTAACCTGACTCCCTTACAATTATCAAAAGATAAATAGTGATTGAAAAAGTAATGAGTGTTGATATTTATCATATATTATGACTCGAGACGGTATAATTTGAAAATTTCTTTAGAACTTTAAACAAGAGTTATAAAACTTTTGTTGGTAAAAATTCCATGACCATCTCTATTTCTATCATATTTCTATCGTCCACAACTCATCGAAATTCTATATAGTTTGTCAATATGTGGTACTTCAAATAGGAAACATTCGTTTTTCATTTTACAATTTTTTTAAATAAAATAATAATAATAATAATAATATAAACCAAAGTATTCACTCTCATTTAAAGTCCTTATGGTTATGCATGGGTGAATTACTTGGAGTTTGTTATGTGCTTCCATGCTCATGTAAAAGTCCTCACGGTTAAGCATGTATGGAACTCATATCAAAATTGATTTTTAAAATAAACAAGTTGATTCTAATCCCATTTAAAAGTCCTCACGGTTATGCATGGTTAGAAGATACTTGAATTCATTTTTTAAAAATAAAATTGGAATACAACTAATCTCATTTAAAAGTCCTAAAGGTTATGCATGGTTAGTAGATATTCAAATTCCTGATATAAATATACCACAAATAGACACAACTGTATGGTTTTATATGACAACATCATTCCCATCACTCTAAAAGTGGAATATGCACCTAAAGAAGTATTTATGATTTTTTGTTTGATTTTTTATAGAAATTTAATATTTATATTCAATTGAGTTTGAATGTTGGATTAACATCGATCACTTTATCTTTATTTTCTCTAACACTATTACTCTTTTGCTGATAACAAAAGAGGGAGAGAAAAGTTAAGATTTTGTCAAATAAAATCAAGCAAAGGTCAAATATTTTCCATTTGCATTTAGGCTCATTTACATATTTTTATTTGTATGCATATATGTAGGTTTTGTAGGGAGGAAGCATTTAAATATGGGGAGCAATTGGAGTATATCAATGATCAAATACATTAAACATATTCAAAATCTTAAATATATGTTTGTTATCATCAAAAGGGGATGATGCAGCGGATTTAACTTTGACGCGCTAATAATGCTTGATACCAAAATGACGCAGCAAAGAAGCTTTGTCAGATAATCCGATAGAACGATAAATGCCCAATTCCGTTGATCGTGACGATACCGGAATCTAGCTATCTCCAACCCGTTGATCTCGCAGGATACCGTGTTGAAAGATCTACAATTCAATCGTTGATCACTCGCAAGTGATACCGAGAATTGGCTTCAACTTCGTTGATTCACGCACGAATAACCGAAGATGGAAAGAAGAAGGAGATCACACTCAACTTCAACAATGGTGGTAAAAGCTCACACACAAATTTTATTCAAAAATCAACTCCCTTTTTACAATGACATCACGCCCCTATTTGTAGGAATTTACAACATACGCAACTCAAACTTGCAACTCAACATTACACGACCCATGACCTAACAACAGTGCACGACCCACGACCTAACAAAAGTGCGACTTAACATCATTACATCACATGACTTACAACACACGAGATAAGAAAATTACAACAACATATGACTTAACGATACAACACGACATACGACATATCAACACAATACAAGTTACAACACCATGCGACATAACAGGATGGCACAGCTTCAGGAGCGACTTAGCAACATAAGGATTCAGCGAATTAAGAAGAAAGCGACTTAAGAACTGCAGCTTCAGGGAACGACTTAGAGATACAAGATTCATGCGACTTAAGAAATCATGCGACATAAGATAGCGACTTAAGGCAAGCGGCATAAGTGAGCGACTTAAGGCAAGCGGCATAAGTGATCAGCGACTTACGACTTAAGAAGAATGCCAGCGACTTACGGCTTAAGAAGAATGCGGCCTTGTAAACGACTTATTAAAACACAGCATAAGTGAACGGCTTATAGAACCGCGGCATACGACCTATGACTTATAAGGTGGGCGACTTAAGGCAAGCGAGCAACTTAAGGAGATAGCGGCATAAGAAATGCGGCTTTGATTTCTTGAGTCGGCAAGCGACTTAACATGGTGCGCTGCATCATTCTCCCCTGGTTGAAAAGAATTCGACCCCGAATTCACACTTTCCTCTCCTTCGACATACTTATTTTCATGCTATGGAATCAAGTGTTTGACGTTGAAAACGTCGGCAGTATGGATGTGATCCGACAATCTTAACTGATAAGCATTCTCATTAATCTTTTCACGATTTCTAAAGGTCCAATCTTTCTAGCAGCTAGCTTGTTGTAAGCACCAATAGGAAATCGATCTTTAGTCAATACTGCATATACAAAATCTCCTTCTTTGAATCCAATATTTCGTCGTTTAATATATGCGGATTGCTTATATTTCTCATTCGCCTTAAGCAATCGTTCATGCACAACCTTGTGGCACTCTTGCAACTCATTCACAAAATCACTAGCTCATTTGATTACTCCTTTCTACTGTGGTACTATAGATAAATCCATTGGTCCTTTAGGAATTGTCGAGTAAACGACCTGAAATGGACTGAACACAGTGCTACGATTAACAACATGGTTGTGTGCAAAATCAGCTTGACACGGCTTGGAATCCCAATTCTTCAAATTTTCATTCATGAGGCATATCAATAGATTACCTAGGGATCTATTCACAACTTCTGTCTGTCCATCCGTCTGTGGATGATAAGCACTACTAAATTTCATCTTTGTCCCAACCATTCTCCATAGACTCATCTAAAAAAATGACTTAGAAAACGAGTGTCCCTGTCCGATACAATAGATTTAGGCAATCCGTGAAGACGATAGATCTCTCTGAAGTATAACTGTGCGACATTAACTGCATCTGTCCTCTTTTTGCATGCGATAAAATGTACCATTTTTGAAAACCGATCAACCACCACATAGATAGAATCATTGCCACGTTGCGTTCTCGGCAAACCCAATACAAAGTCCATACTAACATCCACCCATGTTTTAGTAGGTATAGGCGACGACAAATATAAACTTGCATTTGTCACGGTCCCCTTTGAAACTTGACAAATATGGCACCTCTGAACAAACTTTTCAACTTCCTTCCTCATTGACGGCCAAAAATATGACTTTGAGATCAACTGCATAGTACAGTCGCGGCCCAGTGTCCTTCTTCATGTAATTCTTTAATGATTTTCATTCGTAAACTACAATCTGGAATACACAACTGATTTCCTCTGAATAGAAAACCTTCAACCAACATATATCCATCCATTCTCCCCTGCTTGACTTTGCCTAGAATTTCAAAAAAATATGAATCTGTAACAAGAAGATCTGGAAGTAAGTCAAAACCCATCACCTCTACTCGCATGGTTGTTAGTAAATTCTCCCTTCGACTCAATGCATCGGCGACGCGATTAGTTACTCCAGACTTGTGCTTTACGACGAATGTAAATTGTTGCAAATAAGCTATCCACGATGCATGCCTAACTGCAATTCTATTCTGCCCTTGTAAATGTTTCAACGCTTCATGGTCCATATACAAAACAAATTCTTTGTGGAACAAGTAATGTCTCCAATGCTTCACAGCCTGCACAATAGCATAAAACTCCACATCATAAGTATTGTATCTCATCTTTGTTCCAGAAAGTTTTTCACTGAAATAGGCAATTGGACGACCCTTCTGACTCAACACTCCTCCAATTCCAACTTTCGATGCATCCGTATGTAACTCAAATAGTAACTGAAAATCTGGTAACACTAGATTCGGTGCTGAGGTTAAAAGTTCCTTGATTTGCTCAAAAGCAGATCCTGCCTCTTCCGTCCACGAAAAATGCTTTCCTTTCATACAATCAGTAACAGGAGCCATCACACTACTAAAGTGTGGTATAAATCTTCGATAAAATGAAGGTAACCCATGGAAACTTCTGACTTCTGTTATAGTTTTAGGCTGTGGCCAATTTCTAATTGCAGCTACTTTACTCTGGTCCACCTGTATTCCCTCCTAGGAAATGACATAACCAAGAAATAAAACACTTGGCGTCATGAACACGCATTTCTTCGTCGCTGCATAGAACTATTCTTGACGAAGAATAGTTAACACCTTTCGCAAGTGTTGAATATGCTCCTCTGTGCTTGCACTATAGATCAAGATATCATCAAAGTAGACTACCACAAAATTCCCGATGTAAGGTCTAAAAATTTGATTCATCACCCTCATAAATGTACTTGGTGCATTAGATAGACCAAATGGCATAACCAGCCATTCATATAATCCTTCCCGAGTCTTAAATGCTGTCTTCCATTCATCACCTGGTCTAATGCGAATCTGATGATAACCACTCTTAAGATCGATCTTCGAAAAGATTACAGACCCACTAAGTTGATCCAATAGATCATCAAACCTTGGCATAGGAAATCTGTATCTGACAATTATTTTGTTGAGTGCCCTACTGTCGGTACACATTCTCCATGAATCATCTTTCTTTTGTACCAACAAAGCTGGTACAGCATAAGGACTGAGACTCTCTCGAACACGCCCTTGCTCAAGCAACCCTCAACCTGTCTCCTCAACTCTTCATGCTCCTTCGGACTCATACGATAATGTGGCCTATGCGGTAAAACAGCACCTGGCACTAGATAAATTTGATGTTGTATATCCCTCAATGGCGGCAATTCCTTAGGCAATTCCGTAGGAAAGACGTCTTCAAATTCATTTAACACCGGTCTAATCTCCGCAGGAATTTCAACATCTTCATTTGTTTCATACCCAATCAGCATAAACAATTCAGCACTATCTTTCACTTCTTCAACAAATTCTCTCGTAGATAATATACTAGTTGATTCCACCTTCTTCTCTGACTTGCTTTCACTTTGTTCATGCTTCTTAGGTACTAAAGTAATTTGAGTTCCTTCGAACATGAAACTGTAGCTGTTGGTGCGACCATTATGTTGTACAGCTCTATCATATTGCCACGGTCTTCTCACACATCCATGTCGACAACATCACACCATATATCATCTTTGTATTTCTTCCCAATAGAAAATGTAACAAATGCTCGTCTTCCTACTGTCACTTCTCCACCTTTCTTCAGCCATGCTAGTTTATAAGGACTAGAGTGTTTTTCAGTCTTTAACCCTAACTTCGTGACGGTTTCTTCAGAAATAATGTTATCACAGCTTCTAGCATTAATAACAAATCGACAAACCTTTCCCAAGATAGTACATGTAGACTGAAAAATATTGCTCCTCAGCCAACTAGAATCATTCTCATGCTTTGGCACTAAACAAGACCTTCCTATCATCAAATACGCCCTTCATCTCCTAACACAACTTCTTCATCTTCATCAAACTTCGATGCTTGAGAATAATCAACTTCAGCTTCCACATCCTCATACTCACATTCCTCTACAACTAATGCTCTCTTCTTTGGCTTTGTACATTCATTACTTTTATGGCCAAACTCCTGACAATTATAGCACTTGATATTGTTGTTGACGTTTGCTTTAGCAGCTTCATTGACAATTGGTTTACTGACTGCCCTGGAAACATTAGCACTGCTACTAGCACCCTTACTTCAGTTGTTAGAACCCACAAATACACCACTTCCTTGTCTCCCTTGTTTCTCCCAAGCTAGAGCTTTCTGATGTGCTTCAGCAACAGACATTGGATTAAACATATTCACCATGTCTTGAATTTGCATTCGTAACCCTCCAATATATCTAACCGTTAGTTGTTCCTCAGTTTCCATAATATCATTCCTTGCAATCAATTGATAGAATTCATCTGCATAATCATTCACTGTCCTTGTCCCTTGTCTCAAATTTTGCAAAGGTTGATACATAAGAGATTGATAATAGTACGGCAAGAAAGTTGCTTTCATCATCTTTCTCATCTTCTCCCAAGTGACAACTTTTGACTTTCCCATTCTCTCTCGAGTTAGTTTAGTTTGTTGCCACCAAGCCATAGCTCTTCCCCTTAGTCTTGTAGCAACTAATTGGACTATGCGATTCTCAGGCACATCCTTGAATTCCAAAATCTCCTCAACATTTGACAACCAATCAAGAAATTCTTCTGCTTGCATACCACCTTTGAATTCTGGAATTTCCATCCTCATACGTGACTCCCATTTACGATCATTTTCTGATTCAAGATATTGATTTCGCATTTGGCCTCGACTCCGATAATGAATACTGCATCCATCACCATCCTCCTCAAAATCATATGTACTTCGATATCGATCCTGTCCATCTACATCTCTTCGACCATACATGTCCCTTCTACCCTGTCTTTCAACATCACGATAAGGTTCATTGTCAAACCCACGTAGAGTTCTTCCCTCTTCATGTCGATACCCATGGTGTTCTCTTCTCATTGAAACTGATGATTCTCTCCTATCTCGGTAAGACTGTGGTTACATTCTCCTTTCTTCCGAAACCGATGGTGAAATCCTGTTTCCACTCTGGTTTGAAACTGGTGACGTTCTCCTTTGATTGTGATTCATGTCGTTCATCAATTTCTCCAACTTTTCAATACCCTCATTGAACTTTTCATTGATACGTTGCTCCATCTGCTCAGCTTCTTGTCTTCGATACAAATCTTCAACCTGATGATAGCGATTAGCACATCTCGGAGGCATGATCATCAAACAATCTCGTTTCCTTCTCTCCAATCTAGCTTTGATTCGGCTCCGACCTAACTTGGCTTTAACTCGGCTTTGATCTTTCTTAGCTCCGAACTGGATTGACTTGGCTTTGACTTGGCTTCGATCTCTGATATGGCTCGGATCTGATATGGCTCTGATACCAAAAAGTGAAGCAGCGGATTTAACTTTGACGCACTAATAATGCTTAATACCAAACTGGCGCAGCAAAGAAGCTTTGTTAGATAATCCGATAGAACGATAAATGCCCAATTCCGTTGATCGTGACGATGCCGGAATCTAGCTATCTCTAACCCGTTGATCTCACAAGATCCCGTGTTGAAAGATCTACAATTCGATCGTTGATCACTCGCAAGTGATATCGAGAATTGGCTTCAACTTCGTTGAATCGCGCACGAATAACCGAAGATGGAAAGAAGAAGGAGATCACACTCAACTTTAACAATGGTGGCAAAAGCTCATACAGAAATTTTATTCAAAAATCAACTCCCTTTTTATAATGACATCACGCCCCTATTTATAGGATTTACGTCACACGCAACTCAAACTTGCGACTCAACATTACACGACCCGCGACCTAACAACAGTGGACGACCCATGACCTAACAACAGTGCGACTTAACATCATTACATCACATGACTTACAACACACGAGATAAGGAAATTACAACAACATATGACTTAACGATACAACACGACATACGACATATCAACAGAATACAAGTTACAACACCATGCGACATAAAAGGATGGCACAGCTTCAAGAGCAACTTAGCGACATAAGGTTTCAGTGACTTAAGAAGAAAGCGACTTAAGAACTGCGGCTTCAGGGAACGACTTAGCGACACAAGATTCATGCGACTTAAGAAATCATGCGACATAAGAGAGTGACTTAAGGCAAGCGGTATAAGTGATCAGGGACTTACGACTTAAGAAGAATGCCAGCAACTTACGACTTAAGAAGAATGCGACCTTGTAAACGACTTATTGAAACACAACATAAGTGAACAGCTTATAGAACCGCAACATACGACCTATGACTTATAAGATGGGCGACTTAAGGCAAGCGAGCGACTTAAGGAGATAGCGGCATCGGAAATGCGGCTTTGATTTCTTGAGTCGGTAGGCGACTTAACATGGTGCGCTGCATCAGGGGAGATTGTTGAATGTGCGATTATATGATTTTTGTTTGATGATAATAAACATATATATATTCGTGTAAATATATTTGTTAATGTACTATTTTATTTTTCATAGATTAAATAAATATTTGCTGAATAAAAATAAATATAACGGAATTTGAATTCAAACAGAATTTTTATTCAAACAAATATTTATTACAATCTTTGAATAATACAAAGTTTAAGCTCTCACTATATATATACAATTTCAATTACAGTATAATTTTGATTACATCACGATTCACATTTACATTTGACCTCACTGCGTATCACTCATTCACTCAACTCCTATTTTATCTTCAACTTCACTCCAAATTGAATCCAATATCTGAGCAATCTGCAAGAATAAATATTGACGCAGCAAAATTGAAAAGGATATATTTTTGCAGTATAAAACAAAATGTGGATTTTAAAAAATATTTGCTTCAGTTATTTGGGTTGTTCGTCATCATTTAATTTTCAATTCATCATACACGAATAGCCTATGACATACACAGTGCATCACTGTATATGCCACAAGGCCGTGCACACCGATATATACACTTGATAGATTTATAGGGACAGGTGAGCATAGGTCAAACCCAAAACGCCAGGTTCAACTCATGTGCAATAAAATAATGTCACATCACAAGGTCAAATCCGAGCTACAAGCTGGATTCAACTCAAGTGTAATTCTAAAACCAAATCCAAATGCATATCAGACAATGTCACGAGACTCGGCATGTACATCATGGTAGCTGAAACACCAATACAGCAACCAAAATATACTTGAACAAATGGCCAGATTCAAACAATAGTGCATAAGGGCAGTTGTACCAAAACAAGTGAAAACAATAGTTGACGATGCATACAAATACCAGAACTGGCGGTGAACAAGACTCAAGTGTAATGCACAGTCCAACTAAAAGTCAACATGCTCACAAACAACTCAAGACTACACAATTCAAGAAGGCACCAAACCACAAACAAAATGCAAAGGCCAGCAACATTGAAATGGATAGAACTGCAGCCAACACATATATACATACACAGTACGAACTCAAAAATGAATGAAACTTCAATGAAATAGACTACAGGTACAAGATCGAACCAACATATGAGCAACAACAACAATGACAAACCAAGTGCACCAAAGATATGGCAACACAGCACCAAAGCATAAAGGCTACAGGTCTGAAACTCCAAGGTAAGCACAACATGAAGTATATAAATGACCAAATACAATACAACATGGGAGTATGACAGTAAGCAGTGCCAAAAGAACAGCTAGTCAACTAGCAAGTGAACATCAGGTGGCATAATACTGAAGCAGATGAATGGCAATACCAAGTGCACATGTACAACAACAATGAAATCAATATCGAACCAATTCAAATGCCAAAGTGAAGCCACCAGAATTTCAAATCAAGCATGACAGTGGCTCAACATTGAAGACCACATTCAGAAACAACTCAAGCTCAGTAAAAGTCCAACAATTTATGCATACACACATAAAAATGTATGTATGCACATATATGCAGACATGAATAAAAAGTTTACCAAAGAGAGCAATGCAATATGGACCAGACAGTACACAAGTGAAAATTGAATGCAACTGTAGTTCAACTGCAAGTCAAAAGTGTATATGCATATTAAAGCGCATCCGAAATTAGACTCGACTAATCCTACAATAGGACCACCAAGTTCAACAGTCGAGCATCATCAACAAAGTGATACAACAGTCAAAGACAAAATGGCCGGAGTCATGAAATAGTAGGTAAAATTGAACTAGGTCGAAAGTGCTACCAGAGGCAGTGAACAGTATGGCCAAAGTCGAACGAAATCAACATCATCAAAGTCAAGTCAAAGCCAAAGACAACAAGAACGAGAACGAACGAAATCAATGCCTTTGGAAATCAAGGAATCGAACCAAGTTAGAGTTCAAAACCATGTTATTCAAGTGAATTGAAAAAGTCAGAAATAAATCTTCAACATCCAACAATAATCTAATGGCCGAAGTACAGTATTAAAAAAATCAGACGAATGAAAAACTAGGAGATCGAATCCATATATAAACCCACAAATCATCATCGAAAATTAAGCAATCGATTCAAGCATTCAACCAGAAAGTAAAAAGAGCAAAAAATTACATACCGAAGCCATCTCGAACTCGATCAAATTCGAAGCAGCCGAAGTAAAAAAAGAGACCATCGATTGATAGGAAAGGAACATTGAATCATCTAATTCAATCGACATTTAAAGTCGGCATCTTTGAATTTCACAAAAGCCTTAATTTTTGAAGGAAGAGGAACGAACGAGAATCGAGAGCCACTATTATCTCTAATACAAAGGTACGGGCCAAATAATATAAAAGGAAAAAGGGGCCAGCCCTTTCAATTGTGTTGAGTTTATAATATAAGGGTTTTAGTTCTAAAAATTAGGTTTGTTTTAATTATAATTGTTTTTAAATTTTTATTTCTCTTTTTAAACCGTTGTAATCACTATTCGTGTGACTAGGGGACAAACTACGTGGCGTAGTTTGAGAATTCGCAACTCAGTGGTTGAGTTGTGGCAGGGTTTTGAGCTTAGAGTTAGGTTAGTCAGTAGCGGGTGTCGCGAATTTACATGTATAAGCGCGTGTCTACTTAATTTCTAGTAGAAACCTTGGGGGTAGCACGTAGGCATGGTTTTGCCAAAGCTGGGTAAATTCTATGTCGTTCTATTTCTGCATTTATTATTCTGCTATTATCTGTGCTACTATAATTCGGATTTGTCTGTGTTGAAATAATTTTATAAGCTTCCGTAATTAATTTTATAATTATCAGCATCACCCTATTCACCCCCCCTCTAGAGTGAAATCGATCCTACACTTCCTACTGGAACAAACGCAAGGATCGGTGTGTGCACGTTCGAGCTACATCTATTTTTTATTGCTCTTCTAGTCAGACTATGGTAAGAGTCAACAAATGAATGATCATGCCACATTCATTAGGAGTTGAACGGTCAGTCATGTCCATTTTGTTTCACATTCTCCCATCGGATCTAGGGATAGAGTTGGCACAGGTGCAATTGGGTTATGCTTATCTGGTTTCATACTCCTCCTGACGGATCGAAGGATGGTTCTAAAGGATTAATGATCAAGTCACACTCATTCGTGGTTTATTCTCTTATTTATTTTCTGATGATCGAAGTTATTTGATGGATGTTCGGGTCACATTGTTTTTATGGTTGGTGTGGATCGGTATTAACCCTCCATCTGATGGTACGATATAATCGGTCACCTGTAACTTCGGATGTCGTTCGGATTGTTCTTGTATTGAGTCCTCCTTGAAGTCATTGCCTTAAGTTGTAAAGATCACCCAGCCGGAGCTATATTAATATGTTGTATTCAGCCTGTAGTAGTTTTTACTCTCGTTCCCATTCTTGGGTCAGCAGAATTAGTTTATAGATGGTCTAGTTCCATCCATACTAAATTTACACTCCTCCTCTCGAGTTCATGTTGAAGTTTATGGAATATTGAGTGGTCGAACCACATTTATTTATTTATTTATACTCATATCTGCACTCCAGGGATAAGAGTTTGTTGGCGAGTGGTTGAACCGTACCCAATTTGTGTTTATCCCCCAATCCACATGGGAGGACTAGGGTCACTTGCTGGACGGTCAAAACGCGTCCATGTCTTGGCTTGGATTTTGGGCTTGCCGACGTCTGGACAAGGCCTAGATAGTTCACCGTACCTCAGACGCAAACAAGGTCATCGATGGACGTATCAAATCCTCTTTGGATTGGATGGTAGAATAACATCCAATTTAGGTTAGGCTCTCAAACTGCCCCCTACATCCAAGGTAGGAGTCGATGCATGGACGATCGTACCATGCCCACTTCCATTTGGACCTAGTTTCTACCAAACCTTTGGAGTAAGAAGAGTGTTTTGAATAACTTCAAGCTCGAGAAAGGGAGGAGATGGTCAGATCGCATTCACTCTAAGTCGTGTGTTTTCCCCCACGTCAAGGGAAAGAGTTGAAGAGAGGACAGTCGAGCCACGTCCACTCTTTATGTCTATACTCTTGTCCATGCTCTAGGGACCAGAGTTTTATGATAGATAGTCAGCCACACCCATTTGATGTTTAAACTCTGGTCCATGCTCTGGGAACTAGAGTTGATCGATGGATGGTCGAACCGCATCCATCTTTTTGTGTTTATACTCCGGTCTACACTTTGGAGAGTAGAGTTTTATGTTGGTAATCAGTCACACTGTGAGAATTGCGGATAAAGGATCTTAAGGCTAGAATAAACACTAGAGGGGGGTGAATAGTGTTTTAGAGAATTGTTAAATCTTTTTGAGTTTTTGTTAATTTGAACACAAATGTATGCAATATTCAGACACAGATATGATCACAGAATCAAACAAAGATGCAACTATAAAGTAAAAGCAGTAAAGGAAAGAACATACCAGATTTTATACTGGTTTGGAGTTGCCCTACATCCAGTCCCGCACAGAAGTACGGATTTTCTTTCAAAAAACAATCTTTACAATTACACCCTCAATTTCAAGGCAACGAGGAACACCCTCCAGAATCACAATCCTCTGGGTAGAGATACTTGATTTTTCAGGCAACAAGTCCACCCAATTGATTTCCAAAGGCTACAATCACACCTTATCTCGCTTGATTGATTTCCAAGCCCACAGTCACACCTTTTCTCGCTAAGTTGATTACAAAAAGCCTATAACTTTGAATAGCACTGACGATCTTTGTTGAGATGGTCATAGAGAATCAAACTAGAGATAATCTAGTTAGATTCAATGTTGATTTCGGCAGAGTAATGGTATGAATATGTACATATAGATATGGAAGAAGAAGAGGAGTGAAAAACCAGAAAACTGAATTAAAATTCGTTGAAACTGTTGAACATGCGCTTATATGATTTTTGTTTGATGATAATAAACATATATACATTCGTTTAAATGTATTTGTTAATGTACTATTTTATTTTTTCATAGATTAAATAAATATTTGCTGAATAAAAATAAATGACACGGAATTTGAATTCAAACAGAATATTTTATTCAAACAAATATTTATTACAATTTTGAATAGTACAAATTCAAGCTCTCACTATTCATTATACAACTTTGATACAAATTCAACTACATCACTATTTTACATTTACACTTAACCTTACTATATATCACTCACACTCGTATTTTGTCTTAAACTTCATTCCAGTTAGAATCCAGCATCTAAGCAATCTGCAAAAATATTCTCTAACGCAGTAAAATTGAAAAAGAAATATTTTTGCAATATAAAATAAAATATGGTTTTTGAAAATAATATTTGCCTCAGTTATTTGGGTTGTTCGACATCACTCATATCTGAATTCGTCATACACGAACAACTTGTGACATACACAGTGTATCACTGTATATGCCACAAGGCCGTGCACACCGATATACACTTGATAATGCTACAGGGACAGGTGAGCACAAGGTCAAACCCGATTTTTAAAACTGGATTCAACTCAGGTGCGAAACAAAAGTACACATGAATGCTATGTTCAAACATGACAGCAAACAGAAGTGCAACAGTACAAACCAAAGTCAAGGCAACATGAACTACAGACCAAACACACATGAGTGTATACAAATGATCAGACCATAAAGAGGCGAAGCCAGAAGCTCAAGTCAATGCACAGTGTAAACATATGCACGTAAGTGACACAGTGAACAAGGCAACATGTACAACAACAAGTCCAGCTACAACAAGCAGTGCAGACCACAAAGAACTGTGCACCAGAGGATCATATGTGCAGAGGACCAGTGATAAAAATTCAAGTGCGTATGCAGTATACAAGTGACACAATGCAAATTCAAACAGAGAATACAAACTATGCCACAAATGATCACTGTCTCGAACCAAATGAAGACATCAAGTGGTACAAGTAACATGTGCAGACTATACAAAAGTGAAGTCAAAGACATAAGCATCACTGACACATAAATGAAAACCCGACCAACATAAAGTGTCCAGACCAAACTACACCAAATACATAAATCTGACGACTCAGATGAACACAAGGCCGCAACAAACATACATATGAAGCAGTTCAAATCCAAGTACAAATCCATGAATATATACATATGTATGAAATGCAAAGGTACAGGCAGTGACAATGCAAGCCGAGCATCAAGACACTAAGCAACTGAAACAAGCCAGCAACTATCAAAGTTCAAGTTATACAAGACAACATTTGAGTATATCGAACCAGCAAGCCTCAGCATCAACAAAATCAAATTCATTGAACTTGAATGACCAGACCGAAGATAATAATATACAGGTCAAATTCGAAACCGTGGTAGCAATCATAGTTGACCAAGTTAATGAATCAAAGCCAAGACCGAAGCCAGCAGTAAAAAAAATTCACGAAATCAATATTGTCAAAGAAAATCAACGCCTTGGTAACGAAGAAATCGAACAAGTCAGAATTCTCTGCCGTGTCAACCAAGGAATCAAGTGCATACGAATTTGATTAAGTCAAAGAAATCTCAAGCATCAATACATAATCAAACGGCCGATCAAACGAAAATGACAGATTCAAATATATTTAGACGAATGAAAATTCAGGAGTACGACTCCTATAAATTGCCATAATCATCATTGGCATAGACCCATCGAGTTCAAGCAAGCCAAATCCAGAAAAACGAAAAGAGTAAAGTACTTACCGAAATTGTAATCGAACTCGATCAATTCAAGAACCGTAAGCAAAACAGTGAGGCAAACGATCGACGAAAGCAAGCAACGAGAAAACATATATTCGATCGAACAAAAGTCGGCTCTTCGAAAACCCTAAATCTGGAAAAGGAATGAAGCCCTAAATTTGCAATAGGAACGGCCACCAGTATACAAGCAAAGGAACAAAGAAACTAAAAGGAACGGGCTAAAATATAAAAGGGGTCGGCCTTTATTTAAGGGTTTTAAATTTTTAAATAGGGTTATTTTGTTTTAAATTGGTTTTAATTGTATTTTCTTTTTAAACCATTTTAATTTTCTAGTCTTGTGACTAGGGACAAGCTACGTGGCGTAGCTTGATAATTCGCAACTCAGTAGCTGAGTTGTGGCAGGGTTTTGAGCGTAGAGTTAGATTTAGTCGATAGCGGGTGTCGCGAGTTTACGTGTGTAAGTGAGGGACTATCTAATTTCTAGTAGAAACCTTGGGGGCAGCACATAGGCAGGGTTTTGCCGAAGCTGGGTAAATACTGTATCGTTCTATTTCTGCATTTATTATTCTGCTATTATCTGTGCTACTATTGTTCTGTGATCTATGTTGAAATTATTTTATAAGCTTCTGCGATTAATTTCTATAGTTTATCCTATCACCTTATTCACCCCCCCTCTAGGGTGAAATCGATCCTACAAGTGGTATTAGAGCAGGTTCAAAAGCCGTTTTTGTTTCAAAAATTTGATTTTACAAAAACCAATTTTTGTTTTAAAAATTCATGTTTCAAAAATCAATTTTTTTTGTTTTAAAAAAATTCGTGTTTCAAAAATCGGTTTTTGTTTTAAAAATTTGAATTTTTAAAATGGCTTCTTTTAATGTTAATTTTGAGGGTCGTTCCAATATTATTCCTTCTATTTTCGATGGAACAGATTTTTTGAATTGGAAATTGAAAATGGAATTTTATTTAAAATCTGTTAATATTAGATGTTGGGATATTATTGAAAATGGGTGTGGCATAACAGATAAGAAAATTATCTCGATTAATGCTCTTGCTATGCATATATTATATTCTCATATTAATCAAGATAATTTTAATTTCATTTCTCATTGTGAAAATGCACAGGAAATCTAGAATACTTTCGATGCAATATATGGTGCAAAAGTCAACAGCAATGAGAAGTCCTCCACAACTGACTCGGTTAAAGAAATGTGCTTGACAGGATTGGTAAATAGCAGTTGTGATGAGGATGATGATGATGGAGCAGCCGAGCTAGCATTAATAATGAAGAAATTCAAAAGGTGGAATCACAAATACGGAAATCCAGTTCTAAATAAAAAATTAAAAAGCAGAATAATCAAAGCACTGGACAGCTCGGAAGAACACGGGATCATTTGCAACAAACCCGGTGATATCAAGCCCAATTGTAACGACCCAGAATTTTTGATAATTAAAATTTGAATATTTAATTAATTTTAAATATTAATAAGTGAATTTTTAAGTCAAATAAATTTTTATTTGAATTATTGGATTTTATTGAATAATTAAATCGATAATTTAATATGTTAAATTATGGAAATAATTGAAAATTGAGTTAAATATGATTGAAAATGATTTGTAAAATTTTATTTTATCATATGGGAGTTAGAACGATATTTTAGAACTTTTAAAATCGAATTAAAAGTTTATTTGTGAAAATTGAATATATAATATTTAAATCGACTAGTGAAAATAGTCAATTTTTGAACAGTCTCAGAATTGAACGAAACCAGTTCCATTGGATCCGTAATAGTTAGTTATTACCGGATTTCAATTTTCGTGCCAATCGGAGTTATCGTTTGATCGTGGCAGCTCGAAACGCATCGAATCGTTTTTAATTTAAATTTGGCGAGTCAAAATAGCCATTTTTCAAAAAGTCTCGGATTTCGACGAAACCAGTTTCATCGGATCCGTAATGTGATATTATTGTAAGGTTTCAAATTTCAAGTCAATTGGATTTACCGTTTGTCCTGTACAAATTAAAACGCCTAGAAATCGATTTAAATCGGTTTAATTTAAATTGAGCGTTTACAGCCATAACTCGCACAGATGTCCGAATTAGCTTCCAAAACCTGTTCCATTGTGTCCGAAACGCGGGGTAAACCCTAGAAACGCTAGTTACGGCGCGTAAATCGGAGTTCGGAATTTCCAGAATGAATAGTGTTTACGCTTGATTTTCTATAAAAGGAGCACCCTACCCTTCATTAATAAATAAAAAAAAAAAACATGAAACCCTAGCCGCCAGCCTCCCCCATGAACGGCCGAAAGCTTCCCACCTTCCCTTCCAAATTTCTTCAAATCTACTCACAATCATCAGAAACTTTCAACATGGAAGTGATAGAGCATCACGAGCTCTACGTTCTCAACGGTTATGATCGTCATTGGCGTGACGAATTGACGGCAAATTGGCCTCAAAGCACCAACGGTCGAGCATGTTTTTCGAGTGCTTGGGACCACCGAGCTTGACCGGTCTTCGAGCTATGGTGGAGCATGCGTAGGCGGTCCGTCTGCAAGTGGTTGATCGAAGTATCGTCGAGTATAAGAGGTGAAAAATTAAACCCTAATTTGCTATATGGGTTCGGCGGCCTTGTGTATGTCCTGTAGGGTTACGTGATGGGGAAGGAGAAGGGAGGGGCCTTGGATGCAGATCACACGGCCTGGAATGGTTTGAGTTTTTAAAATATAAATTAAGTTGTAAATTAGTTTATATAAATCGTGTACAAACTTCAAAAATGCATAACTTTTTCATACGAGGTCGAAAAAATGCAAACTCAGTTGCGTTGGAATCGTATGGACGAGCACTACGCGATGGAGTTGGTTTGGAGTCGTTTGGAGTTAGTGAGAATTTTGGGTAAAATTAAACGCGCGTTTAATTTTATTCGAAATAAATCGCTAAAACGGAATTAAAATCAAGGTGAGAACTTCTCACTCAATCGAATCAGTTTCGATTTTATTTTAAATAGTTAGATTTAAAATATTTGAATGCATGTTTGAATGTTGATTGATATCTATTGATTGTTAAAATAGACATTATACGCCGTTAGTAAGCGGATGTTATTTAATAAAAACATATACCGCGAATATTTCATAAACAGTGAAATTGGTATTATATATAATATCAATATATATATATATTGGCATATGTATATATTGCAGTTGATTGATTTCCCGTATTTTTTAGCGGATGAGACCCTATTACGCCGTTATTAAGCGGATAATATTTATTAAAAACATATACCGCGATAATTTCGTACTGGAGCGAAATTGGTATTGTGCTAATGTTTTTGGACGCAGGAAAACAGGTTGGAGGGATCCAACTGGATTCCTCAATAGTTTTTATTTGATTTCAGATATTTTGATATTTGATGGATTATCATATCGATATATGATATCGTTGTTGTCGTGATTGACTATTTGGTGTGTAGCATCATTAGACCAAATTTTGGAATTTTAAAATGATTTATAAAGTGATTTTTGAAAAGTATATGTTTTATAAAATAATTTTGGAATTGATCTATTTTAAATAAATAAACGTTATAATTTTTAAAGTTATAAAAATTATAATTTTTAAGAAATATAGTTAAAATAACTGATTTTTGAGAATATGATGCTAATGATTTTATAAAATGATTTAATCGGGATTTTTGAATTTATTATAAAAGTTTAAATATAGGATTTATAAAATTTAATTATTTTATAAATCAAAAGGATGAAATTATAAAAGGAGATTAAAGACGTTTTAAAAGAATAATATAAATTGAATTATATTAAGAGATTTATAAATGGATATTTATAAATTGAAATATTGAAATTATAAAACGAGTTTTTATAAGTGTTTGAATGAAGTGAAAATGGATTTCAGAAATGAATGAAATTTATAGAATTATAAACTGTGAAGTTATAAATGGAATTTTTAAACAGTAGGTTTATAAAATTTGTGAAATTATTAAAAGAATGGTTTTGGATAAATAATTGAATCTTATAAGTTATAAGATTTATAATTATGAAGTTCAAAGGAACGATTTTTGTGAACGAATAAATTATAAGTATTTAACTTATAATATGAACCTTTGTTTTATAATTGAGTTATAAATCAAATAGGTTAATAAAGGAACTTATAAAAGAAAGTTGAAATAAAATAAATAGAAATGGAATTTATAAACGTTGTTTTATAAATTCGCAAACAACTTATTTTGATAAGTTAATTGTTGAAACCTATTAATGGAGTTATATTCACATTTTGACTGTGAATAATCCTTTGAAATGAAATGAATAAAAGGATGAAATTGTTAACGTAGTTATTCACATTTTTGAATAGTGAACAACACGTTAAAGAAATTGTTTAAGATATGATGTTTTAAACAGAATTAAAACGATCTAACGATGTTTTAAAAGGTGTTGAGATTCGAAACCATAGATTTCAACATTTATTGTTCAAATAGACGTTTCCGAGAAATAAAAGGAAATAATGGACTATAACACTGTTGTTATAGTAAATGATTTCCGAAAGGAAATGTTTTGTATAGTATTGGGATTTATATATCTATCTTAATTTCGAATCCCTATACTAGTGATTTTGGGTTGCCGTAACGATGTTTTACGTAACATTCGTTTTGGC
Source organism: Allium cepa (assembly GCA_030765085.1). NCBI lineage: Eukaryota > Viridiplantae > Streptophyta > Magnoliopsida > Asparagales > Amaryllidaceae > Allium > Allium cepa. The sequence continues at coordinate 620,471,351 of CM060938.1, read as the reverse complement.
CCAAATAAATATGTTTAAGAGAATGATTTCCTTAAGGAATGAATTATATACTTAATTCGATTTAAGTATATTGAATATTTTCCAAGTGTTGAAAATAAAAAGATTTGTGAATTACTTATGAATAGATAAGTATGGAAATGTTTTCCAATATGAAGTGAATATTTAGAATCTATCTTTTTGAAGATAAGTTGAAATGAATAATTGAAATCGAATATTCATAAATATTTTGAAATATAAATTCATTATGGGATTTATAAATGAAAAGTGAAATTGGTTTAAAAATAAATATTGATTTATTTTTGAAGTGTTGAAATTATATATCTTGTAAAGATATTTTGTGAAATAAATAATTTGGAAAATTATTTGGAATCTGGTGATGTGTGTATATCAATTGATAGTTCAATAACCGACTATCAATATTTCCCTTTGAATGGGTATTGGATGTGATTTGTTGAATTTGAGTGCTACACTTATTTTTGAATAAGCGCTCACTATTCGGGTTAACCGGGAAAGGACCATGGGGTCGTATAACCCATTCCGAATATGTGATACGTCGTTGTGAATTGCATTGAAGATCGGTGTTGAAGACCGAGTATTTGCGAAAGCGATAGGATGACCTATCGATTGTTTCTGCACTGGCTAGCTCCTGGTATAGAGATTCCTTAAGTGATGGGAAATTCGATCGGGATTGTGAATACCCGGATTACAAGGGCTTCGTAAGAAGTGCCTTTGGTTTTGTTCGAGCCCGGAACAGACTTGTATGGATTGTGTGTCTGACATTACAAGTTGAGATATAAAGCCGATTTCATTCAAATATATTTCTGTTGGTGGCGGAGAATTTATTCTTTTAGCTTAACACCCTTCTCTGAGACGTACGAGCTCAGAGGTTATGTAGTTGAATGTTATCAGCGATATATTCCCAATTTGGTAATGTGACATGCTGAGTGATGCTGAAATGATCATTGTGTTGATTATTTGTGATAGGATCGTTTATTTGATCGTCTATCCTTGTGATCATTGTGTTGATCATTTGTTGACCCAAAGCATGGCTTTTGTATAAAGTATGTTTTTGTGGACGTGACTTCGTCGAGCCTCACACCCCGTGAATGGTCAAAACAGGAAAGATGCGGCAAGGTTATGAGGGGTAGCGCCCTTTAGGATGTGTCCATTTCCTTTTGGAAAAGGGTAGTATCATGGTATGGAGCCCAGATACTTACTCATGTTGAAAACACTTTGTTATGATTGTGTGAATTGATTACGAGCGCTCGGTGAAAAGGTCCCAAAGGACCGGGGGATGGCATATTTGGTCAGTTGTTACTCAGTTAGGGGTAACCCAGCCTTGTGTTGGTAGAGATCCGGTTTGGTTCTCGGGGATGTCCATCCAGAGGCATTCTCATGTGGCAATGGGAAGTTCCTTGGCCTGATCATTCGTTGGAAATCCAATTCTCAATACGAAACTTGTACGGTATTAGTTGTAGAACCTGCCATTCACTTATGGTGGTCACCACTGTTTGGATGGTAGCTATAGTAGGCATAGTTCGAAATGTCTATGTTGGCTAAGATTTATATTCTACTTTCGAAATGAATTTTTCTCTACACTATGCACTAGTAATAATATCAAATGTTATTTTAAATGCGTATCAAGCATCTTTGACTATCATAAGGAGAAATCTCCTTCGATTCTGCGTTTGCATGTGTGTGTGTGCGGGAGGCCTTATGGTAGTCTCATTTTTAAAAGCATTGCGAATTGAATTTAAAAATATCCTCTATTTTGATTTTAAAGATAAATAAACTGTTTTGAGTTCTCACACCAGTCACATGACTGACTTGGAGTTTATTGTTTTCCTTCCTAAACTCTGGGTGCCCACCAATTTCCACACGGGCAGTTAAGATTTAGGTTTATCAGGATATTCTGGATATTCTGGATTTGCTGGAGGCAAGCTGGATGGCATGGCGTATTACTAGTTTATATAGTATTTCTTTTTTTCCGCTGCACTGTTTGATGTTTGTTGTTGTTGTATACTCTGATAATATGATGTAATGTAATGTGATGTAATGTAATAACTGATATAGTTCTTTGTTTAAAGATTATTCATTTATTATTATATGTTGTTCCGCTGCGAATTGTGAGATTCTGATGTGATTCTGTTGTCTTCTATTCCGTTCTATTCTCCAATTTTCTATTTTCTATGTTCTCTATTCTCTTTTCCTTCTATTTTAAAATGATTTATTTTCTTTCTGTGCCGTTCTATTTTTCTGTTTTTCTATTTTCTTCTACCTTTTTCTACCTCTTTCTTTTCTTAAATTCTTTTTAAAACCCATAACATTCCGTGTTTCCGGCCTTCGATTTCTCGGCAGTCGATAAAGTGAGTGTTGATGTTGAATTTTCGAAAGTCGAAAATTTTCGGGGCGTTACACCAATTATCCCCGATTTCAACTCGACAAAGAAAAGAAATCAAAACGAAGATGTTTTACAGCCACGTGGAATAAAAGCGATAGCAGTGAGAGTGAGAAAGCAGATATGTGCCTTCATGGGAATATAACCGATAGCGACGATGACGAGCCAAGCGAGGTATCAAAACTTACTCACTCTGAATTACTTATTTATTTCCACGAAGTAAATGGCTGTTTTGAACGGCTTAAGGATAAGTATGCCAAACTTGAATCACAAAAAGATACTTTGATAGATTTAAATAAACAACTTGACCAATTAGTTAAAACCTATCAAAGTAGGATCTCTAAGTGTGATAAGTGTCCAACATTCGAAGAGGAAATTAAAAAAATCAGAAATCGATATAAAATCACTTGAAAATGAAATTCTGATTTTAATGGAGAATGAAAATACTAGGAGAGAGAATTCTATTAAAAAGTGCACACAATTGTTAAACGAAGATGAATCTCTCAAATCACAAGTCCAACAACTGTCTACTACTTTAGATAAATTTCCAAAAGTGAAAAATCGTTGAATATGCTATTAGGAAAGCAAACTGTTAATCCGGTTACACAAGGACTTGGATATAATAGTTCGAAAATTGTTAAAAGCAATATTAATCAAGTTAATTCTATGTGCACAATTTGTAGAAAATATGGACACGATCACAATAATTGTTGGTATAGCCCCAAACATGTGAAAACTATACTGATTTGGGTTCCAAAAGGCACAAATATAAAATCTCTCAAAGTTAAACAAATTTGGGTGCCGAAGGGAACAATTATAAATAGTTTTGGGTCTTTGCAAAATTGTTTTTCAAAATTTTATGCCACTAACAACCATGGACCTATAAAAACAAATAGGTCACATAAATCTTTCATCGTGTAGGTGTGATGGCAGGCTAAGGAACAACAATAGTTTTCTCTGGATTTTTTGCTATTCCAGAAACACAACGGACGACGAAGCAAAGTTCCTTAGCCTAGTTCAAAGGTGACAGAATCACAATAGACAACCATGAAAAATATCGTAAAGGTAAAACAGGTAAAGGTATATTAATTTGAGCGATATATTAAATGTGATAATCTGCACCATATTCTGAATTAAAATTAGCCAATATTGAGATGATGAAAAGATGATGATTTTGACTCTAACTTATACAACATTGTTGGCCAATTATATTCTTATGCCAAAAACACTATAATAATCTCTAGATTCTTTGAATTACTTCATATATATCATTTTGGATTAAAAATAGTGTTTTGTTGGACGATAATACAATTGGTTATAATTCAGCTAACTCTATATTCACGGTTTTTGATTATTTACACGGCTTCAATTCAAATTCAAAAGAATGTCATTTAAATTGTTGTTAAAATTGAGTTTGAAATTCTTGGTGCACACTTCATGGTTTGGTCAATAAAATTCAACGAGTGATAATTGAGTGAAAGTAAAATTCAGATGCACATTACACTGGTAATCTAGTTGATAGAAAAAATTACTAGTGGAACGTGATTAATTGTTGAAACATTTAGTAACTGCATCATTCATTTAAACGAAATATCTGCATATATTTTCAAGTCAAATAATTTTTCAAATAGCAGAAAAGTTTCTTATAAAACCCTCTCTAGAAAATCAATTTTGACCTTGCTTTTCAGATTGGTCATTTTTTAGAAAAATTGATTTATGACTATTTCTGAATTTGATTTTAAATGATTACATTAACTAATCTGACTCCTTAATGATTATCGAAAAGATGAATAGTGATTGAAAAAGTGATAAGTGTTGATATTTATCATATATTGTAACTCGAGAAAGTATAATTAGAAAGTTTCTTTAGAAATTTAAACAAGAGTTATAAAACTTTTTGTTGGTAAAAATTCCATGACCATCTCTATTTCTATCATATTTCTAACAACCATCACTCATCAAAATTCTGTATAGTTTGTCAATATGTGGTACTTTAAACAGGAATCGTTCGTTTTTCATTTTCACATTTTTTTAAAAAAAAATTAAAAATTAATAATAAATAAATAAATACCAAAGTATTCACTCTCATTTAAAAGTCCTCACGGTTATGCATGGGTGAATTACTTGGAATTTGTTATGTGCTTCCATGCTCATTTAAAAGTCCTCGTGGTTATGCATGTATGGAACGCATATCAAAAGTTGATTTTTAAAATAAACAAGTTGATTCTAATCCCATTTAAAAGTCCTCACGGTTATGTGTGGTTAGAAGATACTTGAATTCATTTTTTTTAAAATAAAATTGGAATACTACTAATCTCATTTAAAAGTCCTAACGGTTATGCATGGTTAGTAGATATTCAAATTCCTGATATAAATATACCACAAATAGACACAACTATATGGTTTTATATGATGACATCATTCCCATCATTCTAAAAGTGGAATATACGCATAACAAAATATTTATGATTTTTGTTTGATTTTTTATTGAAATTTAATATTTATATTCAATTGAGTTTTAGTGTTGGATTAATATCGATCACTTTATCTCTATTTTCTCTAACACTATTATTCTTTTGCTGATAACAAAAGAGGGAGAGAAAAGTTAAGAGTTTGTCAAATAAAATCAAGCAAAGGTCAAATAATTTTCCATTTGCATCTAGGCTCATTTGCATATTATTTAATTGTATGCATAACTGTAGGGGGAGCTTTGTGTAGAGAGGAAGCAGTTAAATAGGGGGAGCAATTAGAGCATATCAATGATCAAATACATTAAACATATTCAAAATCTTAAATATATGTTTGTTATCATCAAAAGGGGGAGATTGTTGAATATGCGCTTATATGATTTTTGTTTGATGATAAAAAACATATATACATTCGTTTAAATGTATTTGTTAATGTACTATTTTATTTTTTCATAGATTAAATAAATATTTGCTGAATAAAATTAAATGACACAGAATTTGAATTCAAACAGAATATTTTATTCAAACAAATATTTATTACAATTTTGAATAGTACAAATTCAAGCTCTCACTACTCACTATACAACTTTGATACAAATTCAATTACATCACTATTTTACATTTACATTTAACCTCACTACATATCACTCACACTCCTATTTTGTCTTAAACTTCATTACAGTTAGAATCCAGCATCTGAGCAATCTGCAAAAATATTCTCTAACGCAGTAAAATTGAAAAAGAAATATTTTTGCAATATAAAATAAAATATGGTTTTTGAAAATAATATTTGCCTCAGTTATTTGGGTTGTTCGACATCATTCATATTTGAATTCGTCATACACGAACAACTTGTGACATAAACAGTGTATCACTGTATATGCCATAAGGCCGTGCACACCGATATACACTTGATAATGCTACAGGGACAGGTGAGCACTAGATCAAACCCGAGTTTTAAAACTGGATTCAACTTAGGTGCGAATCAAAAGTACACATGAATGCTATGTTCAAACATGACAGCAAATAAAAGTGCAACAGTAAAAACCAATGTCAAGGCAACATGAACTACAGACCAAACACACATGAGTGTATACAAATGATCAGACCATAAAGAAGCGAAGCCAGAAGCTCAAGTCAATGCATAGTGCAAACATATGCACCTAAGTGACACAGTGAACAAGGCAACATGTACAACAACAAGTCCAGCTATAGCAAGCAGTGTAGACCACAAAGAACTGTGCACCAGAGGATCATATGTGCAGAGGACCAGTGATAAAAATTCAAGTGCGTATGCAGTATACAAGTGACACAATGCAAATTCAAACAGAGAATACAAACTATGCCACAAATGATCACTGTCTCGAACCAAACGAAGACATCAAGTGATACAAGTAACATGTGTAGACTATACAAGAGTGAAGTCAAAGACATAAGCATCACTGACACATAAATGAAAACCAGACCAACATAAAGTGTCCAGACCAAACTACACCAAATACATAAATCAGATGACTCAGATGAACACAAGGCCGCAACAAACATACATATGAAGCAGTTCAAATCCAAGTACAAATCCAAGAATATATACATATGTATGAAATGCAAAGGTACGGGCAGTGACAATGCAAGCCGAGCATCAAGACACTAAGCAACTGAAACAAGCCAGCAACTATCAAAGTTCAAGTTATACAAGACAACATTTGAGTACATCGAACCAGCAAGCCTCAGCATCAACAAAACCAAATTCCTTGAACTTGAATGACCAGACCGAAGATAATAATATACAGGTCAAATTCGAAACCGTGGTAGCAATCATAATTGACCAAGTTAATGAATCAAAGCCAAGATCGAAGTTAGCAATAAAAAAATATTCACGAAATCAATATTGTCAAAGAAAATCAACGCCTTGGCAATGAAGAAATCGAACAAGTCAGAATTCTCTACCGTGTCAACCAAGGAATCAAGTGCATACGAATTTGATTAAGTCAAAAAAATATCAAGCATCAGTAAATAATCAAACGGCCGATCAAACGAAAATGACAGATTCAAATATATTTAGACGAACGAAAATTCAGGAGTACGACTCCTATAAATTGCCATAATCATCATCGGCATAGACCCATCGAGTTCAAGCAAGCCAAATCTAGAAAAGCAAAAAGAATAAAGTACTTACCAAAATTGTAATCGAACTCGATCAATTCAAGATCCGTAAGCAAAACAGTGAGGCAAACGATCGACGAAAGCAAGCAACGAGAAAACATATATTCGATCGAACAAAAGTAGGCACTTCGAAAACCCTAAATCTGGAAAAGGAACGAAGCCCTAAATTTGCAAGAGGAACGACCACCAGTATACAAGCAAAGGAATGAAGAAACTAAAAGGAACGGGCTAAAATATAAAAGGGGCCGGCCTTTATTTTAAGGGTTTTAAATTTTTAAATAGGGTTATCTTGTTTTAAATTGTATTTTCTTTTTAAACCGTTTTAATTTTCTAGTCGTGTGACTAGGGGACAAGCTACGTGGCGTAGCTTGAGAATTCGCAACTCAGTGGCTGAGTTGTGGTAGGGTTTTGAGCATAGAGTTAGATTTAGTCGATAGCGGGTGTCGCGAGTTTACGTGTGTAAGCGAGGGACTATCTAATTTCTAGTAGAAACCTTGGGGGCAGCACGTAGGCAGGGTTTTGCCGAAGCTGGGTAAATTCTGTGTCGTTCTATTTCTGCATTTATTATTCTGCTATTATCTGTGCTGCTATTGTTCTGTGATCTGTGTTGAAATTATTTTATAAGCTTCCGCGATTAATTTCTATAATTTATACTATCACCCTATTCACCCTCCCCCCCCCCCCCTACTAGGGTGAAATCGGTCCTATAGAAACTAACCCCTATTTATTGAAGAACAACAGCCATGTCCATTCGTGAAGAGTTATGACGAATAGAAACTTCTTTTGAAATTTAAATTTAAACTCAACAGACAACATGTTGACAAGGGGTACTTAAGTATGTCGACATGCCAAGGGGAATTTTGGTGTTTTTATTTTCTTTGAAAATAACCTTTATCTTATATTAAAAATATTTTAAGCTTTACAAATACACTTAACTATAATTAAAATACATAAGTAAATATAAAGAATAATATATATCTATATATATTTACTATAATTTTATATTTAAATCTAAATATATAAATATTAAAAAAATTAAATATACTTTTATTTTAAAAGATAGTTTAAAATTAGGGATAATTTGATTTTGTTATTCAAGATTATTTTGAGGCTAAAAGAATTTGAAATGAGGATAGATGTTTTTGATGCTTTTTAAAAGGAAGGTTTTGAAATCATTTTGAAAACAGGATATAATTTTGAAAAATCATTTTGAATAAAAAGTTAGTGGATACAAAACAATGTTCCACTAGGTTTCTAAGTAGGTTCCATCCTACTTAGGGTTCCATCCCTTTAACAGGCTTGAAGTGGATTCCATTCCACGAATAAATTGGATTTTAAGATGCTAGTGCTTTTCTAGGAGTTTTAACAAAATTTCTAATTAAAAGGTAAATTACTTGAAATCTTGAACTCATGATAATCTTGATATTCTTGTTACTCATGAGTCTTCAATCTTGATATCTTGAATCTCTATACTGTACAGTCTTCATTCTTGATACCTGCATAGTTAAATCCTACATATACGTATATATTTATATATATCTAAACTTATACTGTTAGTATTTATATTTTATTATCTATTCTAAGGTTGTTGTCATCAAAACCATCATCTCACGGACTAACAATCTCCCCCTTTTTGATGATGACAACATTTGTTTATAAAATATTACTTCTATCCTAATAACTCCCCTTAATCTATGCTTAACTACCCTATTTTATACTTCTCCCCCTTTGTCATCAACAAAAAAAAACTAACTCTAAACTATATAAGACCAAACTACATAACTTCCCCTCGTTCTTGGACTAAAACACCTGCATTAATAAACTTATATAATGGAATATGGAAGTAAGAGGTAATTATATTGATAGTCACAATAATGAATCAAAGATTATATACATATCAATGTATAATTATACATGTTTTGTACAACAAACATCAATCCACACTAAATATCAATCATTGTCAAACTAAGAAAAAGCAAATGAAATCAAGTCAATCAAAGTAAACAATTCAAACAAAGCAACCAAATAAAATCAAACGTATAGGGTCTGCCTTAATAGTATTCCAATTTTCATTGTCGTTGGTGAGAGAGACCGGAGGATGTGCATCGTTATCATCCTCGTGTAGGGAGGAAATCATCCATCGTATTGCATTGAAATGCCTTTCTTGCTCCTTGATCATCTGCATTTGACTCAATTCTAAGTGTCGCTGGTTACGAAGAATGAACGAGAGAATATTCTTGAACGAATTAAGAGTTTCTTCAAGATTTTCGGATAAGTTATGAATTGGATTAGCCATATTTGAAATTGTGAGAAGAATGAGAGATAGAGAAAATAAAAAATAATATCTAGTGATGAATTCTGGAAGAAATAGGTATTTATAGGTGTAGGAATTCGTTTGAAACGAATAGACATATGGTAGTTATTCAAATTTCAAATTCAAAATGAATTGTCATTTCTGACCAGTACATGTCGACATGGTCATAGGGGGTATGTTGACATGGTGTAGTGAAATTTTATGATCTACTTTGATTTTGTGAATAATTGTGTGTGTGTGTATATATATATATATTAAAATATACTAACATTTATTCTGGATATAAGACAAGCTAGATAACAGAAAGAAATTCCATTTCATTTCATACTAAGACGATACAACGATTAATCATAAAGAACTACATGAACATTCAAATCAAAATAAACTAAAACAAATACAACAAGATACAAAAAGGTAGAACTAGTTAGAGGATGATGATGATGAAGAAAGTCCAAGTTTCTTGCTGACTTTGGAAATGAACTTGTTCCTCTTAGATGAAATTTGTCCAGCTTCTTATTAACTGATCGTTTAAGAATCCATTGATTCTCAACAATCGTCTTTTGGTTTTTGAGAAGGGTTTTGTTGGATGGATTAGGAGGATAGTCGATGCTTTCCAAAGAGGTTTCACCTTCTTCTTCTTCTTCAATTTCCATTTCATCCCCTTCTTCTTCTTCTTCCTCTTCCACTTCTTCCATTTCCTCAAGAGCCAAACGCTCTTCCTTTTCGGCAAGAGTCACATAAGGTTGAAAAACAAATGGAATTTTCATAAGCGAATTGTTGGAATGATTGAAAACATTTCTAGAAACAAATTCTTCGCCTTTGAAATCCACTCCAAAAAAGTTAAAAATCCGAGTGAGATAAATTCCATGATACAAAGTGTTCTCACTTAATAACTTGCGCCATCCAAAATAACTTGCGCCTAATTAATGTCATAATTTTCAAAAATAGCAAAAAGTGCTTTGCAAACTCTTGAAGTAGGATTGTTAAGATTCTTCGATCTTAGGGTCAAAGTATGTTGCAAAAGAAGATTGATAATTCTTGCTTTTGGTCGAAAATTTTGATTTTTGAATTCAAAATTGTCATTCCCTTCGAAAATGTGATGAAATGTCTCACGATCATTTTCATCGATTTTAAAATTAGAAAAATCCATTCGCGTACTCTTCCAATTGAGAATTGTACCCTAAAGATCACAATTCAAAACGATTCTAGTGTCGTTGACACTAGACCAAATTTCATCCTCATTTCCATTATAAAATCCACGGTTTAAAAATGCATAGAAAATTTTGACAAGGTTTGGATACCAAACACAATCTTTTTGTAACAGCCCTAGTTTTTAGCTATTTATTTCTTTTAATTTTTTTGTTTTTAGGAATATAATTTATATAAATTGTGTTTACCAATATTGTTTAAATATTTAATTTAGAGAATTAAACTCGTTAATTTAATATGATTTTTGTAACTAAATTTAAGAAGAAGAAAAAAAAAAGGAAATTTTTATAATGTATAATGAAGTGTGTGGTAACTAAATGTTTTGGATATTATCATAATATCTGTTGTTATACCCATTCCCTAAAAATAATGAAAAGGAGAAAATTTGTAACATATTAAAGTAGTTAATTAATTATGTTAATTTGGTAGGTTATGACATGCAAATCATGTTGGTGGAATATTCTCAATTTTGACATATTAATTATGTTAGCAGTGAACATTGTTAAGCAATTTAAAACAATGAAACTTACAATCAATTTATTTGATAAATCTACCTTATTCCTAGTTAGCAATTCAAAACTTGAATAAAGGCACATACGGATATTTTAAAATGGAGTTAATGACAATTAATAGATATTTCAAAAAGAAATTTATGACAATTAATAGAGAAATTAATTGTAAAATTTCAGTAGTTGACCAGAATTAATTTATTGAATAATTAATGCAAATTAATAAAATTGATGAAAGATAAATAAGTTAATTCTTTTGGTTAATGGCATGAGGACACGAGGTTAATCCCCATTTTGTAGGAGAAATCTGCCCGTGTAACCAGTCCGGCTACCAGTGCCTACAAAGCGGACGGATTAATGTGAGACGTCGCAGGATTGATAATTAACAAAAAGGGTTAATTAACTAATTAAGTTAGTAACCAAATTTGAGTATGTAATTAAAGGAGGATAATTAATTGGTAATATGGTAATTAATTGAAATCAATTAAGGAGGGTAATTAAAAGGGATAAGGTAATCAATTGAAATCAATTAAAGGCAATTAAAGGGGAATTAATTGATTAGAAGAATATGGAAATCAATTAGAGGGAATTAACTAATTTAAAAATTAAAAGTTTTGAAGTTTTAACTTTGTTAGAAGATAATTAAATTCGCAATATTAAAGTGAATATGGTATACATGTATATATGAAAACCAATTTAATTCAATCAAATTGGAAATCAAATTTGCCTTCCTTTGCGCGTGACACAAAATTTTATTCTTTTAACATTTTGACATTTGCCTCTTACCATTTGTTTCTTGAGCATGTCACTGTATTCATTTATTCACGCAGCCTTATCCACAAAAATATCAACTCTTCCAATTGCCATTTTTCCTCTCACCTAAATTAAATGCATTCAAAATTTAATCTTGCCTATCTTTGCAAATTTTCGCATACCCATTATATCTCTCTGTTTCCACTGCGTTTGTTTTGCAATAAATAAATTTTTCGAACCATTGATCAAGTAAATATTTATGTAAGCATTTATTACTTTTGCCTTTTCAGTTAAAAGCTTTTTCATTGCTTACCATAAATCACGCAAGAGCTCAAGTTTTGCTTCCTCAATCAAATCTGTTCAAATTTGCAGTAACGCATGCTTTAAATTTAGATTATAACTGGTATAAATCACGCAAGCTATCTAAAAAAAAAAAAAAATCCAAAAGAGTGATATCGTTCAAACATAAAACTGGAAAGAGAAATCAACGCATGCATTTATCACAATTTTCGTGTAGCGTTCAAACAAGAAGAACTGGAAATAAATCTCTTGCCTAAACGCATGCACTCAAAAATCAACGCTTGCATTTATTTCTTACGTTTTCAAACCTGCCTATTTATCTCCCATTTTTATTTCGCAAGTTTATCTATAAATACTTTGCCTCATTCACATAAGTTTTCATATCTCCTTGTTTGTCCCTCTCTGGTACAAGCTTCTATCAGGTAAATAATTTGCATTGTTTATTTCTTTGCTTCTTCCAATTTTCCTTCCTCCTTCTTGTGTTCTCTGATTTCCTTGCTCGGCTACTTCCCCATCATGCCGTGCCATTTATAAATACATATAGAACTTTGTTAGTAGTAGGCTGGAAGAAATGATATAAATTGATTGTAGGAAGCTAGACTATGGAATTAGTGTAGTTATGATGTAGTTAGTGGTATTGTGGATTTGGATAAGTGCAGTTTGAAGAGGAAGGCATAGAAAGAAAAAAAAAAGAATTACAATTTAATAATGGAGAAGATAAATTGATAAGGAGAAAATGATATGAAATGTTGTTTAATTCAAATAAACAATATTGTATGAATAAATCCTGGGTGAATATAATAAAATGACATTTATTTCAATTTTTAATGGTTGAAATAAATTTAAGATGGTTAAAAATAAATTTAACTACTTATTTGAGAATTTGGGTGGATAAATATCAATGGATTGTATTTATTATGGTTAATAAAAGGATATTGGTGATGTATACCAATAATCACCTTTTAATGTTTAATAATAAAAGTAAAAGAAGAAATAATTTGCCTAAACATGATGAACATGTATGTGAAATAAAGTATTATTTAATGAATTCGAATGTAGTTAGTGGCTACATTTGATTAAATCGAATAATTTGAACAGTATTGTGTTTGTTGCCAATATTGTCATTTTATTTAAATAAATATATATGAGAATGAAAATAATTGATCATGATAAATATGATTAAAAATGTGAGAAATAATTTAATAATGTCTAAACATGTATTTGTTTTGTTTGGGTGCATAACATCTTTTTATTCAATCAATTGTATTAAATTTGCAATTTATTTTGCAATTTATTCAATTTATTTTATGCATGCGTACGGTTGAAGTATGGGCCTAGGATATGATGAGACGGTTAGCGGGTTGTAGTAGTCGAGCAAGTTGAACTAAATTTCTTTTATTCTATTCGTTCCAGTTGTTCTGAAATTTTGCTTTGACCGTAATTTTTAAATTCGCATACTTGGTATTTGGATCTTATAGATTTAAGTCAAGGCTTTGCATCCGCCGAAGTTTGATCGTGCTTTTCGTTTTTTTTTTCCGAAGTAGATACCGTGTTTGATTTAGATCCACTGCAGCGTTTAAGGTGAGTATTCCTCACCAGACATATGTACATATATTTTGTGAATTATCGCAAGTGTATGTGTAAAAATTTTATTTAAATATTATCTGTCTGTAGTATAACGTAGAATGATGAATCCCATTTAAATTGACACCTCATCAGTTATTATCTGTTGTATTATTTCTGCAGTTATATTATATTATTGTTTATTTACTGCTTAAATCACCACTGCAAGTTCCCTGTTAAATTTAGATTGTTGTGGGCTGAAATGATAGGCCTAAATGATGATTACTGTGCTATTATTATGTTAACTGTTTAACTGTTAACTTGGGATTGCGGGTTTGAAATGATAGAACCCGGGGTTTGTAAATTACGGATTGAAATGATATAAATCCGTATCACTTGACCTAGGCTAGAAAACTATATACAGGCCCGTGGTCCTTATAATATTTTCTGAAATATTTAAAATTATTTTGGAAGTTAAATATTTGATTTAATATCTTTAAAGGATTTTATATTGATTTTGAATGAGTTATAAATGTTAATAAATAAATAAATAAATATTTGAATAAAATTTTGGAATATAACTTATTTTGGAAATTCTGGATTTTTGAAAGGATAAGATTTCAGTTAAGAAATATATATATAAGTTATATTTGGAAATATTTATTAAGTTAAACAATCTACTAAAGCATTTAAATGCTGTCTTTTGAAATTGGACTAGTTTTACCCGTAACTTTAGGTAGCATTTCCTAAGTGCTATAGAATCTGGAATTTGATTGTTTTGAAATTTAAGGAATTTGATAAATTATATTTATGTTTAAGTTTTGGAGACCTTTAAGATATGAGATTTATAACTGGATTTTTCTTAATAAATCTAAGATGAACATTGTAGTGTTAAGTAAATTTTGAAATTATTTAATGGCATAATTTTGGAGTTTTATCTATGGAATTTATGGGAATATTCAAGACGAAATAATAAACACTAATTTGTTGAAAGAAAAAATATCCAACCTTAGTTTTGAATATTAATACTCCAATTGGATATATATATAGGAATTGAAATGGTCTTGGGAACATGAAGTGATATTTAAATTATGGTTTAAAATAAAGAAATATATTTGTAAAGCTATGTAAATTATCTTCTTTACAAAGTAACCATAAAGTTAAACCATTTATATCCAAACCATTTGTGTTTTGGGAGTTATGTTTTTTTTAAAGAAAAATTTCCAATATATTATGGTTTAAAGGTATAATTCAAATATTTGGTTTCCAGATATTATAAATTTTAAGCAGTATGGTTTTGGAAAAGAATTATATTTGAATATAACGATATCATGTTGTTTTGGGTTTTAAATGATATCGTATTTATAGTTTTGAAATGGAAATGTTTATACTGGTTTTAAAGTATAAATTGTTTTTAAATGACCACGGGTTATAATAGCGATGGGTTGGCAAAGAGACCGGGATCGGATATGGACATACTCTCTGTCGATACCGAAAACCACTTTGACCAACCGTGTATGCGGTGGAGATTCCAGAATGAAGTAGGTCGGTGGTGGCGTTTCCTGTAAGGTAAATACGTGGACCCGACTCCCGTGAGTTGGCATAAGGTGGCTAAAACAGGAGCAATTCCAGGCCAATGAGGTCATTCCTCTGATCGGACGCTCCTCTTCGATATTATACTATGATTTTGGATTGATTCGGTGGCCACCTCTATATTTTGATTTTGGGGAGTTAGTCCGAGGTGGGCGGTAACTGCGGCTACGCGTTTCCACCAGCCTGGATAGCAATTGGTATATCTACCCTGGCATTGCCTAGTTGTGCCGTGTCATCTACCATACCGAGCCTTGTACGAGTTTAGATTTCTCCCGTAGCCCGTGTGGTATCCTCTAGTTGCTTCCCGATCAGGAGGAGCTATGATATTGGATGGACTACTGGGACTATTACGTGTTAAGGTGGAAAATGTAAAGCCTTAATGCTATTTAAAAGTATGTTTATTTTATAAATAGACACTATTATAATAGCGCAATATACTACATAGTAAATAGTTTGACGGATCCTTAGAGGATGGGCGGTCCCAAGCATCCTTTAAGTTACTTGCTCTATATTACAGTACACTTGAATTAGCTTACATTATATAAGTATGTATGTCCTGACTCGAGTGTTATGTTTTATTTTTCGCTCGGGTCAGCCTGAGTTGCAGCTTCAATTTCTTCTCCGTAGCTAGGACACTCAGTAGATCATTCGCGCTGCTGGAAGTTGTTTCAGCCTTTATCTTTTTTGGAATTCAAGACTTTGAAGACTCTATCTCTATTTATGTCTTAAAATTTGTATTGAGGATTATAGACAATGTAAGTTCTGTTTTGTTGAAGTTATATCAGTGGCTTCATGAACCACTAAATTTTTAATTTCCGCTGCGAGATTCTGATATCTGTGTATGTGATTCTCTGATCTATTTATTGTATATTCTGAGTTTTGCCAAATTTATTCTACAACGCAGTATTTTGAACAATTCAAGTCCGACAATGTGCGGATGCGAATGGTTGAAAATATTGGGTCGTTACATTTGGTATCAGAGCTTTGGTTCTAGGCAAAACTTAGAATGTATGGTAAATTTGATTTACAGAATCACGTTCATTCGAGATTGAACCACTCTCTTTTCGAATTTTGGAACATTCCCTACGGTTCCAAAGCTCATTCGTATCCCTCACTTTTTCATCTGCTTTAGATTCTGGAGTATCTCATAACTCCACTTCGGATGATCTTTATTGTAAATTGGCGGTCTCGCCATTATTCTAATAAAGGGGTGAAACTCCTTTACCATTAGCATTGATTCACCGGAGATTTATATTTATCCTCGGTTTATATGCTAGTATCTTTGGTTATTCCAAATTCTATCTCTTCGGATCAAATGTAGATTTACCCCAACCACATCGATATGGCTCTTTAAGTCACGGATGACTAGGTCAAGGTTGTCCGCGACTTATATAGACTTACCCAGTTTCCTTATTCTGATCTTCTGATTTCAATTTATCTTGAATTCTATTTGATTTGAGTTCATCAAATTTGAGTCTCTATCCTGGTTTGAGAAGTTTATTCCTATATTTGAAATTAAAATCTAATATTATATATATGAGTATAATTTTCAAAATTTTATAATTAATTTAACTAGTTGTCAAGAGATAATAGTTTTGATTTTATTTATGGTGTTGTAAGCCATGTGTTTGTCTAATAAATAAGTGAATATAAAACAATGGTTATAAATTAATTTGGAAACAGAAATGAATTTAAAACTAAAACTTGAGAATTAAATTTCTGATGATTTCAAACCTTGTGTTTAAATTTTAAAAGGATGTAATAAGTATTTTTGTATAGAAATTTGTTTCCAAAGAAATTTTAAAATTAGTGCTTTTCTCTTTGTCACTGGAAAATAATTTCGGTGATGACTGCAGCATCATCGACATTCATTTTCGAGTTTCGAAGTGAAAAGACCATTCTGTAGTCTGGCTACAGTGTTTCCTTGAGATTTTAATTGATTTGAATTTCTAAAGTATGACTTAATATATATAGATATATAATTTAAATTTGATTTGACATATTAGGTATATATATTTAGTTATCTCTAAATGGTTTGAAGGGAATCAGGAATTTAATTCTTAAAGTTATCTTGAGGAAGGAAAATAAATATAATAACAAAAATTTGAATAAAAAGGTTCCAATTGGAGATAATTAAATTGAAAGTTTTATTTGTATAACACCCAATTTCATTTAATATAACTTACCTTGATTTTCAAAAGTTAACATGTAATTGGATAATATACAATATAAAAGGATTTTATGAGTGGTTATAATAAATATTATACACTTAAATTTTAGTTATAAAAGATTAATGGGGATAAATAAGGAAAAGGAATTTAAGGAATTTTATTCGAATGTCTTAATAATCAAATTAATTTAATATGGAGCCGTAAATCTAACCAAGAGATTTTAATAAAAGGTTATTTCCTGAAATGAATATGTTTGTGTAATAAACAAGGTATCTTTGAATAAGGAAAATATATTTGAAAGGGATATTTTTGGAGTAAGGATTATATATCTTCAAATCATAGTTTAATTGATGTCTAAATAAATAGTTAAGACGTATTCTAATATCACTAAATTTTGATAATTGAGAATTGGTTTTCAAATGGAAATTCAAGGGTAACTTATTGAAGGAATATCTTATTTATAAGATAAGTATTTTTAATAAAGTGTTAGGTTATTTGTTAAAATTCAGAGTTAAGTACATAATAAACTGATTAGGAATACTATTATATCTACTATAGCATATTATGAGTGCTGCTGTTTCTAAAAATAAAATGTTTTGGAAATTTTTTTTATAAATGAACTTAGGAATATTTCAACCTTGAAATGAATATTGTTTGGCATTGAATTTAAAAGGTATAAATGAAGATTATTTTAAAGGTATTATGATTTTAGTAGCATGATTTCCAAATGATAATATTTATAAATTTAATGATTTCAAAGCATTATGATTGCAAATTTATTATCTTATTTGTTTTCAAACTATCTTTAAGTGTCCTTGGTTTCCCTATCTGCTACAGAATGAGGAGGCTATTGCTTATACCAGTCTATTTAGAAATCTTTTCTATAATCTTTAAAAATCTTTGTTACTCATCGGGGCCTGAGCACCGCTTACCACCCATAGACCGACGGTCGAACTGAAAAGAGTAAAACCGATTCTAGAAGATCTTCTTCGTGCTTCAAATCCGGAACTATTCGTTTAAAGTTCTTGTTTATCTAGCTTATCTTCCTTTGTTTCTTTTCTTTTGTTCCTTTTCGAGGACGAAAAGTTCTTAAGTGGGGGAGAGTGTAACAGCCCTAGTTTTTAGCTATTTATTTCTTTTAATTTTTTTTGTTTTTAGGAATATAATTTATATAAATTGTGTTTACCAATATTGTTTAAATATTTAATTTAGAGAATTAAACTCGTTAATTTAATATGATTTTTGTAACTAAATTTAAGAAGAAGAAAAAAAAAAGGAAATTTTTATAATGTATAATGAAGTGTGTGGTAACTAAATGTTTTGGATATTATCATAATATCTGTTGTTATACCCATTCCCTAAAAATAATGAAAAGGAGAAAATTTGTAACATATTAAAGTAGTTAATTAATTATGTTAATTTGGTAGGTTATGACATGCAAATCATGTTGGTGGAATATTCTCAATTTTGACATATTAATTATGTTAGCAGTGAACATTGTTAAGCAATTTAAAACAATGAAACTTACAATCAATTTATTTGATAAATCTACCTTATTCCTAGTTAGCAATTCAAAACTTGAATAAAGGCACATACGGATATTTTAAAATGGAGTTAATGACAATTAATAGATATTTCAAAAAGAAATTTATGACAATTAATAGAGAAATTAATTGTAAAATTTCAGTAGTTGACCAGAATTAATTTATTGAATAATTAATGCAAATTAATAAAATTGATGAAAGATAAATAAGTTAATTCTTTTGGTTAATGGCATGAGGACACGAGGTTAATCCCCATTTTGTAGGAGAAATCTGCCCGTGTAACCAGTCCGGCTACCAGTGCCTACAAAGCGGACGGATTAATGTGAGACGTCGCAGGATTGATAATTAACAAAAAGGGTTAATTAACTAATTAAGTTAGTAACCAAATTTGAGTATGTAATTAAAGGAGGATAATTAATTGGTAATATGGTAATTAATTGAAATCAATTAAGGAGGGTAATTAAAAGGGATAAGGTAATCAATTGAAATCAATTAAAGGCAATTAAAGGGGAATTAATTGATTAGAAGAATATGGAAATCAATTAGAGGGAATTAACTAATTTAAAAATTAAAAGTTTTGAAGTTTTAACTTTGTTAAAAGATAATTAAATTCGCAATATTAAAGTGAATATGGTATACATGTATATATGAAAACCAATTTAATTCAATCAAATTGGAAATCAAATTTGCCTTCCTTTGCGCGTGACACAAAATTTTATTCTTTTAACATTTTGACATTTGCCTCTTACCATTTGTTTCTTGAGCATGTCACTGTATTCATTTATTCACGCAGCCTTATCCACAAAAATATCAACTCTTCCAATTGCCATTTTTCCTCTCACCTAAATTAAATGCATTCAAAATTTAATCTTGCCTATCTTTGCAAATTTTCGCATACCCATTATATCTCTCTGTTTCCACTGCGTTTGTTTTGCAATAAATAAATTTTTCGAACCATTGATCAAGTAAATATTTATGTAAGCATTTATTACTTTTGCCTTTTCAGTTAAAAGCTTTTTCATTGCTTACCATAAATCACGCAAGAGCTCAAGTTTTGCTTCCTCAATCAAATCTGTTCAAATTTGCAGTAACGCATGCTTTAAATTTAGATTATAACTGGTATAAATCACGCAAGCTATCTAAAAAAAAAAAAAAAAAAAAAATCCAAAAGAGTGATATCGTTCAAACATAAAACTGGAAAGAGAAATCAACGCATGCATTTATCACAATTTTCGTGTAGCGTTCAAACAAGAAGAACTGGAAATAAATCTCTTGCCTAAACGCATGCACTCAAAAATCAACGCTTGCATTTATTTCTTACGTTTTCAAACCTGCCTATTTATCTCCCCTTTTTATTTCGCAAGTTTATCTATAAATACTTTGCCTCATTCACATAAGTTTTCATATCTCCTTGTTTGTCCCTCTCTGGTACAAGCTTCTATCAGGTAAATAATTTGCATTGTTTATTTCTTTGCTTCTTCCAATTTTCATTCCTCCTTCTTGTGTTCTCTGATTTCCTTGCTCGGCTACTTCCCCATCATGCCGTGCCATTTATAAATACATATAGAACTTTGTTAGTAGTAGGCTGGAAGAAATGATATAAATTGATTGTAGGAAGCTAGACTATGGAATTAGTGTAGTTATGATGTAGTTAGTGGTATTGTGGATTTGGATAAGTGAAGTTTGAAGAGGAAGGCATAGAAAGAAAAAAAAAAGAATTACAATTTAATAATGGAGAAGATAAATTGATAAGGAGAAAATGATATGAAATGTTGTTTAATTCAAATAAACAATATTGTATGAATAAATCCTGGGTGAATATAATAAAATGACATTTATTTCAATTTTTAATGGTTGAAATAAATTTAAGATGGTTAAAAATAAATTTAACTACTTATTTGAGAATTTGGGTGGATAAATATCAATGGATTGTATTTATTATGGTTAATAAAAGGATATTGGTGATGTATACCAATAATCACCTTTTAATGTTTAATAATAAAAGTAAAAGAAGAAATAATTTGCCTAAACATGATGAACATGTATGTGAAATAAAGTATTATTTAATGAATTCGAATGTAGTTAGTGGCTACATTTGATTAAATCGAATAATTTGAACAGTATTGTGTTTGTTGCCAATATTGTCATTTTATTTAAATAAATATATATGAGAATGAAAATAATTGATCATGATAAATATGATTAAAAATGTGAGAAATAATTTAATAATGTCTAAACATGTATTTGTTTTGTTTGGGTGCATAACATCTTTTTATTCAATCAATTGTATTAAATTTGCAATTTATTTTGCAATTTATTCAATTTATTTTATGCATGCGTACGGTTGAAGTATGGGCCTAGGATATGTTGAGACGGTTAGCGGGTTGTAGTAGTCGAGCAAGTTGAACTAAATTTCTTTTATTCTATTCGTTCCAGTTGTTCTGAAATTTTGCTTTGACCGTAATTTTTAAATTCGCATACTTGGTATTTGGATCTTATAGATTTAAGTCAAGGCTTTGCATCCGCCGAAGTTTGATCGTGCTTTTCGTTTTTTTTTTCCGAAGTAGATACCGTGTTTGATTTAGATCCACTGCAGCGTTTAAGGTGAGTATTCCTCACCAGACATATGTACATATATTTTGTGAATTATCGCAAGTGTATGTGTAAAAATTTTATTTAAATATTATCTGTCTGTAGTATAACGTAGAATGATGAATCCCATTTAAATTGACACCTCATCAGTTATTATCTGTTGTATTATTTCTGCAGTTATATTATATTATTGTTTATTTACTGCTTAAATCACCACTGCAAGTTCCCTGTTAAATTTAGATTGTTGTGGGCTGAAATGATAGGCCTAAATGATGATTACTGTGCTATTATTATGTTAACTGTTTAACTGTTAACTTGGGATTGCGGGTTTGAAATGATAGAACCCGGGGTTTGTAAATTACGGATTGAAATGATATAAATCCGTATCACTTGACCTAGGCTAGAAAACTATATACAGGCCCGTGGTCCTTATAATATTTTCTGAAATATTTAAAATTATTTTGGAAGTTAAATATTTGATTTAATATCTTTAAAGGATTTTATATTGATTTTGAATGAGTTATAAATGTTAATAAATAAATAAATAAATATTTGAATAAAATTTTGGAATATAACTTATTTTGGAAATTCTGGATTTTTGAAAGGATAAGATTTCAGTTAAGAAATATATATATAAGTTATATTTGGAAATATTTATTAAGTTAAACAATCTACTAAAGCATTTAAATGCTGTCTTTTGAAATTGGACTAGTTTTACCCGTAACTTTAGGTAGCATTTCCTAAGTGCTATAGAATCTGGAATTTGATTGTTTTGAAATTTAAGGAATTTGATAAATTATATTTATGTTTAAGTTTTGGAGACCTTTAAGATATGAGATTTATAACTGGATTTTTCTTAATAAATCTAAGATGAACATTGTAGTGTTAAGTAAATTTTGAAATTATTTAATGGCATAATTTTGGAGTTTTATCTATGGAATTTATGGGAATATTCAAGACGAAATAATAAACACTAATTTGTTGAAAGAAAAAATATCCAACCTTAGTTTTGAATATTAATACTCCAATTGGATATATATATAGGAATTGAAATGGTCTTGGGAACATGAAGTGATATTTAAATTATGGTTTAAAATAAAGAAATATATTTGTAAAGCTATGTAAATTATCTTCTTTACAAAGTAACCATAAAGTTAAACCATTTATATCCAAACCATTTGTGTTTTGGGAGTTATGTTTTTTTTAAAGAAAAATTTCCAATATATTATGGTTTAAAGGTATAATTCAAATATTTGGTTTCCAGATATTATAAATTTTAAGCAGTATGGTTTTGGAAAAGAATTATATTTGAATATAACGATATCATGTTGTTTTGGGTTTTAAATGATATCGTATTTATAGTTTTGAAATGGAAATGTTTATACTGGTTTTAAAGTATAAATTGTTTTTAAATGACCACGGGTTATAATAGCGATGGGTTGGCAAAGAGACCGGGATCGGATATGGACATACTCTCTGTCGATACCGAAAACCACTTTGACCAACCGTGTATGCGGTGGAGATTCCAGAATGAAGTAGGTCGGTGGTGGCATTTCCTGTAAGGTAAATACGTGGACCCGACTCCCGTGAGTTGGCATAAGGTGGCTAAAACAGGAGCAATTCCAGGCCAATGAGGTCATTCCTCTGATCGGACGCTCCTCTTCGATATTATACTATGATTTTGGATTGATTCGGTGGCCACCTCTATATTTTGATTTTGGGGAGTTAGTCCGAGGTGGGCGGTAACTACGGCTACGCGTTTCCACCAGCCTGGATAGCAATTGGTATATCTACCCTGGCATTGCCTAGTTGTGCCGTGTCATCTACCATACCGAGCCTTGTACGAGTTTAGATTTCTCCCGTAGCCCGTGTGGTATCGTCTAGTTGCTTCCCGATCAGGAGGAGCTATGATATTGGATGGACTACTGGGACTATTACGTGTTAAGGTGGAAAATGTAAAGCCTTAATGCTATTTAAAAGTATGTTTATTTTATAAATAGACACTATTATAATAGCGCAATATACTACATAGTAAATAGTTTGACGGATCCTTAGAGGATGGGCGGTCCCAAGCATCCTTTAAGTTACTTGCTCTATATTACAGTACACTTGAATTAGCTTACATTATATAAGTATGTATGTCCTGACTCGAGTGTTATGTTTTATTTTTCGCTCGGGTCAGCCTGAGTTGCAGCTTCAATTTCTTCTCCGTAGCTAGGACACTCAGTAGATCATTCGCGCTGCTGGAAGTTGTTTCAGCCTTTATCTTTTCTGGAATTCAAGACTTTGAAGACTCTATCTCTATTTATGTCTTAAAATTTGTATTGAGGATTATAGACAATGTAAGTTCTGTTTTGTTGAAGTTATATCAGTGGCTTCATGAACCACTAAATTTTTAATTTCCGCTGCGAGATTCTGATATCTGTGTATGTGATTCTGTGATCTATTTATTGTATATTCTGAGTTTTGCCAAATTTATTCTACAACGCAGTATTTTGAACAATTCAAGTCCGACAATGTGCGGATGCGAATGGTTGAAAATATTGGGTCGTTACACTTTTTGAGAAGCATCAACAAGACTAAGAATTTGATTGTTTGCGAAAAGAGAATCAATTTCATAAGAAGAAAAATCTTGAAAGACAGCAAACTTTCTGGGATGGACTTTGGCATAATTAACATAATTAATGTATGCTTTTATTGCCTCCGGATCATTGAAGAGTTGCTCTTTTATCTTTCTAGAAATTCTCATGGTAGAGGGGTTGCTTGAAGAAGCCATTAAAGTAGAGAGTAGAGAGCTTGAAGTTTTGAAGAGAGAATTTGAATTTGAAAATGAGAATGAAAAGATATGATAAAAGAAAGTGAATAAATAGATTCTCAAAGGACATGTTCTCTCGTCAAAAGATGCATTTTTAGAGAATTGAATGAAGTGAACAGGTGGAGGGAAATTCAACCATTTGAATTCAAATTTTGAATTTCAAATTCCGGTATCCACGTCGACATCATGGTAGGGACCATGTCGACATGTGCCTATGAATTTTTGTGATTTATTTTTCCTAAGTATTCTAATATACATACATACATACATATATATATACACTTATTATATTTAATGCATATATATATATGGAATATTATTAGACTTATAGTATTTGCAATATATTATTATACTATGAAAATAATAATAAAATAATAACAAAATAATAATAAAATTATAGTAAAAAATTTAAAATTCAAATAACACACCAATTCGGAATCAATCAAACATCTAATTCTAAGCATGCAATTTCAACCAATTATATTGTAAACGTGTACCTTTTTCTGAGTCCATTTCTCTAATTCGTCGGAATCGTGAACTGCCGTGAAATACAAATATGAATTATCTGTCTTCTAATCATCATCATTTGAGGACAAGTCTGAGTCATCTAGAGTAATAGTAAATGCACGCTTCTGTTTATTTACTGAATCATTGTTCATAGGAGGATTTTGCCTATCTGGATAAGGACAGTCTCTTTTGATATGGCCTGGTTCTTCACAGTTGAAACATTTGACATTATTTTGCATTACATTCTGATTTCCAAATTTCTTATAGTTATTTCTCTTGAGATTATTCATCTTTCTGTATTTCAGGAATTTCCTAAAATTTCTGGACATAAAGGATATCGCTTCATCATTATCATTGTTTGAGTCTGATCCATCGGTCAATGCATTGAATGTTATTAATTTCTTTTTAGATGCTTTGCTTTCTCTTCTCCCGATCATTTGGACTTCCAATGACATTAGATTTCTAAATTAATTCTTCTATCTTTAAGGTACTGATGTCATTTGCCTCTTCGATTGCAAGTGTCTTTTGATCCTATTCTGGAGTAAGAGAATTTAAAAATTTTCTGACTTAATCTTCTTCAGAAAATTCCTTTCCCAAGGATATTAAAGAATGCACAATATCCTGAAATCTGCTATACATATCTGAAAAAGACTCATTAGGATTCATTTTAAATAATTGAAATTGATTTGTGAGCATGGAAATTTTAGTCTGTTTAACTTTGCTTGTTCCTTCGTGAGTCGCTTGCAAAGTTTTCCAAATTTCATATGCAGACTTAAAAACTGACACTCTATTAAATACATTTCTATCTAGTGAACAAAACAGAATATTCATTCCTTTAGAATTATTTTGTGCAACAGTCTTTTGCTCTGTGGTCCATTGTGCAAAATAAGTTGTGGGTTCAGAATATTCAGTTTGTGTGATATTCCAAGTGTCTAATCCTATAGATTTTAAATATATTTTCATCCTACATGCCCAATATGCATAGTTACTGCCATTAAAAAGTGGTGGTTTGACAATAGATTGACCTTCTACAAATGAACTATTGACAGGATACTAGTGTTAGTAACAATACCAGTATTGGTAGCCATTTTGAAAACATTTTCAAAAATCAGATTATGAAACTTTGAAAACCTTGCTCTGATACCAGATGTGAGAATTGCGGATTAAGGATCTTAAGGCAGAATAAACACTAGAGGATGGGTGAATAGTGTTTTAGAGAATTGTTAAATCTTTTTGAGTTTTTGTTAATTTGAACACAAATGTTTGCAATATTCAAACATGGATATGATCACAGAATCAAACACAGATGTTTGTGTCAAAATTGGGCACAACACTCTTCGGGAGTCGTTGAAGAGATATTAGTCAAGAATGCAAGTTCAAAACAGATATTATCTAACAAAAACTCCAATCAACAGTAACGTAAATGCGTAGACAAGCGATTTATAGTGGTTCGGCGTGTTGTCTACGTCCACTGTGAAGTTTTTTGATGTTTTATTGATTCTCTTTCAATGATTACAAGTTGTTACAGCGATCAACAGCAAGTTACAACTGGAAATTCGAAATCAACAATCAAGTTGTGATATAGGATGATGGAGATCTTGATCCGGCAGAGTCTCGGCGTCTCAGAGTCAGAAGATCCCTTTTCTGTTGGCCCTGGGGCTCTATTTATAGGCGTAGGCTGCTGATATTTCGCTGAAAACTCGGGAGACCACGTCTGGCACGTGAGGGGGCCCACATGCACGGTCTCAGGAAGTTTGGGCCCACTTTGGCATCGGTTCGAACTCCATTCGAACCGATCAACAATTCATCCAATCGAGGTGAAATTTGGCGTGGACATTCTTCAACATGTGCACAAGCTTCAGTGAAAATTTCATGGCATTTGGATCAATAGGTTAGGAGATATCTTGGATTCGAAATTGGGTTTTTGGCATAGCTGTCTGGTTCGAACCCATGTATTCGAAACGATGGTTTCGAATCCATCATGGCACGCGGCTTCGTGGTGACGTGGAGCGCAAACTTCGAATCGATCCGGACTTCACTCCGTGTTGACCGCTTCGACTCCATGTATCTCGGCGCATTCGAACCGATGGAAGACACGTCATCATGGCTGGTTGACCCAGTGGGTTCGAACGAAGTTACTCAGGATGGGTTCGAAGATGGTATCACAGATGGGTTCGAAGGAGGTATCACAGATGGGTTCGAAGAAGGCCTCTATGATGGGTTCGAAGCATGGCTTCGGGAGGATGGATTCGAAGGTAGGAATGCTGGGTTCGAACATTGGTTGATTCGAAGCACTTTCTCTTGATGGGTACGAAGGAAGCCATGGGATGGTTTCGAACTAGATGGAGTCGAACCTGATGGGTTCGAAGGTGGCGTGACTGTGCTATGGATTCGAACACGGTGCCTGCTCGGATGGATTCGAAGCATGGCTAAGCTTCTTGGGTTCGAGCTAGGGAAGGTTCCGGATGGATTCGAGGTGATGGATTCAAATCGAGCAAGGTTCATTTCTCTCAACTTGAATCCATCATAACTTGAGCATACGACCTTGAATTGACTTGAAATTTGAAATGCTGACTCCTGTGGTCTTTCTTGCCGTGTCCTATCAATTGTAGCTCAATCTGGACTCGGATAAAATTCAGTGATATCCATGGCGAACGGAAGTATGATCAACCTCTGAGGCGAACTGTCCTTCGCTTTCGATCAATCTTTTGGTATCGCGGCTTTGCCAAAAAGCGGGATAACATTTTGCCCCCCAAAGTACGTCTTGTGGGAACATGACGTGCTTTGAATAGCTGCAATCTCCCTCTGAACAATCATTGCTCTCTTTTTTGTCGTAACTCGTATGTTGTACTGCTGTAACCTTGCGCTGATATGATTGATTGCTGTATTATAGTGCTTAGCCGTTGGCTGTCGCGTTTGTAACAGGATGAGTGTTCGATCCCTGTGAATATTCAAAATCGAACGTTAGTCCAACATGTATGTGCATATGTTAATTTGACCCTTGTTAACGTCGTGCGTCCACGAGTTGTTGTCAGTTTGGTTTGCTATAGAATTTCGTATTGATTCTCTCCTGAACCAACTTTGAAATTTGAATTGAGACAACGCTTGGTGGTTGTTTTGAAAGGTTCCTTCGTATCGATACTCTCCTGAACCGATGTAGAAGGTTAAAGGAATCGAATTTGTATTGCGCGAGCGCGATGTTTCGAACCGATGCATTCGAGCATTGATGGGTTCGAAACCCACGTTTGTATGGACGCGGTACGCTCGCTGCTATGATGGATTCGAAATTGACATTCGAATCGATTTGAAAGGGTGGAGTACACTTGTGTAATGATGGGTTCGAAATTGACATTCGAACCGATGTGAAGGGATGGTTTCGAGACTTGTGTAGTGATGGATTCGAAGTTGACATTCGAACCGATGTGAAGGGATGGTTTTGAGACTTTCGTTCGTGGCAGTGGTCCGTGTGCTTCACACGATGGAGCCTCAAGCGTATGGGTTCGAAAGTGGATTTCGAACCGATTCTGCATTCTGACCTGTTGCAATCGGTCAAGTCCACCGGCACGCGAATCGATTCAGTTATCTCCAACCCCCCATATAAATAGCAAAGACCACGGAATTTTTCACTTTTCACTTTTACTGTCGCCTGCTTGTTACTGTGCCCTTCATCGTCTCAGAGTTCCAAAAGAGAAAACACAGTGTCGCTCCTTCGAACCATTCAAGATCTGAATCTTCAATTCCTTGAATCCATCATCCAAACTAGGTAATTAGCCTCGGATTCGAACGGCGAAGTTATTTCGAACCCATTTCTTTTTATCGATTGCGTAGCTTCGAGATTGGCAAAACCAGATCTGGTTTGGGAGGGATTCGAACCGATACGTAGGCTCGAGTTTGAATCGATGACGGTGGCGTCTTCTTACTGGATTTCGAATCGATCCTTGGAATGTCCTTGCTGGGATGTGTAGTTCGCATCGATCAAGGGATTCGAGGGGTCCATTCGAACCAATGGGTTCGAACCCATAGGCTATCGTTTCGAAGTCCACAACTTCGTATCGATACGAAGTGGATCGGTTCGAATGTGAGTGACGCGGAGTTGAGGTTTTCTCATCGGTTCGAACTAGTCATCTGTTTATCGGTTCGAAGCGCGCCAGGATGGGTTCGAACGCATGGGTTCGAAGCGACGTCAGGATGGGTTCGAACGCATGGGTTCGAAGCGACGTCAGGATGGGTTCGAAAGAAGACCTGGTGATGGTTTCGAACCCTACATGATGGATACCAAAATTTGAAATTCTCCAAGCATAACTCCGACGAGCTTCATTCCTGCATATTTGGACTTGAATATTAAACTGCATACATGACTACCTTTTGAAGCTCGTCGATGGAACTATAACAACTTCTACCCGAACCAATTTCCATCACGGAAACGGACTGGTGATGACGGTCAGCGATGACGGTCATTATAGCTGGACTCCGTAACCTTGTCGTTTGCATATTTCTTTAACTCTACAACATTTATTCAAGTAATGCATGTCACTGCACAACACACACTCATACACGTTACACTGGGGGACGCATGGGTTTTTTGTCGTCTAACGATGGTTTCTCGTGAGTTAGCTAGTTATGGAACCGTCAAGTTCACAGCAGCAGGAGACTCAAATTGCAGTCTCTCCGAGGCTAGAGATTCCGGATATTGATCCTGAGATTATTGGTCTAGCTCCGGATGAACTTGCCGATGCGTCGTTCATTGCCAATCCATCAGATTCCGTTCCGTCCAATATCTCTGAAGACATGTTGGGGAGAATATGTTTGAGACACGGCCTGTCGCTGGATGAGGTGCTACTGCCGGGGCCGAATGATAGACCGCATAATCCACCGGAGAGATATACGGCATTTAACCGCCACGCGTGCGCGGCCGGGACACTTCCTCCATTCAACGAGTACATAAGGGAAGTATTGTCGTTCTTGAGGATTGCCCCATCTCAGTTGCACCCGAACGGATATGCGTCGATCAATAGCGTGTTCATCGCATTTATGGAATATCTCCATCGACCACCGCTCCCAATTGAGATCGGATACTTGTTCAATTTCAAAACTCGTGGTGATTATCCCTCCTTCACATTCCTGGAAGCGGTGAGAAACTGCCAAGTGGTTACCGGGTCTTGGACCAGGTTGAACTATTATAGGACAGAATGGTTTTATGTCAGATGTCCTCCTGGATTCGCCCGACGATGGCTATTCAGACGTGAGTATAGTTGAGTTCGTAAATAATTACTATGGTAATCGCAGCCGAAGTGGAATTTATGTTTTATCCTTTTTTGCAGCGGTGATTCAGCGACCTGAAGGCGAGCACTTTAGGTAGATGGTGCGAGTGCTTCGAGAAGTCCCGGATGGAGATAGGGATATCGATGTGTTATTGACGGATAGGAATCTCCAGGCCTGCGGCTTGATCGAACAAGGGCAGAGCATAAGCTTTGAAGTGGCACTACGGGTCGTCTCGAAGAAACGAGTCAAGCACAAGAAACCCAGAGTTACCACAGCTGAGGAAGCGGACTCTGAAAGAACCCACACCGATGATGAGCCGCTGACCGGGCCTACTGACGCAGCTCCGGATGTCGCGGAGCAGAGAAAAGGCAAGGCTGCCATGGTTAAGTCAAGTAAGAAGGGGAGATGGAAATCGGTCGTCACGCCCCTTCTGCTCCCGGAGTTAGAATCTCGGAGACGTCTCCTCCGAGAACTGAAAATCTTTTTGAAGGGCTTGCCGATCTTCCAATCCCGGACGATGTGTCTTTTCAACATGATGCCGGGTTGGAGGAATTCCATCGCACCTTAGAATTGAACGAGCCTCTTATTACTAGCGAGGTCGACACTTCCGGTTGGTCGGGGGGAATGCATATTCATACACATTTCACGACACTGCATAACCTTTGACTGAAAACTATCTGTTTTGAAAGGTGATTAATTCTATTTTATTTTGCTTCGCAGATATCATGTCTAAGCGAGGTTCGATGCTTGGGAGTCTTCGACACGCCCGTAAGCCTTCATATTGCGATTCGCGTAGACGTGAAGGGGATAGAGGTTATGATCAGGGGCGTCCTGGGTATTATGACCAGGGACGCTCTGGGTATTCTAGTCACGAGAGATATGATACGGACAGGGGCTATAAGCGTCGATCGCGGTCGCGTACTCGTTCTCCTTCCAAAGATCCCGTACAACCTCCTGCTCATGTTCCTCATCCTTCCGAGTCTTCTCGATATACGTCGGTTTCTCAAGCTTCCCGATCCGAGGCGATGACCCCGATAGTCGCAGAGCAGCCTCCTACAGAGATCTCGGGAGAAGGGGCAATTAGACTCGCGCAATTAAAGAGGGAGTTCCCGAATATTTGTTTCAATAACTACGTCTTTCCTCCGAACCTGAAAAGAATCCCGCCGGAGGCCGAGCGGTTAGCGCTCGACTATGTGCATGACTTCTACTCCCAATACAAGGCGTGGTATAGGGCGGCCGATAAGGCATCGGCGTTGGCCTTCGAACGAGCGGCCACCATTGAAAAGCTTCAAATCGAGCTGGCTCAAAGGGACCGCATCATACAAGTGCTGAATACTGAGGCTGAATCGTCTCGAAAGTCAGAGATGGAGGCTCTTACAAAGGTCGACGAAGCTCAAGCAGCCATGGATAGAATGAAAAAGGAGCACTATGTTACGGTGGAAGACATGGGCCACCGGAATACTGTCGTCACTGCTGAGCGGGATGCGGCGTTAAAAGAACTTAATGAGCTCAAGGCTAAATTTGCCGAGATTATTAAAGATAGAGATGACGCGCATAACACGGCGCAAGAGGCCTGCGAGCAAGCCGTAGTGCTTCGCACTGAGAGAGATGCGGCCGTGGCCAAAGTTCAGGCGGTCGAAGCAGAGGTGGAGGAGAAGGTTCAACATGCAGAGGCCAGGCTAGAGGCCGATATTGAAGATTTGCTCATAACTTACAACGCCAATGTGTTGAAGCACCGAAACTTGGCCTGGCTTCAAGATTATCCAGTTCACCTTCGTAGCGCCTGGGACCGATTGGTTGAGGAGGAAGAGGAAGCGCACCCAGGTGAAGCGGTCGATCGATTTGAACTGGAGAATCGGCTGCTCACAGACGATGAGAAGAAGGTTCTTCATGACGCTATCATCGCTCATGAGAAGGAAATGATCAGTGGTCGTTCCCTGGAAGTCAGAGAGGGGTCAGGCGTTGAGCACCATTCTGTTGTCACTGAAGTTAGCACACCATCTTCGTCGGTGCCTGTATCTGTGGTCAGTTTGCAACCTGTTCCTGCTTACGACCCGGAACAACCACGCTTATCTCCTATTCATGAGCGTACTTTCGAGGCCGTTCAGCCGTCTGCGAGCCAAACTGGGGAAGGTATTCCGAAGTTATCTCAAGCATTTTCTGAATAGAGTGTTTGTTTTGTAGCAGTTTTTTAATAACTTCTTATCTTTTGCCTAGTGACTGGAGTTGCGCCGACTGTTGTGGCTGAAGAATCAAGCAGAGGAGATAAGGCCATCGCTACCGAGACTACTGTTGTAACCGCGGTATCTGCTGAGGCGGTGCAGGGGGGATCCTTATCTGCTGACGAACAAATGGTGAGCGAACTGCTCGGTGAGCAGGGTGGTTCTTTCTCTGACTTGCCATTTATCATCGTTAGTAGCCTCCCACCGTCTTCAAGTTCTTCGATGCAGGCCGAAGATGCCCCCAGCCAAGCCCATGCGACTCGTGATGAAGAAATTTTGGCTGAGATTAACGCCAAAATAGAGGCCGCGGGGCATAGCGGTACCGTCGGTGGCAGCACGGCGGCGCAGGGTCCAGCACCTGCTACGGTAGCACCGTCGGGTGGCACGGTCTCAATTTCCGTTGCGGATCCAGTCCCCCCTACTCCTTCGGCGAGAAGCCCCCGCGTAGATTCAAGCTCCGAGGAGGATATTGACATCATGCCTCCAGTCGAAGAGCCACCGCCGGAGAGGAGACATTCAAAACGAAGAATCTCTATCCCTAGTGACACTGATGATGTACCACTAGTGAGAAGGAAAAAGAAGAAATAAATCAGCTTCTTAAGTAGATGTTTTGGTAGATAGGTACTTGTCTTCGTTTCTTGTCAGTAGGTCGTGTATAGATGCAGGTTCGGCCCCTGCTAGTAGGCATTCTTTTTTGGAAGAACTTATCTGCGTGTAAGTCCTTGTTTTAAGTTAGTTGAAATAAAATTTTATTTCTTTGTTTCAACTCTTGTTTCATTTGTGCTTAAGTACTTGCAGTGTCTTGTTTTCGGTCCGGTGTACTTGTGGTGTTTTTATCGTTTAAGTAGAGTTCGTCTCATTTTCCAAGTCTGAAGATCTTGGTCACACGTCGTGATTGATGAATGAGTTGAACTTCGGACGTTGCATCACTTCGGTTAGTGATTAATATTTAGCTTTCGTGCCCCCCAGTTTTGGGGAACAACACTTGTATTTATGATGGTTGATCGCACTTGTTGCAAGTCTTGAGCACACGTCCGCCTTCCGGGGACTTAGAATAATTTGAGATCGATAACCTGGTTTGCATTCCAGGAGTTCGAGTGTTATTGATACTTGTAACGTGGTTCGCGCTCCGGGAACTTGGGAATGACGTTCACATTCCAACTTGCATTCTACTAACTCGGAGTTAGTATTAACACTTTAGTTCGCACTACGGGAACTCTGACTTAGTGTTGGTGCTCCAATTCACACGCCGGGAACTTGGATAAAACATGTATGTTTGGGTTCGTACTTCAGGAACCCGGAATTGACATTTATACTCCAACTCGCACTTCGGGAATCTGGAGTTTGCACGGATGCTTCGGTTCGTGCTCCGGGAACCCGTAACTTATGTTCATACCCCAATTCATGTTTTGGGGATCATGGAGTTGGTGTTGATACTTCGGTTCGCACTCCGGGAACTTTGAATTGATGTTTATACTCCAATTCACACTCTAGGAATTTGGAGTCCGCATTGATGGGTTGGTTCGTGCAGTGGGAACGAAAATGTTTATACTCCAATTCACAATTTGGGAATTTGGGGTCCGCATTGATGGGTTGGTTCGCGCAGTGGGAACGAATTATTAAATGTTTATACTCCAATTCGCGCTGTGGGAATTTGGAGCCCGTTCGCGCTCTGGGAACGAATTGTTAAGTGTTTATGCTCCAATTCACGCTGTGGGAAGTTGGAGTCCGTTCGCACTCCGGGAGCGAATTATGGAATGTTTATACTCCAATTCACGCTGTGGGAAGTTGGAGTCCGTTCCCACTCTGTGAACGAATTATGGAATGTTTATACTCCAATCCACGCTTCGGGAATTTGGAGTCCGTTCGCACTCTGGGAACGAATTATTGAATGTTTATACTCCAATTCGCGCTCCGGGAATTTGGAGTCCGTTCGCACTCTGGGAACGAATTATTGAATGTTTATACTCCAATTCGCGCTCTGGGAATTTGGAGTCCGTTCGCACTCCGGGAACGAATTATGGAATGTTTATACTCCAATTCACGCTGTGGGAAGTTGGAGTCCGTTCGCACTCCGGGAACGAATTATGGAATGTTTATACTCCAATCCACGCTCCGGGAATTTGGAGTCCGTTCGCACTCTGAGAACGAATTATTGAATGTTTATACTCCAATTCGCGCTCCGAGAATTTGGAGTCCGTTCGCTCTTTGGGAACGAATTATTGAATGTTTGTACTCCAATTCGCGCTCCGGGAATTTGGAGTCCGTTCGCACTCTGGGAACGAATTATTGAATGTTTATACTCCAATTCGCGCTCTAGGAATTTGGAGTCCGTTCGCACTCCGGGAACGAATTATGGAATGGACTATCGTGTGTTGGTCCAGTTCAGCCTTCGATGTGTTGGCTTGCCCCCGAGCTGGGGTTTCACTTAGTGAGTGGCCGGTTGTAACGCAGTCACTCGCTATTTGAATAAATTCCATTGTTCGATAGAACTTAGCTCTTCGTGTGTCGTGATTGTTGAATGTTGTATTCGATGAATCACAGCTTTAGCTTGAAGAGATAGCATTTTATTTGCTGAAATGAGAAAATATGGCAAAGTCAGTGCCTTATTACAAATTCAAAATTCAGAACATAAAAGAAATTGTAAAGTATTCATGAATTGAAGGAGCCTGTCATGTGTGACAGTGACGAGGTTCTTCGTCGTTCCAGGCTTCTAAATGAGTAGGCCCGCCACTGATGGCATTTATCACCAATCTCCCACGGGGACAAGTCGAGTCCTCCTGCCTCGGTCGACTGGGTTCATTGATTGGATTGGATGGGCCCGCATCTCTGGGCTGCGGTGTCCGCACAAACTGTTCCAGTTTCCCTTCCCTGACCAGTTTTTCAACAAGATCCTGTAAGTGACGACACTCGTTCGTATCGTGCCCGTAGCCTTCATGGAACCTGCAAAATTTTCCCGTCTGGATTTGTCTCTCCGACGACGGTCTTGGAGCAGGTTTTTCATATTGAATCGCATTACGGGTCCGCAAATACAAGTCCTCCAATGAGATATTCAAAGGGGTATAACTGTCGAACTTCGGATTTTTGCGTTGCGGACCGCGATTTTGATCTTGTTTTTTAAGTAGATTCACGCTCTCTCTTCGCCGAGCTTGTTTATTTTTAATGTTCAACTGAACTTTTCCGGAGCTCTCACCGGATTGTTTTATTGCAACATTGCTTTGGGTTCCTCCCGCATTTGATCCTGCGTCAGTTTGCTTCCTAGACTGTTTCGCGTCTTCCCGTCTCAGGAATTGAGCTGCTTTGGCATGGAAACGGTCCAATGACGCAGGTGGTTTCCCAGCTAGCCAATTGCCAAATTCAGAATCGGGGTCGATCCCCTTAGTTAACGCCATAAGGATGGAGTTATCATTTGGATTACTAATCTCCGCACATGCAGTATGGAATCTTTCTAAGTAGTGTCTGAGTGTCTCTCCGGGAGCTTGTGTGACACTAGATAAAGTGTTGACATCTTTCGGCCTCGCGACGTGCATGCGGAATTGCTCAACGAATTTTGTGGCCAGTTGGTCGAATGAGGAGACGGATCGAGGAGGCAATCGGGTGAACCACATGGTGGCGATGCCCCCCAGGGATATGGGGAAACTACGACATTTCACAGCGTCGTCGGCTCTGGCAGCCGTCATCGACCATTCATATTTTAGAATATGTTGATTGGGATCGGAGTTTCCCTCATACATGGGCAGAGTGGGCATTCGGAATCGCCGTGGGGGTTCAGCATTAAGAATGTCGTCCGTAAAGGGAGTGTGACTTCGGGAAACTCCCCAATCGTCGTTTGTGAATCCCTGACTCTCACGAATCATCTGACGTATCATAGTTGAAAGATCCGGCATTTGCGCCGGAGTATGGTCACGTTCCATACTTCGGGTTTGAACCGGATATCGTTGACGGTTCACATCTTGCCTTCTCGGCTCATAGTCCTCTGGGACGTACGGTTCAGGAGTATGACCGCTTTGACGACGGTCCGGGTCCGACTGATCTCGAGCGTCGACCCCTGGTTCAGCCGCAACGCTAGCGGTGCGGTATTCAGCGGCGTGGTGAGGAATGGCACCCCCTCGGGAGGAGGGTCCGGTTTGGAAACTGGTTGACGGACCAACTCTTATTTGTCCAACGGTCAATATCGGTTGGTTTCCAGCGGGTGGCATACGACCCTCATCTAACCGGGGTCGTGGAGGTCGATTATGATAATCAGAAGATGAAGAACTTTCGCTGGAAGAACGAGAAGCACGATCTCTCATGGATCTCTTTCATTTCCGGCGATCCAGCTTGTTGATTAGCTCAGCGTTAGCGCGTAGCTATTCTTCTAGTTGTCGCCGACTCTGGGTCAGCTCTCGAAGTAACAACTGCAATTTTTGTCGGGTAACCGGACCCGACGGTTCTGAGTTCCCAGCGGCATCTTGATTAGATGGAGGTAGAGGGGCAGGATTCTGTCTATACTGTTCCTCTTGATTGACGGCGTTTGAGGTGGTTCTTGTGCTAACCATCTTTAGAGTTGAGTTCCTTTCCTAGACTTTATGCAAATCTAAATAGAAGGGAAGGAAGTTGGATTTAACGATCTGGATCTCTCTCTTAGATTTATTCAATCCGGTGTCGATGACAGATCCAACGAGCAGGAGAAAACCTGAGTTCAATTCTCAGTGAAAGCACCAAAGTGTTTGTGTCAAAATTGGGCACAACACTCTTCAGGAGTCGTTGAAGAGATAATAGTCAAGAATGCAAGTTCAAAACAGATATTATCTAACAAAAACTCCAATCAACAGTAACGTAAATGCGTAGACAAGCGATTTATAGTGGTTCGGCGTGTTGCCTACGTCCACTGTGAAGTTTTTTGATGTTTTATTGATTCTCTTTCAATGATTACAAGTTGTTACAGCGATCAACAGCAAGTTACAACTGGAAATTCGAAATCAACAATCAAGTTATGATATAGGATGATGGAGATCTTGATCCGGCAGAGTCTCGGCGTCTCAGAGTCAGAAGATCCCTTTTCTGTTGGCCCTGGGGCTCTATTTATAGGCGTAGGCTGCTGATATTTGGCTGAAAACTCGGGAGACCACGTCTGGCACGTGAGGGGGCCCACATGCATGGTCTCAGGAAGTTTGGGCCCACTTTGGCATCGGTTCGAACTCCATTCGAACCGATCAAGAATTCATCCAATCGAGGTGAAATTTGGCGTGGACATTCTTTAACATGTGCACAAGCTTCAGTGAAAATTTCATGGCATTTGGATCAATAGGTTAGGAGATATCTTGGATTCGAAATTGGGTTTTTGGCATAGCTGTCTGGTTCGAACCCATGTATTCGAAACGATGGTTTCGAATCCATCATGGCACGCGGCTTCGTGGTGACGTGGAGCGCAAACTTCGAATCGATCCGGACTTCACTCCGTGTTGACCGCTTCGACTCCATGTATCTCGGCGCATTCGAGCCGATGGAAGACACGTCATCGTGGCTGGTTGACCCAGTGGGTTCGAACGAAGTTACTCAGGATGGGTTCGAAGATGGTATCACAGATGGGTTCGAAGGAGGTATCACAGATGGGTTCGAAGAAGGCCTCTGTGATGGGTTCGAAGCATGGCTTCGGGAGGATGGATTCGAAGGTAGGAATGCTGGGTTCGAACATTGGTTGATTCGAAGCACTTTCTCTTGATGGGTACGAAGGAAGACCATGGGATGGTTTCGAACTAGATGGAGTCGAACCTGATGGGTTCGAAGGTGGCGTGACTGTGCTATGGATTCGAACACGGTGCATGCTCGGATGGATTCGAAGCATGGCTAAGCTTCTTGGGTTCGAGCTAGGGAAGGTTCCGGATGGATTCGAGGTGATGGATTCGAACCGAGCAAGGTTCATTTCTCTCAACTTGAATCCATCATAACTTGAGCATACGATCTTGAATTGACTTGAAATTTGAAATGCTGACTCATGTGGTCTTTCTTGCCGTGTCCTATCAATTGTAGCTCAATCTGGACTCGGATAAAATTCAGTGATATCCATGGCGAACGGAAGTATGATCAACCTCTGAGGCGAACTGTCCTTCGCTTTCGATCAATCTTTTGGTATCGCGGCTTTGCCAAAAAGCGGGATAACAACAGATGCAAATATAAAGTAAAAGCAGTAAAGGAAAGAACACACCGGATTTTATACTGGTTCGAAGTTACACAACATCCAGTCACGCATACAAGTACGGATTTCCTTTCAAAAAACAATCTTTATAATTACACCCTTGATTTCTAGGCAACGAGGAACACCCTCCAGAATCACAATCCTCTGGATAGAGATACTTGATTTCCCGGGCAACAAGTTCACCCAATTGATTTTCCAAGGCTACAATCAGACCTTATCCCATTGATTGATTTCCAAGGCCACAATCACACCTTTTCTCGCTAAGTTGACTACAAAAAGCCTATAACTCTGAATAGCATTGAGGATCTTTGTTGAGATAGTGATAGAGAATCAAACCAGAGATAATGTAGTTAGATTCAATGTTGATTTCGGCAGAATAACGGTAAGAATATGTATATATAAATATGGAAGAAGAAGAGGAGTGAAAACCTAGAAAAACTGAATTAAAATTCGCTGAAACTAGCCCCTAATTTTAGAAGAACAACAGCCATGTCCATTCATGAAGAGTCATGACGAATAGACACTTCTTTTGAAATTTAAATTTTGAACTCAATTGGCACCATGTCGACATGGGGTACTTGAGTATGTCGACATCCCAAGGGGATTTTTGGTGTTTTGATTTTCTTCGAAAATAACATTTATCTTATATTAAAATTATTTTAAACTTTATGAAAGTCTATATGAGTGGATCATGTAGCGTATGAATATGCAAGTATAAATGACTAATTATATAATTTATCTAATATAAACTTGATAGATGATAATAGCAAAGTAAACGGAAATAATCACACCAGGATTTTATACTAGTTCGGATCTCCCGTCCTATGTCCAGTCCCGAAGCTCCTCTTCGGAAAATTCAACTATCAAACACCCTCACTTCGCCCAAAGGAATAGGCTTAGTTACAAAAGCTTGTTTTTGTCAAGTGTGTGTTCTATAACACGAATATTGATTGTTGAGTACAAATGCTTCTAATCTATAAATAGATATTATTGATTGTAGAGTTTTGAGTATATGGAAGACTAATATACAGGTATTAGAATGCTAGAGATCAAGTATTAATTAGCGTACAAAAGTAAAGAGTATAAGTGAGTAAGGTAAGATCATCTCTTGAATTCCCGATTCTATTTATAGTGGTAGAGAGATCCTTTGTGTAGTTGCATCTGTTTGTAAGTGCTCTATGGTCACTTCCCATGGTGATGAAGAGTTGTAGCGAAGAGTAGCGAACGTGTCTTTTCAAATGTGACAGTTGTTCTTTGTATTTACACAGCTGAGTTCAAAATCGGACATTTGGAAAATATTACAGACGTCTGGTCTTCATATATTTTTTGTATCTAGTTACATTTCAACGTCTGATTTCATTAACCAGACGTCTGATTCTTTATGAGTTTCGACCAAAGGAATAAATCAGACGTCTGGCTAGTGCACCCAGACGTTTGGATTTGTGCATGTTGCTTTTTTGTGCCTGTATCATCCCTCTTCCAATTCTAACGACTTATAGTCTCTTGATACTTCTTTTGAGTCTTTTTCTTGTCGCTTTGGTGATGTTACTTTATCAACTACCTGTAAATTTTGATATATATGCATATTCGATTTCCATTGTATAATTGTTATCGTCGAAACCATAGAATTGATTTCTTAACAATCTCCCCCTTTTGATGATGACAACTATTCAATGTACTTATATATATATATATAATATATAAATCTCCCCCTGAATATGCGCTTATTTTTAATGTTTTATGATTCTACCTATATTTCTCGCCCTTTGGCATTATCAAAAAGAATTATATGATTGAAACCAATTGTCCAACAAAAAGAAGGTTTCATTAATAACTTGAAGTGGTTACAAACATAGATTTGTACAAACTTTATATTCAAGAATCTAAAGACTACGATTCCCAAAATCTATATTTCCTTTGGAGAAGATTTATTTTGATCATCTTCCTTTAGTTCTTCTTTTTCAGAAGCGCTAACCTTTGAAGGAGATGTCAAAGCCTCCTTTGGAGTTTCATCCTCAGATAGTTTGGAATGTTTTGCGGGAGGAGAACGTACTGGGTTTGCCCAATCTTCGGAAGGTGGTGTTGGATCGTGAATTTGTTGTAGAACCTCTTTAAGAACCGATAAGACAGTGGAAAGGGATTCTTCAACGGTGGCTAGGCATGTAGCAAAGGATGTTTCGAAGTTGTCAATTCGCTTAGCCAAAATTTTCTGATTTTGAGATAGAATTTGTTGGTTTCGAAGAGTGAGATCTTGAACACTTTCGTTCGGATTTGTATCCATTCGAGTCTCCATAATTTCATCATGTCCCGGTAATCAAATGGTGCGGGAGGAGGAGGAGTGACTTCTCAATGTTGTTCCTCTTTTTGGGATGGATCAATGCGTGGTTGAGGAGGAGGCTCAACTCTTCTAGATTGACGATTGTGCGTCCAATCTTTGAAGGACATGAATTCTGGAGGTATTTCAGGTAGGTGCATCAGAGAGAAAAATTTGGTGGAAGCATATTTAGGCGAGATTTCTTCGAATGTCGATAGGTATGATGGAATGTTATGTGCATGAAGAAGTCTCATAATATAAGTTGGGTAAATAATTAACGGCCTTGATCGAGTCCAAAAATGCTTTAGCTCGTCAAAGATGAATTGGCCCAATTTAATCGAAGGACATGAATTCTGATACCAATTGAAAGTCTCTATGAGTGGATTGTGTAGTGTACGAATATGAAAGTATAAATGACTAATTATATCATTTATCTAATATAAACTTGATTGAAGATAATAGCAAAGTAAATGGAAATAATCATACCAGGATTTTATACTGGTTCGGACGTCCCGCCCTACGTCCAGTCCTGGAGCTCCTCTTCGGAATTCAACTATCAAACACCCTCACTTCATCTGGAGGAATATGCTTGGTTATAAAAGCTTGTTTTTGTCAAATGTGTGTTCTATAACATGAATATTGACTATTGAGTACAAATGCTTCCAATCTATATATATATATATATATATATATATATATATATATATATATATGATTGATTGTAGAGTTTTGAGTATATGGAAGACTAATATAAATGTATTCGAATGTTAGAGATCAAGTATTAATCAGTGTATAAGAGTAAAGAGTATAAGTGAGTAAGGTAAGATCATCTCTTGAATTCCCGATTCTATTTATAACGGTAGAGAAATCCTTTGTGTAGTTACATCTCTTAGTAAGTGCTCTAAGGTCGCTTCCCATGGTGATGAAGAGTTGTAGCGAAGAGGACTGAACGGGTCTTTTCAAATGTGACAGTTGTTCTTTGAATTTACACAACCGAGTTCAACATCAGATGTCTGGAAAATATTTCAGCGTCTGGACTTCATATATTTTTTGTATCTGGTTACATTTCAGACGTCTGAGTTCATTAACCAGACGTCTGATTCTTTATGAGTTTCGAACCAGAGGAATCAATCAGAGGTCTGGCTAGTGCACCCAGACGTCTGGATTTGTGCATGTTGCTTTTTTCTGTGCCTGTGTCATCCCTCTTCCAATTCTATCGACTTATAGTCTCTTGATACTTCTTCTGAGTCTTGTTCTTGTCTCTTTGGTGATGTTACTTTATCAACTACCGTAAATATAGATATATATGCATATTCAATTTCCATTGTATAGTCGTTATCATCGAAACCATAGAATTGATTTTCTAACACTTTATAAATATACTTGACTATAATTAAAATACATAAGTAAATATAAAGAATAATATATATATATATATATATATAGAATTTTACTATAATTTTATATTTAAATCTAAATATATAAATATTAAAAAAATTGAATATACTTTTATTTTGAAAGATAGTTTAAAACCAAGGATAATTTGATTTTGAAATTCAAGATTATTTTGAGGCTAAAAGTATTTGAAATGAGGATAGATATTTTTGATGCTTTTTAAAAGGAAGGTTTTGAAATCATTTTGAAAACAGGATATAATTTTAAAAAATCATTTTGAATAAAAAGTTAGTGGATACAAAACAATGTTCCATTAGATTTTTCGTAGGTTCCATCCTACTTAGGGTTCCATCCCTTTAATAGACTCGAAGTGGATTACATTCCACGAATAAATTGGATTTTAAGATGCCGGTGCTTTTCTATGAGTTTTAACAGAATTTCTAATTAAAAAGCAAATTACTTGAAAACTTGAACTCTTGATAATCTTGATATTCTTGCTACTCATGAGTCTTCAATCTTGATATCTTGAATCTCTATACTGTACAGTCTTTATTCTTGGTACCTGCGTAGTTAAATCCTGCATATACATATATATCTAAACTTATATTGTTAGTATTTATATTTATAATCTATTCTAAGGTTGTTGTAATCAAAACCATCATCTCACGGACTAACACACACATGTTTGATGTTTATAATTCAGTTCATGCTCTGGGAACTAGAGTTGATTGATGGACAGTTGAATCATGTCTATCTTTTTGTATTATACTCCGATCTGCACTCTAGGC
The DNA here is from genome assembly GCA_030765085.1 of Allium cepa. Taxonomy (NCBI): domain Eukaryota; kingdom Viridiplantae; phylum Streptophyta; class Magnoliopsida; order Asparagales; family Amaryllidaceae; genus Allium; species Allium cepa. Next base: position 620,428,293 of record CM060938.1, on the reverse strand, counting down.
AGCAGAGCTTTATGATGGATGACCAGTCATACCCGTCATGTTTATACTTTGGTTCGCACAACGGGAACCAGAGTTGATCAATGGGCGATCGAACCACATCTATCCTTTTGGGTTTATACCTCGATACGCACTTTGGGAAGTAGAGTTTTATGATGTTGGGTAAATCACCGCCATTTGATGTTTATACTCCGGTCCGCGCTCTGGGAACCAGAGTTGATCGATGGACGGTCAAACCATGCCCATACTTTTTCTTTGTACTCCTCCCAGCAAGTCGAGAGAGAGAGTTTTTGGGTGGACAGTCAAGTCACATCCACCTCAAGCTATAGTTATGTCCATGTGTTGAGGGTAGTTGTAGGCTAGAAGGCAATCAGTCACGCCTACTTTAAGTCGAGCTTTTGAACGGTCTCCTATATCCAGGGCAGGGGTTAATGTATGGACGATCAAATCTCATCTACTTTAGTTGGACCTCGGTCGTGCTGAGCTTCGAGAGAGGCATAATTATTTTAGCGAACCTCAAGTATAAGCTGGGGGTGGAAGGTTGGGTTGCATCCATTCTAAGTCTTTCTTTGATCTGTAAGTCAAGTGTGGAGGCTAGTGAGTGGACGGTTAGTCATGTCCACTTTTTATTAGATTTTGACCTTATCGAGCTCTGAGTAAGGAAGAAATGTTATGTCAGAATTGAAGCACGGAGTACGATGTGGATGGTCGGGTCACACACTTTTTATTTTGAGTCCTTGCCCCAAGTTAGGGGCATTCGATAGATGATAAGCGGCTGAATCATGCTTGTCTTATGATGCTTCAAATGTCCGATCATGGTCCATAGAGTTTGGTTGGTGCCTAACTCTAGGTACTTTGTTACCTACATCGTATCCAAATAGTTTAATTCAAGTTGGTTGTAGTTAAGAAAATAATTGAAATGGAAATAAAATAATTCAAAGAAGATCTGAATAAATCTCATTGATAAGTGAAGCAGCGTCATGTGCTCTTGTTCCACTTTTCTCGTAGCTCCTTTCAACGGGATATCTACCATCAGCGGTGCAATTGATAATCAAAGTTCTTTATGGATAGGCAACAGATGTTCCCTACCCACCATTCTGTGGAACTTGCATATATTATTGAAATTTTCCTTTCCATATCAGATTTCTGATCACATTTTGAACGTGTCTTCAATCGCCGGTGTTATGACCATGTGTGTATCTTGAAATATACAACATTTCTCGGACATCTTCTAGGTTTCAGTGGACTCTCTCGAGGCTGGTTTCCAATATTTCTTCGAGTCATGGGTCTCCAAGTTTATGCTTTTGATTGAATCGTTCAAAGAATTATATTCGAATTTTGGGATTCTTGATCGTTTCCTAGAATCTGAGTCCTCGTCTAAGGCCTCAATGTTTCCCTTGCTCTTAGTTTCTTCAACCAACAGAAATGCAGCGTTCTTTCTTCTAGTATGTTCTGCCTCCTCCTTACTTAGGTGCTAGTTCACTTTGCAATAGAAATGATCTAAGGTTAATGGAGGCTCTCCAGCTTTCCAGTCGCCAAAAGACTGTCTTGGAGTCGATTCCTCTTATCAACGCCACCAGCATGATATTCCCGCTTGGATTGCTCACTTTAGTAATGATGACATTGAATCTCTGTTAAAAGTATTTGAGCAGATTGTCCGACACTTGGGATAAGTTGGATAACGACATCGCATCCTTAGGGCATTCGCATGCATTCTGAATCACTCTGTGAACTCCTTACCCAGTTGACTAAACAAGGAGATGAACCTAGGCGGTAATAGCACAAACCACACGATCGATCGCTACTTCCTCGAGGAATATAGGAAAGAATTAGCATTCAATTGCATTCATTGCTCTGGCTGAATTCATGCGCCATTTATGTTTCATGAAATGCTATTGTGGGTCTATATTTCTAGAATACACGGGCATTGGCATATTGAATCTTTTGGAATATTTTGCTAATTGAATGGCTTCACTAAATGGACTTCGAGTGGGGTAAATGCTCTAGTCATCGTTAGTTTGGTCCATTTTCAAGTTATTGCTGTTTGTAATGCTTGTAAATGTTGCATGCATGATTGTCCAACGTGTGACGGATTTGTGATAATTACTTGGAGTCCGACCCAAGAAAATTTGCTATTTTCTTGGAGTTAACATGTGTTCACTTAGAGTCGCTGAATTTGAAGTGCTTGGTTGGTGACGAACGGTGCTTGGAGGCATATTGGTGTTTTCTTGGATAAAATCTTGGTTTTACCAGAGTTTGACCTTAGGCCAGAACTTCCTAGGTTTTGCTTCGAGTCGAATGTATGATTACTTTGGGTTTGACTTCGATTATGGATAGTTATACATTGAGATGGCATAACAAATGGAGTAAGGCGGCCACCACACAAACCACCGTATCATAGTTGGCATGTCAGGCGTTCGGAAGCCGGTCAGTGGAGAACAGTCATAATCTACCCTAGGAGCCCGCTCCAGTAATCGATCCAAGTTCGTGTCATATCATTTTGGTTCTCCAGCCTTTGGGAGTATCGTCTGGGTAGTAGTTCCTTATTTTCGATTCAGCAGCAACCACTTGATCCCCTATACCCTGGTCAGTCACAGGATGTAAGGAAAGCAGATAAAATGCACCGTCTTTAAGTTGAGTTCCGAATCCAAAATGCAGGAGCACTGCGCTACGACATGGGTTCGGGTGCACGGCACCCAAAAAAATTAAAGCTATTTTTTATAAAATGGATCGTAAACAAAGGTTTGATTCTGGACAAATGCGACATAGGGGTCGGTATTTGGTAGACTGATCGGTCATCACATGCCCGATCCCTTAGCGATCGGTATTGAATGTTTTATGAGAATGATCGATCATACGGAGGATGGGAGGATTCGTAATGTAAAGGGATCGATGAAATAGGATCGACATACTTGTAGAGGGATTGGTATATATACTTTGTAGAGGGACAGTTATACATACCTTGGAGAAAGATCGATATATAGACCTTAGAGAGGGATCGGTATATATACCTTGTAAAGGGATCGATATATTTACTTTACAGAGGGATCAGTATACATATCTTAGAGACGGGTTGGTATATATACCTTGTAGAGGGATCAATATATATACCGATGGGATCAGCGTACATATATGTTGAAGGATTATTATAGCTGTTTCGGAGAGATCGCTATTCATGTGTTTAGAGGTGTCAGTATTAATATCTTTGGAGGGATCGGATTGAGCATGTACATGTAAATAGGGATTGGTAGTAGGTATGGAGGGGTCATCCATTTTGGCCTTGACAAAGGGATCGGCCATTTTGGCCTTGACAGAGGGATCGGCAATTTTGAGGGATCGGCCATTTTGGCCTTGACAGAGGGACTGGCCATTTTGGCCTTGACAGAGGGATCGGCTATTGTTAGGGATTGGTCATTTTAGCCTTGAGAGAGGGATCGGCCATTTTGGCCTTGACAGAGGGATCGACTATTTTTAAGGATTGGCCATTTTAGCCTTGAGAGTTAAGGATCGATCATTTTGGCTTTGAGAGAGGGATCGACCATTTTGGCCTTGACAGAGGGATCGCTATTTTGAGGTATCGGCTATTTCATCCTTGAGAGAGGGATCGGCGATTTTGGCCTTGATAGAGGGATCGACCATTTTGGCCTTGAGAGAAAGATCGGTCATTTTGGCCTTGACAGAGGGATCGGCCATTTTGAGAGATCGACCTTTTTGGCCTTGAGAGAAGGATCGGCCATTATGGCCTTGACAAAGGGATCGACCATTTTGGGTTTGACAGAGGGATCGATTATTTTGAGGGATCAACCATTTTGGCCTCAAGAGAGGGTTTGGCCATTTTGGCCTTGATAAAAGGATCGGATTTTTTTACTAACTTGAGTGCAAAGTTCAGCATATGAACCCATGAACTTGTAAACATGAGTGAACATGATCCCTTTCAAATGGATATGAACACATAAAAAACTCCAAACAAGAGCATTAGCATAATCAAATCCTCTAAAATCATGAGAAGTAGACTTAGTTCCTCTAACCATGGGTATCAGCTTCCTTTAGATTTCCTTCAAATCTGAGTAGAATAGGAAGTTTGTCGATAAATAACTGGATCTATCTCGTGAATATGGGAATGCATAAGTGGACGATGAGATTCAATCAAGCTGAAACTTCATTTCTTAGTGAAAGCACCAAAATGTTGATGCCAAAAACGGGCATCAACACCCAATAGAATTCAGTAGAGCTTAAGTGAAGAATGAAATTAAAACATAACAAAAATCATAAAGGAACATACATATTTTTATTGTGTTTTGACAATCTTTGCCTACATCCACTTCATATTTTTATTGATCTTCTACTTGATTATGATTACAAGACTGTTTGTTTCAACTGGGATCCACTGGTACAAAAGTGAAGAATAAAAATGGAAGAGCCTCGGTAGAGAAGAAGGATCCCTTTTTGACGTCATGCCTGTTATATTTACAGGGGTAAGATGCATACGGATAGAACAGAAATTTTGGAAGAAGGTTTGGGAGACCAAAACGAGGCTACCTAAAAATATGCATGTCCATCGAGGCCTATAATAGGGACCGGTACCAATCCCTATTAGTGCATCCAAATGGGCTGCGATCCCCACGAGGGAAACCCTATGATGTTAGCTACTTGCTCCCCAAATTTCGTGTAATTCCGATGTATGATTAGTGAGATATCACATTTTCTACGAAGTAGTGTTGCCAGAATTCTAATTTCTGTCGATCCCTTCAAAGGAAGTTATGCCAATCTGTCCAACTTCCTCCAATTGGAATGAGATCCTCAGGGGGTTTTCCACTTGTTGTACTAAGCTTGTACTCCAAGTTTCATGTTGATAGCATGTCTAGATTTTTAGTTACTGACCAATCACCGTTGCAAAATTGAGTTGTGAAATCGATATAATATGATCCATAGTATTGAATATGGACCATACCCGGTCCATCTTCGAAGAGTAGTGAGCTTTCACGCTTCTGCTTTATATTATCGTCTATGTTTGATTTTTAGACCCCATAATCATCACTCTGGGCTACTGGCCTTGATGTCAATCGATTTTAGCTTGTCTAGTCAGTTTGAATATAGCCAGTTCAAAATGTCGGATAACAGTTATCGTATGGTAAAAAATCGTTCGTGTTTTTGTGCGACGTGGTCTTACGAGATACCTATAAAGTAATAATTAAGTCATTTTAAGTATTCTTGCACCAGACCTATGTCTGATCCGAAGTTTCATTTCCTTTCCCTAAAATTCTTGGTTGCTCATATTTGTAAGAGCAGCTAAGTAGTTCACATTTTCCACGGATGCATTTTTAAGGACCTGGGAGTTGGGGGCTTCATCGATAAATAGTTATTTATCTTGTTTTTATTGTGTCGTATGTATCTTGTATCAATAAAGCTGGGACAGACGGTTATAAATGTTCCGTGGTAGAAATTTTAGTATTGTGACTCTGGTGTATCATTTTGGAGATGACTATGAAAATATTTATGTTAATTAATATATATTGTTCTGTTGCTTTGTGAAATTCTTTTTTGTTTAGTTTCTTCTTGCCTTCTTTCTTCTTTTCTTTCCTCGATGGTCCATCTTTCTAGTACTTGGTTGCTCGGCATGTAAATATCATAGAAGTATTAGCATCGACTTGTGAGGGTCAAAAAGGCGGGACGTTACATACGTACACACATACGTACACACACACACACACACACATATATATCTTTGTATGTGTATGTATCTTGTTTTTGATAATCGTGACTAACCGATAAAATCAGTTCTGGATTTTATATTTTTGTATATATGTATAGTCTAAATCAATTCTATAGTATAACATTAATAATTTATAATGCATATAAGGTTCGGATTTTTTATAAATATATTATAATGTTATTCATAACTATAGAAAAATAAATTTTATATAATAATTAACAAAAAACTATATTTTCAAATTATATATATATTATAAACCATAAATTTGAAAGTAATGATAATAATGAAAACAATAAAATTAAAATTCTAGTAAATTACATTTGTTCATTGAATTTTTGACCACTAATAATGACAAACTCGTACATCACCTCGACAAGGGGTGTTACGGTTACGGTAACCATCGTTATTACCATCAACTATAACTATAACCATTATTGATGGTTATAAATTCGTATAATTATTACCGCAACCGTCTATGATGGTTAACCATCATATTTTCAATTTTAAAGCATTTCGTACATATTTTTCAATTATATGCATTATTGATGATCAATTCATATAGATGTTACTATTTTTTGTGAAGTTTTTTATAAATGCACATTTTATTAATTTCTGAAGGCACACACTATTAATCTATAAGCTATTCCTTTAACTTAAATTACTAACTTTTTTACATTTTTTTTAATATTATACACAACAATCATGTATGGTTGGTATGGTTAACCATGGTTATTTAATTCTTCAACCATTACTGTAACCATTACCGTTATATATAGTGACCACGTAAATGGTTGGTATAGTTAAGTGGTTTATGGTTCAACCATAATGGCCCTAATTCAACTATCAATCGACGGCCTCCAGCCCTCCCTTCACTATCACCTACTCCTCCCCCATCCACTACCTATTCTTCCACTGTTACCCAGCATGTTACCATTTATGTAATTCTTTAACCGAAATAATGTCATATTCAACTCTAAACTTTAGATCTACCCCGTCGCACCTCCTCACCACCGATGACTTACCAACTTTTTCCTTCCCTCCATGCAAATCATACGTGGAAGCCATCAAATCTATAGCTCTCCTTCCATAATCCAATCTCCCCGTCTCGACGCTTCGCTCTCCCTTTAAATTCGTCCCTTGGATTCAACGAAACTTCCATGGTTTAAATCACTATGCCTTCATTACAAGGATAAGAACTACCATGCTAATGAATGTTGGGACCCAATTCGGGGCTTCTTCTATGATAAGTTTAGGCATGTGAGCAAGATGCCCCAAGATGCACAAAAGAGGCAAAAAGAAGGCTCACATCTTCCCGGTTGCATTATCACTAATGGCAGGTAATTAAAGGTGGAATGGTATGTGCAAGGCATAACGTATGCCTACATAGATCAGTGCTATTCGAGATCGGATATAACTTTTCCTGACCACAAAATCAGATTCAATTTTAATATTCACTACTTAATTTCCGCCAACAAGTCTGGAAAACCAGTGGAGGAGTTGCTGGCCTTGAATTGTTAAATCAATCAAAGAAACTGTTAAAGCATTTAACGTCATGGTTGATTATTACAAACAAGCACCGAGGTATCACTAGCAATGATATTTCATGGATGCAGATGTCAATTTTGACATCAGTCCAATGGTCATTATATCCAAGGATCTACTCAACTTTAAGGCGAGGAGCGTGGACCCCATGTCACTAGACCTTAACACGCGGGACCTGTGAGAAATGCGGAATACGGATCTTAAGGCTAGGATTAACACTAGAGGGGGTGAATATTGTTTTAAGGAATTACTAAATGTTTTTGAGTTTATGTTAAATTGAACACAAATGTATGCAATATTCAGACATAAATATGATCATAGAATCAAACACCGATGCAAATATAAAGTAAAAGCAATAAAGGAAAGAACGCACCAGATTTGATACTGGTTCGGAGTTACCCTACATCCAGTCCCGCACACAAGTGCGGATTTCCTTTCAAAAGCAATTTTACAATTACACCCTCGATTTCAAGTCCACGAGGCACACCACTCCAGATTCACAATCCTCTGGGTAAAGATACTTGATTTCACGGGCAACAAGTTCACCCAATTGATTTCCAAGGCTATAATCACACCCTTTTCTCACTTGATTGATTTCACAGGCTACAATCACACCTTTTCTCGCTTAGTTTATTACAAAGAAGCTTATAACTCTGATATCACTGAGATCTTGTTGAGTTAGTGATAGAGAATCAAATCAGAGATGATCTAGTTAGATTCAATGTTTATTTCGGCAGAGTAATGGTAAAAATATGTATAAAGAAATGTGAAAGAAGAAGAGAAGTAAAATCTGAGAAAATATGAATATAAATTCGTTCAAAACTACCCCTATTTATAGTAGAACAACAGTCGTGTCCATTCGTGAAAGGATATGACGAATAGACTCTTCCTTTGAAATTCAAATTTTTTAAATACACTGCTACCATGTCGACATGAGGTACTTGAGGATGTCAATGTGCCTAAGGAAATTTTGGTAATTTGTTTTTCTTTGAAAATAAATTTTATCTTGTATTAAAACCATTTTAAACTTTATAAATATGCTTAACTATAGCTAAAATACATATGTAAATATAGAGAATAATATTTTGGTGTGATGTCCAGGAAATTTGGGCAATATTTATTTAATAATTTCCATTAATAATTATTTTAAAATGTGAAATGTTGATTTAATAATCTAATTCAAACAGAAATTACCTTTTGAAGATTAATAATTATTTAGTTTGTCAAATGATATTCTTTTCAAAATTTATAATAATGATAATTTAATTTGGGATTTTATTCTTTTCAAAAGTTAATAATATTTAAATGATAAAATTATCTTTCTAAGCTTATTTAAAGGATATTTTATTTATAATGAATATATGTGTATACATTGTAAATAGCGAATGTGATTTTAATTTAAGTTTAAATTCAATAAAATATTTTCAAAATTATAATATATATATAGATAGATGTATAACTTATAAATTGGTTAATTTGATTTAAATTAGTATTGAAAACTTTTCATAAGTTTGTTTTAAAAATCTATCTTACATTTAAAAGGAAAATATAAGTAAATATTTATTTTGTTTATAAATATAATAGTATAAAATTGTATTTTATAATGAAAGTTTATTTTGTTTTAAAAATTGTTTTCTTTTGAAAATAGAACTTAGTTCATATATATTAAAGTATGATATTTTGGTTTGAAAACTTTGGAATAAAATTGAATTCAACATTCTTTTTCTTTTTAAATTATCTCTTTTGAAAATTTAGTTTTAAAAATATTATTTTGAAAATATTCGAATAAACATTGAGATAGGTTATTTTATAAAGAAGGTTTATATGTAATCATTTAAGGCTAAAGGAAATTAAACATTTAAAACATGTTAAATTAAATTAGAAATGGTTTTAGAAGAATTTAAATACATTCATAAACTAAGAAATTTCTTTTTATATTAAGTTGAATATGTGTTAAGCTTTTAAACTAATAAGAGGACACTTGTAATTACTCTACATTATTATGTAACAAGTGCATGCTAATTTATTTTTGAAATTTATTATTTTAGATAAGAAATTTTAACAATGCATTATTGTTCAAAACATTTTTCTTCAAAAGAAAAACTGATAACCAGATTATAAGTAGGAATGCTAAACAAAATTTCATTTCAAAATCTGCCAAAAAATACAATATAAATTTACAAAACCCAATTCCTGTTAAAATCTGCAAATCTGAAATCAAGTTACAACATCAAATTGGAGTTCAACTTCAACTCTATGCAACAAGAATTGGAGTTCTGCTGCATTTTAATAATCTACAACAACAAGTAAAAGCAACATCAACAACAAAATCTACTTCAACAACTTGTGTAGAAAAGCAGATTCAACTTTCAAATGCAGCTTCAAATCAGGTTCCTGGAAATGTGAAATTTGCATTCTGTTGTCTTCTACTTCTTCACAAAAATGTGAGTGACTTCTATTTTTAAAAACAATTCTCACCTTCTAAGAAGAAAAGCTAAAACAAACTTATAGAACTCAAGTACAAACAAATTGTCATTTAAAAAAATATAAAATTGCTATGGATAAAACTGTAGTGGTTCATTTGGTTTGAGGTAAATAGTTTCACAATTTTTAAAAAGGAGCTTTAAGTTATCAGTTGCATTGTGAATATATAGGAATAAGTATGTTGTGATGATTGCATATTGATGAATGTTCTGTGTGTACATATATAAATATGTATATATGTTGTTGTTGCCTGGTATCTGCATAACTATTTTTGTTTTCAAACTAAGATTTTCTTTAATAGAAATTCTTTATCACTTGAATTGATCTCAGTTAGAAATTAATGTGTAAACAAAAGATGTTTGTTTAGTAAGAAATTATGTTCATAAATCAAAATTAAGTTATATTAAAAAGTCTGTTGCCTCTGAAACAAATACAACAGTCAATATTTTAAATTAGCAAGAATGACAAACTTCTTAAATCATTAAAATAGGTTTATCACCTGAATGCATGTTTGAAATCATGAATTTTAAAACATAACTCACATTTTTAAATAAACTTTGTGTGGGCATTTATGTTTTGAGCAAATTTGAGTTTTTGGGTTTATCTAATTTCCTAGTGATTGTGGGAGGTTGTAATTCTTCCTAGAGGTGGAGGGTAGATGGATGAGTGAAGGAAAATTGGGAGGTAGATGGCCGGGGGTGGTGGCGACGGCAATAGCTTTTTTCAGGTTCTAACCCTTGTTTTTAAGGGGACGAAGTATGGTTGCTTCTCTGTCTCTCTGTTGCATCGAGTGATGTAGGACTTAGGGGATGGGGAGAGGAGTCGTGGAAGAAGAATTGGCCGGAGTCGCAGTGATGATGATGGTCGGAGGTGAGTTTATGTGATGTTGACAGGTATGGGCTTTAGAATGCATAGGTGTTTCCAGTTTTGGTTTGGCTATCTCAAATTTGTTTTTCGAGCTGCAGTGGATTTTTGAAGGTCGTGATCATGTCAGAGGATGATCGGCGACATGGTGAGGTTGCCTAGGGTGGCTGGAGATGGTCTGAGCACCGGTGCATATGCACCATGCACATTTTGCCTAATGAACTTCTTTGGGGTTGTGCAGGGTTTTTGACTCGAAGATGGTCTCGGGTATTAGTGTTTTTGTCTCGAAGTATATAGGATCTGAACTCAGAGCATTTGGGAGAGGTCTCGGGTTGGTGTTAGCTTCAGGTTTTTATAACCTGTCTGTATGCAAGGTTTTTTTTAAAATTTGAATGTAATTTAAAATTTAAAGCAGGGATTTAAACAGGGGTTTAAATTCAAGTTTAAGTATGATGAATTTTTGAATCCAAAGTTTTAAAAATGAAAATTTTTAAATTTAAGCAATATTTGAATCAAGTTTAAAAATCAAGTTTAAATATGGTTTTCAAGTTTACTTTGAATCCATAATTTTTAATTTAGACCAGTTGCGTAAAATTTAAAATATGGAACAAATTTAAAATGTTTTAAAGTAGACTTTAAAAAAAATAAGTTGTTTTAAATAAGTTTTAAACTTGATAAAATTCTTTTCTTTAGTATTTGAATAAAAATTATGATGTGTGTGAACTTTAATTTGAGAAGTTAAATAATCAATTTATTTTGATTTCGTAAATAAAATTTGTTAAGTAATTTAGTTTTGAATTTTCTTATATAAGTATCTTATATAAGTAATGATTTTTTTTCACTTTTATTTTAAGGAATAAATTTATTTAAAATTTTGATAAATGTTAATTAGTTAAACATTTTAAATCTTAAATTTTAAAATGAAATTTGAATTTAATTTTAGAAATGTAATGTTTTAAATTCACTAGAATGTTAATGAAGTCACTAAATAAGTAAATGAATTATCTTAGAAATAATTACGATAATAAAAGGATTTAATTAAGGAATAACTTATTTATTTGATTTTAAAGTAATGTTTTGGATTAATTTTTAATTAGAGATGATTAATAATAATTAATCTAAGTTAATTTTTCTTATGTAAGTAATTAAAGAAATGTTGTTAATTAATAAAGATAATTATCTCAGGATAATTAGGTAATTAATTAATGTGATTAATTAGATAATTAATTATATTAATCAATTGAAGAATTGTAATTTGTTAAGTATAATTACTTAATAAAAGTAATTAAGGGATTAATTACTTATTGTAATTAATTTTGATAATGTGATTTGTTTAAGTTAATTAATTTAGTTTAATTAATTTAAGAAATCATTTGATGGTTTAATAAGAGGAATTACTAAATGTAATTAATGGAGCATTTTTACTTGAGGAAGTAATAAATGATAATTAGTGGAATGTAATTAGTGAAGATGATTTTTAATGAAGTAATTTTGGGTAATTATTTTTGTAATTAATCAAGGGATTAGATAATTAATTATGGATAATTAATTTGTTATGAGTAATTAAGGGTAGTTAATTACTAGAATGAATATTAATCAAGGGTGATTAATAATTGTAATTTAAATTTTAGATTAATTACTAAAAGTAATTAATTTTAAATTAAGTAATTAATTTAAATATAAATTAGAGATCATTAATTAATATAATTAATGATGTAATTAAGAATTGTTTCATTAAGTAATAATTATTAATTAAGGATAAATGTAATTAATTATAATTAATTAATAAATGAAGTAATTAAATGTTAATATACTTTTGATTAAGGTTAATTAATTTTGTGAAATTAATTAAAGACTAATTACTTATTGTAATTAGAGTGTGATTAATCAAATGTGTTTAATCAAGTTGAATAATAGAGAATGATTAATTAACTAGGTTAATTAATTAATGGATATAAACAGGATTTATAGATGTGTAATTAATTTAATTTATTTTAAATTAATTAGATATAGAAATAATTAATTTAATTCATTTTAAATTAATTATAGATGATGGTTAATAATCTTTGCTTATGGATGATATTTATATTTCTTTGAATGGTTGCGATCTCGGTAATGAGATGAGTAGTATCTATATGATATGAATGCTTAGTTAAAGTAAGATAATATGGATTATTTGTTTGTGATGGTTATCTGGTTGTGATGATTATCTGTTTGCGATTATGATAGAGATTATCTGTTTATGATGAGAATGTGATTGTCTATTGTGATATGTAGTTTATCTATCTGTATGTAAATAGATAATGATGAATTGAATTGATTATTCAAAACTAAATTCACTTGGACATTAAGATGGCGTTTGGAATTCGATGAGACCAGGATCGGATTTCCAAATTTGGAATTACGAAAACCACATCGATCCAAATTAAACGTTAGGTCGTAAATCTCAAGTGAAGAGTGAAGACTCGAGGTGTAAGGACTATTCGTCAGTATAACTCTAAGGGTGATTCCGTGATGAGTTTGACGGAGATAGTACTTTCAGATTCGAGATGGTGATTCAGAGTGCAAGGGTTGAGGGTGATTCCAAAATGAGTGTAACGAGATAATGCCTTCGGTTTCGTTCGGACCCGGAACGAACTTGTATGGATTGAATGCTTTTAGAACATCGTCAGGTGGACGATGAGCATTCTAAGATTGATATGTCCTAAAAAGGTAACCGTAGCCTCAAGCCTCATCAACCGGGAATGGCTAAAACAGGGGAGGTGCAGCAAGGCTAAGTGGGTCATGCCCAAGAAGGACGAGATTTACCCCTGTCTAGAGGTCCCTTTATATTTCGGTTGTGTGGCAGTTGGCGACGGCCAATCTGCGAGGTGGTATTGTTCGGGACTGTCCAGTAAGGGATGGTTCTGGCTTTGTGTTGCAGGGGAGCAGGCGTACTCCTCGGTACGGTAATCTAGGCCACGTACTGTAACGGGCGGTACCCCAGTAGCCCTGCCTTGATGGAATCCAAAATCCAATATGTGCCTGTACGGTTTTGATTGTGCCCAACTATGTTGGAACGTGAGATGTAAGCATTCCAGCTATTTCTGTATTTTATTTTGAAAACCCTAGACACGATTATAATATCACTGGATTTCCTATCAAATGTTTTCGTTAGCGTAAGGTAAAAACTTTTCCATGTTTATGTGTGGAAAGTCTTACGTGATACCCTTTCTTTTCAAAGATTTTCAAAGTTAAGCAACTTTAAACCGTTTACTCACACCAGACCCATGTCTGAGCCGAGTGTTTATTTTCTGTTTTATTAAACTCTTGGGTACTCATATTAGTAGTCAAGTTTTTCAGGATTGCTTTGACGAACTCTGGAGGAGATATAGAGCAGGAGGCTTCAGCGTGTAGATATATATAGTGGTTCCGCTGTGTTTGAATTGTATCTGTTTTCTCTGATGTACTTGAATTGTAATTGCTAGACAGATGTTTATAACTATCTAGTTTGTGTTGTATTAGCTATATGACTCTGACGTATATGATACTATGTAATGTTTTATGTGATATAATATAATTTATTCCTTCCGCTGTGAGATTCTGATGTTGTCTGTTTCTTTCTTTTCTGTTTTCTATGCCTCTCTTTCTTCTTAATGGTGCGTCTTTCTATGGAATGAAACGCGGGTCGTTACATAGTGGTATCAGAGCACTAGGTTGAGCGAATACCTAGACTCTAGAGTGGTGTCTATCTTGAGAGAGCGTATTTGTAATTTTGAATATATATATATATATATATATATATATATATATATATTTCTACCTATCTGTTGGGTTACCCGTTTAGGTTTTCCAATATAAGTTCTAAAGGTGGATAGGGTAGTGGTGTGTGTAACACAACTACCAATGGTTGGAGTCCGAGTGTTTGAGGTTGGAAGTGATCTGCTAGAGCAGTTTTGGGCATCTTGTGTAGTTTTACAGTTTGGTGTGAAGGATTACACCGATCTCTGAAGGAAATCTTTCCAAAATTCAGAGTTTATCTTTGGATTTGTAAGCTTGATTGCACTCGTGCGAGTGGTTTCTCTTGAGTTTGTATCAGTAGAAGGTGTTGAAGCAGTGATGGTATCTTGGCAAACCTTAGGAAGGAGTTCTGTGTGTATTTGAGTTTGAAACTCAGTTTGGCAGAGTGTTTTGTGCTTGGTTTGAGGACGAGTTTCCTGAGAGATATCTGTCTATATGGAAGGCTCTATTGTGGAGGCGACTGCTGTAGCTTTGTGATTCGATGAGCTTTTGATAAGAATGTCTTTGGAAGCAGTAGTAAGGACTGTTTCTTCGTTGGTTCAGAAATCTCTGTGATTCTTTTGTCAGTAGGCCGGGCAGAGGGTGAAGCTTGTCCATTTCTTTTGGAAGCTCAGCTGGGTGTGTAGTTTGTGGTTGAAGGTGGACCACTAGTTTCTTCTTTTCATTAGAAGGCTTAAGCTGTTCTGAATGTTGAAGCGAGAATGGTTTCTTGGAATCTGAACTGAGTGGAATCGCAAAAGTGACTTGCGATGGTTCGGAAATTTTCTGAGTAACCTTTGTTTGGATTGAAGCATCTCTAGGTGATGTTTGAGTTATCAAAATGGTTTGGTATTTTCTGGATATCTTCGAAGGAGTTAAGGTTTGCATTCGTATCAAGAGATTGAGTTCTGTTTCGACTTGGTTCTTGGAGCTTTACCGGTGGTTCAGCTTAGTCGGAGGTTCTTTGAGAGAGAGAGATCTTTTTAAGCTGGCAAGATTGATCGGATCTAGTTTTTGGTTGAATTTTTGCTGTAATGTTTGTGACCGAATCGGATAGGTCATTGAGATTTTACGGAATTTGATGAACAATGTTTTCGGGATAAGTTGATCGAGTTTGTGCTTGTGTTCATCAACAGCATTCTCAAAATCAGAGTTGTGCAGTGGAAGCATATTGGTAGCTATTCCAGAATAGAAGCAACACCCGATTCTTTGAGAATTTGAGCTTTGTCTTGGATCTGAGGATTTCTACAGGAAATTCATTTTGGATCTGTAGGCTTGGTTGTCTTGTGCATCTGTTCTGTTTCCGAATAGGAGTTGTATGTCTGAAGTCTTCTGATGTCTGTGTAGTAGAGTGTGTGTACTGGATTTTGATGGATTCTGATAGATTTGTGGATAAAAGTATTGGATCTTTCTGTTTTCTCTTCAGGGTTAAGTGTTGGATCTACAGGATTGAATTTCCAGTTCGGATGGTTGGAATTTGTTTTGTTTTTCACGTATCTCTGAGGGAATACGTGTATGGTTTATCACTGGTTTTAGAATAAGTAGTTCTGAGAGATTTGGAAGTTGATCAGGACTTGTCTGTGGTCCAGTTTCCTCTTTATATTTGTAGATCTAGATATATAGGAGCTCTAGATCTGAGTGGTGTAGCTAGTTAGATTCTTAGGACGAGTGTCCCAGTATTTATACCTGGGAAACTCTAGGGAATCTTATCTAGAATTTTGTATGGATAGTTAAAATTGATTGTTTGAATTGGTTGCTATGGTTGCTAATATTTGGTTGATAGCATATGCTTGCTATTTTAAAATTTAAAATCTGTATGGGATTATTAAATAACCTTTTCTTTTAAATTTCCGAAATGAAATTTTTTTAAGAGGGGAGGAATGTGATGTCCCACAAAATTGGGCAATATTTATTTCCATTAATAATTATTTTAAAATGTGAAATGTTGATTTTATAATCTAATTCAAACAGAAATTATCTTTTGAAGATTAATAATTATTTAGTTTGTCAAATGATATTCTTTCCAAAATTTATAATAATGATAATTTAATTTGGGATTTTATTCTTTTCAAAAGTAAAAAATATTTAAATGATAAAATTATCTTTCTAAGCTTATTTAAAGGATATTTTATTTATAATGAATATATGTGTATACATTGCAAATAGAGAATGTGATTTTAATTTAAGTTTAAATTCAATAAAATATTTTCAAAATTATAATATATATATATATAGATGTATAACTTATAAATTGGTTAATTTGATTTAAATTAGTATTGAAAACTTTTCATAAGTTTGTTTTAAAAATCTATCTTATATTTAAAAGGGAAATATAAGTAAATATTTATTTTGTTTATAAATATAATAGTCTAAAATTGTATTTTATAATGAAAGTTTATTTTGTTTTAAAAATTGTTTCCTTTTGAAAATAGACTTAGTTCATATATATTAAAGTATGATATTTTGGTTTGAAAACTTTGGAATAAAATTGAATTCCACATTCTTTTTCTTTTTAAATTATCTCTTTTGAAAATTTAGTTTTAAAAATATTATTTTTAAAATATTCGAATAGACATTGAGATAGGTAATTTTATAAAGAAGGTTTATATGTAATCATTTAAGGCTAAAGGAAATTAAACATTTAAAACATGTTAAATTAAATTAGAAATGGTTTTAGAGGAATTTAAATACATTCATAAACTAAGAAATTTCTTTTTATATTAAGTTGAACATGTGTTATGCTTTTAAACTAATAAGAGGACACTTGTAGTTACTCTACATTATTATGTAACAAGTGGCATGCTAATTTATTTTTGAAATTTATTATTTTAGATAAGAAAATTTAACAATGCATTATTGTTCAAAAAAAAATTCTCCAAAAGAAAAATTGATAATCAGATTATAAGTAGAAATGCAAAACAAAATTTCAGTCAAAAATCTGCAAAACAAATACAATATAAATCTGCAAAACCCAATTCCTGTTAAAATCTGCAAAATCTGAAATCAAGTTACAACATCAAATTGGAGTTCAACTTCAACTCTATGCAACAAGAATTGGAGTTCTGCTGCAGTTTTAATAATCTACAACAACAAGTAAAAGCAACATCAATAAGAAAATCAACTTCAACAACATGTGTAGAGCAGCAGATTCAACTTCCAAATGCAGCTTCAAATCAGGTTCCAGGAAATGTAAAATTTGCATCTCTGTTGTCTTCTGCTTCTTCACAAAAATGTGAAACTTCTATTTTTAAAAACAGTTCTTACCTTTTAAAAAGAAAAGCTAAAACAAACTTACAGAACTCTAGTACAAACAAACTTTCATTTAAAAAAATATAAAACTGCTATGGATAAAACTGCAGTGATTCATTTTGTTTGAGGTAAATAGTTTCACAATTTTTAAAAAGGAGCTTTAAGTTATCAGTTGCATGTGAATATATAGGAATAAATATGTTGTGATGATTGCATATTGATGAATGTTCTATGTGTACATATATAAATATGTATACATGTTGTTGTTGCCTGGTATCTGCATACCTATTTTTGTTTTCAAACTAAGATTTTCTTTAATAGAAATTCTTTATCACTTGAATTGATCTCAGTTAGAAATTAATGTGTAAACAAAAGATGTTTGTTTAGTAAGAAATTATGTTCATAAATCAAAATTAAGTTATATTAAAAAGTCTGTTGCCTCTGAAACAAATACAACAGTCAATATTTTAAATTAGCAAGAATGGCAAATTTCTTAAATCATTAAAACAGGTTTATAACCTGAATGCAAGTTTGAAATCATGAATTTTAAAACCTAAATAACATTTTTAAATAAACTATTGTGTGGGCATTTATGTTTTGAGCAAAATTGGGTTTTTGGGTTTATCTAATTTCCTAGTGATTGTGGGAGGTTGTAATTCTTCCTAGAGGTGGAGGGTAGATGGATGAGTGAAGGAAAATTGGGAGGTAGATGGCCAGGGGGTGGTGGTGATGGCAATAGCTGTTTTCAGGTTCTAACCCTAGTTTTTAAGGGGATCGAAGTTTGGTTGCTTCTCTGTCTCTCTGTTGCATCGAGTGATGCAGGACTTAGGGGGTAGGAAGAGGAGTCGTGGAAGAAGAATTGGTTGGAGTCGCGGTGATGATGATGGTCGGAGGTGAGTTTATGTGATGTTGCCAGGTATGGGCTTTAGAATGCAGAGGTGTTTCCAGTTTTGGCTTGGCTATCTCAAATTTGTTTTTCGAGCTGCAGTGGATTTTTGAAGGTCGTGATCATGTCAGAGGATGATCGGCGACGTGGTGAGGTTGCCTAGGGTAGCTGGAGATGGTCTGAGCACCGGTGCATATGCACCGTGCACATTTTGCCTGATGAACTTCTTTGGGGTTGCGCAGGGTTTTTGACTCGAAGATGGTCTCGGGTATTAGTGTTTTTGTCTCGAAGTATATAGGGGTGAACTCGGAGCAATTGGGAGAGGTCTCGGGTTGGTGTTAGCTTTGGGTTTTTATAACCTGTCTGTATGCAGTTTTTTTTTAAATTTGAATGTAATTTAAAATTTAAAGCAGGGATTTAAACAGGGGTTTAAATTCAAGTTTAAGTACGATGAATTTTTGAATCTAAAGTTTTAAAAATGAAAATTTTTAAATTTAAGCAATAGTTGAATCAAGTTTAAAAATCAAGTTTAAATATGGTTTTCAAGTTTACTTTGAATCCAGAATTTTTAATTTAAACCAGTTGTGTAAAATTTAAAATATGGAACAAATTTAAAATGTTTTGAAGTAGATTTCAAAAAAATAAGTTGTTTTAAATAATTTTATAGTTGATAAAATTCTTTTCTTTAGTATTTGAATAAAAGTTACGATTTGTGTTAACTTTAATTTGAGAAGTTAAATAATCAATTTATTTTGATTTCTTAAATAAAATTTGTTAAGTAATTTAGTTTTGAATTTTCTTATATAAGTATCTTATATAAGTAATGATTTTTCTTCACTTTTATTTTAAGGAATTAATTTATTTAAAATTTGGATAAATGTTAAATAGTTAAACATTTTAAATCTTAAATTTTAAAATGAAATTTGAATTTAAATTTAGAAATGTAATTTTTTAAATTCACTTGAATGTTGATGAAATCATTAAATAAGTAAATGAATTATCTTAGAAATAATTAAGATAATAAAAGCATTTAATTAAGGAATAACTTATTTATTTGATTTTAAAGTAATGTTTTGGATTAATTTTTAATTAGAGATGATTAATAATAATTAATCTAAGATAATTTTTCTTATGTAAGTGATTAAAGAAATGTTGTTAATTAATAAAGATAATTATCTCAGGATAATTAGGTAATTAATTATTGTGATTAATTAGATAATTAATTATATTAATTAATTGAAGATAATTAATTGTAATTTGTTAGGTATAATTACTTGGTAAAAGTAATTAAGGGATTAATTACTTATTGTAATTAATTTTGATAATGTGATTTATTTAAGTTAATTAATTTAGTTTAATTAATTTAAGAAATCATTTGAACGTTTAATGAGAGTAATTACTTAATGTAATTAATGGAGCATTTTTACTTGAGGAAGTAATAAATGATAATTACTGGAATGTAATTAGTGAAGATGATTTTTAATGAAGTAATTTTAGGTAATTACTTTTGTAATTAATCAAGGGATTAGATAATTAATTATGGATAATTAATTTGTTATGAGTAATTAAGGATAGTTAATTACTGGAATGAATGTTAATCAAGGGTGATTAATAATTGTAATTTAAATTTTAGATTAATTACTAAATGTATTAATTTTAAACTAAGTAATTAATTTAAATATAAATTAGAGATCATTAATTAATATAATTGATGATGTAATTAAGAATTGTTTAATTAAGTAATAATTATTAATTAAGTGATTAGTTAATGTAATTAATTAAGGATAAATGTAATTAATTATAATTAATTAATAAATGAAGTAATAAAATGTTAATTACATATGATTAAGGTTAATTAATTTTGTGAAATTAGTTAAAGACTAATTACTTATTGTAATTAGAGTATGATTAATCAAATGTGTTTAATCAAATTGAATAATAGAGAATGATTAATTAACTGGGTTAATGAATTAATGGATATAAGAAGGATTTATAGATGTGTAATTAATTTATTATTTTAAATTAATTAGAGATAGAAATAATTAATATAATTCATTTTAAATTAATTATAGATGATGGTTAATAATCTTTGCTTATGGATGATATTGATATTTCTTTGAATGGTTGTGATCTCATTAATGAGATGAGTAGTATCTATATGATATGAATGCTTAGTTAAAGTAAGATAATATGGATTATCTGTTTGTGATGGTTATCTGGTTGTGATGATCATCTGTTTGCGATTATGATACATATTATCTTTTTATGATGAGAATGTGATTATCTATTGTGATATGTAGTTTATCTATATGTGTGTAAATAGATAATGATGAATTGAATTAATTATTCAAAACTAAATTCACTTGGACATTAAGATGGCATTTGGATTTCAATGAGACCGGGATCGGATTTCCAAATTTGGAATTCCGAAAACCACATCCATCCAAATTAAAATTTTGGTCGTGAATCTCAAGTGAAGAGTAAAGACTCGAGGTGTAAGGACTATTCGTCAGTATAACTCTAAGGGTGATTCCGTGATGAGCTTGACGGAGATAGTACTTTTAGGTTCCAGATGGTGATTCAGAGTGCAAGGGTTATCGTCGTTAACTCTGAGGGTGATTCCAAAATGAGTGTAACGAGATAATGCCTTCGGTTTCGTTCGAACCCGGAACAAACTTGTATGGATTGAATGCTTTCAGAACGTCGTCAGGTGGACGGTGAGCATTCTAAGATTGATATGTCCTAAAAAGGTAATCGTAGCCTCATGTCTCGTCAACCGGGAATGGCTAAAACAGGGGAGGTGCAGCAAGGCTAAGTGGGCATGCCCAAGTAGGACGAGATTTACCCCTGTCTAGAGGTCCCTTTATATTTCGGTTGTGTGGCAGTTGGTGATGGCCAATCTGCGGGGTGGTCTTGTTCGAGACTGTCCCGTAAGGGATGGTTTCGGATTTGTGTTGCAGGGGAACGGGCGTACTCCTCGGTACGGTGATCTAGGCCACGTACTGCGACGGGCGGTATCCCAGTAGCCCTGCCATTGATGGAATCCAAAATTCAATAAGTGGCTATACGATTTTGATTGTGCCCAACTATGTTGGAACGTGAGATGTAAGCATTCTAGCTATTTCTGTATTTTATTTTGAAAACCCTAGACACTATTATAATATCAATGGATTTCCTATCAAATGTTTTTGTTAGCGTACGTGATACCCTTTCTTTTCAAAGATTTTCAAAGTTAAGTAACTTTAAACCCGTTTACTCACACCAGACTCATGTCTGACCCGAGTGTTTATTTTATGTTTTATTAAACTCTTAGGTACTCATATACGTATGACTAGTCAAGTTTTTTAGGATTGCTTTGACGAACTCTGGAGGAGATATGGAGCAGGAGGCTTCAGGGTGTAGATATATATAGTGGTTCCGCTGTGTTTTAATTGTATATGTTTTCTCTAATGTACTTGAATTGTAATTGCTAGACAGATGTTTATAACTGTCTAGCTTATGTTGTATTAGCTATATGACTCTGATGTATATGATAATATGTAATGTTTTATGTGATATAATTTAATTTATTCGTTCTGCTATGAGATTCTGATGTTGTCTGTTTCTTTCTTTTCTCTTTTCTATCCCTTTCTTTCTTCTTAATGATGCATCTTTATATGGAATGAAAGGCGGGTCGTTACATTTGGCGTATATATATATATATATATAATTTTACTATAATTTTATATTTAAATCTAAGTATAAATAGCATATTAATAGTAAAAGATAGTTTAAAACTAAGGATAATTTGATTTTAAAAATAAAGATTTTTTTGAGGCTAAAAGTATTTAAAACCAGAATAGATGTTTTTGATTATTTTAAAAGGAAGGTTTTTAAATCATTTTGAAAACAAGATATAATTTTGTAAAAACATTTGAATAAAAGGTTAGCGAATACAAAACAATGTTCCACTAGATTTTCCCTAGGTTCCATCCTACTTAGGATTCCATCCCTTTAACAGGCTCGAAGTGGATTCCATTCCATGAATAAATTGGATTTTAAGATGCCAGTGCTTTTCTAAGAGTTTTAAAAAAAATTCTAATTAAATTACTTATTATTGAAATCTTGAGCTCTTGATATTCTTGATACTCATGAGTCTTCAATCTTGATATCTTGAATCTCTGTACTGTACAGTCTTTATTCTTGGTACCTGCATGGTTAAATCCTGCATATACATATATATCTAAACTATAATGTTAGTACTTATATTTTATAATCTTATTCTAAGATTGTTGTCATCAAAACCATCATCTCAAGGACTAACAATCTCCCCCTTTTTGATGACGACAACCTTTGTTTATAAAATATTACTTCTATCCTAATAACCCCCCCCCCCCAAAACTAATAACTCCCCCTTAATCTATGCCTAACTATCCTATCCTATTTTATATTTCTCCCCCTTTGTCATCAACAAGAACTAACTCGAAGCTATATAACTCCCCCTTAATCTAATACTCTATGATATATGATTATAATGATAGTGTTATCTTAAATAATCATCACTTAATTATAAAACTAAAACTTAGTCCTAAATTACTAACTATCCTAAGAATTTATGATAACACTTATAATAATGAGAAATCAAATATACACACACAAATTATTTATTAATTATATATTGTTTATTTACATGTGCGTAGAGAACGTAAGTAAAAACATACAACAAATGGAAAGAGAGAAAAGAAACTAATGCGTATCCTAGAAAATGGGAGATCTATGAACCGAACAATTTGGATAGTCGAAACAGACATTTCTACGTTGTTCGACTAGATTTCCATCCTTGCCAAAACACACATCGCCAACGCAAACGACTTTGTCGTCATCTTCAGCGTGCTCTTCTTCCATGGGTGCTTCTTCTTCCTCCTCGCTGTCCTCTTGCACTTGATCTCCTGAAGACTCTTCATCAATCACGATCAGATTAGCGTGATTGTCCATTAGAAATCTTTGCAAATTTCTAAGGATTTTTTCTTGTCGTTCTTGTTCTTTGGTTACTCTAAGTTGCACCACTTGAATTTCCGTCATTAACTGCAATGCATCCTTCAAAGATTCCTTCATTTTCGTCACTCGTGCGAGCGTAGTTCGTTGAAATGGTCCAGAAGAAGGAGAAGGGAACGAAAAGGTTGAATTTTTGCTTGATTTGGAAGAAAAGGCCATTATTTCATTGATTTAAGAAGTTAGAACAGAGAGAGATCGGAGAGAATGATCAAAATTTCGAAATAGGAAGAATGTACAACCACTTATTTGAATTTTGGTGGGAAATATTTCAAAAATAAAGAATCGTTTTATGTCCACATGGGTAGAGGTGATATTTCGATATGGTGCTTGGTATTTTTGCTATTTGATTTATTTTGATTTAGTTTTTAATTATACTTTGTTATTTATATTTTATATTTCAGTTATTGAACAAATACCTAATTCTCTTCTTAATTTAGTAAATATAGATTCATTTAAGGGTTTTGTTAAGATATCAGCAATTTGATTCTCAGAATTGATATAATCGAGAGTAATTACTTCCTTACTTATATTATCTATGGAAAAATGATGTCTGATATCAATATGTTTAGTTCCAGCATGATGAGTAGTATTTTTGGATAAATTTATTGCACTAGTATTGTCACAATAAATTGGTGATTTTAAGATATGTAAACCAAAATCTTTTAAAGTTCGTTGCATATATATTACTTGAGAACAAGCCAAAGCAGCAGAAATATATTCTGCTTCAGTTATTGATAAAGAAACTGTGGTTTTCTTTTTACTAAACCAGGAAATTGGAGAATGCCCCCCAAAAGCAACAAGTTCGACTTGTACATTTTCGGTCTGATTTACAACCAGTATAATCAGCATCATAGTAAGATATTAAGTCAAAAGAATCATTTTTAGGGTAAAATAAGCCATGATCAAAGATGTATTTAACATATCTTATGATACGTTTTACGGCTTTTAAGTGGGTCTCTTTAGGTTGGGATTGATATCTTGCACAGAGGCAAACATCATGCATGATATCAGGCCTACTAGCAGTAATATAGAGTAGTGATCCAATCATCCTCTATATAATTTTTGATTTACATCTTTCGAGAGATCTTCTTTACTTAGGTACTCATTGGTTGCCATTGGAGTGGGTTTTCCACTTGTAGTAGTCAAACCAAATTTACTAACTAGGTCTTTAGCGTATTTTTCTTGACTAATAAAGATACCATTATCTAATTGTTTTATTTGTCATCCTAGAAAGAAGTTTAATTCACCCATATGACTCATCTCAAACTCTTTTGTCATTATTTCATAAATTCTTTGCTTATTTCAAAATTAGTTGGTCTGAAAATAATATCATCTACGTAAACTTGTACTAGTTGAATATCATTTTTATTTCTTTTAATAAAAAGAGTACTATCTACTTTACCAATTGCAAAGCTTGATTGTAATAAGTAAGATCTTAGTCTATTATACAAGGCTCCAAGAGCTTGTTTTAGACCATATAGAGCTTTCTTATGTTTGTAAACATGATTTGGTAATTTTTCATTTTAAAAAGTGGTGGTTGTTCAACATATACTTCCTCTTTTACAAATCCATTTAAAAAGGCACTTTTAACATCCATTTGATATAATTGAAATTACTACGATTTACGAAGGCAAGTAGAATCCTAATGGCTTCTAATCTTGCTACGGGAGCAAAGGTTTCAACAAAATCTATTCCTTTTTCTTGACAATAACCTTGAGCGACTAACCGGGCTTTATTTCTAACAACCTCTCCTTGTTCATTCATTTTATTTTTATAAACCATTAGTTCCAATTATAGTTTTATTTTCAGGTCTAGGAACAAGTTTTCAAACATCATTTCTCGTGAATTGATTTTGTTCTTCTTGCATAGCCAAAATCCATGAATCATCAGTTGATGCTTCTTTTGGATTTTTGGGTTCAATAGTTGATATAAAGGCTACATTGCTCATTTTACTTAATTGATTTCTAGTTTTAACAACATATTGCATATGTCCAAGTACATTTTATATAGGATGATCTTTTAAAAGTTTAGTTCTTTATTAGGATGATTAATTTCATTATTTGTTTCAGTTGACTCTTGATTTTGAGTGATTAAATCCTCTTTATCATTTGTATCTTCAAAATTCTTGAGATTTTCATCGAATGAAACATGCATTGTTTCTTCGATGGTGTTAATTCTTAAATTAAACACTCTGTATGCTTTACTTCTATTAGAATATCCGATAAAGATACCTTTGTCGGATTTAGGATCAAATTTATCTAAGTTATATCTTGTATTTAAAATAAAACATTTACTTCCAAACATTCTAAAATAAGATACCTTATGTTTCTTTTTGTAAAGAAATTCATAAAATGTCTTATCAGTCAAAGGTCTAATTAAAATTCTATTTAATATATAACAGGCGGTAGCAACTACTTCTACCCATAAATACATTGGTAATTTGCTATCTGAAAGCATAGTTCTCGCACACTCTTAAATCGTCCTATTTTTACGTTCGACTACCCCGTTTTGTTGTGGAGTTCTTGGAAATGAAAAATTGTGAGGTATTCCCTTTTATTATAGAGTTTCTCAAACTTTTCATTTTCAAATTCACCACCGCGATCACTAT
This sequence comes from Allium cepa, assembly GCA_030765085.1. NCBI lineage: Eukaryota > Viridiplantae > Streptophyta > Magnoliopsida > Asparagales > Amaryllidaceae > Allium > Allium cepa. The sequence continues at coordinate 620,402,157 of CM060938.1, read as the reverse complement.
GGATGGTTATAATTTTTAGAGAAAGTTGATTTTGAATTCTTTTTTTAAAGTTCTTAAAACATTCAAAAGTATCACTTTTATGTTTCAAAAATATTGTCCATATAAATCTAGAATAATCATCTACAATTACAAAAACAAATTTACTATGATTTATTGACAAAATTTGAGATGGACCAAATAAATCAAGGTGAAGTAATTCAAGAGGTTTTGAAGTTGAAATCATATCTTTTTATTTGAAGGAACTTTATCTAAGTTTTCCTAATTGACATGCATCACATAGTCTATCTACTTTAAAATTCATTTTAGGGAGACCTCTTACTAGATCATGTTTTGACAATCTAGTTAAGAGTTTGAAATTCAAATGTCTATATCTCTTGTGCCAAATCCAAGGGTCACTTGTATTTTCCAAAAGACATAAGTTATCATTTGAGACTTTCATACTAAGAATATAAATATTATTTTTCCTAATTCCCTCAAATATTATGGTTGAATTATTATCTTCAATGTGACACTTATCTTTTTCAAATTTAATTTTATATCCTTTATCGCAAAGTTGGCTAATACTTAGCAGATTATGTTTCAGATTCTTAACTAGCAAAACATTAGTAATAATAGGAGTTTCAGAGTTACCGACTTTGTCGATGCCAATCACATATCCTTTTGAATTGTCTCCAAAGTTAACCAGTCCTCCATCTTTGTATATTATATCATTCAACATATCTGGATTGTCAGTCATGTGTCTAGAGCATCCACTATCAAGTATCCATTATTCTTTTTGATCTGCACAATTTGTCCATTGTGGATTGATTCCTCAACACCCATAAAGCAAGTTTCCTGCACATCAAACAATTTTGGTAGACAACTTGAATTTGAATATTGATTATATGCAGACTCAAGAGACAATGATGATCTGAATATTTCTAAACTGGTATTAACAAGTTTTTTAAACATAGCCATTTTAAAAACATTTTCAAAAATCATATTATGAAACTTTGAAAACCTTGCTCTGATACCAAATATGAGAAATGCGGAATACGGATCTTAAGACTAGGATTAACACTAGAGGGGGGTGAATAGTGTTTTAAGGAATTACTAAATCTTTTTGAGTTAATGTTAATTTGAACACAAATGCATGCAATATTCAGACACAGATATGATCACAGAATCAAACACAGATGCAAATATAAACTAAAATCAATAAAGGAAAGAACACATTGGATTTTATACTGGTTTGGAGTTATCCTACATCCAGTCCCGCATACATGTACGGATTTCCTTTCAAAAGCAATAGTTCAATTACACCCTCGATTTCAAGGCCACGAGGAACACCACTCCAGATTCACAATCCTTTGGGTAGAGATACTTGATTTCACGGACAACAAGTTCATCCAATTGATTTCCAAGGCTAAAATCACACCTTTTCTCACTTGATTGATTTCACGGGCAACAATCACACCTTTTCTCTCTTAGTTTATTACAAAGAAGCCTATAACTCTGACTGAGATCTTGTTGAGATAGTGATAGAGAATCAAACCAGAGATGATCTAGTTAGATTCAATGTTGATTTCGGCAGAGTAATGGTAAAAATATGTATAAAGAAATGTGGAAGAAGAAGAGAAGTAAAATCTGAGAAAATATGAATATAAATTCATTTAAAACTACCCCTATTTATAGTAGAACAACAGCCATGTCCATTTCTGAAAGGATATGACGAATAGACACTTCCTTTGAAATTCAAATTTTTGAAATAAACTACTACCATGTCGACATGGGGTACTTGAGGATGTCGACATGCCTAAGGAAATTTTGGTAATTTGTTTTTCTTTGAAAATTACTTTCATCTTGTATTAAAACCATTTTAAACTTTATAAATATACTTGACTATAGTTAAAATACATAAGTAAATATAGAGAATAATATTTTGGTATATATATATATATACACACACACATATATATATATATAATTTTACGATAACTTTGTATTTAAATCTAAGTATAAATAGTATATTATTATTAAAAGATAGTTTAAAACTAAGGATAATTTGATTTTGAAAATAAAGATTATTTTGAGGCTAAAAGTATTTAAAACCAGAATAGATGTTTTTGATTCTTTTAAAAGGAAGGTTTTGAAATCATTTTGAAAACAAGATATAATTTTGTAAAAACATTTGAATAAAAGGTTAGCGGATACAAAAAAAATGTTCCATTAGATTTTCCGTAGGTTTCATCCTACTTAGGGTTCCATCCGTTTAACATGCTCGAAGTGGATTCCATTCCACGAATAAATTGGATTTTAAGATGTCCAGTGCTTTTCTAGGAGTTTTAACAAAATTCCTAATTAAATTACTTATTATTGAAATCTTGAGCTCTTGATATTCTTGATACTCATGAGTCTTCAATCCTAATATCTTGAATCTCTATAATGTACAATCTTCATTCTTGGTACCTGCATAGTTAATTCATGCATATACATATATATTTAAACTATAATGTTAGTATTTATATTTTATAATCTTATTCTAAGGTTATTGTCGTCAAAACCATCATCTCAAGGTCTAACAGGACCAAGCAGCGCACTTGCACTAAAGGCCACTTGTGCCAACCTTCCTTCAATTCGGAGATCTATGTTTGTATAGATGCCTTGCCATTCGATATAACTCTCGCTTTCGAATCATCTCTTGTTGTACAGGAAAGTATCGTTGTAGATAGTCCTGATGATGAGCAGCAATCATCCCCACCTCATGTTGGTGAAAATGTTACTCTTAGTGCACTGGTTGATTCAAGAGATATTTGTCAAGCTGATACGTAAGCTTGTGCACATGTCTATGCACAGACTGACACTTTGAATACTGCACATTCTTGCGAAAGAGAAGTTTCTGTCATCCTGATATGCATAAAGGACTTACGGTCGATTCTAATATTAATTCAGTCGACGCTCAACAAGACCAACTCCATAATGTCAGAATGCTTGGCTCTTTGCCACTCCTTTGCAATCAACTGGCCATATTTTTGGCCTTTCTTCAAACACAGCTAATAATCATTATGACTTGGAGCCTTCATACACAACTGTTTCTAGGCAGCAGATCTAGTGACCTTGTTCATAGAAGCGTAAGGCATTTCCGCAACGATCAACCTTTTGGAAGTACGTTTACTCCTATAGTCTTAAATTCACTAACTCCTACATAGGCATATCAAATTGCTTATAATTTAGGCTTTATATTTAATCAAATTAACATTGATATTGAACACATAAAAAACATAGAACTAGAACGGTCAAATAACACTTTCTTATGAAAGTTTTAAGTCAGAAGTGAGAAGGTTAGGTTTCCTTAGTAAAAGGTCTAAAGTCAAAAGAATCTTAATAAACAATAGGGTAGATGTAGCACTAATTCGAGAATCTAAAATCGAATCTCCTAACCATATTTTTTTAGATCAATTGGGTGTAGCTACTTCATTAAATAGGAGTTTGCCCCGACTTCAGGTAGTTCAGGAGGAATTATTTCAATCAATAAGTAATTATCACTCTCTTTACCTCATTTTGCAAGACCTTCAAAATAACCCAATTGTTAAGATCACTAATGTTTATGCACCCAACACTAGAATCCAAAAATAGGTTCTTTGGACTAAGTGTACCGATATTCGTACCCTATCATATGAGTTATGGCTTGCAGGCGGAGACTTCAACATGACTAGACACTACGGTGAACGATATCCTCGAGAGGAAAATCTGTTTGACATGGAAGAATTTAGCAATTTCATTAACTTAAACTCCCTTATTGAATTGCCTTTAATTGGAAAAATGCTTACTTGGTCCAACAATTGAGATACTCCTTCGATGGCTCTTCTAGAAAGGTTCTTCATTAGCTAGTTCTGGGAGGATATTTTCCCTCTTTCCAAAGCTTCTAGATTTTCTAGGCCTTTATCTAACCATTATCCAATTATTCTTGACACATTTGACTAATTAACAATTAGAAAATCTTTTAACTTTTAGAAAATGTCCCTGAATGCAGAGAATTTTAAAAACATTGTAACAACAAAATGGAATTATTTAGCTAATAGAAATATGTGCAACGCAGCAAAAAATCTTTTTTTTCAAATTGAGAGAGCTAAGTGCATTTCTTGAAAACTAGAAATTATCTATTTTCAGAAATATAAACATTAAAAAGAAAAATATTGTTAATGAGATCCTTGTTTTAGACAAAACGAGTGAGCGGACAAACCTAAGCATAGAAGAGAATCTCAAATTACATGAATTAAAATTTGAACTAAACGAATTAATAGACAAAGAAGAAATAATGAGCAAGTAGCGATTGCGGGCACAATGGATTTAGCGGAGGACAAAAATAATTTTTTTTCATCGATAGCTAATCGCAGAAGATGCCAGAATAATATAAAACATATTAGATTTAATGTAACCATGTATAGTGAACATAATAACATATTTACCAGCCACTATGCAGACATTTATAGTGCTAGATTCTCACACAAAATTCAAGCTGACCTAGTGCTTCTCCACTAGAAAGGGAACACTCATTAAGTCAGTTGGACTTTCCATTTACAGATGAAGAATTCTTGTCAGCGATAAAGAATCTAGCGAGCAATAAAGCCTCAAGCTCCGACGCCAATGTTCTTTTACCAAAAAAATTGGACTCGTGTTAAAAGGGATATTATGTGCCATTTTGAAGAACTACACAATGGTAACCAGCAGCTAGGTAGATCAAATTGGATAGACGTTATTTTAATCCCTAAAAAAGAGAATCCTGGTGAATCATTCGATTTTAGATCCATCTCTTTGATTAATTGTTCATTCAAAATAATCACCAAAGTCCTAGCTAGTGGACTAAAATATAAAATGCCTAATTTAATGGACAAGTCTCAAACGGCATTCATACAGGTTAGATACATTATGGACGGCATCGTCACGACGCAATAACACAAAAACTATTGCCATAAAGACGATAAGATTTATGTCATTCTTTAATTAGACTTCGCAAAAGCTTTAACTTGATCGATTAGAGTTTCTTGATTGATGCTCTCAAAGCTAGAGGATTAATAGAAAAATGGATCTCGTGGATTAGCCTTATCTTGAGAACTGGTTCGTCGTTAAGGGTAACAAAATGTAATCGAAGCAAGGTTTTAGACAGGGTAACTCTTTATCTCCGCTTCTCTTAAACCTTCCCGCTGATGTTTCTAATAAAATAATTTCGCTAGCTTTGAGAAACAACATCTTACCTAGAATTGGATGTACGATCACTTCGAATGGCGTGTCTTCTCTTCAATATATGTATGATACCCTTTTATTTTGCTCTCCTCTTCCACTTCATATTGCCTCTCTTAAACTTATCTTATATAACTTCAAGCTCCTTTCTAGCCTTAATATTAAATTCAACAAAAATTTGGCACTAGTTCTTAACGACTCCTCAAACTACATGGCCGAAGTGGCCAACACCTTTAACCGCACAACTATGAACTTCCTTTAAATTCTTAGGAATAAGTATAAGGGATAAGAAACCTAAAAAGGATTACCGGAACTTCATCATTGACAAAATTAAATAGTAGACTGCCTTCCTGGAAGGCTAACTACCTTTTCTAAGTAGGTAGGGAAATTCTTGTCAACTCGGTTCATCAGATATACCGACTTTCTGGATGTGTTATCATAAATTTCCTAACTGGGTACTTAACAAGATTGACAACATCAGAAGGAACTATTTATAGAAAGGGAGGGATGTAAAACTCTAACTGTGCTATCTTGTTAACTGGAACATCATTTGCGAACCCAAGACCCAGGGGGGCTTGGGTATTATTGACTTAAAAGGCTTAAACGCCACTTTGTTATGTAAATGAATTTGAAAATTTATGGACGATGAACCAACAACTTGGAAGGAAATTATCTGCACTACTACTATAGTGGCTCTAAAAACCTTAACTTACACAATAATAGAAAACCTTCTTTCTTTTGGAAATTTATCTCTCGTTTATATCACATATTCAGATTAGGACTTAAAAACAATATTAACTTCGGAGACAAGACCTCCTTTTTGAATGAGCCTTGGATTTCTTCTATAACCATGAAATATGAACTTTCTGAACTATTTTTCAGCTCTAAGAACAATCATGACCTTATCGCTGATGTCTACAGACCTCGGTTTCTCTTTAGGTGGGATCTATCATTTAACTAAAACCTAACATAGGCTGCTCTAAGTAAATTTAAGAAATTTATTAATATAATTGAAAACAATATAATTACCACCATGCCTAATCGTCTTCTATAGTGTTGGAAAAGAAAAGAAAGATATACCTCCAAATCAATGTATAAAATTTGAAATTTTCTAGAAACATATGTTTTCAATCACTTTAAACCTATTTGGAAAATCTAAGGCCCTCGTTAAGTTAAAATTCATACGTAGATCACTTTACATGATAAACTTAACACCATATCTAATCTAAATTCAAAAAAAACCACCTATATTAATAATAATCTTTGTTATCTTCGTAATTGGATGTACCTATTTTTTGACTGCCTTTTCTAAACGTAACCAATATACTCAATCATACTCAATCATATGTCGGACCTTGTGTTCTGAACGTAACCAACGCATATTTAATAATATATATAAAAGCTCCAATTCAATTATTTCTGTTACTGCTTAGTCTATAATTTGTTGGACAAGAACAAACCAAAGACAGTCAGATGAGCGAACCCTGCTTGAAGGGATCTCGAGATTTGAACCCGCCACAAATGACACATACCAACCAACTCGTGCCAACCAGACAGCCAACTGAGCATGCTTCTCATCCATCAAGGTAACTTGATGTTTGATCTCACACAAGCAGCACCGAAGCATTTCCTTTGGAACTTCTACCTAATATTGCAACTGTGTGCAGTCTTTCATACATTCTCATTGCTAGCAATCCACACCACACACTTCAAGCTACAAGCTCCAGTAACTTAGCAACCCTCTCTTCAACCCAGTAACCAACCCCTATATCAACCCTTGTTTTTAGGCCTGCTGCATTGCTTCAGAACCATAACTGTTGCACTGTCCTTATGCCACCTTCCGACATCGAGCTCTACTCCTTTTACGTAACTTAGTATCTTTTTCAGCACTTTCCAGCATCATCACGCCTCGCCTCTCCTATTTAGGAGTTCAACAAAGCACATCACCTGCTTTCTCACTACTGTAAGCGTGTTTGCCTCCTCGTAAATACCGCACTCATTCCTACCCAACAACTGCTCCACCCTCAGGCCCACTCTGCCCATTCACCAACACCCTCTTCACCTACCAGCTACGTACTCCACACTCAGGCCCACTCTGCCCATTCACCGGCACCCTCTTCACCCATCAGCTACTCTACACTCAGGCCCATTGTACAACAGTCATCTAATGCTTCAAGATTCAGCATTGCGCTCATGCACTTTTCCTACTCACCATCAATCATGGCCACTTCGATGGCATATCCTCAGCATATTCGCTTTCTCAACAGCATATTCAACAATATATACAACAATGGTACTTCCTTCGCTTTCTCATGCACGCTTGCGTTCTACCATATCATAACGTAACCTATCACTAATGGCCACTAAAACCGCTTTTATAATACCTAGCCCTTAAAGTGTTTACTACTTTATTGTACATCTATAATGAACATTTAATATGCTCTTTATTCCTTTCTTGTAGTTAGATTATCCATGTGATGATCAACGGTTTCCTTATTTTTGCTTTTTTTGCATTAACAAAGAAGAGGCGTGTTGATGGTATTGCAACTTAATATATAACTAGTAATGACTGTTAATGAGTGCTCTTCTCTTTTCAAGGACCACACCTTCATAAAAAAAAACTAGTAATAGTAGAAAAATATTCTAGATATTTTATTTTGAATCTAAAATGTAAATCTTAATCTAAGTTTTTGGAATTTTAAAAAAAAATTATATTATATATCTATAAATTTCAAAATAATATTAACAATATTTAGGCATTAAGTCCACTCCAAAAATATATTTTAAACATATTTTATTTTGAATTTAAAATGTAGATCATAATTCTTAGGTATTCTAAATTTTTAAATAAACATTATATATCATATTTGATAAATTATTAGATAGATAACATAATATAAACACACATACACACACAAACATGTACACACATGTTATAATCAAGTGGTTGGAAATCGTGGATGCTTTATTGATTGATTGTCACCAGATTGGTTCTAAATTTAGATGGAGTATGGAACTTAAATGGGTGTTGCCCACTTAGGAGAAGGTCATGCTTCATTATTTATGTATATGTCACTTATCCTTATCTTTTAGATCCTTTGTACTGTTAGCATGGTATAAAAAGTTAGCTTTTGCCATGGTAGTACTATGTATATAGTCATAGCGGAATTATTTCATACAAATATTTTATATATATAAACATTAATATGTTTACATATATTATTTTGCCTATATGGGCGCACACTACCCAATAACGGACATTAATATTTTTATTAATATTTTTATAGATATACATCCTTATTCCATCATATAACATTTTATGTTCATGGTTTATGTATGAATAAAAATAATATAATTAATTATTTGATACAATAATAGTACTATTTAAAAATCAAATTAAACTAATTTAAAACATAATAAATATGATCTAATGGAAACAAACTTTATTCATAATAACATAGTAAAAGATTTTTGTAACTTTACTAAAAGGAATTTCTTTCAAAATTACATCTTTTATCCTACTACGTAATGCACCTGATCCAACAATTAAAATAAATTTTCTAGATAATTATTTAGAGTATATTATTTATATATCACAACCAAAGGATTTCAAAGATGGTCAGAATGGTGACATAATTTATAGGCACTTAAGATCAATATATGATCTTAAATAGGCATATGGAAGTTTGAATGAGTGTTTTACTAAGGTAATCAAACAATCCAATTTCTAAAAAAAAATGAAGAGGAAGTATTTGTTAATAAGGAACATAAAGATGTTGTAACATTTTAGACATTATATAGTGGAAATAGGCATAAGGACAAACTTTGAAAAAAAAAATTAGGCTGAAGGATAACAAGTTACATTTTTGGACTATAGGACAAACTTTGAAAAAGAAATTAGGTTGAAGGACAATGCTAATTATAATTAGAATTTTGTACGGTGTAAAAGAGAATATAATGCTAGTTATAACTAACACTTTGTATAATGTAAAAAGTAAATATAATGCTAGTTACATGTAACGACCTGAAATTTCTGATCCCGAAAATTCCAGATAGTTAGAAAAAAAAGAAAGAGATAGAAAGAGAAGAAACAGAAATACAATACAGGTTCTCACATTCGCAGCGGGTCAAAATATAATATCAAATAATAACAGTTTACAATAGAATAATATATCTGTCTATTACATTTAAATACATCAGAGTTACAACATTTACACAAACACTGGATAGTTAAATATAACTTGTCCCAGATAAATAACAATACAACACAGCGAAAACACTCCATACGTTCCTGCCATCCAGCTCGCCTCCTTAGCTCCAGAACGTCCTTACCCTCAAAATCTGTAACACTCGGTCTGACCTGAGCATTACATCAAAGTAACACCCGGGTCAGGCTGGAAACCAGCGTGATTAAACCCATATAATATGGAACAAAAAAGCATACAACTTATATAAAATCCGGGGTAACTCATGACAATTTACAAATACACAATTTTTTAAAGTCAACACTTATTCCACATATAAATTTCTAAGTACCAAAACTTAGATTAAATGGTTCCATTTACTTAACTTATTCCATTCCAGCCCTTTTAATTTCACATATCAAATCTATATAGAATTATTATAGACTACAAATCGAAGTAGTTTCGGGTATTTACTAATACCCGACTCCGGTCTCTTCGAATCCAATACCATCTTAACTCATGTTATTCAAGTGAACACAATTCAACCTTCAAATACAAGATGTCACATTTTATACAGCACTTCATCATCAATAGATAACTACAATATCGTAGTTCACCTAAGCATATCATATCACAAACATTTCATTTAAGAAATAATAATCAATTCAAGGCATTTAACATCATTAAATTATCATAAGCAGAAATTGATCACTTCCAAAATTAATTCAATTAATTCTAATTAGATTACTAACCTCAATCACTTAGATTACCTTTCATTAATTAATTTCAAATCAATTAATTAATCATTTCTCAATTATCCATCTTAATTAATAACCCTGGACTATTATATTAAGTAATAATCCCCTAATTAATTATACAAATTAATTAAACTTTACCCATTCAATATTAATTACTTTTATCCTTAATTAATTATTCAAATTAATTATTTTATAACCACTTATATTGATTAATTATCCTCTTAATTAACTATATTCATTAATTAACTAACCCTTGATTTATTTCCTTAATTAATAAATTCTTTAATTAATTACACTAAGTAATTAATTCTTAATTACTTATCTTAAGTAATTGACCTTCCATAATTTACCTTGATTTTTAATTAATTTAACCTTTAACTACTCTCCTAAATCAATTATACCATGCTTAATAACATTCAAGTAATTACCTTTAAATTAATTTGCATTAAGTAATTAACTATTCTTAATTAGTTAATCTTTTCATTTATTATCCAACTTAAGTAATTATCTTTAATTACTAAAGTTAATTAATAAACCCTTTAATTAGTTTTCATAAGTTAATTACTTTTAATTTATTACAGCCCTAATTAATTAAAGATTCATCCTCTATCTTAATTAATCATTAAACTTATATGAGAAACAATTAGGAATTGACTACATAGTTAATCTAATAAAAATTATTTTAAACAAGACAATTTAAAACATTTGACTTTTTTATTTTAAACTTGCAAACTTGTTTAAATAATTTACTTAAGAAATTTAGTTTATTTTCCCTGACAATTCATTTATTTAAATTCACCGTAACCTGAGTAACCACTTCCTTTGAAACTAATCATTAATAGTTTTTAAATACCTAAAAACTTATTTAAACTCTTCAAAACTTTGAAAACGTGCTTTATAAAACTCTTAAAAACGGCATTATATCATGCTTCGGGTTCTACCCGAGAATTACTCGAGTCCAAACTCGAATTTCATCGTCTTCTCCCTTTTTTTTACTTGTTAAAATTTTAAGTTTCAAAACTATATCTAGATTACTAAATTTCTCACTAGTTCACCTCTTCCTCAAAGCTTCGAGCCAAAAACAGAAACACTCGAGCTCGAACTCGAAATCTAACCTTCTTCCCAAAACACCTATCGATGCCTGACACACAAACGTGCACGGTGCATGTACGCTTCCCTTACGACCTCCTTCGATCATCATTTCGGCCATCCTCCAGTCGCCTACAACTTTAGTGCAAGATCTGACAACCCAGCATCGACTACCTCGACTGAAAACGAAATCGAACACCATCGACCATTAGGAACAAAAACTTGATCAACCAAAACTACTAGCCGACGTCGATCCCATAGACCAGAAACCACAGAACTCTTCCCAGAGCAGCTTCACACATCCATGCAACTATCCCCACGCTCGCGATCATCTTCGTTAATCCCATGATGACACACAAGACCCAAATACCTCGTTGTCCCAAACCAGACTTTAAACCCTAATTTGGCTTGGCCAAACAACTCCGATCATCTGAAAAATCATGAACTATTTTTGCCGAGATCCCCATGCCACCACCTTGCCCTAGACCAAGACCGACCTCCCAAAACCTTTCCGTTCATCGGAATTTGGTCAAAGAACAACTTTTGACCAACTCAGAAAAACACAAAAATAGTTAACCTAAAAATCATGATTATACCACATAAATTCATGATTTTTTGCCATGAATACAATCATGCAATCCAAATCTAAAATTTAATTGGTTGATTTTAACATATATTTAGATTTCACGGATATCTCCAATTTTAAAATTATTTACTAAATTATAATTTCAGAAACCATTTTTATACTTGATATTATACTGTAACAATTATCTTTCATTCGGAAATCAAAGGAAAATATGGATTCAATTTGGATATAAGAATTTTTTTAAAAAATCAAATAGAGAAGCAGATGTACTGATGATTTCACAAATTCAACTTAATATACACATGCATTCACATCATCCAACATATAAACATTTTAAATCTATGTTACTGCAACATTTACTGATATCAAAATAACATTAGATTTAAAAACTGCTTTTTAAAGTAAGATTTGCTCACAAATTTTGTTTTGAACAGAACAATAGGCTTTTGAAAACTGCTACCCTACTTGGTTGAAGATAAATTGCTATGATTTGATCTTCTCTGCCTTGTTGTTTTTTTTTTGAGAAAAATGTGTGATCCTCTATCATGAGAGGAGAGCACACATGGAATACTATATATATAACTAAAAAATGGAGCTGCCAACATGCCTGACAGGTGGCAAGTCTAAAACAACAATAAAAAAAAAAAAAAAAAAAAAAAAAAAAAAGCAGTAGAAACCCCTCGAATGAGCTCCGGCAAAGCCACCGCCCATTACACCCTAGTATCGAGCTCCGGCAAGGCCACCACCCAATACTAAAGTGTTAGAGGTATCTAACAAAAGGAAGAGCACCAAACTGAAAATCAGAAGAAGACCAAGAGACAAGACAGGAGCAATCCGCGTCTCTGAGAAGAGCCATCCAGCAAGTCTGAAAAAGCTAAATGCTATCCAGCAAACCTGATAAGAGAAGAACCCGCATCCAACCTAAACAACACCTGAAATAGAACTAGCAAACAAATAAGAGAGAAACACATATATGTATATAAATAAAATTTATATACATATATGTGTGTATAGAAACCAAAAGAGAGAACTAAAGCTAGAATAATCAGACACAAACAAGAAACTAATTATGATCCTAGAAAAGAAAGAGAAATGTGATTTAAAGAATTATTAGAAACAGTATAATTGGAGTTAAGATTAAATGAGTTAATATTATTTCTAACCTTATTAAGATAGTCCTTAAAGCAATTATTTTTAGCTAATTTATATTTAGGATTAGAAATCCACTTTAAGCAGAAATTTGAGATTAAAATAATCAATTTGTTATTTTGTTGATAATTGTTATTAAAAATTCTTTGGTTTCTTTCAAACCAAATATACCAACAAGAAATAATGAATAAAGAATCAAGCAAATATCTAAAATCCTTATTAAACATGAATCTAAAAGAATTCCAATAAAATAAGCAATCAGAAATTCTAGAATTAATATGAAACTCAAAAATATTAAGGATCTTAATAAGAATAAAATAGGTATCCAAACAATCAAAGTAAATATGATTAATATCTTCAAAAAATGTGTTGCAAAAAAAACATTTATTGTCAATACTAATATTTTTCTTTTTTAAAAATTCAATAGTATTTAACTTACCATGAATGATGAGCCACATATGAATCTTAGATTTAGGAGGAGCATTAGACTTCCAAATGAATTTAAAACAATTGACAGAAACCCCCGAAAAGTTGATAAATTTGTAAAAGGAATTAGAAGTATATTTCTTACTCTTATCCCAATCCCAACTAATAAAGTCATTATCATTGTCAATATAATAAAGATTAAGTTTAGCATAAAGCAAGAAAAGATGTCTAAGAGTAGGTCCTTCTAAAATACAATTAAAATTAAAAGTCCAAGGAGGATCACTATCAGAATTGAAAACATCAGAGATTAATGCAAATTTGAAATTACAAATATCATATAAATCTTTAAACTCAATCTTAAGAGGAGTAGTAGAAATCCAACTATCATGCCAAAAAGAAGTACAGTTACCAGAATGAACTATAATATTTAAACCCAAGTTAAAGATATTACTGCATTTTAAAATAGATTTCCAAAAACAAGAAATATTTCTAAAACTAGAAGAACTAATATGGTATAAATTATAACTACCATTGTAATAAAAATTAGATATAATATCTTTCCAAATGGCCTTATCACTAATGTCCCTGAATTTCCATAACCATTTACCAAGAAGAGACAAATTCATATTATGTAAATTAATGACTCCTAAACCACCCTCTTTTTTAGATTTACATACAGTATCCCAATTAACTAAACATTTAATACTACTATTGGGGTTATCACCGCTCCAAAGAAAATCCCTTCTAATTTTATCTATTTTATCTATCACCCAGTCGGGAAACAGATGCATAGACATCCAATATATAGGAAGTGCTGATAAGACAGAATTAATCAAAACCAATCTACCTGCTCTAGATAGAAATCTAACATTCCAATTATTGATCCTATTTTTAATCTTATCAATAATAATTAACCAATCATCATGTTTAAGTTTCGAAGGTCTAATAACAAAACCAAGATAGTCAAAAGGAAAACTCATAGTTTTACAATTTAACGTATTAGCAACTAAATTTTCTACATTATCAATATCATTTAAAATTAAAACGGAACTTTTATCAAAATTAATTTTTAAACCAGATAATAATTCAAAACTATAAAGGATAAATTTAAGAGCAATAATATGTCTAGGGTGATGGGAGGAAAAAAGCAAAGTATCATCAGCAAATTGAAGGACAGATAAGCCAAAAGAAGAAATATCATTACCAATGGCACCCAAAAGGTTATTGCTAACGGCATTTTTAATAATATTAGAAAAAACATCACCAGCAAGATTAAACAGAAGGGGTGATAAAGGGTCTCCTTGCCTTAAGCCTCTCTTAGATTGAATCTTATTACCAGAAACACCATTAACCATAATACAGGAGTTACCCGTTTTAAGCAAAATAATAATCCAATTAATCCATCTTTTACTAAAGCCTCTGGCACGGAAAATTTCTATAAGGAAATCCCAATCAACCGAGTCGAAGGCTTTAGCAAAATCTAATTTTAAAATAGCACAAGTTATATTATTTTTACAACAAAGATTAATATATTCTTGAACAACCGCAACACCATCAGTAATATTCCTGCCTTTAATGAAAGCAGATTGCGAACAGTCAATGAGGTCATTCATTTTTAAACTAAGCCTATTAGCTAAAACCTTAGAAATAATTTTAACAGAGCAGTTCATCAAAGAGATGGGCCTAAAATCTTTTAAAGTATTAGCGCCCACTTTTTTATGTAATAAAATAACATTAGCAAAATTAAAACGACCTAATTGGAGATTACCATTATAAAAATCATTGAACAAACACATTAAGTCTAATTTTAAAACATCCCAAAAAGATTGATAAAAGAAAATAGGAAAACCATCCGGACCCGGAGATTTGTCTCCAGGTAAATCAAAGATGGCTTTACGAATTTCCTCAATAGTAAAAGGGGCATCTAAATCAGAAAGATTAATGTTAGAGGAAGGTGGATAAAGATCATTCCATCTAGCACTAACTCTATGCTTAATTTTGGTGCCAAAAATGTCTTTGTAATAATCAGTAAAAGCATTATTAAGATCTCTTTGATCAACTAATTCCACATCATTAACTAAAATGGAGTTAATTGTATTACTACGTTTTCTATTATTAGCTAGATTGTGAAAGAATTTAGTGTTATTATCACCTTCATTTATCCAATGAAAATTAGATCTTTGTTTCCACATAACTTCCTCTTTTTCAAGAATAGAATAGAGATCCTCTTTTAAATTATTAAGAACATTCCTTTCACCAATATTTAATTGTCTAGATTCTTCAATCCTATTAAGTTTAAGTAATTCATTAAGAATATTATCCTTTTTAATTTTAATATTACCAAAAACATTTTTATTCCATTTTTTAAGAAAATACCTGAGGTTTCTAAGTTTAAGCACAAAAATTTTAGCAGAATTACCATAATACTTAAGGCAAAAATAATTCATAGATGACCACTTATTAATGACTAAATTAGAAAAATCAGATTCTAAAAACCACATTTTTTCAAATTTAAAAACCTTATTCAAAAATCTATGACTATCACAAGTAAGGATAATGGGACAGTGGTCAGAAAGGGTAAAAGGTAAACCTGAAACTCTACATATAGGGAATTTATCCTCAATATCATCACAAACAAAAAATCTATCTAAAAGAGCAAAGGAGGGAGACTCTCTATTATTACTCCAAGTAAATGATCTATTGGATAGAGGAATTTCGATCAAATTACATTGAATAATAAATTGATCGAATTCCTCCATAGCCAAATAATCACCTTCCCGAGGAGAACGCTCCCCAAAAAAACGAGTCACATTAAAATCACCCCCTAAAATCCAAGGACCAGGGGCAAAAGACCTAAACTCGAGGCATTCATTCCAAAGAATCCGCCTCTCAATTTTAGAATTAGGCCCGTAAACATTAGAAATATTAAGAAAAGAGTTATCAGAAAGATTAATTAAGATAATGTGTAAAGAGTGCTGCTTCTTAATACACTGAAGTAATTTAAAGAGATTATCTCTCCAACCAATCATAATGCCCCCAGATGAGCCCATTGAGGGAAGAAATGCCCAATTTCTAAAACGAAAACCACCCAATCTTCTAAAGAAACGAAAATCAGGACATTCAATTTTGGTCTCTTGAAGAAGAGCAATGTCAATAGAAAAATCTTTAAAAAAGATTCTAACCTTATCACATTTACTGAGGTCATTCAAGCCTCTAATATTCCAACTAATGACTCTCATAAACCCATAGATCTAGCCCTATCAAGTTCTTTACTTCTAATAAACTCACGATCTAACTCAATATCAGAAAAAATAAAAGCAGAGCTACTAGCTAACCGACTAAACTCAGAAGCAGATAAATCACCAAGCGCATAAGAAGAGTAAACACTACCAAAATCAAGATGCATACCAGAGCCTGGTTCCGAAACACTGCTCACAGTGCTTGAACCAGGAAACTCACCCGCTGACTGAGAGCGACTGCCTCTAATCCTGACACTGCGACGAACCAAACCACTCGAAGAAACATACTTTCTACGCCTACCTCTCTTCGAAGTAGCAATAGAAGGCACTGAACTACCAAAAGCCTCAACATTCATAGCAGATAATAATCCATCAGATCCCTCACCTCCATCAATAGTATCAGTAGAATCCACACAAGCCACAGCACTAACATAATCCACTTGAGAATTGGTCAAACTCGGAGAAGCAAATGAAGAAATATTAACAACAGGAAGAAACTGGTCTAAAGCTTTGACCCCAGCTGAACCAGAGAAACACACCAAAGTAGACTCCCTAGGCAAATAGGGAAATTTATTCTCTGAAAAACAATCAACCTGTTCCAAAGAACCATGTGCTTCATGCACAACATGCAATGAATCTTTATTTGGCAAAATCTCATCAAAGTGCGAAACATCATCAACAGACAAAGCCAACATATCATCTGAAGGAGATTCATCTGATAAAAGCCAATCAAGGGGAACTTCAGAATGATGCAACAGCAAAAACTCATCAACTGTGGAAGATACATCATCACCCTCTAAATGAGTAACATCAACCCAGCTACTGATATCAAATAAATCAGAACAACTCGGTGACACTGAGACCACAGGCAAATCGATTTGTATTTACTAATAAAAGGAAAACCAATTAGGAGTACGCCCGCTGCCCTGCAACACAAGGCCGGAACTATTCCTTACTGAACAGTTCCGAACAAGACAACTCCGCAGTTGGTGCGCATATCCAACTTCCCACTAAGCCGAATAAAAAGGGACCTCTAGACAGGGGAAAATCTTGCTCTCCAGTGGGAGCTACCCATGAAGCCTTGTTGCACCTCCACTGTTTTAGCCATTCCCGGTTGATGAGGCTTGAGGCTACGATTACCTTTAGAGAACACATCTCTTAGAATGCTCATTGTCCACCTGACGATGTTCTGAAAGCATTCAATCCATACAAGTTCATTCCAGGTTCGAACGAAACTGAAGGCACTGCGACGACCCGCCTTTCTACTACCAGAAAGACGTATCGTCATTAAGAAAGAAAGGGATAGAAATAGAAGAGAAAGAGAAAGAAAGAACAGCAACATCAGAATCTCACAGCGGAACGAAACAAAATATAATATATCACGTAAATATTACATAGTTTTACATATATCAGAGTTATACAATATCAATACATATGACAGTCATGCATACATCTATCACTATATACATCAGAGGTACAGTACATATCAACTAACAGAGCGACACTAGATAGATAGCTATATACGTCTGGGAACTCCTGCTCCAAGCTCCTCCATAAATCAAAGTCCATAACCTATCACTTGGCTACTCATATAAATTTGAGTACCCAAGAGTTTATGAAAACACAAAATATAAACTCCGGGTCAGACATGGGTCTAGTACGAGTAAACGGTTAAAGTTGTTTAACTTTGAAAACATTTGAAAATAAAGGTATCACGTAAGACTTCCCACAAATAAATACGGGTAAGTTTTTACCTTACGCTAACCAAAACATTTCATAGGAAATCCAGTGATATTATAATAGTGTCTAGGGTTTTCAAGTAAATAGAAAATAGACGAAATTGTTACATCTATTAAATTCCAGCTACTAGCCACCAAAGTGGGTAATACAAATCAAAACCGTAGGGTCTCGTAGGGAAAATGGATTTCCAACAATGGCAGGGCTACTGGGGTACCGCCCGTCACAGTACGGGGTCTAGATCACCGTACCGAGGATCACTCCCGACCCCCTGCAACACAAGGCCGGAACCATTCCTTACTAAACAGTCCCGAACAAGATAAACCCCACGGTTGTGCTAGCAACCGCCCAAACAGCCGAAATAAAAAGGGACATCTAGACAGGGGAAATATCTTGTCCTGCTTGGGCATGACCCACCTAACCTTGCCGCATCTCCCCTGTTTTAGCCATTTCCGGTTGATGAGGCTTGAGGCTGCGATTACCTTTAAAAGAACAAATCACTTAGAATGCTCATCGTCCGCCTGACGATGTGTTGAAAGCATTCAATCCATACAAGTTCGTTCCGGGTTTGAATGAAACCGTAGGCATTATCTCGTCACACTCATTTTGGAATCACCCTCAGAGTCAACGACGATAACCCTTGCATTCTGAATACACCATCTCGACCACAATTTGAAAAGTCATGACCTATCGTTTAATTTGGATCGATGTGGCTTTTGGAGAATCAAATTTGATTCTTCCGATCCCGGTCTCATCGAATCCAAACGCCATTTTAAAGGCCAAGTTGTCTAATTAAATTAACAGTTTAAATAAATTAAATTCAACAATTGAATTAACATAGAATTTATCACAGATAAAACATATACAAGCATCATAGATATATCACAGCATATCACAGGGTAACATAGGATATCATCACATAAATATCTAAATCAGATATTCAATCACAACAGTCCATAAGCAGTCACCTTTAAGTCTTATTTGTAATTAATTCAATTTAGAATTGATTACTTGAGAGTTAATCACTTAACTCTATTTAATTAACCATTAATTAACAATTAGTTACCTATTTCATTACAAATCATCTAATAAATGATTTCTTAGTCAACTATTAAATCTTAATTACATAATTATTTATTTCGCACTATCAATTATTTAATTTCTTCTTAATCCAGTTATTTACTTCAATTAATCATTTAATTAATAGTCTTAATTATTAATTAAACTTAATTATCCATTTAATTACTGCTAATTACTTACTTAACCATTTATTTACTCTTAATTAATTTACTCGACTAATCAACTATTAATCATTTATAAAATTGACTTTAAGTAAATAATTTCCAAATTTACCCCTTCTCTTAATTATTTACTCGATCTCTGCTTGTAAAGTAATTACTCTCAATCAACTTCCACCAAGAATTAATCTACCGTTAATTCCAAATTTAAAAGTAATTGTTAATGATTTATTTATCTTATATGTTCAACTTAATTAAATATGTAAAAGTCTTCTTTTAAATTGTATAATCAAATATAGTATTAACTACAACATTAATTATTCGTTAACCTATTACTTAATATAAATTAATTCCATAATTAAAATAGCAGCTAAGAATTTGAACCATTGTAAAACATTAATTTCATAATTAAACTAGTACTAAATTGTATCTAAATTTTGTTAAACATTACAACTGAAAACGACAGGTCCAAAATCAACAGACCCGAGACCTCACACTAAAAACTCGAGAACTACCCTGTTCTCACTCAAGTGTTGATTTGAGTTTCCCACGCAACTTCCTGAGTCACCTCTGAACAACTCCTTCTCCTTCATATTTTTATTTCTTCTTTCAGTAATTAAGTTTAAGGTAAACTAAAATTAGCATCAGGACCCTTCCACTCGAACGCGAACCCGGAGTAAACCCAGCAACTACACGAGCACGACTCGGGTGAGTGATCACGCGGCCGTTATCACCACTGCAACCGGACATCCATCACCACCGTGCACGTGCACGGTGGTTCGCCTTGCCTCCGACGACCAACAATAGTCCCCACAAACTCCATTTCGACCACCCACTCGAATTCAACAGCTAACTCGAATCGAAGACCACGGAATCGAAAAATACCCCTTTGGGTGAACTGTAATTAAACAGCGACAGAGGAATTGCCTCATCCTCCTAGCGCCGACCACCGTTCGAGTTGCGCTTCCTGCCACGCGTCGTCCATGTCCTACTCCTTCATCCCACAAACACACTTCCAACTCGGTCGCTCATTGGTGAAGAAAACATCGAGAAAAACAGACCCATCAGAAACATGAACTAAACCCTACTTTTGATTCAAACTATCAATCTATACATTTGAAAATTATTTTGACAATTTTCGTATGTTAAATTATCATCAAGCTTACTTCACAGGAATTTTCAATAACTAAATTTGTTGAATCAACCAATATTGATAAAAATAAATTCCGGTCTCTCTTTGAACTGCACCTCGAATTTTAATCTAAAAATTATCGTTTTCATTTTAAAAATCCTAACTTCGCATGTTTATTTAATATATGAATTTGAATTAACAGTTTAAAGTCTTTGAATTTTGCACACATTGATTTCTTACTGCAAATTTGAAGTTGCAGAGTTCATGTCCTACAGTAAAGTATCAAAACAAGGTCTAGATTTCTAATTGAAGATTAAAAATCATAGTTTTAAAATGGTTTACAAGATAAAGTATAAATTCTTTATCTATCTTTCTTTGTTCAGGAATATGAAATATTGAAGATCAACACAAAACTTCCAGTAACAACATTATCACAGAGTATCTTATATTCAGTATGTAGCAGACATAAGAGTACATGATCTAAGTATCAAGTTTTAAATTTTCAGAAAATATGTTTACTCACCTGAAAGATTTTTTTATAAACAGAGAATACCAGCATTTCTATCTAAACCCAAAGCTTAGTAATAAATTAGGTAAAAATAACCTGAGTTTGATCAAATATGAAGCCTGTACTAAGTTCTAAATCACAGAGTAACTCAAACATATGCAACTGAAATATAACCAAACGGTTTATAAAAGAGGATTGAACTGTTTCATTAACTTTAAAACTCTCAAAAATATTAAGTTTACTCACAAAAACTGTTGAAACAGAGGCTAGTTGGATGATGCAAGAATAATGCAGTTTGAAGTTTGAAATTCCTGTAAACTTTTCTTTTGCTTTCTGAATTCTGTTTGAACTTGATAATATGAAATTTGTTTATACTTCTTTGCTCTTTTTTTTTCAGGCTTTACTTTATAAGTTTTAATGACTGAACTAAAAGATATGAACATATAGAAAAATGAACATACATATATATAACTTTGAACTTAATGTCTTCTTGAGCAAGCTTTAAATTAATATAATATTTGCTTTATCTTTAATTGTACCAAGGCCTGAGATGATTCAACAATTTCTGCTGGAAGATTTTCTTTAGACAGAAAAGTGGGCTAATTAAATGCTTATGTTTTTACTTATGCTAACATAATCAATACTTGCTGACACATACAATATATATAAAGATATTTGCAGTTTTCCTTTTGTACTAATATGTTTTACTGACAAACTTTGATTTGTCTTATTTTAGATGTGAATAATTATCTTACTATGCGTATAAAATTAGCTTGCAGGTTGTCATATTGCCTTCATACTTATGCTAACATAAAAACAAAATGCTTGCTTGCATGATTCCTTTTGTCTTTCTTTGTTTACAGATTTTATATGTTAGCAGACAAGTTAATTTGTCTAAAGATATTTGATCTTAACATAGTTACATTTTTATTTATATCTTATTCAAATTATAGTTTGTACTTATGTTTGTGGACTTATGTTAATAACTAAATTTTGTTTCATACTTATATTAAATATTTATAAGCTTATGTTTATTTTAATTATAAAAATTGTTATTTAGAAAAACTTCTTAAATCTTATTTTTCATTAAAGTCAAATATTCCAAATATTTGATTTGTGCATTAATGTATTTATATTTAATATGATTGTGTTATTGTACTAGTTATTATTATTAACTGCATTTATACTTTTGATATTAAGTGTCATTAATATAAAAAATTTAATTTAATTGAATAATACAAATTTAATTTTGAATATTGTTAAAGAGTCTATTTTATAAATTATAATTCATATACAGCTAATAATATCCAACATCTATTTATATATAAATGAAAAATCTCGTATTTTATTTTAAATTTGATCAAAAACTTATTATAATAATAGGATCAAAATTCCAGGATGTCACATTCCTTCCCCCTTAAAAGAATTTCGTCCCCGAAATTTAAAACAAAGATAATTGAAAAGCTGTTATACCAACCATTCAACATAGATACCATTCATACATTAGCAAACAACAACAGTCTATTCTTACTAACGACACTAGTTATCCGAACACAAATCCGGATAAACTTCCCTAAAATTATCGAGAGTTTGTTTCTCGATGATCAACAATCCAAACTGGATTCCTGACCATAGTTAAATTGGATTTAAATTTCCAAATTCCCGAATTACTGGTTGAACAACCAATGATGAATCATAAACACATTTCTAAGATGGGATATACAGAATACACAATAAATCCCCGATATCTCCTCTGGCAATTCAATTCTGAAATCTACAGTATTAACTCTTTCCAAATTTATTGACTTGTTTACAGAATTTCAATATCTATTAAATCAAGCCCGTACGATGTACATATATTATTCGTACGCAATATCAAATCTGATCGCTTGCTCGATCATACAATTTCTCTTCCGAACTAGTATTGTCCACCCGACTTCCTAGTATGGACTCAAAACTGGTTTTATTTGATCAGAAACTGTCATTCTCCTTGCATAGTCACAACTATGATAGAGAATTTCCAGAATTAATCAAAATCCAAATCCATGGTTCGTCGTCGAAAATCGAGTGAAAAATCCCAACTTGGATCGATTTAACTATCTTGAAATTATGTGCTCGAATCTGGATCGAATTGTTATGCGAATAAAATAATATACCTTCCTCCTACGTATTTACATCCATTGACTATCAACCATATCAATTTTCTTTTATTTACATTATCATGATTCTATCCACTTGGAATAATTTTTCCCAATATCAAATTTTACTTAAGTGTTTCACCATCCATTTCTTAAGTTTTAATATAAGCATTATATATTCCCTTATATTATTACTCTACCACTATAGCCTTTATATCCTCTTATTTCCAATTTCCTGTGAATTTAATTTATTTTCAACTTTGAATATTTAATTTTATTGACTATTTTTTATTTATAACTGATTTCTATCATTATTTTAAATTAATTTCATCCACTAATTTATTTTCAATTTCCAATTTGAAAATCTTTTTTTATTGCTAAATTTTTTTTTATAGTTTCCAAATTCTGAAAAGTTTTGACAGAGTCTCCATTTGTTTAGCATTACGTATTTCTATAAGCACATATGTAAGGGTTTCAACACCTATTACAAGTATTTCCAACCCATTTCCAAATCATTCCCTTTAGTTTAAGTGATTTACAACTTACTTTCTTAAGCAAAACAGACTCATATTCAAAATCATCTTATTCTGCTTCTAACAATTCATAAAATTTTATTCAATCCCATTTACTTTAAACAACCCATTTCCTTATGCAATTCAACAATATTATTGTGAATAAACAATCACTTAAGCTTTATAGCAAATCTTAAATTGATTCCAACTCAATTTACACCTGAGTCCATCACAAATAATTTATTCACAATCCTTACATTGCATTTTTTTCATTTCAAAAGTTTGATTCCAAACCATTTTATAAAACTCGACAACCAATATTTCAAATAATCATTTCACAATTTACTTAAGTCGTTTATTTTCTTCAAACTATTCCACCTAACAACTTAGGTTTATTCTGTTTCACCAATTCCCATTCAAATCTTTGATTTGATTTTCCTTTAATCAAATCCCAACTATTTCCTAATTGGTTTATTCTTTTATCCATTTTTAAATTTTAATTTACATTAACAGATCATTATTAAATTTATTCATAAAAAGGTCATTTAGTTTATTCTTGAATTAGATTTGTTTACAACTTATTCCAATTCTATTTTAATCCAATTCAATACTTACTTTGGTTTACATTTACTTATTTACATAAGAATTTTATTTCATTCAATTTTATCTATAACTCGACTGAGTTCATTTAAATTCAATTTTATTTTAACTCAGCTTCAGTTAAATTTAGCTACTTACCATTCCTTAAATTTATTTCTCAATATATGAGCTCAAAACTTATTTGTTTACCTTAAAGTTTATATTACTCATTTGGGTCATTTCATCTTATAATCACAATTCCAGATTATTTATATATATAACACTTAGCATCTTAAGGTATAAATTTCCACCTCACAATTACAATCATTTTACCTTCAAATTTTGTATCCAATTAAGTTTATTTTGAACTTCAATTCCATTTAACTTATCTCGGGTTAAGCTTCAATATGTTTCCTTATTTTCATTTACTTAAGTTAAATTTTAATTCCGGGATAAAATTCCCGATTTCATCTTATCAATATCAACTTTACTTTATAAATCCAATAGTTGATTTATTCAAACCTTTCACATTATTAATTAGAATTCTAAGAATTCAAATGCCCGGTTTTCATTTCCAAAACCATTTTGAAAGGATAACTACACTTACCCACTTGGTATATCAAATCAAAATTTCCAAATTCCAAGCACTTGTTCATCAAAACAAATTTTCTCCTTTTGAAAATTTCTAAAACAATTTGCATACCCAACAAGCCCAACAATATCATGACCAATTATCTTGGTAGCAATCCATCACTTTAGAATCTCGAAAATGAATACTGATGATGTGGCCATCATCATCAGGATTATTCTCCAGCAACTGAAGTGAGTTCAATGCTTCCTTACTTTCACAAATTTTCCCAAAATAATTTCCATTCAATAATATTTGCCAAAACAATATTCCATTATTACCTTCAAATCTTTGGACAAACACTTCAAACATTTCCAAGATTTTTAATTTCCCAAATCCTTTTGTTTAAATTCATTTAAACACCCTTTAAATTTTCGGGACTTCAATTCTAGTTTAGTTATATTCCTTTTTATTTAAATCATACTTAGTCAATTTTATTTAGTTATAAGCCATTCAAATTTTAAATTTTTATTCAACTATAGTATTAACAACCAAACATCCAAATATATAATTATTTCAGAAAAATATTTCTTTTATATCAAAATATAACTTTTGGGTAAAATTATTTCATTTACCCTACTTTAAAAACAATACTGTGTCGGTCAATCTTGTTTAAGAGTTTAGGAATTCCTATCGATGAAATGGCATCCCACACATCGACCAGAATCCATAAACACTCAACAGATAAATCAACACAATATAAAAACAATTTTATATTCACTAACAAATACGCGCTCATATATATTAATACACTCAAACTCATTTTAGAGTACTACTGACTCAATTCTATGAGTAATTCCTACCAGAGCCAAGGTTATCACCAATCTATGCTCTGATACCAACTGTGACGACCCACCCTTCTACTACCAGAAAGACGTATCATCATTAAGAAAGAAAGGGATAGAAATAGAAGAGAAAGAGAAAGAAAGAACAGCAACATCAGAATCTCACAGCGGAATGGAACAAAATGTAATATATCACATAAATATTACATAGTTTTACATATATCAGAGTTATACAATAACAATACATATGAGAGTCATGCATACATCTATCACTATATACATCAGAGGTACAGTACATATCAACTAACATAGCGACACTAGATAGATAGCTATATACGTCTGGGAACTCCTGCTCCAAGCTCCTCCAGAAATCAAAGTCCATAACCTATCACTTGGCTACTCATAAAAATTTGAGTACCCAAGAGTTTATGAAAACACAAAATAAACTCCGGGTCAGACATGGGTCTGGTATGAGTAAACGGTTAAAGTTGTTTAACTTTGAAAACATTTGAAAATAAAGGTATCACGCAAGATTTCCCACAAATAAATACGGGTAAGTTTTTACCATACGCTAACCAAAACATTTCATAGGAAATCCAGTGATATTATAATAGTGTCTAGGGTTTTCAAGTAAATAGAAAATAGCCGAAATTGTTACATCTATTAAATTCCAGCTACTAGCCACCAAAGTGGGTAATACAAATCAAAACCGTAGGGTCTCGTAGGGAAAATGGGTTTCCAACAATGGCAGGGCTACTGGGGTACCGCCCGTCACAGTACGGGGTCTAGATCACCGTACCGAGGATCACTCCCGACCCCCTGCAACACAAGGCCGGAACCATTCCTTACTAAACAGTCCCGAACAAGATAAACCCCGCGGTTGTTGCTAGCAACCGGCCACACAGCCGAAATAAAAAGGGACATCTAGACAGGGGAAATATCTTGTCCTGCTTGGGCATGACCCACCTAACCTTGCTGCATCTCCCATGTTTTAGCCATTCCCGGTTGATGAGGCTTGAGGCTGCGATTACCTTTAAAAGAACAAATCACTTAAAATGCTCATCGTCCGCCTGACGATGTGTTGAAAGCATTCAATCCATACAAGTTCGTTCCGGGTTCGAACGAAACCGAAGGCATTATCTCGTCACACTCATTTTGGAATCACCCTCAGAGTCAACGACGATAACCCTTGCATTCTGAATACACCATCTCGACCACCATTTGATAAGTCACGACCTATCGTTTAATTTGGATCGATGTGGTTTTTGGAGAATCAAATTTGATTCTTCTGATCCCAGTCTCATCGAATCCAAACGCCATTTTAAAGGCCAAGTTGTCTAATTAAATTAACAGTTTAAATAAATTAAATTCAACAATTGAATTAACATAGAATTTATCACAGATAAAACATATACAAGCATCATAGATATATCACAGCATATCACAGGGTAACATAGGATATCATCACATAAATATCTAAATCAGATATTCAATCACAACAGTCCATAAGCAGTCACCTTTAAGTCTTATTTGTAATTAATTCAATTTAGAATTGATTACTTGAGAGTTAATCACTTAACTCTATTTAATAAACCATTAATTAACAATTAGTTACCTATTTCATTTCAAATCATATGATAGATGATTTCTTAGTCAACTATTAAATCTTAATTACATAATTATTTCTTTCGCACTATCAATTACTTAATTTCTTCTTAATCCAGTTATTTACTTCAATTAATCATTTAATTAATAGTCTTAATTATTAATTAAACTTAATTATCCATCTAATTACTGCTAATTACTTACTTAACCATTTATTTACTCTTAATTAATTTACTCGACTAATCAACTATTAATCATTTATAAAATTGACTTTAAGTAAATAATTTCCAAATTTACCCCTTCTCTTAATTATTTACTCGATCTCTGCTTGTAAAGTAATTACTCTCAATCAACTTCCACCAAGAATTAATCTACCGTTAATTCCAAATTTAAAAGTAATTGTTAATGATTTATTTATCTTATATGATCAACTTAATTAAATATGTAAAAGTCTTCTTTTAAATTGTATAATCAAATATAGTATTAACTACAACATTAATTATTCGTTAACTTATTACTTAATATAAATTAATTCCATAATTAAAATAGCAGCTAAGAATTTGAACCATTGTAAAACATTAATTTCATAATTAAACAAGTATTAAATTGTATCTAAATTTTGTTAAACATTACAACTGAAAACCACAGGTCCAAAATCAACAGACCCGAGACCTCACACTAAAAACCCGAGAACTACCCTGTTCTCACTCAAGTGTTGATTCGAGTTTCCCACGCAAATTCCTGAGTCACCTCTGAAAAACTCCTTCTCCTTCATATTTTTATTTCTTCTTTCGGTATTTAAGTTTAAGGTAAACTAAAATTAGCATCAGGACCCTTTCACTCGAACGCGAACCCGGAGTAAACCCAGCAACTACACGAGCACGACTCGGGTGAGTGATCACGCGACCGTTATGGCCACTTCAACCGGACATCCATCACCACCGTGCACGTGCACGGTGGTTCGCCTTGCCTCCGGCGGCCCACGACAGTCCCCACAAACTCCATTTCGATCCCCCACTCGAATTCAACAGCTAACTCGAATCGAAGACCACGGAATCGAAAAATACCCCTTTGGGTGAACTGTAATTAAACAGCGACAGAGGAATTGCCTCATCCTCCTAGCGTTGACCACCGTTCGAGTTGCGCTTCCTGCCACGCGTCGCCCATGTCCTACTCCTTCATCCCTCAAACACACTTCCAACTCGGTCGTTCATTGATGAGGAAAACATCGAGCAAAACAGACCCAGCAGAAACATGAACTAAACCTTACTTTTGATTCAAACTATCAATCTATACATTTGAAAATTATTTTGACAATTTTCGTATGTTAAATTATCATCAAGCTTACTTCACAGGAATTTTCAATAACTAAATTTGTTGAATCAACCAATATTGATAAAAATAAATTCCGGTCTCTCTTTGAACTGCACCTCGAATTTTAATCTAAAAATTATCGTTTTCATTTTAAAAATCTTAACTTCGCATGTTTATTTAATATATGAATTTGAATTAACAGTTTAAAGTCTTTGAATTTTGTACACATTGATTTCTTACTGCAAATTTGAAGTTGCAGAGTTCATGTCCTACAGTAAAGTATCAAAACAAGGTCTAGATTTCTAATTGAAGATTAAAAATCATAGTTTTAAAATGGTTTACAAGATAAAGTATAAATTCTTTATCTATCTTTCTTTGTTCAGGAATATGAAATATTGAAGATCAACACAAAACTTCCAGTAACAACATTATCACAGAGTATCTTATATTCAGTATGTAGCAGACATAAGAGTACATGATCTAAGTATCAAGTTTTAAATTTTCAGAAAATATGTTTGCTCACCTGAAAGATTTTTTTATAAACAGAGAATACCAGCATTTCTATCTAAACCCAAAGCTTAGTAATAAATTAAGTAAAAATAACCTGAGTTTGATCAAATATGAAGCCTGTACTAAGTTCTAAATCACAGAGCAACTCAAACATATGCAACTGAAATATAACCAAATAGTTTATAAAAGAGGATTGAACTGTTTCATTAACTTTAAAACTCTCAAAAAAAATAAGTTTAGTCACAAAAACTGTTGAAATAGAGGCTAGTTGGATGATGCAAGAATACTGCAGTTTGAAGTTTGAAATTCCTGTAAACTTTTCTTTTGCTTTCTGAATTCTGTTTGAACTTGATAATATGAAATTTGTTTATACTTCTTTGCTCTTTTTTTTCAGGCTTTACTTTATAAGTTTTAATGACTGAACTAAAAGATATGAACAGATAGAAAAATGAACATACATATATATAACTTTGAACTTAATGTCTTCTTGAGCAAGCTTTAACTTAATGTAATATTTGATTTATCTTTAATTGTACCAAGGCCTGAGATGATTCAACAATTTCGGCTGGAAGATTTTCTTTAGATAGAAAAGTGGGCTAATTAAATGCTTATGTTTTTACTTATGCTAACATAATCAATGCTTGTTGACACATACAATATATATAAAGATATTTGCAGTTTTCCTTTTGTACTAATATGTTTTACTGACAAACTTTGATTTGTCTTATTTTAGATGTGAATAATTATCTTACTATGCGTATAAAATTAGCTTGTAGGTTGTCATATTGTCTTCATACTTATGCTAACATATAAACAAAATGTTTGCTTGCATGATTCCTTTTGTCTTTCTTTGTTTACAGATTTTATATGTTAGCAGAAAAGTTAATTTGTTTAAAGATATTTGAACTTAACATAGTTACATTTTTATTTATATCTTATTCAAATTATAGTTTGTACTTATGTTTGTGGACTTATGTTAATAACCAAATTTTATGTTATACTTATATTAAATATTTATAAGCTTATGTTTATTTTAATTATAAAAATTGTTATTTAGAAACACTTCTTAAATCTTATTTTTCATTAAAGTCAAATATTCCAAATATTTGATTTGTGCATTAATGTATTTATATTTAATATGATTGTGTTATTGTACTAGTTATTATTATTAACTGCATTTATACTTTTGATATTAAATGTCATTAATATAAAAAATTTAGTTTAATTGAATAATACAAATTTAATTTTGAATACTGTTAAAGAGTCTACTTTATAAATTATAATTCATATACAGCTAATAATATCCAACATCTATTTATATAAATGAAAAATCTCGTATTTTATTTTAAATTTGATCAAAAACTTGTTATAATAATAGGATCAAAATTCCGGGATGTCACAGGCATTATCTCGTTACACTCATTTTGGAATCACCCTCGGAGTTAACGACGATAACCCTTGCACTCTGAAACTCCATTTCGAGCCTATAAGTACTATTTCCGTCAAACTCATCACGGAATCACCCCCAGAGTTATACTGACTAATAATCCTTACACCTCGAGTCTTCGCTCTTCACATAAGATTCACGACCTATCGTTAATTTGGATCGATGTGGTTTTCGGATATCCAAATATGGAAACCCGATCCCGGACTCATCGAAATCCAAAGCGTGTCTTTTAGGTACAAGTTGTTTTAGAGTTTAAAACAATTCAATTACATTATCTATATACACACAGATAGATAATTCACAGATTCACAACAGATAATTATCATTATCGTAACCATAGTTAATCCATATTATCACTATTAAAGATAATCCATATCATCATCACAATGCAACCAATGCATCCATATCTCACAACTTTACTAATCTCATAATTGAGATTCCAAACCATTCAAGGCAATCAATATCATCCATTTATAAGCAATGACCTATAATCATACAATCTATAATTAATTTAAATTGAACTAATTAGTTACATCATCTTTAATTAATTTAAAGTGAATTAAATTAATTACTTACACAATATAAATCTTTCTTACATCATCATTAATTAATTACAAATTAACTAATTAACTAACCTCTAGTTTATCATCTTAATTAATCACCCCTGATTAATTTTACTTTAATTAATTTCACAAAATTAATTACTCTAAACTAAACACGGTAATTAACCTTTAATTACTTCATTAATTAATTAAGTATAATTAATTACATTTAACCTTAATTAACTATAATTATTTAATTACACCTAATAACTTATTATTGATTAATTAATATTAATTATCCAATCTTAATTACATCATTAATTATATTAATTAATGATCCTTAATTATATTTAATTAGTTACTCAATTAAATTAATTACTTTCAGTAATTAATCTCACTTAAACCATAATTATTAATCACCTTTGATTAATCTTAATCTGTAATTAACTATCCTAATTACTTCATTCAATTAATTATTCCTTAATTAATTTTCCAATTAATCACTTGACTAATTATACAAAATAATTCAATCCAAATTATTTCCACAATCCCAACATCATCCACTAATTACATCCAGTAATTATCTTTAATTACTTTACTAAGTAACTACATTCCATTAATTACATTAAGTAATTTTTATCAAATCCAGAGTTTAAAATTAATTAAACTTAATTAATTAATTTAATCACATTAAACTTCATTAAATACATTAAGTAATTAATTTCTTAATTACTTCCACTTAGTAATTAATTTAAATAAATTTCACAATTGATTATCATTTAATTAATTAATCTAATTAATTATCTAAAAATTAATCATATTAATTAATTGTTAAATAATCCCAAGTTAATGACCATCATTAACTATTAACCTAACTTTAATTACTTCTCTTAAGTAATTAACTTTCATTAATCGTTATTAATTTCAAATTAATTAATCTTTAATATCCAATTAATTAACCTTTACTTATTTAGTTAATTAAGTGTTATCTGTAACTTAATTAATTCATAATTACTTGATTAATTAATTACTAATCATTAATTAAATCTAATTAATGATCCTTAATTATGGATTAATTATCCGTAATTAATTAGTTAACTTAAACTTTAAATTAATAATTTAAAACCCTTAATTATCCTAATTACATAAACTATTCATTTAATTACCTTAATAATTAAATGAAAATTTAAAGTCATTAATTAATTCTAAATTTACTTTAAGATAAAACCTTTCTTAACAATAGTTAAATTATCATTTATAAACACTATTGAAAATATTTATTTCAAATTCAATTTCAATTTCCATTTTAAGTTCAAACTTTAAAATGAAACCAAATTATCTTTAACCAATATGAAATTTGTAAATCATATGTTAAAGAATACCTATAAAAGAAATTTAAAGATTTTAAACCAATTTCCTTTTTAATCTCAGATTATTAAAACTTATTTACAATTTTTAATTTATAAACTTTACTTTATTTCCACTCTTAAGATTCAAATCAAATTTGAAATTCAAACTTAAAATTCTGATTTAACTTTGATTAATTCTTCTACTACATTTCAAAACTCCATTTAAATTCAAATTCTATAATTACACTTTAACTTCTTAAACACTTAATAATATTAAGTCAGATTTGAATTTAAAAACTCATTTATTCCCAAACTAAATTCAAATTCAACTTGAATCTATTTTAAAACTTAGATTTAATCTTAACTCGGATTTAAAACTAGATTTAAATCTCATTTAAAAACTTTACTTTCCTTTTAAATGCAGGTTTTAAATTTTATTTTAAAAAAATTAAACAGAGTAACAGGTTTCTGTTTAAACCTGTTACCATACTAAACCCCACCCTGTCCAAATTCTGCTTCGAGTCATCATGCTAAAAATTCCCAGCAAACTCCCCAAAATCACGAGTAAAACTCGCGTGTCCTTCTCTGCCTTTACATAAACATCATCAGACAAGTTACTTCACCGTGCATATGCACGGTGACTCCAGCCCTTATTGACCATCGACGATGATCAAAACACACTAGAAACCAACACAGTGTCCCACATCAATCATCAATTCTTTCTTTAACCATCGAATTCGAGTTCGAGAGTTCTAAACCCAAACCTGGAACAGAAAGTCCAAGCCTTTCCCAAACCTATCATCGCTTCCCGCACGGTTCTCCGACCACCAGAGATCCAACAACTCCGGCTATGCTTTTTTCCACGACCAAACTTCCATCTGCCAAATCCCCATTCAACTCGATCATATCCACAGAATGTATCAACCAAAACAAATTGCCCAGATAAAAATAGGGCTGCAGATAATAAATCACTGCCGCTGCTTCCATGTTGATTTGCATTAACATTAATTATTTTTTCGATCTTCACTGATCTTCCCCCCACCAACTGGAAGAAACCCCTAACCCTATATCCCAGTGGATCACGAGATAATACTAACTTTCCCTTTTCTGTTCAATAGAGAACTGCACCCTCATTTCTAGTTTATAAATTGTGATTTAGGTGTTAAAAATCATGATTTTGGTCATGTATTCATTTCATAATATTGAAACTATAAATCTCACGGTTTGAAAATTTCATATTATTCAACATTCTCTGATATTATGGGTTTTACAGAAATACCAGATTCTATTTTAACAATATTAAGTTTTTAAAACTTAATCTACACTAATTCAAACATCCTTGGTTTGTAAATCAGGTCCTAACAAAACTAGATCAGGTGGTAAGACAGAGTCTTGAGTCTGGGAAACCATATAAAGACAGAGCGGAAAATCATAATTCACACTAATACATCCATATAATGCATTCACAACATATTTGCTTTCAGTGAAAAAACTTGCAACCTAATTATATTTTAATCCATTTATAATATGATGTTACTCACCTTAATCTTGAAGCAGAAATTTTGAAAAAGACTGGTGCTTTAAAAACTGAGTTGTTGAAGCTTTGAGACTTGACTTTTAAAAAGAAACTACATGCATTCTGTCCTGCATCTGAACTTGCAGTTGTTTGCTTGAGAGCAGATCTCAGATTTTTGAAAAAAATTTGCAGGCAGGCTTCAGATTGAAATAATGCAGATGCTTTTATGAAAAATATGCAGGCTGTTTTGATGCAAGTTTACTTGAATGCAGAATTTTCTTGCTTGATTTCATGCATCTGGTTCAATTTTGAAAAATTATATGCATGATTTTGGTTTGAGGAAAGTCTCAGGTTTACGAATTTGGTTTGAGAAGTGGATTTTCAGAAAGTTTGGGTTTTAAGAGAAGTGTTTAATTCATTTCAGATTTGTTTTGCATTTTGGGTTTGAAGATTTATGTTTGGCTTTCGACTTTGAAAAAGGAAAGAAATGAAGAATGTGAAAGTGTTTTATAAGGAATAAAATTTTTGTTTAATTAAAATTTAAAGAAAATAAAACAAGTATTGACACTTGTCCTATACATTAACATTTGTCACCTTAAATGTCTTATTTCCTAACACATGTTCTTTTAATTAGTAAAATGTTTACATTTGTTTTTAAATGTTAATTGGTTATAATTAAGTTAACTTTTATTTTAATTAGATGTTTACTATAAGATATGTTTAATTAATTAGTTAACATGCATTTATTTATATGTGGATAATTTCAAAATGAATAAATCCAATTTAGTTTATAAAATGAAGCTTATTTATACAAATATTTCAAAATCAAAACAAATTAAAAACATATACACTTTAGTTTTCAAGCTTTAAATTCAAGTTCAAATTAAATTTTGAAATCAAATTTATTTATAAATATAACTACACGATAAAATAAAAAATTTGAAAAACAATTATTTTTATAGAAAAATTATTTGTTAAAATGATGTATTATTATATTTTTAAAAATAACAACATTCAATAACTATAAATAATTTATTAAAAGAAATTGTCTTCTTATTAATAAGTTATTTAGTTTATCACATTATATTTAAAAGAAAATCAAAATAAACCTTATTGTTATTTATTTAAATTTAAACTTGAGTTAAACATATTTTAAATCATTTCAATTTTATCTTATGTATTTAAAACCATATTTATTTATTTATTACATACTTTTAAAATTTTAACTTTTAAATAAAATCATAATTCACAATTTACTAAAGATACATATTTTATAGAAAACACGATTTATTTATTAATTAAATTTAAAACAATACCTATTTACAATATATACAATATTCTATTTATATTATAAATATAAAACAATTATTAGATTTAAAAAGATAAAATCTATCAATTAACTATTTATTTTATTGGATTATTAAATTAATTCAAATCTTATTACAAAGATTATCTAATCAATTTAATTTTTATTTC
Source organism: Allium cepa (assembly GCA_030765085.1). Lineage (NCBI taxonomy): Eukaryota > Viridiplantae > Streptophyta > Magnoliopsida > Asparagales > Amaryllidaceae > Allium > Allium cepa. Next base: position 620,366,490 of record CM060938.1, on the reverse strand, counting down.
AGATTATTAAATTTATATTGCTTTCAAATTCTAGGTCATCACATGAGCGCCCTTGGATTTCGCTGCCAAAATAATGAAACTTCTCCACTCGACCATAGATCGCAGTCTACCGATGTTACTTTGCCATCCCGGCAAAGTCAAATGTAGACTGTTGGTACTTATCCTCCATACCATTTCCGCTATGGTTCAAACAGTAGATCGTAGCGACATCGAGTTACACTGTCGTCACAGCATAACCCAAATGCCCCTGTAGGCATCAGCGCCCTCGACTTTTGCTACCCAACAATCCTCAGGAACTAGTTTGTCTGGACTCCTCACAAGATCAACTTTAGAACCCCCCCTTAGGGCTCAAGGCAGTACAACCCTGTGGCACTCCTGAAAAGTTCATTCAAGGGAGCGCCATTTTCCCCATAGCCACTTTCAAAACACTTTATACTATACATATATAGTACCTTCCGAATCATACACCTAGTATGAATCACATATAAAGCTCCTTTACACAAAATCGATTATCCCAAAATCGATAATTCTCAAACTAGGCTTTCCAAATTCCAATATTGATTTTACCCAAAAATCAAAAGTCTTTCCCAAGTCCATAGGTTCCAAAAACCTTTCCTCAAAATCATTCTCATAAGATCCTTTACATATATATATAGATATATATAACTTTAAAAAAAATCTTTAGATCATTTCAAACTTGTATAAAACCCCTTTATACAAATATTTCCAAAAACCACTTCCTTCTGACAATAGATTCAACAAGGGAAGATTTATCTTATATAACAAAGATATATAAATTTTATTTGTTCCAAATCAAATACTCAAATTTGATTACTCTATAAAGTTATTAACCATATTACTTGCTTATATAAAGTAAATTTCGATCATAGAAATATCCAATTTCCACTTTATTTCAAAACTCTTTTACATTTCTTATCCACTATTTTCCCAATATCAATTTCATTCAAACCCGTACGATGTACACATATCATCCGTACGCTATATCAATCTGATCGTTCACTCGATCACACAGTTCCACTTTTGAACTAGTGTCGTCCCCCTGACTTCATAGTGCAGACTCAGATCTGGTTTCTTGATCAGAAACCGTCAATCTCCTTGCATAGCCATAACTATGATAGAAAATATCCAGAACCAATCAACAATCCATATCCAGGTTCGCCGTCGAAAATCAAGTGAAAAATCCCAACTCGGATCGATATAACTATCTAGAAATTCTGTGCTCGAATCTGGATCAAATCATTATGCGAATAGAATAATATACGTACATCCTACGTATTTACCTTCATTGATTTTCAACTAAATCAATTTCTCTTTCTATTCACATTTCCATTAACTTCTATCCACATAATCACAATTATTTCAATTCCATTGGATTATCACTTTAATCCTTATCTCAAATGGATATTCAATCAAAAACAATTTGAACTCTATCCAGCTCACATTTAGAAAAAAGCTTGAAAAGTTTTAAAAATAGATAAGTAGTTGAAAAATAATTATCAATTTGTAAAATAACTATAACTAGTTAAACAATTATAAAATAGTTAAGTAATCGTAAATTAGTTGAAAAATAGTAATTATTTATAAAATAATTGAAATAGTAATTAGTTTATAAATAATTTGTGAAATTGTTAAGTAGTTCCAAAAATTATTGTAAAGCAAGTATAAGATAGTTTTAGGTTCAAAAAGAAAAGTTGTATAGTAAATAGTTTGAAAAAAAAGATTTATATTAAAGGGGTTTTTAGACTCAAGGAAAAAGTTGAAGAATAATTTAGTCTCAGGGACAAAAAGTTTGCCTTTTAGGCTGAAGGACACTTTCTAGTGTAAATCACAGAATGATAATTGTAACTATCATTTTCTGTTTACACTAGAAAGTGTCCTTCAGACTAAAAAGCAAACTTGATGTCCCTGAGACTGAATTTTTTTCGACTTCTTCCCTGTATCTATTTTCCTATATATTAAAACAATTTATTTTAAAAATAGTCTAAAGTCAAACTATTCAATTTTCTATCAATTCAATTTAAATTTCCACTTCCATTTAAATTGACCCAATTCTAACTTGAGTAACTTCAGTTTCCCCTGAACTTGATTTATCCCCATTTCATTTCAAGCCAATCCAATTCAAATTTGAAAATTTTGAATTTTAAACGTGTCAATTTTCAAACACAATTCCAATTAATTCAAATCAAATTCAATTTGAACTAACTCAATTTCAATCTAAATTTTAAACCATCTCGAATTATATAAATTCGAGTTAAATTCTCAATTGTTGGTTTAACCTTTTAAACCAAATTAACTTTATTTAAAGTCTTTAAACACTTTAATTTCTTAGTTCAAATTCCAGAATTTCATTTTAAATCAATTTAATCTTTTAAAAACCAATTTATTACCCAAATTCAACCTTACAACCAATTTTCAACAATTTCAGTTGAAATTCTATTTAAACACCCAAATCTCAAGTCCAAAGTGATTCCATTTCTCTAATTTCAAACTAAAGTTTAATTTCCTTTTTATCTCAATAATGGATATATTACTACGGTCCATTTCTTTCATTTATTTAAACAAATCCGATTTCACTTAAAGATTATTAATAACAATAGGATGGTATCATTCAAATTATTTTAAAACATCCATCCATTTCCAATTTCTAGATCTCAAACCCATTTTGAGATCACACATATTCCCAATTCAAATAACCATTTAACTTCCCAAGTTAGATCTCAATTTCATCTTGAAATTTCCAAATCGGGTTGTTTATTTAATTTCCCTAGAATTAATTTCATTTTAATTTAATCCAGACAAACTTACCCACTTTGAATTCCCATTTCAAATTTTAAACTTCACATTAATAATCTTATAAGTTCAAAAACTTATCACCTTAGGTATCACATCTCATTCCCAATTTTAAACTCAACATTTAGAGTTTATTTTAAACTATTTTTGATATTATGTATATTCCTCATATATACATATATTTGCTTTACATACTAAGTTATCCTTAAATATTAAACCACCTTTGGTTTTTAATCCAAAACAAATTTTCAAACAACCCTTATTTGCAACAAGTCCCTTTTATTCAAATAATGCTTATTTATTATTTCTTTTAGCTCTTTGAAACAAATTCCAAATTTTCTGGCTTAGATTTAAAACTTCACAATCTAGATCATCTTCAGTTCCAATTCATAAATCATACTTATCTAAAACATTTCATTTTTCTTACTCATTAATACACATCTTATTATTGAATACAACAACCATTTATGATAATAACCAAGCTTATCATATCTGGAAACCAATTCATTATTATCTTATCCTGAAACTTTTTCCAAATTCAAGATTTAATTTCAGTTTGAATCCATTTCAAACTTACCTTTATTTAATTTCAATTTGGTTGTATTACCATTACCACTTAATTCTCATTATTTAACTACCAATTACCTTAACATTTATTAGTAAGAAATATTGCTTTATAAATATCAAAATATATTCTTACAAAAAATCATTTAACATCTTTATATCAGAAAATAACAAGTACGCTCTCATACATATACATTCAAATCATTCTAGGGTATTATTGACCATATCCTTAATGATTACACCCACCAGAGTCAAGGTTCTGGCTTAACCTTCGCTCTGACACCAGATGTAACGATCCGAAATTTCCGATCCTGAAAATTCCAAATAGTTAGAAGAAAAGGAAAGAGACAAAAAGAGAAGAAACAGAAATACAACAAAGGTTCTCACATTCGCATCGGGTCAAAATATAATATCAAATAATAACAGTTTACAGTAGAATAATGTATCTGTCCATTACATTTAAATACATCGGAGTCACAACAGTTATACAAATACTGGACAGTTAAATATAACTTGTCCTAGATAAATAACAATATAACACAACGGAAACTCTCCATACGTTCCTGTCAACCAGCTCACCTCCTGAGCTCCAGAACGTCCTTACCCTGAAAATCTTTAATACTTGGTCTGACCCGAGCATTACATCAAAGTAACACCCGGGTCAAGCTGGAAACCAGCATGAGTAAACCCATATAATATGGAACACAAAAGCATACAACTTATATAAAATCCGGGGTAACTCATGACAATTTACAAATTCACAATATGTTAAAGTCAACACTTATTCCACATATCAGTTTCTAAGTACCAAAACTTAGATTAAATGGTTCCATTTACTTAATTTATTCCATTACAGCCCTTTTAATTTCACATATCAAATCTATATAGAATTATTATAGACTACAAATCGAAGTGGTTTCGGGTATTCACTAATACCCGACTCCGGTCTCTTCGAATCCAATACCATCTTAACCCACTTTATTCAAGTGAACACAATTCAACCTTTAAATACAAGATGTCACTTTTTATACAGCAATTCATCATCAATATATAACTACAATATCGTAGTTCACCCAAGCATATCATATCACAAACATTTCATTTAAGAAATAATAATTAATTCAAGGCATTTAACATCATTAAATCATCATAATCAAAAATTGATCACTTCCAAAATTAATTCAATTAATTCTAATTATATTACTAACCTCAATCACTTAGATTACCTTTCATTAATTAATTTCAAATCAATTAATTAATCATCTCTCAATTATCCATCTTAATTAATCACCTTGGATTATTATATTAAGTAATAATCCCCTAATTAATTATACAAATTAATTAAATTTACCCATTCAATATTAGTTACTTTTATCCTTAATTAATTACTCAAATTAATTATTCTAAAACCACTTATATTGATTAATTATCCTCTTAATTAACCATATTTATTAATTAACTAACCCTTGATTTATTTTCTTAATTAATAAATCCTTTAATTAATTACACTTAGTAATTAATTCTTAATTACTTCTCTTAAGTAATTAACCTTCCATAACTTACCTTTATTTTAATTAATTTGACCTTTAACTACTCTCCTAAATCAATTATACCATACTTAATCACATCCAAGTAATTACCTTTAAATTAATTTGCATTAAGTAATTAACTATTCTTAATTAATTAATCTTTTCATTTATTATCCAACTTAAGTAATTATCCTTAATTACTAAAGTTAATTAATAAACCCTTTAATTAGTTCTATACGTCAATTACTTTTAATTGGTTACAGTCCTAATTAGTTAAAGATTAATCCTCTATCTTAATTAATCATTAGAATTATATGAGAAACAATTAGGAATTGACTACATAATTAATCTAATAAAAATTATTTTAAACAAGACAATTTAAAACATTTGATTTTTTTTATTTTATACTTGCAAACTTGTTCAAATAATTTACTTAAGAAACTTAGTTTATTTTCCCTGAAAATTCATTTATTTAAATTCACCATAACCTGACTAACCACTTCCTTTGAAACTAATCATTAATAGTTTTTAAATACCTAAAAAGTTGTGTAAAATCTTCAAAACTTTGAAAACCTGCTTTATAAAACTCTTAAAAACTGCATTATATCATGCTTGGGGATCTACCCAAGAATTGCTCAAGTCCAAACTCGAGTTTCATCGTCTTCTCCATTTTTTTACTTGTTAAAATTTTAAGTTTCAAACCTGTATCTAGATTACTAAATTTCTCACTAGTTCACCTCTTCCTCAATGCTTCCGGCCAAAAAAGAAACACTCGAGCTCGAACTCCAAATCTAACCTTCTTCCCAAAACACCTATCGATGCCTGACACACAAACGTGCAAGGTGCACGTACACTTGCCTTACGACCTCCTCCAATCATCATTTCGGCCACCCTCCAGTCGCCTACGACCTTACTACAAGATCTGACCACCCAGCATCGACTACCTCTCCTGAAAACGAAATCGAACACTATCGACCATCAGGAACAAAAACTCAATCAACCAAAACTACTCGCCGACGTCGATCCCGTAGACCAAAAACCACAGCACTCTTCCCAGAGCAGCTTCACACATCCACGCAACAATCCCCACGCTCGCGATCATCTCTGATGATCCTATGATGAAACACGAGACCCAAATACCTCGTCGTCCCAAATCGGACTTCAAACCCTAATTTGGCTTCGCCAAACAACTCTGATCATCTGAAAAATCATGAACTATTTTTTCCGAGATCCCCATGCCACCACCTTCCTCCAGACCAAGACCGACCTCCCAAAACCTTTCCGTTCATCGGAATTTGGTAAAGAACAACTTTTGACCAACTCAGAAAAACACAAAAATAATTAACCTAAAAATCATGATTATACCACCTAAATTCATGATTTTCTGCCATGAATACAATCATGCAATCCAAATCTAAAATTTAATTGGTTGCTTTTTAACATATATTTAGATTTCACTGATATTTCCAACTTTAAAATTATTTACTAAATTATAATTTCATAAACCAATTTTATATTTGATATCATACTGTAACAATTGTCTTTCATTCATAAATCAAAGGAAAATATGGATTCAATTTGGATATAAGATTTTTTTTTTAAAATCAAACAGAGAAGCAGATGTACTGATGATTTCACAAATTCAACATAATATACACATGCATTCACATCATCCAACATATAAACATTTTAAATCTATGTTACTGCAACATTTACTGATATCAAAATAACATCAGATTTAAAAAATGCTTTTTAAAATAAGGTTTACTCACAAATTTTGCTTTGAACAGAACAGTAGGCTTTTGAAAACTGCTACCCTACTTGGTTGAAGATGAATTGCTATGATTTGATCTTCTCTTCCTTGTTGTTTTTATTTTGCTTTAGCCACGAAATGCAGTGAAGTTTTTAGCTTTTTTCACTTGGTTCGAATGAATGGAAAAAGGGCAAGTGGAGGTATAAATAGAAAAGGTAGGCTCTGCATTTCTCTGTTCACAGCAAGCTTCCTTTTATTTTATTTTCCTCTTATCTTTTCTTTGGTCAGAGATCACTTTTGGTTGTATTATTCCTTTAACACCAGCTGACCTGATTTGCTTTTGACATTGATTCTATTTTTTGTAAGCTAGGATTTGATGTTTTATGTGCTTGAGTTGAATGGTATTTAATGTGTGTGTCCTCCTTTCAGTTTACATGCATATCCATATCTTTATGTATATACATGCTACATACATATGCTTACACACATTTATATTTACATGCTTATCTACACATTTCTTATTTAATATGAACATGTATACATATACTATACTTAATTTCTTTCTTACGATTTCCATGTACATTAGTTCATATGATATATATACATACATATATATATATATATATATTCAGATATTTTTTTATTATCAGAAATTCAGTGGTTAGACCCATTAAAATAAATGTTACGATAAATTTAAATCAGTCAATCACCCGATTATCCGACACCAAAAACTCAGCTCATCACATTACAACTAGCATTGTCCTTCGGCCGACTTTTTTTAAAAGTTTGTCCTTCAGCCAAAAAATGAAATTTGTTGTCCTTGAGCCTATTTTTTTCAAAGTTTGTCCTTCTTCCTAATTTCTTCTATTATATATGTGTCTGTGTGTGTGTGTGTGTGACTTGTTACTAGTTGATAATAATGTACTCATGTTATAATCAATTTAAGCTTAGTTGTATACTAAATTCTCGATGAAATATGTAAGTGAAACATCTTATATACTTGATATCAGTGTTTATAGGAATATATTGAGAAGGATGTTAGGACTATAAAAATCTATGTGCATGACATATAACACGCTGTATTTTTAATGATAGTAAACAATTGATTATAAAGGGCATTTCGGTAATTTTACACAAAGTTAAAAAAATTAAATTTTGCAAATGAAGGAATTTAGGCAATCTAACTCTTTCGCTGCATTAAGTAGATATTTCTAGCCTAATTTATATATAAATGTCAGAAACGGGAATTGAATGTAGGAGAGATGGATTGTTTACTTATAGCATGCATTATAAGGCGAAACGAATCAAGGCTAAAGTGTGATGAGGGATAATTCTGGATTCCTTTCCCATATAAGAGAAGTTTTATAACATAATTTACCTCTTTCTTCATTTCTCTCCATTTTGTAGCCGTCGATTAACACAAACATAAAAGCTACATTCTTTTTCCCATTATTATACAATTCCAAATAAAATTTCTCCAAATAAAATAGAAAATAAAATAGAAAGTATGTTAATCTAATTCAAGTTTTAACAAATCAAATAGAAGGAGAAAAGATCTAAATCCAACCAAATCAAAGAAGGAAATTTGGAAGTTATATAAGAGAATTAATCAACGCATCAAATTGAGGTAAGTGGTTTCATCTACAAAATGAATATGTTGTTAGATAAGCATTTAAATACCACTTATACATCTGTTTAGGTTTAAATATTATTTAATAATCAAACTGATGTTTTAATTGATAATTCATATGAATTTGATAAATTGGAAAACTTTATATCATTGATTTGACAATAAAGCTGATACGAAACGATGGAGCATAAATTGTACTAAAAATTCTCTTAAATTAAAATGCAGGTCTTATTCTCTACAATTTATCAAGAAATAGTTTTGAACGTAGTATAGTTTATGCAGTCAAACTTCTATGTTACAGTAAAAATTCAAAGTTTGGTAGAAATCTTTAAAAAACACTTGGTACTGTGTTGAAGCTTACCCAAGGCTTACCTAAGGCCGACTCCATGCTAGACTCGGGAAAACATAGGGCAAGCCTCAAGTTTCAAAAAGATTATAGAATTTATATGAATAAATTATATTTGATTAAAGGTTGTTGCTGGGCATATATAATTATAAAAAAATAAGGTCATATTGACGTAGAAGTTATATTTGAAGTTTAATAAAAGATGGAACAAAAGAATTATTAAAACTGGACAAAATAACAAGTTAAAAATAATGAAATACCCAAAAATAGGAGAATGGTAAATCTTTCGCGCCATGGTAGTCATTGACTTGCTTCGGGAAAACCTAAGGAATCTTATAACAACTAGCATGTTCAACCCCCAAATGTCGACACTAATACATTCACGGTATTCATATGTCGAACACTCAAGTGTCAGAAAGTTGAATTGTTAGGTTGAAATAAAAGAAAACGAAATAAAACAAGGAAGAAGGTACACAATGCCAGAATCTCACAATGGAATGATCATATATAAAATTAAAAAATGGTATAAACTGTCATTCTAAGATACAAAGTTTTTTAGAGTTACAGTAATCAGCCTGGACGGTTATGACAACCTATCCTCACAAATGATGACGAAATAATAGTAATGCAGTGAAAATTGTATTATGGTAGGTAGAACTCCAACTCTTCTCTTGATGCTCCAAAGCGTCCAAAGCTAAATCTGGAAACATACACGGGGCTAGCTGAAGCATTATTAGAAAATAACACCCAGATCAGTCTGGTATACCAGTGTGAGAAACTTAAGAAATATGAGTGACGTGTAACAGTAACCATTGAGACCATACAGATTACCATAACGGTTTTCCTCTCAAATGAAACCAACTAGTAATTAAGTTTATCATATAGTGATATGATAGATAATGCCTAGTATATAGCACATAAATCATATCAAATAGCTGCTAAGTGAATGCCAACTCAATAATAAGTATACAATCAATACTTCTAAGACGCGTTCGCATAAGAATTTTTCCATGGAGATTTCCTTGGTTTAGCGGCATCCGAACTCCATGAGAAGGATCAGAAACTACCTTCCGAGCATTACATATCTTCAGATGGGATATACTCTATGGTAGACATAACGGATCACCCTCGGTGTGTGATCTGAATCATATCAACTCTAGCTAGCAACAACGATAAGCATATGTAAATCTAGAGTTGATATACCCTTAAGGTTTGCTAAACTCCTCTGGCCTTGGCCCTTCTCTATATTTTGTCACTTTCCTAATGTTGAAGTTACATTTGGTACCTTTTTCATGAGTCTTCATCACTCAATAGAACATGAATCGGTAAACCGATTTCATCATCTTGAACAGATCACGAATCACTACATGGATTCGGGCATCTCGAATAGATCTCGATCCTCCGTATAGGTTCCCCACATAACTCCTCCAACAAATAATAATGCAACCCTCTCTCTTGGAATACTCCTCAAGATAAATAGTCTCACACGGTAGTATTGTTGGGAATGTTAACGCTGACCATTCCTTTCAACTTAACCTTAGGATAGATAGTACAACCCTATAACATTCCATTTCACAGCCTCGATTTTGTATATGGTTTTGAAGTGGTTATGGGTTCAAGACATCTCATTTAAGTATACTCTTTACACTTACTAGATGCTCCAAAACCAATCGATGAATTTCTGATAAACTCAACTTCGGTTCTTTCCAACATAAACAAACAACAAATAAGAGTGGAGATTGCCTCCTAACCATTCTTATACTTGCTTTTATCTTACACATTGTCACAACAAACCCAAAACCATTCTTATACTTGTTTCTATCTTTACAAACATTTAATTTAAAGATCTAAGTCCATAATCGGCCAAGTTTAGTATTTGACTAGTTAACTATCAAGTTTTAAAGACGATTGGTTATAAAAATCACAGTTCATATGCTTAACTCATTTTCGACATTCCAACTTAATCTTCCTCGTTCAAGAGTGAACCCAAGTAAGTTAGAGCATTAGCTGCATCAAATCCTTGCCTAGACACTTCATTCTTAAGTCTTAAAAATAGATCAGTCTACATCGTTGGCTTCTAGTGTTAAGTATAATATTAATGATTTCCATAAACAATATGAAATCAGCAGGATTAACATGTTTTTGACATTTTCCAACTAACAATTCCTCGATCAAGAGAGAAGCCTAGTAGGTTAGAGCTCTATTGCACTGTCCTTACTCGATATCAATCTTAACTGTCATAAATAGATAATCCTTAATTTGTCAACTTTTAGTGCTAAGCATAGTTATAACTTTTCGAATAAGTAATCAAATAATTAAATATTTAGCCACTAAAAAATTCTTACCCCTTTTTGTAAACATTTGTATACACTTTTAAAATACTTGAAAATACTTAAAATAGATTTTAAAACATTTGTCCAAAGTATTACTTGAAAATAACAACTTTACAATTTCCATTAAAACTTGAAAACGGCATGTTTTTAATAAAATATCTCTTTTTTAAAAATTCGTAACTAATTCTTAAAAATTTCATAATATCATGAATTACTTTTGAAATACTCTATTTAGAGTTCTTAAACCCTAATAAAAAGAATGAAACAAAACACTTAAATCTAAATATCTTTTTAAATCTTTTAAAGTCCAAAACCAAGTCTAAATGGGGTGGTTTTACACTAGTGATGTTTTGACCACTTTTCGAGATTTAACATTTCACTACTCATGCTTTTAATAGAAATAATCATATGTATAAAATATTATAAATTTAGCAAGAAACCCCTAAGGATCTCTCTATAAAGTTCTATAGGAATCGCCAAAAACAAGGCAATTCACAACTTCATTTGTAGTGACTATTGCTAAAAGTGCACTTTCTAATCTGAGTGCGATCGAAATCAAAGTCCATTTATTACCTACGTATATTGTTTAAGATCTTGTCACAAGTCCGTTTAATTCAATTCAAAATTCATTCAAGTCCATATGCGTGGCTCATATTTGTCACTTACTTTTAAAGTTAGAATTCAGACAAATGTTTGAACATAAGTTAATAACAATTCAAACAGTACATATACAACCAACACAATATATGTATGTGTTATATTTTCATTCAAAATGAGGCAGTAACTTACCTTTAACCACACAAATAACAAAGATCCAAGAACCAAAGCCTAGACCCATCTTGCACCCACCTTCTCTTCCTTCTTCCTTCTCTTTACACTTGTTTTTAGCCTCAACCACCCACATAGTGCTCACGGCCTATCCCAATAGGAGGAGCATGAATTTTCTTCTTATAGTTTTGGCTTGGTGGAAGGTTTTCTAATATTACACTAAGACTTGTGGCAAATTTTGAAGTGATCTGGAGTTGATTTGCAACTATTTCATTTATAACATTTAGTGAAGAATAAGATGAAGAAGCCATTAAAGGAGCTTGGTTTTCATTTGTGATTTTGTGATTACACTCTAAGGTATGCCTCTCCTTATATAGGCAATGAATGGTGTTGCCTAATCTAGCACTCACTCATCCACCATGCCATGGAAGTTTCATCTCCCATCACTTCTTCTTTACGTCACTTATCATTTAGGTTATTTACCATTATACCCTCACCGTGATAATGTCTCTTATCCTAAAGGAAGCTTCTTGCACCGTCCAAGATTTATAAAGAGGTGTGTGTTAGTTAGTTGCTAATGTGTTCATTTGATCATTAGACAAGTGCACAAGAGTTTGAACAACTTATATCGATCGAAAAGCTGTTTATCAATAAACCGATTTTCGGTCACATTATCGATTTATCTTCAAAGAATATATTTTTGTAAACATTTTTATAAAACAAGCTTACCATTAATAGTCGTATTTAAAAAGGATTTAGTAAGATTACTAAATCAATTTAATAACATTTAATTCAAGTATTTAAATAATTCAAAATATTTAAATATGGAATGTCCGAAATTACAGGTCGTTATAAATCCAGAGTCCAATCCACGGAAAACTACTATATTCGTAAGGTCAACTAGTTAATTAATTTATGCTATCAGTAGATGGACTAGTCTAACAGTCCATTTGTTTTGTTTAATCGGTCGATTGATGTGATGTATAAAAGGAAAAAATAAGAAGGCAACCAATTGATCGATTGTGTTAGTTCAATCAACTGATCTCTTGTAGGTTGCATAAGTTGAAACCAGAGCTAATCCAAGCCAAGTAGGATAGCTTGAAGGATTCATTTCCTACTTAGTTGAAATTCTAGAGTTCATGTAGCTTCATGATGCATTGTAATGTGATATTCAACTTGGCATGTGATTGTATCGCAATAAATTGCCCTCGTTATCATGTCATGTCACAGTCGCATAATTTAACTTGTGGAGTGCATGAACAAAATGGAGCTATTGTTACCATTATGTTTGATATGCAAAATCTTTTTGATATTATTATTATTTGTGCATAGTGTAGGAAACCTTTCGAAAGTATAATATTAATCTTAGCCAGCATAGGTACCATTATATTATGCCTCCTATAGCTACCATTTAAGAATGGCAAGCTATACAATTGCAATCGTAAAGGTTGCGTATTGGTGATTGGATTTCCAACAAATGGTCAGGCTAAGAAACTTCCTATGCCACATGGGTATGCCTCTGGAGGGACGCCCCGAGAAGCTAACCGGATCTCTGCCAACACAAGGCCGGGTTACCTCTGTAACTAGGTAACTACTGACACAAGGATGCCATCCCCCGATCGTAATCGACCTTTATCCGAGGATCCTCAACACTAACAACCACAAAGTAATAAATTTGCAGCATTCACATAGGTTAAATATCTGGGCTCCATACCATGATACCACCTCTTTCCAGAAGGAAATGACATACCCTCTGGGGGTGCTACTCCCAAACAACCTTGCCGCATCTTTCCTGTTTCGACCATTTCCGGGTTGTGAGGTCCGACGAAGTCTCATCCACAAAGCTACGCTTTTCACAAAAGCCATGCTTCGATCAACAAATGATCGGCAGCACTTCGTATGCCACATTATCAAATTGAGAATGTATCACTAGTAACCATCAACTACATAACCTCTAAGCTCGTACATCTCAGAGAAGGGTGTTAAGCTAAGAGAATAAATTCTCTGCCACCAATAGAAATATATTTCATAGAAACCAGCTTTACGTCTCAAAGTGTCACGTCAGACACACATCCATACAAGTCCATTCCGGGATCGAACGAAACCGAGGGCACTTTAAAGAAGCTTTGCAAATCCAGATATTCACTAATCATGTCCGGAATCCCCATCACAAAGGGTGATAAAATCTCTATACCGGAGCAACCCGGTGCAGAGATATTCGACAGGTAGTCCTTTCACTTTTGAAAATACCCGGTCTTCAACACCATCTTCAAATGCAATCCCATTTCGTCGTATCATTATTCGAAATGAGTTTTATGACAAAAAATCCACTCTCGGCTAATCCGAATAACGAGCGCTTATTTTTAAAATTAAGTGTTACATTCAGATTTCAAAGAAATCACAATAATTTTCCACTTTGATCTTTTAAATAAAAGATCCATCACAATCACAAAGGTTCGATGTGGTTTTTGAATATCCATTTGGAATCCGACCCCTGGTCATATCGAAATTCAAATGCCATTTAAGGGTCAATATTGATAGTCGGTTATTTAACTATCAATCAATGTTCACAATAATCACCAGATTTCAAATAATTTTCTTCCAAATATTTATGTCCCAAAATATTTTCACAAGATAAAATTTTAAAATTTCAAATATTTGAAAACAAATTTCAAATCACTTTTCACCTTTCAATCTTTTTGAAAACAAATTTCCAATCGCTTTTCACACTTCAATCCTTTGTAAAAAAAATTCAAATCAGCTTCCTCACGTGGAATAAGTTTCCAAATATTTATTTAATTCCACTGAAAATTTACCGAGTTCAAATATTTAAAAATAAAATAAAATACTTATCCAAAGTATACTTGGAAACATTTAAAATAAAATCATTTTAAAATGCTTGCTTAATTTTTAGTTATGAAAATATTATACTAATATCTCAAAAACTCAAGTCCAAACTAATTTAAAAATAAAATTAGTAGATAGGATATAACTATTTAAATATCCAATTTCTAAAACAAATATCAATTAAAACTTTAAATAGTCACTTTAATAAATAAAAAATAAATAAATAAATCTTTAATTTAAAGATTTAAAACAATTCACAAAAATAATTTCTCCAACAATATACTTTCAAATCAATTTCTAAAACTTTTAACTTATACTTCGAAAGCTACTTTAAAAATATACTCGGCTTTCCAGGGAAGAATTCTCTTTCCATTTCAAAATGGTCCATTTATATCAATTAGTAAATCTTCTCGATTTATTTCAATTTACATTTCAAATCCGTAATTTCGTTCCATACCTTTAAAAATAAAACAATATTTACTTTTAAAGTAAACAATATTTACTTTTAAAGTAAATTTTCCTTTCTTTTATAAAATTCCCATTGTGAATTTATATTTTTTCAAATATCCACAGATATATGATTTTTAAATCGATTCCCAAATATTCACTTTCAACACCAAATCAATTTTCAAATTGATTTCCAAATTGATTTCAAATCCCAAATTTATTATCCAAACATTTACTTCGAACACCTATTCAATTTCAGAATTGATTTCCCAAAATTTATTTTTAAACACCAAATCAATTTCAAATCAATTTCCCAAAGATTTATTTTCAAACACCGAATCAAATTCCAAATTGATTTCCAAATTTACTTCCTTTTAAAATAAATTCCTTTATTTCTTCCAAACTATTTAAAATCCGAATTTTAAATAAATTCTTCAACCTATGAATAATATTACTCAAAATCCATTTATTAAGCTTTTTTCCATATTTTGAAATTTTTTTCAATAGGATTACAAAAAAGAAAACTTTATCCTTTTTAAAATTCCTTCTTTTAAATTTATCCAATTTTCAAAAATAAATTTTACTATAACTTTCAACTTAAATTTTGAAAAAATCCAATTTTTTTTATTTCCGGTATCCTACGATACCAAAAATAATTTCGGCTAAACTATAGCCTTTAACAATTTCAATTACAAATATGATAAAACAAAGATTATAAATAATCAACACATAACAATGAAACAAATTCAAATGTTTTGAGGAATCCAGTTGGATCCCTCCAACCTGTTTTTCTGCATCCACAGATGTCAACACAACAATTAAATACCAATTCCACTTCGAGGTGGAATATCGCGGTGTATCGGATTAATATAATATCATCCGCTATTATGCGGCGCACAGGTTCTCATCCGCTATATAATGCGGGAAATCAATCACTCCAAATACATATATAATACCGATTCTACTTCAAGGTGGAATATCACGGTATATGGGTTTAATATAATATCATCCGCTATTATGTGGCGCATAGGGTCTAATCCAATACCACTGATAATAATTTATCATCCAAGCACACAATCAACAATTTAAAATTTAACTGTCCAAAATTTAAATTGGAAAATCCGATTGAGTGAGAAGATCTCACCTTTGACTATGCATGCAACCCATTTCCAATCCGGCTTGCCACCTTTAAGATTTTGACCTTGCATAAATATTTATACAATTTATTAATATTCGAAATAATCGAATAATAAATTTTCATTTGATAATTTTAATTCACCAGTGACTTTAGTTTAAACTAATACTTTTAATCTTAAACCAATCCCTTTTTAATAAATTGATTTAACTAAAAATTAAATTTAAAACTAAATCTCCTTTAATAATTTATTTCTAGTAAATAAAATAATTGAACAAGTTAATTAATGGTTTAATCACCTAATTCATTTTTAAAATGAACTAGTAAATATGTATGTATATTTATTTCCCTTTGAAATCTCGTTTGCCAATAAAAATTTATTTATGTAAATTCAAAAATCAAATTTTAAATTACTCTTCAACATTTCAAAATCTTATCTACCGAAACGTATATATATACTATTTATCTATAAATATATTAAAATATATGTTTGTGTTTTATATAGATATACCTATTTTATTTTTACCTTTCTGCCAAAACAAATCAGATATTCTTTACTGAGACATTTTTAAAACTCCCATATTTTATTTTCTTATATATGTATATATACATATATGTGTGTGTGTGTGTGTGTGTGTGTGTGTGTATATATATTTGAGTAAAAATAAAAAGAAACCATACCCCCAAAATCGAGGACGGTCGATGCCAACTTCATCGAACTCGAGTTCGAAACTATCCCACTGCTGAAAATGCCACGACTCCCCTTGATTTGCGCTCACGCCCAGGAGTTCGCCACCAGAATCGCGATGCCTCCTCTCGACGATCATGCCACCATCTTTCGCGCGATGTCGTCACGGCCAAGACTTTGCCAAGCCATCATGCTCGAATGACACGACTCCTCCTTCAAGTCGCTTTGTGATCTTCGGTCGACTCTTCCTTGCTTAAAACTTCCAATCGCGATCCACTCGCCGTGCTTGACTACGCCTGCCGTCACCCCAAATCCGATGTGAACCACCAGAAAGGTCGCGATTACCAAGCGCATGCCCCTCTTTTCTTTTTCTTTTTTTAAGTCGAGATGACTCGATATCGTTCCAAATTAAAATCGAGTTTCTGGGTGGTATTTGGGTCGCCGTTGTTTTTGTTTGAACGAAGAAGAAAGAAATTTTCGTTCGGTTGTTTTTTCTTTTCTTTTTTAAAACGAAGGGGATTTTGTTCGTATATTTTTTCTTTGAATACGCGTGTTGAAATTATTAGAGAATACGAGACACGTGCTTTGAAAAAGCATATACGTGTTGGGAAGCAGAATAAGGGCTTACACAATTATTAGTTATATTTTAAATTTAAATTTAAACCGCTTCGATAAATGCAACTTAAAATTTTGATCTCCAATCAAGGCATGCCGCTAGGCGTTTATAATGTTATACGCCTATTCCAAATGCAATGTGAAAGGTTCCGAGTCCAAATTCGATCGTATGGAGAAGAGAGCTTTTCGGACTCAGCTATTAAATTAAATTTCGATATAAATTTCAGCGCGTTTGCTTATCGTACGGCCAAATGATCACTCCAAACACTATAAAAATTGGAATCTGGTAATAATACAGTATTACGGATCCAAAGGAACTTGTTTCGGTGAAATCCGAGACTGTACCCCGGAAGGCTACTTTTAAATATCGATTTAAACGATATAAATTTCAGTACTGAACAAAACAGTTTCAAATTCAACTCTGAAGCTTCTATTATCTTCAGTATTATCAATATAGATTTTTCTAAGCTTTCAAAATATTTTTAATCGGCTTAAAACTGAAGATTCAAATTTTTACCCAACTTCAATAAATTAAATCCAATAATTTAATTGCCAAATTCATAGTTATATCTGAAATCCAAGTTAAATTGACTACCAAATATTTAAAATCAATTAAATATTTCTTTTCAAATGTTCAAAATTTCCGGGTTGTCACATTCTTCCCCCTTAGAAAAATTTCGTCCCGAAATTTCAAGTTAAGAACAATGATCCTTTACCCTTTTATCATCTTCCCAAAACCCAACAGTTTAATTGACTTGCCAAAACAAATCTTTTATTAAAGCCCCATTATTACTTCAACTAGCTTTCCAAAATCAACCATAGATTCCAAATAACATTGTTTTCTTTACAATTCAAATTTAAATTCAAATTTTAAACTTTTAAAATTTTCTCAAAAAATTTTTAACTCCTTAAATTTTCGAAAATTTTTGCCAGCGTCTACTTTGCGCGGCTAGCTCGGTACAACTACAAAATGGCACCACGGCCCCCTAAATTCAAAAGGAAAACAAAAGGCCAAGTGGCTAGTCGAAAAAATCATCAAATTTCATACTAAAATTTAAATACATACCTTTTCCGAGCAATTCTAATTTGTCTTGGAAATCAAAATCCCAATTCCATTTTTTCTTTATATCACCTGTATGCTATTTAGCAACCATATCCAGTTTCTACATTCAAAAATCATCTTGCACATTTCATTACAAAAGTTTGAATATATACTTCTTATACCATTTTTTACTTCAGTATTGAAGTTATATATCCATTTCCATTCAATCTTGCATTTTCAATTTCATTTGAATTCAATTTACAATTTCAATTCTATTTGGATTCAATTTACCCTCTGAATATTGAATTTTATCAACTATCTTTCATTCACAACTGATTTATATCACTATTTTAAATTAGTTTCATTTACTAATTCATTACAAAATCCAATTCAATTTATCTCAAACCATTTTTATTTCCACCTTTATTGTCTTTAGTTCACTTTGAACTAATTTTACAACTTCATTTTATTTTATACAATTCAAATTAGTTTTCAATATTCAGTTTCAATTCCAGTTTTATTCTTCTGTTCATTCCTAAATTTACTTTCCTTTTATGCTCAATTTAATTTAACTCAATTATTTAAGTCAAATTCATTCTATCAAAATTCAAGTTATACAAGTTATCAACTCATAAACACATTTAATAAATCTTCCAAAGTTTTAAACGATTTTTCAACATTTCAAAATCACCTTTGAAATCAATTATTTCCAAAATCAAACTATTTTAATTTTGACTTTTCTTCAAGTTCAATTTTTTTTTATTCTAACAACTTCAAATTTACAAGTTGTCAGACTCAATTATATTCTATAAATATTTTATATAGGATTCCGAGTCTTTCCAACACTTCAAAGCCATTTTTGAAATCAATCCAAATTATCTTTTGAATTTCCAAAACCAACCCCAGTTTTTTAAACAATTTTTATTTAAAATAATTCGATAGCAATTCCTCTCCTGGAAACTCGAAAATGAACACCGATGATGTCATGATCATCATCGGAATTACTTTCCAACGACCGAAAAGAGTTTAGAGCTTTTATCCCTTCAAAAACATTTTTCCAAATCCTTTGAAATCCATTCTCAAATCAAAAGGGAATTTAATTTCTAAAATTTCAAATCTTTTTCAAAAACATTTTCATATATTTCTCTGGAATTCCATTTTAAATTTTAAATCACTTTTACAATTTATATTTGCAAATCCCATTTGTATGTGGATTTTATTTCTCAACTTTTGATTATGATTTCAATTTATTATTCAATTTCAATGATAATAATTTAATATTATCACTTCCTAACAAACAAGCAACCATATACTATATAATAATTTCCGAAAAATGATTTCTTTTCTATACAAAAATAGTTTGGGTAAAATTATTTAATTTACCCGATTTTAAAACAATATTGTGTCGAATTGTTCTGTACAACTGTTTAGAGATCCCTATCGATAGAGTTATACAAACTATACCGACCAGAATACATATACCACTCAACAAACCAATCATCACAATATAAAACAATTTTTATATTCACTAACAAATACGCGCTTATATTTATTTTACACTCAAACTCATTCTAGAGTACTGCTGACTTCATTTCTAATGAGTAACTGACGCAGCGGATTAATCAAAAATAAACTTCAATCGGTGAAAGTAGCAATCGGTGGATTGATGAATACCAAAATGCCCAAATTCGTTGATCCGAAGATACCGAATTCTAGCTATCTCTAACACATTGATCGTGCACGATATCGTGAAAGAAGATCTTCAATTCTTCAAGCGTTGATCAAGCGCACTTGATTCCGCAAATCGGCTTCAACAATCGTTGATTCGAGCGCACTCGAATAACCGAAAGTGGAGATAGGAGATTACACTCAACTACCAATTTAAGATGAAAGCACACAGCAATCAACAAGAAATTTTATTCCAAAATCAACTCCCTTCAAATGTACAACTCACGCGTATTTATAGTGTTTACAACACAGCCCCCTTTAAGTCGTATACGACTCAAGCCTCTCCGACTCATGACCTACTTAAGTCGGCAACGACTCATCATCATAGCACATACACACGACTCAAAGCCATTATATCACAACACGACTCACCTGCGTACCGACTTAAGAGCAACACAAAGTACAGCACTTACGACTTAAAAACACTACGACTCAACAAACAAAACAGATTACACGACATACGACTCAACATATGTCACGACTCACGACTCAAGAAATAAACAAACGGTACACGACACATCATACAATGCGACTCATTACAACACGACTCAACCGACTCAACACCCAGCCGACTTAACTCCTTGCCGCCTCAACTTCCTCCGACTCAAGGCCTTCAATAGATGGAGTTTTCCCTTGCTTCATGATAAGTCGTAGATGACTTATGGTAGTGTTGTTAGGTCGGAACCGAGCTTTGTTAAGTCGCAAACGACTCAAGTCCCCTTCATTAACTCGTAGCTCTTCCCATGTGTCCCCTACGGCCTCCAGTTGAGTCGTGGACGACTCAATTCCTCCACGTTGAGTCGTGGACGACTCAATTCTTCTATGAGTCGGCTCATTCCTTGCTCTTGTGTACGAGTTAGGCCGTAGCTCCTCTTCACATAGTTTGTTAGGTCGTGAACTATGCCCCTTAAGTCGGCAACGACTTAAAATTTTCGAACGGCCCAACTCCGAAGCTTCCTCCACACATCCTAGAGCTATGTTAACTCGTGACCGACTTAACCCTTGAGGAATTGTAGACCGTGCTGCATCATCCTCCCCAGGTTGAGAAAAATTCGTCCTCGAATTTGTAAATTCTTCCACATCAGATTGTCCATCTCCATAATACGGCACAAGATGCTTAACATTGAATACGTCAGAAGTGTATACATCCTCCGGTAGCTTCAACTTATAAGCGTTCTCATTGATTCGTTTCACAACTTCCACTGGACCAATTTTTCTGGCTCTCAACTTGTTATAAGCGCCTACTGGAAAACGATCCTTCGCTAACATAGCATACACCAAATCTCCTTCGTTAAATTCAATCTTTCGTCGCTTCAAGTCTGCAAATTTCTTGTATTTCTCATTCGACTTCTCCAATCGTTCCTGAATGATTTTATGACATTTAGTCAACCCATCAACAAAGTCTATAGCTTGTTTAACCGTCCCCTTCGTTTGTGGCACTACTGCTAAGTCCAATGGTCCCCTGGGTAGATTTGAATATACAATCTGAAATGGACTGAATCCCGTACTACGATTCACTGCATGATTATGTGCAAATTCTGCCTGGCATAATTTCATGTCCCAACTTATCAAATTGTCTTTCACCAAACATCGCAACAAATTTCCCAACGATCTGTTAACAACTTCGGTCTGTCCATCTGTTTGCGGATGATATGCGCTACTAAAGTTTAACTTCGTTCCCACCATTTTCCACAAACTCAACCAAAAATGGCTTAAAAATCTAGTATCCCGATCAGAAACAATAGATTCTGGTAAACCATGCAATCGATACACCTCCTTAAAGAATAATTGTGCCACTCGAACTGCATCCGCTGTCTTCTTGCAGGCAATAAAATGTGCCATCTTTGAAAATCTGTCCACCACAACAAATATAGAATCATTCCCCCTTTGAGTTCTCGGCAAACCCAAAACGAAATCCATGCTGATATCCACCCATGGTTTTGACGGTACAGGTAATGGCATATACAATCCCGCATTTGTCGCTGTTCCCTTCGAAACCTGACATATATGACATCTCTCCACAAACTTTTCAACCTCTTTCCTCATCGATGGCCAAAAATAAGATTGAGAAATTAACTGCAAAGTACGATCTCTACCCACATGGCCTTCTTCGTGCAACTCTTTGATAATCTTCAATCTCAAACTGCTCTCTGTAATACATAATTGATTTCCTTTAAACAAGAATCCATCAACTAACATAAATTCATCAGTACTCCCATCCTTAACTTTCTCAACAAACTTTGCAAAGTAAGGATCTTCTTCAAACAATTCTGGCAATAATTCAAACCCTGTCACCTCAACTTTCATTGTAATCAACAAATGGTTCCTTCTACTCAAAGCATCAGCCACACGATTCGTCACCCCAGATTTGTGCTTAACAACAAAGGAAAATTGCTGTAAATAAGCAATCCATGATGCATGCCTCGCTGAAATCTTATCCTGTCCTTGTAAATGCTTCAACGCTTCATGATCAATGTAAAGAACAAACTCTTTCTGGAATAGATAATGCCTCCAATGTTTAACAGCTTGCACAACAGCATAAAACTCAACATCGTATGTACTGTATCTCATCTTTGCTCCTGATAACTTCTCACTGAAATAAGCAACTGGCCTCCCACTCTGACTCAACACTCCTCCAATCCCAACCTTTGATGCATCAGTGTGTAGCTCAAACAACAACTGAAAATTTGGTAATACAAGAATTGGTGCTGTCGTCAAAAGTTCTTTGATTCGTTCAAAAGCAACTCCTGCTTCCTCTGTCCAAGAAAATTGTTTCCCCTTCATGCAATCGGTAACTGGTGCCATCACGCTACTGAAATGTGGAATGAATCTTCGGTAGAATGATGCCAATCCATGAAAACTTCTAACTTCAGTGGTAGTTCTCGGCTCTGGCCAATTTCTAACTGCTTTAACTTTACTCTAGTCCACCTGGATTCCCTTCTCAGATACAACATATCCCAAAAATAATACACTTCTAGTCATGAACACACATTTCTTCGTAGCTGCATAAAATTGTTCCTCACGAAGAATAATTAACACCTTTCTCAAATGCTCTACATGCTCCTCTGTGCTCGCACTATATATCAGAATATCATCGAAATAAACCACCACGAACTTCCCAATGAATGGTCTAAAGATTTGATTCATCACCCGCATGAATGTACTCGGTGCATTTGACAAACCAAATGGCATAACCAACCATTCGTATAAACCCTCTCTCGTCTTGAATGCAGTCTTCCATTCATCTCCAGGTCTAATTCTTGATGATAACCACTCTTCAAATCAATCTTCGAAAAGATAGTTGCCCCACTCAACTGATCTAGCAAGTCATCCAACCTCGGCATAGGAAATCTATAGCGAACAGTAATCTTGTTCAAAGCTCTACTATCGGTACACATTCTCCATGTTCCATCCTTCTTCGGCACCAACAATGTTGGTACTGCACAAGGACTCAAGCTTTCCTGAACACGTCCCTGCTCTAATAACTCTTCCACTTACCTTCGTAACTCCTCATGTTCCTTTGGACTCATTCGGTAATGTGGTCGATGTGGTAAAACTGCTCCTGGAACAAGATCAATTTGATGTTGAATGTCCCTCAGTGGCGGTAACTCCTTCGGCAATTCTTCTGGAAATACATCCTCAAATTCTTTCAAAACTGGCTTCGCTTCTTATGGAATTTCAACCTCTTCACTACATTCTCGCCCAATCAACAAAAAGACTTCAGGATCTTCTTCAACCTCCTTGACAAACTCCTTTAAAGATAGCAAAGTTTTCAGTTCTTCGATCTCCTCCAACTTGCTCTCCTTCTGTTGTTGCTTCTTAAGAACTAAAGTGATTTTAGTACCCTCGAACATGAAACTATAGCTATTAGCACGACCATCATGTTGTACTGCTCTATCAAACTGCCATGGTCTGCCTAACAACAGATGACACACATCCATGTCTACAACGTCACACCAAATTTCATCTTTGTACTTCTTCCCAATAGAAAAATTCACACAAGCTCTTCGACACACCTTCACTTCACCACCCTTCCTCAACCATGCTAGCTTGTACGGTTTAGGATGCTTCTCAGTTTTCAAGTTCAACTTCCTTACTGCTTCTGTAGAAATAATATTGTCACAGCTTCCAGCATCAATAACGAACTTGCAAACTTTTCCTAAAATAGTGCATGTCGATTGGAAAATATTGCTTCTCAACCAACTAGAATCCTCTTCTTGCTTTGGGGTAAGACATGACCTCCTCAACATAAGATTACAACCTTCATCTCCAGACAATTCTTCTTCCTCCTCAACATAAGGTGCATTTGAACATTCTGCCTCCTCACCATCATCCTCGATCTCAGCAACCATTGCTCTCTTCTTCGGCTTCGGACATTCATTGCTTTTGTGACCCAACTCCTGACAATTATAACATTTGAAACCACTGCTAACCTTCGCCTTCTCAGCCTCTTTCACCACTGGTTTTGTAACAGGTTTAGGAACATTAGAACTTCCACTAACACCCTTCGCTTGATTATTGGAGTTAGTAAACACACCACCTCCACGCCTTCCTTGCTTCTCCCAAGCCAACGCTTTCTGATGTGCCTCTGCTACTGATCTAGGATCAAACATGTTAACCATATCCTGGATCTGCATTCTCAATCCCCCAATGAATCTAGCAGTTAGTTGTTCTTCCGTTTCCATAATATCATTTCTAGTAATGAGTTGGTAAAATTCATCAGCATAATCACTAACAGACTTCGTCCCTTGCCTCAGATTCTGCAACCTCTGGTACATAAGTGATTGATAGTTGTAAGGCAAAAATGTAGCTCGCATCAACTTCTTCATCTTCTCCCATGATTCAATCTTTGACTTTCCCATTCTCTCTCTCGTAAGTTTAGTTTGCTGCCACCATGCCAAAGCTCTCCCCCTCAACCTAGTAGCAACCAACTTCACTCTTCTATGCTCAGGAACCTCCTTGAAATCAAAGATCTCTTCAACATTTGACAACCAATCTAAGAATTCTTCAGCTACCATTCCACCCTTGAACTCTGGAATTTCCATCTTCATACCCGATTCCCATCGACGATCATCTTCAACATCCCGATAAGAATTTCGAACTGGGTCTCGATCTCGGTAATGAATACTTGCTCTATCACCCTCTTCATTAAAATCAAATGCATGTCTATATCGATCTCGACCATCAACATCCCTTCGTTCATGCATGCTTCTTCGACTATGTCTCTCTTCATCTCTATATGGCTCATTGTCAAATTCACGTTGACTTCTTCTCTCTTCATGTCCATAATCATGATGATCTCTCCGTGATGAAATTGATGTTTCTCTTCTATCTCTAAAAGAATGCGGTGATACCCTCCTCGCTTCCGTAACCGATGGCGAAACTCTATTTCCTCCATGGTTCAAGTTTGGTGATCTCCTCCGTTGAGTTTGATTCAAATCATTCATCAACTTCTCTAACTTTCCAATGCCTTCATCAAATTTCTCATTAATACGTTGTTCCATAAGCTCGGCTTCTTCTCTTCTATACAAAGCTTCAACATTTTGATGACGGTTAGCTCTTCTCGGCGGCATGATTGAAAACTTCTCAAAAACTTCAAATACTTCTCAAATACTTCAACAAATACTTCAAAACTTTAAATTTCAAATTAACTTCAAAGCTCTCCAACACAAGCCAAACAATGCACGGCCTATGCTTCAAATGATCTTCCCTAGGCTCGGCCACTTCACTAGTATACACGGCCTACTTCAACAAATAATACCAAAGTGACACTTCAACTCTCAGCTCAAACACCTTTCAACACTTTGATCCAAATTGAAATGGATCAGAAGTCTTCCTCTTGTTGCAACTTCAAGATGAACACGATGAACAACTTCAAACTTCAACTTCAAATACTTGGCTCCAAGAATCAACTTAGCTATGATTGGCTAAGTATGGCTCCGATACCAAAAACTGACGCAGCGGATTAATCAAAAATAAACTTCAATCGGTGAAAGTAGCAATCGGTGGATTGATGAATACCAAAATGCCCAAATTCGTTGATCCGAAGATACCGAATTCTAGCTATCTCTAACACATTGATCGCGCACGATATCGTGAAAGAAGATCTTCAATTCTTCAAGCGTTGATCAAGCGCACTTGATTCCGCAAATCGGCTTCAACAATCGTTGATTCGAGCGCACTCGAATAACCGAAAGTGGAGATAGGAGATTACACTCAACTACCAATTTAAGATGAAAGCACACAGCAATCAACAAGAAATTTTATTCCAAAATCAACTCCCTTCAAATGTACAACTCACGCGTATTTATAGTGTTTACAACACAGCCCCCTTTAAGTCGTATACGACTCAAGCCTCTCCGACTCATGACCTACTTAAGTCGGCAATGACTCATCATCATAGCACATACACACGACTCAAAGCCATTATATCACAACACGACTCACCTGCGTACCGACTTAAGAGCAACACAAAGTACAACACTTACGACTTAAAAACACTACGACTCAACAAACAAAACAGATTACACGACATACGACTCAACATATGTCACGACTCACGACTCAAGAAATAAACAAACGGTACACGACACATCATACAATGCGACTCATTACAACACGACTCAACCGACTCAACACCCAGCCGACTTAACTCCTTGCCGCCTCAACTTCCTCCGACTCAAGGCCTTCAATAGATGGAGTTTTCCCTTGCTTCATGATAAGTCATAGACGACTTATGGTATTGTTGTTAGGTCGGAACCGAGCTTTGTTAAGTCGCAAACGACTCAAGTCCCCTTCATTAACTCGTAGCTCTTCCCATGTGTCCCCTACGGCCTCCAGTTGAGTCGTGGACGACTCAATTCCTCCACGTTGAGTCGTGGACGACTCAATTCTTCTATGAGTCGGCTCATTCCTTGCTCTTGTGTACGAGTTAGGCCGTAGCTCCTCTTCACATAGTTTGTTAGGTCGTGAACTATGCCCCTTAAGTCGGCAATGACTTAAAATTTTCGAACGACCCAACTCCGAAGCTTCCTCCACACATCCTAGAGCTATGTTAACTCGTGACCGACTTAACCCTTGAGGAATTGTAGATCGTGCTGCATCAGTAACACCCACCAGAGCGAAGGTTGTCGCTTAACCAAATGCTCTGATACCAAAATTGCAATGACCCAATTTTTCGACTTTCGAAAGTCGATATCGATACGTCCACTGTATCAAATGCCGCACAATAGAATGCCGAAAACCGAACCATTAGGGTTAAAGAAGAAGAAGATAGAAGAAAAAAAACAGAAACAACAGCAGAATCTCACATTTCGTAGCGGAACAATATATAATAGATAAATGAATATCTTTAAAACAAAAGCACTATATTAGTTTTTACAATATATTATCAGAGTTACACAACTTAATACAACATTGACAGTCATTATAACTTGACTACATGGAAACTGACTTTGCATCCACCCGAACGCAACGGATAATACATAGTATAGATGATACGCCTCGCCATCCAGCTTCAACTCCTGATCTCCACATCATACTTCTTGATTGACCTCGCTCCAGAATAATGATAACCTAACTTTAGGTTGTCCGTGTGGAAAATTATGGACGCCTAGAGTTTAGAAAGAGAACAACAAACTGCAGGTCAGTCATGGGACTGGTGTGAGATCTTAAAAACAGTTATCTTTGACAAAAAAAAGGGAATAAAAGAAATTCGCAATGCTTTTTGGAAAATGAAACCAACATAAGGCCTCCCGACAAATACACAATGCAATAGCACACTTGGGGGAGATTTCTCCTTATGATAGTCAAATATGCTTGATACGCAAAACCTCTTTGATATTATTATTATTAGTGCATAGTGAAGAAAACCTTTCAAAAGTATAATATTAATCTTAGCTAGCATAGGTACCATTGTATTATGTCTGCTATAGCTACCATTTAAGAATGGCAGGTTATACAATTGCAATCGTAAAGAGTGCGTATTGGTGATTGGATTTCAAACAAATGGCCGAGCTAAGGAACACCCTAAGCCACACGGGTGCGCCTCTGGAGGGACGCCTCGAGAACCTAACAGGATCTCTGCCAACACAAGGTCGGGTTACCTCTGTAACTAGGTAACTACTGACATGAGTATGCCATCCCTCGGTCGTAACCGACCTTTATCGGAGGATCCTCAACACCAACAACCACAAAGTAATTAATTTGCAGCATTCACATAGGTTAAATATCTGGGCTCCATACCATGATACCACCTCTTTCTAGAAGGAAATTACATACCCTAAGGGGGCGCTCCCCCCAAATAACATTGCTGCATCTTTTCTGTTTTGACCATTTTCTGGGTTGTGTGGTCCGACGAAGTCTCGCCCACAAAGCTACGCTTTTCACAAAAGCCATGCTTCGATCAACAAATGATCAGCAGCACTTCGTATGCCACATTACCAAATTGGGAATGTATCACTAGTAACCATCAACTACATAACCTCTGAGCTCGTACGTCTCAGAGAAGGGTGTTAAGCTAAGAGAATAAATTCTCCGCCACCAACAGAAATATATTTGATAGAAACCAGCTTTATATCTCAAAGTGTAACGTTAGACACACATCCATACAAGTCCGTTCCGGGATCGAACAGAACCGAAGGCACTTCAAAGAAGCCCTTGCAATTCCAGATATTCACTAATCATGTTCGGAATCCTCATCACAAAGGGTGATAAAATCTCTATACCGAAGCAACCTGGTGCAGAGAAATTCGGCCGGTAGTCCTTTCGCTTTTGAAAATACCCGGTCCTCAACACCATCTTCAAATGCAATCCCATTTCATCGTACCATTATTCAGAATGGGTTTATGACACAAAGTCCTCTCCCAGCTAATCCGAATAACGAGCGCTTATATTTAAAAATAAGTGTTACATTTAGATTTCAAACAAATCACAACAAATTTCCACATTGATCTTTTAAATAAAAGATCCATCACAACCACAAAGGTTCGACGTGGTTTTCGAATATCCATTTGGAATCCGACCCCCGATTGCATCGAAATTCAAATTCCATTTAAGGGTCAATATTGATAGTCGGTTATTTAACTATCAATCAATGTTCACAACAATCACCAGATTTCAAATAACTTTCTTCCAATTATTTATTTCCCAAAATATTTTCACAAGATAAAATTTTAACATTTCAACTATTTGAAAACAAATTTCAAATCACTTTTCACCTTTCAATATTTTTGAAAACAAATTTCAAATCGCTTTTCACACTTCAATCCTTTGAAAAAAAAATTCAAATCACCTTCCTCACGTGGAATAAATTTCCAAATATTTATTTAATTCCACTGAAAATTTGCCGAGTTTAAATACATTACAAAAATTAAAATACTTATCCAAAATATACTTGGAAACAATTGAAATAAAACAATTTTAAAACGCTTGCTTAACTTTTAGTTATGAAAATATTATACTAATATCTCAAAAATTCAAGTCCAAACTAATTTAAAAATAAAATTACTAGATGGGATATAACTATTTAAATATCCAATTTCTAAAACAAATATCAATTAAAACTTTAAATAATCACTTTTATAAATAAAATAAATAAATAAATAAATCTTTGATTTAAAGATTTAAAACAATTTCCAAAAATAATTTCTCCAACAATATTCTTTCAAATCAATTTCTAAAACTTTTAATTTATACTTCAAAAGCTACTTTGAAAATATACTCGGCTTTCCAGGGAAGAATTCTCTTTCCATTTCAAAATGGCCCATTTATATCAATTAATAAATCTTCTCAATTTATCTTAATTTACATTTCAACTCCATAATTTCTTCCATACATTTAAAAATAAAAAAATATTTATTTTTAAAGCAAATTTCCCTTTCTTCTATAAAATTCCTATTGTGAATTTAAATTTTCAAATATCTATTGATATATGATTTTCAAATTGATTCCCAAATATTCACTTTCAACACCAAATCAATTTCCAAATTGATTTCCAAATTTATTTCAAACCCCAAACTGATTTTCCAAACATTTATTTCGAATACCTAATCGATTTCAGAATTGATTTTCCAAAATTTATTTTTAAACACCAAAACGATTTCAAATCGATTTCCCAAAGATTTATTTTCAAACACCAAATGAAATTCCAAATTGATTATCAAATTCATTTTCTTTTAAAATAAATTCCTTTAGTTCTTCCAAACTATTTAAAATCCGTATTTTAAATAAATTCTTCAACCTTTGAATAATATTACCCGAAATCCATTTATTAAGCTTTTTTCGATATTTTGAAATTTTATTCAATAGGACTACAAAAAATAAAACTTTATCCTTCTTAAAATTCCTTATTTTAAATTTATCCAATTTTCAAAAACAAATTTTACTATAACTTTCAACTTAAATTTTGAGAAATCCAATTTTATTTATTTCCGGTATCCTACGATACAAAAAATAATTTCGGCTAAACTATAGCCTTCAATGATTTCAATCACAAATATGATTACAAACAGATTATAAATAATCAATATATAACATTGAAACAAATTCAAATGTTTTGAGGAATCCAGTTGGATCCCTCCAATCTGTTTTCCTGCACCCATAGATGTTAGCACAGTAATTAAATACCAATTCCACTTCGAGGTGGAATATCGTTGTATATGGGATTAATATAATATCATCCGCTATTATACGGTGCATAGGATCTCATCCGCTATATAATGTAGGAAATCAATCGCTCCAAATACATATATAACACCAATTCCACTTCAAGGTGGAATATCGCGGTATATGGGTTTAATATAATATCATCTGCTATTATGCGGCGCATAAGGTCTAATCCAATACAACTGAGTTAAATTTTCATTTAATAATTTTAATTCACCAGTGACTTTATTTTAAACTAATACTTTTAATCTTAAACCAATCCCTTTTTAATAAATTGATTTAACTAGAAATTAAATTTAAAACTAAATTGCCTTTAATAATTTATTTTTAGTAAATAAAATAATTTAAGAACTTAATTAACGGTTTAATCACCTAATCATTTTTAAAATGAACTAGTAAATATGTATGTATATTTATTTCCCTTTGACATCACATTCACTTATAAAAATTTATTTATATAAATTCAAAAATCAAATTTTAAATAACTCTTCAATATTTTAAAATCTTATCTACCGAAGCATATATATATATATTTACTATTTATCTATAAATATATTAAAATATGTGTTTGTGTTTTATATAGATATACCTATTTTATATTTTACCTTTCTGCAAAAACAAAACAGAAATTCTTTACTGAGACATTTTTAAAACTCTCATATTTTATTTTCTTAAATATATATATAAATAGAGTAAAAATAAAAAGAAATCATACCCCCAAAATCGAGAACGGTCGATGCCAACTTCATCGAACTCGAGTTCGAAACCATCCCACTGCTGACAATGTCACGACTCCCCCGATTCGCGCTCACACCCAGGAATTCGCCACCAAGATCGCGACGCCTCCTCTCGACGATCGCCCCTCCGTCTTGCGCGTGATCTAGTCACGACCAAGACTTTGCCAAGCTATCGTGCTCGAATGACACGACTCCTCCTTAAAGTCGCTTTGTGATCTTCGGTCAACTTTTCCTTGCTTAAAACATCCAATCGCAATCCACTCGTTGTGCTTGACTACGCCTGCCATCGCCCCAGAACTAATGCGAACCAACAGAAAGGTCGTGATTACCAGGCGCGCGCCCCTCTTTTCTTTTTTTTCTTTTTTAGGTCAAGATGACTCGATCTCGTTCCGAATTAAATCGAGTTTCTGGGTGGTATTTGGTTCGCCATCGTATTTTTTTGAACGAAGAAGAAAGAAATTTTCATTCGGTCGTTTTTCTTTTCTTTTTTAAAATGAAGGGGATTTTGTTCGTATGTTTTTTTCTTTGAATACGCATTTTGAAATTATCAGAGAAAATGAGACACGTGCTTTGAAAAAGCATATACGTGTAGAGAAGCAGAATAAGGGATTATACAATTATTAGTGATATTTTAAATTTAAATTCAAATCGCTTCGATAAACGCAACTTAAAATTTCGATCTCTAATCGAGGCGTGCCACTAGGCGTTTAAAATGTTCTATGCCTATTCCGAACGTAATGGAAAAGGTTTCAAGTCCAAATTCGATTGTATGGAGAAGATAGCTTTTCGGACCCGGCTATTAAATAAAATTTTGATATAAATTTCAGCGTGTTTGCTCATCGTACGGCCGAATAATCACTCCAAACACTACAAAAATTGAAATCCGATAATAATACAATATTACGGATCCAATGGAACTGGTTTCGATGAAATCCGAGACTGTGCCCCAGAAGGCTACTTTTAAATATTAATTTAAACGATATAAATTTAAATACTGAAAAAAATAGTTTCAAATTCAACTCTGAAGCTTCTATTATCTTCAGTATTATCAATATAGATTTTTCCAAGCTTTTAAAATATTTTTAATCGGCTTAAAACTGAAGATTAAAATTTTTACCCAACTTCTATAAATTAAATCCAATAATTTATTTGCCAAATCCATAGTTATATCTGAAATCCAAGTTAAATTGACTTCCAAATATTTAAAATCAATTAAATATTTCTTTTCAAATGTTCAAAATTTCTGGGTCGTCACACTCGGCGTCATGACTATATACGCGGTGTGTGACTTAAGTGGTATATCATTGAGATTGTTTGCTCAATGTATAATTAATTGGTTGATAATTGATATCGTTTTCTCAACGTATAGTTAGGTGGTTTACGATCGATAGTGTGTACTTGATACATTGCTAGGTTTATCCAGTTTCTTAATGTCTAACCTTTAGGTGGAAATCCTTTTGGACTATTTGGATTTTAGGCATATTATAGGTCGTTACTCTATATTGTATCCATCAAGAAATTCGTTAGAACTAGTTTACACATACAAATAAACCTCCTAAGGTTGTGTAGATTATAAATTATAATTTAATTGCCTATCAACACCATACATCTAGTGATATTTCCCACTCACCATACTTTGTCTGCCCCTCTATTTTCCTACTTTATACCTACTTATAGGTCAATGGGATAACATGGTGGAGTGATAAGAGGGAGTTAGATACATGAAAAAGGTGACCGTAGGCTCTAGAGATATTTTATTTATGGTATTCTATATGTATCTTATCATATCTATCAGTCGGATAATTATTATATTTCTAGTTAGATATTATATGGGACCTAGTTTAGTTGTTTCATGCATTTATTATAGTGGTTTTAAATAAAAATAATTTTGGTTATTTCGGTGTTTATATTTTGTTCCTTTCACTGTGAGATCCAAATGTGCAGAATGTGTTTAAGTTTATATATATCTCTATACTATATAAACGATTAAAACTTAACAATCCATACTTCTTTGCATGATTGAGTTCAGACGTCGCTTTTAGGATTCAAGTAGAATCATTGTGTTCGAAGATGCGAGTTGTTATATTTAGTATCAGAGCTTAGTTTTACAATTCCATAGGGACTGGGCGTCTATTAAGAGAGCATGGTATATTTTAATACATGCACACACATAACACAGATATACATACATAATTCTACTAATGTTTACTATTATTTAAGGAACGTTGTTGATAATTCATGTTTATAAATAATATAAAAATGAGCAATCAAACATAAAATAATTCAAGTAAGGTAGCAATTGGGGTTTCGACATGCACAATCCATTATGGTTCCACCAGTATCTTTAGGCTAGTGGCCAAATTGAAATTAAATACAAAGGAGGACCCATAACTCGAGCACTTGGTATAGTTTTCCCCCTCCACAAGCTTTGGATTTACCAAATAGTGTTGGAATTCCACAGTTTGAGTAGAAAGAATTATATAGGGACTAAATCAACTACTGAAATCCGGGCATGGCTAAAGAAAAATATGATGTTGATAAGGAATAATGAAGGCATGGAGGGAGGACTTCTCAAAGTTAAAATAAATCCCTTTGATTAAAATAGAAGTCCTATTCATATATAGGAAACAGATGTAGAAGCTCTATTTGACTGGAATTATCCATTTATAGTAGGAGATAATCTAAAATGAATGTGAAATATTGTTAGATTGTAGGATATAGTTGAGCTTGTGTAAATTAGATTGTTTGTCCAATATAAATATCAAACAATTTGGGATGTTTTCTAAAAAGTTACAAACTATACATATCTTGTATTTTTAAAAGATAAATAAATTTATTTTCTGTGAAATAATTTAGTATGAATTGTTTAAATTAAAAATTCTTGAAAATCCATATAAAATAAAGAGTTTAACTTGAAATAAAAAACATGCTATGATTTTCAATGAAAATCAAACGTTCGTCGGAGTTAATAGGCAATTTATGGTTTTTGAAGTTTACCAGGTTTTGTGAAAACTAGCATGGAAAAATCAAATATTTTAATTTAATAGCTAAATTTAACACTTGAAACTTTCTTGGAATTAGAAGAATTACACAGCCTATAAAGTTTAAATTGATCAGGGTGAACTAGCTAGAATAGTCAATATGCTAGTTTGCTAAAGACTTTCTTGTATTGAACATTATGTAATTGTGAAGCCTTAGAAGATTTGGGGTGAATAAAAAAATAGCATAAAGGTTTGATGGGCTATTCGATCAATGTTTGATTGAAAGAGTAAAGACCAAATTGAACTTTTTTCATAATAATAAAGAGAAAATATCACTTTATGTCATTTCATCCAAAAAGGGTTTGAGTTGTCGGAGCTGAGTAAGATGACTTGGAAGATGTGATTTGACTAGAACTTATTTAATTTAAAAAGTAAGACAAGAGTAAGCCAAAATATTTTATCACAAATCCACTAGAAACTGGGTTTTGGGTAAATTCTCGGGATGGACTAGATATTTATATGTGAAGTAGTGTTGGATTGTGATAGGAAGGTTGTTTGCATGGGAACTGATAGTAGGCACAAACTTGGTGTTTACTGCGATCCTATAGTTCTTTTATGCTGAGTTATTTTCATTCCCTAGACTTGCCATATGATGAGTTAGCTTCCATTCCTACGGTTTAAGATTTCCTAGATGATTTCATTGAAATTTTTGGTCTTTCTCCTCATTGGAGGTTGAATTTCTAATTTATTTAGGAAGGTATGTTAAACCTACTTCCTTACCACTTAGTCATATAGCTCATAGAGAAAGACATGAGCTTGATAAATAGGTGAATGAATTATTGGGGAAGTGCTTTATCTGAAGGGATATTTCAGGATGTGGAGCACCTCTCATCTTTGCTATTAAAAGTAGATGGCTTTTTATAGCTTTGCTCCGGCAATCATGGACTAAATAAGCTAATGAAAAAAGAATCTCGATTCATTACCTTATATAGGTGAATTGATTGATCAATTAGTTAGGGCAAGGATATTTTTTCAACGTGGTTTGGCTAGCGGATTACATCAGTCTTGTGCAGCTAAGGAAAGTATTTAGAGTAATGATTTTCATTCACGAGAGACCTTATGAGTGGTTAGTCATGCAATTTGTATTAACCAATGCACTAGCATACTTCGTCGACGTTATGGGTCCAATCTTCTGAGGTTTCCTAATAAGTTTGTAGTGGTATTTTTAAATGATATACTTGTTTGTTTCAAAAGTAAGGAAAAGCCCAAGTTGAACTTGAGATGAGTGCTCAATACTCTATGAAGGCATAAGTTGAAACCAAAATTTCCAAATGTTACTTTTGGTGCAGGAGATCCGCTTTCTCCGTTATGTTGTTTTTGTGCGTGGATTATTAATTGATCTAGAAAAGTTGCTGTAGTGCAAGATTAGCACGTACTGAAAAATTCTATGAAGCTAGGAAGTTTCCTTGCTCTAGCTGGTTATTATAGAAAGTTTATAAAAAAATCATGAAGATCCGCAACATTGACTTGCCTTACTAAGAAGAAATAAGTTTTCTCATGGAACTCGAAGTGCAAGCATGCTTTTATTAAATTAAGGGAATTATTGAGTGATGAACTTGTTTTAGTACTACCTGATGATCAAAGTCATTCACAGTTTATGTAAAGCTTGTGGTATAAGGCTTGGTGTTGCCTTAATGTAGGAGGGTGGAGTTGGTTGGTATGTTAGTCGACAGTTGAAAGCATATGAGGAAAATTATCCAACTCATGCTCTTAAGTTGGCAGCAATGGTTTTGCCTTCAAGTCATAGAGGCACTAACCTCTAGTGAATGATTGAGTTATTTACAAATCATAAGTCCTTAAAGTATCAGTCGTTTTAACATTCGCGCGAAAGGTAATCAATTTAGGTTGTTTTTTGGATGGCTATCGTTGACCTAACATTTCGAATAACATTACACCACACGTGTTTTTTTGGCTTAGGAAATTGTAGGAAATTGGAAAATAGGTTATCATCTTACTATATATGTTCTACGGTGATATTTATGAAGTATTGAATTTGAGTTATTATCACAATTGCAAGTACATTGTTTTGGACTGATGTGATACGAGTTCCATATCATGTTCACTAGGCTAGGACACCACCATTATAGATTTTCTTACATGAGTTTTTGGGTATGACTCTATTCAAGTATTGAATATTATGTCTATTGGATTAATATTACAAGATGTTATCACATCTTGTGTTGTTTGGACCATAGTACGGTTGAAGTAAAATAGGGGAGAAGTTATGTTTTAGTAAGGTCCCATAAATAGGATCGCGTGAAGGAATGGTTGAATCATAGAATCTATAGTACCAAGAAAAAGATATTGTAATTTATATGCATTGAGAATGTGGATAGGATTTTCATGGAAAATGAGATATGGAGATTTTATTATGATTCTGATAAGAGGATAGTAGGATTCTTTTCAACCATCTCTTGGGTTAAATAGGGACTGTTTAGTCAAAGCTATTATGAAGCATCGACTTAAGAGTGCATACTTGTGTTGCATAATAAGAGCATGTGAATGATATATGACCTAGTCGATTATTTTTGATGCTAAAACAATTTTATGCTATGATTTGGCTTAAATTTAGGATTTCACTTAGATTTAGTATTCTATTGCTACGTTTGAGTAGATGAATCCAGTAGGAATACTTTACTTGAATGCTTGATTGTTTACTTGTTTGTATGCAATAGAACTTAGGATGCAATTATTTTAGTTAAGGAACATTGTACCTTGGCATCATGAACGTTTGGTGATTAGAGGAGTGATATCGTAAGTGAAATGATATGACTCAAGTTGGATCGAAATTGGAATAGAAGTTATGCTATATTCACTTGTTTAAGACATTATCCAATTTTGATGTTCTTAGGTGAGAATAAGGAATATTAAGTGGTTTAAGTTATTTGAGTAGGTGGGACATTCTTCACTTTTGAGTTTTTGTATCCTAATATCCAGAAGATGAAGTGATCAGTGTACCACTAAGACGATTAAAGGCATTATCTATGTGCATTTAGGACAACATATGGCTACATTTCAATCGAAGTATGTTTATTTTAAGATTACACATTATGATGCATGTTGGCACTAGTTTATCTAAGTTAGTAGCATGAATTACAAAAGGTTTACCTATGCACATACATTAATGATTTGAATTGAGTGTATATGCCAGTAGCAAAGTTGACAAGTTGAGTTAGGGTGGATGACCTGGTTGAGATACACGGAGTGTAGAGGAAATAACATGATCCTTTTGTTTTGACTCTTCTTTAATATGTCTTCCATTTTTTGCTTAGTTAAATTAAAAATTTGTTGGTGTGGCATGATTTGTTATGTGACTTATATTTTGCTATATGATTTGACTTATTATGTAATATGTTGCATACATATAGAAATTATTAGCATATTTTAGGATATTTTAAACATGCCATGATCTTGCATTCGTATAGGACTCACATTAGTCAAATTTCTACATTATCACATGTCATATTCATAACATATGATTATTTGATACATATTATTTATTTGCACTTATTTTGCCATTGCTATATATTGTAATTTATATTTAAATTTTAGTGGTATTCCTATGGATACCATATCCTATATCGCTAGAAATATTAGGAATATGATACGTTTGCACGAATTTTTTGGATTGCTTTGTGTGTTGTGTGTTTTAAGTGTATATGTTGCATATATGTATGGTTCTATTGTATGATTGAGCCTATTAGTTGCGTTTTTTCATCTTTTGCTTATTCGTAGATGAAATTCTTTCAAGCGGAGAATGTGACAAGCTAGATGTAAATAAATAATTGATTTAAAGGAGCATTTTGGTAATTTTACATAAATTAGAAAAATTAAAATTTTACAATTGGGGGAATTAAAGTAGTTTTACTTTTTACATTGCATCAAGTAGATTTTTCTAGCTCAAATTCATATACAAAATGTTGAAAACGGATACCGGATACAAGAGATATGAATCATTTTATGTAGCATGCATTTTCAAGGCAAAACATGTTAAGGTTCATTATCCGCATTTTGATCCAGCTCTATCCGAACTGATTGGACAAGTTAAACTTGGCTGTCATCAAGATTAGTATGCCTAGAGTGACGATTGTGGGGTCCAGAAATCAAGTACGGATGATAATATGAAGTCGTAGTCAAACGCAATTGAAAGATATGACATACATAATATTCTAGGTATGGAGTATAGTATAATCTAGAAGAAGGATCGGGTATAATCCCTCTCTACCAAAAGGATCGGATTACTTTAGGTATACAAGTGCATCTCAATGGAAAATGATCGATATCTCAAAATCCAGAAGTCATATACATATGAAACTTTGGGAATAAGAAATGGGGACCCTAGAGATCCACCCTAGGGATCACATCTCAAAAGGAGAAAGCAAGAGGGATCCACCCTCTTTCCTTTAGAGAGATCGACCACAATCATGCAACAATACACATTGCAACAATGATTAATCAATAAATCAACATCTATAGACCCAATCAACATGAAACTTGGAGGATAATTCGATCACATCATAAAGAACCCCTTATATGGATCGCAACCTTTAACTCTACCAAAATAAGGATTGGCCATGATCCCTATTTCTTGGAATTTGGGTCACGTGATCCCTTCTGTGGGTCCTTATGGATCTAGAGAGCCTTCTGCCTAATTTTCAGAGAGAAATTTTGCAGTCTTACTCTATAAATACAGTTTTAATTGTTCATTTTTGGGATCTTTACGCTGTCAATTGCTTTGTACTCTTTTGTAACTAAGGATTCTAATCTGATCCCTATTGTACTTAGTTTTCAAAGTGATTAATAATGCTATCACTTCAAAGTGGACATAGGCAAACAACGTCGAACCACTATAAATTATCATGTCTCGTTTTTTACCTTGTTTCTTACTGTTTTACTACTGTATTCTCTCTATTTACATTTACTATTATTCATTTATTCCTTTACAAATACTATATTGGGTATTTCTACCAATTTTTGGTGCAAACATTTTGGTGCTTTCATTGAGAGTCAAGATTCTCGACTTCATTTGGATACCTTTGTTCTGTTGGATTGCAAAAATCGAAGGGATCCAAAACTATCTTCAAATAGTTTTATCCGTTCTATTCAGATTTGCAAACATCTAAGGAAAACTATTAACAATTTGTAGGAACACTAGGTCAACCTCTCAAAACGTAGAAGGAAGTGAGAACACCAGCATCCAACAAGAGAGCTAGAGCAATCTACTAGTAGACGTTAATGCTACCAATCCAATTGATGCCCAGAATCTAACTAATTCCATCATAAGAGTTTATTTTCAGAATCTGATGAGAGAGCTCATGGATAGCCACCGACAGTTGAACCAGCAGATTCAAGCCAATATCGATCTAATGAATCAACTCGGGAATCAACAACATGGGAAAACTAGGAGGGAGACAACTCCTTATTTGCATCGGAAAGCTCAACTTCATCGGATGACCATCACAGGCGCAGACACCAAAGAACCGGCAGATATCATGTAGAAGCATCTAGACATGGACACAAAACAATACTAGGGGTGGCAGGGCCGATCGAACCCAATTCCTCTATAGAGACGGAGGCCGATCCCCTGGCAGGTGAGGAGCCTTACTTTTTTTGATGGAACTCGTGTCGGAGCCTCTGCAGTTGATCTGGATGAAGGAGTTCAAGTTAATCTAGATGGAATGATGATGATGTGAACATACGTCAAGAAAAGGTTGAGCCAAGAAGGCATTGGAACGTCCCATAGACATCAACTGGACCATTCATATGAGGTGGAGCACGACTACCACATGGCCCCAACTATCCAAATGCTAGACTTGATGGCTATGATCAAATTGCTAGTAAGGGAAAGCCAAGGGTTGACCAATGATGATTGAGGGATCTTGAGAAGCCATACCCCATTCACCAACAATATCCTACACATGGAGTATCCAAGGAGGTTTAACATGTCGTCGATGCCTACCTACGAGGGAAAACCGACCCCAAGCAGGACATCATGAGATATGAATGGTTGATGGATTTCACATGAGATGATGATGCCACAAAATGTAGATGTTTTCCTATAACTCTCTTAGGCATAACAATGATGTGGTTTATGAGATCACTCCTATAGTCAATTTCTAAATTTGACGATTTGGAAATAAAATTTGTGGAGTAGTTCTGTATGCATGCCACTCGCCCCAGAGATGCAATGTCCCTATCAAGTGTGATGTAAGCCCTGGGAGGATCACTGAAAGACTACTTGGAGAGATTTCATTCAGCTGTCATAGAAGCCAATAACCCAAATGATCGTTCAGTATTTATAACGATGACAAGAGTGATTCACATAGAATCTGAATTTGCTAACTGGTTAGCTGGCAAATTACCTGCAATGTTGGAGCATTTCCGCTCAATATTTGAGAAAAGTGGAATCTGGGCACTGTAGGAGGAACAATGTTGTGGAACCAAGTGGAGAAGGAGTGTAGAGTACCATTGCAGTGAAACAGTCTGGGGAGAGTTTCAAAAAAGTTCAAGTAGATGTCCAAAATAAATGAATTAGCAAAAGAAAGGCAGTGATAGCAACCATAAATGAATGATGGATTCTAAAAGTGGAAGGTCTAGGATTCCAATGTATGATACCTACACACCGCTGAATACATCTCTAGAGAACATCTACTTATATACATGCAATATACCATGCAGTATAGGAAGCCGCCATCAAAAGAGTCGATGGAAAAACACAAGCAGACTGGAAAATATTGCCAGTTCGATGAATGCTATGGTCAAAACAAAAATGGATGTAGACATCTCTAGGATGTTATCGAGAAACTAATTCATGAAAGAAAACTATAGTCATTTGTTGAATCCCCATAAGATGGTAGGCAGGGGACATCTGACCCCAACCAAGGTCAAGCATCACACAGGGCTGAGGAGCCTACATGGACTGGTGGAAGATTAGTTATCAATACAATAGCAAGAGGACCACACCTAGCCAGCAAAATTTGACACGAGATGGAGCTTTTTTCTAGCACAACCAAACTTGTGAATTTTTAGTGTTTTTCTAATACAGAAGATAGGTCTCTGGCTAAATAGAAGCGTATAATGGCAGTTGAAATTGTATCTAGAAATACAGATGCGGATAAGGTGGAGGCACCAATGATCAACCCAATGATCATTTCGATCATGATCGACCCCGCCTTAGTGAGGAATATCTATATTTACTATGGTAGTTCAATGAATGTAATTTATAAAAATGCTTACGATCAGGATGTGGACAGAAGCCAAGGACTGAAAACTGTCTAAAGCCCATATTCATGGCTTTAACGGTGCTATGACCAAAGCTATCGGTTATGTTGAATTGCCCATGGAGTTGGGAAAACCCGACAACAGGAGAGTGTCAATGTTGCCATTTGTCGTTTTGGATGTTGACTCTCCATACAATGCCATTTTGGGAAAACCGATCATAGCTGAATTCTGGCCAAACCCTGCCCCATGGCGTTTGACTTTGAAGTTTCCAACTGATAATAGTGTTGGAGTTGTACATGGTGACCAGGTGACCAGACGTGCCTTCTATGTGGCTGAGTTGAGGGACGCTCGGCAGAAGGAGAAAGGTAAGGGTGTGGAAAATTCTCCTTGCATCCAAGCCCCTAAAGATTGATAACCAGCGTCTAGGCCTTAACCTGGGTGCCACAGTCAGTTCTATAAAGGCATAGATCCGAGGAACGATAAGGAGGAGCCCAAAGAAACTAAGGCTGCACCGATTGAGCTGATGATTGACATCACGATCAGCCATGATGACCCATCAGGGGTCCTAAAGACCGGGTCATAACTCAACCATATGATGATGAAGGAACTTGCTTGTTTTCTCCGACTGAATCTTGAAATTTTCGCTTAGACCCATTCTGACATGTGTGGGATCTCGCTGCCATTGTGGACCATGCATTAAATATTGACCTGAGACATGTGCTGGTGAAATAAAAAAGGCGCAGCATTGATTCGGAGAAATCTACCACCCTTAAAGAGGAGGTGGATATACTCAAAAGAAAGGGTTTATCCATGACACCCTCTACCCTAAATGGGAATCCAACACTGTACTTGTGAAAAAGGCGAGTGGAAAGTGGCAAACGTGCGTTGACTATTCGGATTTAAACAAGGTGTGCCCCAAAAACAGCTTTCCCTTCCAAGGATCGATCAACTAGTGGACTTAACCGCAGGATATGAGTTAATATCTTTCATGGATGCATACTCTGGATATAATCAAATCTCGATGCACATACTTGGCAAAGAGCACACTAGTTTTATTACCGACGTTGGATTGTACTGCTATATGGTAATGCAATTTGAGTTAAAGAATGCTGGAGCAACCTATCAATGACTAGTTAACCGAATATTAAAGATCGGATTGGAAAAGATGATGGAAGTATATGTGGATGATATACTCGTGAATTCACGACGATCAAGCGACCACATTAAAAACTTAGCAGAAATGTTCGATATCCTACGATATTACAAAATGAAGACTAATCCTCTAAAATGTTCCTTTGGCATTACATAAGGAAAATTCTTGGGTTTTATTGTCAATAGTCGCGGAATCAAAACTAATCTCCAGAAGATTCGAGCAATTCGCAACATCCAAGCGCCAAAGACTATCAATCAAGTATAGAGCCTAAATTAGAAGACTGTCACACTAAGCCAGTTTATTTCCAAAGCTATTGAGAAATGTATTCCTTTCTTCAACCTGATAAGAAGAGGGCAGAGGAACTTTGAATGGACACAGGAGTGTGAAGATTCATTTCAAGCTCTGATGAACCACTTAGAGAGATCTCTCATCTTGTCAAAGCTGGTGGATCACAAAAACTTGTATATCTACTTGGCTGTGTCGGTACACTCTATAAGTGCGGCACTGCTTTGTGAGGAGAATTAAATCCAGTGATCGGCCTATTATGTTAGCAAGATATTAACAGGAATTGAAAGGAATTACACAAAGGTAGAGAAATTGGTATACTTCCTGTTGATTGCATCACAAAGGCTTCGCCTTATTTTCAGGCTCATCCAAACAACGTCTATACCGACCAGCCGTTACGACAGGCACTACACCGAATTGAGATGTCTGGAAGATTACTCAAGTGGAACATTGAGTTAGCCAATTTGACATTACCTATCTCCCTCGGAGAGCCATCCACGGACCGACATTGGCGGACTTTATAGCTGAGTTTACTGCAAAGGATGATCTCCTAAAGAGTAGTGAAGTCCCTACCATTCGATGGAAAATACATACGAATGAAGCCTTCAACGATTGTTGATTTGGAGCTAGAGTCATACTAGTAACTCTAGAGGATTGATCAATTTTCTATGCTTTGAAGCTTGACTTCCCTGAATGAACAACGAAGCCAAATATGAAGCTCTGATTGCTGAACTCAAAATT
The DNA here is from genome assembly GCA_030765085.1 of Allium cepa. Lineage (NCBI taxonomy): Eukaryota > Viridiplantae > Streptophyta > Magnoliopsida > Asparagales > Amaryllidaceae > Allium > Allium cepa. The sequence continues at coordinate 620,322,411 of CM060938.1, read as the reverse complement.
GCTAGAGAACTGGGAATAATATCTCTTAAAATCTTTTGCGATTCCCAATCGGTGGTATAACAAGACATGGGAGATTACTAGGCTAAAGGACAGTGACCCTCTCCATACCTTATTTGAGTCCAGGTGCTATTGACTAACATTGGGTATTTTGACATCACACACATTCCACGGGATCAAAACAAAGAGGCAAAATCACTGGTAAAGTTTGCTAGCATCGAGATTCACAACAAATGATCTTAGTTCCAGTCGAAGTACTAGACATTTCGAGCATAAAATAGATGGAAATAGACTGGGTACTGAGAAGGTGTCGTGGATAACTCCGACTAAAGATTATTTACTATGGGGAGTCCTCCCCAAATGGAGGAATGAAATATGACAAATGTTCTGCAAAGCTTCGCGATATATCATTCAGGAAGGAGTCGTGTATAGGAAGGTTTTTTGCATTCCTCTGCTCCAGTCTATTATTCATGATGAAATAAAATGAGTGTTGAGGGAAGTTCATGAAGGGGAATGCAGCGATCACTCTGGGGACAAACCTGGCAAAGAAAATACTCCATTATGGGTATTACTAGCCAACTGTTAATCGAGATGCTGCTGATTACGCTAAGCAATGCGATGAGTGTGAGATGTATGCAAAAGTTCCAAGAGCTCCACTAACGGAAATTATAAAAAATTGTCAGTCCATGGCCGTTTTCCACATGGGCCATAGATATTATTGGTTCTTTACCAATCTCTAAAGATGGTGTGATGCATTCCACGTAGTAGTTGATTACTTTACCAAATGGATTAAAGCGGAACCTTTAACCATGATCACGATGAAGAAAGTAATCAATTTCACTTTTTGAAACATTATCTTTCATTTTGGCCTTCCATGAATCATTGTAACTGATAATGTTACCCAATTCGACAGCGCTGAATTCAAAGACTCCTACCAATTACATCATATTGAAAAGAGATTTGTCGCAGTTGGACACCCTTAAGCAAATGAACAAGTTAAAGCTGTGAACAAAATCATAAAGTCTATTCTAAAGAAATGTTTGGAAAAAACTAGATGTAAGTGGATGGATATACTCCTAACAACCTTATAAGCTCAGTGAACCACCCACAAGTCAGTGATTAGCCATACTCCATTTTTCGTTGCTTATGGCTCTAAGGCCATCATTCCTATTGAACTCGAAGTCCCTTCTCATCGAGCGACCTACTACGATCCCAAAACAAATAGAGATCTCTTCTTAGAATCTTTAGACTTGGTAGATGAGAAGCGTGAAGAAGCTGATTTGAGAGCAGCTGCACATCGACATTGAGTCGCCTGATACTACAGCATCAAAGTACGATATAGGACCTTTGAAATCGGTGATCTCTTCTTGAAATGGGTCATTCTTGTCCCGTCACACATGAATCCAACTCGGAAGGACTATACATCATTGAACAGAGGCTTGTAGAAGAAATTTTCAACCTAACGATTGTTGACGGTGCCACACTCCCAAAGGCATGGAATGGCAAGCATTTACGACGCTATTTCACTTAGTTTATTCCTTTTCATTTAGCTTTATTTAACTTGCGAATTTGCTTTTGCATTTGATTTTCTAGATATGCAATAAGACAAATTATGTCATTTCTTTCCATTTAGCAAATTAAATTTGAAATTTCTTTCACATCTGTGATGTTGTAGCATTACATATTAGTTATGATACCCGACTAACTAATACTGACATGTCCGAGCAGGTTACCACAGTTTGGATCCAACCGATTACACAAGTTCACGATTGAACTAAACAAAACGAAATTGGTCCGACCGTTCATTTGACAATTCTTACTCACAACTTGATGAGCGAAGTATCTAATGAGAAATGGATGTGACTTAACCATCCGATAATAAAATTATTCCCACCAAGCAATGCGATAGACATGAATCAAAAAGTGATCATAAAACAACTAATCGCTCTCCAAGTTAAACCCCAGGCTTGGGAGCAAATCAATAAATTAAGGAAAGTACAATCCTACTATTTTTCAAAATAACTCTAAATCCTCAATGTGTAGACTGGAGTATAAACACAAATTGGGTACGATTCGACTACCCGCCAACCAACTCTTATCCCGAAAGTGTGGATATGAGTATAAACAAATATATGAGCGCAGTTCGACCACTCACTATTCCAAAAATATCTGACCTAAAATCGATGGAGGAGTATAAATTTACTAAAGATGCAATTCAACCATCCACTATCTAACTCCTCTGACCCAAGACTGGGCGCAGGAGTATAATCACTTAAGCTGCTGAATCTGACGTTGTAAAACTAAGGCATGAGCCCAGTGTTTGGCATAACTTAAGGCTATGAACGCATGAAGGCCTTGGGATAGAATTAACGAATGATTATCCAATTTAACAAAGCAAAAAATTATAAGTACATTGAATGGAAAAGTAATAGCTCGACTACTTAAACAAATTTTCACAAGAATTCAATAGAAAATAAATGTAATGTCCCGCCTTTTCGCATGCTTTAAATCGACACACGTGCCAATTCAAACCATATGGAAGTGCGGATTGTTATGGGGTAAATAAGAAAAACGAGAAAGAATAAAACAAAACAGAATCTCACAGCGGAAGGATAAAATATAATAATAAATATACAGTTCATAAAACTGTTTACAATTATTTGATTCTTCTTTATACAATAAATATCAGAGTTCACATACCAATAATATTAATGCAGCGGAATACAATGTAGTGGAACCATATAATATATAATAATAATAGTAATGAAATCTTCGTCTTCTTCCTCCAGAAAAAAGTCTTTAAATCCTGAAACGCTCGGACTGACCAGAGCGAATTGAAAAGACAAAACACTCGAGTCAGAATTAAAAGACCTTATGTAAGTCAAATTAACAGAAATGAATATGAGTGTAGTAACTCAAGAGATGCTCGGGATTTACATCTCCTAAGGATCCGTTAAACTATTTACTATGTAGTATATTTCGCTATTATAATAGTGTCTAATTGTAAAATAAACTTACTTTTAAATAGCGTTAAGGCTTTACATTTTCCATCTTAACACATAATATATTCCCATAGTCTATACAGTACTGTAATCTCCCCCGTACTGGGCGTCGTCAGAGTGCACTCCATAGGTATGGTACAAAACCAAAATCGTATAAGGCGCGATAGGGTAGGTGACACGACACAACTAGGCAATGCCAGGGTAGATATACCAATTACGCATCCGGGCTGGTGGTAACGCATAGCCGCAGCTACCGCCCACCTCGAACACTCCCACTAAAATCAAAAGTAAAGGTGGCCACCGAATCAATCCAAAGTCAGAGTAGTATCGAAGAGGAGTGTCCGATAAAGGGCTCTAACCCCCTTGGCCTGAGAATCGCTCCTGTTTTAGCCATCTTATGCCAACTCACGGGAGTCGGGTCCACGTATTTACCTTAAAGGAAACGCCGCCACCAACCTACTCCACTCTGGAATCTCCACCGCGTACACGGTTGTTAAAGTGGTTTTCGGAGTTGGAAGAGATTATGACAACTTCCGATCCCGGTCTCTTCAACAACGAAACGTTATTATAACACCGCGGTCATTTAAAAATAATTATGCTTTCAAAACCAGAATATAATTATCCATTTCAAAACCCATAAATACGATATCATTTCCTTTTAAAACCCAAATAAATATGATATCATTTTATTTCAAATATACTTCTTTTCCAAAATCATGCCACTTTTAAGATTTATAATACCTCGAAACCAAATATTTGAAATTTAACTTTCCACATAATACTTCAAAATCCATAGTTTTAAAACCATAACTTTCAAAACTTAAATGGTTTGGATATTCAACGGTATATAAAATAAAACAGTTGAATTTAAAATTTCTTTATAAATAATTCCCAAGCCTTTACAATTTTATTTACTTTATATTCAGTCTAAACCCATAACCATTAGATTCACTTTCAGTTTGAATAAAAACACTTCGATTTCAATATTTTCAAACTTTGAGTATTTAATAACTTTCAAAACTAAGGTTGGAAATTTCTATTCAATAATTCATTGTCCTATTATTTAGTTTTGAAACGTTTACATAATAGACCCATAACCATTTAAAATAAAACCCAATTTATTAACACTAAATATTTTCTTCCATTTATTTATACTAGAATTATTCATTTAATTTAACTTCAATAAAATTCCAGTTATAAATATCATACCTTTAAAATTTCCAAGATTAATAAGTTTACACCAACTTGTGGAGTTTAATTTTTAAATAAGCCCAATTCCAAATAAATTTCCAATTAAATTTCCAATCTTAATTGATTTGAACTATTTAAAACTCTATATATACACAATATCTTAAACCTGTACTTAATCATAAATATAAATTATCAAACTCCATTTTTCAACTTATTTATTTCCATTCAACCAATTCATAAATAGCTTAAATTCAATAATTTAACAATATACATATATATAAAATAAGATTTTATATAAGATCAAAATTAATATTTATTTAACCGCATCCTATCCAAACCATAGAAATCATTTCAAAAATAATTTTATATATATACTGCGGTGCCTGTATATAATTTTCTATCCTATGGTCAAGTGATACGGATATTTATCATTTCAATCCGCAATTTAAAAATAAAAATGCGATTGTATATCATTTCAAACCACAATCCCGAATGAGAAGAAATGCATGATAACTTGCATATTATATAAGATAGAACACATCATCCATTCACCCAATATCAATCATCAACCAATTTGATTAAATCATCATCAATTTAAACAAACATCAATATATATATATATAGCTTATAAAATATAACAGGTAATAAATGACCGTTATTAACTAACAATTTGTATTCAAAAATAAATTAATAACTGTTAAACTATCAGTTTATATGCAAATAAATAAATTTAACTGTAAATTTATATGCAATAAAAAAATTAATTAACAGTTATATTAAATAAATGTGATTTAACAGAGATAATGAATAAAACATGCCAAACAGTCATAAATAAATTTCTACTCATATCTTAAATTAATTTAACAAACACAAGAAATTTTAGAAATTATGAGTGGGTTAAAACACTCACCTATTGAATTTAAATCGAATTTAAATCCGATTTAAACCCACAAATTGCACAGTCTCCAAATCCAACCAAACCAGCATCAACAGATCCGGAATTCCAATACGAACCTAGCGGAGAAAACCGCTTGTGAAACGGATCACATACGTAAAAGTTATTCGAGTTAACGCGTTGAAAATTCAAAATTAAATTAAATTCAAACAAAACAAAACCAACCTACCTTCCCTTGCCGCACCAGCGTTGACCGCTCTTCTCCCTCACGCGTATGCGCATAAACCACACAACCCTAAATCTCGCGTTTGAAAGCTTCCCAGCCGCCGTCATACAAACCCGACCTCCAATTTATACGGCCGTCACGATTACCTACGTCCCGACCCAAGGTCACCGTTGACCCCCACAGCCTCGGCCGCTCCCCTGGGACCCACGCCGTATGCCACGACGTCGCCGATCTCCTCGCGCTGTTGCCCCTTTCCTCGGCCGATTTGTGTCAAATCGTCAGCCCATCACACGAAATAAAACCATAGATCACCACTGCTCAGCGAGACCTAACTCCCCATGCCACCTGATCGTCATAACAAGGACGATCCACCGTCGAAATCACCCATGCCAAACGAACGGCCGCGAAGAAAAACTTGATTTCTGAAAAAACCGAAACCCGAATCGGAAAACGAATTGCACCATTGAGTTTCGCTCGTTGAGAGCATTAACATATATTTTTTTGAATTTTTCTTAGGTGATTGAATTTTCAGCTTTTGATTTGATTGAAACTGGATCTGGTGTTTGCAGCCACAGCCATTGGGAAGAGAAAGAGTTGAAGAAATGAACGCTCAAACAAATGAGTATAGATGGAGGCTAGGGTTTATAACTAGGTTTATATAGCTAGGTTAGAGATTTGAATAGATGGATCGGATAAACAAACGTGCTAACGCTAACGTGGCCCAAAAAGGCCGTTCTGACCTCGGAACGAAATTGGGTAAACCCATATATCGAAATAGGTATTTTAAAATATTCTGAACGCGATGGAAAAAGTTTCACGTCCAAATTCCATCGTATGAAGAAGTTATGCTGAAAACAATATTTTCAAATTGATTTCAATTAAATCGATTTCAGGGCTTTTCGAGTCCGTACGATCAAACGACAAGTCCGATCGCTACGAAACTTGAAACCTTACCATAATTCACTGTTACGGATCCGATGAAACTAGTTTCGTCGAAATCTGAGTCCGTGACCAAAATGGATATTTTTATATTAATTAAATAAATTCAAAATAAATAAATAAAGTCCAATTTTTATATTTAGATTCTAAAATTGACCCATTTTATCACTTTTACAAATTCTTAATTATTTACAAAATTCCAACAAGTTTAGATGTCAAATTAAAGAAGGTAAACTTATAAATTTCAATATAAATCCTTAATTTCATTAAATTCCCAAATTATAAATAATATCCTAAAATTTCGATTAGTTAAATAAATTAATTAGTATTCCCTTCATTCCTGCCAAACAGATGGATTAAATATTGGATTCCAAATTATCACACAAATTTCTCATATTATTCTTATTTCAAATAATGAATTATTTAACTATATTCAATCTCATTTAATTGCAATTAAATTCAATTATTAGACTTTAAGTCTCCATAAAATAAATAAATCCTGATTCCCTTTCCTAAATTCACTATTTATCATATTACCATCCTGGGTACCATCTATCTTAATAAATATATATGTGTGTGTGTGTGTGTGTGTGTGTGTGTCCAAATACTTTAACATTTTCCAATTGTTTATCTCAATTGCATAACATTAAATTTATATTTATTGCAATGGTTTAAATTGAACGAACTAAGTATATAACTCAAAATAATTGTTGTAAAACTCTCAATCCCACATTTATAAGTTCGTTATTTCCACTCAAATATTATAGATATTTACAGGTATAGGGTTTTTTTTATCCAATAATTATTTATTATATATTAATTAGATAAATTCACTATTTAAGTCCGTTTTAAATTTATTACTAAATATCCATTTACCTTTCCCATCAAATTTGAATTCCATCAAATTGATATAACCAATCAAATTTCCATTCACTCTTTATTAAAAACCTAAAATTTGCAATTCATTATCTTGTATTAATGTCATCCAATTTCTATTTATAATTATAGCTTACAGTCTATATACATTCATTGATTGATTTCTATTTGCCCTTGTTTCCTTATATTCAGTCCTTAGCTTAGTATGACAAATTCATGGTATTCCCTTAAATTGACAATTCATTTCAATTATTAATATTGTGCTTAAATTTCTACAGTTGCATTTCATTTACACTTCCGTTACTACGATAATAATTAGTAACGTTTATATCATCAACACACCTAATTATCTTTATTGGTAAATGAGTGAATTTTCTAGTAACCCACTATTATACCTCTTATATACTTGTATATGATTATTTTGCCCTTTTATATTCCATCAAATATATGCACAAATACAAATTAAGATTCCAAATTTAATTAATTATTCCTTTTTCATCAACCATCACTTATGAATAATTAGCGTTTCATATTTATTTTGTTACATTCGCTTATATTCACTTTATGAATAAATTGGTATTCCCTTTAACCCTTTAATTACTAACTTTAATTATTGCAATTATTATCCAACATACAATTTGAATCTATTGTCAAATTTTCACATTTCAATTAATTTACACCTTACAATAGTTAATAAAAAGGGATTGTACTAAATAAAAATTTATTTTCATTGATGAATTCAATACTTGCCTTTATTTACTTATTTCTAACCATATATCCAATTGCAACAATTTCCACTATTACAATTAATTGCAATATATAATTCAATTTGTAAATTTTAATTACCCTTGATACCTCTAATTTCAACATTCTCTTTCCTATAAATAAATAAGATTTTTGTTTCTTCCTAAATTTAAATTAGAAATCCTATTAAACAAACAAATTAAATTATCGCAATTTACGGGTCGTTACAATAAAAAACTTTTGTTTACACAATAAACATGGAAATCATATTACAATTTTATCCAAAAGCGGGGGCCTTACCCGCACAAACACGGCAAATAAAATAAAAAATATCTACATAAGCTATATATAAACTAAGCTGATGTGATGGATACTTCTTTGGCTTCTTCTCCCTTTTGAGTTTCTTAGGAGTGGACCCACCCAAGCCTTAGCTTGTTCCTCTCTTTGATCCCTTACCACTGCCTTTACCACCTTTGGCAGAAGAGCTTTCTGATGTTGGAGGGAGTCCTTCAAGAACCGATCCACTGGGTAGAATGACTTGCCACTGGATTCGATGTCCACATCAATGGATTCAGTTTTAGCTTTCTTCTTTAATGACTCCTCCCTCTTGATGCACCCCTTCAAGCTAAGCTCATTAGTGTGTTTGGAGGCACCCTTAATCATAACATTTTCATATTTATCCAGTAGTAGCTGATCGTCAGTCTTTTTGTTAGCAGTTGATCATCGGTCATTTTGTTAGTGAGAGCTCTAATAACTTTAGCATCGAAACTTATAATGTTGTTGGTCGTTGGAAGTTCAGTAAGTGTTGGTTGTTGCTCCATAATGGCACTACTTTTCAAAGTTTGACTGGGAGCCTGGAGACCTGTAGATTCGTGGGAACAAGCAATAAGCCCATAACTATAGGGCATGAAGAACGAAACCTCTTGAGTAATGAAGAATAGATGGGATGCCTGCATCTAGCTAACCTTCAATTGTTGCCAGAGTTCTTCCTTCTTGAATAAGAGGCGGCGCCTTTGATTTATAACTAGGCCTATCCAGATCATAGCTTAGGTCATGCCTTGGGCTAAGAGAAACAGGTGCACTAGCGGGTTAAAGTGAAGAGGAATCTTTGGGATCAGACCTCGAAGTTTAGCGATGTTTTTCCATTTCCAGAGGTTGCCAAAATATCAAAGTATCGAAGCCTTACGGCGGTAAGATAAAGGTTCATTCTCATGAAGGATTTCTCGCACCAGTTTCTCCTCATCCAAATTGCCTTTTCCAAGTGTCTTCTTCCTCATTTCAACGTTATATTCCCAAGCCTCGGCAAGCAATTTGAGGTAGCCCTCTCTAAGAAAACTCAAGTAATGGTGGATTAGGACCTTGGCGTTGTATTCAACAATTAGAGGATCAAAGATGCCCTTGATCTCATTCCGATCAGCCTCTTTAGCATCTTCTAATTGGGCCTCCTTTTTCCCTCTAACATCATTATAGCCAGTTTCCCTTGCCTCTTCCTTGAGGGCTTTGATTTGAGCGAGCTTCTCATCAATCAGCTCCCCAACTTCGACGGCTTCTTCACAATACTTTTGAGACTCCTCCCGAGCCTTAAGTTTTTCTTCCTTCTCTTTCTTAAGAAGCTCTTTGAGTTCCTCAAGGTGGCGGGCTAGAGTGTCTTTCTCTTTTTATAGTGTGTCCTTATCCAAAGCAAGTACACTACTGCGCCTAAGGGCAGCATCCAGCTCCTCTTTGTGAGCCATTTCCAAATGATTAACCATTTTGGATATTTCTTTAGCACTGGATGAACCGTAGAGGCCTTATGAGTTGTAGTAGTCAAGCTGAATCAGAAATAATAATAGGATGTTTGAACAACCAGCGATCGTGAGGATATCGAGAACTGGATGAACCCAAATGATGCTCGGGTGACACAACAATTTGGGGAACATGATAAGAGGTCTAATCACCTCTATATACAGAAGGATTTGGCTGAACTTCTTGGCAATGAGATAATTGAGATTTTGACTTATGCTTAGAGCATGAAGAGTCCCATGAGTAATGGCATCTTTCCCGGCTATCACCCCTTTCATGATGCATGCTTGAGTCCAAATCACGACTGGATACCTAATGTGTTGACGAACTGCTCAAGCGATTAAAGGAACAAGAATGAGACATAGCACCTATAAACCAAACAAAAGTTTGTAAGTGACAATCAAATAAAAGATATAAAAAATTATGCAGTAAAATGCGTGTGATTGTGAGTGTCCTAGTGTCCTCCCAACGGACCAATTACTGTGGCCTTACTCATAGGATTAATTTCCCCTCTGCCGGTAGGACGTTTTTCATCACCTGTCTTAATGGATGAATTAAGCTCACTGACACTAATATTGGGAAATTCAAAAGTCTCGATGGTGTTTGGGATTAGTAGACTTGGGAATCCTTCCATCGAACTTTCTATCGGTTAAGAGGAAGACTCTTCTTCAATAGAGGTGATGGTAAACTTGGGTTTCTTAGGAATTTTTCACTTACGGAATTTGTATGCAAGCTTTTCCCTTTCCTTTTCAGCATATGAGATTGTGTGTCTTGTGATGATTCGACCAAAAGGGCATTTCCTTAACCTGCATTATCATTACCATGTGCATTGGCATCATCACCACTTTACCCATAAAATATATCTTTCTTAATTAAATTTATAACAAATAAGTTTCAAAATAAAATAATTTAACATAAAATATACCAATTTACCCATTTAAATCTTTTATACATAAATTATTAAAGTTTGTAAAACATTTTCAAATTTTTCTAAGTCCAAAATTTACGAAAATTTTTGGCAGAGTCTCCTTTTTACGGAGAGGCTCGGAAGAAAATATAATATAAATATAACGATATACACAAATATTTTTCAAAATAATATATATCCCTACACGGGAAAAAATATATAAAATAGCGTTAAAACGGTAATCCGAAACGTACCTATTTATCGGACAATTTACGCTTAATTTATGGAACCAAACGCAGTAGCACTTGCTTCCACAACCTGTATTTCACTTATAAAATCCAAAGGGTTAACAATTTATATAAAGTGAAGTATTTAATGGGTTTCAATTACTAACAACAAATCAATACAACCACCATCAATTTCAACAAACAGCATATACAACAAATACAAAGCAACCATTCAATCAAACAAACAAATAGTTGTTCGGGTTCAAAACTTTTAAATTGTACGGAATGAAGAACAAACTACTAGCGCATCATTTACTCAATAGTCTTAGATAAAACTAGATAGATTATTCATTCACCCAAACCAATTTTAAAGTATCTTGCCCAAACAACCATCAATTAAACAACAACAATCCAGACAACAATCGACTTAGCCTATTATTAATTCCATCTCATATATTTTAATTTCTCTTTTTACTCATACCACATAAATTTTATAATTTACATTTATTTCTAAAAAAAATTATTTCATTTACACATTCACTGTTTATTTCATTTGTTTTTACTTATTACTTACAATTATTCCTTCCCATTATCTCAGGTCATGCCAGTTCTTTTTATTTCATTATAATTATTTATTCATTTATTGCAACATGACCTCTTTTATTTACATTCATTTGTCAATAGTATTCATGTCCCATTCAATTTCTTAGAATTTCCATTTTGTTTACTTAAGTTTATAATCATCTATTTGTAATACTTACCTTTTATTATATTACTAATAGTAAAATTTCAATTATAACTTAACTTATCCCGATATCATCACTTCTTATGAATAAAAGCGATTTATTGAACACCTTCATTACATACTTTTACTTGTATAATTTCCATTACATTTTCTTATTAAACATTTCAACTTTTAAATATTTGGTAAGTTATATATATGTTTTTAAGAATGTAATTAAAATCATACAAGTTTCTCTTATTTCTTTAATAAATTTACTGTTCAATAATAATCCTTTATTTCATAGGTTACAATTTCAAATTTCATTTAATAACATTAATAACCTAGCATTAAACCTCTTATTTCATTTAGGGTTTCAATTATTAATTACTTAGATTCCATTTCACTAGAATAATTGAAACTATTTATTTGTGGAAACTTAAGAACTAAATACCGGGTTATATTTCAAATTATTTTAAAAATAATAGGTAAATATATATATAACAACTTATAAACCCAATTATATTTAAAACTAATTAAAAATTCACTTTTGTTTATCAAAATAAATCTGTAGTAAAACTACCACAATGGCCTTCCCACTTTGAAACTCGAAAATGAAAGTCGATGATACGTGCACTCATCACCGAAATTATTTTCCAGCGACAGAGAGGGGAGTACATAACTTATTTCTTTTCAAAATTTCTTTTTAAACAATTCTTTCAAATTATATTGTAATATTTATATCAGAAAATACTTCTAATAGTATTATCATTATATTCCAAAATCAATTGAAAGAATTTCCAAAACCTCGAAACTTAAGTTCTAAATTTCCAATTTTAACTTCCATCTAATTTCATCTATTATTTATAAATTTTATTACCTAACAACCAGTATATTGCAACCAAATATATATCTTACTTATAAAAAAAACTTTCTTTTATATATAGAAAACATAATAGGAAAAATTATTTCATTCACCGATATTAAAACAAACATTATGTCGGTCTGTCCTATTAAGTGTTTAGAAATCCCTATTAATGTCACAGCGTCCCATGCATCAACCGGAATTCATAAATACAAAACGGAACCGATTAACGCAATATTAAAACCATTTTATAACACTAACAAATACGCTCTCTCATATATATACACGCAGCGACTCCCATAGGGTGTTTCTACCCTATTGATAAAGAGTCAGACCCCACAAAGCTAAGGTTTATCGCTAAACCAAAGCACTGATACCAGATGTAACGTCCAGCCTTTTCGCACGCTTTAAATCGACATACGTGCCATTTCAAACCATACGGAAGGGCGGATTGTTATAGGGTAAATAAGAAAAACGAGAAAGAATAAAACAAAACAGAATCTCACAGCGGAAGGATAAAATATAATAATAAATATACAGTTCATAAAACTGTTTACAATTATTTGATTCTTCTTTATACAATAAATATCAGAGTTCACATACCAATAATATTAATGCAGCGAAATACAGTGTAGTGGAACCATATAATGTATAATAATAATAGTAATGAAATCTTCGTCTTCTTCCTCCAGAAAAAAATCTTCAAATCCTGAAACGCTCGGACTGACCCGAGCGAATTGAAAAGACAAAACACTCGAGTCAGAATTAAAAGATCTTATGTAAGTTAAATTAACAGAAATGAATATGAGTGCAGTAACTCAAGAGATGCTCGGGATTTACATCTCCTAAGGATCCGTTAAACTATTTACTATGTAGTATATTTCGCTATTATAATAGTGTCTAATTGTAAAATAAACTTACTTTTAAATAGCGTTAAGGCTTTACATTTTCCACCTTAACACATAATATATTCTCATAGTCTATACAGTACCGTAATCTCCCCCGTACTGGGCGTCGCCAGAGGGCACTCCATAGGTATGGTACAAAACCAAAATCGTATAAGGCGCGATAGGGTAGGTGACACGGCACAACTAGGCAATGCCAGGGTAGATATACCAATTACGCATCCGGGCTGGTGGTAACGCATAGCCGCAGCTACCGCCCACCTCAAACAAACTCCCCCTAAAATCAAAAGTAAAGGTGGCCATCAAATCAATCCAAAGTCAGAGTAGTATCGAAGAGGAGTGTTGTGATGACCCCACTTTTCTAGTGGACAAATCATGGACTAATTTGTTTTTTTTTTGGCATAAAGAAATATGCTAAATGAAAACACAGGGTCATCTATCTTCAAAACCAAAACCAGGATCCACTATTACCAATATAGAAATATTGGTGTATTCTTAAAACATAGATTAGTATATATGAAGATATACCAATCTCTTTAGCTATTAAATCAGAGTTTAAGAAAATTAGCTAAAGCATTCACACATAGCATTTTAATATAAAGATAAATCCATTTCCCTCTTTATGAAAATTATTTGTAATATGACACAAAAGATACACAAGCAGACTGGAAATATCAGAATTCCGGATTATATCATAAAAGTCATAGATATTCTTTATTTAATTCAACTCTTGCTATAGCACAATTATAGGTGTGGCTGCACGTACACACACATATAAATACAGGTGTGCACGGCCTCGCCAACACACAAGCTCAAGCAATGGTATTAATGAATAGGCAATTTAAAATTGAGCCCTAAAATCACACAGTAGCAATGCTGGCAACATCCGAGAGTCAATGAAGCCTTGGCACCAACAAAGTACCAATAAATATACGTATAAACAAAGGATTACCAATCCAACTATACAAAAATGAGGTCATCGAGTTTTCCTCTTTCTCATTCATGCAAGTTATATTCAGGCATAAAAGATGAATTTACATCAACTATCTTTCTTTAAAACTGAAAACATATCACTGATGCAAGGACAAAAGCCATTCTGCATCATACAAATATTTTTAACATAAACAATTGGAAGCTTACAAGTTCCTTTTTATAAAAGTCTCAAGATAATACATGGACTTGTAATCCATTTCCAGAAATCTTATGAATATAGCATAAGAGAATCAAAACAGTTTGCTAATTAACTTTCTTTTGCAAAACTATTCAAAACTGAGCTCATTCATTTCAGAAATATAAAGTAAGGGCATGCACGTATATTAATTTATATGGCAAGTCCACAATACGATTCAAGAATCTATTACATGAACATGTATTAGCTATATGTTATATTCAAATTCAAATAGCCACAGCCACTTAACATAGAAATTTCATTTCAAAAATCATAATGCATTTGAAAGCATTAAAATCCATTTTTTTTCCTTCAAAGATCTACGGAATCAGATATGCCAAAACATATAAATATAGTTTAGACTTGTAAGTCATGTTGTTAAAACAGCTAAACACATTTCAGATATATAAAGCACATGAGGCTGTAAGTTCTCAAACTCATTTCAGAAATTATTTCAAATTCTTATATAAATCCAAATCTCCCATAAACTTCATTTTTCCAGAATAAACATCTTATATCAAAGAAAACATATCTATCAAACCTCAGATGCTCAGATCAAAGATCACATCTCAAAAGTGTGGATTCAGATCCATATAATCTCCCATTTAAAACCATAAATAACTTGATCTCAGAAAACCATAACATAGAGAAATATATAAATCTCATCTTTGCTTTTCATACTCAAGGCATTCAACTTGCCAAAAACAAATAAATATATATATATATATATATATATATATATATTCTCAGATATGATAATTACATACTAAAATCAAACTCCAGATCCATATGTGGTTATGCATAAATATAGAAATAATCGATCAAAATAAGTTTGTAAAGATTTTCCCCAAAACTTTTGAAAGGAAACTCGAACAAAATCCATAAAAATCCTTTAAATCACAAAACTCAGCAGATCTATAGGTCTGCACATATACACAAGTGTAAACACTTGTGTATACTGCCTTGACACAAGTTATTCTCCAAATACAGATTTCGGAAAATATATAAAAACTGAACGATCCCAGTGTTTCAGTTTCAAACTTGCAATTACTTATAAGACAAAACAGTTTTCCAGATTTATATACATATCAATCTAACACATGATGGTTCACTGTTCATAGTAAAATATACATATTTCAGTTCAGCAATACATATAAAATGACAACGAAATACTTAAATACTTTCTTCATATCATCTACATGCAGTGATAAATCATTTTAACTCCATCTCTTAAGTCATCATCTCATCAAAATGTGCATAGCAACCTGTAAAAACATCATCCCGAACTGCCTCGTTGAATGAGACACCCCAGGAGATTGTCGAGACAATCAACAGGGTCAGACATGATACGTCTGGTATGAGTGCACTTAAACAATTCATTCGGCAGTAATACATAGTGTTAAATCAGTGTATCGTGACATAATAGTGAATAGATATCATCTCAGGTTCAGATATGAACATAATCAGACTTGATCTTCATCAATATATGGATACGCAAGAAACCAAGGATCAAACAATCATTAACAAGCATCAATACACGCAAAGCATCCATACACACAAATTTATTTGCAGAAATATAACTACGGCTGCCTGAGATAGGACTTATTGCCAAATCAAGATTAAGAACACTCACGTAGCTATATGAGATATCAATCCCCTAGATATTGCCATAGCTTTCCCCCTTTTTCTCACGAATCCAACGCCATTCGATACAGCAAGATGATTTTTCCCCCAATTTGATTTCTAAGGCTTCGGCCATTTTAGTTTTTGTTTTGAAACGAGAGAGTTGAATGAAACAGTGGCCACATCTTTCTTTTTATAATTCACTCACGGCTAGGGTTTTAACAGTTGGGAAATCACAAATTTACCCCTAAGTCATACCAAATGTGTGCACAAATATATTTCAATATTTTATACTTGTTTAAATCACAATATCATAGTTGTGTAAATATTGTGGGTCATTACAAATACCCCACCTTTTTGGAATTGTGTCCTCACAATTCGCTCTTACTCGTTCTAGCATCCCAAATATTCATTAAATTTTGCGGAGTGGCTGCAATACACACGTGTATAAATATACACGCGTGCACTGCCTTACCAACTCGAGTGCACAAGCAAATTTCAATCAACATGTTTCATCATCAAATGAACAAGCACAAGGGTAATTGCAACTGTCATACAAATAGAACATAAATAAGAAAGCGACATATTCAAGCAACTCAGTGCATCTGGAAACAGCAAACTCAGATGGATGTATGGGAACTTACACATGGACTTGGCAAATGCAAGACAACAACACAAAATGACAACAGCAGAAGTGATCAAGACAAAGCACAAGTGTGCAGCATCAAGTAGTTTCAAGTACATGGACATATATATATGGAACTGCCACTCTATGCAAACAGCAAAATCAAGTCTAAAGTCTGAAGTGCAACAGCAGATTTCAGATGCAACAGTGTTTGGACCAAGTCCATGCATACAGTGCAACTCAGGGGTGCACACAGGATGAAGTGAATATGCACAAATATGGCAGTGTACATGTGAGAGCATGAAACAGTGCCATTGCATTCATCATAATATTGATCACATTCAGTTTTAAACTAAACCCTATTGGCAAATTGGTTTAGTAAATTCTAGAATCAACACAGATTTTACTTTCTGCTTTTCAAAGCAATTCTAATGTCTCAAACATATTTATACACACCAAGCTTACTCAACCAGAACCAAACAAATATTAATTCAGTAACAGTTCATATGTTTTGTCATCAGGTTATATGTTGCTTACAAATACATTCCTACTCATGATTCATATTGAAGTCATTTTAAATGTAATGCTCATTCATCCATGGCCATACACACCATCTTCATGCAAAACATATCATCTATATGCAAATCAAAATAGGGATCAATACCCTTATATAATCTGTCTTTATTTAAATGAATTTTTAATTCAAAATAGACCCCATTCTTGGCAATCAAAGCAAAATATCATAAACTTACGTATGAATTAAGTTTATACAAACAATACTCAATCAATACAAACAGCAAGCAACCACTTAATAATGGTATCCATTTTTTTTTCCTCGGTTCCAAAAAGAAAACCAGACATCTATAGAACATCAACTAATTACTTGCCATCAGAAATCATTCAACAAGTAATCAATAAGCAATGCATCAATTCAACAAATGTTCAGTAAGCCATGCATCATTCATAACTTCATTTTTACATAAATAAACCCAGGTTTTGTTCTCCCAATTTCTCCCAGTATTTCAATCAGGTCATCTTATTAAACCTTGTTTAATTTATATCCCTGTCCAGATATTTATAACCCAGAGATTTAAATATCATACCCCATTTTATTTTATGGTCTAAATCCCCCTGTCAAATGAACACAAGTATGCATTGTGAAGGAATCATCCAGATTGTTTTATTTATTCCAACACACAAAGGCCTCAGCATGCAATTGCACCATGCATATAATTGCTCCCACCTGAAGCAAGCAGATCATTGACTAACCTCAAATGACCAATTTAATTCTTCTTTCATTCATTCATAGGATTTATTAATTTAATAAATCCCCCTCCAGTTTCTGCTTATTTTATTAATCTTCTATTTATTAATTTAATCACATAAACTTCCAGTTCATTCATGTTTCAGAAAGATATATTTACTTTTATACTTTCTGGTCCTGCCCCATATTTTCCATTTTTATATTCCTTATTACATGAAATGCAACATGCCTATAGTCTTCCTAAAAATAATTTAAGCATCATGATCCTATTATATTACTATGAATATAAGGATAAGAGTTTTATTAAGGAAATTCCCCCAAAAACCCAGAAACTCTCCTCTGACTTATGATATGAACATTTGGTTTCATGCTTCAATATCTAAAAAAATAAACATGAGCTAGATCACTATCTTGCTGCCTATTTCTTAAATAATTTAGATCCATATTTCATCAGAATAATTTAGAACAAAAATGCTCAAACCATTTTAACTTGGGAAACTCACATACAGGTTAAAAACCCCAAACAAAAAAAATGCACAAACAAACATCCATCTCACCCATAACAAATCATTTCAGAGATTTTAAATGAATCATAACATCATAGTCTGCCTACCAGAGGACTTAATGCCATTGCATAAAAAGATTAATGCTCACTTAAATTTTTAATAAACATCATTAACATTGATGTAATCCAAATAGATCATCCAAAGCAATCAATTCAAACAATGCAACCAAAGCAGTCAATACAGACAAGTTCACACAAATTAAATTTTTGCTATGTTATCTACCTACATAGCTCTGATACCAAAATGTGATGACCCTACTTTTCTAGTGGACAAATCATGGACTAATTTGTTTTTTTTTTTTGGCATAAAGAAATATGCTAAATGAAAACATAGGGTCATCTATCTTCAAAACCAAAACCAGGATCCACTATTACCAATATAGAAATATTGGTGTATTCTTAAAACATAGATTAGTATATATGAAGATATACCAATCTCTTTAGCTATTAAATCAGAGTTTAAGAAAATTAGCTAAAGCATTCACACATAGCATTTTAATATAAAGATAAATCCATTTCCCTCTTTATGAAAATTATTTGTAATATGACACAAAAGATACACAAGCAGACTGGAAATATCAGAATTCCGGATTATATCATAAAAGTCATAGATATTCTTTATTTAATTCAACTCTTGCTATAGCACAATTATAGGTGTGGCTGCACGTACACACATATATAAATACAGGTGTGCACGGCCTCGCCAACACACAAGCTCAAGCAATGGTATTAATGAATAGGCAATTTAAAATTGAGCCCTAAAATCACATAGTAACAATGCTGGCAATATCCGAGAGTCAATGAAGCCTTGGCACCAACAAAGTACCAATAAATATACGTATAAACAAAGGATTACCAATCCAACTATACAAAAATGAGGTCATCGAGTTTTCCTCTTTCTCATTCATGCAAGTTATATTCAGACATAAAAGATGAATTTACATCAGCTATCTTTCTTTAAAACTTAAAACATATCACTGATGCAAGGACAAAAGCCATTCTGCATCAAACAAATATTTTTAACATAAACAATTGGAAGCTTACAAGTTCCTTTTTATAAAAGTCTCAAGATAATACATGGACTTGTAATCCATTTCCAGAAATCTTATGAATATAGCATAAGAGAATCAAAACAGCTTGCTAATTAACTTTCTTTTGCAAAACTATTCAAAACTGGGCTCATTCATTTCAGAAATATAAAGTAAGGGCATGCACGTATATTAATTTATATGGCAAGTCCACAATACGATTCAAGAATCTATTACATGAACATGTATTAGCTATATGTTATATTCAGATTCAAATAGAAACAGCCACTTAACATAGAAATTTCATTTCAAAAATCATAATGCATTTGAAAGCATTAAAATCCATTTTTTTTCCTTCAAAGATCTACGGCATCAGATATGCCAAAACATATAAATATAGTTTAGACTTGTAAGTCATGCTGTTAAAACAGCTAAACACATTTCAGATATATAAAGCACATGAGGCTGTAAGTTCTCAAACTCATTTCAGAAATTATTTCAAATTCTTATATAAATCCAAATCTCCCATAAACTTCATTTTTCCAGAATAAACATCTTATATCAAAGAAAACATATCTATCAAAACTCAGATGCTCAGATCAAAGATCATATCTCAAAAGTGTGGATTCAGATCCATATAATCTCCCATTTAAAACCATAAGTAACTTGATCTCAGAAAACCATAACATAGAGAAATATATAAATCTCATCTTTGCTTTTCATACTCAAGGCATTCAACTTGCCAAAAACAAATAAATATGTATATATATTCTCAGATATGATAATTACATACTAAAATCAAACTCCAGATCCATATATGGTTATGCATAAATATAGAAATAATCCATCAAAATAAGTTTATAAAGATTTTCCCCAAAACTTCTGAAAGGAAACTCGAACAAAATCCATAAAAATCCTTTAAATCACAAAACTCAGCAGATCTATAGGTCTGCACATATACATAAGTGTAAACACTTGTGTATACTGCCTTGACACAAGTTATTCTCCAAATACAGATTTCAAAAAATATATAAAAACTGAACGATCCCAGTGTTTCAGTTTCAAACTTGCAATTACTTATAAGACAAAACAGTTTTCCAGATTTATATACATATCAATCTAACACATGATGGTTCACTGTTCATAGTAAAATATACGTATTTCAGATCAGCAATACATATAAAATGACAATGAAATACTTAAATACTTTCTTCATATCATCTACATGCAGTGATAAATCATTTTAACTCCATCTCTTAAGTCATCATCTCATCAAAATGTGCATAGCAACCTGTAAAAACATCATCCCGAACTGCCTCGTTGAATGAGACACCCCAGGAGATTGTCGAGACAATCAACAGGGTCAGACATGATACGTCTGGTATGAGTGCACTTAAACAATTCATTCGGCAGTAATACATAGTGTTAAATCAGTGTATCGTGACATAATAGTGAATAGATATCATCTCAGGTTCAGATATGAACATAATCAGACTTGATCTTCATCAATATATGGATACGCAAGCAACCAAGGATCAAACAATCATTAACAAGCATCAATACACGCAAAGCATCCATACACAAATTTATTTGCATAAATATAACTACGGCTGCCTGAGATAGGACTTATTGCCAAATCAAGATTAAGAACACTCACGTAGCTATATGAGATATCAATCCCCTAGATATTGCCATAGTTTTCCCCCTTTTTCTCACGAATCCAACGCCATTCGATACAGCAAGATGATTTTTCCCCCAATCTGATTTCTAGGGCTTCGGCCATTTTAGTTTTTGTTTTGAAACGAGAGAGTCGAATGAAACAGTGGCCACATCTTTCTTTTTATAATTCACTCACGGCTAGGGTTTTAACAGTTGGGGAATCACAAATTTACCCCTAAGTCATACCAAATATGTGCACAAATATATTTCAATATTTTATACTTGTTTAAATCACAATATCATAGTTGTGTAAATATTGTGGGTCATTACAAGTGTCCTATAAAGGGCGCGAACCCCCTTGGCCCGAGAATCGCTCCTGTTTTAGCCATCTTATGCCAACTCATGGGAGTCGGGTCCACGTATTTACCTTAAAGGAAACGCCGCCACCAACCTACTCCATTCTGGAATCTCCATCGCGTACACGGTTGTTAAAGTGGTTTTCAAAGTTGGCAGAGAGTATGACAACTTCCGATCCCGGTCTCTTCAACAACCAAACGTTATTATAACACCGCAGTCACTTAAAAATAATTATGCTTTCAAAACCAGAATATAATTATCCATTTCAAAACCCATAAATACGATATCATTTCCTTTTAAAACCCAAATAAATATGATATCATTTTATTTCAAATATATTTCTTTTCCAAAATCATGCCACTTTTATGATTTATAATACCTCGAAACAAAATATTTGAAATTTAACTTTCCACATAATACTTCTAAATCCATAGTTTTAAAACCATAACTTTCAAAACTTAAATGGTTTGGATATTCAACAGTTTATAAAATAAAACAGTTGAATTTAAAATTTCTTTATAAAGTAAATAATTTCCACGCCTTTACAATTTTATTTACTTTATATTCAGTCTAAACCCATAACCTTTAAATTCACTTTCAGTTTGAATAAAAACACTTCGATTCCAATATTTTCAAACTTTGAGAATTTAATAACTTTCAAAACTAAGGTTGGAAATTTCTATTCAACAATTCATTGTCCTATTATTTAGTTTTGAAACGTTTACATAATAGATCCATAACCATTTAAAATAAAACCCAATTTATTAACACTAAATATTTTCTTCCATTTATTTATACTAGAATTATTCATTTAATTTATCTTCAATAAAATTCCGGTTATAAATATTATACCTTTAAAATTTCCAAGATTAATAAGTTTACACCAACTTGTGGAGTTTAATTTTTAAATAAGCCCAATTCCAAATAAATTTCCAATCTTAATTGATTTGAACTATTTAAAACTCTATATATACACAATATCTTAAACCTGTACTTAATCATAAATATAAATTATCAAACTCCATTTTTCAACTTATTTATTTCCATTCAACCAATTCATACATAGCTTAAATTCAATAATTTAACAATATACATATATATAAAATAAGGTTTTATATAAGATCAAAATTAATATTTATTTAACCGCATCCTATCCAAACCATAGAAATCATTTCAAAAATAATTTTATATATATACCGCAGTGCCTGTATATAATTTTCTATCCTATGGTCAAGTGATACGGATATTTATCATTTCAATCCGCAATTTAAAAATAAAAATGCGGTTGTATATCATTTCAAACCACAATCCCGAATGAAAAGAAATGCATGATAGCTTGCATATTATATAAGATAGAACACATCATCCATTCACCCAATATCAATCATCAACCAATTTAATTCAATCATCATCAATTTAAACAAACATCAATATATATAGCTTATAAAATAAAACAAGTAATAAATGACTATCATTAACCAACAATTTGTATTCAAAAATAAATTAATAACTGTTAAACTATCAGTTTATATGCGAAAAATAAATTTAACTGTCAATTTATATGCAATAATAAAATTAATTAACAGTTATATTAAATAAATGCGATTAAATAAAAATGAAATAAAATAAGGATTTGTTCAACAGAGATAATGAATAAAACATGCCAAACAGTCATAAATAAATTTCTACTCGTATCTAAAATTAATTTAACAAACACAAGAAACTTTAGAAATTGTGAGTGGGTTAAAACACTCACCTTTTGAATTTAAATCGAATTTAAATCCGATTTAAACCCAAAAGTTGCACAGTCTCCAAATCCAACCAAACCAGCATCATAACCGAAACCCAAATCGGAAAACGAATTGCACCATTGAGTTCCGCTCGTCGAGAGCATTAACATATATTTTTTGAATTTTTCTGAGGTGATTGAATTTTCAGCTTTTGATTTGATTGAAACTGGATCGGGTGTTTGCAGCCACAGCCATTGGGAAGAGAAAGAGTTGAAGAAATGAACGCACAAACAAATGAGTATAGATGGAGGCTAGGGTTTATAACTAGGTTTATATAGGTAGGTTAGAGATTTGAATAGATGGATCGGATAAACAAACGTACTAACGCTAACGTGGCCCGAAAAGGCCGTTCTGACCTCGGAACGAAATTGGGTAAACCCATATATCGAAATAGGTATTTTAAAATATTCTGAACGCGATGGAAAAAGTTTCACGTCCAAATTCCATCGTATGAAGAAGTTATGCTGAAAACAATATTTTCAAATTGATTTTAATTAAATCGATTTCAGGGCTTTTCGAGTCCGTACGATCAAACGACAAGTCTGATCGCTACGAAACTTGAAACCTTACAATAATTCACTGTTACGGATCCGATGAAACTAGTTTCGTCGAAATCCGAGTCCGTGACCAAAATGGCTATTTTTATATTAATTAAATAAATTCAAAATAAATAAATAAAGTCCAATTTTTATATTTAGATTCTAAAATTGACCCATTTTATCACTTTTACAAATTCTTAATTATTTACAAAATTCCAACAAGTTTAGATGTCAAATTAAAGAAGGTAAACTTATAAATTTCAATATAAATCCTTAATTTCATTAAATTTCCAAATTATAAATAATATCCTAAAATTTCGTTTAGTTAAATAAATTAATTAGTATTCCCTTCATTCCTGTCAAACAGATGGATTAAATATTGGATTCCAAATTATCACACAAATTTCTCATATTATTCTTATTTCAAATAATGAATTATTTAACTATATTTAATCTCTTGCAATTAAATTCAATTATTAGACTTTAAGTTTCCATAAAATAAATAAATCCTGATTCCCTTTCCTAAATTCACTATTTATCATATTACCATCCTGGGTACCATCTATCTTAATATATACATATATATATATATACATACATACATACATATATATATATATATATATATCCAAATACTTTAACATTTTCCAATTGTTTATCACAATTGCATAACATTAACTTTATATTTACTGCAATGGTTTAAATTGAACGAACTAAGTATATAACTCAAAATAGTTGTTGTAAACTCTTAATCCCACATTTATAAGTTCGTTATTTCCACTCAAATATTATAGATATTTACAGGTATAGGGTTTTTTTTATCCAATAATTATTTATTATATATTAATTAGATAAATTCACTATTTATGTCCGTTTTAAATTTATTACTAAATATCCATTTACCTTTCCCATCAAATTTGAATTACATCAAATTAATATAACCAATCAAATTTCCATTCACTCTTTATTAAAAACCTAAAATTTGCAATTCATTATCTTGTATTAATGTCATCCAATTTCTATTTATTATTATAGCTTACAATCTATATACATTCATTGATTGATTTTTATTTGCCCTTGTTTCCTTATATTCAGTCCTTAGCTTAGTATGACGAATTCATGGTATTCCCTTAAATTGACAATTCATTTCAATTATTAATATTTGGCTTAAATTTCTACAGTTGCATTTCATTTACACTTCCGTTACTACGATAATAATTAGTAACGTTTATATCATCAACACACCTAATTATCTTTATTGGTAAATGAGTGAATTTTCCAGTAACCCACTATTATAACTCTTATATACTTGTATATGATTATTTTTCCCTTTTATATTCCATTAAATATATGCACACATACAGATTAAGATTCTAAATTTAATTGATTATTCCTTTTTCATCAACCATCACTTATGAATAATTAGCGTTTCCTATTTATTTTGTTACATTCGCTTATATTCACTTTATGAATAAATTGGTATTCCCTTTAACCCTTTAATTACTAACTTTAATTATTGCAATTTATTATCCAACATACAATTTGAATCTATTGTCAAATTTTCACATTTCAATTAATTTACACCTTACAATAGTTAATAAAAAGGGATTGTACTAAATAAAAATTTATTTTCATTGATGAATTCAATACTTGCCCTTATTTACTTATTTCTAACCTTATATCCAATTGCAACAATTTCCACTATTACAATTAATTGAAATATATAATTCAATTTGTAAATTTTAATTACCCTTGATACATCTAATTTCAACATTCTCTTTCCTATAAATAAATAAGATTTATGTTTCTTCCTAAATTTAAATTAGAAATCCTATTAAACAAACAAATTAAATTATCGAAATTTACGGTTCGTTACACTCTCCCCCACTCAAAAGTTTTCATCTCCGAAAAGGAAAAGAAGGGAAAAGAAGAAATAAGAAAACAATATATCTTTCTTAATTAAATTTATAACAAATAAGTTTCAAAATAAAATAATTTAACATAAAATATACCAATTTACCCATTTAAATCTTTTATACATAAATTATTAAAGTTTGTAAAACATTTTCAAATTTTTCTAAGTCCAAAATTTACGGAAAATTTTGGTAGAGTCTCTCTTTGTACGGAGAGGCTCGGAAGAAAATATAATATAAATATAATGATATACACAAATATTTTTCAAAATAATATATATCCCTACATGGGAAAAAATATATAAAATAGCGTTAAAACCGTAATCCGAAACGTACCTATTTGTCAGACAATTTACGCTTAATTTATGGTACCAAACGCAGTAGCAATTGCTTCCACAACCTGTATTTCACTTATAAAATCCAAAGGGTTAACAATTTATATAAATTGAAGTATTTAAGGGGTTTCAATTACTAACAACAAATCAATACAACCACCATCAATTTCAACAAACAGCATATACAACAAATACAAAGCAACTATTCAATCAAACAAACAAATAGTTGTTCGGGTTCAAAACTTTTAAATTGTACGGAATGAAGAACAAACTACTAGCGCAGCATTTGCTCAACAGTCTTAGATAAAACTAAATAGATTATTCAATCACCCAAACCAATTTTAAAGTATCTTGCCCAAACAACCATCAATTAAACAACAACAATCCAGACAACAATCGACTTAGCCTATTATTAGTTCCATCTCATATATTTTAATTTCTCTTTTTACTCATACCACATAAATTTTATAATTTGCATTTATTTCTAAAAAAAATTATTTCATTTACACATTCACTGTTTGTTTCATTTGTTTTTACTTATTACTTACAATTATTCCTTCCCATTAACTCAGGTCATGCCAGTTCTTTTTATTTCATTATAATTATTTATTCATTTATTGTAACATGACCTCTTTTATTTACATTCATTTGTCAATAGTATTCATGTCCCATTCAATTTCTTAGAATTTCCATTTTGTTTACTTAAGTTTATAATCATCTATTTGTAATACTTACCTTTTATTATATTACTAATAGTAAAATTTCAATTATAACTTAACTTATCCCGATATCATCACTTCTTATGAATAAAAGCGATTTATTGAACACCTTCATTACATACTTTAGTTGTATAATTTCCATTACATTTTCTTATTAAACATTTCAACTTTTAAATATTTGGTAAGTTATATATATGTTTTTAAGAATGTAATTAAAATCATACAAGTTTCTCTTATTTCTTTAATAAATTTACTGTTCAATAATAATCCTTTATTTCATAGGTTACAATTTCAAATTTCATTTAATAACATTAATAACCTAGCATTAAACCTCTTATTTCATTTAGGGTTTCAATTATTAATTACTTAGATTCCATTTCACTAGAATAATTGAAACTATTTATTTGTGGAAACTTAAGAACTAAATACCGGGTTAAATTTCAAATTATTTTAAAAATAATAGGTAAATATATATACTTACAACTTATAAACCCAATTATATTTAAAACAAATTAAAAATTCACTTTTGTTTATCAAAATAAATCTGTAGTAAAACTACCACAGTGGTCTTCCCACTTTGAAACTCGAAAATGAAAGTCGATGATGCGTGCACTCATCACCGAAATTATTTTCAAGCGACAGAGAGGGGAGTACATAACTTATTTCTTTTCAAAATTTCTTTTTAAACAATTCTTTCAAATTATATTGAAATATTTATATCAGAAAATACTTCTAATATTATTATTATTATATTCCAAAATCAATTGAAAGAATTTCCAAAACCCCGAAACTTAAGTTCTAAATTTCCAATTTTAATTTCCATCTAATTTCATCTATTATTTATAAATTTTATTACCTAACAACCAGTATATTGCAACCAAATATTTATCTTATTTTTAAAAAAAACTTTCTTTTGTATATAGAAAATATAATTGGCAAATTTATTTCATTCACCTATATTAGAACAAACATTATGTCGGTCTATCCTATTAAGTGTTTAGAAATCCCTATTAATGTCACAGCGTCCCATGCATCAACCGGAATTCATAAATACAAAACGGAACCGATTAACGCAATATTAAAACCATTTTATAACACTAACAAATACGCTCTCTCATATATATACACGCAGCGACTCCCATAGGGTGTTTCTACCCTATTGATAAAGAGTCAGACCCCACAAAGCTAACCTTTATCGCTAAACCAAAGCTCTGATACCAGATGTAACATCCAGCCTTTTCGCACGCTTTAAATCGACACACGTGCCAATTCAAACCATACGGAAGGGCGGATTGTTATGGGGTAAATAAGAAAAACGAGAAAGAATAAAACAAAACAGAATCTCACAGCGGAAGGATAAAATATAATAATAAATATACAGTTCATAAAACTGTTTACAATTATTTGATTCTTCTTTATACAATAAATATCAGAGTTCACATACCAATAATATTAATGCAGCAAAATACAGTGTAGTGGAACCATATAATATATAATAATAATAGTAATGAAATCTTCGTCTTCTTCCTCCAGAAAAAAACCTTCAAATCCTGAAACGCTCGGACTGACCCGAGCGAATTGAAAAGACAAAACACTCGAGTCAGAATTAAAAGATCTTATGTGAGTTAAATTAACAGAAATGAATATGAGTGCAGTAACTCAAGAGATGCTCGGGATTTACATCTCCTAAGGACCCGTTAAGCTATTTACTATGTAGTATATTTCGCTATTATAATAGTGCTAATTGTAAAATAAACTTACTTTTAAATAGCGTTAAGGCTTTACATTTTCCACCTTAACACATAACATATTCTCATAGTCTATACACTACCGTAATCTCCCCCGTACTGGGCGTCGCCAGAGGGCACTCCATAGGTATGGTACAAAACCAAAATCGTATAAGGCGCGATAGGGTAGGTGACACGGCACAACTAGGCAATGCCAGGGTAGATATACCAATTACGCATCCGGGCTGGTGGTAACGCATAGCCGCAGCTACAGCCCACCTCGAACAAACTTCCCCTAAAATCAAAAGTAAAGGTGGCCACCGAATCAATCCAAAGTCAGAGTAGTATCGAAGAGGAGTGTCCTATAAAGGGCGCTAACCCCCTTGGCCCGAGAATCGCTCATTTTTTAGCCACCTTATGCCAACTCATGGGAGTCGGGTCCACGTATTTACCTTAAAGGAAACGCCGCCACCGACCTACTCCATTCTGGAATCTCCATCGCGTACACGGTTGTTAAAGTGGTTTTCGGAGTTGGCAGAGAGTATGACAACTTCCGATCCCGGTCTCTTCAACAACCAAACGTTATTATAACACCGCGGTCATTTAAAAATAATTATGATTTCAAAACCAGAATATAATTATCCATTTCAAAACCCATAAATACGATATCATTTCCTTTTAAAACCCAAATAAATATGATATCATTTTATTTCAAATATATTTCTTTTCCAAAATCATGCCACTTTTAAGATTTATAATACCTCAAAACCAAATATTTGAAATTTAACTTTCCACATAATACTTCGAAATC
Source organism: Allium cepa (assembly GCA_030765085.1). NCBI lineage: Eukaryota > Viridiplantae > Streptophyta > Magnoliopsida > Asparagales > Amaryllidaceae > Allium > Allium cepa. Next base: position 620,293,011 of record CM060938.1, on the reverse strand, counting down.
CATAGTTTTAAAACCATAACTTTCAAAACTTAAATGGTTTGGATATTCAACAGTTTATAAAATAAAACAGTTGAATTTAAAATTTCTTTATAAAGTAAATAATTTCCACGCCTTTACAATTTTATTTACTTTATATTCAGTCTAAACCCATAACCTTTAGATTCACCTTCAGTTTGAATAAAAACACTTCGATTCCAATATTTTCAAACTTTGAGAATTTAATAACTTTCAAAACTAAGGTTGGAAATTTCTATTCAACAATTCATTGTCCTATTATTTAATTTTGAAACGTTTACATAATAGATCCATAACCATTTAAAATAAAACCCAATTTATTAACACAAAATATTTTCTTTTATTTATTTATACTAGAATTATTCATTTAATTTATCTTGAATAAAATTCCAGTTATAAATATCATACCTTTAAAATTTCCAAGATTAATAAGTTTACACCAACTTGTGGAGTTTAATTTTTAAATAAGCCCAATTCCAAATAAATTTCCAATTAAATTTCCAATCTTAATTTATTTGAACTATTTAAAACTCTATATATACACAATATCTTAAACCTGTACTTAATCATAAATATAAATTATCAAACTTCATTTTTCAACTTATTTATTTCCATTCAACCAATTCATACATAGCTTAAATTCAATAATTTAACAATATACATATATATAAAATAAGATTTTATATAAGATCAAAATTAATATTTATTTAACCGCATCCTATCCAAACCATAGAAATCATTTCAAAAATAATTTTATATATATACCGCGGTGCCTGTATATAATTTTCTATCTTATGGTCAAGTGATACGGATATTTATCATTTCAATCCGCAATTTAAAAATAAAAATGCGGTTGTATATCATTTCAAACCACAATCCCGAATGAAAAGAAATGCATGATAGCTTGCATATTATATAAGATAGAACACATCATCCATTCACCCAATATCAATCATCAACCAATTTAATTCAATCATCATCAATTTAAACAAACATCAATATATATAGCTTATAAAATAAAACAAGTAATAAATGACTATTATTAACTAACAATTTGTATTCAAAAATAAATTAATAACTGTTAAACTATCAGTTTATATGCAAAAAAATAAATTTAACTGTCAATTTATATGCAATAATAAAATTAATTAACAGTTATATTAAATAAATGCGATTTAACAGAGATAATGAATAAAACATGCCAAACAGTCATAAATAAATTTCTACTCGTATCTAAAATTAATTTAACAAACACAAGAAATTTTAGAAATTGTGAGTGGGTTAAAACACTCACCTTTTGAATTTAAATCGAATTTAAATCCGATTTAAACCCAAAAATTGCACAGTCTCCAAATCCAACCAAACCAGCATCATAACCGAAACCCAAATCGGAAAACGAATTGTACCATTGAGTTCCGCTCGTCGAGAGCATTAACATATATTTTTTTTGAATTTTTCTGAGGTGATTGAATTTTCAGCTTTTGATTTGATTGAAACTGGATCTGGTGTTTGCAGCCACAGCCATTGGGAAGAGAAAGAGTTGAAGAAATGAACGCATAAACAAATGAGTATAGATGGAGGCTAGGGTTTATAACTAGGTTTATATAGGTAGGTTAGAGATTTGAATAGATGGATCGGATAAACAAAAGTGTTAACGCTAACGTGGCCCAAAAAGGCCGTTCTGACCTCGGAACAAAATTGGGTAAACCCATATATCGAAATAGGTATTTTAAAATATTCTGAACGCGATGGAAAAAGTTTCACGTCCAAATTCCATCGTATGAAGAAGTTATGCTGAAAACAATATTTTCAAATTGATTTCAATTAAATCGATTTGAGGGCTTTTCGAGTCCGTACGATCAAACAACAAGTCCGATCGCTACGAAACTTGAAATCTTACAATAATTCACTGTTACGGATCCGATGAAACTAGTTTCGTCGAAATCCGAGTCCGTGACCAAAATGGCTATTTTTATATTAATTAAATAAATTCAAAATAAATAAATAAAGTCCTATTTTTATATTTAGATTCTAAAATTGACCCATTTTATCACTTTTACAAATTCTTAATTATTTACAAAATTCCAACGAGTTAAGATGTCGAATTAAAGAAGGTAAACTTATAAATTTAAATATAAATCCTTAATTTCATTAAATTCCCAAATTATAAATAATATCCTAAAATTTCATTTAGTTAAATAAATTAATTACTATTCCCTTCATTCCTGTCAAACAGATGGATTAAATATTGGATTCCAAATTATCACACAAATTTCTCATATATTTCTTATTTCAAATAATGAATTATTTAACTATATTCAATCTCATTTAATTGCAATTAAATTCAATTATTAGACTTTAAGTCTCCATAAGATAAATAAATCCTGATTCGCTTTCCTAAATTCACTATTTATCATATTACCATCCTGGGTACTGTGACGACCACCCACGACTCCCGCACAAAAACAAGGAAATAATGCGCTGAAACGCGTGCCAGGCAACCATGGGCGACCGTCAAGGGTAGAATAAACATCGTAGGATCTATCGCATAACTCACAGCGCATGGATAAAATACAATAGAGAAATATATGTATAGTGAAGCTTCATAACAGAATATCATCAAATAAGCATCTTAGAAGTTTGATACAATCATCAGAACAGTCAATACATCAAAACCTCACTACAAAGCACTCAAAGTATATACAGCGGAACACCCAGTACATGATATGAAATAATATGCAAAAGCCTCCTGCTCGTCTTCGTCATCATCAACGTAGATCTTCAAGAACAGCTCCTGTCACCTGCTACCTAGTCTGCCCATCCCAACATGGATGAACAGGCCAAGGTAATAAGAGGAGACATAAAACCTTGAGTCAGACAAAGTCTTAGTGAGCAGTAAATCAACTATCAAACATACCAAAAGAGCATAAGGGATAAAAGGAATAGGAACCAAACCATCCCACTCCGCCTCTTTCTACAGTGATAGCCCCCAGACACACACTAAAGAGAATCAAGCATAACATGGCAGACAATTAAAGTAAAGCAATAATCATTCGAGTCAAGGTCGATGTTTTCCAAATACAAACCCCCAAGGCCTAAACCAAGATCAGATAAGCACCCGGAAAACACCGCTCTTGAGACCGAATGATGATACAACCAAACGTCCAAACATCCATGACTCTGGCTATCACTGTTATCATTGCCTTGATTTCACCGTTAGTTGAATGACCACCTGTCAAGGGCTAATGGTAACCCCGGTTCTAGACATAACTCCGCACGTCGTCGCAGCCCGTGCCTAGGAATTTTCGCAACTACCCAGAGTACTAGCACGTCGTCGCAGCCCGTGCTTGGAACGTCGTCGCAGCCCGTTCCAACGTACTCTTGCTTTGAGCATGCTAGAACCTTCAACAACGATGAGATCTCAGCCTCCTAGTCATCCTCCTCGACGACTATTTCCATACTAGCTCAAGCGCCTCTCAAGCTAACCATTATCAACCAACTCGCATCGCATCATCGAGTTATCAACATGCTTGGGATGAACCCGTCTGGATTAAACCAAGGCTATCTCACATCATGCTTCGCTTTATCGCATCATAGCAAAGTCTCATCTCAACATCATGGCTTGCCTCATCGCATCATGGCAAAGTCCCATCTCAACATCATCTAATCCATACATATGAGCTTCAACATCCGCTTCATATGCCACAAGCAGCTTTCCTTATTCAAGAGCCTTTCCACTTAGCTTTTGAACCATCATCAACCAACTTGATCAAATCATGCTATATATCAACTAATCAATCAAATCAAACATTAATCCAAGCAATCAATCATTCAAACAAGATCTAAATAAACAATTACAATGATAATGGCAATTTCGTAAATAAATGAGCATAGATCTAACATACATGAATCATGGGTTTTTAGCATAGATCTAACAAATATAAATCATGGGTTTTGTCTCTTCAACTTGATAAATGAACTTGTATAAGTAAACATCTTCATGAGTAGTGGATCTACACTTGGATCTAAGTAAAAATGCATAAAATCACTATCTACAACACTCCAACAAACCACCAAACCAATATACTCCTTTGGGTCCACGTGAGAAATAACCACCACTCACCGAATCACCCAAACACTTCAAAAACTATCAACTTCAGATCTGGACAGCGAAGATTCAAGCTTGATTCGACGAAATCCCGCTTGAAACGATGAAATCTAGCTTCGTTGGATGAAGATCTTCAACTTTGACTCTTGGATCTTCGATCTTGATCTTCGATCTTGGATGGATGTTAGAACTAGATTAGAGTGGAGAAAAGAAGATGAAGAAATGTTGTAGTCGAGCTCTCAAATTGGCAGCACTTCGTCGCTTCAAAAACCGGTGCCAAAAAGTGAGCCAAACCCCTCTATTTATAGGCTGGAAACCCCATGAGTCGTCGCCCCTTAAGTCGCGCACGACTTATCCCATGAGTCGTCCACGACTCATCAGCACGATATACGACTCATCGAGCCCAGCCAACCTATCCTTAACTCGTATACGACTCAACAACCTAGCAACATACGACTCAGCCATTCCCACGACTCAACAGGTACTACAACCTAACACACACAGAACCAACCGACTTATCCTATGCGCGGCCTAACTCATACACGAGCTACGACTCAACGGCTTACGACTTATCGAACCCAACGACTCAACTAGGAAACGACTTATCAATGTCACGACCTAACGCTAATAGGCTCACGACCTAACGGGCAGCACGAGTTACGACCTATCACTAAGTCGCTAACGACTTAGCCTTATACTGAGTCGCTCACAAACTAACCCGTTAACCTCCTTAGCTTGGTAACACGCTGTCTCCATTATCCCACTAACCCGTAGGTCACTGCTTCTCTTAACTCGCAACTCTTAGGTCGTTAACTCATCCCAAACCACTAAGTCGCCAACTACTGCAAGTTGCTACACCCAACCTATCTTCCTCACGACCCAAGCTACCCATAAGTCGTTTACGACTTAAGAACCCCACACGACTTAGGCCAAGGACGACTTAAACAACACTAACGGCCTAGAAATTCTACGATTTATCGACACGTAAAATACGGGTCGTTACATTCTCTCCCCCTTAGGAATTTCGCCCCCGAAATTCCAAGCAAACAACAGCAACCAAAACTATTCCGCATGCCTACCATCCATAGCAATCAACAAACCATGCATCCAATTCTAGCCTAGCATGCAGAATTCTAAGATTAGAACAAGTTACAAATTCATGAGATGTCACGACACCTTAGGGCCATACCTCGAAGAGATCAGGATGAGCTGCCTTCATCCTCTCTTCCTCCTCCCACGTACAGTCGTTAATATCATCACTCCATTGTACCTTGAGCAACGTAATCGCCTTCTTCCTAAGCTGTTTCGTGTCGGTTTCAGCAACACGAAGCGGCTTACGAGGTCTCGTAACCACTGGATCAACCTCCAAGTCTTCACAGCTATCAGCAGAAACCACCGTAGTTGGGTCGTGCACATACTTCCGTAGATACGATACATGAAAAACATTGTGCACACCCGCCATCTTTTCCGGTAACTCCAATCTATAAGCGAGCTTTCCAATTTGCTCGATAATCGGGAATGGTCCAACAAATCTCGGAGTTAACTTTCCTTTCTTCCCGAATCGAATAACATTCTTCAGAGGAGAAATCTTCACAAAAACCATATCACCTACGTCGAATTCCAAGTCCTTACGACGCTTATCGGCATAACTTTTCTGACGATCTTGGGCTGCCTTCATTCGTTGCCGAATTATCTCTATACAATCCGTAGTCTCTCGAATCATCTCTGGCCCAAGTATCAGCTTTTCTCCAGTTTCCAACCAACATGTCGGAGAGTTACACGGTCTTCCATACAATGCCTCATATGGTGCCATACCAATAATCGACTGATAACTGTTATTTTATGCAAATTCCACCAAATGAAGATGATCTTCCCATGATCCTCCGAAGTCCAAAACACAAGCTCTGAGAAGATCTTCCAAAACTCGGTTGACTCTCTTAGTCTGACCATCTGTTTGGGGATGATAAGTTGTACTCAAACACAACTCGGTTCCCAAAACTTCCTGGAAGCTCTTCCAAAATCCACTAGTGAACAATAGGTCTCGATCGCTCACTATACTCTTCGGAATACCATGGAATCGAACTATCCACTTAACATACAACTCAGCCAACTTCGATGCAGTCCTAGTCGATCGAACAGGAATGAATCTTGCACTCTTGGTCAACCGATCTACTATGACCCAAATCCCTTCATTTCCTGCTCTTGTTCTAGGTAGACCATCGATAAAATCCATCGATATCTGTTCCCACTTCCACATAGGAACTTCTAATGGATGAAGCAATCCACTTGGCTTCTTCTGCTCTGCCTTAACCAACTGGCAATTCATACACTTGGAAATAAAATTTCCAACTTCCTTCTTCATACCTTCCCAGTAATAAGTTCTCTTCATATCCCGATACATCTTATTTCCACCTGGATGAATTGTCAACTTCGAGTGATGACTTTCCTTCAGAACTTCATCTCTCAATTCATCTATGTCGGGAACAACCAATCGTCCTTGCTTCCGAAGCCAACCCTCTCGATCGACTTCGAATCCCTTATCCTTCTCTGGGTCCAATCCAGATTCCAAATCACGGATAATCTTGACAAGCTTATCGTCTCGCTTTTGACTCTCGTCAATCCTTTCCACAAGAGTAGGCCTTATTGATAAGCTTGCCAACATCTCAGGTTCCAATTCACATCTGGGCCTGAAATCAAATTCAGCCAAATACTCGAGACTCTTCCATTCCGAAAACATGGCTCCCAATCCGACATGTCTTCGACTTAACGCATCAGCCACTGCGTTACCTTTTCCCGGAGTATAGGCTATACCAAAATCATACGATGCCAAGAACTCTAGCCACCGTTCCTGTCGAAGATTCAAATCCTTTTGAGAGAACAGATACTTCAACGACTTATGATCTGTAAACAACTCGAATCTAACTCCCAATAGATAATGTCTCCACATCTTCAAAGCAAAAACAATTGCCGCTATCTCCAAATCATGAGTCGGGTAATTCCTTTCATGCGGCTTCAGTTGTCGACTTGCATATGCAACAACTTTATTCTTCTGCATTAGTACTGCTCCAAGTCCAGTACCACATGCATCGGTGTAAACCACCATCTCATCATTCCCACTAGGAATAGTCAAAACAGGAGCACTTGTCAGTCGCTCTTTCAGGATTACGAAAGCTTGCTCACACTTATCATCCCATCTAAACACTTGATTCTTTTTCGTCAATCCTGTTAATGGTGCAGCTATCTTGGAAAAGTCTTTGATAAACCGACGATAATATCCTGCTAATCCAAGAAAACTTCTCACATCGGATGCATTCTTAGGTCTAACCCAATCCTGGATCGCTGCCACCTTAGCGGGATCAACCGCTATCCCATTTCCAGAAATAACATGGCCTAAGAATCTCACTTCACTCCTCCAGAAGTGACATTTCGAAAACTTAGCCTTCAGCTGATGTTTCCGCAAGATTTCCAAAACAATCCTCAAGTGTGTCTTGTGTTCCTCCTCAGTTCTGGAATAAATCAGAATATCATCCACGAACACAAGCACGAACTTATTCAACTGATCTCTGAACACTCTATTCATAAGATCCACAAAATATGCTGGTGCGTTAGTCAACCCAAACGGCATTACCAGCCACTCATAAAAACCGGATGGTGTCCTAAAAGCAGTCTTCGGCACACTATCCTTAGCCACTCTCAACTGGTGAAATCCCGTTGCCAAATCCATCTGAGAAAACACCCTAGCTTCGTGAAGCTAATCAAACAAGTCATCTATTCTTGGCAATGGATACTTGTTCTTCTTAGTCACCTTATTCAGCTCACGATAATCAACACACAACCTCAACGATCCATCCGCTTTGGTTGCGAACACAACTGGTGCACCCCATTCGGACACACTACGCCGAATGAATCCTTTCCGTAAAAGGTCATCAACTTGCACCTTCAACTCTTGCTGTTCCCTAGGCGCCATCCTCCTAAGAGGCATCACAACGGGTCTGGCTCCCTCAACTAGATCGATACGAAACTCGATCTCCCTATGCGGCGGTAACCCTCTGACCTCGTCAAAGACATCCTCGAATCCATTCGCGATTGGCACCGATGACGGTCCATCCCGTGGAACAACCAGCGAATACATGAAGCTCATGAAGACGCCTTCTTCATGCTTACATCGTATCACAACCTTTCGCCCCTCCACATTCTCGACTGTCACCTCCAATCTCTCACAATCAATCCTTGCCGCATACTTCCTAAGCCAGTCCATACCCAAAATAATTCCGAACCCCGCAAAGTTCAGAACAAAACAATCACAAACAAAAGAGCAATCATGACTCGACACAACTAGACCACGGCATATCATACACAAACATGACGAACCCCCAACTGGATTAGTCACAACCAATGGCCTATCAACAATATCTGGTTCCAAACCTAACCGGCCTACAAGATCATCACAAACAAAAGAATGCGACGCTCCAGTATCAAACAACACTCTAACTAGAACACCACAAATGGAAAGAGTACCTTGAACCACCACACTCTTCCCTTTCTCTTCAGCGGTAGGAGCTTTTGAAAACGACGGCACAACTCCCAAAGCATAAGCTTGCACAATCTGCCTGTCCTTCCTCGGTTCTGGACAATCTTTCCTGAAATGCCCTGGCTTGTCACAGTTGTGGCATTTCGCTGGCGCCTTTGGATTCCTACAATCCTTGGAGAGATGGCCCTTCTGCTGGCAATTATAGCAAGTCATTTTGCCCCTCGGCTTCTTCTGGCCATCCTTACCCTTCTGTTGCTGTTGCTTCCTCTTCTTGTTTCCACCCTTCTGTGGCTTAAACCCTTCCTTGGTTACAGCAACAACAGAACTCTCCCTAGGAAACAAACTCTCATGCCTGAGAGCTTTCTCCACAAGCTTCTCAAACGGATCGTCCAGATGATCCACCAACTGTCTTCTAAGATAAGCATCCAAACAGGTCACAAACTTCTCATTCTTCTGATAGGGAGAATCAATATACAATCTGGCATACTTGGACAAAGCTTCAAACTCAGAAACATACTCAAGAACGGGTCTTCCACCTTGCTTGAGCTCCACAAACTTTTTAAACAAGACAGATTTCTAAGCCGTAGAGATGAACTTAGCTTCAAATCTAGCTTGGAATTGCTCCCAAGTAATCTCCTCCTCCGGAGTATCAATGGTGATAGAATTCTACCAATCCGAAGCTCTCCCCTGAAGTTGCCTTGATGCAAGCTTCCTCTTAGTTACATCCTCAACTCCCAAGTCACCAAAGATCCTTCTACAAGCATCAATCCATCTTTGCACTTCAATGGTTGATTCCGTTCCCAAGAAAACCTTTCCTCTAAGAGAAGTATAGTCCTTGCAAAGCTTAGCAAAATCCACTGGTCTTGGAGCTTGAACTTGAACTCCAACATCTACTGATGGCCCCGAGGCTGGTATCCTTCTCATGATCGAAGTCATCATGGCCTCAAACATAGGAGCATAATCAACAGCTTCCCTAGTAGCACGGCCTTCCCTAGCAACTGGTCTCCCCCTTCGACTCATCCTTATTATCTACAAAAAGGAATGACTTAGAACACCTTGAGAAACAACTGCATAAGGAGTTCAAATCCTTCTAAACTACTATATTATATATAGTAATCATTCATCAAAATACAATTACGTCTCTCATACGAAGTTACGTCAGCGAGCGTTGGCTAAAATCGATTAACCAAAGCTCTGATACCAAATGTGACGACCGCCCATGACTCCCGCACCAAAACAAGGAAATAATGCGCTGAAAGGCGTGCCAGGCAGCCATGGGCGACCGTCAAGGGTAGAATAAACATCGTAGGATCTATCGCATAACTCACAGCGCATGGATAAAATACAATAGAGAAATATATGTATAGTGAAGCTTCATAACAGAATATCATCAAATAAGCATCTTAGAAGTTTGATACAATCATCAGAACAGTCAATACATCAAAACCTCACTACAAAGCACTCAAAGTATATACAGCGGAACACCCAGTACATAATATGAAATAATATGCAAAAGCCTCCTGCTCGTCTTCGTCATCATCAACGTAGATCTTCAAGAACAGCACCTGTCACCTGCTACCTAGTCTGCCCATCCCAACATGGATGAACAGCCCAAGGTAATAAGAGGAGACATAAAACCTTGAGTCAGACAAAGTCTTAGTGAGCAGTAAATCAACTATCAAACATACCAAAAGAGCATAAGGGATAAAAGGAATAGGAACCAAACCATCCCACTCCGCCTCTTTCTACAGTGATAGCCCCCAGACACACACTAAAGAGAAGCAAGCATAACATAGCAGACAATTAAAGTAAAGCAATAATCATTCGAGTCAAGGTCGATGTTTTCCAAATACAAACCCCCAAGGCCTAAACCAAGATCAGATAAGCACCCGGAAAACACCGCTCTTGAGACCGAATGATGATACAACCAAACGTCCAAACATCCATGACTCTGGCTATAACTGTTATCATTGCCTTGATTTCACCGTTAGTTGAATGACCACCTGTCAAGGGCTAATGGTAACCCCGGTTCTAGACATAACTCCGCATGTCGTCGCAGCCCGTGCCTAGGAATTTTCGCAACTACCCAGAGTACTAGCACGTCGTCGCAGCCCGTGCTTGGAACGCCGTCGCAACCCGTTCCAACGTACTCTTGCTTTGAGCATGCTAGAACCTTCAACAACGATGAGATCTCAGCCTCCTAGTCATCCTCCTCGACGACTATTTCCATACTAGCTCAAGCGCCTCTCAAGCTAACCATTATCAACCAACTCGCATCGCATCATCGAGTTATCAACATGCTTGGGATGATCCCGTCTGGATTAAACCAAGGCTATCTCACATCATGCTTCGCTTTATCGCATCATAGCAAAGTCTCGTCTCAACATCATGGCTTGCCTCATCGTATCATGGCAAAGTCCCATCTCAACATCATCTAATCCATACATATGAGCTTCAACATCCGCTTCATATGCCACAAGCAGCTTTCCTTATTCAAGAGCCTTTCCACTTAGCTTTTGAACCATCATCAACCAACTTGATCAAATCAAGCTATATATCAACTAATCAATCAAATCAAACATTAATCCAAGCAATCAATCATTCAAACAAGATCTAAATAAACAATTACAATGATAATGGCAATTTCGTAAATAAATGAGCATAGATCTAACATACATGAATCATGGGTTTTTAGCATAGATCTAACAAATATAAATCATGGGTTTTGTCTCTTCAACTTGATAAATGAACTTGTATAAGTAAACGTCTTCATGAGTAGTGGATCTACAGTTGGATCTAAGGAAAAATGCATAAAATCACTATCTACAACACTCCAACAAACCACCAAACCAATATACTCCTTTGGGTCCGCGTGAGAGATAACCACCACTCACAGAATCACCCAAACACTTCAAAAACTATCAACTTCAGATCTGGACAGCGAAGATTCAAGCTTGATTCGACGAAATCCCGCTTGAAACGATGAAATCTAGCTTCGTTGGATGAAGATCTTCAACTTTGGCTCTTGGATCTTCGATCTTGATCTTCGATCTTGGATGGATGTTAGAACTAGATTAGAGTGGAGAAAAGAAGATGAAGAAATGTTGTAGTCGAGCTCTCAAATTGGCAGCACTTCGTCGCTTCAAAAACCGGTGCCAAAAAGTGAGCCAAACCCCTCTATTTATAGGCTGGAAACCCCATGAGTCGTCGCCCCTTAAGTCGCTCACGACTTATCCCATGAGTCGTCCACGACTCATCAGCACGATATACGACTCATCGAGCCCAGCCAACCTATCCTTAACTCGTATACGACTCAACAACCTAGCGACATACGACTCAGCCATTCCCACGACTCAACAGGTACTACAACCTAACACAACAGAACCAACCGACTTATCCTATGCGCGGCCTAACTCATACACGAGCTACGACTCAATGGCTTACGACTTATCGAACCCAACGACTCAACTGGGAAACGAATTATCAATGTCACGACCAAACGCTAATAGGCTCACGACCAAACGGGCAGCACGAGTTACGACCTATCACTAAGTCGCTAACGACTTAGCCTTATACTGAGTCGCTCACAAACTAACCCGTTAACCTCCTTAGCTTGGTAACACGCCGTCTCCATTATCCCACTAACCCGTAGGTCGCTGCTTCTCTTAACTCACAACTCTTAGGTCGTTAACTCATCCCAAACCACTAAGTCGCCAACTACTGCAAGTTGCTACACCCAACCTATCTTCCTCACGACCCAAGCTACCCATAAGTCATTTACGACTTAAGAACCCCACACGACTTAGGCCAAGGACGACTTAAACAACACTAACGACCTAGAAATTCTACGATTTATCGACACGTAAAATACGGGTCGTTACAGGTACCATCTATCTTAATATATATATATATATATATATATATATATATATATATGTATGTATGTATGTATGTATGTATATATATCCAAATACTTTAACATTTTCCAATTGTTTATCTCAATTGCATAACATTAAATTTATATTTATTGCAATGGTTTAAATTGAACGAACTAAGTATATAACTCAAAATAATTGTTGTAAAACTCTCAATCCCACATTTATAAGTTCGTTATTTCCACTCAAATATTATAGATATTTACAGGTATAGGGTTTTTTTTATCCAATAATTATTTATTATATATTAATTAGATAAATTCACTATTTAAGTCCGTTTTAAATTTATTACTAAATATCCATTTACCTTTCCCATCAAATTTGAATTCCATCAAATTAATATAACCAATCCAATTTCCATTCACTCTTTACTAAAAACCTAAAATTTGCAATTCATTATCTTGTATTAATGTCATCCAATTTCTATTTATTATTATAGCTTACAATCTTTATACATTCATTGATTGATTTCTATTTGCCCTTGTTTCCTTATATTCAGTCCTTAGCTTAGTATGACAAATTCATGGTATTCCCTTAAATTGACAATTCATTTCAATTATTAATATTTGGCTTAAATTTCTGCAGTTGCATTTCATTTACACTTCCGTTACTACGATAATAATTAGTAACGTTTATATCATCAACACACCTAATTATCTTTATTGGTAAATGAGTGAGTTTTCTAGTAACCCACTATTAAACCTCTTATATACGTGTATATGATTATTTTTCCCTTTTATATTCCATTAAATATATGCACACATACAAATTAAGATTCTAAATTTAATTGATTATTCCTTTTTCATCAACCATCACTTATGAATAATTAGCGTTTCCTATTTATTTTGTTACATTCACTTATATTCACTTTATGAATAAATTGGTATTCTCTTTAACCCTTTAATTACTAACGTTAATTATTGCAATTTATTATCCAACATACAATTTGAATTTATTGTCAAATTTTCACATTTCAATTAATTTACACCTTACAATAGTTAATAAAAAGGGATTGTACCAAATAAAATTTTTTTTTCATTGATGAATTCAATACTTGCCTTTATTTACTTATTTCTAACCTTATATCCAATTGCAACAATTTCCACTATTACAATTAATTGAAATATATAATTCAATTTGTAAATTTTAATTACCCTTGATACATCTAATTTCAACATTCTCTTTCCTATAAATAAATAAGATTTATGTTTCTTCCTAAATTTAAATTAGAAATCCTATTAAACAAACAAATTAAATTATCGAAATTTACGGGTCGTTACACTCTCCCCCACTCAAAACTTTTCGTCCCCGGAAAGGAAAAGAAGGGAAAAGAAGAAATAAGAAAACAATATATCTTTCTTAATTAAATTTATAACAAATAAGTGTCAAAATAAAATAATTTAACATAAAATATACCAATTTACCCATTTAAATCTTTTATACATAAATTATTAAAGTTTGTAAAACATTTTCAAATTTTTCTAAGTCCAAAATTTACGGAAAATTTTGGCAGAGTCTCCTTTGTACGGAGAGGCTCGGAAGAAAATATAATATAAATATAACGATATACACAAATATTTTTCAAAATAATATATATCCCTACACGGGAAAAAATATATAAAATAGCGTTAAAACCGTAATCCAAAACGTACCTATTTATCGGACAATTTACGCTTAATTTATGGAACCAAACGCAGTAGCAATTGCTTCCACAACCTGTATTTCACTTATAAAATCCAAAGGGTTAACAATTTATATAAAGTGAAGTATTTAAGGGGTTTCAATTACTAACAACAAATCAATACAACCACCATCAATTTCAACAAACAGCATATACAACAAATACAAAGCAACCATTCAATCAAACAAACAAATAGTTGTTGGGGTCAAAACTTTTAAATTGTACGGAAGAACAAACTACTAGCGCATCATTTACTCAATAGTCTTAGATAAAACTAGATAGATTATTCATCCACCCAAACCAATTTTAAAGTATCTTGCCCAAACAACCATCAATTAAACAACAACAATCCAGACAACAATCGACTTAGCCTATTATTAATTCCATCTCATATATTTTAATTTCTCTTTTTACTCATACCACACAAATTTTATAATTTACATTTATTTCTAAAAAAAATTATTTCATTTACACATTCACTGTTTGTTTCATTTGTTTTTACTTATTACTTACAATTATTCCTTCCCATTATCTCAGGTCATGCCAGTTCTTTTTATTTCATTATAATTATTTATTCATTTATTGCAACATGACCTCTTTAATTTACATTCATTTTTCAATAGTATTCATGTCCCATTCAATTTCTTAGCATTTCCATTTTGTTTACTTAAGTTTATAATCATCTATTTGTAATACTTACCTTTTATTATATTTACTAATAGTAAAATTTCAATTATAACTTAACTTATCCCGATATCATCACTTCTTATGAATAAAAGCGATTTATTGAACACCTTCATTACATACTTTTACTTGTATAATTTCCATTACATTTTCTTATTAAACATTTCAACTTTTAAATATTTGGTAAGTTATATATATGTTTTTAAGAATGTAATTAAAATCATACAAGTTTCTCTTATTTCTTTAATAAATTTATTGTTAAATAATAATCCTTTATTTCATAGGTTACAATTTCAAATTTCATTTAATAACATTAATAAGCGAGCATTAAACCTCTTATTTCATTTAGGGTTTCAATTATTAATTACTTAGATTCCATTTCACTAGAATAATTGAAACTATTTATTTGTGGAAACTTAAGAACAAAATACCGGGTTAAATTTCAAATTATTTTAAAAATAATAGGTAAATATATATACTTACAACTTATAAACCCAATTATATTTAAAACTAATTAAAAATTCACTTTTATTTATCAAAATAAATCTGTAGTAAAACTACCACAATGGCCTTCCCACTTTGAAACTCGAAAATGAAAGTCGATGATGCGTGCACTCATCACCGAAATTATTTTCCAGCGACAGAGAGGGGAGTACATAACTTATTTCTTTTCAAAATTTCTTTTTAAACAATTCTTTCAAATTATATTGAAATATTTATATCAGAAAATACTTCTAATAGTATTATCATTATATTCCAAAATCAATTGAAAGAATTTCCAAAACCCCGAAACTTAAGTTCTAAATTTCCCATTTTAATTTCCATCTAATTTCATCTATTATTTATAAATTTTATTACCTAACAACCCATATATTGCAACCAAATATATATCTTATTTATAAAAAAAACTTTCTTTTATATATAGAAAATATAATAGGCAAAATTACTTCATTCACCTATATTAAAACAAACATTATGTCGGTCTGTCCTATTAAGTGTTTAGAAATCCCTATTAGTGCCACAGCATCCCATGCATTAACCGGAATTCATAAATACAAAACGGAACCGATTAACGCAATATTAAAACCCTTTTATAACACTAACAAATACGCTCTCTCATATATATACACACAGCGAGTCCCATAGGGTGTTTCTACCCTATTGATAAAGAGTCAGACCCCACAAAGCTAAGGTTTATCGCTAAACCAAAGCTCTGATACCAGATGTAACGTCCAGCCTTTTCGCATGCTTTAAATCGACATACGTGCCAATTCAAACCATACGGAAGGGCGGATTGTTATGGGGTAAATAAGAAAAACGAGAAAGAATAAAACAAAACAGAATCTCACAGCGGAAGGATAAAATATAATAATAAATATACAGTTCATAAAACTGTTTACAATTATTTGATTCTTCTTTATACAATAAATATCAGAGTTCACATACCAATAATATTAATGTAGCGAAATACAGTGTAGTGGAACCATATAATATATAATAATAATAGTAATGAAATCTTCATCTTCTTCCTCCAGAAAAAAATCTTCAAATCCTAAAACGCTCGGACTGACCCGAGCGAATTGAAAAGACAAAACACTCGAGTCAGAATTAAAAGATCTTATGTAAGTTAAATTAACAGAAATGAATATGAGTGCAGTAACTCAAGAGATGCTTGGGATTTACATCTCCTAAGGATCCGTTAAACTATTTACTATGTAGTATATTTCGCTATTATAATAGTGTCTAATTGTAAAATAAACTTACTTTTAAATAGCGTTAAGGCTTTACATTTTCCACCTTAACACATAATATATTCTCATAGTCTATACAGTACCGTAATCTCCCCCGTACTGGGCATCGCCAGAGGGCACTCCATAGGTATGGTACAAAACCAAAATCGTATAAGGCGCGATAGGGTAGGTGACACGGCACAACTAGGCAATGCCAGGGTAGATATACCAATTACGCATCCGGGCTGGTGGTAACGCATAGCCGCAGCTACCGCCCACCTCGAACAAACTCCCCCTAAAATCAAAAGTAAAGATGGCCACCAAATCAATCCAAAGTCAGAGTAGTATCGAAGAGGAGTGTCCTATAAAGGGCGCTAATCTCCTTGGCCCGAGAATCGCTCCTGTTTTAGCCACCTTATGCCAACTCACGGGAGTTGGGTCCACGTATTTACCTTAAAGGAAACGCCGCCACCAACCTACTCCATTCTGGAATCTCCATCGCGTACACGGTTGTTAAAGTTGTTTTCGGAGTTGGCAGAGAGTATGACAACTTCCGATCCCCGTCTCTTCAACAACCAAACGTTATTATAACACCGCGGTCATTTAAAAATAATTATGCTTTCAAAACCAGAATATAATTATCCATTTCAAAACCCATAAATACGATATCATTTCCTTTTAAAACCCAAATAAATATGATATCATTTTATTTCAAATATATTTCTTTTCCAAAATCATGCCACTTTTAAGATTAATAATACCTCGAAACCAAATATTTGAAATTTAACTTTCCACATAATACTTCGAAATCCATAGTTTTAAAACCATAACTTTCAAAACTTAAATGGCTTGGATATTCAATGGTTTATAAAATAAAACAGTTGAATTTAAAATTTCTTTATAAAGTAAATAATTTCCACGCCTTTACAATTTTATTTACTTTATATTAACCCATAACCTTTAGATCCACTTTCAGTTTGAATAAAAACACTTCGATTCCAATATTTTCAAACTTTGAGTATTTAATAACTTTCAAAACTAAGGTTGGAAATTTCTATTCAACAATTCATTGTCCTATTATTTAGTTTTGAAACGTTTACATAATAGATCCATAACCATTTAAAATAAAACCCAATTTATTAACACTAAATATTTTCTTCCATTTATTTATACTAGAATTATTCATTTAATTTATCTTCAATAAAATTCCAGTTATAAATATTATACCTTTAAAATTTCCAAGATTAATAAGTTTACACCAACTTGTGGAGTTTAATTTTTAAATAAGCCTAATTCCAATTAAATTTCCAATCTTAATTGATTTGAACTATTTAAAACTCTATATATACACAATATCTTAAACCTGTACTTAATCATAAATATAAATTATCAAACTCCATTTTTCAACTTATTTATTTCCATTCAACCAATTCATACATAGCTTAAATTCAATAATTTAACAATATACATATATATAAAATAAGATTTTATATAAGATCAAAATTAATATTTATTTAACCGCATCCTATCCAAACCATAGAAATCATTTCAAAAATAATTTTATATATATACCGCGGTGCCTGTATATAATTTTCTATCCTATGGTCAAGTGATACAGATATTTATCATTTCAATCCGCAATTTAAAAATGAAAATGCGGTTGTATATCATTTCAAACCACAATCCCGAATGAAAAGAAATGCATGATAGCTTGCATATTATATAAGATAGAACACATCATCCATTCACCCAATATCAATCATCAACCAATTTAATTCATCATCATCAATTTAAACAAACATCAATATATATAGCTTATAAAATATAACAAGTAATAAATGACTGTTATTAACTAACAATTTGTATTCAAAAATAAATTAATAACTGTTAAACTATCAGTTTATATGAAAAAAATAAATTTAACTGTCAATTTATATGCAATAATAAAATTAATTAACAGCTATATTAAATAAATGCGATTTAACAGAGATAATGAATAAAACATGCCAAACAGTCATAAATAAATTTCTACTCATATCTAAAATTAATTTAACAAACATAAGAAATTCTAGAAATTGTGAGTGGGTTAAAACACTCACCTTTTGAATTTAAATCGAATTTAAATCCGATTTAAACCCAAAAATTGCACAGTCTCCTAATCCAACCAAACCAGCATCATAACCGAAACCCGAATCGGAAAACGAATTGCACCATTGAGTTCCGCTCGTTAAGAGCATTAACATATATTTTTTTGAATTTTTATGAGGTGATTGAATTTTCAGCTTTTGATTTGATTGAAACTGGATCTGGTGTTTGCAGCCACAACCATTGGGAAGAGAAAGAGTTGAAGAAATAAACGCACAAACAAATGAGTATAGATGGAGGCTAGGGTTTATAACTAGGTTTATATAGGTAGGTTAGAGATTTGAATAGATGGATCGCATAAACAAACGTGCTAACGCTAACGTGGCCCAAAAAGGCCGTTCTGACCTCGGAACGAAACTGGGTAAACCCATATATCGAAATAGGTATTTTAAAATATTCTGAACGCGATGGAAAAAGTTTCACGTCCAAATTCCATCGTATGAAGAAATTATGCTGAAAACAATATTTTCGAATTGATTTCAAATTGATTTCAATTAAATCGATTTCAGGGCTTTTCGAGTCCGTACGATCAAACGACAAGTCCGATCGCTACGAAACTTGAAACTTTACAATAATTCACTGTTACGGATCCGATGAAACTAGTTTCATCGAAATCCAAGTCCGTGACCAAAATGGCTATTTTTATATTAATTAAATAAATTCAAAATAAATAAATAAAGTCCAATTTTTATATTTAGATTCTAAAATTGACCCATTTTATCACTTTTACAAATTCTTAATTATTTAAAAAATTCCAATAAGTTTAGATGTCAAATTAAAGAAGGTAAACTTATAAATTTCAATATAAATCCTTAATTTCATTAAATTCCCAAATTATAAATAATATCCTAAAATTTCGTTTAGTTAAATAAATTAATTAGTATTCCCTTCATTCCTGTCAAACAGATGGATTAAATATTGGATTCCAAATTATCACACAAATTTCTTATATTATTCTTATTTCAAATAATGAATTATTTGACTATATTCAATCTCATTTAATTGCAATTAAATGAGATTATTAGACTTTAAGTCTCCATAAAATAAATAAATCCTGATTCCCTTTCCTAAATTCACTATTTTGTCATATTACCATCCTGGGTACCATCTATCTTAATATATATATACATATATATATATATATATATATATATATATATATATCCAAATACTTTAACATTTTCCAATTGTTTATCTCAATTGCATAACATTAAATTTATATTTATTGCAATGGTTTAAATTGAACGAACTAAGTATATAACTCAAAATAATTGTTGTAAAACTCTCAATCCCACATTTATAAGTTTGTTATTTCCACTCAAATATTATAGATATTTACAAGTATAGGGTTTTTTTTATCCAATAATTATTTATTATATATTAATTTGATAAATTCACTATTTAAGTTCGTTTTAAATTTATTACTAAATATCCATTTACCTTTCCCATCAAATTTGAATTCCATCAAATTAATATAACCAATCAAATTTCCATTCACTCTTTATTAAAAACCTAAAATTTGCAATTCATTATCTTGTATTAATGTCATCCAATTTCTATTTATTATTATAGCTTACAATCTATATACATTCATTGATTGATTTCTATTTGCCCTTGTTTCCTTATATTCAGTCCTTAGCTTAGTATGACAAATTCATGGTATTCCCTTAAATTGACAATTCATTTCAATTATTAATATTGTGCTTAGATTTCTACAGTTGCATTTCATTTACACTTCCGTTACTACGATAATAATTAGTAACGTTTATATCATCAACACACCTAATTATCTTTATTGGTAAATGAGTGAATTTTCTAGTAACCCACTATTATACCTCTTATATACTTGTATATGTTATTTTGCCCTTTTATATTCCATTAGATATATGCACAAATACAAATTAAGATTCTAAATTTAATTAATTATTCCTTTTTCATCAACCATCACTTATGAATAATTAGCGTTTCATATTTATTTTGTTACATTCGCTTATATTCACTTTATGAATAAATTGGTATTCCCTTTAACCCTTTAATTACTAACTTTAATTATTGCAATTTATTATCCAACATACAATTTGAATCTATTGTCAAATTTTCACATTTCAATTAATTTACACCTTACAATAGTTAATAAAAAGGGATTGTACTAAATAAAAATTTATTTTCATTGATGAATTTAGTACTTGCCTTTATTTACTTATTTCTAACCTTATATCCAATTGCAACAATTTCCACTATTACAATTAATTGCAATATATAATTTAATTTGTAAATTTTAATTACCCTTGATACATCTAATTTCAACATTCTCTTTCCTATAAATAAATAAGATTTTTGTTTCTTCCTAAATTTAAATTAGAAATCCTATTAAACAAACAAATTAAATTATCGCAATTTACGGGTCGTTACAATAAAAAACTTTTGTTTACACAATAAACATGGAAATCATATTACAATTTTATCCAAAAGCGGGGGCCTTACCCGCACAAACACGGCAAATAAAATAAAAAATAGCTACATAAGCTATATATAAACTAAGCTGATGTGATGGATACTTCTTTGGCTTCTTCTCCCTTTTGAGTTTCTTAGGAGTGGACCCACCCAAGCCTTCGCTTGTTCCTCTCTTTGATCCCTTACCACTGCCTTTACCACCTTTGGCAGAAGAGCTTTCTGATGTTGGAGGGAGTCCTTCAAGAACCGATCCACTGGGTAGAATGACTTGCCGCTGGATTCGATGTCCACATCAATGGATTCAGTTTTAGCTTTCTTCTTTAATGACTCCTCCCTCTTGATGCACCCCTTCAAGCTAAGCTCATTAGTGTGTTTGGAGGCACCCTTAATCATAACATTTTCAGATTTATCCAGTAGTAGCTGATCGTCAGTCTTTTTGTTAGCAGTTGATCATCGGTCATTTTGTTAGTGAGAGCTCTAATAACTTTAGCATCGAACCTTATAATGTTGTTGGTCGTTGGAAGTTCAGTAAGTGTTGGTTGTTGCTCCATAATGGCACTACTTTTCAAAGTTTGACTGGGAGCCTGGAGACCTGTAGATTCGTGGGAACAAGCAATAAGCCCATAACTATAGGGCATGAAGAATGAAACCTCTTGAGTAATGAAGAATAGATGGGATGCCTGCATCTAGCTAACCTTCAATTGTTGCCAGAGTTCTTCCTTCTTGAATAAGAGGCGGTGCCTCTGATTTATAACTAGGCCTATCCAGATCATAGCTTAGGTCATGCCTTGGGCTAAGAGAAACTGGTGCACTAGCGGGTTAAAGTGAAGAGGAATCTTTGGGATCAGACCTCGAAGTTTAGCGATGTTTTTCCTTTTCCAGAGGTTTCCAAAATATCAAAGTATCGAAGCCTTACGGCGGTAAGATAAAGGTTCATTCTCATGAAGGATTTCTCGCACTAGTTTCTCCTCATCCAAATTGCCTTTTCCAAGTGTCTTCTTCCTCATTTCAACGTCATATTCCCAAGCCTCGGCAAGCAATTTGAGGTAGCCCTCTCTAAGAAAACTCAAGTAATGGTGGATTAGGACCTTGGCGTTGTATTCAACAATCAGAGGATCAAAGATGCCCTTGATCTCATTCCGATCAGCCTCTTTAGCATCTTCTAATTGGGCCTCCTTTTTCCCTCTAACATCATTATAGCCAGTTTCCCTTGCCTCTTCCTTGAGGGCGTTGATTTGAGCGAGCTTCTCATCAATCAGCTCCCCAACTTCGACGGCTTCTTCACAATACTTTTGAGACTCCTCCCGAGCCTTAAGTTTTTCTTCCTTCTCTTTCTTAAGAAGCTCTTCGAGTTCCTCAAGGTGGCGGGCTAGTGTGTCTTTCTCTTTTTATAGTGTGTCCTTATCCAAAGCAAGTACACTACTACGGCTAAGGGCAGCATCCAGCTCCTCTTTGTGAGCCATTTCCAAATGATTAATCATTTTGGATATTTCTTTAGCACTGGATGAACCGTAGAGGCCTTAGGAGTTGTAGTAGTCAAGCTGAATCAGAAATAATAATAGGATGTTTGAACAACCAGCGATCGTGAGGATATCGAGAACTGGATGAACCCAAATGATGCTCGGGTGACACAACAATTTGGGGAACATGATAAGAGGTCTAATCACCTCTATATACAGAAGTATTTGGCTGAACTTCTTGGCAATGAGATAATTGAGATTTTGACTTATGCTTAGAGCATGAAGAGTCCCATGAGTAATGGCATCTTTCCCGGCTATCACTCCTTTCATGATGCATGCTTGAGTCCAAATCACGACTGGATACCTAATGTGTTGACGAACTGCTCAAGCGATTAAAGGAACAAGAATGAGACATAGCACCTATAAACCAAACAAAAGTTTGTAAGTGACAATCAAATAAAAGATATAAAAAATTGTGTAGTAAAATGCGTGTGATTGTGAGTGTCCTAGTGTCCTCCCAACGGACCAATTACTGTGGCCTTACTCATAGGATTAATTTCCCCTCTGCCGGTAGGACGTTTGTCATCACCTGTCTTAATGGAGGAATTAAGCTCACTGACACTAATGTTGGGAAATTCAAAAGTCTCGATGGTGTTTGGGATTAGTAGACTTGGGAATCCTTCCATCGAACTTTCTATCGGTTAAGAGGAAGACTCTTCTTCAATAGAGGTGATGGTAAACTTGGGTTTCTTAGGAATTTTTCACTTACGGAATTTGTATGCAAGCTTTTCCCTTTCCTTTTCAGCATATGAGATTGTGTGTCTTGTGATGATTCGACCAAAAGGGCATTTCCTTAACCTGCATTATCATTACCATGTGCATTGGCATCATCACCACTGATTTAGCCTTCTTTTGCATCATCCTGAGCTTCCTCGACTGGAGGCACAATAGGGATATCAATGCCTCCTTCCTGTTCGACTAAATTTCTTCATAATGCAACACTTCCTAGAAAACCGATGCTATAAACATCTTTTAGAAACCCAAAAAGAGATCACCACTCAATGGTTACAAGGGATATGATGTCCCTGTCCTCAACTAGGGTGGTGCGTGGTGCGGATTGTAGAAACTGCACTTGAATAATTATCACCTTCGGGTCGTGGATGGACACATGAAATTTTCAAAGTATCTGTTAGTTCAAGATATGACTTAGACTTAAGGATTTAAAAATAAAGTAAGGCAACACTTACGTCTTCCCAACCATCACCTCGCAAAGTCGAGTGGACAATGAACGTAGAACCATTCATGCTTAAAGACGTTGAACTTGTTCTAAGCACGGGTAAGAAATTGATAGTTGGGCATGGGCTCGAGGAAAGTATAAGAAAGGCTTCCTATCTGTTACTTAAAATTTTAAATGAACTCGATGTCTTTAGGAGATGGCAGATAGAATAGAACTGCCCTAAATAGAAAAAAGGTGTCGTAAAGGAAAGCATAACTGTTCAGATGCAGATGAGCAAAAGAGATTACCAGATAATTTAGCACCTCTCGGATAAATGAATTAAAACATGGCACACATCCAATCCAGCACAAAAAATTATTACATGTCGCATACCCCTCCTTGGAAAGTGGGCCTTGTTAGACTAATGCATCTCCAAATGGGTTTCGTGTCTAGAGCATATCTTAGGGAGAGGAGCCTGCTAATTCTAGAAGGCTTGGTAATCCACCGGTCATCCAAAAATATAGCACCCCCAAAAGTGTCAAGGAAGGATTTATCTCTTCTACTTAAAGGATGGGAACATTAGAAAAAAGTTCAACCAACAGACTGAAACTCTTTGTTTCTAGTTTGGTGTTCAGGAGAAAGACTACCAGATACGGTTGTGGAGCTTGATTCAACACCTAGATTATTATGCTATAAAGGTTGCCTGGAAGGCATCACTGCTAAGCACCCTGAGCGTTTGGTTCCCATAACAACTAAACTCAGTAGATAATCAAGATTATAAAATTTTACTTTTCCCCTCCCTATGATAAGTGTAAACTAGTATGGTGCAGTGTCATGCAGTATGGAGACAAACAATTAAGAATTAAAAGAAAAAACAGTAATGAAACTTTGGATTTAGACCAGAGTGACCATCATTATAGACCATCTCAACCAGTTTTTAAATTTATCAATTGTGTAAGCTTTGGGATGGATTATAGGCATGTTAAAGTTTGAAGTTCATTATTGAAGTCCATATGCTAAGTTGCAATCAATATCTAAATCCCAAAAGTTGGTCGTTCAATTTTAAGTTTGATATTGGATATGCAAGTCCTGTTGTTCATTAGGGTCCATGTTTTCAAATCCATCAAGGCAGGATTGGTTCTAATAGTACATACAATTTACAAGGATTGCTTTGCTTAAGTGTTCAAGCTCAATTCGAAGGCCTAAAATCAGCTAAGTCCATTTTTTATTTTGGACTAAATTCTTTCACTCCTCAATACTCAATCAAATCGTCTTTTTCCCATAGTCGATCCCTTTATCTTAATACAAACGATCCCTCTCATAAAGCCTGTGACCGATCCCTCTGTTCAATAACACCATCGATCCCTCCAAAGCATTAACAAACGATCCCTCGACCACTATTGTGATCGATCCCTTCTTCTTCAAATTTACGTCGATCCCTGTAAATTAATCCGTTCTTCTCTCCATTCACTCTTTCCTCTAAACTCTATTTGAAGAAATAAAACACTAATCCCTTACTTCCCCCTTTTCACCATCAATAAGATCCCTTACTCTTTTCCTTCTCCTCTACCACCTCATCAACCCCAGTGTCGCCACAATACTCCTCTTCTTTACCTAATTCAACCCATGCTCGAGACGAGCAGCACAACTGAACCCATCATCTCATTACAAGTCAAAGTTAAATGAAAATTGAAAAACTGCCAATTTATATAAATCGACTGTGAGATGTCGAGAAGTCAACGACGATGGAGAATGGTTTGGTAATGATCAAAATTGAAGGGCAAGAGGCACTGGATTGATAGAGGTATGAAGGGTCGCAATGGATTTTGATTCGAAGTTAAAGGAAGAAGAAGGGAATAGGGTTCGGTAAGGGACGGGCAAATAAAAAAAAGCAACTAAAATGAAGGATGGAGAGGGAAATATTTAGTTTATATACAAGGTTTAAGAGATCGCCCTACCTTACTCTTCTTCACGAAGCCAAAAGATGTTAAGACCTTTCTTCAAACGGGATTGGTCACAACCCCTATTCGAAGGGGATCCTCCTGATCCTTTTATTCTGTGTACATTAAAAAAAGGATGAAAAGAGGGAAATAGATCGGTTAGAAAATTTCCAATCCTTATTATTAAAAACAGGGAAGAAGAAGAGAGAAAAAAGGGGATCGGGTATGATCCCTAAGTGAAGAAAGGAAAATTCCAATCCCTATTTAAGAAAAAACAATAAAGTATAAATTTATTGAAATTGGGTTTAATTCAATAGAAATTAGTGATGACTCCAGAGCGTGCAAATACATTCTAGACCCAACAACAAGAACGCGTACCTAAACATGCACTTGTATATTCTAAAAATTCAATTTTGAAATTGACAAAAATTAAATTCTCACATGAATCTTTCAAAGATGAAACTGGATCAAATAGCCAAAGCCCACTAGCTCCATAGAACCCGGCATAGAAAATAACTGATGAAATACAACCTGGAATTTGTACTATTGGAAATCGACTAAGCATTTTGACGATCAAAGAGAGATACGACACTTTGAGAAAATAATTCAATGGAAACATAGCAACTATTCAGAAAAATGGATGAATTTCTTTTCGACGATGCTAACCTCCATCGATTCAAAGCACGTCATGTACAATAGAAGACATACTTTGGGAGGCAAGTGTTATCCGACATTTTGACTATATTTGAAATGTTTAAACAAGTTAGATTCGAATATCATCAAGGCTAGAAAGCCCAGAGTGATTATTGTGGGGTCAAAAATCAACCTTATATGATAATATTAAGCCATGGTTGAACGGAATTGAAAGATATTCTACACATAACGTTCTAAGTATGGAATATGGTCTAATCTAGGAAAGGGATTGGGTATGATCCCTCTCTACCAAAGGGATCGGGTTACTTCTGCTAAACAAGGGCAATCAATGAAAAACGGTCGATATCTCAAAATCCAGAAGTCATATATAAATTAATTTTTGGAAAAAAGAAGTGGGGACTCTAGGTATCGGCCCACTTCCTTCTAGAGGGATTGGTCAGAATTAGGAAATATCACATATTGCAGCAATGATCGATCAATAACTTAAAATTCATAGACCCAATCAACACACGAAATTTGGAGGACAAGTGCATTACAACATGAAGGACCAATCACGACGATCATAGACCCCAACTCCTCCTAAATAGGGATCGATCTCGATCCTTATTTCTTGGGATTTGGGCCATGTGATCCCTCATGTGGGACCCTTATGGACTGGAGAGCCTTTTTTTTAATCTTTAGGAAGATATTTCACCATCTTCCTCAATAAATATAGACTTGATTATTCATTTTTGAGATCTTTACGTTGCTGGTTTCTTTATACTCTTTTGTAACCAAGAATTCTAATATGGTCTTCATTTTACTCAGTTTACAAAGTGATTAATAAAGCTATCACTTTAAAGTGGACATAGGCAAACAATGCTGAACCACTATAAATTGTTGTATCTCTATTATTAGCTTATTTCTTAT
The DNA here is from genome assembly GCA_030765085.1 of Allium cepa. Taxonomy (NCBI): domain Eukaryota; kingdom Viridiplantae; phylum Streptophyta; class Magnoliopsida; order Asparagales; family Amaryllidaceae; genus Allium; species Allium cepa. Next base: position 620,265,549 of record CM060938.1, on the reverse strand, counting down.
TGCTTTACTGTTATATTATCTCTTTCTTCATTTATCACCCTACAAAATCTCTTTTGGGTGTTTGTGTTAATTTTCATTATAACCAAGGTTCAAGTTGGCCGAGGGAACTTAGGATTTGTGCCTATACAATAGAAATTTGTATCCCTAATTCACCTACATTCTTTATTTCTCTTCATCCTTCATCCTGTAGCCTCTGTTTAATCTAAACATAAAACACTATTCTTTTTCTCATTCCTTTTCAATTCTAAATAAAATTCCTCCAAATAAAATAGCATAATAAATTAGAAAAAATGAATCTAATCTAACTTTAACAAATCAAGTATAAGGAGAAAAACGTTAAATCAAACAAAATCAAAGAAGAGAATTTGGAAGTTGTACATGTTTAACAAGATAGTAAGGTGGAATGATAAGAGGGAGTAAGATAAGTGAAAGAGGTGTCATGGACTCTAGAGATATAGTCATTTCATATGTATCTTATCGTACTTATCAGTCAGATAATTATTATATTTGTAGTTGCATATTATCAGGGACCTCTTGTAGTTGTTTCTAATTTTTCTTATTGTGATTCTAAATAGAGAAAATTTAGATTATTTTGGTATTTATATTTTATTCCTTCTACTGTGAGATATAAAAATGTAGAATGTTTTAAAGTTACTATTTATCTTTGTACCATATAAAACCATTAAAACCTATCTATCCATATTTCTTGACAATGCGAATTCAAATGCCACTATTAGGCATTGAATCAATATGTTTGGAGGTACGAGTTGTTACATGACATCATACTAAGAAGATTTAGAATGGATATTTCCAAGCGACAAAATGTTTGTTCGAGACATGGAGTTGCCCTTTGTAAAAAAAGAACCCCCTATCATGGATAAGGAAAGAGAGTGTATGATAAGAATTACTTATGCATCAGCTATTGTATCCATCATGTACGTGATGTTATGTACTAGACCCGATATTGGTTTTTCACTTGGTATAATAAGTAATATCAGTCAAATCCAAGCATAAAACACTAAAAAGCTGTTATGATTATTCTCAAGTATATAGGATATACTAGAGACTCGTTTCTGATATATGGAAATAGCGAACTCCAAATGAATAGGTATTCAAGCTCAATTTTTCAAAGTGACACCAAGTCGATCTTAGGTTTTGTATTTACCTGGGTGATTATAAGTTGAAAAGGTTCAAATTAAGACGTTGTGGTAGATTCGACTATAAAGGTCGAGTAGATTGCCATAAATGATGCCACAAAGGAAGTAGTATGGATGTGCGAATTTTTAAAGATAGCTAACAATGGTTTCGACTATTGAAAATCTAGTACCCATATATTGTAATAAAAGAGGAAATTTGCATTGTAGAGGAACCAATGGCTTATAAGATCGAGATGTATACTCTATATGTACTGCATGATAAAGCTACTTATAAGTAATGATGAATTAGTCGCTAAATAAGTAGCTATGAAGGATAATATTACTAATCCACTCACTATGGTCCATTATCGATTTAATCTAGGATGACTTATCAGTCTTATGGGTTTGAGTCACAACAATTGGTCTTAAGTACAAGTTGGGATTTATATAGTTAAGGGTTTCCCTTGGGGCAATTACGTAATTTGGCTATAAATTTTCAAATCTTATAATGAATTTTATTGAAATTAAGTTTTTTTTGGTTTTATTTCAATTGTGTATGTGTGTGTATAATGTATTAACAGTACATTATAGAATACAAGTAGAAATCTCCGGGACAAAATGTTTTGTAAATCATGGTTATGAATGAATTCGTAACCATAGTAATCGATCGTGAAAATAAACACTAATCCATTAACGGTCTTAGTCATAGGTATTGTGAGAATGAAATATCAATACACCAATAAGACCAATGTACGTAATGCTTACTATATGATGGACGTTGATTTACTTATGGCAATTAGAGTACCAAGAGGTTACACTTGTGATTGTTAAGGAACAACTACAGCAAATCACCAAGAGACTTCTGTAGGTTATTATATCTAATTCAGATAGAAGATCTCATGTAAAAAGGGTAAAAATCTTTTGACATGTGAATATCGTGGTTTTTATGTATTCTGACCATACTTTGGTTATAAACAGTTACACGACAAAAGAACATGTTATGTCCATAGTTGGATACATGTTGGAACTCATGAAGTGAAGCACTGCTCGATAAAAAATTTATCTTACCATAATTGGAATTTAACACTGCCAAAGCAATACGATTAACCGCTAAGTATTACCACATTAAACCAAATGACCTCAAAATTCAAACTTTGCAATTAAATAAGGACATTGCTAGGTGTATACCACTGGCTGATCTCAAGATGTCTAAGTGACATAATGTTGATCAAGAGACACAGTGTGCACAATATATCATTACTTAAATGTGCAACTTAAGGATTACGAAGTATTTATTCACCTTGATGATAAACATCTATCCTCACATATATACTATGGTACTTAAGCAAAGTTTGTATGGGCTTTAAAGTATTTGAATTGTTCAAGTATTAAAAAGGACGGAGATTCTCACTTAAGAGTCCCACGGCTATTACTCTTAATATTCAATTGAAATTAACTTAACAAAATAATTCATAAATGTTATAGGCTATTGTGTAGAAATTAGTATAATGGGTATATTATCTAGTCGTGGGACTAAAATTTTCTTAATAAATGTATAATGTTATATTTATTTATTTATAGGTCGAAATAATAAAATAAATAGGTCGTCGAATTTTCTAATTACTGAAATATTATGGCAACCCCTAATTTATCACTTTAATTAATTTCAAATGGTGTGTTAAATAAACGAAAGGAAATAAATTTCCAAGGCTTATTATAATGATTGAAAAATACGAAACTTATTTGGTATGTGATGTTACAAATAATATTCTTATGCCTCCACTTTTGTTACACTTTTCTTCTTCTTCAAAATGAGGCTAAACCTTGCTTTTGACATAGCAACTCAAAAGCAATTTGGAGGATTGTTCTCACAAATGTGAAACAGATGGTACAAGGTAATGATTTCCGGTAGGGTCACCTAGCTAGGTAGCATTTCATATTCATTACTAATATATTATTTTTATTTTGACAAACTAAAATTTGAATCAAACTTTTATTTCAAAACTATTTTAATAGTTTTTATGGTTTTTAAATAAATTGTTGTTTTAGTTATTATTTAATATTACACTAAATATTTAGTTTTGAATTTTAAATACATCTATCCTATTTATTTTTGGTCTAAATAAAAATTCACTTAAAATATTTATCTTCGGATTTGATATTGTATTATAGAATTTTGATTTTAATAAATTTTATATTAAATAAAATAGTTACAATTTTATTTTACTAAAATGATATAATGATTTTGGATTTTAGTTATCAAGTGTGATAAAATTGAATTTTAATAATGTTGAAAAAAGAAATTATGTTACTGCTGAGTATACAGATACAACTGAATTATATTTGTATGATTAAATTATTATTTTTAAGGCCGATAATACTTATAAATTAAAGCAAAATTTAAAATTATAAAAGGTAAGTTCAATCCTATAACTTAGGAAACCTTAATTTTAAGATTATCTTCTTTGTTTAATATGACCGAATCTAAATATGCACTACATACATATATGTGTAGAGATACGTGTATAGATGTCTGTAATATATATAGATGTGTGTTATATATGTATGTATGTAAGTATGTGTGTATCGACGTCTATAACACATTAACACACACAAATACATACATACATGCATACATGTATCCATACGTACGTACGCACAATAAGTATACATATATACATGTATGTACGTTGTATTACAGATCTTTAATGTTATTCATAATGACACAAGATAAGTTCTTGTGCAAAATGAAACAAGGTCTATCTTAAATTTACTTCAATTGCCTACGGCACATAGCAGGTGATTCGATAGAAACAATAAACACTAATGAATATTATACATTTTATTTTTATTGATAGTAAAAATGGATATCGTAGGGGACGATGATAAGTTATGATCCAAAATCAATGTATAATTTTATAAATTTCCTTGGAATCAGATTGAGTTATTTTAAATATCTTTGGAAGACCCACGCATCTCATAAAGCCACAATACATAAGTGGATTGTGGTACACGAAAAATTAAACACTATTGAAATGCTGAAATTCAAAATTTCAAGTAATAACAACTTTTTTGTGTGTTATTTCTATAAGTTATGTCCTGAGACTACTAAATACTATGAATGTCCCTACATTCAACATAATGTTAGCATGGTTATTTTTCTTATAGGAATTCACATGAGTCGACCCGTCCTTATTCCTTATGAATTCTGGACAAACTTTAGGTTCACCTACACTTCGCTGCATAGAAACTTTTGGACTCCATATTAGTATTACGAGTTGGTGAAAGAAATGAAGTCTTTAATAACGGATGAAAATATTCCTTTGGTATTCGTTATTGCCTCACATATTTGTATTTAAACAGGGTCAAGTACGGAAAATTTCAGAATGGAATCGGATTATGCGCATAATCTCAGCATTTATAGATCACTCCTTCCTCCCTTAGTCGCAAGTTCAGAATCTCCAAATCTCATCTTTTCATCAAGCTACACTTTGTTTCATTATTGCACACTCATTTATGCAGTTTTACTTGTAAATCATTCCCTGGCTACTAGGCTTGTTGGCTGCTTTCAGTTTTTAGTAATTAGTAAAATATATGAGAGTGCTCACCTCTGAGGACCCCCCTCTCTCTCTCTCTCACGCACACACAACAAAAACCGAGTTATCCGAATTACATAGATTGGATGGTCACTCTAAGCTAGAACATTTTCTCCCTTTTAATACCTAATTTTGAAGATTTTACAAATAAAATGCATTCTACTCTTCAAAGGTTTAATGCATAAAATGGATATGAATCTTCTGTTGTAAACCATATTCGTCAAAGCAGCAATGAAGCTTATTTAGAATATACTTTCTGAAATTGTTGATCGATGTGATTTTACCAAATGATAATGCTGCATATTCTGAAGTCTGATTTGCATAAACAAGCCGCTTTTAGTTGTTGGACATATAGCTTCCATTCAGAGAAACAACTGCAGAATTACTTAAAGATCATGAACTCTAAAAAACCGAGAAGATCAGATCAAATTATTACCCAAGATATTAAATGCTATCATCATATCGTATCTGGAATGATGTATATATATGTAATACAGTTTCTATAACAATGGTGTGACATAAATATTCATCCAAAAAAAATGAAAGAAAAGGACAAGTGAAAGCTTCCGGTTTGAAAGAATTGTAATAGCAATGATGAATTCAATACTTTTGATCCCAGTATGTATCACTGTGTATGTACAGGTATTGAAGGTGAAATTTGTTGAGCAGCACTGGCATCACAAATACTGCTTCCATTATTATTATCCATAACTTGTTGATGGACATGCTCTAAAAATTCCATGACAGTAGCATCCGTCCAGGGTGCTCCAAACGGAGCTTCATTGCCTGCTACCCACCCAAGATGCCCTCCTTTTGGCGTGACTATTAGCATGCAATGTGGATTCTCCTTTATAATAATAATAATAAGAAGCAAATGTACAGAATAAGTTCAATAAAAGCTATAAATATCCAGAAGTACTTGTCAGATGAATAGAAGCAATGTAAAGTGACCTTGATTTCAGCACGAGGAATTCCTCTTGAAGGTGCAATTGGATCATTAGCTGCCTACTTGTAATGAATTCATCGCAATAAGAAGAGATGCACTATTTGTATGGTACCAAAATCTCATGTTGCCTGAGATGAAAAACGCAATGTATATGGCATTAACTCACCTGTATGCACAACAATGGAGTCCGCACGTTCTCAATTGACAATGAGCTGCTGGAATTGAAGTAGTAATCATCAGCTGACTTAAAACCAAAAGAAACTGCAAAGAAGAAAAATAGTAATATTAAAACACGGAAATTCAATCCACTGAATTAGCGATTAGTTGCAGTTATATACATATATATACCACGGGTTAACCCTTCATCAAATTCCTTAATTGTCCTTGCGTTGGCTGCCATTGGTATGTTGTATTCACCCCCAAGATCTTCAAATAAAAGAGCATGCCTAAAGTTGATAGAAGTAGATTTTGAAGATACAAACTGTTGAGACGTTAACCATATAAAAATAAAATAAAAAAGTTATCTATGTATTGTAGGTGCATGTAGTTTACTTCTTAAAGATTCTTCTTAGAGCTTTGGCAAGAGCTTTATCGTAGATATTGTTGAATCCCTTGCGGAACTCTTCGTTTGCAATCACTAGATTAAAAGGATTGCATAAGGATACTGCTCCGGAAAGAGGACAGTTTTGAGATTCCTGCATTGAGAAGAAGTAATCATATAAATGTACAAATATATGTGAAGTAAAAGATAGCTTCATATGTGCAACAGAAGCAGTAGGTTACTAGGTCAAATCCTGAATGTGATGCACCAATGAGAAAGAAAATTGACAAAAAATGATACAATGTTTGTGCAATTAGTTTTTTGCATGATAAGCATAAATTCTTGATCATTTATTATTGGATCAGCACACGATTATATGTGATTCTTCTAAACTCCTGTAAATTCACACGTAAAAAATTGGTAAGCATCATGATTAAAAGATGCGAATATCACTTTTATTTGATGTCCATGGGCAGAAATACTGCAAATTAGCATTTTGTTGATATCATGGCTTTACGAAATGTCCACCGTAAACCAAACAACACTATTTTCTTTGTTCAACAAAGCTTCCAGAACTACAAAATGGGTACACACACATATTTATATTTATATACCTTTCTGGAACTGAAGATGATAACACAGGCAGAAGTTTGAATAACCTAGTATACCTGACCTAAGAAGCGGACAAGAATGTTTGCACCAACAGACCAGCCAATAGCATATATTTTGGATTTTGGGTAACGAGTTGAAACATGGTCCACTACTTGACTGAGATCACCAGTGAATGATGCTGAGTAAAGCTGCATAATAAGGATGATTTACTAAAAAAAATGATATTGCTGCCGCACTTTTTACCAACCAAAAAATAAAAATATTTATTCCATTACAAAATGTTTGAGGTACAGGCAAAAGGAGCTGCTCTATAACAAAAGTAAATAATTTTAATACAATAAATAAATTACTTGAGCTCAAATAGCATAAAGTTCATAATTTAAATTAAAACTGGATTGAAAACGTGAATAGTAGCGTTAAGAATTTATATTTTAATGTAAGTGTAAATATTTTTCTGCCAATAAATTTTCTCTCCGTAGGTAATTAAATGAAATTTTAAGCATGTAAAAACATCTAATCTTCTATTTGCAATAATAATTTATGTTTTTAAATGCAAAAAGTGTTCATGCTAAGCCAACTTAAATTTAAAATGAATAGGCACATTAGTTGGCATGGTGTTATTGGTTTGGATTTCAAGGGAGATTTCTATTTAGTTCGGTAACATCATAACAACTAACAGGCTGCTTAATCAAAATTTAAGCATGCTTAGCAACAACACGTTTATGTCTTTGAAGTTCATTTTGGCTCTTGAGGTTAGTCTTCTGACCCTATAATTTCACATTTTCTTTCTTTACATCATTATCTTAGTTTAGAAGAAAAAAGTAAAAGTAGAATTGTAAATGCAATTGGGTTTTATTATTATTATTTTATTTCAAAACGGATGGGATGATTTTCCCTAATCATCATATTAATTGAGTACTGAAATAGAATTTGAAAATCCAAGATTTAAAGATCTCAACCCGAGATACTAACCCAAATATCAGTTTAAGATCAGGTCTGAAATCCGAAATTTAAAACCTTGACCATCCATATGTACTATTGTCCAAGAAAACAATGATACAGTATTCTTCAATCTTTTGAAGTAAAATAACATTTTAATCGATCATTTTACCAGTTTCTTGTTAGGTTCATCAGTGCAAATTCTAATTGCTAATGAAGGTTAGAATAAAAATGTAGCCAAAAGTACATACTGCAACTGTTAAGCAATTGTTAAGCAGTACATACTGTGCCGGTTACTGCAACTATTGAGCAATTTAAACATGTTGCGAATCATACTCCATGTAGATTGCATCTCAATATTCAAGAAAATCATCATCCATCCCACAGAAATTTGTTTTGACATTCTTCATAGTACTCTGATATTATCTCATTAGTTGTTTACAAAAATTAGACCAAAGCTACAATTGTTAACTACTGCACACGGTTAATTTTTATCATGGCGCAACCTGTGATTGTCTATGGAACAATATCTCCCCGGAAAGTATTTGCATAATTGTATGCATCTCATGTCTTGTAAAGTAATTTTCGTAATCTAATTGGTAAATGAATTTAGTGAAAAATAGAATTCTGATTCCTCAATATACATCTATTTGATATCGCTAGGTTATACTTCTACAAAGTACTTTCACTTACAAAAAAGTATTCAAAAGAGACAAGTTGAAGTTCAATTGTATACATTAAAATGTTAAATCGGTAATGGTGCCCGATCAGATGTTTATCTTACTGGCCCAAAACAGTAAAATGTCAATTGCCGCAGTTGCCAGAAAAACTACAGAATCATCTATGTATACTGTTATATATAACTAATGAATAATTTGGGATGCAATATAATGAATCGCTATGAGACGCTTTCTGAAAGGGCAGAACACATGCACAAATTAACAAGTCTCAATTCTATACATCTGCGATTAAGAACACGGCCTTACCTCAAAATAAACGTATTTCAAAGGTCATATTCAGGACTCGGAATCATCCAATTAGCAAGCAAACCAAAATAGACTAATATGCACATATATGGAGATACCATAACAAGTGACATCATATCTTGCTAATATATTGTTATACTAAATAAAAAGACTAATGTCATCTTAAGTAAAGAATAAAACAGAAGCATGGGGATACATTTCACACCTGAGGGGTGGTAACAGGACTGTTAGCACAACCACGACTGTTAAATACAACGACCCTCCATCCTTTACTTCTAGCACGTATAAGCATATGCCTTACATATGTGTCATCACTACCTCCTGTGAGACCAGGCTGAAAAATAAAAAAATAAAGATGGATTACTAGCCAGTATTTAAGGCTTGTTTAATCATTTTCTTTCACGGTACGGAATTTGAAACTTAAATAACTAATTAACTTTATTGAGCAGATGCACAACGATGTATGCATCACAACTGGCATTTCATAGAGCTTTTTGACACTCAAAATAAACAGTAATCCAAAAACATTTGAGAATGCAGGCAAGGAAGGAGCTTAAAATTTGGAGGCATGACATGCTTGTGTGGCATCTCACTTTGTGACATTAATATGCAGTGCTTAAAAAGCAACATGCATGTTAAACAAGCATTTGCACAAATTCACAGGACTGCATAGTATTTCATCTAAGTTCATAGCATTTGAATTTCAAATTCATATAGGGAGATCTTGTATAAGCCAATTTAGCAGATTGTCTTAAATTGAAACATGATTATCATTTCATACAGAAATTCCAATCCCAATGTGTAAAAACACCAATTTGACACCACATTACAATCAGTTCAATAGCAGAAATGGACGAATGCTAGCTATTTGTTCCAGGACACTATTAACTTTTAACTAAGTTTGAAGTATACCCTCAGGTTTCAAATCATAGTTAACTTACTTCCTTGGCAATTAACATGGACAAAAGTATAACACTTCAAGACAAATAATGGTCGTTAAATGGGAACCGCAGACCACGAACATTTCGTAGTATACTGTATTTTCAAAATCATTTTCTATACCATTAAAAAATGACTTCATACACTCACTCAGACATAAATACTTGCAAATTTGTAACAAAAGAAAAGGGCGAACCAGCAAAATCAGGAGCGGAGCATCAACAGGGATCAGACGGTCATCACCAGAAACCCAATCCAAGGCAGCGGCGCCGTCATCCGCCATTCGCAAACACTCACGGCGTAGTTTAACGGCAGGAAGCGACCGGTAGAACGCAGCAAAGACAGTTTCCACGTGTCGGTTCCAGGTGATTAGAGGATATGGATTATACGGTTTGCGAAGGCTTGAGAAATTAGAGAGGATGGAAGTATTGGTTCCGATAATTTCGAGATTGATTGATGAGTCGATGATGGGTTTGGAGAGAGAGGAAGACATGATTGCTGTTTTGAATGCGAATGGGGAAAATGAGAGGGGTTGAGGTTTTATACAGCGGCGGAGAGGAGGAGACAGAAAAGCGATGGCCATTATGTTTGTTACTTTGCTTGAATGGAGCGTGTGTAATTATTCTTTAATAATACTAAGACGAGCCCGCAAGAAACACATTGAGACCCCTCCATCTCCCCTGTCCCAACTAAATGTGTAATGCTGTATCCGATCAAGATTGTGGTGAATAACAAAACTCATAGTTTACCCCATATTCTACAGCTCAGCACTTTTTCTTCTTCTTCTAAATGGAAAAGGTTCTGATAGTCGTACAAACATTTGATATCACACTGTTTTGGTGACGTGAAAATATCAAAAATGTCCCTAATATCAAATTTAAATATCATTTGAAAATAGAATCTAACAATGAATTTCTTTAACAAATTCAAAACATCCATCTACAAATATTATCTAATCTTAATATCATTTAAAAATATAATCTATCAAATAAAATATTTTTACAAATTTAAAACATCCATCTTCAAATACTATCAAATCTTAATATCACTTAAAATTAGGATCTAACAAATAAATTATTAATTAATAATGTAAACTAAATTCCAAACTTAAAAAATTGGTGTTGCAACTTATAATATTTAAACTAACAAAAATGATTTCAACACAAAATATGGTTGAATATTTTCATAAATCGTTTTCTCTTGAATGCGATACCATATACAATTTGCAGAAAAACAATTCACGCACGAAGCGCGTGCCATAATGCTCGTACAATAGAAAAAGGATATAAAACAAACAAGACAGTATTAAACACAACATAACATGATCACATTACATAATTCTCTAAATGATCGTACATAGATAAATAAGTCATAATGTTTATCAACACCTAAAATGACATTAAAACCAACTCCTTCGTGCATAAACAAATAAACCGTTAGATACTCATAGCACTGCACATCAGGATAATAATGAATCGAATTTGTTAAAGTGGCTCAAAACACAAATAAGCGGGTTTTGGCATCAAAAATGAGCAAGTTTTTCAATGTGGAAGCATCAAAGTAGTGTAAAAATTAACTTCCACGAATGTGTACCGAACTTTTTCCCCTTTGTATATTTTGATGCCCCTTTAACAGTTCCCTAATGAATTTCCAAAGATAATATGCAACTTTTAGTTTTCTGCTCATCTACATCGATCAACTACCACGCGTAGTCATACCTACCTAGCAGAACTAAGAATAAACAAATCACGTCATCCATACTCGAAAACTTAACACCATAACAAATCATAGATATATTATCCAAGCCCCCAACGGGACTTGGCACTATTACGAGTATATCAACTAAAGCAGTTTTCAGATTTGATCCATTTACTATGCCATTGGATATATAGGAATAAGATGGTGCAATATTAAATAATATTCTTATAGGAATGTCATGAACCAAAAACATGTCTTTCATTCTGATGTCATTTCCCTACTGTTTCGCTGATGGTGGAGTCGACAAACTAGGAACTAATAAAATTAAAGGTTTGGCCCAATGGCAATTATGTAATTTGATAATATAACTTAATTTTTATAGTGAACCTTGCTCAAAATAAAGTAAGATTTTAGTTTCATTTTCTATTGTATATATTCTTATAATGAGATATAAGTAATAATTTAAATACATTAAAGAAGTAATATTTTAAATATATTAAATATATACAAGTAGAAAATCTGTAGGAAAGTATTTAAGGATCGTAGTTACGAACATGTTCGTAATGGTGAGTATTAAATCATGTCAATGAATACTTGCTTTAAATGTTTCTAGTTAAAATGTATCAAGAATAATATATCGATATACCTATTGAGACTAGTGTACGTAATGATCTCCATTGGAATCACTCATGACCGTTGGGAAAACCAAGGGGCTAAGGACGTGTAGTTGTTTAGAACAATTATAGAATGAATCGTCAAGAGTCTTCTATAGGTTAAAAGTCTAATAGAAGATCTCATGTGATGATGTGCAGTAGTCTTTTCACTTGAGAATACTATGAATCTCTAGTGTCCAAACTGTACTGTATTTATGGTCAATCACATATGACAACGATGATCGTATTAAGGTCATAGTTGGATATAAGTTGAACCACCTGAAGTGAAAAACTATTTAAAAAAGGATTCATTTCCATCGAATAAATGGTTGATATCACTATAACAGGTAATCAACTTAAAGTCAAATTCTTTAGCCGAAGCAAATCGGTTAATCAACAAACATTACCGGATTGCATTAGGAACTTTAATGTTAGATTTCACAATTAAATACAGATATTATTAGAGCTTCAACTACTGATCGAACTCTAGATATCTAAGTGATATAGTGATGAGGAAGAGAAACGTGCACAACATATCATTGCTTAGGGCATTGGTTAGGATGTAGCTTAAATTACTAGAAATAGGATTTCACCAGGATTATCTATAAGCAACTAAACTCGTATCCAATATTGTATCTCAGCAAAGTTCATACATGCTTTAATATCTAGATGTTTAAATATTAATGAGTGTTTGGGAGAAGACGCGGCTTATTTAGGTTTGGGAGAAGCAGCGACCTAATATAGGTTGGAGCGACCTATATACAAACGGCATAAGAAGACGCGGCTTATTTAGGTGCAGCTGTGGGCTCATAACCCGCTAGGTCGCTAGGTCGCTACCTCATTTAGTCGCTATAGTATTCAACCCATTGTCGTGTTTGAGTCGCTATGCCGTAGATCTGTTTAGGTCGCTTAACTCGTTGAAAGCCACTGGGAGATTGAGTCGTTAACTCATTGCAATGTTAGCTCGCCAGATAATATAGGTCGTAAGTCGCTTGGAGCTGTGAACAGTTAAGTCGCTTGGGGTTTGGGGGTAGTTAACCCGTTGTTATGTTAGGTCGTTAAGTCGCCACCTTTACTTAAGCAGTTGGGTCGCCATTCAAAAAAGGGATTAACACTTGCCCCTCGAAGTACATGCCTAGGTTATAGGTCGTGTGCTTCGATTTAACCTTGCTAAGTTGTGGGCGACTCAAGGATCATGCTAACTCGCACGCCTATTCATCTTCCCTTTTTTCTTCTATATAAGCCGCTAAGCCGTTTCACCCTCTTTACTTTACTGTTTATCATCTTGCCGCCATTGTTGCATTCAAGCTCAAGAGCTAAAGCGAAATTCCCTTCCTCGTATCTTCAATTATCATTTTCAACAGCAAATCTAGGTAAATCCGATCATATGACCATCGTGTTCACCATTGATTCTCCCATAACCAATTTCATGCAATTTTTGTTACCATGTTGAAAGATTATACCCCGACTCACCTTTCGATCATCATTGAATGTTGGTAATTGCGTTATTCTCGAAAAATGAATCGACTTAGGGTTCCATGAAGTTATTGGGTGAATGTGGAGTTTTTGGAGCTGATCATGGATTTTGGAAGTTTGGAGGAGACGAGGAGGTTTTGTGTTAACGGATTTCAGGTAATGTTGTAGCGTTTCTGGTGAAGTAAAGGGGATGAACACGTGGCAATGTGTGAGTGGAGAGCAGGACTTAGGTTTTTAGTGGAAGAGAGCTCGGTATTTCTGGGATACCCTTAGGGCGACCTAGGGCATGAGGCGAATTAATCATGTAGAGCGACTCACAGAGTTGAACGGCCTAGGTATCTTGATGATTTAGGGAGCCTGAGCGACATATGAGCGTGGAAACTTAAGGAGCCTGAGCGACTTATGAACTTTGGCGACTTAAGTGATTCAAAACAGCTTAGAAAGCTTGCTACTTAAGCTAAGTCATTGGAACAAGGCACATGAATAACTTTTTGAGCGACATAGTCATCCTGTGACTTAACTTAGGTCGTTAGATCTCAATGGAATCACTTAAGAACTCAAGAGACTTAGGATATATGGTATACTGCTTCAGACGAGATAACTCCCTTAACGACCCATCTTTAGATCGCACCATAATTTGGGCGAGTTAACTTTTTATGGCATAACCTGCTCTTGTATTTGGACGAGCTAAGACTTAAGCACATTTGCCTCGTCGTGACTTAAAGCCTTATAGCCTTAACCCATGACCTTCTACCTTGCACATGTCTTATCATTCCATCGCTTTGGACAATATGAACAGCATAAGTTGAAGAAGATGAAGTATCACACTGCTTAATTCGTAAAATGTGATTAGACCTTTAACTTGAACTGCTTTCTTGAACTTTCAACTGCCTCTAAACAGATTGCACCAACATTTGATTGTTAATAACCTGTTATTATAATGCAGAAAACTAGGACGGATATACTCATCATCGTCTGCCCACATCGAGTGATGGATTGGTCAAAGAGATAATATTTTACTTAAGTAAAATAATATGAATCTAACTAAAAATGAAATGCTGTGAATCAACTGACTTAAATGAAGCATCAACCCAAAATTCATACAGTTATAACTGCTTATTGCTGAATATTATCTGCATTAATACTACACTTAATTTTGATCTAATAACAAGCCTTGAATCTTCCTGAATTGACGTGCACCAACCAGTATTATTTCAAGTTTTGCTTTATTTACTTGTTCTTTCAGTAGCTTTGCACAACACTTCACACGCTTTTAGGAAACGTGCACCTTCATATTTGAATATCCAGTTCCTTGTGTAGAATGGCTTCTCAACAAGTGCGAGAAGATATAGTAGAGCGGGCCGGTGAGGTTTTCCCAATAGCTAACCCTTTGGAGAATCCTCCGAAAAGAGTTTCAACTACATTGAACCAACGGGCTTTCAGCCAGGTATGTATTCAATTCGGCATAGCTGAAGCGGATGCTCTACTTCCTAGGGTAAATGACATTGCCGATAGGCCGCCTCCTGGCTTCATTGCAGTCAATCATCAAATGTGTCTGAATGGAGCTATTCCCTCCTTCAACGATTTTCTTAGAACACTCCTCCTTCGACTAACTATTTCTCCACTCCAGTTGCACCCTAATGGCTATGACATTTTGATGGGGGTTATGCGTACTATTTAGGAGGACGCTTAACCGCCTCCCAAGTTTCGAGGAGATCTGCTATTTATGTTCATTTGGGAGGAACAAAGATCACCCTTCCATTACTCTTGTAAGGAGTGCAAGAAACCGCAAGCTGATTACGGATCTGCCCGAGAGCGCTCGTGGGTTTTTAAACCAGTTCTTCTTTGTCCGTTGCCCCTCGGGATTCTACGGTATCTGGAGAGTAGGAAGTAAGACTACCTATCTCCATTCACTTCATTTCCGAGCCTTTCAAAATTCGAGTCGTCAAGTGCTAACTTCATTCTTTACTTTTGCAGCACTTCCTCCTCTCTCTAAAGATTCTAGTCACAAATCGACTTTCGAAAGATTGAGTGCAGTAGCTATCGATGAGAGAAGTATTAAATTTCTACCGAAGGACGAATTTTTGCACCAATTCGGACTCTTACACTCTTCTCGATCCATTAAGTCCCGTGATTCCCCCAGTTCTCAAGCAAAAGCGTCAGATGCCCCAGCCTCCGTAAAAGAATTCTCACTGAAGGAACCTATTGTAGAGGCTTCATTAGTGAAATGCTCCAATTCCGTTGACAATGTGGAATTATTTGGCAAATCTAAACTTCCCCCAGTTTTTGAAGAATATAAATTTCCTCAATATTCTAGGAAGGCTACTGGAGAAGCTAATGAGGGAGCTGAGAAAGAAAGTTCCGTTACGAAGAGTGTAAAGTGTGCTGAAGAGGGCACTACTGTATGACCCATTTTGTTGGGCACGATGGTGATGATATCTTTGGAGGATTGAGCGATCTTATGGTGACTCCCTACAGGCTCTTTAAAGATGACACCACCACTTCTAAGCTTGTTTCTCCATAGATCGAAGCGACATCCGTTTTGCGATCGATTCCATCAACCCAAGAGTTGACTCCTACTGCAAAAGCCGACATCACTCCTAAGCCAAAGAGTGGTTTGTAGCTTGACGCGCGTAGTTCGCACGCCACACACGCACTTAGGATTTTCGGCAATTATGCATACTTAGCTTCTTTATTTCGACGATTTCTAAATTTTGTCTCTTCTTCACTTTCAGGTTCTCCCATGGGACGCAGCAGCTCATATTACGATGAATTTCAACGCTATGCGAGGCGTGATTCTTATGACCCCAGGCGCTATCTTCCTGCCCCTAGGGAGACTGATGAAGAAAGAGCAGCTAGGAAAGCTCGCGAAAGGCAGGCTTATGAGGGGCGTTATGGAAGAAGAGACAACCGACGTGACTCTTACTAGAGGGATGATGACTCCCATAAGAGAAAGTCTCATGATGATAAGGAGAAGAGTCATGTAGCTGAAGATTCAAGTAAGCGAGCCAAGCTTAGCGAAAAGTCTACATCTGAAATTTCTAAAGTGCCATTGCTTCTATCTCTCTAGACATCCCTTCTAGCTCTCCTTCCCTTAAAAGATCTGAAATTCAAGCAATCATTAATAGGCCTCCTTATCAAGTTGAGAAGCCTCCGTCTGTACTCCAAAGCCGATTTCCGCATTGGTGTTCGAAAGGAGTACGTTTTAATCTGGACTTGGTTCCAATTGATAAACAGGCCATGTTAAGAAATCTCGACACTGTGAAGCTTGATATTGAAAGAATGTCCGGCTGGCAAAAACTAGTTGAGGAGCTTCAAAGAGTAAATAGTTTAAATCTCGAGGCTATGCTGACCATGGAAAGCGATAAGTATGAGTGGCAAAAAGTTCTTGATCAGCATGACACGGAGATGAAGAGCATCACCGCCTATAACGAGAAACTTAAGGCTGAAATCAAGAAGCTTAAAGATGATCTTGCCACCTCTTCCACTTCTTATACTCAAACGGAAGAGGTTCTTCAAAAGAAAGTAAGAGACACCCACGCTACTCAACGAGATGCTGAGGCTAAACTTGAGGCGGAGCAGAAAATCGTGGAAATCTACCGCAATGATGTTGCTCAGCTGCGGGAAAAGACTAACTCCCAAGATTTGGAGATTACAATGTTAAAGGCCCATCTTTCTAAGGCTGAAAAGGAGCGTGACGAGGCCATCACTGGAAAAGCAGCAGCTGAACAATCACATGAGGTGACTAAGGCCAACGTCAGCTCCACTCTATTCGAGTTTTATGTTCTCAGCGTCTTGGAGCGTGGCAGTCTTTCATTTTTGGGCCCAAAGTATGAGGTTACCCTGGCTGAAGTGTGGGAGGCAGCATTTGAAATGCTTAGAGATGCTAGCTATGCTGAGGAGGATCTTGAGGCTTATTATTTGGATGATGAGGGTCGTGCCGCCCTTGCCAGAGGGAAAGAACAACTTGCCAAGGAACGAATCGAAGCGACGGAAGGAGAGCATCTAGGGAAGACACCTTTGGCCGACCCAACTCGTCCTTTGGCTTCGGTTGACATCGATATTATTGGCTCCAGTTGCCACTCTCCGCCTCCCGCCAAAGCCAAAATCGAAACTACAACTGCACATGCCGAAGACGAGGCCCAAAAAGACACCGAAGCCCAAGATTTTGAAATTGACGTGATAAAGCCAATTTCTCCAGGTAACTTCAACATTGATCCAGCTCAAGTGGACTATTCATTTGCTTCACATGAGCTCGATGAACTTCTTTCTTATTACTTAAGCCTCGACGTGCCACTATCTCCTCTCTTTGCGAGAAATACTGATGTTTAACTCTTCTTCTTCTATAGTGAAAACAACAAGTGTTGTACAGGCTTCGCCTCGTCCAGCTGTTGCCCCTCCACCTCTTCAAGTTACTCCTTCTTCTGCTTCTCAACCGGGGTCACAAGAAGAACAAATAGGAGCTCTTCAAAGTTTAGATGACCCTCCCGCTTCACAAGAGCAGAAAGCTGAAGAACTTGAAGAGGGTGAGAGGACTCTGGAGAAATTTACTGCCGATGATACAAAGTTGATTGATATTATCACTCCGGGCAGCGAATCTTCTTCAAAGAAGAGGGGAAAGCGTGGAATTTCGAAGAAAAAGAAGGGCACTTCTTCTAGAGATGAGAAAGCGGAAAAGGACCCAATTGCACCTCTTTCTTCTTCTTCCCCAACTCGTTCAGGCCGACTCAAGAAGTTAACCATTAGGCCAGGCGAGGGCTGCAAAGGCGGCGGGAAGAAGAAGTAATGGGTCTAGTTTTATCCTTCTTGTTCTGCTTTTTTGCTTTTTGCTTATATTTAAAGACCTGTATCGACCGGAGATTGTGTGGGTACCGACCCCCGCTTTTTGAAACCTGCACATGTATACAAATCTTTTATAGTATGGAATAGAATGACTCTTTTTACTTATACAATCTTTTGTCTGTATTTGTAAATGCATTTATTCCTTATTTTCACACAAGTTTCTTTATTTTCTTTGTATGATATTGCAGTGAGCTCGTGGTATGTTGCTTGAGCGTTGCTTTTATTAATGTAGCTATATTATATTGCCCCCATACCACGGCTTATTGCAATCTTCTCCATTTTGAGATGACTTGTACTCTTACTATGGAGAATAATTCTTCCATTTTGAGGAAATATTATTCTGCTTTAGTAGAGTGTGCTTTGTATTGGAGAAGTTTGCTTTTTTTTAGAAAAAGTTTTTACACTTTAACTTTCGGAGATGGTCACTTTTATTTTTGAGAAGTGGATTCCTCTACGCGGTAAAGCGGGCCTCCAAAGAAGGCTTTGATTTGTTTGCCAGAAAGTTATCTCATTCTAAGTGGGCCCACGGGACTGGCGTCAGCTGCTTTATCGGATATTTGTTTGCACAAACGATCGCGAGAAGTTAGCTGCAGCCTAGAAACTTCTTTTTGAGAAGGTGCCCCTTCGGTGGTTCCACCAACGACTTTTTCAAGAGATAACATTTCATTTTTGGACGTGCCTCGTTAGAGGGCTTTATTTGGCACTTCAACTTTTTTGGGGAAGAATGTTCTCATTATGGAGGAATTGATCTTCCCTTGAGAGTAGAAGTGTGCCTCCGAAGAGGGCTTTTTTGGCACTTCAACTTTTTTGGGGAAGAATGCACTCATTATGGAGAAATTGATCTTCCCTTGAGAGTAGAAGTGTGCCTCCGAAGAGGGCTTTTTTGTTCCGTTTGCCAGGAAGGTTGCATCTCTCGGTTAAGTGGATCCATGGAGCAGATGCAAGCTACCTAACTGGATGTTTGTTTGCACAAACGATCACAACTAACTAGCAACGGCCTGGAACCTTCACTTTGGGAAGGTGCCCCTTCGGTGGTCCTACCAACCTTTTGTTGGGATACAAGATTCCATTTTGGTTGTTTTTTGTCTGCTTGCCCATGTCTTTTCACCATCTTCCCCTCAGTGATTCCTCGTTATCATTTCCAAGTGCATGTTCCTTTCTTTTGCAAGTTGTTTGCTTTTTTTTTTCTTTTTTCAAAGAAGTGTATTTCATTGTTAAGTGAATGCACGGGGCAGGCGCAAGCTACTTAACCAGATGTCCATTCGCACAAACGATCGCAATCAGTTAGCAAGGGCCTGGAACCTCCATGTTAGGAAGGTGCCCCTTCGGTGGAATCACCAACTGTTTGTGAGAAGCACTTCTTATGTAGGAATTGAATATGCAATTTTTGTGACTTGACATTTGTTTGTTGAGTGATTTGTAGGGATCGCTTGGACTTGTGATGTGTTGAATAGGTAAGCTTTGCTTTGATAGCCTTGTAAGTAAAATATGGACGCAAGTGATTGCTGTTCCAGGCTCTCGAAATTGGATCTCCTTCGACAGTTGTGAGCTTGAAAGTGCCATCAAGAAGTTTTTTTCCTATGACGTATGACCCTTCCCAGTTTGGCCCAAACACTCATGTTGCTGTCATGACCCCCACACTCTCCTCCGTGCACCTCAGCTAAAATTTTCTTAGCCTCTTCCTTGGTTACACATCGGAGTAATGGCATCGAGAATCCTCGGCTGTACAACTGGCCGTCTTGAATTACATATCTCGGAGCTTTTCTTAGCAGCTTCTGGTGCTTTTTTGAGTTTTCTGGCAGGGAGCCGTTGAGTAGATATTCCTTGATCGGGGTCATCCACGACTCCTGCTCTTGAGATACAGCCATAATCCAGTCAATATCTATCTCATCGGTACTTGGAGCTGACAAGACTTCCACATGGACCAATCCCAATAATTGAGCTTCGCCAGAGCTTGAATATTTTGCGAGAGAATCTGCCTTCATGTTCTCTTCCCGGGGTATATGGCTTGTTGTATAATGATCAAAATCATCGAGAAACTCCCAAGCCTTTGACAAGCAAGCATGCAGATTTCCTCCTTTAATTTGAAACTCTTTCTTGACTTGGCATACAATAAGCTGGGAATCACTGAAGATCTACAATACTTTGATGTTCAGCTCATTAGAAATCTTCAAGCCGGCAACAAGAGCTTCATATTCTGCTTCGTTATTTTTCGAAGGAAATTCTAAACTCAATGCATAGCACAATGACCGCCCTTCGAGGGTTTCAAGCACAACCCCAGATCTAGAACAATAGTCATTTCTTGCACCATCGACATATAATTTCCATCGGATCGGGACGTCATCAGTCACCTCTTCCTCACTGTCACCTTTATCTGTGTATTCTGCAATGAAATCTGCTAAAGCTTGTCCATTGATTGCTCTTCGGGGATGGTAGGTGATATCGTATTGGCTGAGTTCAATATTCCACTTTAGAAGACGACCCGAAGTTTCAGGGCGAAATAGGATTTGCTTTAGAGGTTGATCAGTGAGGACTTTATTAGGATGAGCTTGGAAATATGGCCTCAACTTTCTGGACGCAATCAACAGACAATAGGCGAGCTTTTCCAGCTTTGAATAATTCATCTCTTCCCTAGTGAATCTTTTGCTGATGTAATAAACCGGGCGCTGAACTTTTGCGTCTTCCCGTACCAGTGCTGCACTTAGAGCATGAGATGAAACCGCTAAATATATGAAAAGATCTTCACCATTGTCGGGCTTAGAAAGTACTGAAGGCGTTTCCATGTGAAGAACCAGTTCATCAAAAGCTTCTGACATTCAGGAGTCCATTCGAAGTTTTTCTTTCCTTTCTTCAGAGCGTCAAAGAAGGGAATGCATTTATCAACGGCCCTGGAAAATAAATCGACTCAAAGCAGCGACTTTCCTGTTGAGGCTTTGCAATTCCTTTTTTGTCCTAGGGGCTTTGACTTCTCTTAAAGCAGTAATCTAAGTAGGATTAGCTTCGATGCCCCTAGCACTCACCATGAAACCCAAGAGTTTTCCGGACTCTACCCCGAATGAACATTTCAGAGGATTTAGCTTCATCCCATACTTTCGGAGGACCGCAAACATTTCTGCCAAATGATCCATGTGGTTTACTTCCTTCTTGGATTTCACCAGCATATCATCAACATATACTTCCATAGTCTTGCCAAGCTGGGTTTTGAACATGGCATTAACAAGTCTTTGATAAGTTGCCCCCGCGTTCTTTAGTTTGAAGGGCATGACTTTATAGCAGTAAAGACCAACATCAGTGATGAAGCTCGTGTCCTCCTGATCTGGCTCATGCATCATGATTTGATTATATCCTGAGTAAGCATCCATAAAAGACAATAATTCATGCCTGGATGTTCCATCCACCAACTGATCAATCCTGGGTAACAGGAAACAGTCCTTGGGGCATGCTTTGTTCAAGTCTGAAAAGTCGATGCATACTCTCCACTTTCCATTTGCTTTTTTAACCAACACCGGATTAGAAACCCAATTTGGTAAGTGGATTCTCTAATGAAGCCATTTTCCATGAGCCGATCTACTTCTTCTTTTAATGTTGTCGACCTTTCAGGACCCTGGGTTCTTCTTTTTTGATTTACGGGTGTGAATTTTGGATCAATATTCAAAGCATGCACTGCTATTTCTGGAGATATTCCACACATGTCGGCATGACTCCAAGCGAATACATCCAGGTTTGCTTTCAAGAATGATATCAACATATTCTGAACCGTCACACCGAGTTGTGAACCCACATTCAGCACCTTGTTTGGATCATTCAGGTCAACAGGTATTTGCACCGTCACTTCCACCCGGCACCACTCTACTCTCCCCTACACTGATTTTTCTAGGATCAATCTCTTTTCGTGCACCACTATGCTCACCAGTGCAAGGTGCACCCCCTAGTTGCTACAAGGTGGGATCTTTGATGCGGAGCGGAGCTGTCACACCCTTACCCATTTCTCTCTTCTTTGCCTCCCATAACTCTATGAGATAGCATTCTCGCTCAGCATTTTGGTCCCCCTTCACAACACCGACGCCATTATCAGTGGGGAACTTCATAGTCAGGCACCATGGGGCGAGAATGACCTTGAATGTGGCAAGAGTCGGTCGACCCAAGAAGGCATTGTAAGTGGAGAATTCATCAACAATCACAAAAGTTTGTTTTCGATCACCTTCTTTTCCCCTTCTCCAAGCTCTACAAATAAGTCAATAGTCCCTATAGGCTGTTTTGGTTCTCCAGTAGACCCAACAATTTTCTGTGAGGAAGATTGGACATCAGCCATGGGAATTTTCATCTGATCAAATGTCTTTCTGAACAGGACATTGCAAGAGGCGCCGCAGTCAACAAGCACCCTTCTTACAATGGCTGGTCCGATGCCTGCAGATATCACCAAAGGATCCATGGTGGGAGCCTCAACACCAACAGGGTCTCTAGCCCGGAATATGATGCCATCGTTAAAAGTTCTTTTCTGTTTTAAAGGTGCAACATCTTCCAAGACAAAAACATTTTCTTCCGCCAGGGCATATCTCAAAGCGTGAGCATATCTCTCCATCTCACCCCAATTTCTTCCCGCTGGATGAGGACCCCCTATGATAACATTAATGACAGACCTCTCAGATTCCTACGCTGCAGTCCTCTTACTGAACCGGATTGATGAGCATGAACTTGTTGCCCCTGAGTAGACGAGGTTGGGTCACTTTTGTTTCTCTTCACATATTGTTGTAGTTTATTCTGTCTCAACAGCTCTTCAATCAAATTCTTCAAATGGCGACATTCATTAGTGTCATGGCCGGGTTGATTGTGGAACCGACAGAATCTCCCATTGTGCACAACATTTTTCCCAGGCTTCATCTCAGGTAGTTTGGGGTATTCAACAGCATCCTTGGTTGCGAAAAAGATATTTTCTGGAGTATCAGTTAAGGGAGTAAAATCTGAAGGTTTAAAGTGGTGAGTTTTCTTCACATCTTTCTGCTTTTTTCCACCGTCATTCTCCCTCTTCTGGCCACTAGATTCCTTTTTGTTAGAAGCAACATTGTTATTCTCAACTTCAGTCACGACTACTTTTGCTGGCACAGGAAGGCTTTCTAAGCGCATAAATTCATCGGCCTTCTTGTAGAACTTCTCAAGTGAATTTGGCTCTTTCATCTTTAGCCATTTTCCGAATTCACTTAATTTTTCAATAGCTCGCATCAAGTAAGTCAGAATCATCTGAGGCTCTGCATTGTCAACTTCGGCCAAGGCTATATTAAAGCGGTTTAAGAAAGATTTGATAGACTCTTCGGGGCTTTGTTCGAGGCTGGATAGTGACATTATGTCCTTGGCCTTCGAAGCATGTAACATGAACTGATCTTTGAATTTTCGAGTTAGGTCGAAGAACTGATCCACGGATCGAACTGGCAGCTTCGTGAGCCAAAGTAGGGCCACTCCCTCCAAGTACACAGGAAAGTATCTGCACTTGATCTCGTCTGTTGCTCTGGCACATGTCATATGCCAGTCATACTTGTATAAGAACTGGTTAGAATTGCTTGTCCCCCAATAAGCTGGAATAGTGGGGGGAATAAACTTCTTCGGAAATTCATCCTTCAAAATTCTTTCAGTAAAAGGAGTCTTGCTTGGAGCAAACCCCCAGTCGCTTTCATCTTCCTCCCTTCGCATGCTCTCCTTCATAACTTATCGAATCATTCTCGAGAGGCACTCCTCATCGTTTAGGGGCCCCGCGGGACATACGTTAGCTACTTTTTCGGAAGTTTGCCTGGACAAACGTTCACGAAGAGTTGGCTGCGGCCTTGAACCTTCAGCTTGGGGAGGTGCCCCTTCGGCGGTGCCAACTGCCCTCTGAGGAATACTTTTGCCTTGGGAATCATGAACATCCTCAGCAAAGATTTCTTCATTATTTTCTGGTTGCTGGTTAACTCCAAGCAAAGCATTCAACCGGTTCGACATCAAAGTGTTCTGGGCTTCCATTTGTTGATACAACCCAGACACTACAGCATCTAATTCCGCCTTTGTGATTCCAACACTAGGAGTCGCTTGATTTGACGCAGAAGAAGTGGCGGTGTTGTCATAAGCATCTCCAGATCTAGTAGATCTACTTTTTCTTACAGGAGCCATAATTTCAGATAGACTTATTGTTCTTAGGGAGAGTCTTTAAACAAATCTTTGTGAAGCAATGATGAGAGCACCCTTGAGTTCGAGTCTCAGTGAAAGCACCAAAAATGTTAACGCTAAAAATGTACGCTAACACCCCAGTGTGAGTTGTGATATAGCGAAAGCACCACCCGTTGGTACGGGAATTAAAAGCAAGCAGAAAATAGCAGAAAATAGTAAAGGGACAACAATTTTTATAGTGGTTCGGCTCAAAGTCAAGCCTACGTCCACTTAATCTCTTCTATTCTTGATTTGATTACAAGTTTCTCAATAATTCTTCAATTACAACACCATTAAGGCAAGTAGTTAGAATTTTGACGTAGAAAAGCTCTTTGAATTCATGTTGAAGGAACTTGATATTTTTACAAGGTTCTTTGAAGTGTCTTTGGCATTTTAAGTGTTGTAGAAGTCATGAAAACAGCAAAGTCTCGACGTTCGAGAAATCCCCCCTAATGTGGAGTAGGCGGGGTATTTATAAGGGAGTTTCGGAGTTAGGTCGTGTGGTGTAGGCCGTGGGCGGCTTAGGAGTTAAGTTAGGTCGCGGGCGACCTAATGGGTATGGGTTACGGCTTATAGTGGGTATATTTGGCAATTTGCATTGGCTGGTAGGTCGCAACGACCTATGGGGAACGGAAAGCGATCTATACGCTGGGGCATCAGAAGGAGCGACTTAAGATAAGCTTGGGAGAAGCAGCGACCTAATATAGGTTGGAGCGACCTATATACAAACGGCATAAGAAGACACGGCTTATTTAGGTGCAGCTGTGGGCTCATAACCCGCTAAGTCGCTACCTCATTGAGTCGCTGTAGTATTCAACCCACTGTCGTGTTTGAGTCGCTATGCCATTGATCTGTTTAGGTCGCTTAACTCGTTGAAAGCCACTGGAAGGTTGAGTCGTTAACTCATTGCAATGTTAGCTCTCCAGATGCTAGAGGTCGTAAGTCGCTTGAAGCTATGAATAGTTAAGTCGCTTGGGGTTTTGGGGTAGTTAACCTAGGCCTGTCAATGAATACCCGAAATATCTGAAATCCGTCCGCATCCGTATCCGAAAAGCGGATAATTATCCGATATCCGAAAAGCGGATGCGGATATCCGATATCCGAAACATATTTCGGATACGGATACGGATATGGCTATATCCGTATCCGATAAATATCCGTCCGGTTCGAATTTATTTTATTATTATTTTAATATGTTATTTTATATCCATAATAAATATCCATCCAATTCCTTTCCATTTAAATTTTCAAATAAACAAGCCTTGTATCTTGGCCCATATCTATACACATACGTACCCGTATTAAAACCCTACCCGTATTAAAAGTAAAACAAACCCTAAAAAATAAATCCACAGCCGCGTTTCATTTTGGAGCAATTTCTTCCACTCGCACTCGCGATTCCACACAATCGACATCGCCTTCTCCGCCGCTCCTCATCGCTCCGCCGCTCGCCGCTCCTCATCGCGAATCGCGGTTTCTGTCTGGCAATTTGTGTTCAGCAGTTTCTTGCTTCTAATCGCGAATCGCGAATCGCAAATCAGTGGTACACATTTGTTTTTATTTTTTAATTATTATTATATATTTTCGTTATTTTAAGAACTTTCATTCATGTTGGTTGTAATTTCCTCATTCTTGTTGGTTGTAATCCCTGGAACTAATTAAGATGCTGTTGATTTAAATAGAGGGATTTTACGATGTTATATGGTAATTTCTGTGAATTAATGATCATTAAGAAACAATTGTGGCAAGCTGTACCATGTTAATTTGGTCTTACTGTACCAATTGATAAGAGAAAGAATTGATTTGTTATCATAAATAATGGTTTTGAATTACCAGCTAATGGAAATCATAAATTGAATTTTTGCGTGTAATTAACAAACCGAGGTTTAATATAACAATAGAAGATCTTTAGGAAATAACAAAAATATTTTGGTTGTGAACTGCAGAATATTGCTTAGCTATTATATGTAAATATTCTAATTATTTTGAAAGTAAATATTGTATATGCCAAAATTATTGCCTTAATTTGCAATTGGTGGTCCAGAAAATGAATGCTCTTTATAAGGTAGGTTAAGAAAAGAGGAAAAAAACGTTAAAAATAGAAGAAAATTTTCAAAAAGTCAGTTACTTTATAAGGTTGGTTATTATGTACAAATTATTAACATGATGGAATAGCGTCTCCAAGTTGTTGCTTTTAGAAGAACAAATGTTTCATGGTTTACTATTTGAGCCAATAGTTTTAGCGAATATGATTCATTAATTGTTTTTAGTGTATGCCCGAAATTAGTATTTGTGAATTATGATAAAATAAAATCAAAACAGTCTATATACAAAAAATTTAACAAATAAAATCAATGAAATTTATTTATTTGTGAATTGTGATAAATTACTTGTTTGATAAAGTTTTGATATTGTAGAGTTTGGAAAATGACGAACGCCTCCTCAAGCTGTAGTAACAAGGATATTTGTGGTAATGACGTTGTAGTCGTGGAAGAAAATCGAAACAGTTCAAACATGTTTACAGACTCTAGTTTGCCAAACACACAAGTATATGAAAACCTTTCTATGGATGTAGACAAATCCACACCTTCGAATGTAAGAATTTTGAAATCCAATGTATGGAAAGATTTTAATAGAGAAGTAGTGGAAGGTGCTATTAAAGCCACTTGTAAACATTGTTCTAGATTATTTAATGGAGCTACTTCAATGGGAACAACCCACTTGAAAAATCATCTAAAGTCATGTCCAAAAAATCCCACTCGTCTAAGAATATCTGGACAACAACTATTGACTACCAAAAGTTCTCCCAACAAACCAATTAAATTATCGAGTTGGAAGTTTGATCAACATAGAAGCCGAATGTGTTTTGCACGTATGGTTGCTAAGCATGATTATCCATTTAACATGACTGAACATGCGTATTTTCAAGAGTATATTAGAAGTATTAATCCAACAGTTAAATTATTTTCTAGAAATACAGTTCGATGTGATGCTTTAAAAGTCTATAATGATATGAGAGGCAAATTACAAGAGATATTTGATTGCTTGTCAACCCGTGTTAGCCTCACTACAGATTTGTGGCCCTCTGAACACAAAAACATAGGCTATTGTTGCATAACTTGTCATTTTATTGATGATGATTGGAAACTACAAAAAAAAGTCATCGCTTATTATGATTTGCCCCCTCCACACACTGGGTCCGCACTTAGCGCTTCTCTTAAATCAAAATTATTGCAATGGAATATTGATAAGAAATTATTTGCACTTACGGTTGATAATGCGTCAAATAATGATGTAATGATAAGAGATTTAAAAGAATGGTTAGTTCGTAAAAATGCGATGCCTCTTGGTGGTGAATTATTTCATATGCGTTGTTGCATGCACATACTAAATTTGATTGTTCAAGATGGATTAAAAATGGTGCAAGGTCTTATTGAAAAAATTAGAGAAAGCATCAATTATACAAAATCATCACATATGAGAAAACAAAATTGGGAAAGTGCACTGGCTCAAACTCGATTAATTGGGAAAGGAGTGTCTTATGATGTTTCAACACGTTGGAATTCAACATATCTAATGCTTGAAAGTGCTGTTGAAGTGCGTCCGACATTTGAGCGATTGGTTGATTTAACCCACGATTACAAATGGTTGCCATCAAACGAAGAATGGGAAATAGGAAAAGAAATATGTGAATGTTTGAAAATATTTTATGAAGTTACACTTAAGTTTTCTGGTGTTAAATATCCTACGGCTAATTTATATTTTAAAAGCATTTGCGATGTCTATGAAAGTATTTTAACTTGGAAACTACATGAACATGAGTATATTCAATGTATGGCCCAAAAGATGAGAATTAAGTTTGACAAGTATTGGAGCAGTTGCAATCTAATGATGAGTATTGGTATGGTTTTAGATCCCCGTTATAGATTGGCTTATATTGAATTTTTCTTTGATGTGGTTTATGGTGATCGTGCACAAGTTCATGTTGCAAAAATTCGTGAATCTTTGAAATCTCTATTTACTTTATATGAAATGGAATGGACTTCTTCTAAAGGGCAATCTAACAATTCTTCGTGTGATACGTTTGATTCTTCTAATTTTGGTTCTAAGAAGAGAACAAAAATGGATTTAAAATGGAGAAATTATGTTGAGAAAAAAGTTGGTAGCTCTCAAGCTTCGAAAACCGAACTCGATAAGTATTTAGAAGATGAATTGTTACCAATGGGTGAAGATGAGGACAATTTTGATATTTTGACATGGTGGAAAACCAATGGGACAACTTTTCCAATACTTGCAAGAATTGCTCGTGATATTTTAGCTATTCCGATATCAACCGTAGCATCCGAATCATCATTTAGTAGTGGAGGAAGATTGATTTCCGAGAGTAGATCTTCATTATCTTCGGATATTGTAGAAGCTTTGAGTTGTATAAAGGATTGGTTGCCATCCGATATTGGTAAAACTATTATATTTTTCTACATGTTTTCAACACAATAACTAATAACCATTCCTTATATGATTTAATTCTTTTGTTTTTAAATATTTAATAGGTCACAATGTCGAGTTTGTTGATGATGCTATGGTTACGTTATAAACATGCTTCGCAAAGGGTAATGGTAAGTGTTCTTGATTTACCTCATTTAGCATATGACATTGATTATAATACACTTTACCTCATTTAGCATCTGCTGGTTAAGGTTCTACTTTATAGATTAACCCAAAAAAAGTAATTAGCACATATAGATTAACTATAAAAGAATTCCCTTCCACTCTGTTTATACGTCAAACTTATCCACTATTCATCTTAATCTAATCCCATAAAACGTGGGAACAAATATGAAGGAGACCATGGAAGACATGACAATGGTTCACAATTGACATTTTCTTTCTTATGCATCTTTGTCGAAAACAAAAACTTCCACTGCATTCACTGCCTGCACTTCCACTTCCACTGCATACACAGTACACTTCAACTGCATACACAGTACACAGTGCACTTCCACTTCCACTGCATACACAGTGCACTTCCACCTCCATTACAATTTACAGCCGACCCTCTAACCACTGAACACTGCAGCAGCCACATCAAAAAACCCACTTCTTCCAACCTGAAAACATTTCACAGTTCACTACAAACTGTCCTCCGCCACCAGCCCTCCTCCCCCCTATCACAGTACTTCATCAACATTTCATTTCCCATCAGTGCCATTCTGCTTCCCCTCTTAACTTCCTATCCACCGACCTACCATTAAACTTTCAAGTTTCAACACACATACCCAAATTTCAACAATCCCCTTCAACACAACAACAGTTCAACTCCACCACAGCTGTTCCAGTCACTAACACAGTAACACTCCACCTCCCTTCCACTGTCATCAAGTTATCATCACTGCCCCTTAAATAATTGCTTGCTGTCAAGTACCACCAACCCATTACAGTACTCCATTACAACATCACTTCTACAAACCATCCATTCCCACTGCAGTAACAAACTCCAAGCCACCCTCCACATACATATATCACAGTAGTCAACAACCACGGTTCTCGGCCACATTCACATTCAATACAACCCACCACTACACCATTCAACAACTACCTTACCACATCACTGACATATTTCTCACAAACCATACCAAACTCACCATCCCACTGCGCTTCCAACTTCATTCACTGCTATTGTTTACTGTGCACCTCTGTGCATCATTCACCACATTTTGTCAAACTACCACAAAAACAGCAACATTTTAGTTTATATGTTTATAAACAAATATACATGTTTATATTTTTCTGCAGGTCATCTTTTGAAGCTTCAACACTCCATGGAAAAAGAACGCAATATTTTAGTTTATATGTGTGCTATTAAAATAAATTATGGTATTTGCTACAATTTAAAACATGTATGATGCCTTTGCTTTATGTTTTTTTATGATTTTGTGTGATTGAATTAGGCTATGGATTATACGATGAATTATAAAACATTATCGTATGGATTTTATGTGATCGAATTAGTTATTGTTAATTTGATGTATTATTAAAAAAATTCATCTTTTGTTTAAAGCCAAATTAAATAGTTAAATTTCAGTTACATTTTGAAGTTTGAATGCGGATATTTTCGGATATTTCAATATCCGGAAATATCTGCATTCGTTAAGCCGGATACGGATATTTCCGGATATCCGAAAATATCCGCGGATACGGATACAGATATTATTTAATAGATATTCGCGGATATCGGATACGGATTCGGATACGGATTTTTATTTTCGGATACGGATGCGGATACAGCACTATCCGTATCCGATTGCATCCGTTTACAGGCCTAAGTTAACCCGTCACCTTTTCTTAAGCAGTTGGGTCACCATTCAAAAAGGGATTAACAAACTCTATTAACATTGAAGCTAGTACATTTTAGATTCTTGTTTTTAATCATCCCCAACGTGGTAGAAATCATGGATGTTCTATTCATTGTCTATTGCCAGGTCTATAATGACCCGCCTTTTTGACCTCAAAATGGCGACACTAATACATCCACAGTATTCACGTATCGAGCATCCAAGTGTAGGAAAGATAGACTATTAGGAAGAAATAAAATGAAAAAGAAAAAAGAAAAGGAATGAAGAGAATAAACATCAAAATTTCACAATGAAATGATGACATATAATATCAAAAGGATAATACAAAGTATTACTCTAAGATACACAATATTCAGAGTTACAATCCTGAGTACTATCATCAGCCTGGACAGCTATAACAGCATACCCTCACAATTGCTGATATATACATACCAGTAATGCAGCAGAAATAAATACTACTATACGAGAATGGAAGCATCCAACTCATCCCTTGAAGCTCCAAAGAATATCAATGAAAACTTACACTTTTCATACTACTCGAAAGAACACTAATGGAATTAAGGGAGATAAAACCATAAGTCGAACTTAAATCTGATAAGAGAAATTCAAGAAATATCTAGCTTGCATATAATGGTAACTTTTGAGACCATTAGGATCACCATAACTGTTTTTCCTCCAAAAGAACCAAACCATCTAATAAATACATAAGGTGATATAATAGATAATATCTATGATGTAGAATATAAGTTAGAAAATAGTCATATTGCTTACATCTCATAATACAACAATATTAGAATTACAACTAAAACCACTAAGGTATGTTCGCATAAGGATTTCCCTGAAGACCTCATCAGTAAACTAAAGTCGACCTTCTGCACAAGGGTCAGAATATACCTTCCAAAACCACACATATCTCTAGATAAAATATGCCATAAAATTAAAATATAGCTAGTCCATGCCCGAACACGTGATATCGAATACCAACAACTCCTGCGCACCTCAACTGAATGCATCTTTAGATGTTTGGAGTTGATGCATCCTTGGGTTAGCTAAACCACTAGCTATGCTCCTACACTATTTTCTACCATTACCGATGGTGAAGTCACGTTCAACATTTCAATACACAAGTCTTAATTACTCGAATAGATATCGAATTTCTTTTTTCATACCAGCATCTCGAACAGTTCACAAATCTCTCCATGGATCCCAACATAATTTGTTTGACTAATGCTAATTATGTCCTCTCTCTTGGAATCAACCTCGAGATAGACAATACAACACGATAGCGTTGTTTGAAATGTTAATGCTGACCTCTCTCTTAGACTTAACCTTAGATGGACAGTTCAACTTTATAACATTTCATTTCACAACTAGTTCCAAAACATAGAGCACGTAGGAGTTTTGAAGTGTTTTTCGATAAGTACCATTAATCTGATCTTGGACTCCTCAAAACTAAATCGATGAATTCTGATTAACTCAATTTCGGATCTTTAAGAAGTAAACATATGATATAAAGGAGTCCTCTCTAGAGTTGTGTGTGTGTGTGTGTGTGTATATATATGTTCCTAAAGAAAGAGACGATTCATACGAATAAGTCCACCCTAGGGGATTTCAAAACATATTAATACGTGATGCTTACATATACTTCCAAAGTTAGTTTGGTCAAGTTTGATAGTCAACTAATCGACTATCAAGTGCAAAATAGAAACAATCACATATGTAATCCAAGTCTCGTATACTTACCATATGTCCGACTTTATACTATCCCTCGACCAAGAGTGAAGCTGGTAGGTTAGAGCAATGTTTTCTTCTAAACCCTACTCGAACATTTCTTAACTCTTACAGGTAGAATAAATCTATTTTATTGGCTTTTAGTGCTAAGTATAAGGTTAAATACTTTCCATAAACAAGTAAACACACAAAGCATGCTTACATCACACAAAGCACGATTAAGTCACATAAAGTACGATTAAGTCACATAAGCAACTTCTAATCCTCTTTTTATTTAATTGATTCTTTTATTAATTAAAACTTTACTGCAAATACTTATATATATTTATTTATTTATTTAAAATACTTTTACAAAAGACATATACATGTATACTACTCTTTCACTATTTATTTCTACTCTTTCACTATTCGTTTCTACCTTTTCACTATACATTTCTACTCTTTCACCATTTATTAATACTCTTTCACTACTTAGAAATGCATGCAAATTCTTGTCTAAAATCGCATAAGAATATTCATTAATCTCATACAAGTTTTCACATCTCCAAAATTATAATCAACTAGTTAAAAAATATTGTTACTATAAACCCAAAACCATTTTATACTTAAAATTATCTTTAAGACATTCTTTTAAAGATCTAATTATTTTACTAAGTACAATAAAAAAGGGTTAAAAATTAATATTGCTTAATCATTGTTTACTATAAACTCAAAACCATTTTATACTTGTCATTTTTTTAATAAAATTCATTTTAAAGATCTAAGTATATCTACACTTATTAAACAAGGTAATATACTTTTAATTAACTTTACAAAATCATTTATTATAACATAAGTATTGTAATCCAAAACTTCTTTTATTCCTTTATAAAATACTTAGCATACTTTTTCAAACTTAAATATAAATACTTTAAAAATGCTTATGAAATGTTTTAAATATCTATGTAAAATATTAGGTAAAAATAACTAACTTATAATTTATAAGAAACCTTTTATTTTAAATGCTAAAAAATAAATATTTTTCTCTAAAAATTAATAGTTAATTTTTAAAAATGTATTTAAACTTCTAATCCTTTTTTCATACTCTAATCTATGTTATTAGACTTCAATAAAAGTTCCACAAAAATAATAAACTATAAACCATGTAAAACATGAAAAACTAGCTAAAATGTCGCATTAAAAGAAAATATTTCAACAAGCCCAGAAGTGCTATAGTAGACCAAAGATAGCCTTTTAGATGCTAGCTAAAGTTTCAGACAGAGAACAACATGAAAGTGCATAATCTTTATGGCCGGCTTTAACCACATAAACAAATGATTTTGATCCAATGCTTTTATAGTAAGTAATATACTTAGCTACTTAAATACCATGAAAACAAATCCTAAGGATATCTAACAAATTAATTATAGAAATTCCCGAAAATAATATAGTTTTCAAAGTGCATTTATAGCGACTGCTTCGCTTCCAAAATTTTCACTTCGATCAATCACTTCTATTACTTTTTAAAACTCAATATTTTTAAAGCAATAATTATAAATATTATACTTATTAAAACAGCAAAGAAACGCTTAAGAATGTCTTCTAAAATTAACTTAAAAATCACCGAACATAAGGCAATTTCAAAGTGCATCCATAACAACCTTTTTTCTTCAAACTTTCACAACTTTGTTACACAAGTTCTACCTCTTTCCAAACCAATTTCTTATCATCCCATACACCAAAATATGTATAGAGAACAAACAGAATATATCATGTTACAATATATTATGTCACCAAAATAAGCAGGTTAAGGCAAGTGGTTTCAAAGTGCTTTCATAGCTACTCTTTCGCTTCAAACATTAACATACATGCTTATATATCACATACAATATTACCAAACATGTAAACATATAATCTAGGCCACGATACATGTTTTGGAAGTAATAGAAGTGATGTTATACATTATAGAGTTGTCATTTGATTTTAAAAGCAAGGGGGTCCAAAGTTACAACTTTAGTTAGTTGATGAACATACTTAACTTTATATTTTTACACACAACATATACACACAATATATATACATACAAGTTGGTGAGATAACTCACCCAAATCCTAGCCTACAATAAGTACAAACAATAAAGATCGAAGAACCACTTCCTACCATCACCAAACATTCAAAGATCCAAGCTTTTTCCTTTCAAAAGTTCAAAGCCACTCCCACTTTTTCTCTTTTGCTCGTGACCCATGATGGATTTGAGACTTATGCCTCATTTCTTCACCATTTGACCTACTTTTCATTCTTCTTAAGGTGATCTAAGGCCTTGGTTAAAGTTCGAAGAGGGTTGGAGTCGATTTGCTTAGGAAAATAAAGATTGAAGAGAGAAAAGAGGTGATAATACTTGGCCTTTTTCACAGAACTTGAAAGAAAAATCATGAATACTTTAAGATACGAAGAGAAGAATTTAACAAATGCAAAAGACTTTCCTTATCCCTCCTTGACCAGCAATGTAACGACCCAGAATTTTTAATTTGAATATTTAATTAATTTTAAATATTAATAATTGAATTTATAAGTCAAATAAATTTTTATTTGAATTTTTGGATTTAATTGGATAATTAAATCGATAATTTAATACGTTAAATTATGGAAATAATTGAATAATTGAGTTAAATATGATCGAAAATGATTTGTAAAATTTTATTTTATCATATTGAAGTTAGAATGATATTTTAGAACTTTTAAAATCGAATTAAAAGTTAATTTGTGAAAATTGAATATTTTAATATTTAATAATCGACTGTAAAATAGCCAATTTTTGAACAGTCTCAGAATTGAACGAAACCAGTTCCATTGGATCCGTAATAGTTAGTTATTACCGGATTTCAATTTTCGTGTCAATCGGAGTTATCATTTGATCGTGGCAGCTCGAAACGCATTGAATTATTTTTAATTTAAATTTGGCGAGTCAGAATAGCCATTTTTCAAAAAGTCTCGGATTTCGACGAAACCAGTTTCATCGGATCCGTAATGTGATATTATTGTAAGGTTTCAAATTTCAAGTCAATTGGATTTACGGTTTGTCCGGTACGAATTAAAACGCCTAGAAATCGGTTTAAATCGGTTTAATTTAAATTGAGCGTTTTCAGCCATAACTCGCACATACTTCCGAATTAGCTTCCGAAACCTGTTCCATTGTGTCCGGAACGCGGGATAAACCCTAGGTACGCTGGTTACGGCGTCTAAATCGGAGTTCGGAATTCCCGGGATTAGTGTTTACGCTAGCTTTTTCTATAAATAGGAGTTAAAATCTAAAATAAAAAGAAAATGCAAAACCCTAATTCATATTTGCCTAGCCGCCAGTAACATTATGGATGGCCAGAAATCATCCTCTTTCAACCCTCAATCTCTCTCAATCTACAATGAATTAGCTAATGTGTTCAACATGAAAGTTGTTGAGAATCTCGAGGGCTTCACATCCATACGGATATGATGGGGTTTGGCGTCGCGTGGAGGGAATGATTTGGGGCCGTGTGCTTCAGTTTTGCACGCACTTCGAGAATGGGGGGTGGGGCCGAGTTGGCCATGGTGGCTGGTGGTGGTAGCTTGCGACGAGAGCTTTCGCGTGGTGGTGTTGAGATCGAGTATCGTTGAGTGTGGATGATGTATTATTTAACCCTAGTTCTCAAGTTTGGGTTCAAGAAGTTCGGCCAAAGCCTGTAGCTTCTCGCGTGAGGGAGATGAAGATTTTGGGCCTTTGGATCATGATCATGTGGCTGCAAATGTTTGTGGGTTTAAATTTTTAAAGTTATGTTGGAAATTGTTTATATAAATCACGTTCAATCTTGTAAAATTCGTATCTTTTTCATACGAGGTCGAAAAAATGCAAACTCAGTTGCGTTGGAATCGTATGGACGAGCACTACGCGATGGAGTTGGTTTGGAGTCGTTTGGAGTTAGTGAGAATTTCGGGTAAAATTAAACGCGCGTTTAATTTTATTCGAAATTAAAGCTAAAACGGAAATTGAAACCAAGGTGAGAACTTCTCACTCAATCGAATAGATTTCGATTTTATTTTAAATAGTTAGATTTAAAATATTTGAATGCATGTTTGAATGATGACTGTAAATTATTGATTGTTAAAATAGACATTATGCGCCGTTAGTAAGCGGATAATATTTATTAAAAACATATACCGCGAATATTTCATAAACAGTGAAATTGGTATTATATATAATATCAATATATATATATTGGCATATGTATATATTGCAGTTGTTGATTTCCCGTATTTTTTGCGGATGAGACCCTATTACGCCGTTATTAAGCGGATAATATTTATTAAGAACATGTACCGCGATAATTTCGTACTGGAGCGAAATTGGTATTGTGCTAATGTTTTTGGATGCAGGAAACAGGTTGGAGGGATCCAACTGGATTCCTCAACAGTATTTATTTTATTTCAGATATTTTGATATTTGATGGATTATCATATCGATATATGATGGATCGTTGTAGTCGTGATTGACTATTTGGTGTGTAGCATCATTGGACCCAGATTTTGGGATTTTAAAATGATCTTTAAAGTGATTTTTGAAAATATACTATATTTTTGGAATTGATCCATTATAAATGAATAAACGTTATAATTTTTAAAGTTATAAAATTATGGTTTTTGTGAAATATAGTTAAAAGCTGGTTTTTGAGAAATATGAACCAATGATTTTATAAAATAGTTTAAACTGGATTTTTGAGTTTATTATTAAAAGTTTGAATATAAGATTTATAAAATTTGATTATTTTATAAATCAAGAGAACGGTGAAATTTTAAAGGAATTTAAAGACGTTTAGAAGAATAATATAAATTAATTTATATTAAGAGATTTATAAATGGATATTTATAAATTGAATTATGGACATTATAAAACGAGTTTTTATAAGTGTTTGAATGTAGTGAAAATGAATTTCATAAATGAATGAAATTTATAGAATTATAAACTGTGAAGTTATAAATGAAATTTATAAATAGTAAGATTTATAAATTTGTGAAGTTAATTGAAGAATAGATTTGGTTAAATAAATGAATCTTATAAGTTATAAGATTTGTAATTATGAAGTTTAAAGAACGATTTTATAAAATAATCGTTTTATAAGTATTTAACTTATAATATAAACATTTAGTTTATAATTGAGTTATAAACTGAAATATGTTAATAAAGGAATTTATAAAAAAAAAAGAAGTTTTTATAAATAAATAGAAATGGAATTTATAAACGTTGTTTTATAAATTCGCAAACGACTTATTTTGATAAGTTAATTGTTATAACTTAGAAATAGAGTTATATTCACGTTTTAGACTGTGAATAATCCTTTGAAATAAAAATAAATAAAAGGATGAGATTTGTTAACGTAGTATATTAACGTTTTTGAATAGTGAATAATACGTTAAAGAAAATGTTTTAGAATGTGATATTTTAAACATAATTAAAACGATCTAACGATGTTTTAAAACATGTTGAGATTCGAAACCATAGATTTCAACATTTATTGTTGAAATAGACGTTTTCGAGAAATAAAAGGAAATAGTGGACTATAACACTGTTGTTATAGTAAATGATTTCCGAAAGGAAATGTTTTGAATAGTATTGGGATTTATATATCTATTTTTAATTTCGAATCCCTATGCTGGTGATTTTGGGTTGTCGTAACGATGTTTTACGCAACATTCGTTTTGGCCCAAATAAATATGTTAAGTGAATGATTTCCTTAAAGAATGAAATATATACTTAATTCGATTTAAGTATATTGAATATTTTCTAAGTGTTGAAAATAAATGATTGTGAATTACTTATTTAATAAGTATGGAAATGTTTTCCAATGTGAAGTGAATATAGAGAATTTATCTTTTTGAAGATAAATTGAAAATGAATAATTGAAATCGTATATGCATGAATATTTTGAAATATAAATTCATTATGGAATTTATATGTGAAAAGTGGAATTTGTTGAAAATAAATGTTGATTTATTTTTAAAGTGTTGAAATTATATATCTTGTAAAGATATTTTGGAAAATAAATAATTTGGAAAATTATTTGGAATCTGGTGATGTATGCATATCAATTGATAGTTCAATAACCGACTATCAGTATTTCCCTTTGAATGGGTATTTGATGTGAATTGTCTGAATTTGAATGCACACTTATTTTTGAATAAGCGCTCACTATTCGGGTTAACCGGGAAAGGACCATGGGGTCGTATAACCCACTCCGAATATGTGATATGTCGTTGTGAATCGCATTTGAAGATCGGTGTTGAAGACCGGTATTTGCGAGAGCGATAGGATGACCTATCGATTGTCTCTGCACTGGGTAGCTCCTGGTATAGAGATTCCATAAGTGATGGGAAATCCGATCAGGATTGTGAATATCCGGATTGCAAGGACTTCTTTGTAAGTGCCTTCGGTTCTGTTCGAGCCCGGAACAGACTTGTATGGATTGTATGTCTGACATTACAATTTGAGATATAAAGCCGATTTCTTTCAAATATATTTCTGTTGGTGGCGGAGAATTTATTCTTTGCTTAACACCCTTCTTTGAGACGTACGAGCTCAAAGGTTATATAGTTGAAGTTATCAGCGATATATCCCATTTTGGTAATGTGACATGCTGAGTGATGCTGAAATGATCATTGTGTTGATTATTTGTGATAGGATCATTTATTTGATCGTCTATCCTTGTGATCATTGTGTTGATCATTTGTTGACCCAAAGCACGGCTTTTTGTACAAAGTGTGTTTTTGTGGACGTGAATTCATCGAGCCTCACATCCCGGTAATGGTCAAAACAAGAATGATGCGGCAAGGTTATGAGGGGTAGCTCCCTTTAGGGTATGTGCATTTCCTTCTGGAAAGGGTGGTATCATGGTATGGAGCCCAGATACTTACTCATGTTGATACACTATATCTATTTCTGTGTGGTGTTGTTGGTGACGAGCGCTCGGTTAAAGGTCCGATGGGACCGGGGGATGCCATATTCGTGTAGTAGTTACCTAGTGATAAAGGTAACCCGGCCTTGTGTTGGCAGAGAGCTGGTTAAGTTCTCGGGGACGTCCAGCCAGAGGCGTTTCCATGTGGCAGTAGGAAGTTCCTTAGCCTGACCATTTGTTGGAAATCCAATTCCCAATACGAAACTTGTACGGTATTAGTTGTAGAACCTGCTATTCACTTATGGTGGTCACCACTGTTTGGATGGTAGCTATAGTAGACATAGTTCGAAATGTCTATGTTGGCTAAGATTTATATTCTACTTTCGAAATGAATTTTTCTCTACACTATGCACTAGTAATAATATCAAATGTTATTTTAAATGCGTATCAAGCATCTTTGACTATCATAAGGAGAAATCTCCTCCGATTCTGCGTTTGCATTGTGTGTGTGTGCGGGAGGCCTTATGGTAGTCTCATTTTTAAAAGCATTGCGAATTGATTAAAAAATATTCCTCTATTTTGATTTTTAAAGATAAATAAACTGTTTTGAGTTCTCACACCAGTCACATGACTGACTCGGAGTTTATTGTTTTCCTTCCTAAACTCTGGGTGCCCACCAATTTCTACACGGGCAGTCAAGAGTAAGGTTTATCAGGATATTCTGGATATTCTGGAGTTGCTGGAGGCAAGCTGGATGGCATGGCGTATTACTAGTTTATATAGTATTTCTTTTTCCGCTGCACTGTTTGTTGATGTTGTATGTTGTTGTACACTCTGATGATATGATGTAATGAAATGTAATGTAATAACTGATATAGTTCTTTGTTTAAAGATTATTCATTTATTATTATATGTTGTTCCGCTGCGAATTGTGAGATTCTGATGTTGTACTGTTGTTTCCTTTCTGTCCCGTCCTATTTTCTTCTGTTTTTTTTCTTTTTCTCTATTCTCTTTTTCGTTCTATTTTTAAAATTTCCTATCTTCTTCTCTCCTCCCTAATTTCTATCTTTTTCTCTTCTTCTTTCCTAAATTTTTTTAAATAAAACCCTCAGTGTTCGGTTTTCCGTCGTTCGATTTCTCGGCAGTCGATAAAGCGAGTGTCGATGTTGAATTTTCGGAAGACGAAGAATCGTGTCCTGACAATGTGGTATCAGAGCTCTGATGGTTAAGCGACAACCATGGTTCTGTTGGGTATAATTCATTAGAGATGGAGTCAGTAGTACTCTAGAATGAGTTTGAGTGTAATAATAGCTATGAGAGCGTATTTGTTAGTGAATATAAAAATTGTTTTATATTGTGATGATTGGTTTATTGAGTGACATATGAACTTTCGTCAGCGTGGTCCGCAAGACTATGCCGAAGGGGTTTCTAAACACTTGAATAGAACAATTCGGCACAATATTGTTTTAAACTGGGTAAATGAAATAATTTTGCCTTGATTATATTTTACATATAAAGAAATAATTTTCAAAAAAAAAAATTATTAAAGTATATAAGTTGATTGTTAAGTTGTTTGAATAATCTAAATAAAAGAGTAATTGTATAAGCAAATGAATTATAAGAATTGAGTTATAATTAAAGTGATGTACAATTGTGAAATAAACTTATATATATAAGAAGTGAAACTATATTTATGAATATGAGTTGTAAATAAAATGTAAAGTGAATTTAAAGTTAAATGGAATATGACTTAAGAGTTATGTGAATGAAATTCAACTTTAGCAATTGAATTAAATGAATGTTAAGCAATTAAATGTAAATCAAGTTGATAAGAAATAATGAATATAAGTGTTAGTTCATTGAAATCAAATGTTATTGGGAGTTGAATAAATTGAATGAAATCAATTTAATTAAACAAATTGAGAGTGATGGTGTTAAACCAAAATAAATGTAAGTGAAGTAAAGGAATTTGGTTGTAATTGATATACATTGGTTGGTATATGATTGTTGATTGATTGTATAAAATTCATTAAGTATTAATGAAATTGAAAGCTATGTAATTGAATTCAAATTAGAAAGTAAATAAATTTGAATAGAATTGAAAGTAAATTGGATTTAATTAGTAAATGTTAACTAATTGAAATATGAATGAAAGTTGATAAAATCCAATGTAAACAAATCAAATGTGATTTAAAGTGAAAACCCAAATTCATTGAATATGAATGAGAATATAAATGAATATTGATTGGTTATGGATGTAATTGGTTGATGGTTGAATATATATTGCTATTGTTGCGTTTGCTATATGACATATATAGTTATTATGAGATATATGTTGTATATTGAGATTATTTGCATATGTGCATGTTCTCATGTTGTTTGTTAAGTGTTTAGTAGGTGCGGATCGCGTTTGCTTCGCATTTGGAGCTCGCTTTTGCGCTATATTAGCCGTATATGCTTGCTAATAAAATATAAGGTACATATCTCGGATTAAATACAGTACTTTTACACTTTTTTCCCTTCGGGATGCCTCATTACTTGATGAGATGTATATTTGTGATATATATACTGTCATTTTTTTTTCGGATCGAGCCGCGCAAAGGAGACTATGACGAATTTTTCCGGAAATTTAAGGCGTTAGAAAAATTTGAGAAAATTTGGAAAATTTTTGAAAACTTTAACTTTGTTTTGGAATTGAAAGTTAAACAATAATAGTTGCTTTTGAAATGATAACTAAGTATGATTTGAAAACTTAGTAAAGATTTGTAAGAAGTTTAACTATGGATTTTGGAAAGTTAATAGATTTTGTAACCTTTCTTACTTGTAATTTCGAGGACGTAATTCTTTTAAGGGGGAAAGATTGTAACGACCCAGAATTTTTAATTTGAATATTTAATTAATTTTAAATATTAATAATTGAATTTATAAGTCAAATAAATTTTTATTTGAATTTTTGGATTTAATTGGATAATTAAATCGATAATTTAATACGTTAAATTATGGAAATAATTGAATAATTGAGTTAAATATGATCGAAAATGATTTGTAAAATTTTATTTTATCATATTGAAGTTAGAATGATATTTTAGAACTTTTAAAATCGAATTAAAAGTTAATTTGTGAAAATTGAATATTTTAATATTTAATAATCGACTGTAAAATAGCCAATTTTTGAACAGTCTCAGAATTGAACGAAACCAGTTCCATTGGATCCGTAATAGTTAGTTATTACCGGATTTCAATTTTCGTGTCAATCGGAGTTATCATTTGATCGTGGCAGCTCGAAACGCATTGAATTATTTTTAATTTAAATTTGGCGAGTCAGAATAGCCATTTTTCAAAAAGTCTCGGATTTCGACGAAACCAGTTTCATCGGATCCGTAATGTGATATTATTGTAAGGTTTCAAATTTCAAGTCAA
Source organism: Allium cepa (assembly GCA_030765085.1). NCBI lineage: Eukaryota > Viridiplantae > Streptophyta > Magnoliopsida > Asparagales > Amaryllidaceae > Allium > Allium cepa. The sequence continues at coordinate 620,222,605 of CM060938.1, read as the reverse complement.
TTGGATTTACGGTTTGTCCGGTACGAATTAAAACGCCTAGAAATCGGTTTAAATCGGTTTAATTTAAATTGAGCGTTTTCAGCCATAACTCGCACATACTTCCGAATTAGCTTCCGAAACCTGTTCCATTGTGTCCGGAACGCGGGATAAACCCTAGGTACGCTGGTTACGGCGTCTAAATCGGAGTTCGGAATTCCCGGGATTAGTGTTTACGCTAGCTTTTTCTATAAATAGGAGTTAAAATCTAAAATAAAAAGAAAATGCAAAACCCTAATTCATATTTGCCTAGCCGCCAGTAACATTATGGATGGCCAGAAATCATCCTCTTTCAACCCTCAATCTCTCTCAATCTACAATGAATTAGCTAATGTGTTCAACATGAAAGTTGTTGAGAATCTCGAGGGCTTCACATCCATACGGATATGATGGGGTTTGGCGTCGCGTGGAGGGAATGATTTGGGGCCGTGTGCTTCAGTTTTGCACGCACTTCGAGAATGGGGGGTGGGGCCGAGTTGGCCATGGTGGCTGGTGGTGGTAGCTTGCGACGAGAGCTTTCGCGTGGTGGTGTTGAGATCGAGTATCGTTGAGTGTGGATGATGTATTATTTAACCCTAGTTCTCAAGTTTGGGTTCAAGAAGTTCGGCCAAAGCCTGTAGCTTCTCGCGTGAGGGAGATGAAGATTTTGGGCCTTTGGATCATGATCATGTGGCTGCAAATGTTTGTGGGTTTAAATTTTTAAAGTTATGTTGGAAATTGTTTATATAAATCACGTTCAATCTTGTAAAATTCGTATCTTTTTCATACGAGGTCGAAAAAATGCAAACTCAGTTGCGTTGGAATCGTATGGACGAGCACTACGCGATGGAGTTGGTTTGGAGTCGTTTGGAGTTAGTGAGAATTTCGGGTAAAATTAAACGCGCGTTTAATTTTATTCGAAATTAAAGCTAAAACGGAAATTGAAACCAAGGTGAGAACTTCTCACTCAATCGAATAGATTTTGATTTTATTTTAAATAGTTAGATTTAAAATATTTGAATGCATGTTTGAATGATGACTGTAAATTATTGATTGTTAAAATAGACATTATGCGCCGTTAGTAAGCGGATAATATTTATTAAAAACATATACCGCGAATATTTCATAAACAGTGAAATTGGTATTATATATAATATCAATATATATATATTGGCATATGTATATATTGCAGTTGTTGATTTCCCGTATTTTTTGCGGATGAGACCCTATTACGCCGTTATTAAGCGGATAATATTTATTAAGAACATGTACCGCGATAATTTCGTACTGGAGCGAAATTGGTATTGTGCTAATGTTTTTGGATGCAGGAAACAGGTTGGAGGGATCCAACTGGATTCCTCAACAGTATTTATTTTATTTCAGATATTTTGATATTTGATGGATTATCATATCGATATATGATGGATCGTTGTAGTCGTGATTGACTATTTGGTGTGTAGCATCATTGGACCCAGATTTTGGGATTTTAAAATGATCTTTAAAGTGATTTTTGAAAATATACTATATTTTTGGAATTGATCCATTATAAATGAATAAACGTTATAATTTTTAAAGTTATAAAATTATGGTTTTTGTGAAATATAGTTAAAAGCTGGTTTTTGAGAAATATGAACCAATGATTTTATAAAATAGTTTAAACTGGATTTTTGAGTTTATTATTAAAAGTTTGAATATAAGATTTATAAAATTTGATTATTTTATAAATCAAGAGAACGGTGAAATTTTAAAGGAATTTAAAGACGTTTAGAAGAATAATATAAATTAATTTATATTAAGAGATTTATAAATGGATATTTATAAATTGAATTATGGACATTATAAAACGAGTTTTTATAAGTGTTTGAATGTAGTGAAAATGAATTTCATAAATGAATGAAATTTATAGAATTATAAACTGTGAAGTTATAAATGAAATTTATAAATAGTAAGATTTATAAATTTGTGAAGTTAATTGAAGAATAGATTTGGTTAAATAAATGAATCTTATAAGTTATAAGATTTGTAATTATGAAGTTTAAAGAACGATTTTATAAAATAATCGTTTTATAAGTATTTAACTTATAATATAAACATTTAGTTTATAATTGAGTTATAAACTGAAATATGTTAATAAAGGAATTTATAAAAAAAAAAAAAGTTTTTATAAATAAATAGAAATGGAATTTATAAACGTTGTTTTATAAATTCGCAAACGACTTATTTTGATAAGTTAATTGTTATAACTTAGAAATAGAGTTATATTCACGTTTTAGACTGTGAATAATCCTTTGAAATAAAAATAAATAAAAGGATGAGATTTGTTAACGTAGTATATTAACGTTTTTGAATAGTGAATAATACGTTAAAGAAAATGTTTTAGAATGTGATATTTTAAACATAATTAAAACGATCTAACGATGTTTTAAAACATGTTGAGATTCGAAACCATAGATTTCAACATTTATTGTTGAAATAGACGTTTTCGAGAAATAAAAGGAAATAGTGGACTATAACACTGTTGTTATAGTAAATGATTTCCGAAAGGAAATGTTTTGAATAGTATTGGGATTTATATATCTATTTTTAATTTCGAATCCCTATGCTGGTGATTTTGGGTTGTCGTAACGATGTTTTACGCAACATTCGTTTTGGCCCAAATAAATATGTTAAGTGAATGATTTCCTTAAAGAATGAAATATATACTTAATTCGATTTAAGTATATTGAATATTTTCTAAGTGTTGAAAATAAATGATTGTGAATTACTTATTTAATAAGTATGGAAATGTTTTCCAATGTGAAGTGAATATAGAGAATTTATCTTTTTGAAGATAAATTGAAAATGAATAATTGAAATCGTATATGCATGAATATTTTGAAATATAAATTCATTATGGAATTTATATGTGAAAAGTGGAATTTGTTGAAAATAAATGTTGATTTATTTTTAAAGTGTTGAAATTATATATCTTGTAAAGATATTTTGGAAAATAAATAATTTGGAAAATTATTTGGAATCTGGTGATGTATGCATATCAATTGATAGTTCAATAACCGACTATCAGTATTTCCCTTTGAATGGGTATTTGATGTGAATTGTCTGAATTTGAATGCACACTTATTTTTGAATAAGCGCTCACTATTCGGGTTAACCGGGAAAGGACCATGGGGTCGTATAACCCACTCCGAATATGTGATATGTCGTTGTGAATCGCATTTGAAGATCGGTGTTGAAGACCGGTATTTGCGAGAGCGATAGGATGACCTATCGATTGTCTCTGCACTGGGTAGCTCCTGGTATAGAGATTCCATAAGTGATGGGAAATCCGATCAGGATTGTGAATATCCGGATTGCAAGGACTTCTTTGTAAGTGCCTTCGGTTCTGTTCGAGCCCGGAACAGACTTGTATGGATTGTATGTCTGACATTACAATTTGAGATATAAAGCCGATTTCTTTCAAATATATTTCTGTTGGTGGCGGAGAATTTATTCTTTGCTTAACACCCTTCTTTGAGACGTACGAGCTCAAAGGTTATATAGTTGAAGTTATCAGCGATATATCCCATTTTGGTAATGTGACATGCTGAGTGATGCTGAAATGATCATTGTGTTGATTATTTGTGATAGGATCATTTATTTGATCGTCTATCCTTGTGATCATTGTGTTGATCATTTGTTGACCCAAAGCACGGCTTTTTGTACAAAGTGTGTTTTTGTGGACGTGAATTCATCGAGCCTCACATCCCGGTAATGGTCAAAACAAGAATGATGCGGCAAGGTTATGAGGGGTAGCTCCCTTTAGGGTATGTGCATTTCCTTCTGGAAAGGGTGGTATCATGGTATGGAGCCCAGATACTTACTCATGTTGATACACTATATCTATTTCTGTGTGGTGTTGTTGGTGACGAGCGCTCGGTTAAAGGTCCGATGGGACCGGGGGATGCCATATTCGTGTAGTAGTTACCTAGTGATAAAGGTAACCCGGCCTTGTGTTGGCAGAGAGCTGGTTAAGTTCTCGGGGACGTCCAGCCAGAGGCGTTTCCATGTGGCAGTAGGAAGTTCCTTAGCCTGACCATTTGTTGGAAATCCAATTCCCAATACGAAACTTGTACGGTATTAGTTGTAGAACCTGCTATTCACTTATGGTGGTCACCACTGTTTGGATGGTAGCTATAGTAGACATAGTTCGAAATGTCTATGTTGGCTAAGATTTATATTCTACTTTCGAAATGAATTTTTCTCTAAACTATGCACTAGTAATAATATCAAATGTTATTTTAAATGCGTATCAAGCATCTTTGACTATCATAAGGAGAAATCTCCTCCGATTCTGCGTTTGCATTGTGTGTGTGTGCGGGAGGCCTTATGGTAGTCTCATTTTTAAAAGCATTGCGAATTGATTAAAAAATATTCCTCTATTTTGATTTTTAAAGATAAATAAACTGTTTTGAGTTCTCACACCAGTCACATGACTGACTCGGAGTTTATTGTTTTCCTTCCTAAACTCTGGGTGCCCACCAATTTCTACACGGGCAGTCAAGAGTAAGGTTTATCAGGATATTCTGGATATTCTGGAGTTGCTGGAGGCAAGCTGGATGGCATGGCGTATTACTAGTTTATATAGTATTTCTTTTTCCGCTGCACTGTTTGTTGATGTTGTATGTTGTTGTACACTCTGATGATATGATGTAATGAAATGTAATGTAATAACTGATATAGTTCTTTGTTTAAAGATTATTCATTTATTATTATATGTTGTTCCGCTGCGAATTGTGAGATTCTGATGTTGTACTGTTGTTTCCTTTCTGTCCCGTCCTATTTTCTTCTGTTTTTTTCCTTTTTCTCTATTCTCTTTTTCGTTCTATTTTTAAAATTTCCTATCTTCTTCTCTCCTCCCTAATTTCTATCTTTTTCTCTTCTTCTTTCCTAAATTTTTCTTAAATAAAACCCTCAGTGTTCGGTTTTCCGTCGTTCGATTTCTCGGCAGTCGATAAAGTGAGTGTCGATGTTGAATTTTCGGAAGACGAAGAATCGTGTCCTGACAAGCAAAACAAGCCCCCATGAGTTTCCTTTACACCTCACCTTTGACCAAAAGCAAATATCTTCTCCTTGCTTAATCAATTACCAAACTACCCCTCCTCTTGTAACATCTTCCTAATACATTCTAAAAGCTTTTATCAGGAAAATTATTTTTAGTACTTAATTAATGACACATTAATATTGTAAGCAAATATAATAAGTTTAAACAACTTCTATCGAGGAAAACGCTATTTATTGATAAAAGATTTTTATTTTTCAATCATATTATCGATATTTCTTCGAGCTATTTGTTTTTGTAAACATTTTTCGAAATAGGATTTTAATCATTAATTATTATTAAAAGAGGGTTAACAAGGTTATTAAATCGATTTAATCAAATTAAATTCAAGATTCAAATATTTAATAATTCAGATATTTAAATACGTGCTTGAAATTCCAGGTTGTTGCATTCTCCCCTCCTTAGAATATTTTTTCTCCAAAATTCCAACAACACTAGCACACATAGAGAAACAAGCACTAATAAGTGCTCAGTCTTATTCAACAATACTAGAAAACAATCTCATTGTTTGCTCAGGTTTAGAAACTCTCTTATTGCACAAGGATGATAAATAATCTACTAAGCGTACCTTACATTCAGTGGCCTTAGGTTATTACTTAGATGATTATTCAAGCTACCCTATAAAAAACCAAAGAGACATCCCCTAAAATCTTCATAAGCCAATCATAACATAGTATTTATATAAATAAGGCCGTACAATGTATAGGGATCATCTATATGCAATATCACATCTGATCACTTAATCGATCACATAAATTTCGCTTTCCAACTAGTACAGATCACTTGACCTCTATAGTGCAGACTTCGATTAGGATTGATTAGATAACTATATTTCCCTTATATAGCTATAAATTATGAGATAAAACCTCGAGACGACATCAAGAATCCATATCGATGTTCGTCATTGAAAATCAAGTGATATAATCTTTGTTTGGACTAGTGTAAATTATCTAGAAACCATGTACTTAAATCCTAGATCAAGAACCGTCATACAAATAAAATGACATATGAATAACATATATGTTTTATCCTATTAGTGTGTTTAACTATACCAATTTCTTTTTTATCGCATTCATTTACACAATTAGTATGTTATTCAATACTAAAACTATATATGAACCATTTTATAAAAACATAACTCAAGTTTATAAAAAATTTATAAAGACATATTTTATTTATAAAAAATTTCACCAAAACTTACTTTAAGTTATTACTCGTATAATAACTACATCCTAAGAGTATATACAAAATATCAAATTCATTTTACTTTCATAAAATTTAGATATAGACCTAAAATAAATATGGGTTTTTTAACTACGTTAACATTTTAGACTTCTTTAACCATCAAGTTAGGTAAGGGGCTAGGAATAGCAAGACACTGGTATCTAAGCTCGAGTCTAAAGTCTACTTACCTTAGACAATCCTAAGGTAAAGACGTTTATTTCTTAGCTTGATAACATCAAATAATTACTTAACATAGATGTTCAAACCAATTTAAAATTATGTTTCTGAACACCCTAAAAAATTAATAGAATTTAATAAGAAAATTAGATTAAAACAAAATAAGGACTTAAAAAAATTCCATAAACACTCAAATTTGGCCATGAAATTTGCACCATTGCATTCGTATTGATTTTTTGGAAAATTTTCTTATACAACTTGTCATAATGCGAGTTAGTGTGGGGAGTTATGGGTATTAGAACGAACTAAAATTTTAAAATTTTTAAAGCCACCGGTCGACCCAAGAGTGGCCAAGGTTGACTGGTACCGGTTGACCCATGCATAAGGGCAGTCGACCCGAATGCATGTTAAATCGTGGATAATTTGATTCATAGAGACGATGTAAACGGCCGGGATGCGTTGGTTGCAAGTGAAGTGTTAGATGAGTGGTTCAGATGCTACGGGAATACCACATAAATTTATCCAATGGCCTAAAATCTAACCCTACCCTATAAATATGTCACTAATAGAACTATGGTTCCCTAATGAAATCTTACAGCATTTAAACTCTGCCTAATTTTTTCTTAAAACCCTCATTTCTAAAATTCCTAAAATCGAGTCTATTCAACATAAGAGGCAAGTTCAAGAAAATAAGGGAAGATCAAGGCGATCTAAGGAGGAGATATCAATTTAGGGGCCAAATTTTGAAGTGCAAGCATTAGAAAGAGCTTAGGCTTGAGGTGAGTGGCCACAAATTTAGTAATTTGGTTAGAGTAATTAAATTTAAATTATTCTAATTGGTTAGGATGTTAGAAACCTTGAATCTAATATGTTAAATTTAAATTAAATATGCTTAAATCCTAGATTTGAATCTAAAACCCAAGAAATCAAATTATAGTATATTGATAATGTAATTACTTATCTAAATGCTTATTTTAGCATCAAATTTCAAACCCTAAACCCACAAACTTTAGGTTGATTTATAATTTGAAAATTTATCTGGCCATTAGTAAGATTAGGGTTAAATGAATACGCCAACAACATGAGTTAAGCACATAAATGAATCAAAAAATGCATAGCACTAATTTTTACCAACGATCGGTCGACTTGGGATTGCCAACGGTAGACTGGTTATCAGTCGACCTTGGGTTACTTGGGGTTGGCCGGTCGAAACTAAAATTGCATAACTTGAACCTTGCCCTGAGGCCCAAATTAAATAATAAAATATATATAATTTAGTTGGAAACTATATAAACTATAGATTGTTTGATTGAACTAATTTGGGTTAAGTATATGTGTTTGAGAGGGTAAGGAAGTTGATTTCCTATCAATGCGGTTAGGATGATGTATTTTGCAATGTTTGATATTGGTATGGAAGAATATGTTCCGCAATGGCTGATTTGGAATGGATGATGTATATGGCACACACAGAGTTGATTAGGTGACATTTTTCATATAGCCTTAGGAATGTTCCATACGCGTGTGAGCAGCACTGTCAAAGACACTTTTTGAGAGAGTCTGGTGCTAATGGAAAATCCAAGTACGCATGTTTTCTAGCACAATATGGTATGGGGGACGTCGGTGTAGTACAATAAGTGGCTACAGGTATTTAGAAATTATAGTACGATACAAATTCCTATGGGATGGGCCCATATACGGTACAATAAGAGACATTTTGCCGCTACAATCGAGAGATGAACATGTATGAATAAGATGAATCATTATATGAGTTTGCATTTTCAATGTTCTCCATCTCTAGGCATAGTGTTTATGTACTTACGATAGGAGAGTGGTTCTTGTTTTGGTCGATCGCTAGTGTGAGGTTCGATTAGTAGGTTTGACCCATTGTGTTAGATAGGAATCCTTAGGTGTCGACCATAGGAGTTCATGGACACTTAGTATACACCATATATCACTTAGAGTAGATTTAAAGTTAATTACACTTAACAATCACATATTAAACCTATTCTCATTCACTGGACTTTTGTCTAATCCATTCTTTTTCCATCCTTTTCCCACCATAGATGGATAGGACGGTTGGTGATTTGCCCGTTTTGGATGCTTGGAGAGAGTCATGCTTTTCTTAGAGTCTATTTTACACATCTTTTATTCATGTATCATATTATCATATCTGTATCACTATTTTCTTGTATCAGACTCTAAGGGATATTCACTATGTACTCTGATTTGGGTTAAGCATCGATATTTTTATAAGAATATGATTCGATATTTTTTTAGACTGGAATTTTCTATGACATTTACATATTTATTTCCTTCCACCGTGGGCTGTTAAAGTTTAGTTCATCTTAGATCATATCTGCTTGTCTTAATCTCTAGATTTTTAGTTTTAATCCGACGATCTGCATTTCTTGTCATGGCACATTTGGAACATATTGGGAGGTGTGGGTTGTCGCAGTTGGTATCAGAGCCTAGGTTCAATATTCCTTAGGATTAGGACCGTACTGAGAGACTATTTTAATTTTTTTTAATGTGTTTTCAAAATGGATTTCAAAAGGCTTACCAAAATGTTTCAGAAATGGTCTTTTTAAACATATATGTACATAAGTAAAGTATTTCAAAATGCTTTCGAAAATTTTCATATCAAAAAATCTCTACTATTCTTGCTTATATTATCTCTTATCTCTTAATCATGTTTATGCTATCTGTGGAAGTTGGTAATTAAATTCTTAACATTCAAATATAGAAAATGTCTAATCCCATAGGTTATAGCTTTGATGATGCAGTTGAAATCCCAGGCGTGGAAATTCTCGCATGGTTCCACTAGTATCTTCAGGTTAGGGGACAAGCCAAGCACAATCCTGTTTAGAGAGCCTACGAAGGAGTGATAGGTGAGGTTCTTGCTCGCCCACTTACCACTCAAGATTTTGCTAAGCTGTGCAAAGAATTTTCTAGTCTTAAAGGGAAGCCATATATAAGGATGGAGACTTATATGGATTGGAGTGCATGGATCCGCGCTTATGAGAGGATATTTAGTATGATGGGCTTGAAGGTTGTTGTGAGGAAGCAAGTAGCTACTTGGCAACCACAAGGTGAGGCATTGAGCTAGTGTGAGGTTATTGAGTTGAGGCTAATGAGGCTGATTTACTTAGGATAAGTTTCGTAGATCTTTAAGATAAAGTTCCTCTCTAGGGTGGAGGAAGGCATTCAACTAGGGAAGTTTATCCATCTCAAGCAGGGAGATATGATGGTCAAGGACTATATGAACCAATTTAATGAGCTAGCTAGACTAGGTATGGAGTTAATTAGTACACCACACAAGAAATCTCTTAAATTTACTAAGTGATTGAATCAACCGCTTCAGGATTTAGCTAAGAATCATATGTCGATGGGTGCTACATATGAGGGACTTATAGAGATGGCTTTGCTCACTACTATTACTAAGAATAAAGTGAAGGAGGAGGCTCCAAAGGTTGTGGAGAAGGGGCACCGGAAAGGTAAGAAGATGGGAGAATTTGGACTGGAGGAGAAGATTCAGAAGAAGGATTTGAGATGCAATAGGCGTGGAAAGTAGGGACATTTTGCTAAGGATTGCAAGGTGTATCTGTCCAAGAATAAGTTTTATAACTTTGATTAGTTTGGGCATGTAAGGCGAGCTTGCACCGCACCACCGAGAACTTCTACTCAGACTTTTACTCAGGCAGTTTCGGTTTATGTAGTGGAGGCAGTCCTCGGTTCGAGTGCACATCCCATGGTGGGCACGGGTAAGAAAGTAGTGATTGAAGGTGTGTTAATTCTTTCTAGTTTATCTACTCATGCATTATTTGACACTGGGCTTCACATTCTTTTATCTCTAGTAGACATGTCGACGACTTGCACTTAGACACTAGTATTGTCACAAACCCTATAATTGTGTCAAACCTCGTAAGAGGATCAGCCTATTTATCTATGTTGTGTAGGGGTTTGGAATTTTTTATCTTATGGGTCGAGTTTGGTTATGATGCCTTTGTATTGGGATTCTCTAAGTTGAGGTTGATATTAGGCATAGATTGGATGACTTTGTATAGCGCTATTTTAGACAATGGTAAGAAGGTTGTTAGGTTGGGCACATGTAGTGGGTGTAGCTTAGAGTTTTATTGCGACCTTAAAGAATATATTATGCTGAGCTACTTATATTCATTGGACCAATAGCATGATGAGCTTAGTGCAGTGCATGTATTTAGAGATTTCCCTAATGTTTTTGTTGAGATCACCGGTCCCTCACCTTAGAGAGAGATCGAGTTTAAGATCTATCTTATTGAGAATGCTAGACCTGTCACCATTCCACTAAGGCATATGGGTCCTAAAGAAAGATACGAGTTGAATAAGAATGTTAATGAGCTATTGAAGATGGGTTTTATCAGGAGGATCATTTTTGAGTGGTGAGCACCAATCTTCTTTACCACCAAGGCAGATGATTCTTTTAGACTCTACATCGATTATAAGCAGCTTAATAAACCGACAAAGAAGAATCATTATGCTTTTCCCCGCATAGCGATCTTTTTGATCATTAGTTGGAGCTCGGTTATTCTCTCAGTTGGATTTAGCTACCGCATTCCAACAGTTGCATGTTGCCGAGGATAGTATTCAAAAGACATTGTTCTATACACCCAATAGATTATATAAGTGGTTAATGCCCTTAGGACTAACCAATACGCCTGTCTACTTTGTTGATCTAATGAGCCGAGTATTTAGGGTGTTCGTTAGTTTATTATGCACTCATGGATTATATTCTTTTATACTCGAGAAGTGAGGAGGAGAATGCATTGCATTTGGAGGAGGTGCTGATGACACTTCATACACATAAACTTACGGCGAAGTTTTTGAAGTGCCACTTTTGGAGAGAAGAGGTATGATTTTTAGGACACATCGTCTCAGAAAGTGGCTTAACAATTGACCATAGCAAGGTAGTAGCAGTTTAGGATTAGTATGTTCTGAAGAATGCCATAGAGGTAAGCAATTTCCTTGGTCTAGCGGGTTATTTTCAGAAAGTTCACTAAGGACTTCATGAAGATCTCTTCACCACTGACTCGACTTACCAAGAAGAATTTAGGCTTGTCTTGGGGTGCGAGATGTGAGGATGCTTTCATTAGATTGAAGGAGGCCTTGACTAGTGGGCCAGTGTTAGTGTTATTGGATGGGACAAAGCCGTTTATAGTTTATACCGACGCCTATGGTAAAGGGTTAGGTGCAATATTGATGTAGGAAGGAAGGGTTGTGTGTTATGTTAGTCGATAACCGAAGAACCATGAGAGAAACTATCATACACATGATTTTAAGTTGGCAGCTATTTTTTTATGCCCAAGTCTTAGAGGCACTATATTTTAGGAGAGGGATTTGAGCTCTTTACGTATCACAAGTCCTTAAATTATTTTTTTCCCAAAAGGACTTGAACTTGTGGCAGTAGAGGTAGATAGAGTTCTTAGCATCATATGACTTTAATATCTCTTATACCCTAAGTAAGAGTAATGTAGTGGATGATGTTTTAAGTCGACAACGAGCAGTATTGAGTCCCTTATTCTTAGAGTGGATGCAACTGGAGTATATATTTTTCCTTTGATTTCTGACCATCATCGGATATTACCCCTGGATTACTAGTAGCTTTAAATGTGCAGCCTACATTAGTGGGTCGTATTGTATTTACGCAGAGGGAGGATGAGGAGCTAGTAGATATTATTAAGGGGATTGGTAAAGGGGAGTCATGGAGCTTTGAGGCATTGGGCTATGGACTCGAGAGGATGGTTACAGAGGGATGATAGGCTTTATGTTCCTTGTAGTACATATTTGATTAGCATAGTATTAGCCGAGTCTCACTATTCTCGGATTACCATTCATCCCGGTGGTAACAAGATGTATCATTCCATGAAGAGAGTTTTTTATTAGCTCGGTATGAAGAAGACAGTGGTGGAGTATCTGGCTAGATGTAGACTTTTTAGAGGGTGAAGGCAGAATAGAAGTAACCCAGAGGATTATTGCAGCCATTATATTTTCCCAGTGGAAGTGGGAGAGTATTTCCATGGACTTTATAAATGGTTTGTCGAGGAGTAGGTGTGGAATGAGAGCATTTGGGTTATAACTGATCGGTTGACATAATGCACTCATTTCATACCAGTGAGGAGTGCGAGGACAGCAGCATGTTAGTAGCTATTTATGTGAGAGAGGTCGTTAAGTTGCATGGAGTTCCTACTAATATAGTTAGTGATCGAAATTCGCCTTTCACTAGTGAGTCTTGGAGGAGTCTGTAGGAAGCATTAGGGATTGAGTTAAGCTTGAACACTTTATTTCATCACCAGATGAATCGGTAGATGGAGAGATTGAATCAAGTTTCGAAGGATTTGCTACGGACGTGCATTATGGATTTTGGGGGTCCTTGGAGGGATCACTTGACATTAGTAGAGTTTACCTACAATAATAGTTATCAGGGAGCATCGGGATGGCACCGTTCGTGGCGTAGTATGGTAGACCTTGAAGATCATCGTTATGTTGGTGGGATATAGTGGATATGATTATTCTTAGACCAAACATAATGAGAGAGACATCAGAGAAGGTTCATCTAATTCAAAGGAGGATGAAGACTACTCAGGATAGGCAGAAATCATATGCTGGCATGAGACGTACGGAGTTAGAGTTCGCAGTAGGAGACATGGTATTCATGAAGGTTTCACCTTTAGATATGTTATGAGATTTGGCAGATCGAGGAAGCAAGCATCGAGATTTGTAGGACTTTTCCCTATAGTAGATAGGGTTAGGAAATTGGCATATGAAGTAGAGCTTCGAAGAATTTGGCTGGAGTGTATGATGTTTTCTACGTATCATATTTATGGAAGTGCTTACACGATACAACTACTATTGTCGAGTCGAGTCAGTTGGAGGAGGTAGAGGTTGAGCGATAGAGTCTCTCATTCGTTATGCACCAATGCATATTGTAGAACATATCATAAAATGACTCAACAATCATGAGATTAGACTTGTTAGAGTACAACGGGGAGGCATTGGGGTAGAGAGTACATAGGAGCTTGAGGAGAAGATCCGAGCTACCCACCCACAACTCTTTTAATTTGTCTTAAATTTGAATTTCTCATTAGTGCAGAATTTTTATGTATATGACTTAGGTGCTACACCCTTTAGGTAGTGACCTTTGTATAATTGGAATGGTTGCAAACATATCAATAGGGCATGTTATGGATGATGGATGCTAATGGATGTATTCTTCGCCGATGTATTTTTTTTACACACTAGGAAAATATATCCTCGAGGTATACACACGCACATTCATATCTTATTACATAATATTTATTGATTATTATTATGCTAGTGGATGTTACATATGATTGGACGGTTGCACATGCATATAGAATTACAAGTATATCATTAGGATGTTGCATACATTTAGATGCATATCATAAGCATTTTTGTATAACAGAAGGTCGACTGAATTAGTAGATCAACTACTCTTTTCATTAGCATAGGTTCATGTGCATTTCATGCTGTATATATATGTACATGTTGCATCAAAAAAATTTCTTTTAAGGACCATGATTGCATGTGAATGAAGGACGAGTATACGGATTACAGTTATTAGTTGTTGTTTGCGAGTTACATCTTGCCGTCCTTGGAGATTTCAGGGATGAAATCCTTTTAAGAGGAGGGGGATGTGATACGCCAAAAAATTAATTGAATTTAATAAGAAAATTAAAATACTATAAGGACTAAAAGGAAAATTTCCACACACTTTCGAATTTGGCTACAAGACTTATGTCATTATTGCATTCGTAGCGATTTTCTAGACGATTTTCATATAACTTGTCGTAATTTGAGTTAGTTGGAGGAGTTATTAGCATTAGAATGAACTAAAAGTTTAAAAAATAAAATTAATTTTTTAAAGCCATCGGTCGACCCAAGTGGGTTAATGATCGACCAACAGCGGTCGACCCAGGCAAAAGGGTGATCGACTCGTACGAAGGCTAAATCAGCGATATTTGATTTATAAAGACGATGTAAACAGCTGCGATGAATTTCTTGCAAGTGAAGTGCTAGATGAGTGGTTCAGATGCTATGAGAATATCACCTTAGTCAATCCAATGGCCTAAAATCTAACCTAACCACTATAAATATGTAACTAACAAAACCCTAATTCCCTAATGAAAGCTTGCAGTAACTAAACTCTGCCCAATTTTTCCCTAGATACCTAATTTCTAAAATTTCCTAAAGTCGAATCTATTCATCCTAAGTGGCTAGAGCAAGTAAATAAGCAGGATCAAGGCAATCTCTAAAGAAGCTATCGGTTTGGTGTAAATTCTCAAGTACAAGCATTAGAAAGAGCTTAGGCTTGAGGCGTGTGAGTACAAATTTGGTAATTTGGTTAGACTAATGGAACATAAATTATTTTAAGTGGTTAGGATGTTAGAAACCTTGAATTTAGTATGTTAAATTTAAACTGAATATGCTTAAACTCTTGATTTGAATGTAAAACCTAGAAATCAAATTACAGTAAATTGATAATGTAATTACTTGTTTAAATACTTATTTTTATATTAAATATCAAACCCTAGATTGAACTGTAATTTGAAATTTTACTGATCAATAGTAAAATTAGGGTTAATTGAATATGTAAACGATAAGCGCATAAAAAATAAAAAATAATGCAGAGCCTTAATTATTACCAACGACCGATCGACTTGGGATTACCAGCGGTCGATCGGTAGCGACCTACCTTGGGTTGCCTGGGGTCAACTGGTGGAACTAAAATTTCATAACTTGAACCTCAGCCTAAGGCCCAAATCAAACCATAAAATTTATATAATTCAGTAGGAAATCAAACGAGGTGAGCTAGAAGCTTTGCTGAAGGATGATTTGGCGACAGTGGTTTACAGTTACTGGTTCTTAGATTTCTGGAGTTCGTTGGTTGCAATAGTGATTAGAATGTGGAGTCACAGTTGAAGGTGAGTGCGAATTTAAGGGTGGATTAGTAGTTTGTAGAGATTGGGTCTAGGGTAGATTTTGGTTTCGTGGATTTTGATTTGTCGAAGTGGTCTGGTGATGTTGAAACGTTGTCAATTTGGGTAATGGGAGAAGGAAGTAAGTGCGTACAGGCAGGACAAGGCAAGTTGAAGGTTATTTGGTAGTGGGAGATAGTGTGGTGATTGAGGAAGTCTGATGTTTGTTTAAGGAAGAATTCGAAATTGTGGGTGGTCAAGATGATGGATGGTTGAGTTGATGTTAGGTTGGATGCTTTAAGGTTGTAACGACCCGCAAATCCGTACCCCTTGAGTCATCACTATTCTACCTAAAACAACTCAAGTTGTACAGAAATATGAACCATTTGGGTTAAAGAAGAAGAGGTAGAAGAAGAAAATAGAAATCAACAACAGAATCTAACCGTCGCAGCGGAATAAAATATAATAGATATTAACATATATTTACACCAAAATCAAATATAGCTGTTTATATATTACATCATCAGAGTACATCAATCACATCTCAACATCAACAACATACAAATGGATACGCAGCAACTCAACACAGCGGAATATATATAAAACAAGTACGGAAGTACGTATCGTCATCCAACTCGTCTCTTGAGCTCCACAACATCATATCCTGTATCCTATAATACTCGGTCTGACCTGAGCATTACAGTTAAATAACCTGAGCATTACAGTTAAATAACACCCGAGTCAGTCTGGAATACCAGCGTGAGAAAATCACACCCAATTGATTATTAAATTTCAAAAATCCTTTGAAAACAAAAGCATCTCGTAAGACCACGCCACAAATAAACATATCGGGTTTTTACCTCACGATAGCTGAAACAATTTTTATAGAAATCCTCTGATATTATAATAGGGTCTATATACAAATACTTATAAAATAGCCGAAATTGTTACATTATTAAATTCCAGCTACTAGCCACAGAGTGGGTAATACAAACAAAACTCGTACAAGGCTCGTAGGGAGAATGGATTTCCAACTAATGACTAGGCACTGGGGTACCACCTGTCACAGTACGTGCCCTAGATCACAGTACCGAGGAGTACGCCTGCTCCCCTGCAACACAAGACCAGGACTACCCCTTACTGGATAATCCCGAGTGAGACCACCCCGCGCTTGGGATCAACAACCGCCCACTAAGACGAAATAAAAAAGGACATCTAGACATGGATGACCTCACCCTGCTTGGGTGCTACTACCTAGCCTTGCTGCATAACCACTGATTTTCAGTCATTCCCATTTGATGAGGCTTGAGGCTAAGCGTTACCTTTTTAGAACATATCCCTTAGAATGCCCATCGTCCATATGACGATATTCACGAAAGCATTCATCCATACAAGTCCGTCCCAGGTTCGAACGGAACCGAAGGCATTATTCCTACTACATCCATTTTGGAAATATCCTCAGGATTAGTAGCGACTAGCCCTTGCACTTCACTGCTCTAACTTCGAATCCAAACTCGTTTTTTACGAAAACCTACAAACCAGATCGAAGTGGTTTTCGAGAAATAAATCTCGATCCCGGTCTCTTTGAAACGATCAACGCATTTGTCCAATATTGATAGTCGATTATTTAACTATCAATTAATATTCACAACATCCATCAACCAATAAATAATTTTCCAAATTATTTATTAACTTCAAAAATATCTTCACAAGATATATTTCTATTTTCAATCCTTTAAAAATGGTTTTAAAATCATCTTTCTTTTCAGAATAAACTTTCCCAAATATTTTCTATCTCCACTGAAATTACCAAGCACAAGACTAGATTTTTTTTTAAAAATAATTTAAAACACTTTACTTTGAAATATACTTTAAAACATTTATTTTAAAAACTACTTCAAGAATTTGTTAAAAATACATACTATATGAATATTTGAAAATAAAGTTACTCGATAAAATATAAAACTAGATTTTCACTTTTAAAAACAAGATACTAAATCACTCTTTAAATATTTACTACTGTAATAAATTAAAAGGAAATACTTACTTTAGAATTTAAATGTTTAGAAATAATAAATTTTTTCAAAACATACTTTTTAAAACAACTTTAAAACTTTTAATTTATATTTAAAAATTTACTTTTAAAACGTACTTGGTTATTCAGGGAGAATTTCCAATCTCAACCACTTAAATCAATTTCCCAAATTGATTTCCAATCTATTCCATTTGAAATAAATTTCTTTACTTTCTCAGTTTATTTCAAAATTCATTAATTATGGACTTTATTATTATTGTTAATATTTTCCGTTTGATTTAAAGTCTTTTAACTGAAATATACCAATTTCAGGTTATTCCCAGTTTCTTCTTTATTCTTTTCAATAAATTGAATCTTGAATTTTAAATAAATGTTTTATTCTTTTAAATATAATAACACTGAAGTTTAAAATTCATTAATTTCCTGTTTATTCAAAATTTTCCTTTCTATACTCTAGAACTATTTATTAAAATTTTAAAGTCACTTTATTACTTTTCCAATTCATTCTTAAATTTATTCAAATTTCCTATAATTATTTTACTTACAATTTCACTTCTTTTATTATCTTTCCAAAATCCAATTTATATATTTTTGGTAATTCATTGTACCAATTATATCCAATCGAACCATAACATTCAATATTCCAATAAAGTTCATCATAGAATATTAGATAATCACAACAGAGGGTATTAAATAATTTAAATAAATGTTGAGGGGTCCATTTGGATCCCTCCAACCTGTTTTCCCTACATCCATAGATGTTAGCACAATATAATATGCCAATTCCAAAATATATCACACTACAGCACAATAATCAATTCAACCATTCAAACAATTATATAAATTTAATCATTTAAATTTAAATTTAAAATCAGCTGAGTGAGATTAACTCACCTTTGGTCTATGATTGCCATTCACCCCAAACTCGTCTTGTTTTCACGATTTTTAACCTTGTACAAACCAATTTTTACAATATGATAACATTTGAAATAAATTCGAACAATTAAATTCACCATTTTAAAATTTTAAAATCAGTTAATAATTTAGTTTTAACTTGATGATTAAATTTTAAATAAATTTCCTTCCGGATAATTTTCTTAGTAACAAAATATAATTTCAATAGTTTTCAAATAGAATTGATTAATCACCAAACTCTTAATTTAAAGATAATTTAGCAAAATTAAATATGTAAACGTATATTTATCTCTTTACGAGCTATATAAAAAAAATCCTATATAGATTTCCTAAAAACCTAATTCTTCTAAACTTCTAAAATTACATTTAGACTAAAATAGGTTTGTGTGTTTTTTTACATATTTTTTTTTTTGAAAAGCAAAGAGCTATAAGCTCATTTTATTGACTTAAACCAAATTACAACTCACACTGACAAAACCCAAGGTACAAACACCAATACAACACAACCTGCATCCACCTTAAACAAAAAGAAAAACACACACATTACAACACTCAATTACTACTAGTCACTTTACAACTGACTACCTATATCACAACCACATATACTCAATCAGCATTGTCAGGACACGATTCTTCGACTTCCGAAAATTCAACATCGATACTCACTTTATCGACTGCCGAGTAATCGAACGACGGAAAACCGAACACTGAGGGTTTTAAGAAAGAAGAAAAGAAGAAAAGAAAGAAGAGAGAAAGATAGAAAATAGGGAAGAGAGAAAACAGAAGATAGAAAATAGAAATTAGAGAGAATAGAAAACAGAAAAGAAGATAGAACATTTTAAAATAGAAGAAAAAGAGAATAGAGGAAAAAGAAAAACAGGACGGAACGGAGAATAGAACGGAATAGAAAACAACAGAACAACATCAGAATCTCACAATTCGCAGCGGAACAACATATAATAATAAATGAATAATCTTTAAACAAAGAACTATATCAGTTATTACATTACATTTCATTACATCATATCATCAGAGTGTACAACATCAACAACAACAACAATGCAGCGAAAAAAGAAATACTATATAAACTAGTAATACGCCATGCCATCCATCTTGCCTCCAGCAGTTCCAGAATATCCAGAATATCCTGATAAACCTTACTCTTGACTGCCCGTGTGGAAATTGGTGGGCACCCAGAGTTTAGGAAGGAAAACAATAAACTCCAAGTCAGTCATGTGACTGGTGTGAGAACTCAAAACAGTTTATTTATCTTTAAAATCAAAATAGAGAGATATTTTTATTTCAATTCGCAATGCTTTTAAAAATGAGACTACCATAAGGCCTCCCGCACACACACACAATGCAAACGCAGAATCGGAGGAGATTTCTCCTTATGATAGTCAAAGATGCTTGATACGCATTAAAAGAACATTTTATATTATTACTAGTGCATAGTGTAGGAAAAATTCATTTCGAAAGTAGAATATAAATCTTAGCCAACATACGATCATTATCGTATGCCTACTATAGCTACCATCTAAACAGTGGTGACCACCATAAGTAAATGGCAGGTTCTACAACTAAAACCGTATAAGTTTCGTATTGGGAATTGGATTTCCAACAAATGGTCAGGCCAAGGAACTTCCCATTGCCACATGAGAATGCCTCTGGAAATACATCCCCGAGAACCAAACCGGAACTCTGCCAACACAAGGCCGGGCTACCCCTAACTGGGTAACTACTGACACGAGCACGCTATTCCCCGATCGTAAACGACCTTTCTCACGGGATCCCGAAAACCAACAACCACAAAGTAATAAATTCGTAGTAACCACATAGGTTAAATATCTGGGCTCCATACCATGATACCACCTCTATCCAGAAGGAAATGTACATACCCTAAAGGGAGCTACCCCTCATAACCTTGTTGCATCTTTCCTGTTTTGACCATTTCCGGGGTGTGAGGCTCGACGAAGTCACGTCCACAAAAACATACTTTATACAAAAGCCATGCTTTGGGTCAACAAATGATCAACACAATGATCACTAAGATAGACGATCAAATAAACGATCCTATCACAATAATCAACACAATGATCATTTCAGCATCGCTCAGCATATCACATTACCAAATTGGGAATATATCGCTGATAACTTCAACTATATAACCTCTGAGCTCGTACGTCTCAGAGAAGGGTGTTAAGTTAAAAGAATAAATTCTTTGCCACCAACAGAAATATATTTGAAAGAAATCGGCTTTATATCTCAACTTGTAATGTCAAACATACAATCCATACAAGTCTGTTCCGGGCTCGAACAAAACCGAAGGCACTTACAAAGAAGTCCTTGCAATCCGGATATTCACAATCCTGATCGGATTCACCATCACATATGGAGAACTCTATACCGTAGCTACTCGGTGCAGAGTAAATCGACAGGTCATCCTATCGCTCTCGCAAATACCGGTCTTCAACACCGATCTTCAATGCAATTCACAACGACTATCACATATTCGGAATGGGTTATACGACCCCATGGTCCTTTCCCGGTTAACCCGAATAGTGAGCGCTTATTCAAAAATAAGTGTGGCATTCACATTCAAACAAATCACATCAAATACCCATTCAAAGGGAAATATTGATAGTCGGTTATTGAACTATCACTGGATATGCACACATCACCAGATTCCAAATAATTTTCCAAATTATTTATTTTCCAAAATATCTTTACAAGATATATTATTTTCAACACTTCAAAAATAAATAAATATTTATTCTTAAACAAATTCCACTTTCTTTTATAAATTCAATAGTGAATTTACATTCCAAAATATTCATGTATATATGTTTCAATTATCCATTTCAATTTATCTTCAAAAAGATAAATTCTCAAAATATTCACCTTATATTGGAAAACATTTCCGTACTTATTTATTCATAAGTAATTCACAAATTTTATTTATTTTCAACACTTAGAAAATATTCAATATACTTCAATCGAGATTAAGTATATATTTCATTCTTTAAGGAAATCATTCTCTTAAACATATTTATTTGGGCCAAAACGAATGTTGCGTAAAATATCGTTACAACAACCCAAAATCACTAGTATAGGGATTCGAAATTAAAATAGATATATAAATCCCAATACTATACAAAACATTTCCTTTCGGAAATCATTTACTATAACAACAGTGTTATAGTCCATTATTTCCTTCTATTTCTCGAAAACGTCTATTTCAACAATAAATGTTGAAGTCTATGGTTTCGAATCTCAACACAATTAAAACTTCGTTAGATCGTTTTAATTCTATTTAAAACATCCAAATCCAAAACAATTTCTTTAACGTGTTATTCACTATTCAAAAACGTGAATATACTTTGTTAACAAATTTCATCCTTTTATTCATTTTAATTCAAAGGATTATTCACTATTCAAAAATGTGAATATAACTCCATTTATAGGTTTCAACAATTTACTTATCAAAATAAGTCATTTGCGAATTTGTAAAACAACGTTTATAAATTCCATTTTTATTTATTTATAAAAACTTCCTTTTTATAAATTCCTTTATTAACCTATTCCAGTTTATAACTCAATTATAAACTAAAAGTTCATATTATAAGTCAAATGCTTATAAAACGATTATTTTACAAAATCGTTCTTTTTAAGACTTTCCAAATTATAAATCTTATAACTTATAAGATCCATTTATTTAACTAAATCTATTCTTCAAATAACTTCACAAATTTACAAATCTTACTATTTATAAATTTCATTTATAACCTCACCATTTAAAATTTTATAAATTCCATTCACTTATGCAATCCATTTTCACTTCATTCAAACACTTATAAAAATTCGTTTTATAATGTCAATATTTCAATTTATAAATATCCATTTATAAATCTCTTAATATAAATCAATTTATATTATTCTTTAAAAACATCTTTAAACTCCTTTAGAATTTCATCATTCTCTTGATTTATAAAATAATCAAATTTTGTAAATCCTATAATTTCAACTTTTTATAATAAATTCAAAAACCCAATTTAAACTATTTTATAAAAATCATTAACCCGTATTTCTAAAAATCAGCCTTTTACCATATTTCTCAAAAACCATAATTTTTATAACATTAAAAATTATATCGTTTATTTATTTAAAATGGATCAATTCCAAAAATTATTTATAAAATGTATATTTTCACAATCACTTTAGAAATCTTTTTAAAATCCCAAAATCTGGGTCCAATGATGCTACACACCAAATAGTCAATCACGACTACAACGATATCATATATCAATATGAAAATCCATCAAATATCAAAATATCTGAAATCAAATAGAAACTGTTGAGGAATCCAGTTGGATCCCTCCAATCTGTTTTCTTGCATCCACAAACATTAGCACAATACCAATTTCGCTCCAGTACGAAATTATCGCGGTATATGTTCTTATTAAATATTATCCGCTTAATAACGGCGCAATAGGGTCTCATCCGCTAAACAAAAAATGCGGAAAATCAACAACTGCAATATATACATATGCCAATATATATATATTGATATTATATATAATACCAATTTCACTGTTTATGAAATATTCGCGGTATATGTTTTTAATAAATAACATCCGTTTACTAACGGCGTATAATGTCTATTTTAACAATCAATAGATATCAATCAACATTCAAACATGCATTCAAATATTTTAAATCTAACTATTTAAAATAAAATCGAAACTGATTCGATTGAGTGAGAAGTTCTCACCTTGATTTTAAATTCCGTTTTAGCGATTTATTTCGAATAAAATTAAACGGACGTTTAATTTTACCCAAAATTCTCACTAACTCCAAACGACTCCAAACCAACTCCATCGCGTAGTGCTCGTCCATACGATTCCAACGCAACTGGTTTCGTGCGTTTTCGACCTCGTATGAAAAAGTTATGAATTTTTGAAGTTACACGTATTTAAACTTGCTAATTTACAACAAACTTTATATATTTTAAACCTATTCAATTTCTGGCCACAAGATCTTGCTTCCCCTCATCTCCACCGTCCATCTCTTCTTCCCTCTCCACGTTCTATCTACAGATTGAGGCCGTCACCACAAACCCATTCATCAACAACTAGGGTTTAATAATACTCCTCCAATACTCGACGAAATCACATCAAACCACTTGCAAATCGAAGCTCTTCGCGAGAGCTATCTCCACCATCAACATCATGAAGCTCGGCCCTATGATTGGTCTTGAATTGCGTGCGCAGCCCATGACTGTCGGCCCCCACTTGCCCCCTCCACGTCGCTCCAAACACGATCATCACCGTATGGATTGAAAGCTCTCGTCGAGCTCTACGACTTTCGTGTTGAACACTTTGGCTAATTCTTGCTGGATCGAGAGTGATTGAGGGATGATTTTGGGACAATTCTGGCCATTCATCATAAAAGAGGCGGCTAGGTTTAGAAAATTAGGGTTTAGTGTTTTTTTTTTTTTTTTTTTTAGAGTGAGGGTGTATTTATAGGAAACCGACGAAACACTATTCATCCCGGAAATTCCGAACTCCGATTTAGGCGCCGTAACCAGCGTTTCTAAGGTTTACCCCGCGTTCCGGACACAATAGAATAGGTTTCGGAAGCTAATTCGGAAGTATGTGCGAGTTATGGCAATAAATGCTCAATTTGAATTAAACCGATTTAAGTCGATTTCTAGGCGTTTTAATTTGTACCGGACAAACGGTAAATCCAATTGACTTGAAATTTGAAACCTTACAATAATATCACATTACGGATCCGATGAAACTGGTTTCGTCGAAATCCGAGACTTTTTGAAAAATGGCTATTTTGACTCGCCAAATTTAAATTAAAAATAAATCGATGCGTTTCGAGCTGCCACGATCAAACGATAACTCCGATTGACACGAAATTTGGAATCCGGTAATAACTAACTATTACGGATCCAATGGAACTGGTTTCCTTCAATTCTGAGACTGTTCAAAAATTGACTATTTTCACTAGTCGATTTTAAATATTAAAATATTCAATTTTCACAAATTAACTTTTAATTCGATTTTAAAAGTTCTAAAATATCGTTCTAACTTCCATATGATAAAATAAAATTTTACAAATCATTTTCAATCATATTTAACTCACTTTTCAATTATTTCCATAATTTAACATATTAAATTATCGATTTAATTATTCAATTAAATCCAATAATTCAAATAAAAATTTATTTGACTTATAAATTCGCTTATTAATATTTAAAATAAACTAAATATTCATATTTTAATTTCTAAAAATTCTGGGTCGTTACAATCTTCCCCCTTAAAAGAATTTCGTCCTCGAAATTAACAAGTAAGAAAAGTTACAGAATCTATTAATTTTCCCAAAATTCATAGTTAAACTTCTTATAATACTTTACTAAGTTTTCAAATCATACTTAGTTATCTTTTCAAAAACAACTACTATATTGTTTAACTTTCAATTCCAAAATCAAAGTTAAAGTTTTCAAAAATTTTCAATTTTCTCAAAATTTTTCTAACGCCTTAAATTTTCGAAAAATTCGCCATAGTATCCTTTGCGCGGCTCGATCCAAAAAAAAATGACAGTATATATATCACAAATATACATCTCATCAAGTAATGAGGCATCCCGCAGGGAAAAAGTATAAAAGTACGGTATTTAATCCGAGATATGTACCTTATATTTTATTAGCGAGCATATACGGCTAATATAGCGCAAAAGCAAGCTCCAAATGCGAAGCAAACGCGATCCGCACCTACTAATCACTCAACAAACAACATGAGAACATGCATATATCAAAATAACCTCAATATACAACATATATCTCCATAACAACTATATATGTCAACCTAGCAAATGCAACTAAAGCAACAAATGCAAACATCAACCAACTATCATCCATAACCAATAAATATTCATTTATATTCTCATTAATATTCAATGAAATAGGTTTTCAATTTAAATCACACTTGATTCATTAACAGTGGATGTTCTTACTAACATTCATTTTCAATTAGTTTATATTCACTAATTTATATTCAAGTTGGTTCACTTCCAATTTAAATTCAATTCTATTCAAATTTATTTACTTCTAATTTGAATTCAATTACATAGCTTTAAATTTCACTAATTCACTTTCATTAATACTTAATGAATTATATACAATCAACTAACAACCATATAACAACCAATGTATATATAATTACAACCAAATTCCTTTGCTTATCAATTGGTTTAAATTAAATTGATTTTCATTTTATTATTCAACTTCCAATAACATTAGATTTTAAATGAATTAACACTTATATTTATTATTTCATATCAATTATTCACATTTAATTGGTTAATATTCAATCCATTTCAATTTCTAAAGTTGAATTTCATTTATATAACTCAAGTTCACATCCACCACTTAACTTTATTAATTTACTTTGATACTAATATCAACTTCATTCAACATAATTTAAGTTATATTTCCATTTCTAAAGTAAATTTCCATTTAACTTTAAATTCATTTTCATTTACAACTCATATTCATAAATATATTCATTAGTTTCACTTCTTATATATATAAGTTTATTTCATAATTGTAAATCACTTTAATTATAATTCCATTCTTATAATTCTTTTTACTTATACAATTATTCTTTTATTTAGATTATTCAAACAACTAAACAATCAACTTATATACACTTTAATAATTCTGAAAAATTATTCCTTTATATATAAAATATACTCAAGGTAAAATTATTTCATTTACCCAATTTAAACAATACTATGTCGAATTGTTCTGTACAAGTGTTTAGAGATCCCTATCAACAACGTTAATTACTCGTATTAACCAGAATCTATATACCACTCAACAAACCAATCATCACAATATAAAATAATTTTATATTCACTAAAAATACGCTCTCATAGCTATTATTACACTCAAACTCAATCTAGAGTACTACTGACTCTATCTCTAATGAGTAATACCCAACAGAACCATGGTTGTCGCTTAACCATAAGCTCTGATACCACATTGTCAGGACACGATTCTTCGACTTCCGAAAATTCAACATCGATACTCACTTTATCGACTGCCGAGTAATCGAACGACGGAAAACCGAACACTGAGGGTTTTAAGAAAAAAGAAAAGAAGAAAAGAAAGAAGAGAGAAAGATAGAAAATAGGGAAGAGAGAAAACAGAAGATAGAAAATAGAGAGAATAGAAAACAGAAAAGAAGATAGAACATTTTAAAATAGAAGAAAAAGAGAATAGAGGAAAAAGAAAAACAGAACGGAACGGAGAATAGAACGGAATAGAAAACAACAGAACAACATCAGAATCTCACAATTCGCAGCGGAACAACATATAATAATAAATGAATAATCTTTAAACAAAGAACTATATCAGTTATTACATTACATTTCATTACATCATATCATCAGAGTGTACAACATCAACAACAACAACAATGCAGCGGAAAAAGAAATACTATATAAACTAGTAATACGCCATGCCATCCATCTTGCCTCCAGCAATTCCAGAATATCCAGAATATCCCGATAAACCTTACTCTTGACTGCCCGTGTGGAAATTGGTGGGCACCCAGAGCTTAGGAAGGAAAACAATAAACTCCAAGTCAGTCATGTGACTGGTGTGAGAACTCAAAACAGTTTATTTATCTTTAAAATCAAAATAGAGAGATATTTTTATTTCAATTCGCAATGCTTTTAAAAATGAGACTACCATAAGGCCTTCCGCACACACACACAATGCAAACGCGGAATCGGAGGAGATTTCTCCTTATGATAGTCAAAGATGCTTGATACGCATTAAAAGAACATTTTATATTATTACTAGTGCATAGTGTAGGAAAAATTCATTTCGAAAGTAGAATATAAATCTTAGCCAACATACGACCATTATCGTATGCCTACTATAGCTACCATCTAAACAGTGGTGACCACCATAAGTAAATGGCAGGTTCTACAACTAAAACCGTATAAGTTTCGTATTGGGAATTGGATTTCCAACAAATGGTCAGGCCAAGGAACTTCCCATTGCCACATGAGAATGCCTCTGGAAAGACATCCCCGAGAACCAAACCGGAACTCTGCCAACACAAGGCCGGGTTACCCCTAACTGGGTAACTACTGACACGAGCACGCCATTCCCCGATCGTAAACGACCTTTCTCACGGGATCCCGAAAACCAACAACCACAAAGTAATAAATTCGTAGTAACCACATAGGTTAAATATCTGGGCTCCATACCATGATACCACCTCTATCCAGAAGGAAATGTACATACCCTAAAGGGAGCTACCCCTCATAACCTTGCTGCATATTTCCTGTTTTGACCATTTCCGGGGTGTGAGGCTCGACGAAGTCACGTCCACAAAAACATACTTTATACAAAAGCCATGCTTTGGGTCAACAAATGATCAACACAATGATCACTAAGATAGACGATCAAATAAACGATCCTATCACAATAATCAACACAATGATCATTTCAGCATCACTCAGCATATCACATTACCAAATTGGGAATATATCGCTGATAACTTCAACTATATAACCTTTGAGCTCGTACGTCTCAGAGAAGGGTGTTAAGCTAAAAGAATAAATTCTTTGCCACCAACAGAAATATATTTGAAAGAAATCGGCTTTATATCTCAACTTGTAATGTCAGACATACAATCCATACAAGTCTGTTCCGGGCTCGAACAAAACCGAAGGCACTTACAAAGAAGTCCTTGCAATCCGGATATTCACAATCCTGATCGGATTCACCATCACATATGGAGAACTCTATACCGTAGCTACTCGGTGCAGAGTAAATCGACAGGTCATCCTATCGCTCTCGCAAATACCGGGTCTTCAACACCGATCTTCAATGCAATTCACAACGACGTATTACATATTCGGAATGGGTTATACGACCCCATGGTCCTTCCCCGGTTAACCCGAATAGTGAGCGCTTATTCAAAAATAAGTGTGGCATTCACATTCAAACAAATCACATCAAATACCCATTCAAAGGGAAATATTGATAGTCGGTTATTGAACTATCACTGGATATGCACACATCACCAGATTCCAAATAATTTTCCAAATTATTTATTTTCCAAAATATCTTTACAAGATATATTATTTTCAACACTTCAAAAATAAATCAATATTTATTCTTAAACAAATTCCACTTTCTTTTATAAATTCAATAGTGAATTTACATTCCAAAATATTCATGTATATATGTTTCAATTATCCATTTCAATTTATCTTCAAAAAGATAAATTCTCAATATATTCACCTTATATTGGAAAACATTTCCGTACTTATTTATTCATAAGTAATTCACAAATTTTATTTATTTTCAACACTTAGAAAATATTCAATATACTTCAATCGAGATTAAGTATATATTTCATTCTTTAAGGAAATCATTCTCTTAAACATATTTATTTGGGCCAAAACGAATGTTGCGTAAAACATCGTTACAACAACCCAAAATCACTAGTATAGGGATTTCGAAATTAAAATAGATATATAAATCCCAATACTATACAAAACATTTCCTTTCGGAAATCATTTACTATAACAACAGTGTTATAGTCCATTATTTCCTTCTATTTCTCGAAAACGTCTATTTCAACAATAAATGTTGAAGTCTATGGTTTCGAATCTCAACACAATTAAAACTTCGTTAGATCATTTTAATTCTATTTAAAACATCCAAATCCAAAACAATTTCTTTAACGTGTTATTCACTATTCAAAAACGTGAATATACTTTGTTAACAAATTTCATCCTTTTATTCATTTTAATTCAAAGGATTATTCACTATTCAAAAATGTGAATATAACTCCATTTATAGGTTTCAACAATTTACTTATCAAAATAAGTCATTTGCGAATTTGTAAAACAACGTTTATAAATTCCATTTCTATTTATTTATAAAAACTTCCTTTTTATAAATTCCTTTATTAACCTATTCCAGTTTATAACTCAATTATAAACTAAAAGTTCATATTATAAGTCAAATGCTTATAAAACGATTATTTTACAAAATCGTTCTTTTTAAGACTTTCCAAATTATAAATCTTATAACTTATAAGATCCATTTATTTAACTAAATCTATTCTTCAAATAACTTCACAAATTTATAAATCTTACTATTTATAAATTTCATTTATAACCTCACCATTTAAAATTTTATAAATTCCATTCACTTATGCAATCCATTTTCACTTCATTCAAACACTTATAAAAATTCGTTTTATAATGTCAATATTTCAATTTATAAATATCCATTTATAAATCTCTTAATATAAATCAATTTATATTATTCTTTAAAAACATCTTTAAACTCCTTTAGAATTTCATCATTCTCTTGATTTATAAAATAATCAAATTTTGTAAATCCTATAATTTCAACTTTTTATAATAAATTCAAAAACCCAATTTAAACTATTTTATAAAAATCATTAACCCGTATTTCTAAAAATCAGCCTTTTACCATATTTCTCAAAAACCATAATTTTTATAACATTAAAAATTATATCGTTTATTTATTTAAAACGGATCAATTCCAAAAATTATTTATAAAATGTATATTTTCACAATCACTTTAGAAATCCTTTTAAAATCCCAAAATCTGGGTCCAATGATGCTACACACCAAATAGTCAATCACGACTACAACGATATCATATATCAATATGAAAATCCATCAAATATCAAAATATCTGAAATCAAATAGAAACTGTTGAGGAATCCAGTTGGATCCCTCCAACCTGTTTTCTTGCATCCACAAACATTAGCACAATACCAATTTCGCTCCAGTACGAAATTATCGCGGTATATGTTCTTATTAAATATTATCCGCTTAATAACGGCGCAATAGGGTCTCATCCGCTAAACAAAAAATGCGGGAAATCAACAACTGCAATATATACATATGCCAATATATATATATTGATATTATATATAATACCAATTTCACTGTTTATGAAATATTCGCGGTATATGTTTTTAATAAATAACATCCGTTTACTAACGGTATATAATGTCTATTTTAACAATCAATAGATATCAATCAACATTCAAACATGCATTCAAATATTTTAAATCTAACTATTTAAAATAAAATCGAAACTGATTCGATTGAGTGAGAAGTTCTCACCTTGATTTTAAATTCCGTTTTAGCGATTTATTTCGAATAAAATTAAACGGACGTTTAATTTTACCCAAAATTCTCACTAACTCCAAACGACTCCAAACCAACTCCATCGCGTAGTGCTTGTCCATACGATTCCAACGCAACTGGTTTCACGCGTTTTCGACCTCGTATGAAAAAGTTATGAATTTTTGAAGTTACACGTATTTAAACTTGCTAATTTACAACAAACTTTATATATTTTAAACCTATTCAATTTCTGGCCACAAGATCTTGCTTCCCCTCATCTCCACCATCCATCTCTTCTTCCCTCTCCACGTTCTATCTACAGATTGAGGCCGTCACCACAAACCCATTCATCAATAACTAGGGTTTAATAATACTCCTCCAATACTCGACGAAATCACATCAAACCACTTGCAAATCGAAGCTCTTCGCGAGAGCTATCTCCACCATCAACATCATGAAGCTCGGCCCTATGATTGGTCTTGAATTGCGTGTGCAGCCCATGACTGTCGGCCCCCACTTGCCCCCTCCACGTCGCTCCAAACACGATCATCACCGTATGGATTGAAAGCTCTCGTCGAGCTCTACGACTTTCGTGTTGAACACTTTGGCTAATTCTTGCTGGATCGAGAGTGATTGAGGGATGATTTTGGGACAATGCCATTCATCATAAAAGAGGCGGCTAGGTTTAGAAAATTAGGGTTTAGTGTTTTTTTTTTGTTTTTTTAGAGTGAGGGTGTATTTATAGGAAACCGACGAAACACTATTCATCCCGGAAATTCCGAACTCCGATTTAGGCGCCGTAACCAGCGTTTCTAAGGTTTACCCCGCGTTCCGGACACAATGGAACAGGTTTCGGAAGCTAATTCGGAAGTATGTGCGAGTTATGGCAATAAACGCTCAATTTGAATTAAACCGATTTAAGTCGATTTATAGGCGTTTTAATTTGTACCGGACAAACGGTAAATCCAATTGACTTGAAATTTGAAACCTTACAATAATATCACATTACGGATCCGATGAAACTGGTTTCGTCGAAATCCGAGACTTTTTGAAAAATGGCTATTTTGGCTCGCCAAATTTAAATTAAAAATAAATCGATGCGTTTCGAGCTGCCACGATCAAACGATAACTCCGATTGACACGAAATTTGAAATCCGGTAATAACTAACTATTATGGATCCAATGGAACTGGTTTCGTTCAATTCTGAGACTGTTCAAAAATTGACTATTTTCACTAGTCGATTTTAAATATTAAAATATTCAATTTTCACAAATTAACTTTTAATTCGATTTTAAAAGTTCTAAAATATCGTTCTAACTTCCATATGATAAAATAAAATTTTACAAATCATTTTCAATCATATTTAACTCAATTTTTAATTATTTCCATAATTTAACATATTAAATTATCGATTTAATTATTCAATTAAATCCAATAATTCAAATAAAAATTTATTTGACTTATAAATTCGCTTATTAATATTTAAAATAAATTAAATATTCATATTTTAATTTCTAAAAATTTTGGGTCGTTACAGCATGATACTTAAAGTTTACAGTAACAACTACATCTGAACCAACAATCAATTACAACCTCTGACTGAAGACAGACTTTAATATTATCACATGCTAGGAAAAGAGCAATCCATCAAACTTCAAAATCAAACAGAGCACTTTAATTTGGGATTCAGGGAGGAAACAAAGAGCAAATCATCAAATACAACCTGATTTCGTATCAGAAAGAAAACTGCAATGTATCATGTTATAGAGTTGAGAAGCATTCTTAACATCAAAGCCAAAAACTCTATTGTTTCTTTCAGTCCAAACTGCATGTATCAACTTCTTGAGCAACTTTAGGAGCATAAAAGTCCTTCTAGTTTTCCATCTAGTAGCTTTAAACACATTAAACCACTCAATAGCATTAACAGTTGATGGTTTGTAGTATCCACCATTGGCCAAAAGCTTAAACCAAATTTGATATACATATGTACATTCAAAAAACAGATGAGTATTAGTTTCCAGTTCAGCTCTGCATAAAACACAGGTATCCTCTGATAATAAACCCAATCTACATAGCTTATCTTTAGTATTCAATGCATTTGCCATCACCTTCCATAAAAGTAAATTTTCCTTAGCACTTCCACCACATTTCCAAATTCTTGAATACCAAGGAAAATTATAACCAACTCCACAGAGAGATTTGTATACAAGTTTAATAGAATGAGGCTTTCCTTTATCAGACCAAATAAGAAAATTATCATTATTGGTAATTTGATTGTTAGTAATAACATTCCAGAGCTTCCTGAGTAGACAAGAACTAGAGTATGGTAAAACAATATTCTCATCATGAATAAACTCATCAACTAAAGCTGAATCAGAGATGCCAGAGTTACTTCTGAGATTATAATCCACTACATTACTTAAAATTAAACCTTTCCTAGCCCAAGGAGAATGCCAGAATGAGAGGCCTTTAATTTGTGTATAGTTACATTGTAAAAAAGGAATAAATGTTTGCCTTAGCTTAAGAATACTTCTCCAGCTCCAGCTGCAATTCTGTGGAATTTCCATAGTCCAAAAATTCTTATGACCAATCAAGTAATGATTAACCCATTGAGACCATAAGCTTTTATCAGATTCAAAATTTTTATTGAAGTATACTGATATTGCAGCCTTATTCCAAAGAAAAATATTAGTTATACCAAGACCACCATTCTTCTTAGTTTCAAACAGTTTATAAAATGAAATTGGGATTAATTTTCTGGAAAAAGGGTCTCCATGCCATAAAAATTTATTAAGAGCACTAGATATCATTTGAATCAGCTTTACAGGAAGAATGTAATGCCTTGTCCAATAATTGGTCATAGCAACAGCAATGGATTGAATAATTGTTAATCTACCTGCTTGAGAAAGCCTGTCAATGGGCCAAACAGTAAGCTTTTGAATGATCTTCTCAAAAAGAGGTAAGCAGTTATGCATTGTAATTCTTGAACTCAAGATTGGCAAACCCAAATAAAAGGAATTCTTTGGTAATTCAAGCAAGCCTGAAAATTCTATAATTTCTTTCTTCTTAGAAGAATTTAATCCAGCAATGTAGATATTTGATTTCTGAAGATTTATTTGTAAACCAGTAATAGAGTGGAAAAGATCCAGAGATGAAGTAATAGATTGAATATTATGGAAAGTGGGTTTTGTGAAGATAATAAGGTCATCAGCAAAAAGCAAATGAGTGATCAATGGATTATTACATTTAGGATGAAGCTGTAACTTGTTTTTAACTACCAGATCTTTCAATATGGAATTTAAAAGCTCCATGACTATTATGAACAAGTAAGCTGATATTGGATCACCTTGTCTTACACCTTGCTTTCCTTTGAAATAACCATACAAACCACCCTCTCTAGAAATAGAATACCTAGGTGATGAAATACATGTGTAGATCCATGCTAAAAAAGGTTTGGGGAAATTCATTCTGGACATAATAGCCAAAATAGAAGGCCAAGTAATGGAATCAAATGCTTTTTTAATATCAAGTTTAAGCATGCATTTTGGAGAAATATTTGCTCTCTCATATCCATACAACAATTCTTGAGTCAAAAGAATATTATCACTTATTGATCTATCAGAAATATAAGCAGCTTGATTATTTGAGATGATAGAAGGTAAAACAGTTTGCAATCTATTTGACAAAATTTTTGAAATTATTTTGTAGATAATATTGCAACAAGATATAGGCCTGAAATCTGAAACAGAAGATGGATTATTATTTTTGGGAATCAGGGTAATTGCTGTTGCAGCAAGACAATAAGGGAGTTTATTATGGAGGAAAAAATATTGAATGGCTTTAATAATATCAGATCCTATTATATTCCAACTTTTTTGAACAAAATGAGCATTAAATCCATCTGGTCCTCCACAGCTATTGGTATCCAGGCTAAAAACAGCAGATTGAATTTCATTTTCAGAAATTGCAGTAATCAAATCATTTGATTGAGAGGTAGTAATTGTAGGGAGATTAATTTGAAAAAGAGGATTAATATCTGGTTTGAATAAATTGGATGGAGCCAGAATGGATTTGAAGTACTGAACAAAAGCCTCATTAATTCCATCAAAAGTATTAACCATGTCACCAAACATATTGTTGATCTGATGAATACATTCATGATTCCTTTTAACTTTAAGAAAATTATGATAGTACCTCGTATTCCTATCAGCCTCCTTCACCATTCTCAAGTGAATCTTTTGCTTAAGTGAAGAGACTTCCTTTTGAA
Source organism: Allium cepa (assembly GCA_030765085.1). NCBI lineage: Eukaryota > Viridiplantae > Streptophyta > Magnoliopsida > Asparagales > Amaryllidaceae > Allium > Allium cepa. Next base: position 620,187,694 of record CM060938.1, on the reverse strand, counting down.
TAGCATTGTCCAGAGAATTTTTTAATTGTGATTCCAAATGAATTAAGGAAATATCAAATGGTCTCTCAGTCAACATAGTCTGAATTCTATGAAGCTCATTTCTAATTTGTGTGGAAAGATTAAAATCCTTACCAAAAATGGTAGCAGACCACTTCCTAAGATGAAATTTTAGGGCCTTCATTTTGAAAGTGATATTTGACATAGGATCCCTTCCAAATTGTAAGTTCCACACCTGCTTCAAAATAACAAAATATTCATCTTGCTTAGTCCAGAAATTAAAAAATTTAAAAGAGTGTTTTGTACCATGTATATCATCCATTCCACAATGAAATAATAATGGGCAGTGATCTGACAAAGAGGGATTTAAGATTTTATAAAAAGATTTTGGCCAGTGTTGAAGAAAAGAAATATTTAAGAAGATATGATCAAGCTTACATAAAGTAGGATTACCATTCCTATTATTATTAGACCAAGTGAAGTCAGGACCAATGCTAAATGCAGAGAAAAGATTAGATTGAATAAGTGCACTGTTTAATGGAGAAATGTCTTTAAGAGATAAAGGGCAGCCACCAAATTTTTGATTACTAGCATACATGGAATTGAAATCACCACCAATTAGCCATGGAGTAGAATCTGATTTTAAAGAAGGAAGGAAATTAAGAAAATCTTGTCTTAAAGATAATGAGTTATGAGCATAGACAGAAGTAAGATGAAAAGAAAAATTTGAAGGCAAGTGCAAACATAGGTAGTGAATGAATTGATCAGAAGCACTTAATCTGGACAGTTTGAAAAAAATTGGATTCCATAAGGTAAGCAATCTTCCATGTTTGGCTTCAAGGAAATTATGATCATAAGACCAGGATGGAGCAATCAAATTCCTAGCCTTCAAAGAGGCATGTGTATCAAGCTTTGTTTCAGAAATACACATTATTTGAATATTGTTACCAAGAATAAGATTTTTAATGTCAACTTGCTTTGAAGATAAATTAGCCCCTCTTATATTCCAAAAGGCAATATTATTCATTTAGTAGGAAGAGGAGGAAATATAGTGGAAGGATTTTTCCTAGTATGTCTGTGATGAGAGTTATTTTTGGAAGAGGACAAAGGTAAGACTTCATGTGGCTTAAAGTTTTTGCCTTTATTGAGATCATCAGAATTAACTACAATGTTTTTAACAGACTGTGATTCAGAAGTCTCAAAAGAAACAGAGGGTGGTGGTAACACAATATTATTTGGAGGGGACAAATGAAGATAAGGTGAATTAGGATTATGGATGGGAGATTTTGTGCTAAACTGAGAGGAACAAGAAGCTGTTGTAGAGATTGATGAAATTGGAAGATCAGAAGAAGCTGATAAACTAGCAGATGGGGATGATTTTCCATCTACCATGAATGAACTAGATGGTTCAGAGACAAAAGACACATCATTAATAGCTGAGTGATTATTAAGAACAGAAGCAGATGAGCTAATGGAATGAATTAGAGTAGATTTAGAAGAGAGAACTTCACTGACACTATTATTGAGTGAAGTATCATTCAAAACTGCAAAGGAATTAATATTTGCATAAGGACATGAATTATTATTATCAAGTACTACAGTTTCAACTGCTTTGCCTTTTTCCAACTGATTGACTGAAGTATCATTAGGAATTTTATCTTTATCTATTGAATCCACTTTCTTCTGTTTCCAAGCTCCTTTATTCTTTTTATTAACAATTCTCCAATTAAGATCAACTGTACTACCATCCTTATTACGACCTTGATTATAATCTTCCTTCATACTCACCACATGATTATTATTTCCAGCAGTTACACCATCAACACTCCCAACACTCTGCTTGTTCACAAATTCACATGATAAAGTGTTGTGCCCAAAGACTTTACAATGAGTGCATATGCTAGGTTTCCAGTCATAAGACAATTGTACATCAGGGCAATTACTTCCTAATTGCGGAATATGAATAGAACTTGGTAAATCACAATCAGGAGAAATCTCCACAAGTGCCTTAGCATACTTAAATCTTTGCAATTTTTCAGTGTTACTATCAAAACAAATCAATCTACCAACATGACATGCAAGCCAATTAATACCAACTAAAGCCCAAAGAATGATGGGTATCTTGTGAAAATGTATCCAAATAGGTACCTTCTTAATCTGGGCTTGCGTTAAACCTATGGATGGATCCCATTTTGTTATAATGAACATTCGACCTCTAATGAAAATTGGATCTGACTCAAGAACAAGATCTCTATCTTCTTGACAAGAAAACTTAAAGTAAAAATTATAACCATCTGATTTAAAATCAACATCACCTTTGAGTTTCCAGAATCTCTTCAAGAAATTAACCACAGATAAAAAAGAGAGAGTACCATCCAGAAAGAATCCAACCAGGTGATCATTCCAATACTTAATACCTTCTTCCTTGACTACAGCTGGTAAATCAGTGGTAGGCTTGTCACGAGAGATATCAAAATGAATCGGTTTATAAGAACCAGCATTCTTAGGCAAAGATTTGAAGAGCGAAGACCAATTCGGATTTAAACAAGTAGGTTCAACAGGATCAGAAGAATTCAAAGCAACAGGAAACACTGAAGCAAAATTGAGAGCAGAAGAAGAAGAAAGAGCAGAAGATGAGGAAGTCGAAGCGGAAGGGTGAGAAGAAACTAGAGGTGGAAACGAGGCGGAATCAAGAGAGAAAGAGGAGGAAGAAAGATCGGGCGCCATTAAATATAATATAAAGTATGGAAGTGTAAACAAATATGTATGTTTTTTTACATATTTGTTTACACTTCCATACTTTATATTATATTTATTTTTATTATATACATACACATATATCTCCACTAGAGAAAATACCTCACAACTACCATCGAGCACCATCTCGACATACCAAAATCATGATCCTCCCTAAAGCATCGTGCCAGACCAAAAATCCTCGATTCCCTCCCGAAATCGAGCCCATCACCACTCGAACTCCAATACACGGGGCCTCCGCTACTACCACCATAGCAACAAGCTCGGCTAACTCCTGCAAAACTCGCCCAAAACCCATCATGTCCCAGGCCATACATAGTCATCCACCTCAAAACATAACTGCACCGCTTCTCTATCCTTGCGACTCCAAATCGAGCCTTTAAAGAACTCAAAATCTCGACTTGAAGCCATTGCCGCGACTCCCTCCCAGTCGCGCGTCGAAGTCGCCCCATCTCGAACTCAATACCACTCAACTCGATCTGCCTCTATGAATAAAATCTCGGCCGTTACTTCAATTCGCCCCCTCCTTTTTAATTTAGTTTCTGATTCCAACGAAAAAAAATTTATTCGATTCATCCAGAAATTGAACGTGATGAGGGGAATGAAAAAAATAAGCGCGATTGATTTTCTTTTAATAAAGATTTCGCTCGGCTTTTTGAAGGAAATAAAAACAAAGATCTGATTTTGATTTGAGAGGAACGATGAGAGGAACTTCGGCCATATTTAAAGCTGCTTTATTATATTTTTTTTTCTTATTATCGGCTGTAGATATTAATGAGGAAGAGAGACACGATGATGAAGGCATGTACGAGAGGACACAGCGATGAAGGAAAGGCAGCTGATGGTGATTAGCACGTGAATATGTAAATATAATTTTGAATAGAATTTTCGATGTAAATTTTCAACGCGTTTATGTACCGTATGCTCACATAACAACTCCAATCAATACGAAATTTGAAATCCGATAATAATACAATATTACGGACCCAACGGAACTGGTTTCATCAAATTCCGAGACTGTGCCTCGGAAGGCTATTTTTAAGTTCAATTTAAACGATATAAAATTTCAAAACTGAACAAACCACTGCTAATTTCAATTTTACAACTTCTATTATCCTGTGTATTATCAATATAAATTTTACAAGCCTTCAAATTATTTTTAACAGGCTTAAAATTCTAGATTCAACAATTTACCCAACTTCTAATTATTAAATTCTATTATTTAATTATCAAATAATTAGCGATATTTGTAATTCAAGTTAAAATTGATCTATTGAATATTTAAAATCAATTAAATATTCCGATTTTAAATGCTTTAAAATTCCGGGTCGTCACATTCCTCCCCCCTTAAAAGAATTTCGTCCCCGAAATTACTAGTTAGGAAGAATGGTCCAATACCCATTACTATTTTCCACAGCCAAGCAGTTTAATTAACTTGCCAGAACATATTCTTTTACATAGAAGACCCATTATCATTCTTATTAACGTCTCAACTCTCCCATAGTTTCCAAATAATTTTACTTATTTCAAAATCAAGTTTTAGAAGTTTCAAAATTTCTCAAAATTTTTCTAACTCTCTAAATTTCCAAAAAAAATTCGCCAGCGTCTCCTTTGCGCGGCTAGCTCGGTACAACCACAAAAGGCCTCTACGGGCTCTCAAATCCCAAAAGAAAACAAAAAGGCCAAGTGGCTCGATCAAAAACCCAATCAAATTTCATATCGAAATTTAAACACATACCTTTTTGTCGAGCATTTCAAATTTATCTTATGAAATCAAAATCAATTCTCTTTTCCCTTTTATAATACCTGCATATTCTGCTTAGCACTAATATCCAATCACAACATTCCAAAAACATTTTATCGACTTCCTTACCAAATGTCAATATTTATTCATCCAAATATCAACTTAGGATATATTTGCAATATTCAATTTCCAATTAAGAACTGACCATTCCTTACTTAAGTTAGCATAAGCATTTTATATGTTTCTTATATTTATTCCCACTTTACCACTTCAGTTTATATCTATTTCTATTCAAATTGGTTTTTCACATTCCATATGAATTTTATTTATTTTCAACTTTGAACATTTAATTTAATCTTCCATTTATAACTAATTTATGTCATTATTTTAATTAATTTCATTTACTAATTTATTTCAAGTTCCAATTTGAAACCGTTTTGTTGTTAACAAAAATTTTCCAAAAAATTTCTAACTCCCAAAATTTCTGAATTTTTTTGGCAAAGTCTCCTTTGTACGGAGAAGCTTTTGCAATTTGACAAAAGAGATAAATATTTATACATCGACCCACCCGGTCGGAAAAACCAAAAACAGTTCATATTTCCTATTTTTATTGCGTAGGCGTACCTTATTTAGCATTTTTAAGCAAGCGGCTTAATATTTTTAGCAAATAGCACAACCAAATGCAGACACACGGCTCCCAGGCACCTGTACTTACTCAATTTAAACATGTAAGTGCCAAATATATGAGTCTAACAATATTTCACTTATTTGCAATAGTTAAACACATGAATTCTAAAAGAAATTCACACCAACATTTTTCCGTAAGCAACTTATACAATTTTCATACTAATTCCACTGTTCAAATTAATTTATAACCATTTTCATTCAATTTGAATGGTTTTCAATCCATTCCTATACAACTCCATCAATTTGAATGGTTTAAAACTCAATCGCTTACATTCAATTTATTTTTAAGCAAACCGAACTCATATTTAATTCAATTGCTCTCAAAATCAATTTACTTACTCCTATCGATTCATAGAATCTTAATTACTTCCATTTACATCAAATGACAATTTATTCTATGCAATTTGACGAGAACCATGTGAATAAATAAGGACATATGTTTTATAACCAATTTAAATAGATTTCAATTCAATTTATACTTAATTATATTCCCTTTTTAAATTTATTCACAACCCATATATTCTCATTTCATTGTATTTTAAATTTGAATTCATTCACTTGCTTTTCAGTTTTATTAACAAAACTAATTCATTAAAGCCCATTAACAACTTAGGTTCATCTTCATTACCAATTAAATTTCTCTTTTTTTAATTCATTCACGACCATTTATTTAGCTCGACACCACCCAAGCTTGCATATTACTAACCATTCCTGAATTAATTCAAACCAAGCTTTAATTTAATGGTCTTCCATTTTTACTCCTAGTCGAGCTTCTAATTATTCTCAACTTAAGTTAATTTACTCAATTTACTCCACTTCAAACCTAAGTTCAGTTCCATTTGATTCTTATTTATCCCATCCATTTATTTACATTTCATTCCATATTTGTTTATTCCAACTATTTTATCTAGCTCGAAGACAATCCAAGCTATTTCATTCAATAATCATTTCTCAACTCATTTAAACCACACTTCATTTTGAGTTCGGCTTTTATTCAACACTTACTTAAGTCAATAACTTAAGTTCATTTCCATTTCTTTTTATAATAAGTTCTACTTCCATCTTTCATTTGATTCTTATTTATTCTATCCATTTATTTATTCAATATAATTAGTTTATCCACTCAATCCATTTTGAATTTTCATTTCCTTAAATATTATTTATAACCCACCAAATTCTATTCTGATTTTAAATTTATTTTCACTTGATTTAAATTCAATCAAATATCATTAAACTTAGTTTTAAATTGAATTCAATTCAACTCTTCTCCAGTCATTTAGCTTAAGTTAATTTACGTCAATTTTATTCAAATTTTATACTTAAGCTCATTCTCATTTCGCAAACAAAGTTCTCTTTTCAATTTAACTTGATCCTATTTCTATCCAATCTCATTTCAAACTACAAATTCATTTGGTTAGTTTTTACAAAATTTAAATTTTCAGATTTAACTCATTTAATCGATTACATGGCCATTTCCAATTTATTTCCACTTATTTCGATTTTATTTGCAATTAATTTCATACTCAATTCATTTAATTAATTGCAAGGCCACCTACAATTATATTTTCTTCATTAATGATTCAAGTCGAATTTGATTTATACCTTGAGTTTTATTTCCAAACCTCAATATTAACTCACCAATTCAGCTTCTATTAAACTACATTAGGTTCCATTTACATATTTCATTAACTAATTTATTAACAAATTAGTCCTTTCCCTATTTATAATCCAATACTTGATTTTCAATTCCAAATATCACTTCATTTAATTTCCTTACATTTGATTTATTTTATAATCCAAGTCTGGATTTTTATTTTATTTTTAACTCGAAATTTACACTTATTTATAACTTAAGCATATTTTATTTCCGTGGATTTCTAATTCTTTTATAAGTTATTCTCATTTATTTATTTCCAATTCAATCCTTATCCAAATTATTTCCATTTATTCGGATAAAAATCTAATTCCATTTCAATAATTCAATTGAATTTTTATTCCAATTCAATTTTATTTTAACTCAGATTTATTTAGCTCAATTCGATTTCAACATAATTCGAATACAACTGGATATTATATTCAACCTATTCAATTAATTTCAATCCAGTCAAATTTTTATTCCCCAATCCAAGTTAATTTCATTTTTAACTTTTCACTTTAAATTTAAATTACCAACATTCAAAGCTTATGTTTCCTTCCTGATTTAAAATCATCTCAATTTATAGGCTTACAACCTATCTCATCAGAAATTTAAAAACACCCGGCTTTTGGTTTTAAATTATTTTGAAATCTCCAATATCACAAATCACATTTCTCAAAAGTCAAACCAAGCCCGGTTTTACCCTCAACAAATTTCTTTTGAAATTTTCAAAAACAACTAGCTTTTCTGAACAAATCAAATTTTAGCAGTAATCCGTCACTTAGAAATTCGAAAATGAATACTGATGATGCGGCCGTCATCATCAGAATTATTTTCCAATAATCAGAGTGATTTCAATGCTATACCACTTTCAAAATCCCTTTAAAACATTTTCCTTTCAGAAATACCTCCAAAACAACAATGCTATCATTTATCTTCAAAACACTTCGATAAACACTTCCAAAATCTCCGGGATTTAAATTTCCAAATCCTGCTTAAATCAATTTTAACTATAATTCATTTGCATAGCTTATGCTCATACAAATTATCATTTAATTATATTTCAATTTTATAAATTACATTTATAATTCATATTTATGAATTTCATTTTATAATGAATTTATTCCCTTAAACTCTGGTTACATTTTCAATTTCCAGTTAAATTTTTACTCAACAATGATAATAATTTAATATTATTCTTCCTAACATCCAAGCAACCATATATTAGCTAAATAGTTTAAGAAAAACTTTTCCTTATATCAAAATACATTTTTGGGTAAAATTATTTCATTCACCCACTTTTAAAACTATACTATGTCAATTGTTCGATTCAATTGTTAAGAAGCCCCCTTCAATACAGTTGTCCAAACTGTGCCGACGAAGGATCATATGCCACTCAATAAATCAATCAACAAAATATTAGAACAATTTATATTCACTAACAAATACGCACTCATATCTATTAATACGCTCAAACTCATTATAGAGTACTACGGACTCTATTTTAAATGAGTAATTCCCACCAGAGCCAAGGTTATCACCAACCTATGCTCTGATACCAACTGTAACGACCCGCAAATCCTTACCCCTTGAGTCATCACTATTCTACCTAAAACAACTCAAGTTGTACAGAAATACGAACCATTTAGGTTAAAGAAGAAGAGGTAGAAGAAAATAGAAATCAACAAGAGAATCTAACCATCGCAGTGGAATAAAATATAATAGATATTAACATATCTTTACACCAAAATCAAACATAGCTGTTTATATATTACGTCATCAGAGTACATCAATCACAGCTCAACATCAACAACATGCAAATGGATACGCAGCAACTCAACACAGCGGAATATATATATATATATATATATATATATATATAACAAGTACGGAAGTACGTATCGTCATCCAGCTCGTCTCCTGAGCTCCACAATATCATATCCTGTATCCTATAATACTCGGTCTGACCCAAGCATTACAGTTAAATAACACCCGAGTCAGTCTGGAATACCAGCGTGAGAAAATCACACCCAATTGATTATTAAAGTTTCAAAAATCCTTTGAAAACAAAAGCATCTCGTAAGACCACGCCACAAATAAACATGTTGGGTTTTTACCTTACGATAGCTAAAACAATTTTTATAGAAATCCTCTGATATTATAATAGGGTATATATACAAATACTTATAAAATAGCCGAAATTGTTACATTACTAAATTCCAGCTACTAGCCACAGAGTGGGTAATACAAACAAAACTCGTACAAGGCTCATAGGGAGAATGGATTTCCAACTAATGACTAGGCACTGGGGTACCACCTGTCACAGTACGCGGCCTAGATCACAGTACCGAGGAGTACGACCGCTCCCCCACAACACAAGACCGAGACTACCCCTTACTGGATAATCACGAGTGAGATCACCCCGCGGTTGGGATCAGCAACCGCCCACTAAGCCGAAATAAAAAGGGACATCTAGACAGGGATGACCTCACCCTGCTTGGGTGCTCTAGCCTTGCTGCATAACCCCTGATTTTCAATCATTCCCATTTGATGAGGCTTGAGGCTAAGCGTTACCTTTTTATAACATATCCCTTAGAATGCCCATCGTCCACCTGACGATGCTCACGAAAGCGTTCATCCATACAAGTCCGTCCCGGGTTCGAACGGAACCGAAGACACTATTCCTACTACATACATTTTGGAAATATCCTCAGGATTATTAGCGACTAGCCCTTGCACTTCACTGCTCCAACTTCAAATCTAAACTTGTTTTTCATGAAAACATACAAACCGGATCGAAGTGGTTTTCGAGAAATAAATCTCGATCCCGGTCTCTTCGAAACGATCAATGCATTTGTCCAATATTGATAGTCGGTTATTTAACTATCAATTAATATTCACAACATCCATCAACCAATAAATAATTTTCCAAATTATTTATTAACTTCAAAAATATCTTCATAAGATATATTTCTATTTTCAATCCTTTGAAAATAGTTTTAAAATCATCTTTCTTTTTAGAATAAACTTTCCCAAATATTTTCTATCTCCACTGAAATTACCTAGCACAAGACTAGATTTTTTTTAAAAATAATTTAAGACACTTTACTTTGAAATATACTTTAAAACATTTATTTTAAAAACTACTTCAAGAATTTGTTAAAAATACATACTATATGAATATTTGAAAATAAAGTTACTTGATAAAATATAAAACTAGATTTTCACTTTTAAAAACAAGATACTAAACCACTCTTTAAATATTTACTGCTATAATAAATTAAAAGGAAATACTTACTTTAGAATTTAAATATTTAGAAATAATAAATTTTTTCAAAACATACTTTTTAAAACAACTTTAAAACTTATAATTTATATTTAAAAATTTACTTTGAAAACGTACTTGGTTATTCAGGGAGAATTTCCAATCTCATTCACTTAAATCAATTTCCCAAATTGATTTCCAATCTATTCCATTAAAAATAAATTTCTTTACTTTCTCGGTTTATTTCAAAATTCGTTAATTATGGACTTTATTATTATTGTTATTATTTTCCGTTTGATTTAAAATCTTTTAACTGAAATATACCAATTTCAGGTTTTTCCCAATTTCTTCTTTATTATTTTCAATAAATTGAATCTTGAATTTTAAATAAATGTTTTATTCTTTTAAATATAATAACACTGAAGTTTAAAATTCATTAACTTCCTGTTTTTTCAAAATTTTCCTTTCTATACTCTAGATCTATTTATTGAAATTTTAAAGTGACTTTATTACTTTTCCAATTCATTCTTAAATTTATTCAAATTTCCTATAATTATTTTACTTACAATTTCACTTCTTTTATTATCTTTCCAAAATCCAATTTATATATTTTTGATAATTCATTATACTCAATTATATCCAATCGAACCATAACATTCAATATTCCAATAAAGTTCATCATAGAATATCAAATAATCACAAAAGAATGTATTAAATAATTTAAATAAATGTTGAGGGATCCAGTTGGATCCCTCCAACCTGTTTTCCTTGCATCCACAGATGTTAGCACAATATAATATGCCAATTCCAAAATATATCACACTATAGCACAACAATCAATTCAACCATTCAAACAATTATTTAAATTTAATCATTTAAATTTAAATTTAAAATCAGCTGAGTGAGATTAACTTGCCTTTGGTCTAAGATTGCCATTCACCCCAAACTCGTCTTGTTTTCACGATTTTTAACCCTGTACAAACCAATTTTACAATTCGTTAATATTTGAAATAAATTCAAACAATTCAATTCACCATTTTAAAATTTTAAATTCAGTTAATAATTTAGTTTTAACTTGATGATTAAATTTTAAATAAATTTCCTTTCGGATAATTTTCTTAGTAACAAAATATAATTTTAATAGTTTTCAAATATAATTGATTAATCACCAAACTCTTAATTTAAAGATAATTTAGCAAAATTAAATACGTAAATGTATATTTATCTCTTTACGAACTATATAAAAAAAATCATATATAGATTTCCTAAAAACCTAATTCTTCTAAACTTCTAAAATTACATTTAGACTAAAATAGGTTTGTGTGTTTTTTTTACATATTTGTTTACACTTCCATACTTTATATATATATATATATTATTATAAAAATACACATATATCTCCAATAGAGAAAATACCTCACAACTACCATCGAGCACCATCTCGACAGATCCAAATCATGATCCTCCTTAAAGCATCGTGCCAGACCAAAAATCCTCGATTCCCTCCCGAAATCGAGCCCCTCACCACTCAAACTCCACTACACGAGGCCTCCGCTACCACCACCATAGCAACAAGCTCGGCTAACTCCTGCAAAACTCGTCCAAAACCCATCATGTCCCAGGCCGTACACAGTCATCCACCTGAAAACATAACTGCACCGCTTCTCTATCCTTGCGACTCCAAATCGAGCCTGTAAAGAACTCAAAATCTCGACTTGAAGCCGCCACCACGACTCCCTCCCAGTCGCGCGTCGAAGTCACCCCATCTTGAACTCAATGCCACTCAACTCGATCTGCCTCTATGAATAAAATCTCGGCCATTACTTCAATTCGCCCCCTCCCTTTTAATTTAGTTTCTAATTCGAACAAAAAAAAATATTATTCGATTCATCCAGAACTTGAACGTGATGAGGGGAATGAAAAAAATGAGTGCGATTGATTTTCTTTTAATAACGATTTCGCTTGGCTTTTCGAAGGAAATAAAAACAAAGATCTGATTTTGATTTGAGAGGAACGATGGGAGGAACTTCGGCCATATTTAAAGCTGCTTTATTACAATTTTTTTCTTCTTACTGTCGGCTGTAGATATTAAAGAGGAAGAGAGACACGATGATGAAGGCATGTACGAGAGGAGACAGCGATGAAGGAAAGGTAGCTGATGGTGATTCGCACGTGAATATGTAAACAGAATTTTAAATAGAATTTTCGATGTAAATTTTCAACGCGTTTATGTATCGTACGCTCAAATAACAACTCCAATCAACACGAAATTTGAAATCCGATAATAATACAATATTACGGACCCAATGGAACTAGTTTCGTCAAATTCCGAGACTGTGCCTGGGAAGGCTATTTTTAAATTCAATTTAAACGATATAAAATTTCAAAACTAAACAAACCACTGCTAATTTCAATTTTACAACTTCCATTATCCTCTGTATTATCAATATAAATTTTACAAGCCTTCAAATTATTTTAGCAGGCTTAAAATTCTAGATTCAACAATATACCCAACTTCTAATTATTAAATTCTATTATTTAATTATCAAATAAATAGCGATATTTGTAATTCAAGTTGAAATTGCTCTATTGAATATTTAAAATCAATTAAATATTCCGATTTTAAATGCTCGAAAATTCCGGGTCGTCACAAAGGTGGTGATGGTTGGTGTATTGGTTGGAGACAATGGAGAATGACAATGAGGAAAATATTATTAGGTGGCATTTCAGGTGGAGGCGTATTGATTTGGGGGGTGTATGTTGATAGTGTCAAAAGGGAGTGGATGGTTCAAGTGGCAAGGAGGTAGGTTAAATTTAGTTGAAATGATGATGGGATTGAGTTAAAGGTTGGGGAGTGTAGTGAGAGATGAAGCAACTAGGTTGAGAAGGTGTGTTTGATGATTGCTGGTGGAAAGACAATGAAGAGTGTTGAAGTTGATGCAAGGTAGAGAAAGCAAGCAAGGAGATGGATTGTGGTTTGTAACTTGGAGGCAGTGAATGCTGTTAATGATCAGACGTGGATGGTATTTGATGTATCGATAGGTGGTAGTTGAAGTATGGTTTCTACAGCAGTGTAGTTTTATGATGATGGTGATGATATATGAGTGGGTTGGGTGGAATGAAGTGGTTTCGATGATTTATGATATAAAGCAATGGCACTGGCTATGTGCACAAAAATGAACAGTGGGAATTCACACATAAATGCATTGTATTTACAAGCAGAAGGTTTGTGGTAAATTGTGTTGTGGTGATTGCTGATGGATATTATTGCAGTGAAGTTTTGATGACTATGTTGTGGTGAAGTTTGCGTTAAAGGTTGTAAGAGGCAGTGATGGAGGCAGTTGATAGAGGTTTATAGATGGCCAGAGTAGTGTTTAGGAGATGATAATGATGGTAGAAAAGTTTGGCTGGGTTCGCAGTGGTGGTTCCGTGGCAGTTTGAAGTGGATGGTTTTGATGGTGAGTGTGCGGAGTTGATATGGTGCAATAAGGGGATTTTTCTAGTGATGGGGTAGGAGAATGGAGGATGTATTGTTTACGAGGTCATAGTGATGTATTGTTGTTTGTGGCAGCAATTTGTGGTTGAACGATTGGTAGAGTGGGTGTAGTGAAGTTCATGGATGAATTTGGTGTTTAGGTGGCAGCAGGGGCTGTTGCAATGTGCAGTGGATAGTTGGAAGTTGATGGATGAAAGATGATGTAAAGCTGCAAGGCGGTAAATATGGTGAAGATGATTGTCTTGATGGCAGTTTTTGATTGTTTGGAGAAGGAGGTTGTAGGTGTTGGGTTACAGTTTGAAAACAGTGATTGAAATGTAGCTATGCAAAAGACTGTAACAGAGAAATGTGTAAATAGAAAATTGAAGTGTACGCAATGCAGAAAACAAAATGTAATGCAATTAAATAAAAATATTTTTTCTTTGTTTTGAAATGAAATTGCATATATATATTTTTACTAGAAATGCAAATGCAAATAGAAACACAAAGAACACAGAACACAACACACACACGCACACATACACACACATATTAAATGCAAATCAACGCACAAATTGATCACACAATAAAATCGAAGAAAAATAATTCGAAGAGTAAATTAAAATCAAACTGCAATTCCCCAGCAACGACGCCAAAATTTAGTAGATGGCTCGATCAGAAAATCGCTGAAAAATACTATCGTTACAAACCGCAAGCCCACGATATACAATTGTAGTATGTATGCGAGTATGGGTCGATCTGCAGGGAATGAATTTAATTTCAGTACCACACAATCAAATTAACCCACTGTCTTGAAGTGGTCTTAAATTATAAAAATTGCAAAAATTAGCTAAAGCAAAAGTGAAATAAACTATCATATTAATGAGCAATTTAGAGGCAAATCCACTTCTAGTCATCCATATAAATCAACACAAATTCACTTATAATTTCTCATTAAAATATTAAGAAGAAAATGATAGATGTGCTTACTATAAGTATGATTTATGCGTGCTATTAATTAGCATAACTTAAATCATCAAAATGTAACACACCATTCATATCCACTTATCAAAACTCATGAAAATGACGTGAAAATTTAAAATAAAATCTGTTTTTAAACATGATCTATTTACTATTAATTATTAACATAGACCATCAAATTTTGATTCTACTTTGACTTCCACTATCAAAATCACTTAGGAAAATGACCAAATAGTTTACGTTTTAAATGGAGTTATGCATAACCTATTTGAGATGTCAACATAGGCTATCAAAATTCAATAAAATGAAATGTAAACCACTATCATACTTATTTTCCATCAAGCTCATAAGAGAGATCACAAAGGAAATCATTATGTTAATTTCATATGTTTCATGAGAGCTTTATTATCCCTAAATTGACGGGATGTAGCTACTCATTTTTTAAAACAAGTTAGCATAAATTGATTTCAACATAAATATAAATGAAGAGAAGTGCTAATTAAAAGAAAAGGGAATTAACTACTTGCGTAAAATAAATCTAAGCTAATTGCATGACCTAAAAGAGAGCGTAAGAGAATAAAAGAGCATAAAAGTGACCATGAATAAAAATTACATGAAAGTAAAACAAGGCTTAAGAATCCATGAAAGAAACTTTTATTTATCTTTGATTCTGTGGCTACAACTTGCATGAAAGATAAGAAGATAATTACATGAGACATAATGGGTATCTATACATGTTTAAAACCTTAATTCATATTTTAGGGGACTGCCTAAAATGCTCTTTAGGAAGTGTATCCTCCAAGTAATCATTAGGAACATAATTAGTCTCCACTAACATGTCTTTAAGTCTCCATTAACCTATGCATGTTCTTTTAATTATGGACTATATGGCAGTGGTTTGCGGGCTCCTCCATGTTGCATGAAATCATTTATTTCCATTCTTCATTTGCCTTCAACATGTGTGCATGTATTTATCCATGAAATCTCTTCATATTTTCTCTCCATTTCCTACAAATAAAAATAAAAATGTGCAAATAATTTTCTCAAATTAAATCATACACAAAGTTTCCATTTTACCCCACAAATGAAGTTGAATAAATGATGAATTGAAAACAGTTTAATTTTTTGTTTAAACATGTAAAATACCTTCATATACTCATTTATATAAATAAAAGTAGATTAAATTTGGAAGTAAAATTATGCACTTTTACATGCACATAATGAAAAGAATTACTTTTAATAGCAAAATAATAGTTTTATACTTATTATGACACAGCCATGCCAAAGTCACAGTTTCCAAAGTCCTTGTTTCCACTGTTATACGTTGTCAACCTTAATAAATACATAGGATTTCATCCTATATGATATGGAATTAATTCAAGAGGGGTGGAGTCAATGTCGGCAAGGATACTATCATGTCATGATCTTCTGCTTGAATGTTGCCACTGCTTTACTTAAATGTTTTTACACTGCCTATTTCTATAATGTCACCGACCCTATTGCTTTCGAAGCAACCTATATCAGTGATAATGATGCTGCATATTTTGATAATGAACTCAAAAGGTAAGGTTGTCGCGTTTATCTAATTCGACCACATTGTGGCCGCGTTTTCCTATATGGATCATAACATCACTATTTTGTAGGGCTATAATGACACTATGTTTATCACTTCGATTATATGATTGCCAACCTTAACCTTCCTAGCTTGTTTTCGAAGAAGGCTTTAATGCCACTTATTTTCACTTCGGCCTTAATGATGCCGAATATATTCAATATCGACTTTGATAAAGATTTAAAGCTATATTGATGCAAACCATGTTTTATACCCTAGGATATCAACACTTTATGATGTGCGACGTATATGTTGTCGGCCATATGGCTTTATGTTTTTAAATAAACAACTTTAACATATTTTGGTATCGAAGAGGGGTGATGGCCCAATTTGCAAGATTGACGCCGATCTTGATGATTTAATGGTTTTATTAAATTTGGCTATATAGGCTATTGTTTCGAAGTGAAATAACTTCCAAGTGATTTCGAGATTCATCATTATAATTTAATAGAAGCATATGTAATATTTTGGATAAAGTAAAAGGATTTTCAAGGGTTAAATCATTTATAATATACTTTTTTTCAAGGAAATAGAAATGGGTATTTGGCCAAGAATTTTATTAAAGAATTATTTCTCTAATCACTTTTGGATATATTGCAATAGAATAAATTTGACTCATAGATTAGAAGCCCAGATAGGACTGGTGTAGGGTAGCACCTTATACTTCAGCTGTTAGCCCCTGGTTGATGTAAGTCCAAAATTCTAGTGCATGGCTTTGTCATAGGTAAGACTAAAGAAAGGAATAAATAAAGAAAAGATAGGTTATAGGTTGGCCTGCAAAACCTTTAGTTTCTTAGTAAGCCTACCAAAACTATGAGATTGACATATAGCCGGCAAACAGTAGGATAAATGTATTTGGACAGACCGTCCAGTTTTCTTCTAACGGTCAATTAGGAAATTTGGTATGTCTAGTAGGCCTAAGTAAATGATGTAGGTTAGTAGTTACACTGTGAACACTAAACATTGGAACATATAGTCAATGAATTTAACAGATAGTCATGATTACCCATGTAGCATGCATGCATATTATGTTTCTATTTCGCTCTCTTAACCATTATAGTAGCAGAAGTTATTTTGCAAACCATATTTTTAACCAAATTAATGGTCAACACCCCAAAGAATCCCAGTAGACAAAGTTATTAGGAAATGGTCGAAAATGGAATCCCTTAGAAGATCCGTAAATGTTCTGTTAGTAACCTAGAGTTACTCCAAGTAATGGGATTAAGCCGAACTATTCCAAAGGGTTGATAACCTTAGGATTGTCTATCTATCTCTACTTGAGATTAGACTTTGGACCTGACTTTTCGATGTGGTCAAGAAGGCCTAGGTACAAGATTTTAAAAAGACCTTCTAGCTTTGCTGGGTTACTGTAGAATGATTTTCGATTTAGTTGAACCTTTATAAGATTTCTACCGAGAGCTATTTCCTTGATTAGGATAGAATTTCCTTCATTTTCCTTATATAGAGAGTTGACCCATATTCTTGCCGAAAGGTTAGGCAAATAGTTGTTTGGGGTTCGTAGGGTTGCTAAGGCTATTTGGACATGACAGGTTATGACTCTTGTCGAAAAGTTTGATTCACATATTTTATGACTACGAATGGTTTTATGAACGTCGATTATAGTAAACTCCCCTTGTGGCCGAAGTGTTTAGGTTGTTGGATAGAGATCTCCAAAGGATTATAAATATTGTCTAAGAAGGAATATCATTATCTCCGTTGACAAGAAGCTTTCTGAAGAACTACACCTTAAAATTGGAAGTAAGCCAGCAAAGATTAAGGTAAACTATAAATTAAATTTACAAAACTTAAGACTTCCCTCTGATCCATGAATAGACTTCAATTTTTGTTAAATTCCCTAAATCACCACCCAATTAGGGTTACAGAGCTATGATTTTTGAAGTTACAAGATTATAATGAGGAAAAATATGCCCCTAAAACAGGACCCCTTGAGTCTTATTTATAGAGGCTAGTGGTCATGCTTTCATATTGTGCCTTCGGCTAGGTCGAAGGGTTCCCTTCCTATATACAGCTGCTGTCCTTTTGACTTCCCCGAATGGTTTTCCTTTCACACATGATCGTGGATCCTTGAGCGCTGCCCAAGGGTCTTTTTTTAGGAACCTTTGCCCTTGCAGGAAGGTTTGTCATCTATACTGTATGTGAACCCTTCGGCGGTGCAGGAGGGTTTCTGGCTACTTTGAACTCTTTGACATTGTCAGAAGATTGCTTTTTTTCTTAGATACTACGATAGCCGAGCTTTCCTTGAATGTTGTTGAAAGGTTGCCTTATGCTCTTTGCTGACTTATGAATGTTGCCTTCATCACAGACCCTTCGACACCGTCGAAAGGTATTCGATAGGTGTTTCGACCAGCCCGAAAAGCTTATTATGCTTTCTGAAAGGTTGTTATAGGGTTGCATGCCCTTGTCTTGACTTCATTGTCTCCTTCGAAGGGTAAGAACTTCTTGGATATTGTGCAATAATACCCTCCATATTCTGCGAAAGGTCTTGAGCCGCTTCATATTGTTTACTGCATCCCTTCGACCTCTTAGGAAGGTCTGATCTGAATTCTTTTCCTTCTATCCTTTGTTTGAGATCTTCTGACTTAAGCGGAAGGTGAATTTTTCGAGTAACATTCTCCCCATATACAAAGAGATGCTCTTGACTTAAAGTTATAAAGTCTCCAGCTTTGTTTTCCTACAAACGTAATTATCAAGTACAAGTAAAAGAACTCTATTAAATAAGTTGGCCTTTTTCAATCAAAGAGGTCACTTTATAAACTCAATTTAAGACTTTTAGGTTATCTTTCCTACTCATTTAGTTTTCCAAATAAAATTTAAAACTGCACTTAGTATCAAGTTAATAGAGTAACCTAAGATCCATTTAAGTTTCATTTTGGTTACCTTGAATGTCCGTTTTGCTCCTCCGAAGGGAATTATGGTCATAGTAATGAATTTGCCCTTTTTTGAACCTTTCGATAAGATCAGAATGTACTCCAAAAATTCAAGGTTGTAAGCTCTTGTTGAAGTCCAAGAGTTGTAAACCTTTCGAATCCTCTCCGTGTAGCAAAACATTACATAACAAGGTAATAAACACATAAACATATTTTCAGTTGCACAACGTAATTTCAAAAATTCAATTAAAATACCAAAATATTTACATATATATCGCTTCGTGTTACATTTCCTAAAATGATTTGTTAATCTGTACATGTTCGTAATGACACTAACATCCAATGAATAAACACCGAAGGTGATTGGTAAAAGCGGTAAGATGGATTCCCCCTTTCCTACAGCCCATTTGGAAAAGGAGGCAAGTCTCTAGCGAAATCGATGGGGTTGATAATGATGGGTTCAACCCAAATTGGCTAATAAGCTGAGTGGGTTATCTGTGCAAGGTTTTCTCTAGAAGCATCCCAGATGGCCAAATCCATCCAAAATGTGTTCGTGGCCAGAAAAAAAAGCAAGGAGTATGTTGCTTTTATGCGAGGATTAAAGAAATTAGGCTATCGGTTATTCATGTTGCTGGATTGTGCACTATTGACTTCCTTCACCTCTTGTGGTTGGTTTAATAAGCTTAACGTAAAGAAACATCAACAATGCAGTGCTTCCACATTGATAAAATCGGGTTGAATTTAATGGAGATCGCAGGCGGCCATTGATGCTTTTCTTTTTTGTTTTGCTTGTTTTTTTAGAAATAAATTTTTATATAATAAAGATTAGAAGAGAGAGATGGAGGAAGACGAATGGATCTTGACAGTGATTTTGGGGTGAAAAATGAGACATTCTTTCTCATTTTCTAGAGATTGCCATTAATTATTTTTGTCATTTTTCATAATTACCGTCACCATTTTGATTTGAAAGTAAATGTTGGCTAAAAATTATCTGGTGAAATTCTACAAATGACGGCCTTGCTACAATGCTTTTTTGAAAAAAAAGCGGTGAATTCCTAACCTTCCTCTGGATGATAAGTAGGGAGAGACATTTTGGCCAGTTCTATATAAAGTGCAATTTTGACACTTAACCATGAAACTTTTATATTTGGGTGAACTTCAGTAGGAGTTTACCTTAGTGTTTCTATTTTTATGTAAATTACGACCTGACCTAAATCCTGGTGCATGCTGCAATTTGCTTTGAACCAGATTGAATTTCCAATTTTTTTCCTTAATTTGTTCAAGTGCTATAAGTGTAAATCTATTTTTGACTTTCTTTCTAAGTCCATTTCTTATGAATTAAGAGAGCAACTACAAATAGGTGACATATAATTGTTCTGTAAATATACAATTCTTGTTACATATTTTATGTTTGGTTTGCCTGTTCTATGTTATTCCAGATTATTTGTTCCTTAAATCATGTTGCCTTAAGAGACTAACCTAACCAATATGTTGTATGGAGGAAGGCCTCCTTCAAAAATGATTTAATATTGAGGATCTCATGGTAAACGGTTTTTTCTACATGGAAACCCTCACTCCTCACCAGACTTCCTTCAAAAGAAGAAGGAAAATGTCTTTTAAATGAAATTAAAATATTTTATTCAATATTGATTGATGGTTATGCTACAATACACCTCTAGCCGAGAGATGGAATTATAGTAAATATACATTAGTTATCACTCTAGACGGGGTTATTATATCTCATTATCAACATCAAGTCTCAATAAGAAACACACTTTAATGTGTATTCTTATTGTTGAAATAAAGAAATTTGATTTCTATTTTGTTTGTTGATACGGGAGACTCGAGCAAGATTAGTATTATCTTCTGAAGCCCCTTTGTAAGGACCTAGGACATATGATAAATTCTTCGATTTCTAAGCTCAAATGTTACACTACTCAAAAATTCTACACGGAAATTGAGATTTTAAAATTAAAACTTTTAGAATGGAGGGCTGAGATACTGAATTTTTAAAGTATTTCATTAAGGGAGATACTTGTATTAATTTCGACTCACAATGACAAAGTTTTATAAAAGGATAAACGTTGTGGAAATGAAAATTTGAAAGTTAGTCCGGCACCATGCAAATCTTCAGAATCCATAATTAGTAACTCAGTTTCGAATGCCAATCCTATAATATCTATGGGTTTTATACAAATGGTTGACCAAGTCATAATCATCTCAATATATATAGGGTATATTTTCCATACCTTGGTAATGCCATGTAGCATAATGCAATGCGATATATATAATATTACAAATACTACATGTTTCATTGCTTTTGTTTGCATCTTGTTTATCTCTGATTCGGATATGCCTCTTGGAAATTGACGTGTTTCTCAATTTTCCATTTTAGTCCATGTGACTTCTCTCTTGATTAAGTTAATTTGAATCCCTTATCATTTTGACTTTTCTGCGAAACATTTTAGCACATAGTATTCTTAATTGTTAGATCGAAATTGACAAACTAGTCTAAAAGGCATCATTTTCCTAGATTAGAAAATCATTGTGACAATTGTATGAAGAGAAATTCATTTAAAATTTAAGGTCCCATCTTTATCCATAATGAGGGATGACTGTAGATTTAGCTCCTTCCATTTGTTCGGCATTCCTGAATGTAGTTAATATTAAGCTGCACATAGTTATCGAAATTTAGCATTTACTCGGTAAAGACCATGATAGGACATTTATGTCTGAGATCTTAACATGGTAGCTTTTGGATTCATTCCTCATTATCAAGGGAATCTGAGAATGGAAAGGTCTGACATTACCATTAAGAGATTCTTTTGGCAATAATCTTCTTTCAATGATTTCCTTGACTTGGGTCAAATTACTTGAGACGAGTAGAAGTCCAAAGATTTTGTACCCTGATTAGGGCTTTCAATAATCAGTAGCTTTATCGTCCTAATTTTGGTATTAATGACAGAGTTTTACAAGATGTCTCCAGACCAGATTCGAGTATTAGAAAATATTAGGATAATTTGGAAGACACTTTGTGGTATATTCTGATAATGAATGATAGAGAGTCAGAATGCGAGCTTCAATAAAAAGGAACTTTAGAATATCGAAATGCCTTTCCTTGTTAATAAACAATAGACACCTACTATATTATTTTCGATGATGGATGTCATAAGGATCGAAATTTATACTTGATGATAAGATAACGGGATTTCTAATCTGGAATTAATAGCAAAAGTCCAGAAAACCACATGTGGTAATTAAGTAACAGGTGTCTGGAATACCCGATCTGGCACTTGATAGTTAGTAGAAGACTAGGAATTCAACCTGGTATTTTATCAGGAGACAAGAAAACCAATTTTGGAATTTGGGTAAAAAAATTTAAAACACCACATTTGGTAGTTAATAAAGGACCAAAGGTTTAACCTGGCGATGAGTAGTAAAACACCAGAATATCATTCCCAGCAATTAATATTGAAAGGCCGGAGTGCCATTTCCAAATTTTTTTTTCTGGTAATAGAAGTTTAGGGTACCATTAGTAGTGGGAGGCCGAAATACCATTTCTAATAATAAGTAATAGAAGATCAGAAATATCATTCGGTGTTGATAACGGAAATCTGGAAAAACATTTTTGCTAATGAGTAATAGAAGATCAAAATATCTCTTTCTAATATTTGATAGTAGAAATCCAGAACGTCATTTTAGATAGCTAATGGTAGAAGTCCAGGATGCCACTTTCGGGACATCATTTTCTGATAATTAATAACAGAAGTCCCAGAATACCATTTCTGGTAATCAATAATTGAAGATTGAAATACCATTTTTGGTAATTAAATAATAGAAAACCAGAATATCATATTTTATAACTAAATAATAGAAAACCAGAATAACATTTCTGGTAAATAATAGAAGACCAGAATACCATTTCTGGTCGATGTTCACTAAGAGAGGTTAGAGAATCCTTTTTGATTCTGCTTGTCGAATGCGCCATCTCTAGGCTTTAAAAATGTCTTGCACACTTTCGTTTTCTCGGGCCCGAGTTTTCTTTGTCCATTTGTTATTTTTTAGCCTATTTCAGACAGGGACTCTTTTGTCCAATTCTGTGCTTATTCAAGCAAAGCCCATTTCAGGCTGTTTTTCATTTTAGACATTACCGACCTTTTGGTGGTTGCTATTTTAAGCGATGCTGATTTCTGGAGGTTCCTATTTTAGGCATGGACTTTCTTAGTCCGCCGAACAATTCATCTGGGTTTTTGGTGCGCTCGGTTAGCTTATTCTAAAGCAGGGCTCGAGGATTTAATCAACCTCCTTCCAAGAGGTGCCTTAGTCTGGCCATAGCATGACACAACTATGGGCTTGTTCGGTATCTTGGCTAGGCCATAGCATGGCGGGACCAAGCGATTACCCGTCCTCCCTCTAGGAGGTGCCTTATCTTGCCAATAACGTGACGCGGATAAGGGCTTGTGCCACTTTAACATGGCCATTTCTAATTTTGGTGTGGATAAAGGCTTACACCCTCCCTTAAGGAGCTGCCTTGACCTGACCAACTTGGTGCGACCAAGGGCTTTCTACCATTATTGGTAGCCTACCATTTTAGATAGTCCAAGTTTAAGGAGAATTTTTCTCCCAATAACGTAGACCTTTCTTATTTTGAGAATAGAGCCTTTATTTGATGACTTGATCAATCCTTTACAAAATGCTCTAGCTTTCCATGTCTTAGAAATTGTAGGACCTTTTTCCTAAGTACTTTACATTGATTAGTATCATGTCCATTTATGAGATGGAAATTGCAATATTCTCCTTTAGATCTTCTTTCAAACCCTGGCTTTTCTTTTGAGAAGGCCAGTAATTCAGTTCTGTTTGGTCCTAATATAAATGCCTTCAGTGGACGTTATAAGATTATATTCTTCAAGAAGTATTGACTTTTGAGCCATCTTTGACTAGTGTCTAATAATTTTGTAGCTTGATTCAAGTACTTCTCTTTGAGGAGTAGTTTTCCTTTTTATCGCCCATTGCTCTTCTTTCAAGGGAATTTCTTTCAGTCTTTAGATTTCAGTTGGAAATTCCTTAGTAGTTTTTATATTTCCACTGGGTGGTTCTTTTATCTTTCTAATTTATTCAATTGATGATTTTTCCATATATCCGTAGTTCTCCCTTGAATGGCAAGCCTCATTTATAATCTTACTCCACTTGTACGTGAAGCTATCATAGTCCTTTATCACCTCTTTTTCACAGATAGTTCTTGGGAATATGACTGAATAGGTCTTCTCATTCGATTAAAGATATTGTCACTTCCATTATTCTTCTTCCAAATGCAAAAATTAGGTTGGTCCCACGTGGAAAGGGTTTAAGCCCCATTTCTCAAGGTCATAAGAGTTTACCTTCTTTTTGTTTATAATCCTCAAGGCTTCAAACCTTAACTTTTGTTTCGCATCCTGATTGGAGTCTTTGATATTTTCATAGGAAAGCTTTGTCTGGCTGATTTGGAAAATCCTTGTTTCGACCTCTTAAATCTTTTAGCCATCAAACCAAAATAAGAGAAATTGATGTGGAAATGGCCCAATGAAAATCAAAGAATTGAAGCGTCAGGAAATCAATCGAGCCAGAGGTCTGAGCCCTCATTCTAGCGCCAAAAATGTTAAACAAATTTATGGTCAACACCCCAAAGAATCCCAGTAGACAAAGTTATTAGGAAATGGTGGAAAATGGATCCCTTAGAAGATCCTTAAATGTTCTGGTGGTAACCGAAAGTTACACCAAGTAAGGGGATTAAGCCAAACTATGCCGAAGGGTCGATAATCTATAGAATTATCTATGTATATCTGCTTGAAATTAGACTTTGGACCTGACTTTTTGATGTGGTCAAGAAGGCCTTGGTACACGATTTTAAAAAGACCTTTCGGCTTTGCTGAGTTAATGTAGAACGATTTTCGATTTAGTTGAACCTTCATAAGATTTCTTCCGAGAGCTATTTCCTCGATTAGGGAAGAATTTCCTTAGTTTTCCTTATGTAGAGAGTTCATGTAGATCCTTGCCGAAAGGTTAGGCAAATAGCTGTTTGGGATTCGTAGGTTTGCTAAGGCTGTAGGGACATGACAGGTTATGACTCTTATCGAAAGGTTTGATTCATTGATTTTTTGACTCCGAAAGGTTTTATGAATGTCGATTCAAGTAAACTCCCCTTGTAGCTGAATGGTTTAGGTTGTAAGATAGAGATCTCCATAGGGTCATAAATATTATCTATGAAGGAATATCAAATGCACCTGAAAATTGGAATTAAGCCAGGAAAGATTAAGGCGAACTTTAAAGTAAATTTACAAAACTTAAAACTTCCCTCTGATCTATGAATAGACTTCAATTTTTATTAAATTCCCCAAATTACTACCTAATTAGGGTTACAGAGCTATGATTTTAGAAGTTACAAGAATATAATGAGGAAAAATCCACCCCTGAAACAGGAACCCTTAGGTCTTATTTATAGTGGTTGGTGGCCATGCTTCCATCCCTATGCCTTCGGCTGGGTTGAATGGTACCCTTCTTATATATACGTATATTTTAAAAGAGATATTAGTGCGGGGAAAGCCAGTTCCGCTCAATGGCATGGTATCACTAGATATCCATAAATCAGGTCGGTATATTATCATACACACCAAGCTTTTTGGCCGACTTTAACTTTATGTTTTCGCCTTAAACTCTTGAGTGCTCAAAATTTGATTTGAGTATGTCAAGAGTAAGGGTTACAGGTTAAGTAGATTTTGACGAATAAAGCTTCCAGAGACATGCAGGAGGAAAAGCTAGCTATTTACGAGTCTTTCTTTATATATTATTAACCCGCTGTGTTCAAGTTATCTTGTTGAAGCGTATGTAAAGACAGATATTATAACTATCTAGTAGTAAACTATGATCAACAAAGGGGCATCTTCATATGTCACTCTTGGAATATTTTGTTATAATTATATTTTACCTAAACTAGGCATTGTCTGAGATTATGTAATGAATATGAAATATGGTCTTTAAAATGAAATGAGAATGTTTGTTTGAAATTGTAATTAAGAAAATTTCATATTCTTGTGCTTTGATGTTATTGATACAATTAGCATATCAGCATTTTCACATTGGGATTTAATATTATAGATGACTATAGCATCTATAGCAATTAGTTTTGGGCATCAAAATGGGGATGCTATAGCCACTTCATCCTAATAGCACACACATTGAAGCTGTCATCGAGGTCCTAACCATATATGGGCGACTACATGTGGCCGGAGGGCCCAGTCTTTGGTATGAAAGATAAGTGGGTAATAATAGTTAGGTTTACTCTAGTCCAAGGCGCTTCAATTAGATTGGACTGACCGATTAGCTCCATGGCCCAAGATTAGTAAGTAGTGTCCTACTCCCATCACGATCCTATGTTAGTTACTCTTGCCTTTGCTAACTCTAATGTGCATCTCGCCTTCATGGATGAGGGAAGCTAAGTCAATGCCATGTTCAACAATGTCTTTGAAGCTCTCAAGCTTCGTACCTCAAGCCTCATATCATGTGCCTTGCCTATTCATGGCTTTGAGGATGTAAGCTTTGTGACAATAGGCACAACCTTGCTTATAAAAAAAATCAATCAAGAGCCACTCTCTGTAAAGATTCAAGTAACCTTTGTAGTAGTTGATTTCCTATCAGCTTATAACTTGTTAATAAGACGACTAGCGCCTATCAAGGTAGATGCCATTGTCTCTTACAATTGCCTCATCATGAAGTTCCTTGTCCAAGATGGGTTGGCAAAATTAGAGGAATCTAGCAAAAAGCGAGGAAATGCTACGGAACTTCCCTTAGGTAAGAAGAGAAGGGTGTTCTCAAGTTGTAGCAAAAATATTCCACTATCAATGGTGGGTTTCTCAATAGATCCAACAATCCGATCAACATCCTGGTTCTTTGCAAGACCATCCCAACCCTAAGGCATTGGCACCAACCCTACTCACTCGTAACCGGCTTCCGCATTAAGAATCTAGGGAATCACAACCTCGTTTCAGACTCATCATTACAGATAAGTTCTCCTTCACAAGAAAAAGAATAACATAAATATTTTTTCGTCTATCCATTCCTTGTGAGCGGGCTGCGTATAGCCCGCCTTACCATCATGCGACTCACTTACACTAGAATATCCAAGCTGGTCAAATGTGCTCCGATTCAATTTAAGATCAATGGTCACCACACGGTAGGAAACATGTTTCCCATCTTAACCTCATAGTCCCATGCGCTTGGGTCCTAGGCTCTTTCACAACTCTACGCTCGACCTCTTGTTGCCTAAGAAAATTAGCAAGCAAATTTGCATTTTAGCTCATGCTGAACAAATGTCACTTTACATCTAGCAGTCACTTGGTTGCATTAATTGCTATATCCAACCTGCCTTATTATCATATTGATATTTAGCATAATCCGAGAAAGAAAGAAATTTCTATGGAATAAGTACGAGGACCATTAGATACTCAAGGTATTCCTCTCAACAAGTCGCATAGATGATCAAGCAACACAATAACTTTCTCAAATCAAAGTTTGCATAAAAATATCTATTTCTTTCAATTTAAAAGAGCGTGGAGGCACAATCCTTACCTCGTCAGGCTTATGATGATATTCTTATATTTAATTAGTTGGAACGAAGAAAAAACATGAATAAGAAGAAGCACATTAACAGTTCTTCCAAGGTAGGCCGGCCCACACTCTTATCACTGCTTAGAAAGCCCCTAGCTTCACTGAAGAAGCAGTTCAAATACTTTGACTGATGCAGAACTTGTTGAAGAAAACTAAGCAAGCTACTAATTCCAGCACCCTCCCCATCAACTCCGATAATAGGTCAAAACATGCTTCTGACAACCTCGCCAAGGAGCAGAAGTTTCATTTACGGCAGAAGAAGCAGAGGCTACAACCCCTACTCCTTCCAAAGAAGCATAAAAGCATCTAAACCAACCCAAGGTTGGGAGTGTTAGAGCTTAAAGCAAGGAAGCACCCTAGCTTCAGCATAGATCATTTGTAACAACATAAATTCTAGCGGGTCCGGATTTTTCGCAGAAATGCTAAACTCTAAGCCCATTGAAACCCGAGTTGGGAATTTGATATCCTGCAAATAGGCAAAGACAAATATATCAGAGTACAATTAAATATCTCACAGCATAATTTACTATAATATAATAGTAAGTAAATAGTCACCAATATAATAACGCTTTTTAAACAAGTGTCTTAAAGCTAGGAAGTCTCTGCCATCTACCTAACCTATAGGATGTTATGAGGAGGGGGTGAGAATTAAAGTTCTGGTGAATGGATAAATTGTACACTTTTAAGCTTAATTCTACCTATACCATTTTATTTCCATTTACTGTTATATTAGGTTCACTAGGTTTATCATAGTCTAGCCTTTGTGCGTGAATTGTATGCATCTACTCCTTAGTAGATTAATACGTAATAAATGATATATATATATATATATATATATATATATATATATATATATATATATATATGTAGCTATATGCCCAAGACCATATTGGTCCTAGGTACTACCCATAGTACCTTCCATATCCTGCTCGAAAAGGACTCCATCGTCTTTCTCCATAGCTATATCTGCAAAGGACTGCTTAAGGCTTACAATACAGATACTCCATTGTCTTGCTCCATGAGAATTCCGTAGCTACGTCTGTAAAGGACTGCTTCGTAAATCCTACAATACAGATGCTCCACTACTTACTATGAAAATGTAAATCGCGTCTGCACTAGTCTATGCCAGTGCTCGGACATCCACAATGTACCACCCAGTGCGTACATTGAGGACTACGTAATTGTTTTGTCTACTATCTAAATCCCCAACAAGGTCTTCCTTGTAGAGAATTCAGTCGGGGATTTTCTATATCTGTAAAGGACTGCTTCGTTAGACCTACAATATATGTATTGTAGTTGGTCTATCTCTTTTTCATCGTGGCTATGGCCCTACGCATCCACCCCTCAACTAACCAAAAGACTTCTAAAGAGTTAAGTGGCTTGCCCTACTGTAAACAATCTAACATCCAATTGGCGGTGTCTCTCACCCAATGTCTCGATAGTGAAAGAATCATTGGTCTGTTGGTTTAACTCTAGTCTTTCCCAAACTTATTCTTGGTTTTGATGCTGGAGTGATATTCGCATACGACTATCCTTTTGGGTCTTGGCCACTAAACTTACTTTCAAGTACTGGTACATAAGAATATCCTATTCCTAACACCATACCCTTTTGACTGCCTACAAAGGTCTACTTCGTTAGGCCTATAATGCAAATGCATTCAAGGCATACTCTCTTGATGAAACACCTACATATCTGCCTTCAGGAATGCAACTTCGTTAGGCTAACCCAGAGGGCCACCCTAGAGTACCCTCACATCCCGTTGAAGTCTCACACTTCCTTCTAGCCTAAAATAACTAAGTTGGACATAAAATTTGTGATGAATTCATTATGCTCTTCATCCATTGGGTTGCTCCAAATGCATCTCTCTCTTCTATTAGATCCTAACCTTTTAATTTGCATTTAGTTTACTTTTCTTATTTTGTTGGCTACTAGTTTACCCTAATTAGCACATACTTTTCCTCGTTCCGCTTCTAGCTATTGTGAGACCACCATTGATCTAATAGGGAATGCTATTGGTATTTCCACTTCATGCTTATTAATATAAGTCTTAAGTTTATTAAATAAGCATCTTTTGTTCTATTTGCTTATTAATTCGATAGAAGTCTAAAATAAGCTTTTACTGTTTATCTTTGCTATCATTGCTTACTTATTCTAAGTTCCCAAATAAGACTTTCTATTCTTTTACTTAATCATAACTTATGTTATAATTATACTTGTAATTGTTACTGTTATTTATTTTAAAATCTATATATAATTACAAGTATTTCTTTTCTGTTCTAGTCTTTCTTCTTTTATTATGATATAGAATTCTTTTTAATTCTCTTTTATTATATAATTAACTTATCATAATAATTGATTTTTATATAGCCTGCACGGTAAATGCAGACCTAGGTTCGTTTATTGTTCACAGCCTTAATTTCTTATCTAATAATTTATTTGATTCATTTCATACTCTACCTTATTTTCTTTTATTCTAGGAGGTAATTCTATTTTATTTGGTTGGTTGTGAAAGCTATACTAAAATTAATTTCCATAATTTAATACTAAATAATACTATAAACTATAATACGTAACTTCAAGGTATTTCTTTTATTATTTTGGGATAGTGTAAAATACAGCGGTCCCTCTATTTTACACCAGTTCCCTTCTTCTTCCTTTTTTAATTCTTGTAGTTACGTTTATCGTTATCTTTTAATTATTAAATTATAGAAATGTATTCTAGTTTCTTAACTAACCAATTAATCTATTACTTAAACCCCAAATTAAATTATTAGTTAAATTTATTGTTTCCGTTAAGCGTAATTTATTGTATAATTCCACTTTTCTAACTTTATTCCAATTTTTCAATTTTCTTATTTTGCATCTACTTCTAAAAAACCCTAGTATTTTAATCCATAACTACAAATTCTCTTTCTAACTATATTATTCACGTAAAAAGGGAATAAAAGGAACCAGTATTCAGGCTAAATTGTGACTTTAAAAATAGATGTAAATAATTGTAAATTTCTTACTTTCAGGCCTACGCCTCTTTTAACTATCAAGCCTAATATAAATATAAATAAGGTTTCTAGTGTTTGCATAACTAATTAATTTTTGGAATAGATTATCTAACTGAAATTCAATGATAATATATTATAAACGTAAAAGAATATGATTAAATCCACTCACTTGTCGTCCTAAGCTTTGCCTGTGCTTAGCTTGGCTCCATGGTCCTTTTGGATCCCCTTCCAAGATGCATAGTATTTAAATTTAGAAGATCTTTTCCCTAGAAATATTTTCCTTTTTTATGGTCCAATCTTTTGGCTACGGACCCAAAGAAATATATTTTCTATTTAGGGTTCAGCCTTATGCCCAGAACCCATTGGGAGAAAATCTAATTGTGAGAAAAGAGATAGGCCTAGGGTTCTATACATAGGGGGGCTAGGGGATCTTGGACCATTGAATTCTTGGATAGAATCTGGAGCCACCAGGCCATAAGATGATCTGGAACCATCGGATTGAAGAACGTACATGCCAGATCACTTAAAAACTAAAATTTATGTTACTGGCGCGTACTTGGACAAAACTTCGTCCAGGTCGCTATGTGGGTTGATCGGGTGGTCGACCGCCCAAAGCCACTAGTGGACCATGCGGTTGACTATTGGGCTAATTAGGTCGACCTCCTGGTCAGCCCAAAGACGTATTTTTTTCTTCGTTTTGTTAATCATTGTCATTTCATTCCTAATTTCTTCATATTGGCTCGGATTTTGACAAGTTATATATGGAAACTGATTAGAACATCACACTGGACACAATGGTACAAGTCGGAAGCTATATTATGACAATTCCAAAAATATTTCTTTTCATTGCTTATCTTTTATTCGTTAAATTTTTAACTATATAAAAATGCAGGGTGTTACATCATTAGTCCAAAATCGACATCCGACCACTATGAGGACCTTGGCTTGTAGACAACAGTCCAAGCAAAGTGGCAGTGCGTGGTCCTCCCGAAGCAGAAGTTTCCATCCAATGGTTTGAACTATAATCACAAGCAACACTAAAGGGCTTTCTCCTTTCTCAAAATTTCAGCTAAACATAGTAAAAAGTCATGCATGCAAAAGTATTTGGAAAGGAAATATGTGATAAAGCTATTGGATTTTGATTAGTAAAGAATTGCAAATGATTCACCAGCTTTGAAATTTTTTCATGAAGATAGATTTTGTGGGATTAGATAAAAAGAAGGGGTAATTATATACTCGTGCCTTCAATCGTATGTATTGAGTTCAAAAGGCAAAAGGAATCCCAACCATTCAAAAAATCAGTATTAAGTCAAGTCAAGAAAGCGAGGAGACATCACACTTCTCTTCCACGTTTGGAAAAACGATATGTCACAGCCAATTGCATCAGGCCATTTGGAAAAGCACATTAAGCGCTACAACTTTGTTAACCGGCAAGATTTTTTTGATTATTCGAGCCTGCACCAATAAGAGGATATGGACTTTTGGGGCAAAATGTTGCATAATGTTTTCGCAAGTAGTTAGCTAGCCAACTAAAGGACTCTGGCCTAATCAAAGCCGATCCAATTAATCTGCCGCCAACCCACAAAGGAAAGCCCAATTCCACGTTGATCTTAAATCAACGTTTCTACTCAGTGAGGCGTCAAGATGAGGCCTGACCGTTTCATCCCAAAACAACCTTCACACTTAGAAAAGATATGGACCAAGTCTGGCTCGGTCTCGATCGGCTCCCCTATATCAGATTTCTTTTAGCATTAGCTAAAACCGTTCACGATTCACTCGATTTCACAATACCTATTGGTTGGGTTCTATCCAAGCTCACTCCAGCAGGTAGTCCATTATGCAAGAGTGGCATAAACATGGCTTTATACGGCCAAATCCAACTGACATTAGTCCTCCCTCCCGATGCCTTTCTCCCAATCATTAACCGTCTTCCCCACATGGTCCTCAATATAATTCCAAGTCTTTTCAATATTTATAACAGTTGGTCAGCTGGCTCAACCATGAAGGCACTCAACTGAATGATAAAAATACTCATCCATTCATCCAAAACACCGTAATTAAGTGGCTAAACTGATATGGCTTACTATCAATATTAAGTATGCAGTTAGTGCAAGCCCATGCCTGGTATAGAGAGGTAACAAGTACTTTCTCATCCACTGTCCATCATCTAGCACACTTGATAATTTCAGACCATCCACATATACACTCAGATCAATAGTCAATTGCTTTTCCCACTAGCCCTATAACGTGATTCCACCCATCCACCATCCACTTCAGCTACTATAAATAACCCTTCTTTGCAATTTCAAAGGAATTGAGCACTGGTTGAAACATTGAAGAATTCTGATTACTATGTACAATTCAGCGCTCTTATTACCACATATGTCCTTAAGATTACATAGCTTTACTAGTCTTAAGGGCCTCTTTTTTTCTAATTATTCTTTTGCGGTTCCTTATGATTGTGACATAAATATATAGTAAGAGAACTTTATATTGGACGTAGGTAGCTTTGTTGAATCACTCTATAATTTTTGTTATTTACCTTTAAACTTCGTGTTTAACTCCTCATTTTCTTAATTATTTAAACTAGTGATTAGCAAACAATCTTTGCTTTTCATAATGCACTTGTATTCCAAGATTAACTAGAAAACTAGTCAACACGAACACACTTGAGTGAGGATGTGAGGATTATTTAATGGTAGCCATGGATGCTATGTTTGCATTTTTGTCAAGGATGTCACATGCGGTAGGTATTGTTGACTTATAATCCCAGACACCCGACCCTACTTGACTTACTGTACACCCATATGATGACCATAGTAGACTAGGATATATTTTTATATCCTAACTCTTTAGATGCAGGGATAGGTCAAGCATAATTCTAATCATATATCTTATGTTTTACTGTATTAAAATTTATGGTAATTTGACATATCAGATGGTAATCAAACTCGTAGCTTTATGCTTTATTTCTTATTTTCTTGGGCAATATTAAATGAGTAAGCTAGAAAGCTGGTCGGAAACTGTGCAAGGAGCAGTACAGAGGATAAGCAAGAGGCTTCTCTTTCCCATATCTATATTTAGCCTAACTACTACATGTATTCCACTATGTAGCACCATAGAGCCTTATCAATGCTATACTCTTATCTACTTATAGATACT
The DNA here is from genome assembly GCA_030765085.1 of Allium cepa. NCBI lineage: Eukaryota > Viridiplantae > Streptophyta > Magnoliopsida > Asparagales > Amaryllidaceae > Allium > Allium cepa. The sequence continues at coordinate 620,153,850 of CM060938.1, read as the reverse complement.
TACATTTGAGTTTATTATTATTTAATGTATACACTCTATGATCGATGTTGCATAACTACTACGAACCAGCTGCACTCTAATTGTATGGTTCATTTTAGTTATTACTGTCTCGCTTGTGTTATATATGTGATGATTAATATATTTTATCCTTGCAAAATGAGATATACGACGGGTTTATTTCAGATCTTCGTTACTTTATTTCACCTTGTACAATCTTCCTATATAAGTCGAGCATCGACGTGGCATACTCCATAGGTAATATTAAGTGTCTAAAATCTAAGGCATATGCTACGTTAGGTATTAATGTTTAGATCAAGCGGTTTCTACTTATGATGCATAGTTGACCTAAGTGATACCAAAATCCATTAGAGATAGGGAATAAGTTATTACTTTAGATTGGTTTAAGTGTTGAATAAAAGAGCATACTTGTTGTGTATTTTGATTTTCAATACAACATAGTAGTATATATAGTATAAGTTACATTACATACACGAGCACTATTAATGCACTTTTTCTTTTGAGAGACCGATCATTCTTATTATAGATTAAGAATGAGCTGAGATATGGGAAATGCTACAAAAATACTTTGCCTCTGGAGTAGAAGCAGGAGCAGGCTCTCCTGACTTACAGATGATGTTCAATACCATGATGTGAAACATGCTGGAAAATGCTAAAGTAGAGGCTTTGAATGTTGCTATAGGTGGTGGTGGTGGTCATGTGTAGGCACCTAAAGCTGGCTTTGCCAAGCTGAATAAAGACTACTTAAATTATGGTAGGAAACCATTCCAAAGGATGGAAACTACTACAAAAGTTCAAGATAGGTTGGACACAAGCGAAAGAATTTTTGATGACTTGAAGTTGGATGATGTCATAAAGAAGAGTTTGGCCTCTAGACAACTCCAAGAAATAGTGACGAATTGGTAGATCATTATTCAAGCTACTACTCCTGAGGATCAATTCACTTGGGATCAGTTTAAACTTCACTTTGTGCAGAAATTAATAAGGATGACTTAGAAGTTGGTTTTGTTTCCGTCAGTTTGCAGATCTAAAGCAGGGAGAGATATTGTTAAGTGTATATGGTTGAGTTTGAGACTTTGTCAAAGTATGAGATATCTTTTATTGAAACTTTGCTAAAGAAGAATGAAAAGTTCATTATTGGATTGAACTACAATCTAGGAGAAATACTGATTGGCCATATGATGAGAGCGGTGAGAAGGTGGTCGTTAAGGCTATGTGCCACAAAATCATGTACCCAAAGTAGATAGTAGTTATTCCTAAGGATGAGCCAAATCCACATGGCGTCGGGGAGGCAAGAAGAAATTTAACAACAATAAGAAGAAGTAGTTCCAGAACCAGAATGGCCAAAAAAGGCCAAGTAGGACCTTACATGCTAAAAATATGGAGAGAAGGGCCATTTGAGTAAGAACTGCATAGATGATGGAAAGAAGTGATTTAACTGCAACAAGTTAGATATATTTAGAATGACTATAAAGCACAATCATATGGTGAAATCAGATTCTCCCAATGCTATTTTGATTTTTTTAAATGCTCCAATAGTGAATGAAAAAAATCAAATGGCATCACTATCTAAGGTATTATTTCCATTTATGATGTTATTATAGTGTTTTATTCGATATTAAGGCTTCACATTCCCTTAATATCTAATAAGTTGGTAGGTTGGCTGGAGTTGAGACCCAACTTAGCAGATAGACACTTGATTTTTTAAAACCTTTTAGAGCATTAAACTATTCTAGTAATGGTTTAAGATCATGTGGTCTTATCAAGTCACGGATGCACTTTAGCTTGTGATTGTTTTATACTTTTTTATAAGGTTTAGTATTATATTGAGGATGGAATGAATGAAGAAATATGGAGTAGTGATGTACTAGAAGATGCTATTGGCGACATTAAGGACTATGGGCAGTGGGTAGAGTTAGGCCGCCTGCCGGATAATGAGGTGATGGTAAACTATCTATATTCACTCCAGATCATGCATGATGAGTTGTCAGTTGTGCCTATAGTTAGGGAGTATCCGGTTATAGTTGTGGACACGAATAGATTACCACCACGTAAGTAGGTAGAATTCCTATTTATTTGGTGAAGGATGTCAGGATAGTATTACGCCTTCGAAGCATGTGGCACCCAAAGAGGAAAAGGAACTAGAGGTGCAAGTGAATGATCTATTGAGGAAGGGGCTCATTCGAAAGAGTATATCCAAGTGAGGAGCACCTATAAAATTTTCCACTAAAAAGGATGGCTCTTTTAGGTTATGTGTTGATTACCATGAGGTGAACATGGTGACCGTCATGTATAAGTTTCCACTCATGCGGATTGATGACTCATTCGATAAGCTTTATAGTGGAAAAGTGTTCTCTTAATTGGACCTTGTGACGGGCTTTCATTAATTGAAAGTAAGGAGCAAGAGTGTGTTGGTTGCTACATTTTGCATACCATCTAGATTTTATGAGCGGTTCGTTTCGCCATTTGGGCTAACCAACACACCAGTATACTTTGTTGATCTCATGAATTAGTTGAATAAGTTCATACTAGTGTATGTTGATGATATTCACGACTACTTATCAAGGACAGAAGAACATAAGATGCACTTAAGGATTATGCTTAAGGCATTGAGGAAACACCGATCGAATTAGAATTTTTCAAAGTGTGATTTTTTAGGAAGGAAAGTACGATATTTGGGTCAGGTTGTCTCTTAGCAGGCGATTACTATGGATTCTGCTAAAGTAGCTATAGTCTAAGACTAGGATCAACTTAAGAGCGTGAAATATGTAAGGAATTTCTTTAGATAAGCGGGATACAATAGATGATTTATTAACGACTTCTCAAAGGTAGAATCGACATTAACAAATTTGTGGAAGTCGAATCAAAATTTTACTTAAGATTAAAGCTGTGATCATGCATTCATGAGTCTAACGGCAAGGTTCACGGGTGCATCGCTGTTGACTATTCTTAGCGGGAATGAGAATATAACGATATAAAGATGCTTGTGGTATTAGATTGGGTGCGATATTAATGCAGAAGGGTAAGGTTGTTGTTTACATGAGTGGACAACTAAAGCTGCATAAGAGGAAATACCAAACTAATGATTTTGAGTTTGGCAGCGATAAATTTGCAATAAAGATTTGGAGGCATTATCTATTAAGAAAGAGGTTCGATCTATTTATCGAACATAAACCGTTGAAGTACCTCTTCTTGTTGAAGGATTTTAACCATCTCGGTAGCGATGGTTGGAGACATTTATACCGATGGTTGGAGACATTTATAGTTCCTAGCCTTCTATGAATTTTACATTTCCTATATGTGTGGAAAGGGAAATGCAGTCGCTAATGCCCCTAGTATGAGACATTCCAGACTAGGAGTATTGTTTATATAGTGAAAACAGCTTGAGCATATTGTATGTTATGATTTTAGACCTCAATGTGAGTAAGAGCCTGATGTGTTGGCAAACTTGATGATCAGACCTACTTTGATGGAACGGATTGGAGCTAGTCAAAGACAAGTTGCTAGGCTAGTGGAGATTATTGGTAGAATCATGGAAGGAGTAGCATCTGAAGAGACGAGGAAGTACATACTCGATTATGATAGTTGGCTCTGTATTGATGGAAGGTTGTTGTACTTAATACACCGGACTGAGGGATGAGGTACTACGTGAGTTCCATCTTTCGAGATTGACCATGCATCCTTGAGGTAATAATATGTATTGAGATATGAAGAACCCTTTTATTGGAAGGGATGAAGAAGGATGTTGGGACATTCATCTCAAAGTGCATGAACTGTCAACTAGTATAAGTTGAGTAGAAGAGGCCAAGTGATTTGTTGCAAGCGCTTGGAGTTCCTAAGTGGAAGTGGAAATATACATCTGTGGACTTCATCGATGGAATGCTACGGACCAGTGAATGTTACGATAGTGTAACAACCCGATGTTGAGAAGCAATTAATTAAATTTAATAGTAAGTGTGTTTAAATTAAGAAATGTTTTGGATCTAAATTATAACGTCGGAGAATTATGATGATTTAGAAATATAGAATTTATTTGGGATTTAAATGGTGAAGCACTTCTTATGCCAAGAATTTTGATTGTTAGGTATTTATTGTTATCCCGCCTTTTAGCAAGGCCGTGATACCAAAAGATTAATTGGAAACCAAAGACAGTTCTCCTCGATTGCCAGCATAGGTCACTACGGATATCGATGGATTTTGCCCGAGTCCGGATCAAGCTACAATTGGTATGACATGACTAACAAAGCTATAAAAGCCAGCACCCAAAATTCTAAGTCAATCTGAGTTGCTCAAGATATGATCGATGCAAAATTGAACATTGTTCTCGTTCGTATCCATCAAGCGCACACCGTTCGTATCCATTAAGCGCAGACTATTCATATCCACCGAACATGCACTATTCGTATCCACCGAACATACACTATTCGTATCCATCAAGCTTGCCCACTTCATATCGGTCCGAGCTCATTCTACTTCATATCCATCATCAACGGCTAATTCGTATCCATGGAAAGTTGTCGCTTTGTGTCGATCATTCCATGTACATCGCATCGATCCACCCGGCACATAAAGGATCGAAACGAATGCCATCCCCATTTTCAATCGTTACGAGGAGGCTATTGAATCATCAATACAAAATAAGCATCTTAGGAGTGATACGAAGTAAAGTCCATCAAATCGATACGAATAGAACCACGCCACTCGATACGAACAAGGTGTTGCGACCGGATGATACGAACAGAACAGTACAGTATCGATACGAACAAGGTGCAAACCTTGGATTGATTTGTTCAATTGGCAATGAAGGTGGATCGATCCAAGAACTCAGCGCCACGTCAACATGCAGACACGTGCTCGGATCGATACGAAAGGATCGATATGAACCAAACAGCCTACCGAAAAACTCAAATTTGCATCGATCATAACTCGCGATCCACAAGTCCAAATGCTATGAAATTTTCATAAGAGTTTACATACAACCTAAAAAATGTTCCTGCTAAATTTCGAATCGATTGGATCAAGTCTTGATTGATACGAAATTCGTTCGTATCAATCACAGATCGAGTCAAAATCGCCTGGGATCGATCGTGTGGGCCCACCCACGTACCAAAAGAAGTCCTCGGAGATCTGATAGTGATATTTGCATCCTACGCCTACAAATATCACCCCAGAGCCTACAGAAAAGGGATCTTTTTGGCTCTTTGACGTCCACACTCTGTCGAATTCAAGTTTGCACTCCATAGCTGCTGTTGTACTCGAATTTCAGAGCTATAATCCACTGTAATCCTTTGTAATCAGTTGTAATCGGCAAGTGAATATCAATAAAGTCATCACTTTATAATGGACGTAGGCAATACACCGAAACACTCTAAACTGCTGTGTTTCCATTTGTTTTCAAATCTTTTTATGTAGTGTTTGTTAGATAATCCTCGTTTTACATTTCTGTTCTTCATTTTTATCTCTTCAAATACTTCTGAAGAGTGTTATGCCTATTTTTGGAACAAACAGTGACCAATTTTGGCGCAAACATTTATTATTGGGGTTTGGAAAAAGATAATTTTAATTGGTGATATTTATTTATCATGGAAGGAATTATTTGTCAAGGTGATTATTAAATGAATTATTTTATAGTGTCAAATTATCAATAAAGATGACTTTGGTAATTTTGAATTAAAATTGATATTTATAAACTTGAAATGATTTTCTAAAATAGATAATTTTTTAAAGAGTTTCATAAAATTGAACAATGATCAATAAAAGATCCGCAAGGACCATGATTGGGAATTGTTTGATCGTCTTTCTCCGAGGAAGAAGCGAAACATAATCAACTTGAATTCGGGACAGCTATTCGAAATCTTATCATGGAGAAGAATGAACTTTTATTTAGTTATTATGTTAACAAATAATTTTTTACTAAAACGTGCCTAATATAGTGATTTGAGTTATTTATTTTTGAAATGGGGAAATTGAGGGAAAATAATTTTCATAAAAATATATAATATTTTTAAAACACCATTATTAAATAAATGTTATATTTAATTGAGGTATGGAGTTATTTTAATGAAGAAGAAAAATTAGTTTATGGAATATAATAAAGAAATTAATAATGGAAAATGTTTTGTTAAGGCCCATGAAGCTCAAAAGACCTAGCTAAATTAAATAGCAATGCATATATTTTCTTGACAACTCTAGAGTATTCTAACGCCCTAAAAATATTGTCCCGTAGCTCACTCTTTCTCATTTCCATCTCCTGTAAATCGTAATTGCATTTTCTGAAAATGAAATAAACCCTGCCTTCCTCTTCAATAATTAATATTAAATAAAATAAAATCCTAAAAATGATGAAATTCAAATATAAGCATCTTAACAAGGATATATATCTTTAGACGTTGTCTAAAAAAATTTCAAGTTGAAATCCAGTTGGAAATTTATAGTAAATGTAGAGGAGTTATGGTGTATCGTGAAGAACTAGAAGAAGAATTATACTTGCTAGATCTAAGGTGAGTGATATTTAAATCATGAAATCTATGTTTGCAATGTGATGTCTTCGTTTGTTTGTTGTCTAATTGGCTTAATGTGTCTTCATTGTGTGTTGAACCTATTACTATAAATCATCATTGAATTAATATGTTGTTTTTGGATGCTTGATTATTGATATTGCAGCTTGAATTTTTGCTTGAGCAAGGAATATATTGTAGAAAGTCAATTGGGGAGGAAGAGAGCTTGAGTAGCTCAAAATGGTCCATTGCTTGGGTTTTATTACCAAGGTCGCATCATAACTAGTCGACAGCTCCTTGTAGGGGTGGTCGACTGGTGGGTCTTGTGCCTGAAGCGGTAAAGCTCCAAGCAGTGAGCCTTTTGCATGTTTAAAAAATATTTTTCTAGAAATATTAAACAAAAATTTAGATTTTAAATATAAATTAGAAGTATTACAAGTATGAAATTAATTTGGAGAAAAGTTTTGTTTAAATAAACATTAAATATTTAGAAAAGGAGCCAATTTATTATATAGAAATTGATTTTGGACTTTAAAAATCCAATTATATTTTAGAAAACTATAGAATGATTTCTGATATACATTATTTAATTATAAAGATTTTTCAACGATTTTGAATACGGTGAAGAGATTTTAAAGTATATTAAAGTAAATCGATATGGATTTTTATGGTTTATAAATTAATTTAAAAACTTATTTAATTATCAGAAATTATAAAATGATTTTTATAAATATATTTGGTTATTAAGAAGGTTTTTATGATTTTAAATATAGAAAAGAGATTTGGGAATGAATTATGGCATAAAATGCTTATTTTTTGATTTTAAATTTATGGATAAAATGGTATTATAAACTTTTAAGAATAAAAAGGATTTTGAATCTTTTTATATAAATAAAAATCTCTTTTCTATAGAAATTGTATGCTTTGTTTTATTATATTTTATATGTGATGAGAAGATTGAATAAATGGAGATATAATACCATCTAGTATGAGACTTTTGGTAATATTTCTTTGGTTATTCTTTGGAGTTGTTATATAGAAATAATTGTGTGATGTGAGGTTAGTTTACTAGCATTGGTAAATGGGCAAGTAACAATAGGTGATATGGGACGTTTGAGCTGATATTTATTCGATTACTTTTTGAGTAAATGTCACTTATGTAGAGGAATACAAAGTATTTTTTGGATTGTTACATAGGTCGCCAATTGAGGGTTGGTAGGCTGAGAGATATATGCTTATCTTGTGACTAAGTAGTGTATTCCTATTGTCATGTAAGGAGTAAAACCAAATTAGGCTAGCATCCACCCTATCGCCTTTATTGCTGGTTCCAGACTCAAATCCGTTACATACTTTTTGATGTATTGTCCATAGCAAAGGTTGACAGCCACCGCTCCTATGTCATGTATGCCACTAGCCTATTAGCATTAGGGCACTTATAGGGTCATGACCATTGCGTAACATAGACACCCGATGGATAAAGGGTCACATTTGTCTTTGAGGTAACCAAAGAATATAGGAGTAGTATCAATAGCATATAAGAAGGCTCCTAGAGCATGCTGAGAGTTATTAGTCTACTGTCTAGTTATGCTTGACATATGATATATGACTATACCTTTATTGTAATTTTAGCATTATTGGTTGCTAAGAGCCAACAAAAGGATTTATGAGACTAAGAGTCAATTTGGTCATCTAATGAGTGCCAAAACAGTATTTATGAGGCTGAGAGCCATTTGATTATTTATAGAACAAGTCCAAAATATTACCCATATGACTGTGAGTCAAGTTGGTTAATTGAGAAGTTGAGAGCTCACTCTATTGTTCATAGGGCTAAGAGTTTAGTAAGGTCGAGATGATAATTATTCGTGATTGAGGATATTCATGAGACTGAGAGTTTGTGAATTAATATGACCCCATATATACCTTTTATATGGTTATCTAAGAGATAATATAGCTTTTGAGAGCAAGTCTTTTTTGTATTTGATACATGTTTGGCTTAGATGTTTGCAAGTTGTTTACTTCACATGCTGAGCAAGATGGGACCGGGTATGTCTAATTTATGATCATCTTAGAGACGATCTTGGTATTGCTGAGTGAATGCCATGTAGTACTTAAAGATACTTATGTGTTGATATGTTTGGTTATGTTTTGCTTTACCCACTTGATTATATATTATCTGGTGTGTTGATTGACTATACTTAGTGATAGTGATCTTCTATATGCATGGTTTTAAGATATGTTGACACATTTGAGATGTGCATATACCATCATGAGTTAAACTTATTTATACTATGCCTTGACATCTACATTCTAGACATTGTAGGACCCATGTGTTATTTTTATAATACTCGGGCTAATCAAAGACATTTTAGGTTTAGGGACGATGTGACCAACTTGTGTTTGCTGGGCATAGTTAGAGGCTAGTGTATTTGTAGAATTTTATTCCGTTATTTAAATACACACTCTTATTTATTTTTGTTGATGTGATGTATATATCAGACATAGTTTGTATATTTAAATAATAGCTGCATTTGACTCTTTTGCAGACCCACATAAACTTATGTATTTCATTTATTAGTATTATTGCTGCATTGACGGCTTAGTGTTCTCTATTTTATGTTTTATATTATGCATTATTCTATCTTGGAAACACACATATTTATTGCTTTGTGCCGATATCGGTTATGTATAGGCGAGTGGTTCATGATTTTGAAATATGTATTGGTATTAGCCTAAGAGAATATTCTCGTGTGATAGTCGAATGTTGATTCATTCTCCGTATTAGTAGATAGTATCACCCAGTGATACACTTTAATTGTATAGTTATAGAGGTGGGGTGTTAAATTTTAGGTCATACTCGATAGATTGTTGAAGAGTGCTAGATCCATACCTATTATATTGGCATCCAAATTAGCCAAGTTGTACATGAAGTGAATAGTGCGATTCCATAGCATGTCGAAGAGCAATATAAGCGATCGAGACTCATTATTCATTAGGATATAATGGAAGAGCTTATAAGAGGCACTAACGACATGGCTGAATTTCAGTATGTCTTTTCACCTACATACTTATGGATAGATTGAGAGACTGAATCATATTTGGAGGATCTCTTATAAGCTTGCGTACTCTATTTTAGAGGCTCGTAGGGTGACCATTCGCACCTTGTTGAATTTACATACAACAACACTAATTAATCCAACATTGGCATGGCACCATTTGAGGCATTACATAGTCAACCATGTAAAGCTCCTTCATGTAGGTGGGTGGAACACTCCAAAAATTAAGTAGAAAATTTAACTAGAAAATTAAAATTGAAATAAAACAATAACTAAAGAAATTTTCATAGGATCGAATTTGGCTATGAAACTAGATCCATTGCGTTCGTAGCAATTTTCTAGATAATTTTAATATATAATACTTCAAATCGGAGCTAGTACGGGGAAGTTATGGACGTTTGAAATTTTGAAAATCGAATAAATTTAAAAATAAAAACTTACTAAAAGTTAACACTATAGAGATCGACCCATGGGTTTTGAAGGTCGACCAGTGGACATAGGCGGTCGACCGTTAATGCGTAACTTTCGAGACTGCAGTACGTGATGGAACAGAAAAGACTGAATCTACTATATTTTTTCATTGCCAAGTAATTGATGTATTTTCATGACTAAACTAAAGATTTCCTAGGCTTAATCCAATGCTCCAAATCAATCTCTAACCCCTATAAATTAACACATTGGCTAATCCTAATTTCATTTGTAATGAAGCTCTGTCAAAATTTCTTCTCTCCACTTATAAATTTTCTTTCAAAAATAAATTAAAGACAAAGTACAAGAACACTAATAAATCAGATAAGGAGGAGGCAAACTAATTGGTGACAATTCTCCGTTGGATTTTGGAGTTAGAGCTTGGATCTGAGGTATGGGAACAAGTTTAATAAGTTGATTATTTACAGTTAATTTTAATATATTCTATCTGATCTAGGATGCTAGAAAACTAATTAGAAATTTAAATTGGTGTAAATTGATAAATCTGATGCTAACCCAAGTTGAACCCTTGTGTTATTGAATGAAAACCCTAAATTTTGATTAACCTTGAATTGAACTAGTATAATTAATCCACTAAAAAATATGTGAATCTGAAACCAATAAAAACAGGGTAAATTTTTAAAGACTGGTCACTGTGAATTGATTAGGGTTTACCGTGTAAATCGAGTAAACAAAAAAATAAAAATCGTATTGTTAAAGAAAATCAAAACCTAAAAATTACTATGCCACATGAGGTTCTATGGTGGACACTCAACACTGAGTGATGCCTGATGAAGTGTGTGGGCCCATCACAACATGACTCCTTCGTATGCACGATTCTGAGGTAGCATGATACTATATGGTCGATGGAGCATGGTGCATGGAATAAGAGGCATATACTATGGTTGAGAGGTGAACACGCATGCAGACGATGAGGCACCTGGATGAGTTGGAATTACAGGCTCCCCTTTGATGTGTAGTTGGGTTATTTGTAGTTATAGTTATGGGAAATATGTTCCTATATAGCATAGTGGCGATGTTTCCAAATCTAATAGACTAGTGGCGATGTTTCCATATCGAGTAGTTCTAAGAGCGCTGGCCGATTGATAGTTATTTAGGTTTAATCCATAGTTCGATTATCACAGTAGCCTGCACACGTTGTAGTGTAAGTATGTGTTGGATAAAAACCTTTCAATAAATGGACCGTAGGAATACACAAATACTTGTAGGACACCCTAGCACACATAAAGTAGAATTAAAGCTAACTATACATGATAAATATATATTAGACCTGTACTCGTTCACCAGACTTATGTCTGACCTACCTTTTCCTTTCTTTCCCACCACAGGAGAACAAGGAAGCAGATGATTTGGCATGTTCTAATTACATAGAGAAGCAAGCTCATCACAGGAGTTTCTTATTCTTTATTTACTCTCTATTTAACTACTTAACATTCCAATACTTTGTATTTCTTTTATCAGACATTGAATGTTATTTCTATGTACTCGGTATTTGACTATATATTGTTTTTCTAAGACTGTGTTTTGGGATATTTTTTTATATCGATATTTTTGTTCCTACCGCTGTGAGTTCTGAAAGTGTAGAATATTTTAGATCATATCTGTTCACTATTAGTCTCTAACAATGTTATTAAAATCCGATAGCTCGTATATCTCGACATGACGCAAGTTGGAAAGTCGCCCTAGATTTAGGATCATTGTGTCAGGAAGTACGGTTTGTCATATTTGGTATTAGAGCCTAGGTTCAAAGTTCCTTAAGATTAGGAGCATATGGAGAGAACATACTTGAAAGGTTTTTGAAAAGTCAAAAATGTTTTCAAAAATGTTTTCCAAAAAGTTTTCAAAATGGGTTCCAAGTGGTGTATGTGTGTGTATAAAAGTTTTCAAAAGTTTTCCAAAATTTGCGTATATCATAATCTCTCCTTTATTCATGCCAATGTTATCTCTTATTTGTGCCTATACTATATGTGGAAATTTGCTAATAAAATTCTTTAAAATCATAGATTGAGGATGATAGATCCCCTAGGTTCTGGCTCTGGCAACGCAGATGAGGTTTTGGGCTTGAACTTTCTGATTTTGTTTAGTCGGTATCCTCAGGCAAAGGGACAATCCGAGCTTAATCTCACTAGAGGACTATCAGAAAGAGCAACAATTGCAATTCTTGCCTATCCACCCACAGTAGATTTTGCTAATTTACGTACATATTTCGTTGTCTTGGAGGAAAGCACTATATGGGGCTAAGTCATATATTGATTTGAGGACATGGATTCGTTCTCGTGAGAGGATCATTGGGTTGATGGGTCTTGATGATGAGGTGAGGAGATAGTTAGCTACTTGGTAGTTATAAGGCGAGGATCTTAATTAGTAGGAGGTGGTTGAGGCTAAGACTAATGGAGGATTGATCACTTTGGGTGAGTTTCAAAGACGCTTTGAGATGAGTTTCTTTCTAGAGCCAAGGAAGGAGTACAGTTAGAAAAGTTTATTCACTTGAAGAAAGGAGACATGTCAATAAAGGAGTATGACAATAAATTCAATGAACTAGCTAGATTTGGCATAGGACTGATCGATGCCATACATAACAAGGCTTTGAAGTTTTCTAAGGGGTCGAACCGACCTCTTTAACGTTTAATTCTGAGTCGTATTCCCATTATAACCACATATGAGGTTGTAGTAGAGATGGCTTTGCTGAATACCATCTCTAAAGAGGAAGCAAAGGAAGAACTCAAGAAGTTTGGAGGAAAAGCGCAATAGTAGAATCAGTGTAAGGGAGGGTTTGGACCCAAGGAAATCTGAAGAAGCATGATATGCATTGTAGGAAGTGTGGCAAAAAGGGACATTTCGCGTACGACTACATATTAGTGAGTTTGGAAGACAAGTGCTATAAGTGTTTTGGGCATATGAAGAGGAAGTGTCCAACACATCCAAAGAACACTACCCAGATAGTTTTTGTCAAGACCTAATTTTTCAATGCCCGAAAACCGACATCAGTACGTCCACTGTATTAAATGCCAAACAGTCGAATGCCGAACAACTAGACCGTAAGGGAAAGAAGAAGGAGGTAGAAGAGGAGAAAAACAAAACAACATCAGAATCTCACAATCATAGCGGAACAAGATATAATATATAACAATAGATTTTTATACCAAAGAATCTGTAACTACATATTACTTACAATCATCAGAGTACAACACAATTCATAACACACAACTGGACAGTTATCATAACTCTTCCTTACAGAAACTGATTATGCAACAAACCATACACAGTGGATAATACATCAAATACGTGTGATACGTCTCGCCATCCAGCTCATCTCCTGAGCTCCACAGCATCATATCCTGTATTCTATAATACTCGGTCTGGCCTGAGCATTATAGAGAAATTACACCCTAGTCAATCTGGAAAACCAGCGTGAGAAAATACACTCAATTGAATTATTACAGTTTTAAAAATCCTTTGAAATCAAAGATATCCCGTAAGATCACGCCACAAATAAACATGTCGGGTTTTTACCTTTCGATAACCAAAACATTTTTATCAAACCCTCTGATATATAATAGTGTCTAAATACAATTACTTATCCAAATAGCCGAAATTGTTACATTCATTAAATTCCAGCATAATATGTATCCAAAAAAGTCCGAAGGCACTTATTGGAGATTGGGTTTCCATCAATGGCAGAGCTACCGGGGTACGACCCGTCACAGTACGTGGTCTAGATCAACGTACCGAGGATCCCTCCCGATCCCCTACAACACGAGACCGGAGCTACCCCTTACTTGATAGTCCGAATAAGATCACCCCACGGTTGGGATCAGCAACCGTCCACACAGCCGAAATAAAAGGGACACCTAGACAAGGATGACCTTACCCTAATTGGTTGCTAGCCACTCAGCCTTGCTGCACCTCCCCTGTTTTATCCATTCCCGGTTGATGAGGCTTAAGGTTAAGCGTTACCTTTTTAGCACACATACACTTAGAATGCTCACCATCCTCCTGACGATGGTCTGATAGCATTCATCCATACAAGTTTTCCTAGCTCTGGACAAACAGAATCACAGTCTTCATCATCTTCACGGTATTCATTCGCAACGTTCAAACCGGATCGAAGTGTTTTTCGGATAATAAAATCCGATCCCGATCTCTTCGGAACGATCAGCGTATTGCCCAATATTGATAGTCGGTTATTTAACTATCAAATAACATCCATAAATAACCATCAGATTTAAATAATTTTCCAAATTATTTATCACTAAAATATCTACCCAAGATATTATGTTCATATTTCAACACTTTGAGAATAGTTCAAATCTCCTTTCATTCTTACGGAACAAATTCTACCCATCTGTTTATTTCCACAGAAGATGCCAAATCTTATTAAATTAGATTTTTAAACAAATTAAATAACTTTATCCAAAAAATATATACGTAAAACATTTTAAAATGAAACTACTTAAAAGACTTTATTCAAAACCACTTTAGCGAAACTACTTTTAAAATAAAGCTACTTTATAAAATATATTATTTAATGACTATCTTTTAAAATCATAATACCAATTTAACCATTAAAATAACTACTACTATAATAACTTAATAAATATTTACCTTTAAATTTTAAACAACTTAAATAATAAATTTCTTAAATACATTCTTTAAAAAACAACTTTAAAACTTTTACTTATACTAAAAAATCTACTATGAAAACATACCTGGCTTTTCAGGAAAATACACTTCACATTCCAATATAGTCCATTTAATCAGTTAATAAACCCTTCTCGATTTATCCCAATTTAATTTATGTCCCAAATCCGTAAATTTCTTTTCCACACTTTTAAAAATAAAACCACGTTTTATTTATAAAACAAATTACCATCTCCTTATAAATTCCCACCGTGAATTTAAAATCCCAAATATCCACTGATATTTATTTCACTTTATTTATAAACCCCATTTATAAATTCCATAATCTCATCCTCTTTTAATCACAGTTTTAACACTTAATAGATCTAGAAATCGATTTTCAAAATTGACTTCATTTAAAAAAAATTCCTTTACTTACTCAAATTTATTCCAAAACCCATTAATTCCATATTCACTCCTTTATTACGATTTAAAATCTTATTTAAAACTGAAATATTAGTTCCATACTCAATTTCAAAATTCTCCCTTTATTTCTCCCTAACCATTCCAAATCCTGAATTTAAAATAAATTCTTTAAATTTTTAAACAATATTACATAAGTTCTCCAATTTCATTTATCCCCATTTATTCAAAAATCATTTTTTCCCCATACTTGGAATTTATTCGATAGGATTTTAAAATAAATCTTTTATTCATTTCCAAATTCATTCTTTCGATTTATCTAAAATTATTTTACTTAAAATTCCTCTCTTTATATCTCTTTCAAAAATCAACTCTTTTATAATTTTGATATTTTCAAATATCCAAAATATGTTTAGCAAACCAATAGCATTCATTACTTTTAATTTTCAATAATCTATTATAGATAATCAATCAATCATATCACAGATTATGAAAACAAATTTAGATATTTTGAGGAATCCAGTTGGATCCTTCCAACCTGTTTTTTCTGCATCCACAGATGTTGTCAACAAATAAAATACCAAATCCCACTTCGAGGGGGCCATCGTGGTATAAAGGGTCATCCGCTATTATGCGGGGCACATAAGGTCTCATCCGCTATATAATGCGGGAATATCAATCACTCCAATATATATACACTATTATACATAATATAACATCCAAACTAATAATAGATCATCAATCTAAGAAATCAACCAATAATTTAAATTTTTAACTGTTTAAATTAATAGTATTCCAAATGAGTGAGATTAACTCACATTTGACTTTGTTTGCAACCAATTTCCATCTCGCTCTGATTTATCAGTTTTTGATCTTGTATAAACATCGTAGGGTTTATTAACATTTTAAATAAATGAACTGTTAATTATCATTTATTTATTTATTTAATTAAACAAATAATTTAATTTCAACAAATTTTCCTATGGTAAATAATTTTTAGTAACTAATAGGATTAAATAAGTAAATTTAAACAAGTTAATCACTAATACATTATTTTAAAATGGTGAGTTTAAACATGTATATTTATTTATTTATTTATTTTTATTTTGAAACCATATATATTTTTACAAAATAATCTATATAAATTTAAAAATAGAATTTTACATAAACTCCTCGAACATTTTAGAAATTTCCATTTTCAAAACCTTATCTCTACATATATTTATTGTTTGAAATTAAAATATGTATGTTAGTATACATATATATATATATTAAATTAAAACTAAATTATCCTATACCTTACTGTAATTATTTTTTAGAAATCTTAACTATATACCTAATTAAATTAAATAGGCCTGTGCATGCATATGTATTTATATATATTTATACCTTTTCTACCATATACGTCTACATATATATATATATATATATGCATTAATATAAATCTTTAAACTGGATAAAGAATAATTTTTTTATCTCTTACTGTAAATCTAAAATCTTACCTATCTATATAAATTTAATTAAATAAAATTGTTCGATACCTTGTCGAAGAACCCAGCTCGCTCGAGGACCCAACAATTTTGACCCCAGCTCGAGATCGAGTTCGGCAATAACCCATCGAACGACCCCGAACCCTATTTGCTCGACTTCGGGCCTCTGCCCTATCGCTAATCCACTCACACGACTGCTCCACCTGGCCGTGACACTACCCTTCTGCATCGTTCCCCGACCTCGACCAAGTCCTTGCGAACGCGACCTTCTTCAATATCAGGACCGACAACGCGAGCCACCGGCGTCAGCTCTCGACCTTCACGCTGCCTCGACACGGCTCCCCAATCGATCGCAACAATCGGCTTTGTCCCATCCTGATCCAACTCGTGACACTCAAAATGATCGAAGATGGTGGAAATGATTTCGAGTCTTTTTTCCTTTTTCCTCTTTCAGGTTTATTGATCTTGAATTTCATATTCAATAATTTTGGTATTTTTTTAATTGGCAATGAATCGAGAAGAAGAAGAGGAAGTGGGGTTGCATTTTCTCTTTTTTAATTCGAAGTGGTCATTTGATGCACGATCGAGAAGGCAAAAGACATGTTTTAAATTCTGAGAATGACAGCTTGACTTGAATATTATAAAATTTCAAATATCTTATTTACAAAACAGCTCAAAATTTCCGACTTCCTATCAAGGCATGCCACTAGGTGTTTATAAGGTTATACCCCTATTCCAAACGCATTGGAAAAGGTCTTGAGTCCTAGTTCAATCGTATGGAGAAGATAGCTTTTCAGACCTAGATATTTATATTGAATTTCAATATGAATTTTAGCGCGTTTACCTTTCGTACGACCAAACGATAACTCCAAACGTTACGAAAATTGAAATATGATAATAATACATTATTATAGATCCAATGGAACTGGTTTCGTCGAATTTCAAGACTGTGCCTCGAAAGGCCATTTTTAAATGTCAATTTAAACGATATATTTTCAAAACTGAACAAAACACTTTTAAATTAAATTTTAATACTTCTACTATCTTCAGTATTATCAATATAAATTTTATAAGCCTTCAAATTTTTTTAACCAGTTTTAAATTCCAAATTATACACTTCACCAAATTTCCACTTATTAAATTCAATAATTTAATTATCCAATAATGGAGATATTGAAATTTAAGTTAAAGTTAACCTTTTAAATATTTAAAATCAATTAAATATTCCAATTTCAAATGTCCAAAATTTCAGGTCGTCACAATTGTAGCACATGCACTAGATGTAGTAACTAGCTCAAGTGCACAACTAATTGCTGACAAGAGAAAGAAGGTCATGATCAAAGGTTTGTTGACTATTTATGGTTTATCTGTTTGCATTTTATTTGAAACGTGGGCATCACACTCTTTTATATCTAGTATTCCTATGAATGATTTACACATAGACACTAGCATAGTTATAGACTCTGTAGTTGTGTTAAACCATACAGGTGGATCGGCCTATTTGTCTATGGTATGTAGTGATTTGAAACTATTCATTTTGGGAGTCGAGTTCAATTGTGATGTTTTTTTCTTAGGATTTTCTAGGTTTGGGTTAATATTGGGCATGGAGTGGGTGATTATGTATGGGGCTATATGTAACGACCCGTATTTTTACGGATCGAAGGATCGTAGAATTGTTGTTGTTAGGTTGATAGTGTTGTTAAGTCGTTTAGAATTTAAGTCGTAGAGATGAGTCGTGTAGAGATGAGTCGGGTAGAAGATAAGTAGATTGAGCGACTTATAGGAGTTAACGACCTAAGTGTTGGACCGACTTATAGGATGGAACGACCTAAGGGTAACGGCTTACGAGTTAACGAGTTAGTGACCTTGAGATTAGCGCTGTGTTGAGATAGGTCGTGGGAGTCTTTAGTCGTTGGGTCGTAGGGTTTGCTAAGTCGCTAAGCCGTAGGTAGAGTAGAAGTGTTAACCCGTTAGGATGGTTGTCGGCATTATATTCAAGTCGTGACCGACTTATGTTAGGTCGTAAGTCGCGCGCGTGTGTTATGGCTGGGGTCGTTTAACTGTTGGGTCGGCAAGAGTTAGGTCGTACGAGCGACTTAAGTGTTAGGTCAGCAAGGTGGTTAAGTCGCGTATATGTTCGTGTGTGTCAGGTAATTAGGTCGGCTACAATTGTAAGTCGTTGAGCCATGGAGTGATAAGTAGTAGGTCGTTAGGTCGGCAAGGGTTAAGTCGTGACCGACTTAAGGAGGCCGAACGACTTAAGAATTTGGCCTATAAATTCACGGTTTTGGTTCACTTTTTGGCACCGGATTTTGAAGCGACAAAGTGATGCTATTTTGAGAGCTCGACTACAACACTTCTTCACTTCTTTTCTCCACTTTAATCTAGTGCTTACATCCATCCAAGATCGAAGATCAAGATCAAAGATCCAAGAGCCAAAGTTGAAGATCTCCATCCAACGAAGAGAGATTTCACCGTTTGAAGGGAAATCTTGTCGGATCAAGCTAGATCCTTTGCTGTCCAGATCTGAAGTTAGTTGCTTTTGAAGTGTTTAGGTGATTCGGTGAGTGGTAGTTATCTCTCACGCAGACCCAAAGAAGTATATTGGATCAATGGCTTATTTGTGTGTTAAAGATAGTGATTTCATGCATTTTCCTTAAGTCTGCATGTAGATCCATCGTTCATGAAGTTTTGATATCCATCTTACTACATGTTAACTTATGCAAGTTCATTCATCAAGTTGTAGAGATATTGCTTATAATTCATGCTTGTTAGATTTGGACTCTTTATTTGCGAAATTTCCATTTTAGTTATAATTGCTTTTAGATCTTGTTTGAATGCTTGATTGCTTGGATTAATGATTGATTTGACTGATTGTTAGAAGTTAGTTGATTGATGATTTGATTTGGGTAAGTTGGTCGAAGATGATTCAAAAGCTAAGTGGAAAGGCTCTTGAATAAGGAAAGCTGCTTGGGGCATATGAAGCGGATGGTAAAGCTCATATGGATAGATTTGACGATGATGTTGAGATGGGACTTTGCTATGATGCGATGAGGCAAAGCATGATGTGAGATAGCCTTGGTTTAATCCAGACGGGATCATCCCAAGCATGTTGATAACTCGGTGATATGGTTCGAGTTCGTTGATAATGGATGGCTCGAGAGGCGCTTGAGCTAGTATGAGAATAGTCGTCGAGGAGGATGACTAGAAGGCTGAGATCTCATCGTTATTGAAGGTTCTAGCAGGCTCAAAGCAAGAGTACGCTGGGCAGATCCGATAATCCCAGGCACGGGCTGTGACGACGTGCTAAGTACTCTGGGCAGATTCGATAGTCCTAGGCACGGGCTGCGACGACGTGCGGAGTTCTGCCTAGAACCAGGGTTACCATTAGCCCTTGACGGACGGATGAAAGAATGAGCCGGTCATTCAATTAATGGTGATATCGAAGCAATGATAACAGTGATAGCCAGGGTCATGGATGTTTGGATGCTTTGGTTGTATCGTCACTCGGTCTCAAGAGCGATGTTTTGTGGGTGCTTATCTGATCTTGGTTTAGGCCTTGGGGGTTTGTGCTTGAAAAACATCGACCTTGACTCGAGTGATAATTGTTTTACTTAAATGTCTGCTTTGCTATGTTTATTTCTGCTTAGTGGGTCTGGGGGCTATCACTGTAGAAAGAGGTGGAGTGGGATGGTTAAGTTCCTATTCCTTTTTACCCTTTATGCTCTTTTGGTATGTTTGATAGTTGATTTACCGTTCACTAGAACTTTTGTCCGACTCAAGGTTTTATGTTCAACTCTTATTACCTTGGGCTGTTCATCTGTTTTGGGATGGGCAGACTAGGTAGCAGATGACAGGTGCTGTTCTTAGTGACTAACGCTGTTGATGACGAAGACGAGCTGGAGGCTTTTGCATATTGTTTTCTTACTATATGTACTGGGTGTTCCGTTGTTTGTATGATTCTCTTAGTGTTATGTAGTGAGGCTTGATGTATTGACTATTCAGATTGCTGTACCAAACTATTATGAGTTTATATGATGAGATTCTGTTCTATGGAGCTTCACTATGTATACTTTTCTATTGTATTTTATCCATGCGCTGTGAGTAATATGATAGAGTTTACTGTTTTACCTTAACCCTGATGATCGTCCATGGCGGCCTGGCATACCTTTCAGCGCACTATTTCCTTGTTTAGTGCAGGAGTCATGGGTGGTCGTCACACTATATTAGATTGTGATAGGATGATTGCTAGATTAAGTACATATTGTGGATGTAGCTTGGAGATTTATTCAGATCCCCGGGGATTAGCTATGCTGAGCTACTTATATTTTTTAGGCCCATCACATAACGAGCTAGATACAATGGCTATATTTAAAGATTACCCAGATGTCTTCTCTGACGGTTTTCGATCTCCTACCACAATAAGAGATTAAGTTTCGAATATATCTTGTAGAGAATACAAATCCTATTTCCTTACCCTTAAGGCATATGGCTGTAAAGGAGACATGCGAGTTGTATAAGCAAGTAAATGAGTTATTGGAGAAGGACATCATTAGGAGGAGCATTTCAGAGTGGGGAGTACTAGTCGTCTTTCCCACCAAGGCAGATGGTTTTCTTAGACTTTGTATTGACTATAGCGAGCTAATATACAGGTAAAGAAGAATAGCTATCCGCTGCCCCAAATAGACTTCCTTGATCAGTTGATTTAAGCAAGGGTATTCCCATAGGTTGATTTGACTAGCGAACTCCACCAGTTGCGTGCAGCAAAGGATAGTGTCGAAAAGACAACTTTTGTACAACCGACGAACTTTATGAGTGGCTAGTCATGCCCTTCATACAGACCAATGCACCCGCCTGCTTTTTTGATCAGATGAGTCGAGTTTTCAAAGGGTTTCTTAACAAGTTCATCATGGTATTTGTGGATGAAATTTTGGTCTAGTTGAAGAGCAGGAGGAGCTAGCGTTACATTTAGAAGAAGTGCTCAATACACTAGGTGAGCATAAGTCAATGGCAAAGTTTTTGACGTTCTACTTTTAGCGAGAGGAGGTATGCTTTTTGGAACATGCTGTCTTAGAAAGTGGGCTGGCGGTTAATCCCAGTGAAGTTGTAGCAGTTCAGGTCTGGCACGTATCAAAGAATGTGTAACGCCCCACTCCGAGACCCTCATTAGCAAAGAATATTACAAGGTAATATCGTTTGCTAATACGAAGAATAGAGCTGGATAGGAGCGACCATCTATAGCCCTGTCTTAACTATCTACTGAATACGTCGATAAATGTAGCATTTATTTTTTACTATGGATCAACATATCCAATAGATACTTAATACAAAACTATAATGGCTATAAGATCTAACAGAACAAAATATAATAACTCAAATGTAAATCACATGACAGAACAGTAGATCATCACATACATATACACATATACAGATACATCACAGAGTATACAAAATGATACATGTCAAGTGGTAAAGCAACCACATTATACAGGTGAGTCAAAAGACTATGCATATCAGAGTTACAACAAAAAATGACTACACAAAAAGCTATAACAAAAGGAGATAGCAGAATAGTCCATGCGGAAGCAGAATATGCGATGTCCAAATGTACCTAATCTGAAACACCTCGGTCTGACCCGAGTGTAAAATACACGGGTCAGTCTAGCTAAACAAATCAGTTAGATAAGCTCAATGATAATGAACATGCAAGGTCATAAAGTACCACAAATATCTCTAAAAGAGATTACTCGATCATCTAGCAAAAGATGAATCATAACAAGCCTCATATCATCGGCAACTCAAATAAACAAAGGATATGAATATCCCAAATCAAACCAAAAGGCAAATCACAAATACCAATAAAGGTAACACAAGTTTCCACAAGGTAATCGCTATGTATCGGGTGGTTCAAAAGACCTACTCCAAAAGGCGATACTTTAGGGAAATATAAATATCAATGAAACAAAAGATGCACGTGCTCATTACTGTATAAACAAGGATCCACAAGCCCGAAGGCGACAAACCCAAGTATCTCTCGAGCGGTGACGAAGGACCAACTCCAAAAGCGATACTATAGGGCAACAAACCCGAAGGCGACAAACCCAAGTATCTCTCGAGCGATGACGAAGGACCAACTCCAAAAGCGGTACTATAGGGTAACAAACCCTAAGGCGACAAACCCAAGTATCTCTCGAGCGGTGACGAAGGACCAACTCCAAAAGCGATACTATAGGGCAACAAACCCAAAGGCGACAAACCCAAGTATCTCTCGAGCGGCGACGAAGGACCAACTCCAAAAGCGATACTATAGGGCAACAAACACGAAGGCAACAAACTGTAGTGGCGAAGGTCCAGAGGCCCAATACTGGACACACTAACTGGCAGTATGTGTCACAAACTCTCGGAAAGGAACCCGAAAAGTGTTAACGTTTGTCCCATACCACCCATTCTCACTAAATGGTTTACTAACCATTAGTCAATTCCACACTCAAAGCAGTACAAAGTTTACCTCATGTCATCGGTAAACTTGACCCGAAGGTCTAAACGATCAAACGAATAGATTAGGAATTAATTGGAAAGATAAATGCACGTATTCCTTGTACGTGTTTTACCCAACCATTTAATTACCTTCCTACTTCGTTCGAAGTGTAAAAGAGTGTAATTTTACTTAGGAAATAATTTGGAACAAGTTTAGAAATCGTTTGAAAACACTTTGGAAATTGCCTTTGAAATTCTCCTATTATGGAGTAAATAATTTAATACTTAAAATAATACTAAATAATAATTTCACAAGCCAATTTGTTTGAAAAACACTTTAAAATGCTTTATAAAACCTGTGCATGAAATTTAGAGAGAAAACTCAAGAATTCGGGAAAATATCCAAAATGACGGAAATTATTCAAGTATAAAAACTGCTGAAAACACGCTGCGAACCCAAGTTCAAAAGTAGGTTTGGACCTGCAAACAGAGTCCGAATGATATGAAATTTTGTGTGAATATTTTTTAACATTCCTACTCCAATCTACAAAAATATTCACTCGATTCTGACTTGAAATGAAGAAACTGCGTCGTTCCGAAGTTGGACTAAAACCACTATAAACTGCTGTGTAAAAACAACGCAAAGGTTCAACTTCGACGATGAGTTCGAAGGGACAAATGAATCCAGATCTTGATAAAATTTAGTAGAACATAAACTAATGCTTCTCCTTCAATCTGCAGAAAGAATCGTTGGATTCAGACTTGAAATGAAGAAGTTATACTATCTCAAACATGGACTCAGGCCATGTTTGCAACAGTTCAAAAACCGAAAATGTACAGGCCTGAAACCATCTTTGGTTCAATTTCTAGGCATGAAAAAAGGAATCAATTTGCATCGGATTGAGCCCAAAATTTGTATGCTTGTATTATAAAACTTTATCTTTCTAACAAAAAAAGAATGATGCAATTTGGATAAAACATGAGAATGTTAAGATGTCTCAAAGTAGAACTCAGACAATGTTTCCACTGTAAAACTCTGGGAAAAAACATGGCCCAGGTCAAAGTTTGGCAACGTATTTATATAAGCTATCAATGTCAAAATGACCTGAAATTTGGTACTTGCACATTAGAGAACTTCATCTTTCAGGAAAAAAAAGGATCATGCAATTCGAATAAGAAAAGAAAGAGATATGACGTCTCAAACATGGACTCAGTCCATGTTTGTGGCAACGCAGAACAAAATGTGCACAGTAAATTTTCTGGCTGTGCATTGATTTTGCAGTGTAGTTTTCAGGCATCAAGCAAACATGTTTTGCAACGAAATTTGGTATGCATATACTAAAACGCACAGGCTATCAACTGAAGAAAACCCGACAGCATTTCGTTGTCGGATTTGGGAGAAAATGATGTGCAAAGTGACATACAAACTCAGATTTCACAAAACAAAACATGAGCATAAAATCATTGTATTGAAGCTATTTTTGGGTAGATTTTGGCATTTCGAAGCTTTTGCTTCAGCTAGCAATTTTGAGCAGTAACTCACCATTGATTTATCATAGCAAATACCCGAATTAATGGAGAAAGATTGAAGCTTGGGTTGAATTTGAGCTTCTACAACCTGTAAAACTATGGAACAAGTGCATGCAAGAAAGAAGAAAGCAATTAACAAACAATCATTCACAAATTGAATTTTGATGAAATATTAGGTTTTAGATTTTGATTACCTGTAGATTTAGCTTCAAATTGATTTTTAAAACACCAAATTTGAGTCTAATTTGATGATTTTTTTGTTAGGGTTTGTAAAAAGAAAATGGGTTCTTTTTTTTTCACTGACTTGAGGAAGGAGATGAGAAGATGATAATGATTTCCTGTACGTACAAGAGATGTTTTTCTCATTTCCTTATCTCTTAGACTAGGCTAATGGGCTTTTAGGATCCAATAAGAAGAATTTATTTAGAGAAGGAAACTTTTGAATTCCTTCCTCTTAACTTATTCAATTAATAACGGGGCATAAATTTATTTAAAGAAGAAAATTTTTCATTTCCCTCTCTTAACTTATTCAATCAATGGGAGGGCATATTATTTATATGGAGAGAGAAACCTTTCATTTATCTCTCTTTAATTAAATTGATTGATACATTAAATATTATAATTATTAAATAATAATGGCATAAAATGTAAGTTTATCCAAATATATTCTAGTGTGAATTATAAACACGCAACATTGTGGTGTTTATAAATGATATAAATTTTCGCATATATTTATATATATGCATACTCATACAATTGTGGTATAAAATGTCAGAATTTCTAACCATCAATACAATACTTGTAAATTAGATTGTAGTTTTAATTTTAAGATACCAACGCCAAATAAAGTAATACTTGAATAAGCAATAATTGGCAACAAATAACTATTTATACACTACATGCTTATGACCAAAAATGAAAGCTTTACACATATAGACACTTTGAATGGACATTAAATGCACTTAAATGCACATTAAATACACTTAAATGCACTTTAATTACCAAATAATTTTATAACTAAACAGATGTTTATACATATGTATATGAATATAGGGATAAAAACCATATGTATATGTATATATATATATATGCATGTTTATATGTTTATAGTCACAAATATGGTTGTAAAATATATGAACAAAAATTTACTTACACTAAACAAATTAACAAAACTTTCCTCTACGTATAATCAGATATATGGTTGCACAATACCTTAACTGTAACAACCTGGAATTTTTGACAGCATATTTTAATAAATATTTAATCTAATTTAAATTAAATACAAGCTTTTAAATTTTAAAACTGATGAGATCTTTGATATTTAACCGTTATTTGTTTTATAAAAGAAAGTTTTGATTCGAAAATTTAAAATAGAATGCTTCAAAACCATTTAAAACAAAATCTGTCTTATTCAATAAAATCAAATCAAAGACTCTACATTTTTATTATTTGATAATATATATGAATACAATTGTAGTTTTTAAAATGATAAAGCTTAGAATAAACAAACATAGTAATATTAAACATAAACATGAAAATCTAACACATAAGTATAAAACAATATGAATGATTATAAGCATAAACGTACAAAACAAGTATAAAAACATAATTATAAATTATAAAATATAACTAAAGAGATAAATGTACAAATATAAGTTATAACATGAAGTATAAAAATACAAACACAATGCTATGAATCAAATGCCTGGAAATCTGAAGAACAAATAGAATAAAATTAATATAGTCAAAATAACAGCCTTTAAAATCCATTTGTACAACATAAATTTTTTAACAAAGGCCATTTACATTATAGAATATCATGTGAACATGTTCAATGCATAAGCCAAAGGGGATAACTTGTAACATATTTCTGCACAAAACTTATTTGCTGCTAGAAATTTATATGCATAAGAAAAACAAAGTTTTCACTTCGAATGTAATAAAACAAAATCTGTGTCTTATACAAAATATGTTTGGCCGAAATAAAATAAATATCTTTGTACAACACATAAGTAAGTATCAGTAAACATTAATTACATGTTATCATGAATAAGAGCATTAACATTAATTAGCACAACTTCTTGTTCAGGTAAGTACTGCAGCCGAATTTTATGTGGTAATTTCTTTCTGCAGTGTATGGTACTTAACCAATTAAAGAAAAAAAATGACAAACAAATAGAAAATGCCTAGATACAAGCCATACTGTTAAGTAACTTCTATATATATCCATCCGTTCTTTTATAAAACTGAACAAAACCTAAAGCAAACCTGAGAACATTATTTCTTTGCAAACATAAATTAATTCAAAAACAGAAAAACAAAGAAAAAGAAACAGAGAAAAAAAGAAGAGTTTCAGAAAAATTTCACCTGTAGTGTCTTCTTCAACACATTACTTTCTGTTCAAAGTTTTGACTGGTGAGTAAACCTATTTTTGTCAAAACTTTATCCTCAATAATTGGTTCATGACAAATATTATGTTGATATATACTATTAGGTGATGTTTGTAAATTACTGGATGCTCTGTCTTATGATGTTCTTCAAGCTTTTCATGTTTCTGAGGGAAAAGAAGCAAAGAATGGTTTATACTCTTCATATAAAAACATTTAACTTAGAAATTTAATTAAATAAATTTGTTTAAAAATAAAGATCAGAGCTTGGAAACTGTTTGATGGTTGGCAGTGGAATATAAGTCCTGTAATTCAAGTTTACAGTAGAAAGCAAATAAATATGTAAAATTCGAATATCATAAATTGTTGATTTGATTTCATTTCTTGAATATACATATAAAGGTAGGAATTTTAAACCAAAAATGATAATTTTTAGGCATGGATTTAAGGAGCAATTCATTAAAGAACCGAAAATACTTTTTCATCAATTCCTATCGAATTAATCAATAGTTAATGCTGAAATTTGTTGTGAAGTTAGGTTATTGATTCAGGAATATGGGAAAAATGGTGAAAGATTTTTCGAATGCATGGATTTTGAGGTTGGGGTAAAGGTAGGGTTTGTTTGATTTTCTGAACGAATTGGAAGTTTCGATCGCAGTGACTATCACGGTGCGTCGAGCGTCGTGTGGCTGGAAGGGAAGGTAGTGTGGAGGTTGAGGGTGATGCAGCCGAAGTTTCGAAGCTCCAGGAAATTCGCCTCGCCTGAACAAGGCGAGAGTTGGTCAGAGCATTTCTTTGGATTGGGAGCTTGAATCTTCTTTTATCGTTCACAAGTCGCATCGAAGTTTGGGGTGTTGGAATCCAAAGAATGGATGGCGATCGACTTGTCAGCGATCGACTCAGGTGATGGAAGGTCGCCGTGGCACTGTGCACGTGTACGACGATGATGTGCGTGTCTGTGTTTTGATCGAGATCGATTGGAGTGAGTACTCGAGTAAGGGGGTCGGTTGGCTCGAGTTAGGACCCGTGTTTGCGTGAGAGGGCTACTGCAGTTCGATTTATACTAATACTTAAAAACAATGATGAGAAGAAGAAAATAAACAGGGAAGAGGAAAAGAAGATGGGAAGAAGAGAGAGACACAGGGGAAGCATAGGGGAAACTCGAGACCGTCTCGAGTAGAAGGGTGGTGCGGTCTCGGGTACTTTTCTAAATGGACGTGCATAATAATTTTGTTTAAGTGTTTGTTATAACTAAGTTAATTAAACAATAGTCAGTTAGTTTAAGTTAATATTTAATTTAAAAGTTTATTTAAGAAGAGTCTGTAGAGATAGTTGATTAATATAAAGTAATTAGAATGTAAATTAATTTATATTTGAAATTTGAAATTGATAACTTTAAATTAATTTTGTAAATAAAAATTAATCATGTGTTAAATCAATTTAAGTCTTAAGAATGTTAGCTAATTACAGAAAAGTTAATTAATAAATGATAATTAGCTTAAGTGATTAATTAAAGATTATATAGTTAATAAAATTGATAATAATAGATTAATCAAATAAATTGTGATAATTAAATAACTAATTAATTTTAATAAGTAAGTTATTAATTAATAACTAATAATTAGGAATCAACTAATTAACTGAGTAATTAAGTAAAATTAATGAATAAAAGTTTAGTAATTAAATAATTAATTAAAGATTAGAAAACTAGTAAATTGATAATTGATGATTAACTAAATAATTAATTGATCATTAATAAGTTAATTAATCAGTGATTAATTAAACAGAATGAAATAGTTTATTCTTAAGCAATCAATTCAGTTAAGCAAAACCAAACTGTTTGGTATGAATTGATAATTCTGATTGATTGACTTTAATATCTGTTGATGATATTTCTGTGATATGTTATAATATATTGTGGATATCTGTGATAACTGTGTATGATCTATCTATTATATCTGTTATATGAATTCTAATATTAATTGAACTGTTAAGTTAAATAGAACAACTTGGCCCTTAAAATGGCGTTTGGATTCCGATGAGACCAGGATCGAAAGAATCAATTTTGATTCTCCGAAAACCACATCGATCCAAATTAAATGTTAGGTCGTGACTTGTCAATTGGAGATCGAGATAGTATTTCAGAATGCAAGGGTTATCGTCGTTAACTCTAAGGGTGATTCCAAAATGATTGTAACGAGATAATGCCTTCGGTTTCGTTCGAACCCAGAACGAACTTGTATGGCTTGAATGCTTTCAGCACATCGTCAGGCGGACGATGAGCATTCTAAGAATAATGTTCAATAAAGGTAATCGTAGCCTCAAGCCTTATCAACCGGGAATGGCTAAAACAGGGGAGATGCAGCAAGGTTAGGTGGGTCATGCCCAAGCAGGACAAGATATTCCCCTGTCTAGATGTCCCTTTTTATTTCGGCTGTGTAAGCAGTTATTGGCCACAATTGCGGGGTTATCTTGTTCGGGACTGTTCAGTAAGGAATGGTTTCGGCCTTGTGTTGTAGGGGGTCGGGAGTGATCCTCGGTACGGTGATCTAGGCCCCGTACTGTGACGGGCGGTACCCCATTGGCCCTGCCATCGTTGGAAAACCATTTTCCCTACGAGACCCTATGGTTTTGTTTGTATTACCCACTTTCGTGGCTAGTCGCTAGAATTTAATAGATGTAACAATTTCGGCTATTTTCTATTTACTTGAAAACCCTAGACACTATTATAATATCACTGAAGTTCCTATAAAATGTTTTGGTTAGCGTAAGGTAAAAACTTACCCGTATTTATTTGTGGGGAGTCTTACGTGATACCTTTATTTCAAATGATTTTCAAAGTTTAACAATTTTAACCTGTTTACTCATACCAGACCCATGTCTGACCCGGATTTTATATTTTGTTTTTCATAAACTCTTGGGTACTCAAATTTTTATGAGTAGCCAAGTGATAGGTATTTGGGAGTGTTGATTTTCTGGAGAAGCTTTTAGGAAGAAGACCAGACGTATGTATCTATGTATGTAGTTCCGCTATGTAGTTAGTGTATGTTGTATTTTGGATGTATGTATGGACACATATGTATATGACAGTCCTGTTATATGATATTTTATGACTCTGATGTATGTATAACTATGTAATGGTATGTGATGTATTATATTTTGTTCCATTCCGCTGTGAGATTCTGATGTTGTTATTCTTTCTTTCTATTCTTTTCTATTTCTATCCCTTTCTTTCTTAATGATGAAACGCCTTTCTGGGTTGAGAAAGGCGGGTCGTCACAGTTGGTATCAGAGCGCTAGGTCGAGCGAGTACCTAGGCTCTTGTGTTATATTTATCTTGAGAGTGCGTATTTGTATTTTCATATAATTATATATATCTATCTATAAGGACTTGAAGATCTCTTATCTATCTCACAGTTTTTCTTGTGACCCGTATGTGTTGAATTTTAAAGGATTTGATCTTATTTTGGGAATGGATTGGCTGGACATGTATAAAGCCTTTTTGAATTGTGATGAAATAACAGTTTCGTTGGAAACTGATCTGGGTAGAATTGCCAGAGTGTCGTGTGATAATTCTGGAATTCACTTGAGCAATCTTTTGCATGGAATTGAGACTTCTGAAGAGAAGATTGAAGACATCGATGTGGTTCAAGATTTTGCTGATGTATTTGAAGAAGTTAAGTGTCTGCCACCACATCGAGAAATAGAATTCCGAATTGATTTGATTCCAGGAGCTGTGCCAGTGATTCAGCCCAGTAGGAGAATGTCTCCTAGGGAAAGAGAAGAGTTGATTAAGCAGACGCAGGATCTTTTAGAGAAGGGGTTGATAAGACCCAGTTTTTCTTGTTGGGGTTCGGCGGCAGTGTTTGTAACCAAATCGGATGGATCATTGAGGTTCTGTGTAGATTATAGAGAATTGAACAAAGTGACTATCCATAACAAATATCCTCTTCCTCGCATCGATGTTCTTTTTGACCAGTTGCATGGTGCTTCTATCTTTTCTCAATTAGATCTAGCTTCAGGTTTCCACCAGTTGAGGGTAGCTAAAGACAGTATTCCCTTGACTGCATTTAAGGGACCAAATTGTTTCTATGAGTGGTTGGTTATGCCGTTCGGATTAACCAACGCTCCTGCCTACTTCGTTGACCTCATGAACCGAGTCTTTAGGTATGTGTTGAATAAGTTTGTGCCGGTATTCATTGATGATATCTTGGTCTATTCCAAATCCGAAGAAGAGCACAGGGAACATTTGAGGATTGTATTGGAGACTCTAAGGAAGCATGTGTTGAAGGCGAAGTTTTCGAAGTGCCATTTCTGGAAATCGGAAGTTAAAATTTTAGGGCACATTGTTTCTGGTGAAGGCATTTCTGTAGACCCAACGAAAGTTGAAACTATTCTGGAATGGAAACAGCTAGAGACACCGATGGAAGTTCGCATTTTTCTGGGATTAGTTGGCTACTACAGGAAATTTATCAGGGATTATTCCAAGATTTCTTCACATCTGACCAAGCTGACTAGGAAATGAGCAAAATTCAAATGGACACCCCAATGCGAAGAAGCTTTTCAGGAATTAAAGATAAGGCTTACTAGTGCACCAGTACTTGCTATTCCGGATGGGAAGAGCAAATTAGAAGTTTATCAAGATGCTTGTATAGTTGGTTTGGGAGCAGTTCTGATGTAGAACGGAAGTGTTATTGCGTATGCTAGTCAGGAATTGAAGCCTCATGAGAAAAACTACGCTACGCACGATCTTGAACTGCTAGCCATTGTTTTTGCTTTGAAAATTTGGAGACATTATCTTTTGGGAGAGAAATTCGAATTGTTCACGGGTCACAAACCGTTGAAATATCTATTCTCTCAAAAAGATCTTAATCTGAGACAGCAGCGGTGGGTTGAATTTCTTGCATCCTATGATTTGGATATTTTGTACGCTCCGGGGAAAGCGAATGTGGTATCTGATGCTCTCAGTAGGAACGCGGTTCTATCTCTTCTGGAAGTGGTTCCATCTCTTATTGAAAGGATCTCAAGCAAATAAGAATTTGATAAGATGTTGAGGAGGATCACTAAAAGAGTTAGAAAAGGTCAGTGTCCCAGTTTTGAAATCGATGACCAAGGAACACTAAGGATTAACGGGAGAATCTGTGTTCCGAATGATAAGGAGTTGAGGCAGGAAGTGTTGTCTGAAAGTCAGCGCTCCAAATTGAATATTCATCCAGGAATTTCTAAGATGTACAAAGACATGAAGAGAGTTTTCTAGTGGTCGAATATGATGAAGGATGTTGCTAGATTTGTGAACAGTTGTGCCATCTGCCAACAAGTTAAAGGTGATCAACAGAAATCTGCCGGGTTATTGCAGCCTTTGGAAATGGGAAATGATCTCGATGGATTTTATCGATGGTTTGCCTAGAACCAGGAAAGGGAATGATGGTATATGGGTTATTGTAGATCGTTTAACTAAGAGTGCCCATTTTATACCGGTAAAGGCAACCCGTATTGCAGTTTCTCTGGCGGAAATTTTCTTGAAGGAGATAGTTAGATTGCATGGTGTCCCAGTCAGCATAGTAAGTGATTGTGATCCTATTTTCACTAGCAAATTTTGGGAAGCTCTGCAATCAACAATGGGAACAAATTTGAGATTGAGTATAGCCTATAATCCTCAAATGGACGGACAGATGGAGAGGCTTAATCGTATTCTTGAGGATATGCTGCGGGCTTGTGTTTTAGATTTTGGAGGATCTTGGGAGGACCATCTTCATCTAGTGGAATTCTCTTATAATAACAATTGTCAAGCAAGTATTAATATGGTCCTTATGAAGCTTTATACGCAAGACCGTGTAGATCCCCATCTTTTTGGATTGAATCGAAGGATCGTCTTGTGCTTGGACCCAATCTTATTTGTGAAGTTCTACGAAGGTTGAGCTTATCAAGAAAAGGATGAAAGCTTCTTAAGATCGTGAGAAGAAATATGCTAACCAAAGACGAAGGCCATTGGACCATTTCGAGAGTTGGAAAGAATTGGAGCTGTAGCCTACAGTATTGAATTGCCAGAGCGGATGTCTGGGATTCACAATGTGTTTCATGTATCGCATTTGAGGAAATTTGTTCATGATCCATCACTGGTTGTAGAACCAGTAGTTCAAGAAGATTTGGAAGTAGAACCCAATTTAACTGTAGTCAGAAATCCAGTTCGGATCGTGGATCGAGACGAGAAGCAACTCAGGAAAAAAGTGGTGAAACTCGTCAATGTGCAATGGAGTGAGGATACCAGAGATTGTACCTGGGAAAATCTCGATAGTTTTAGGAATTCTTATCCGGATTTAAGTTCGGATACTAGTGATGTTTGTTATAGTAAACTATTTGATTGTGTTATTGTATGAATGATACATATGTTTGGATTGTTAATATAAAAGCTTTTGAATTAACTGTTGTTTTAAATTTCGGGGACGAAATTCTTTTAAGGGGGGAGGAATGTAACAACCCGGAATTTTTGACAACTTTTAATAAATATTTAATCTAATTTAAATTAAATAAAAGCTTTTAAATTTTTAAACTGATGTGATCTTTGATATTTAACCATTATATGTTTTATAAAAGAAAGTTTTGACTTGAAAAATTAAAATAGAATGCTTCAAAACTATTTAAAACAAAATCTGCCTTATTCAATAAAATCAAATCAAAGACTCTACATTTTTATTATTTGATAATATATACGAATACAATTGTAGTTTTTAAAATGATAAAGCTTAGAATAAACAAACATAGTAATATTAAACATAAACATGAAAATCTAACACATAAGTATAAAACAATATGAATGATTATAAGCATAAACATACAAAACAAGTATAAAAACATAATTATAAATTATAAAATATAACTAAAGAGATAAATGTACAAATATAAGTTTTAACTTGAAGTATAAAAATACAAACACAATGCTATGAATCAAATGCCTGGAAATCTGAAGTACAAATAGAATAAAATTAATATAGTCAAAATAACAGCCTTTAAAATCCATTTGTACAACATAAATTTTTTAACAAAGGCCATTTACATTATAGAATATCATGTGAACATGTTCAATGCATAAGTTAAAGGGGATAACTTGTAACATATTTCTGCACAAAACTTATGTGTTGCTGGAAATTTATATGCATAAGAAAAACAAAGTTTCCACTTCAAATATAATAAAACAAAATCTGTGTCTTATACAAAATATTTTTGGCCGAAATAAAATAAATATCTTTGTACAACACATAAGTAAGTATCAGTAAACATTAATTACATGTTATCATGAATAAGAGCATTAACATTAATTAGCACAACTTCTTGTTCACGTAAGTACTGCAGCCGAATTTTATGTGGTAATTTCTTTCTACAGTGTATGGTACTTAACCAATTAAAGAAAAAAAATGACAAACAAATAGAAACTACCTAGATACAACCCATACTGTTAGGTAACTTCTATATACATATCCATCTGTTCGTTTACAAAACTGAACAAAACCTAAAGCAAACCTGAGAACATTATTGCTTTGCAAACATAAATTAATTCAAAAACAGAAAAACAAAGAAAAAGAAACAGAGAAAAATAAGAAGAAGAGTTTCAGAAAAATTTCACCTGTAGTGTCTTCTTCAACACATCACTTTCTGTTCAAAGTTTTGACTGGTGAGTAAACCTATTTTTGTCAAAACTTTATCCTCAATAATTGGTTCATGACAAACATTATGTTGATATATACTATTATGTGATGTTTGTAAATTACTGGATGCTCTGTCTTATGATGTTCTTCAAGATTTTCATGTTTCTGAGGGAAGAGAAGCAAAGAATGGTTTATACTCTTCATATAAAAACATTTAACTTAGAAATTTAATTAAATAAATTTGTTTAAAACTAAAGATCAGAGCTTGGAATCTGTTTGATGGTTGGCAGTGGAATATATGTCCTGTAATTCAAATTTACAGTAGAAAGCAAATAAATATGTAAAATTCAAATATCATAAATTGTTGATTTGATTTCATTTCTTGAATATACATATAAAGGTAGGAATTTTAAACCAAAAATGATAATTTTTAGGCACGGATTTAAGGAGGAATTCATTAAAGAACTGAAAATACTTTTTCATCAATTCCTGTCGAATTAATCAATAGTTAATGCTGAAATTTGTTGTGAAGTTAGGTTATTGATTCAGGAATATAGGAAAAATGGTGAAAGATTTTCTAATGCATGGATTTTGAGGTTGGGGGTAAAGGCAGGGTTTTGTTCGATTTTCTGAACGAATTGGAACTTTCGACCGCGGTGACTATCACGGTGCGTCGAGCGTCGTGTGGATGTAAGGGAAGGTAGTGTGGAGGTTGAGGGTGATGCAGCCGGAGTTTCGAAGCTCCAGGAGGTTTGCCTCGCCTGAACAAGGCGAGAGTTGGTCAGAGCATTTCTTTGGATTGGGAGCTCGAATCTTCTTTTCTCGTTCACAAGTCGCATCGAAGTTTGGGGTATTGGAATCCAAAGAGTGGATGGCGATCGACTTGTCAGCGATCAACTCAGGTGATGGAAGGTCGCCGCGACACTGTGCATGTGTACGACGATGATGTGCGTGTCTGTGTTTTGATCGAGATCGACTCGAGTGGGTACTCGAGTAAGGGGGTCGGTTGGCTCGAGTTAGGACCCGCGTTTGCGTGAGAGGGCTACTGCAGTTCGATTTATACTAATACTTAAAAAAAATATGATGAGAAGAAGAAAAGAAACAGGGAAGAGGAGAAGAAGATGGGAAGAAGAGAGAGACGTAGGGGAAGCACGGAGGAAACTTGAGACCGTCTCGAGTAGAAGGGTGGTGCGGTCTCGGGTACTTTTCCAAATGGACGTGCATAATAATTTTGTTTAAGTGTTTTTTATAACTAAGTTAATTAAACAATAGTTAGTTAGTTTAAGTTAATATTTAATTTAAAAGTTTATTTAATAAGAGTCTGTAGAGATAGTTGATTAATATAAAGTAATTAGAATGTAAATTAATTTATATTTGAAATTTTAAATTGATAACTTTGAATTAATTTTGTAAATAAAAATTAATCATGTGTTAAATCACTTTAAGTCTTAAGAATGTTGGCTAATTACAGAAAAGTTAATTAATAAATGATAACTAGCTTAAGTGATTAATTAAAGATTATATAGTTAATAAAATTGATATGTATAGATTAATCAAATAAATTGTGATAATTAAATAACTAATTAATTTTAATAAGTAAGTTATTAATTAATAATTAATAACTAGGAATCAACTAATTAACTGAGTAATTAAGTAAAACTAATGAATAAAAGTTTAGTAATTAAATAATTAATTAAAGATTAGAAGATTAGTAAATTGATAATTAATGATTAACTAAATAATTAATTGATCATTAATAAGTTAATTAATCAATGATTAATTAAACAGAACGAAATAGTTTATTCTTAAGCAATCAATTAAGTTAAGCAAAACCAAACTGTTTGGTATGAATTGAAAATTCTGTTTGATTGACTTTGATATCTGTTGATGATATTTCTGTGATATGTTATAATATATTGTGGATATCTGTGATAACTGTGTATGATCTATCTATTATATCTGTTATATGAATCCTAATATTAATTGAACTGTTAAGTTAAATAGAACAACTTGGCCCTTAAAATGGCGTTTGGATTCCGATGAGACCGGGATCGGAAGAATCAATTTTGATTCTCTAAAACCACATCGATCCAAATTAAACATTAGGTCGTGACTTGTTAATTGGAGATCGAGATAGTATTTCAGAATGCAAGGGTTATCGTCGTTAACTCTAAGGGTGATTCCAAAATGAGTGTAACGAGATAATGCCTTCGGTTTCGTTCGAACCCGGAACGAACTTGTATGGATTGAATGCTTTCAGCACATCGTTAGGCGGACAATGAGCATTCTAAGAATAGTGTTCAATAAAGGTAACCGTAGCCTCAAGCCTCATCAATCGGGAATGGCTAAAACATGGGAGATGCAGCAAGGTTAGGTGGGTCATGCCCAAGCAGGACAAGATATTCCCCTGTCTAGATGTCCCTTTTTATTTCGGCTGTGTGAGCAGTTGTTGGCCACAACTACGGGGTTATCTTGTTCGGGACTGTTCAGTAAGGAATGGTTCCGGCCTTGTGTTGTAGGGGGTCGGGGGTGATCCTCGGTACGGTGATCTAGGCCCCGTACTGTGACGGGCGGTACCCCAGTAGCCCTGCGATCGTTGGAAACCCATTTTTCCTACGAGACCCTACGGTTTTGTTTTGTATTACCCACTTTCGTGGCTAGTAGCTGGAATTTAATAGATGTATCAATTTCGGCTATTTTCTATTTACTTGAAAACCCTAGACACTATTATAATATCACTGAAGTTCCTATAAAATGTTTTGGTTAGCGTAAGGTAAAAACTTACCCGTATTTATTTGTGGGGAGTCTTACGTGATACCTTTATTTCAAATGATTTTCAAAGTTAAACAATTTTAACCTGTTTACTCATACCAGACCCATGTCTGACCCGGAGTTTATATTTTGTTTTTCATAAACTCTTGGTACTCAAATTTTTATGAGTAGCCAAGTGATAGGTATTTGGGAGTGTTGATTTTCTGGAGAAGCTTTTGGGAAGAAGGCCAGACGTATGTATCTATGTATGTAGTTCCGCTATGTAGTTAGTGTATGCTGTATTTTGGATGTATGTATGGACACATATGTATATGATAGTCCTATTATATTATATTGTATGACTCTGATGTATGTATAACTATGTAATAGTTATGTGATGTATTATATTTTTTTCCATTCCGCTGTGAGATTCTGATGTTGTTATTCTTTCTTTCTATTCTTTTCTATTTCTATCCCTTTCTTTCTTAATGATGTAATGTCTTTCTGGGTTGAGAAAGGCGGTTCGTCACATTAATAAAACTTTCCTTGCACAAAGTAAATTAGCAAATCTTTACCTTAATAAAAATTACCTTGCACAAAGTAAATTAGCAAAACTTTCCCTTTATTTTAAATCATATAATTAGTATCTAATAAAATATGTATGTGAATTTAATTTGACAAATGTACAAGTAAACAATTAAACATACATAAACATATATGATTGAATGTAACAACTACATATTAAAAACTGCAATTTTCTTTGTTATAAAATAGAACATATGAACAAATTCTGTTGTTTACAAAATCATATAATTATATAGTTATATGTGAAATTGTTTGTATAAATTAAAATTAACCTAATAAAACTTATTCAAAAAAAATTCTCAAAATTAAAATTAAGAAGAAAAATACAATTATTAATTCAACAACAAATTTACATCTCCAAACATATAAACATAACAGAGTTTTAATCAAAAATATACACATATATATGATCATGTTTGCATCTTATGTTGACAACATATATGTATACAAAATTGCTATAATGGATAAATTAATTAGACAAAGCATGTAATAATTGGTTATAAATGATATAAGAATTTGTGAATCAAGATGATACATTAATATTGCCCAAGTGAATACCTTGAATGATAATTTAAAAGCTATTAGATTCCGTGAATCAATCTTATTACCAAATCTCTTAAGCACACCTTTTTATTTAAATAAACATCCTTTAAAAATCACATACTTCTTTTAAAATTTATTAAAAGAAGTAATTGGCAATAATTAATACAATTATTGCATTTTCTCTAGATAGAACCAATTTTCCATATTTTAACCCAAATAAATAAAATAAAGTTCCAAACTTTATTTTTCTCATTTTATTTTCAAAATTCATTGTTTATCCCAAATAAATGAATTTTATTTTAATTCACAACATTAAATTATAACACTGTTATAATTTAATATTTACAGGCAATCTCCAAAACCAGGGTTGTTACAGACTCCATCCCTTAAAAAAATTGCGTCCACGCAATTTCTATAATGGAAGTTATCTATAACATCTATTTCATGACAAAAAGATTCAAATCAAAAGATAGGATCATAGATATTTACCCTCAACAGAGGATGAAAGGATCAAAACAAGTTTGCTCGTAAAATCCTATGGTTTCCCAAGTACAATACTTAGGGTTAGCGGACCGTAGAATTTCATAAGCAGAACACTTTTATTTCCAAGGTGTTTAGTCTTTGAAAAAAACTACACGAATAGAATTCGGCACAATACACAAGTCGGTGAGACTCGCGATCATGTAACATAGGAGATTTAACAATCGAGATTAAATCTCGAAGATACAGGGAAATTGGGTTACCTAGAACATATCATGAATACCCAAACGGAACAGAAAACGATGCATGAAAGAAATCGAACCAAGACGTTCAGTAATAATAGACGGTCATATATAATTAGGAGCCAACTTTCCGAATATACTAATACACACTTATCTCCTTTAAAGGAGCAACACAAATAAGCACAATCATCAAAAGAGGATTCAACAAAAGATAGGTGGTATTCAAGCTACCACCATAACACATGACTGCATGAATGCAAGTCATCACAAGAATCGCACTAAGGCAAGACACACAAGGATGTTTACAAGAAACTTTCTCAAAAAATTTTTTTATAAGAGTTTTCACTCAAATCCATTTTATTTTATACACAAAATTCAAACTTCAATATTTGAAAAATTTTCAAAGTCACTTACTTAAATTTTCAATTCAATCATCTTTACTTTAGAATAAAGTAAATTAAATTAGAGTTGTTCCATACTAATTCCAAAAATAAATATACTATAGTAAGCAATTTTTTTCCACTAAATTTATCAAATTTTAAACTATTTTACTTTATGATTTAAAAGGACACTTAGTAGACCTTCATCGATGGCTCTAAATATTCACTAATTAAATTTTCTCAAAACTTTTCTAAATGTTTAATTTTTCGAAAAAATTCGACAAGTCTCCTTTGCATGGAGAGCCTTTTACAGTTTCATAAATATGAATTATAGACATACATTGACCAAAAGGTTGGAACACAAAATATATTTTTAACACAAAAACACCTAGCAATTCATACCTTTCATTTTTAGCATTTAAAATGCGAGCATGCTTACTTTTGTACTTACTACTTTGCTAATTAATCATTCAAATGTCCTCTTTCACATGCGCTTAACTTATTGAAACATATTAGCATGCACTTATAAACATATGAAGCATTAAAATTATAGTTTAAATAAAACAACAACTCAAAACTTCAAATTGTCAAATTCAGGTCTGCTACAAAGACTCAGGCTTCTGACATAGTAAAACCTATAATGTGAAAATACTCATAAAATAAAAGTTATTATATTTATCCCA
The DNA here is from genome assembly GCA_030765085.1 of Allium cepa. Taxonomy (NCBI): domain Eukaryota; kingdom Viridiplantae; phylum Streptophyta; class Magnoliopsida; order Asparagales; family Amaryllidaceae; genus Allium; species Allium cepa. The sequence continues at coordinate 620,113,559 of CM060938.1, read as the reverse complement.
AGATTTCCAACAATATAAAGATCATCAAAATTGGATTTACGCTTTGAAAGTTATGCCCAACTTATTTTCAGCTTTAAACTCAGAAATTATAAAAGAGGACAGAGATGTCCATCAGGTTTCATACTCATTTTTTGAATAGCCAAAATGCAAAATTTAAAAAATGATATAAAGATGATTTCTAGCTTACTGAAAGCACTCTCTTTTGCAAAAAGAATGGACTCATTTTGATTTGTAAATCATAAATTATCGCTGTTTTAAACAGCACTTTTCAATCAAAAATTTACGACACAAGACCTTTTATTGACAAAATTTTCAAACCATAATTAAATCCAAACTACATAATTTTAAATCAAAAATCTTTTCTCTAAAACATTTGTTACATGATTCATTTCTCTGGAAAGCTAGCTAAGACATCTAGAATTGCACTATAATACATACAACAAACTTTCAAAATAGTTTGCAAAGAAAACTTTTTCCCAATTAACAAACAAGTCTTTTAAAAGAAGACTCATATTTTAGTTAAGATAATTACTTTCTTATATTAGTAAGAAACAATTATCTATCCAAACTAGACTTTGGAATTACATATTGATTTTTTTAATTGCTTTCACAATTAAAAATCCTATCTTGTTACACTATTTATTATTATTTCTAGCTTTTCACAAAATTGCATTTTATAATAAATGTATATTCACTTTTCTCTTAATCCACAAAGCTAAACATTTATTTTATTATCACTTAGAACTAGCCAAGGTTGATACTTAGTTCAAACTTGTTTTCAATTGAACTTTACAAATACATAATTAACAAGTTTTTAACACTATTTAAATTCATAACCAAACTTACTCTAATAGTTTTGCTCCTTATTAAATTTCATTCTAATTCAAAAGCACAAAATTAGCATAAGGTAATATTTTCAAAAATACTTTACCCAAAAGCTTACTTAAGCATTCTAAATTTTCCATGTATGTAAAATTTCACAAACATTCACTATAACCAATACTGAATACAGTTTATTTAAAAGAAACCATATTCAAATTTTTCAATGATCAGTTTATAAAAAGATAACATCTAACTAATACATTTGTAGTGAATGACAATTCAAGGATTACAAAGTTGACCAAGATCAACATTGCCTCACCATTGCCCTCTATGTCACACTATTTCCATAAGTCCTTAAGTATGTATATAAAATACTAATCTTAAATGGCAATTTAGAATTTTCAAAATCTTTGCAATATCTATATATTTTTGCATTCAACATCCATACTAGTAAATATTGTTTATTGCCATTTCAAAAGCATGTATCACATCGCCTCATAAGCGTTTAGGAAACCCTATCGATAACGTTGATCAGACGGATCGACCAGAATTCTTAGAATACTTATTAGCCAATTGACACAAGAAATTATAAAACCTGTTTTGATTTATTAAGGAATCTTAACTTGGTTATAACAATGTTTATTTTCAAAACATAAAACATTTTCTAATTATACAACCATACAATCAATTCATAAAACAATCAAGTTATATATATAAGTACACCTCTTGTTAGAAAGATTTTCCATTCACATGGATGCTTTCTTTCCAAAAAAAAATTCTTTTATTAATTTCACTTCTTTAAAATGCATCCATGAAATTCTTAAACAATAAATTTTTATTTTATTTTAACCTTTGGTTAAAAACCACTTATGGATTAAATTTCAGTTTCAAAATTTAATCTTCTAATAATTCTTGCGGTAGCTACAACTTGAAGACACCACAAGTTCTTATCATTTGTATTGAGTAGGTTTCTAACTCTCAATTATATCACCTACTCAATATTATTTCAAGAATTACTATGCTAACAACATTCATGAAATTATTAACCAAACAAGCATTTACTAAAAAAAAGCATTAAATGTGCCCAGTGAAAACGTCACACCATTTCCGCTGCACAAATCTAATCATTAAGGATCAAAACACATAATTTAAATCTAAGCCATCTGAGGTCTAATTTCTACTATTTTAAAAATAGTGATATTTAAAACCCTTATAATGTTTTCAAACTTATTATCCATTCTAAAAAATGAAAAGACTAAAGGCACGACTAAGGGATATGATAGTGGAAAACTATGTTATCATGTGTATTATACTTGGATGTACTGTAATATGTGTTTCTGTTCTGTGTTTATCATATTTTGTTCTGAGCTCAGCTTTGATACCAAGATGTAACGCCCCACTCCGAGACCCATATTAGCAAAGAATATTACAAGGTAATATCATATGCTAATACGGAGAATAGAGCTGGATAGGAGCGACCATCTATAGCCCTGTCTTAACTAACTACTGAATACGTCGATAAATGTAGCATTTTTTTTACTGTGGATCGAGATATCCAATAGATACTTAATACAAAACTATAATGGCTATAAGATCTAACAGAACAAAATATAATAACTCAAATCTAAATCACATCACAGAACAGTAGATCATCACATACATATACACATATACAGATACATCACAGAGGATACAAAATGATACATGTCAAGTGGTATAGCAAACACATTATACAGGCGAGTCAAAAGAATATGCATATCAGAGTTACAAACAAAAATGACTACACAAAAAGCTATAACAAAAGGAGATAGCAGAATAGTCCATGCGGAAGCAGAATATGCGAAGTCCAAATGTACCTAACCTGAAACACCTCGGTCTGACCCGAGTATAAAATACACGGGTCAATCTAGCTAAACAAATCAGTTAGATAAGCTCAATGATAATGAACATGCAAGGTCATAAAGTACCACAAATATCTCTAAAAGAGATTACTCGATCATCTAGCAAAAGATGAATCATAACAAGCCTCATATCATCGGCAACTCAAATAAACAAAGGATATGAATATCCCAAATCAAGCCAAAAGGCAAATCACAAATACCAATAAAGGTAACACAAGTTTCCACAAGGTAATTGCTATGTATCGAGTGGTTCAAAAGACCTACTCCGAAAGGCGATACTTTAGGGAAATATAAATATCAATGAAACAAAAGATGCATGTGCTCAGTACTGTATAAACAAGGATCCACAAGTCCGAAGGCGACAAACCCAAGTGTCTCTCGAGCGGTGACGAAGGACCAACTTCAAAAGCGATACTATAGGGCAACAAACCCGAAGGCGACAAACCCAAGTATCTCTCGAGCGGTGATGAAGGACCAACTCCAAAAGCGATACTATAGGGCAACAAACCCAAAGGCGACAAACCCAAGTATCTCTCGAGCGGTAATGAAGGACCAACTCCAAAAACAATACCATAGGGAAACAAACCCGAAGGCGACAAACCCAAGTATCTCTCGAGCGGTGATGAAGGACCAACTCCAAAAGCGATACTATAGGGCAACAAACCCAAAAGCAACAAACCGTAGTGGCGAAGGTCCGGAGGCCCAGTACTGGACACCACTAACTAGCAATATGTTGTCACAAACTCTCGGAAAGGAACCCAAAAAGTGTTAACATGTGTCCCATACTACCGTTCGCACTAAACGGTTTACTAACCGTTAGTCAATTCCACACTCAAAGCAGTACAAAATTTACCTCATATTATCGGTAAAATAGACCTGAAGGTCAAAACGATCAAACGAATAGGTTAGGAATTAATTGGAAAGATAAACGCACATATTCCATAGTACGTGTTTTACCCAACCATTTAATTACCTTCCTACTTCGTTCGAAGTGCAAAAGAGTGTAATTTTACTCAGAAAATAATTTGGAACAAGTTTAGAAATCGTTTGAAAAGACTTTGGAAATTGCCTTTGAAATTCTCCTATTATAGAGTAAATAATTTAATACTTAAAATAATACTAAATAATAATTTCACAAGCCAATTTTTTTAAAAACACTTTAAAATGCTTTATAAAACCCTTGCACGAAATATAGAGAGAAAACTAAAGAATTCGGGAAAATATCAAAAATGACGGAAATTATCAAGTATAAAAACCGCTGAAAACACGCTGCGAACCCAAGTTCGAAAGCAGGTTTGGACCTGCAAACAGAGTCCAAATGATTTGAAATTTTGTAGGATTATTTTTTAACATTACTACTCCAATCTGCAAAAAGATTCACTCAATTCCGACTTGAAACGAAGAAACTGCGTCGTTCCGAAGTTGGACTAAAACCATTATAAACTGCTGTGTAAAAACAGCGCAAATGTTAAACTTCGACGATGAGTTCAAAGGGACATATGAAACCGGATCTTGGTGAAATTTAGTAGACGCATAAACTAATGCTTCTCCTTCGATCTGCAGAAAGACTCGTTTGATTCAGAATTGAAATGAAGAAGTTATATTATCTCAAACATGGACTCAGGCCATGTTTGCAACAGTTCAAAAACCGAAAATGTATAGCCCAGAAACCATCTTTGCTTCAACTTATAGGCATGAAAAAGAGAATCTGTATCGGATTGAGCCTAAAATTTGTATGCTTGTATTAGAAAATTTTATCTTTCTAACAAAAAAAGAACGATGCAATTTGGATAAAACATGAGAATGTTAAGATGTCTCAAAGTTGAACTCAGACAGTGTTTCCACTGTAAAACTCTGGGCAAAAACATGGCCCAGGTCAAAGTTTGGGAATGTAACGACCCGTAATTTCGCTACTTCGAAAATGAGAGATTTCGTTTGTTTTAAAGTTAAAAAAGGTTTAAAACCTAAATAAACAAGTTATATATAGACAATGATAGAGAAGTTATTTATTCTTATAGATAATAAATTAAAAAGTATAAATTTGGATTTTAGAACAAATCAACAAAAGTTAAGTTTTGCTAAGTATAAATAAATGCTTAAATAAATAGGTCTAAATGTTTATTTAAAAATATAAATCTTATTGAAAACATCTAATAAAGATAATAAAAGTATATTAAAATACTTATAAGTATGTTAATAATTGTTTTACAAAAATAACCAAATTTTGTCGCATTTTGTCAGTTTTACATACACCGTAAAATTAGAGATTTTGGTATTATTTAAATATGATTTTAAAATATAAAGAGACTTGTTTTAATTTATTTAAAGAAGTAAAAAGTTCATTTTTAAATTTGGTTTACATAAATAAATAGTTTAACTAAAACGTCAAAATATGACCGTAAAATATTTTGTCGGAAAACGACGTTTTGTCGATTAAAAGTTGTCGCAACGTCGCCGCATCTTTATTTTCTTATATAGGAACATATATTCAAATAGTATAAGTATTAATTAATTTACTAATCAAGTTTACTTTTACTAAATAAGGTTAGAAACTTCTAGAAGCAATTAAGAAAAGTAAGTAAGAATTAAGAAAAGTAAGTAAGAAAAGTCAAAAGTAAACATCAAATCAATATCAAATCAAAGCCAACATAATTATGATATTCTTTACTTAATATCTAAGTGAAAATGACATAAAGTAATGATTTGAAATGTGATGTTAAGTGTTGAAAAAAAATAAGAATGCTTAAGAAGTAAGTAAGGGTATTTTGGTCTTTTTACAAAATATTATTTTAATCCAAAACTTTTTCTATAAATAAGACCACCATTCTTCCACTTTATTTTACACCATTTTCTATCTTCTTCTTCTTTCTTGAAGCTCTCTTTAATGGCTTCTTCTTCTCTTCCAAATCCTTACTAACTTTTTCAAAACCATATCAAATCAACTCCAAACACCACCAAACCTTGACAAAGACCTTAGAATACCATTAGAACATGGTTTAGCATCTAAAAAGTGAAGAAACAAAGAGGAAGAGGAGGAGGAAGGTGTGGCCGAACCTATAGTGGAGGAGGAGCAAGTTGTGAAGCTTCGAAGCGAGAAAAAGGGAAGGAAGTGTTGTCGGAATCAAAAGGAAAGTCTACGGAAAAGATTTGGTGAAGATAAGAGAGTTTAAGTGAAGTGTTGTTTGTAAATGAATGTTGGTAGGAAGTTAATCTTTTGGTCAAAAGGTGAGTACTCTTATTTACTAATTAATCCATAAGTTATTTCAAGTATAATGATTTGAAAGTATAAACATGTTGAATGTTTGAATGTTTGATAACTTGGTTGCAAAATTGGTTGATTATATGATTGTTTATGTGATTGATAACTTGGTTTGATAAATGATAAGAGAAATGGTTAGTAAGCAAAGTTAATTACATGAGAATTAAAATCCATACAAATGTGTGTGGAAATATTTAGCCTCTTAATGATTTTAAATAAGTTAAAAGAGTTTAAATATGGTTTAAAAAGAATTCGAAGTGCTTCGGACAAGTTCCGAAGCAATTCTCAAAATTGGTCAAAACCGAGCTTGTCGCGTAGTGGCGGTTCGTAAATTTCGACCCGTAACTTCAAATTGATGTAGAGAATGATTTATAACTCGGATTTCTTCGAAATAAAAATTATTTGGTTTACAATGATAATAGTTTTCCAACGAAGAAAGAAAATCAAGATTTCGTCAAGTAGATTTTAAAATATGTCCAAAACAATTTTCTAAAAACATCGCGGTTTTGCAGTTCGGAATCCAAAACGGGATTTCTTTATAAATGATATTTTTAAAGTATTAAAAATATGAAATAGATTTGATAAATCTATTTAAATGATTTAAAAGAGATTTGGATTGGAAAATATGAATTATCGAATGTTTTAAAAGTTGTTTAAATCAAATAAGCTTATATAGCACTTTCCGCAGCACTTTTATGCTGTGAATTCTATAACTTTTGGAATATGAGTTTAAATGTAACGACGTTTCCCAGAATCAATTGTGAATGTTTTGGAAAGGATAATTAAGAATTTTGAAAAGATAATTTGGAATATTTATAAGCAATTCTAAAATAAAGCTGAAAATCTGAGTATGCGGAAACGACTAGTACATTTGTCCCACCTGTGAGATCTGGGAAGGTAAACAAGGTGTTTAACTAAGGTTAGGGATGGAGCAACCAGTGCCCTGAACTTACCTGGCCTATGTTTTCTCTTCTTAGGCGAGGGGTGGAATAGATCGAAAGGAAAGCCCGGATGCTCTAAAAAGATCATATTTAAATTTTTCTAAGATAAAAGAAAAGAAAACCCCTTCAAAATAATTTTCGAGATAAAATATATCGAAGATAAAAATAGTTAAAGACAAAGATATTCAAAATGTAGGATTACTTGCCACTAGTCCCTAGAGGTGAAACTTGCCATTAGTCCCTAGAGGTGAAACTTGCCATTAGTCCCTAGAGGTGAAACTTTCCATTAGTCCCTGGAGGTGAAATTTACCATATTTATGATGGCAATAGTGCTCTATTATGAAAATCTTTGATTAGCAAGAATATGATTTGAAGTTAAGAAAGAAATCTTTGATTTAGATTTAATGAATGATTTGGGAATATTTTCCCTAAGTTAAAAGTTATAACTTAAGTGTAAGAAATCTTTGATTGAGATTAAACGAATGATTTGGAAAGATTTTCCTAAGTAAAGAAGAAAATGATTTAGAATTATTCCAAGATTTAAGAAAGGTTTAAATAAATCAAATGATTGATAAATGAGGCTTAATGATTCCATATACATTTGAAATGAAAATGGAATAAATTGAAAAGATTATATCTGAGATAGATATTTGATTTGATAAAAGATGAAGTAATTGATTGATGATTGATATCCACTTATGAACTTAACATCTTTTAAAGCGATGATTGGTTTCGATGGAACCGGAGTCGGATTTGATTAATTCCTATCCGAAAACCACTTCGAACCAATGTATACGTTCGAAAGTGAAGACATGTTGAAGATGATGATTATTGAAGACCGTGGATCTTTATAGCGTGAAGACTGCTTGTTGAACATGCTCTGGTTGGCCACCATTATAGAGTTATTTATAGCAGTGGTCTCCTCGTGATGGAGATTTTTTCGGATTGCAAGGGCTTCTCGCCTAGTAATGGCCGAGGAAAGTGCCTTCGGTTTCGTTCAGTCCTAGAACGAACTTGTATAGATGTTTGTCTGACATTGTATTCTAAATCACATTTGAGTGGTTTCTATAAATGTATATCAGTTGGTGGCGGAGAAGGCAACTTCTTTTAGCTTAACACCCTTTCCCGAGACATACGTGCTCAGGAAGTTATACTTTTCTAGAAATCAGTCGTGTGACGTGGAATGACAATGTGGCATTCAAAGTGGAACTTGTTATGAAAAAGCGTGGCTTTGTATGAAAAAAAAAGCGTGGCTTTGTATGAAAAAAAGCGTGACTTTGTTTGAATTGAGCGTAGCCTCGCGAGCCTCACACCCCGGTTATGATGGGATTCTATGTGGTCAGATGTATGCTCGCATTTCAGGTAGTAGTGATTTGGGTTATCAGATGTTCTGAGCCCTAGGTACCAGATGCATCTGGGCCTCATGGCAGGGATGTGCGAAGTCTGAGTCATTGGATGTTATTCGCAGATTGCATCCACTTTTAGCCATTTATGTTGTTGTATAACGGCGTCTGAGTCATGGACGTAAGCCGTGGATACAGATTGATCTTTCCACTAGTTTCCTATCATGTTGGAAATCCAAACCCAATACGGTACATACGGTTTTGATTGTATTCCCAAAATAGCTGTAATGACTTGCAAACATTTCAGCTACCCCCTTCTGGTATCATATATTCCGTTCGGTATATTCCGTTGACCCAGTCCGGATATATTCTGTTAGACTTAGTCCAGATATTGGTACCTTATTTGAATAAGTTTATTTGAAAAGTGTTTTCAAAAGAATGTCATTAAAAATAATATCAAGTGATTTTTGGTATGAAGCGTTTTGGTTATCATAAGGTAAAAACCCGTCCGTGTTTATGTATGGTCGTGGTCTTATGAGATACCATTCTTTTCAAAGGTTTTGATAATATAGTCATTTAAACTTCGAGTATCTCACGCTGTTTTATCAAGCCTGATCCGGGTATTTTTAATACTCGGGTCAGATCCGAGTAGTTTCAGGTTTAGTTGAAGACGGTTGGAGTTTCCAGAGGAGAACTGGAGATCTTCATCATCGTATGGACGTATTCTATCTTTATCCGCTTTGCTTAGTGTATTTTGTTTAATGTTTGTCAGCAATTGTAAGGACAGATGTTTATAACTGTCCAAGCTGAATTTAGGTTAGACTCTGATATTGTATTTAAAATTTTCCGCTGTAAAGATTATTATTGAAATAATATATGTTATTCCATTCGTGTGAGATTCTGTTCTGTCTTTATTTTCTTTCTACCCTTAATGATCCGCTTATTCGTGCAATTTGAGTTTGACATGTGTGGTTTATTGTCGATTCAAAGGGTATGGAAAAGTGGTTCGTTACATTTGGTATCAGAGTTGAAGGTTAAGCGAGAACCTTGGCTTTGGTTGGGTAAAGACTCATCAGAGATAGGGTTAGTAATACCCTAGGATGAGTAACTCATTAGGGATAGGGTTAGTAACACCCTAGAATGAGTTTGAGTGTATTATATATGAGCGCGTATTTGTTAGTAACTAATAAAATGTTTTGTGTTGATTTATCTATTGAGTGATTTATAGATTCTGATCGATGCGCTTGATCACCGTTATCGATGAGGGTTCCTAAACACTTAAACAAGGCGAACCGACACACTAATTTTGAAGAAAATGGTAAATGAAATAATTTTACCTAGGATTATATTTTGAATATAAAGTACATTTTTTTGAAAAGCTGTATAGTTAGAAATCAGGATTAGTGAAATTTAAATATGAACGTCTTGTGATTAGAATTTCACAGTTTGACTATAAGATGTTTCATAAAGATAATCGATAAGCAAGAAATCTGATAAGGTAATTAAGATCTTTAATACTTATTCTAAAATAACAAATTAAGAAATGATAATGTTAAGTTACTATCATAAATTGATCAATTGTTTGATTTAAAGGTTTAAGTACAAATACCTTGTGAATTAAGTTTCACGATTTGACTATAGGGTGTTTGATAGTAAGATTTGTTTAAGGAATGAGAATTTAAGTTCGAGTAAAACAATTGTGGTAATTTAAATGAAGATTAATTAATATAAGATAAAATGAATTTATAAGATAGGTTTTACAAAGTAATCTCTAAAGGATTTTGAAAATGGTATTATTTCAAATATAAAAAGAGGTGTTTTATGATAACTAATTCGATTGACTCGAAAATAAACTAAAAATGGGCAAGTGATGTGTTCGGATGGTAAGCACTTCTCTTAAGTATTACTCTTCTTGTGAAGAGGATATATGATATTATTGGTAGTACCCAGTTCCTTGGATTGTTTTGGAGTTACTCAATCTATATAATTTTCTTAAGTTAAAATAATGTGAATCATTAATTAGTAATCTTTATAAAAGTGTTTAAACTAAAGATAAATTGGAATCGCTAATTGATAAGATAAAAGCGGGATTCTCGACGATTTTGGACAGTCGAAAATTTCCGAATCACACCAAACTCAAATCTAAGAATTTGTGAAAACTTTTGTAAAAAGGTTGTGAAATATTCTGAGTAAATGAAATTGGATAAGTATAAATGTGATTATAAATAAAAAAGGGGAAGTTATAACCTAGAAAATGTTTTATTAATAAAGTCCAACATTAATTAAGAATTTGGACTTAAGTCTTTAAAAGTGATTGATTTGCATAAGTTATAAGATGTAATCAACTTAAGCGATAGTTTTATGAAATGATTCATAAATAATATTAGTGTTAAAAGAAATATACTAAGTTGAAGAATCGTGGGAAGAAAAATTATAATAGAGAAAAATCATCTTTTGGGTGAAAAATGGTTTCTTTGGAATATTTTCCTTTAATAAAAATATTTGGAAATAAATAATTAAAGGGATTATATAAAGAAGCACCTTTATAAAGTGTTTGAGCTTAAGATAAAAGTTTAGAAAGTTTTTTTGAGAGTTAATTAATACATATGTTATATGTAGATCATTTCGTCACACAAATGTTGATCTAATATTCGAGTTTGGAACTTTGAGGTGTTTACACCGATCCGAAAAAGGATTTATCACTCGATTCTTGACGACGAACATTGATTAGGGTTTATGGTTGGGTACTTGAGTTTTCTATCATAGTTTAGCACTATGCAAGGAAAGCAAAGGTTTTTGAGCAAAGAGCCTGATTAAAGTCCGCACTAGAGGATCGGGGGATCGATACTAGTTCGGAAATAAAGTTGTGTATTCGAATAGGAGATCGAATAAGATATTTTTATACGGATGATCTGTGTATATTATATGGAATTAAGTTTAAAAATAAATGTTTTAGGCAAACTTTTGTTTGGGCAATTTCGAGGACGAAATTCTTTTAAGTAGGGGAGAATGTAACGACCCGTAATTTCGCTACTTCGAAAATGAGAGATTTCGTTTGTTTTAAAGTTAAAAAAGGTTTAAAACCTAAATAAACAAGTTATATATAGACAATGATAGAGAAGTTATTTATTCTTATAGATAATAAATTAAAAAGTATAAATTTGGATTTTAGAACAAATCAACAAAAGTTAAGTTTTGCTAAGTATAAATAAATGCTTAAATAAATAGGTCTAAATGTTTATTTAAAAATATAAATCTTATTGAAAACATCTAATAAAGATAATAAAAGTATATTAAAATACTTATAAGTATGTTAATAATTGTTTTACAAAAATAACCAAATTTTGTCGCATTTTGTCAGTTTTACATACACCGTAAAATTAGAGATTTTGGTATTATTTAAATATGATTTTAAAATATAAAGAGACTTGTTTTAATTTATTTAAAGAAGTAAAAAGTTCATTTTTAAATTTGGTTTACATAAATAAATAGTTTAACTAAAACGTCAAAATATGACCGTAAAATATTTTGTCGGAAAACGACGTTTTGTCGATTAAAAGTTGTCGCAACGTCGCCACATCTTTATTTTCTTATACAGGAACATATATTCAAATAGTATAAGTATTAATTAATTTACTAATCAAGTTTACTTTTACTAAATAAGGTTAGAAACTTCTAGAAGCAATTAAGAAAAGTAAGTAAGAATTAAGAAAAGTAAGTAAGAAAAGTCAAAAGTAAACATCAAATCAATATCAAATCAAAGCCAACATAATTATGATATTCTTTACTTAATATCTAAGTGAAAATGACATAAAGTAATGATTTGAAATGTGATGTTAAGTGTTGAAAAAAAATAAGAATGCTTAAGAAGTAAGTAAGGGTATTTTGGTCTTTTTACAAAATATTATTTTAATCCAAAACTTTTTCTATAAATAAGACCACCATTCTTCCACTTTATTTTACACCATTTTCTATCTTCTTCTTCTTTCTTGAAGCTCTCTTTAATGGCTTCTTCTTCTCTTCCAAATCCTTACTAACTTTTTCAAAACCATATCAAATCAACTCCAAACACCACCAAACCTTGCCAAAGACCTTAGAATACCATTAGAACATGGTTTAGCATCTAAAAAGTGAAGAAACAAAGAGGAAGAGGAGGAGGAAGGTGTGGCCGAACCTATAGTGGAGGAGGAGCAAGTTGTGAAGCTTCGAAGCGAGAAAAAGGGAAGGAAGTGTTGTCGGAATCAAAAGGAAAGTCTACGGAAAAGATTTGGTGAAGATAAGAGAGTTTAAGTGAAGTGTTGTTTGTAAATGAATGTTGGTAGGAAGTTAATCTTTTGGTCAAAAGGTGAGTACTCTTATTTACTAATTAATCCATAAGTTATTTCAAGTATAATGATTTGAAAGTATAAACATGTTGAATGTTTGAATGTTTGATAACTTGGTTGCAAAATTGGTTGATTATATGATTGTTTATGTGATTGATAACTTGGTTTGATAAATGATAAGAGAAATGGTTAGTAAGCAAAGTTAATTACATGAGAATTAAAATCCATACAAATGTGTGTGGAAATATTTAGCCTCTTAATGATTTTAAATAAGTTAAAAGAGTTTAAATATGGTTTAAAAAGAATTCGAAGTGCTTCGGACAAGTTCCGAAGCAATTCTCAAAATTGGTCAAAACCGAGCTTGTCGCGTAGTGGCGGTTCGTAAATTTCGACCCGTAACTTCAAATTGATGTAGAGAATGATTTATAACTCGGATTTCTTCGAAATAAAAATTATTTGGTTTACAATGATAATAGTTTTCCAACGAAGAAAGAAAATCAAGATTTCGTCAAGTAGATTTTAAAATATGTCCAAAACAATTTTCTAAAAACATCGCGGTTTTGCAGTTCGGAATCCAAAACGGGATTTCTTTATAAATGATATTTTTAAAGTATTAAAAATATGAAATAGATTTGATAAATCTATTTAAATGATTTAAAAGAGATTTGGATTGGAAAATATGAATTATCGAATGTTTTAAAAGTTGTTTAAATCAAATAAGCTTATATAGCACTTTCCGCAGCACTTTTATGCTGTGAATTCTATAACTTTTGGAATATGAGTTTAAATGTAACGACGTTTCCCAGAATCAATTGTGAATGTTTTGGAAAGGATAATTAAGAATTTTGAAAAGATAATTTGGAATATTTATAAGCAATTCTAAAATAAAGCTGAAAATCTGAGTATGCGGAAACGACTAGTACATTTGTCCCACCTGTGAGATCTGGGAAGGTAAACAAGGTGTTTAACTAAGGTTAGGGATGGAGCAACCAGTGCCCTGAACTTACCTGGCCTATGTTTTCTCTTCTTAGGCGAGGGGTGGAATAGATCGAAAGGAAAGCCCGGATGCTCTAAAAAGATCATATTTAAATTTTTCTAAGATAAAAGAAAAGAAAACCCCTTCAAAATAATTTTCGAGATAAAATATATCGAAGATAAAAATAGTTAAAGACAAAGATATTCAAAATGTAGGATTACTTGCCACTAGTCCCTAGAGGTGAAACTTGCCATTAGTCCCTAGAGGTGAAACTTGCCATTAGTCCCTAGAGGTGAAACTTTCCATTAGTCCCTGGAGGTGAAATTTACCATATTTATGATGGCAATAGTGCTCTATTATGAAAATCTTTGATTAGCAAGAATATGATTTGAAGTTAAGAAAGAAATCTTTGATTTAGATTTAATGAATGATTTGGGAATATTTTCCCTAAGTTAAAAGTTATAACTTAAGTGTAAGAAATCTTTGATTGAGATTAAACGAATGATTTGGAAAGATTTTCCTAAGTAAAGAAGAAAATGATTTAGAATTATTCCAAGATTTAAGAAAGGTTTAAATAAATCAAATGATTGATAAATGAGGCTTAATGATTCCATATACATTTGAAATGAAAATGGAATAAATTGAAAAGATTATATCTGAGATAGATATTTGATTTGATAAAAGATGAAGTAATTGATTGATGATTGATATCCACTTATGAACTTAACATCTTTTAAAGCGATGATTGGTTTCGAAGGAACCGGAGTCGGATTTGATTAATTCCTATCCGAAAACCACTTCGAACCAATGTATACGTTCGAAAGTGAAGACATGTTGAAGATGATGATTATTGAAGACCGTGGATCTTTATAGCGTGAAGACTGCTTGTTGAACATGCTCTGGTTGGCCACCATTATAGAGTTATTTATAGCAGTGGTCTCCTCGTGATGGAGATTTTTTCGGATTGCAAGGGCTTCTCGCCTAGTAATGGCCGAGGAAAGTGCCTTCGGTTTCGTTCAGTCCTAGAACGAACTTGTATAGATGTTTGTCTGACATTGTATTCTAAATCACATTTGAGTGGTTTCTATAAATGTATATCAGTTGGTGGCGGAGAAGGCAACTTCTTTTAGCTTAACACCCTTTCCCGAGACATACGTGCTCAGGAAGTTATACTTTTCTAGAAATCAGTCGTGTGACGTGGAATGACAATGTGGCATTCAAAGTGGAACTTGTTATGAAAAAGCGTGGCTTTGTATGAAAAAAAAAGCGTGGCTTTGTATGAAAAAAAGCGTGGCTTTGTTTGAATTGAGCGTAGCCTCGCGAGCCTCACACCCCGGTTATGATGGGATTCTATGTGGTCAGATGTATGCTCGCATTTCAGGTAGTAGTGATTTGGGTTATCAGATGTTCTGAGCCCTAGGTACCAGATGCATCTGGGCCTCATGGCAGGGATGTGCGAAGTCTGAGTCATTGGATGTTATTCGCAGATTGCATCCACTTTTAGCCATTTATGTTGTTGTATAACGGCGTCTGAGTCATGGACGTAAGCCGTGGATACAGATTGATCTTTCCACTAGTTTCCTATCATGTTGGAAATCCAAACCCAATACGGTACATACGGTTTTGATTGTATTCCCAAAATAGCTGTAATGACTTGCAAACATTTCAGCTACCCCCTTCTGGTATCATATATTCCGTTCGGTATATTCCGTTGACCCAGTCCGGATATATTCTGTTAGACTTAGTCCAGATATTGGTACCTTATTTGAATAAGTTTATTTGAAAAGTGTTTTCAAAAGAATGTCATTAAAAATAATATCAAGTGATTTTTGGTATGAAGCGTTTTGGTTATCATAAGGTAAAAACCCGTCCGTGTTTATGTATGGTCGTGGTCTTATGAGATACCATTCTTTTCAAAGGTTTTGATAATATAGTCATTTAAACTTCGAGTATCTCACGCTGTTTTATCAAGCCTGATCCGGGTATTTTTAATACTCGGGTCAGATCCGAGTAGTTTCAGGTTTAGTTGAAGACGGTTGGAGTTTCCAGAGGAGAACTGGAGATCTTCATCATCGTATGGACGTATTCTATCTTTATCCGCTTTGCTTAGTGTATTTTGTTTAATGTTTGTCAGCAATTGTAAGGACAGATGTTTATAACTGTCCAAGCTGAATTTAGGTTAGACTCTGATATTGTATTTAAAATTTTCCGCTGTAAAGATTATTATTGAAATAATATATGTTATTCCATTCGTGTGAGATTCTGTTCTGTCTTTATTTTCTTTCTACCCTTAATGATCCGCTTATTCGTGCAATTTGAGTTTGACATGTGTGGTTTATTGTCGATTCAAAGGGTATGGAAAAGTGGTTCGTTACAGGGAACGTATTTATATAAGCTATCAATGTCAAGATGACCTTAAATTTGGTATGTATATAGTAGGGAACTTCATCTTCCAAGAAAAAAAGAATCATGAAATTCGAATAAGAAATATAAGAGATATGATGTCTCAAACATGGACTCAGTCCATGTTTGTGGCAACGCAGAACAAAATGTGCACAGAAAATTTTCAGGCTGTGCATTGATTTTGCAGTGCAGTTTTTAGGCATCAAGCAAACATGTTTTGCAATGAAATTTGGTATGCATATACTACAACACACAGGCTATCAACTGAAGAAAACCCGGTGGCATTTCGTTGCCGGATTTGGGAGAAAATAATGTGCAAAGTGAAATACAAACTCAGATTTCACAAAACAAAACATGAGCATAAAATCATTGTATTGAAGCTATTTTTGTGTAGATTTTGACAGTTCGAAGCTTTTGCTTCAGCTAGCAGTTGTGAGCAGTAACTCACTTTGATTTATCATAGCAAATACCCGAATTAATGGAGAAAGATTGAAGCTTGGGTTGAATTTGAGCTTCTACAACCTGTAAAACTATGGAACAAGGGCATGCAAGAAAGAAAAAGCAATTAACAAACAATCATTCACAAATTTGAACTTTTGATGAAATATTAGGTTTTAGATTTTGATTACCTGTAGATTTAGCTTCAAACTGATTTTTTAAACACCAAATTTGAGTCTAATTTGATGATTTTTTTGTTAGGGTTTGTAAAAAGAAAATAGGTTCTTTTTTTTCCACTCACTTGAGGAAGGAGATGAGAAGATGAGAATGATTTCCTATACGTACAGGAGATGTTTTTCTCATTCCTTTTCTCTTATACTGGGCTAATGGGCTTTTAGGACCCAATAAGAAGAATTTATTTAGAGAAGGAAACTTTTGAATTCCTTCCTCTTAACTTATTCAATTAATAACGGGGCATAAATTTATTTAAAGAAGAAAATTTTTCATTTCCCTCTCTTAACATATTCAATCAATGAGAGGGCATATTATTTATATGGAGAGGGAAACCTTTCATTTATCTCTCTTAATTAAATTGATTGGTACATTAAATATTATTATTATTAAATAATACATGGCATAAAATGTAAGTTTATCCAAATATATTCCAGTGTGAATTATAAACGTGCAACATTGTGGTGTTTATAAATGATATAAATTTTCGCATTTACTTTTATATATGCATACTCATACAATTGTGGTATAAAATGTCAGAATTTCTAACCATCAATACAATACTTGTAAATTAGATTGTAGTTTTAATTTTAAGATACCAACACCAAATAAAGTAATACTTGAATAAGCAATAATTGGCAACAAATAACTATTTATACTCTACATGCTTATGACCATAAATGAAAGCTTTACACATATAGACACTTTGAATGCACATTAAATACACTTAAATGCACATTAAATACACTTAAATGCACTTTAAATTACCAAATAATTTTATAGCTAAACAGATGTTTATACATATGTATATGAATATAGAGATAAAAACCATACGTATATGTGTGTGTGTGTATATGCATGTTTATATGTATATAGTCCAATATATGGTTGCAAAATATATGAACAAAACTTTACTTACACTAAACAAATTAACAAAACTTTCCTCTACGTATAATAAGATATATGGCTGCACAATACCTTAATAAAACTTTCCTTGCACAAAGTACATTAGCAAATCTTTACCTTAATAAATATTTCCTTGCACAAAGTAAGGTAGCGAAACTTCCCCTTTATTTTAAATCATATAATTAGTATCTAATAAAATATGTATGTGAATTTAATTTGACAAATGTACAAGTAAACAATTAAACATACATAAACATATATGATTGAATTTAACGACTACATATTAAAAACTGCAATTTTCTTTGTTATATAATAGAACATACGAACAAATTCTGTTGATTAGCAAAATCATATAATTATATAGTTATATGTGAAATTGTTTGTATAGATTAAAATTAATCTAATAAAACTTATTCCAAAAATAATTATCAAAATTAAAATTAAGAAGGAAAATACAATTATTAATTAGACAACAAATTTACATCTCCAAACGTTTAAACATAACAGAGTTTTAATCAAAAATATACACATATATATGATCATGTTTGCATCTTATGTTGACAACATATATGTATAGAGAATTGTGATAATGGATAAATTAATTAGACAAAAGCATGTAATAATTGGTTATAAATGATATAAGAATTTTTGAATCAAGATGATACATTAATATTGCCCAAGTGAATAACTTGAATGATAATTCAAAAGCTATTAGATTCCGTGAATCAATCTTATTACCAAATCTCTAAAGCACACCTTTTTATTTAAATAAACATCCTTTAAATCATATGCTTCTTTTAAAAATTATTAAAAGAAGTAATTGGCAATAACTAATACAATTATTGCATTTTCTCTAAATAGAACCAATTTTCCATTTTTTTTCTACCCAAATAAAAAAAATAAAGTTCCAAACTTTATTTTTCTCATTTTATTTTCAAAATTCATTGTTTATTCCAAATAAACAATATAAAACTTTCAATTTTATTTTAATTCACAATATTAAATTATAACTACTGTTATAATTTAATATTTACAGGCAATCTTCAAAACCAGGGTTGTTACACAATGCCACAGAATAGAGGACTTTCTTTGGTCTAGTGAGCTACTATCACCAAATTTATTAAGGGCTTTGTGAATGCCCCTTTCACCTGCCCTGCTAAAAATGCTATAATTTTCTCATGGGGCATGAAGTGTGTGGATGCTTTTATTAAGCTAAAGGAGGTATTGACTAGTGCATCTATTTTGGTATTACCCGTTGGTACGATGGCATTCACAGTATATACCGATGCATGCGCTACAGGGTTAGGCGAAGTCTTAATGCAAGAAGGAAGTGTGGTAAGCTACGTTAATCGACGGTTGAAGGTCCATAAAGGCAATTTCCATACCCATGAACTTGAGTTAGCGGCCATTGTCGTTGCTAGTCATGGAGGCATTATCTTTTAGGAGAGTGGTTTAAGTTGTACATTGACGCAGCGGATAACTAACAAAACGATATGGATCGATGAAAGTAGCAATCGGTGGATTGAAGATACTGAAATGCCCAAATTCGTTGATCACAAGGATACTGAATTCTAGCTATCTTCGACACGTTGATCGCGCACGATACCGTGAGAGAAGATCTTCAATTCTTCAAGCGTTGATCAAGCGCACTTGATTCCGCGAATTGGCTTCAACAATCGTTGATTCGAGCGCACTCGAATAACTGAAAGTGGAGATAGGAGATTACACTCAACTACCAATTTAAATTGAAAGCACAAAGCTAACAAAAGAGAATTTTATTCAAAAATCAACCACCTCAAAATGTACAACACACTCGCTATTTATAGAGTTTTTACAACCCCCAGCACTAGGTCGTTCACGACCTTACAACACACACTAGGTCGTACATGCGACCTACGACTTACCCAAGGTCGTTAGCGACCTAACCAGTTACAACACATCACAACACAACAATAGCACGCGACTTACAGTAGTTCGCGTCCTAACCATCCAGCGACTCAACAACTACCATTACAACATGTAGCGACCTAGCAGTTACCAACGACTCACGACTTAAGTATTAACAACACTTCACGACCTAACCCAGGCCTGCGACTTACGACTTATCATAGGTCGGTAACGACCTAACAACAGATGCCCCTCAATCATTTAAGTCGTTCACGACTTAAAACACTCGACCCATATTTACAACACTTAGGTCGTATACGACCTAATTACTCACGCAACTTAAGAAAGAAACGATCTACGACTTAACAGTTACAAACATATTACAACCCAGCACTCACATGTTAACCTCGTTGCGACCTACGACCTAAGTTAAGTCGTTAACGACTTAAACTCTTGGCGACTCAAGCTTCTTAGGTCGTAACCTGTTTCCCCTAGGTCGTGAACTCGATGCATCTTTCCCTTTTGATCTCCAGTTAGGTCGGAAACGACCTAAACTTCCCTCCTTAGGTCGTGGACGACCTAGGCCTTCACATTCTGGATTCCAGTTAGGTCGTAACTCGTCAATGCAGCTGGAGTGACTTATGGTTAACTCGCTAACTCGTATCCCATTAGGTCGCGACCAACCTAAAGCTTGTTGCCCTGGATCATGTAGCTCGTTAGGTTGATCCCCTTGATCTGTTAAGTCGCTTGGACGACCTATTGGTACACTAGGTCGTAGCCGACCTAAATCCAATGCAAATTGCACACTTCGGCCTTCATTAGGTCGTTCACGACTTTCACTAGGTCGCTGGCCACCATATACTTGTAGGATCTGGTGTATTGCATCATCTAACACTTTAGGTTGTAAGTCGTTATGGACTTCACGACTTGAAGCAATCGAACCCACCTCCTGGCCTGCATCATACATGATCATAGGTCTCTGAGGTATGTGTTGTCATTGAAGGACTTGAATCTAAAGCAGCAGTGGTGGATAGAGCTTTTGGCATCATATGATTTGGATATCGTATATACCCCAGGGGAGGGCAATGCAGCGGTTGATGCTTTAAGCAGTATTAAGTCCTTTGTACTTGGAGTAGAGGCGTTTGGAGTTCATTTCTTCTTTTCATTTTCAACCGTCATAAGATATTACCCTGAGATTGTTAGTAGCTTTGTATGTACAGCCTACACGTATGGAAAGTATTAGATCTAGTTAGAAGCAAGATAAGGAGCTAGTAGATATTTTTTATATGCTTGATAAAGGAGAGCAATCGATTCATTTGAGACTTTATGCCATTGACTCGAAGGGATGGATATAGAGAGATGGTAGGTTATGTATTCCTCTCATTATGGGTTGATTGAGCTAGTATTAACAGAGCCTCATCATTCGAGGATGACCATTCATCCTAGTGGAGATAAAATGTATCATGTTATGAAGGGAGTCTTTAACTAGCCAAGTATGAAGAAGCATGTATCGCCGTTTGTAGCTCGATTCATTACTTTCCAAAGGTTTGTTGAGCCATTAGATATGCCTCAGTGGAAGCAAGAGAGTATTTTTGTGGATTTTTTAACGGTTTACCGAGGAGTAGGAGAAGTAATGTGAGTATTTGGGTCATAGTCGATCGGTTGACTAAATCTGATCATTTTATTCTGGTTAGGAGTATGAGGACGGTGACATCATTGGTGACTCTATATATGGGGAGGTTGTTAGGTTACATAGAGTTCCTACTAGATCATTAGTGACTAAGATTCGCTTTTCATTGATGAGTTTTGGAGGAGTCTACCAAAGGCTTTGGGCACTGAGATGAGCTTGAGTACCTCTTATCATCTGCAGACGGACAGATAGATGGAAAGAGTGAATGTAGTTTTGGAGCACTTGTATCAAAATGTGTATCTTGTATTTTTGAGGCTTTGGGAAGGATCATTTGCTGTTAGTAGAGTTTTCCTATAATAATAGCTACCGAGAAAGTGTTGAGATAACAACATTTGAGGCATTATATGGTAGACCTTATAGATTACCGTTGTGTTGGTGGGCTACTATGGATAGGATTATTCTTGGGCCAAACATAGGGTAGGAGACATTGGAGAAAATATACTTGATCCTAAAAGAATAAAAACCATTCAAGATAGAAGAAATCCTATTCTGATAGTTGACGTACAGAGTTAGAGTTCATTGTAGGTGACATGTTTCTTGCGAAGGTCTCATCGCTTAGGCATGTCATGCGGTTTAATAGTTTAGGGAAGCTAGCATCAATGTTCATAGGACCTTTTCCTATCACGGAGAGGATATGGAAGTTATCATATAGGGTAGAGCTTCCTAAGAAGTTTTCAAGAGTGCATGATGTTTTCCGTGTGTTGCACTTTCGAAAATGTTTGCATGATTAAGTTATCATGGATGAGCGAGTCAGTTAAAGGTGGTGGAGGTAGAGAGGTAGTCACTATTTCTCCATGCACACACTTATATTCTTGAGCATGGTACAAAGTAACTCCGCAACAAAGAAATCAATCTCTTTATGGTCGAATAGGAAGATGATTCATTAGAGAGTACATGGAAGCTTGAGGAGAAGATCCGAGCTTTCACCCACAACTCTTTTTGGTAAATTTCCATTGAAATTTTAATATATAGTGGTTACCTAGGCATTAGAACTTTTCTTAGTGTACACTTTAGGGAGAGACCATTGGATGGTATAAATGGCTGTAAACGGGTCATTAGCACATGTTATGCATGATGGATGTTTATTGATGTATTAGTTTCTGTTACATATTTATGACAGTATATCCTCTAGATAGTGCACGCACATTCACATCATCCCTTGTTTGTTGTTTATTTTATTGAGCATTATGCATAAGTATGTTGCAAATGGATTGAATGGTTGCACATTCATGTAGAACTGCAAGTATATTTACCTAGATGTTGCATATATTTTGAATTTATGGCATGAGCACTTGCATGACAGGAGATCGACTAGACCAGGAGACCGCTTATTCTTTTGTTTATTATAGTTCACGTGTATCTAATGCTTGCATACACAAATATATTGCATTAGAAAAATTACTAAGGGCGGTGATTACCTATGGATGATGGGTGAGTAAATGGTTGTAGCTATTGTCTGTTGTGCATATGGGTTACACTTTTCCATCCTTCGAGATTTTAGGGACGATATCCTTTTAAAGGGGGAGAATGTAACATCCAAAAAATTTAGCGGAAAATTTAACAAGAAAATTAAAATTCAAATAAAAAAGGACTAAAATGAAATTTTTACAAACATCTGAATTTGGCTACAAAACCTGCATTTTTGCGTTCGTAGTGATTTTCTGGACAATTTTCATGTAAAACACATCGAAATTGGAGTTAGTACAGTGATGTTATGGACGCTTGAAATTTGAAGACAAGATAAATTTAAAAGTGAAAACTTACCAAAAATTAGCACTAGAGCGGTTGACTTATGGGGTTCGTTGTTCGATGTAGCGGTCAACCAATGGCTATAGGCGGTCGACCGTTGATGTGTAAATTTTGCGACTGGAGCATGCAATCAAATGGATAAGATTGAATTGACTATTTTTATTTTTTTCTAAGTAATTGATGTATGTTCATGATCAACCTAAAGAATTCCCAAGCTAAATCCCATGCTCCAGATCAGTCTCTAACCCTTGTAAATTAACACATATGCTAACCATAATTTCATTAGAAGATTTACACTAACGAAACTCTTCCAATATTTCTTCTGTCCAATTATTAAACTTCTTCAAAAATAAATTAAAGATAAGTAAAAGAGCAATAATAGATCGGATTAGGAGGATTCAAACTAACTGGTGATGATTCTTCAATAGAGTTTGGAGTTAGAGCTTGGATCTAAGGTGAATGGGAACAAGTTTAATAGGTTGATTATTTACAATCAATTTTAACCAATTCCAACTAATCTAGGATATTAAAAATTTAACTATAAAATGTAAACCCTAATTATAAAACCTGCAATCTAAATTAGAAATTGAAATTGGTGTAAATTGTTAAATCTGATTTTGACATAATTTGAACCCATTTGTTATTGAATAGAAACCCTAGTTTTTGGGTAACCCTAAATTGAACTAGAGTAATTAATATGCTAAAATATATGAATTTGAAGCCAATAAAAAGCAAGGTAAAACTTTGAAGAGTGGTCCCTGTGAATTTCTTAGGGTTCATCATGTAAATTGAATTAACAAATAATTAAAAATTGAATTGCTAAAAAAATCAAAAATCCTAAAATTTAGTACGCGGTCGTTCAAACATTCACCCTGAGCGGTCAGCTAATAGGGTGTAGCGATCGACCGGTTGAGGTCCAAAATGCAGAATCTGAAGCTCTGCCTATGGCCTAGTTTAGTGATAAATTATTGAAATTATAAATTGTATGTATAGCGTAATGTATACATATATGTGGATGTTGAGCCAGTCGGG
Source organism: Allium cepa (assembly GCA_030765085.1). Lineage (NCBI taxonomy): Eukaryota > Viridiplantae > Streptophyta > Magnoliopsida > Asparagales > Amaryllidaceae > Allium > Allium cepa. Next base: position 620,089,656 of record CM060938.1, on the reverse strand, counting down.
AAGCTAGTTTCTTATGAGATGACACTGGGACATTGCATAAATATACTTTACCTAATGAGGGTTGGTTATTCGACTGGGGGAGATTTTATCGCAACTAGCACACATAAGAGGTTATATGATATATGTAAATCGTTGACTGATGCCTAATGAAGTTTTAGACCCGGCCCAATAGGACTCCTCGGTTTGCATGATTCTAACGCAAGATGATACTATGTGGTAAATGGAGCCTGACACTTGCAATAAAAGGACTACACTACGGTCGAGAGGTGGACATTGTTGCAGACAATGAGGCACCCCACTATGTCGGCTTTGCGGGCTCCTTCTTGATGTGTAATTGGGTTACATATAGTCTTAGTTATCGGAAATTTGTTTCGTACAGGCTAGTGGCGGTGTTTCCATGTCTAGTAGCATAGTGGCGGTGTTCTATATTAAGTAGCTCTAGGAGCAGCGACCGATTGTTGGTTATTGGGGTTTGATTCATAGTTCGATCCTTGTAATGGCCTGCGTAAGTTGTTATGTAGATATGTGTTAGATAAAAACCCTTAAGTGGTGGACCCATGAATACATGAACACTTAAAGGTCACCCTAGCACACATAGAGTAGGATTAAAGCTAACCACACACTGTCTTAACCAAAAATGTTTTCAGATTAGGGTTTTATAATTAGGGTTTATAGTTTATAATTAAATTTTTAATCTACTTTATGATGTTTTGAATGAAGATATGCTTGTTTATGATTTATAAGTGTTTAAACAAGGTTGTTTAATATGGGATATGCATGTGTTTTGGGGTAAAACCGAGATATATGATTTTAAATGCCATAGGAAAATTTTATGTTATAGAAAATATGATTTTGGAGATGAGTTTCAATTTTTATAATTTTCCGTGTGCATATTGATTTTATACGAATTTTTCTAGTAAAGAAATGATTATTTGGGTTCAAAATTTTTATATGTTGGAAAACATATTAAAACAGATTTCTGGGATTTTTCCAGATTTTTGCTAAGTATTTTGATGAATATATAAAATTATTTAACGTGTGGGATTTAAATGTTATATATACATATACATATATAAGGAGAATGGGCATTTTATAAAATAAAATTAATATTTAAATCTGAATTTACGGCAGCAGTTTTCTTAAAAGTAATTTTGTTAACCAATGAGAATTTGATAAAAAGGGCATGTTGGTTAAAAATTATCTTCTTTAAGTTAAAAACAAGAAAATCATGCTTTTAGCATGTTTCAGCCATTTTAGGCATAATACCTTCTGACCCAGACCTTTCGTGTAAGTCGAAAGGATTAAACCTTTCGGTAAGGTCAAACCAATGCATATGGTATCAAGTACTTGGTGCGTAATGAATTGGATAGAGTCGAAGGGTTTGCAGTCGAAAGGTTGATGGCCGAAGAGGTTGGGATATGTTTGTTTTATAAACTAAAGTTTTCACCTGCTTTGCTTTCGAATTAGAGCTTTCGACTTGGTTGCCTTCAACCAGGTCAAATGTTTTGAAGAAAGGTTGTAAACATTTCGACAAAGTCAAAAGGTTACTGCTACTTTTTACTATTTGTTTTGAACCTTTCGGTATAGTCGAAAGGTTTCATTTTTATAAGTTGTTTCATATATAAGACCTTTCGGTACAGTTGAAAGGTTAGGCTTTTAAAAAATTTAAGAGACCTTTCGGCAAGGTTAAAAGGTTTAGTTTCGAAAGGTTGTTTCAAAGGGATTTTGAATAAAAGTGTTGCCTTTATTTTGTTAAAACCCTCCGAAGGGGTCGAAAGTAGGAGCTTTCGGCTTAGTTGAAAGGTTTACCTGTTTTAAAAACAAGTCGCTTCTTCCATTGTTTTTGGAAGGTTTCAAGGCTCTCGATTTGAATGATTTACCCTTGATTTATAATTGAAGTACAACCAAGTTTTCAAAGGAGTTGCTTTGAAAGGTGGAGGTCTATTGGTTTAAATGAACTTATATAAGCTTTCGAAGCAGTCCTTCCGGCAAGGTCGAGAGGTTGCTTCCTTTTGTATTTGAAAGGTTTTAAAAGAGGACCTTCTACATATTTCAAATTGAACCTAGTACATTTTTGAAAGGTTTAATCCACTAATTTCGAAAGGGTTATGTTATAAGGGTTGAGTGCTTTTGAAAGGTTTAATTTGTCGAATGGTTTCAAAGGTTTCAAAAGGTTTTTTGTAGACCTAGCGACAAGGTCGAATGGTTTGGTTTTGGAAGGTTTGAAAACCCATACAAATTTTTTTATAGGAAAAGCCACGACTTTTATAAAGTAGTTTTATAATGGTTTTAAGTATGTAATTTTGAAGAAGTATTTCCTTGATAAAAATATAAGTTAAAGAGGTTAACTATGTTATGATATATATATATATATATATATATATATATATATATATATATTTCATGGACTTTAAACCAATATGAGTGGTTAAAGTGTTCTTTTGCTTCTTCAAATATCAGTATGTCCACATGATAACCCATAACTGTATTTTAGGGAAAAGGTGGAGAAGAACCAGCTAGGTTAACTCAACAGTGAATGTAAATTGCTTAAATTCCTGAATGAGTAGAATTGCATCCATGGAGTCAGGGTGAGAAAAAATATAAGATGCCTAAACTTTATAGTTTTTGATGCATACCAAAAGGTTCGTGGTAAACCCATGAAAACTATGATAAGGTAGTTCTTGGTGCATACCAAAAGGTTCATAGTTAACCCATGAAAACTATTTATTATGAGTAGTCGGCAGGGGCTAATGGGTTTGTAGTGAACCAAATGAAAACTATATCCGGATTAAGAATTGACAACAGTGAATAGGTTCCTTGTAAACCCACAAAAACTGGGATAAGTAAATGGTTAATGGATATATCAGTAGACTCCTAATCAACCCATAAAAAATAGGATGTGAGTGAGTTACTGGATAAATCCATAGGTTCCTAGTAAACCCATGAAAACTAGTATAAGGTCATTTGTTATTGGAAAGTCCAATAGGTTCAAGAAGACCAATGAACTGATTATGCTATCTGGCAGGAGCCTATAGGTTTTTAGTGATTCCATGAAAACTATGAATAAGAAAGAATGCCCATTAATTAGGACAAGGTGATTAGTAAACCTACGAAAACTAAAAACGTTAATAGTGACCCTAGAAACTATATTTTTGACAGAGTGTCAGACTAAACTATTTTCAAGTATGCAAATCATCATAATATTTTGGAATGTATGTTTTAACAATTGTGGATGCAGGAGCACAATATATGATTTTATAAAGGTTTTTAGGATACTAGTGAGGGGAAAACCCATTCCGCTATGCGGCGCGGTCTCACTAGATAAGGATTGAGATTCATACCAGGCTTTATGTCTGCTCTTAGTTTTTGTTTTCCCCTTAAACTCTCGGATACTCAATTGATTTTGAGTAGTTTGAGATTTAAGGTTTCCAGATTTTCTCCTTAGACGAATAAAGCTTATGAAGATGTGTAGGAAGCAAATAGTTATTTAGAGTTTTCTCATCCGTTGTGTGTTTGTTTGTAAAGGAAGATTTATGAGCCTTACTATATACTCTGATCAACCAATGTAGCATCTTCATATGTCACTCTTGGTGTATTTGTAATAATTATATATTATTGAACGTGGTTAACGTAATTTGGGATTGTGTAATGAATATGAAATGTTTTGATTTGAATATGGAAATGTTTTGGTTTGTTAAATTTTTTCCATATTTCTATGATCTGTGTATCAATGATTCTAGCATCGCCATATTTGGTCGTCGAGGATTAATAACTATGGATGACTGTAGCATCCATGGCCATTAGTTTTTGGGCCTCCAAATAGGGATGTTACAAGTTGGTATCAGAGCATAGGTTTATGTAGCTTTAAAAGAAAAGTTAAACCTAAAAGTTTTTTCAAACATAATCCCATGAATTTAAAAATATGATCGGGGTTTGGGTTAACGCTATATTAACGTACTTGTATTTGACATATATGTATATATCTAAGTACATATTCTCCTTACTCTTAGACTATTCTTTTGTATCTTACTAAGGCTCGTACGTAGATATAAGAGAAAGGGGATATGAAGACAGGAAACGAAAGAGGAAATCTGGGTAGAGGAAGCACCATAACCAATGGAAACGCTCGACCTAATACCCGAAGAAACCAAGGTCGACAAGCCAATGCTAATCAAAATGCTTAGGCTAATGTAGGTGCTGGAAATCCGCCAATAGATGTGGAGATGGTGTATCAATTGTTGGCTAATTTGTTACAAGCAGGAGATGTTGGGAATATTGGTGGAGCTAATCCTGTAGTTCCAGTTGGTTATAAAAGTGCTAAGCTAAGTAGAGACTATGTTAGTCTAGGAGGAAGCTCTTCGTTAGAATAGAAGATGCTGTAGAAGTAGAGAACTGGTTGTTGAATTGTAAAAGGATCTTTACCGATTTTGGCTTGAATGATGGTGAGAAGAGAAAGCTAGCCTCAAGACGGTTGCAAGGGTCATCTCTTCATTAGTGGAATAGTGTGATGGCCGGAGTACTGGAGGAAAAGTTGACTTGGGATGACTTCAAGAGGGGGTTTGAGCAGAGGTTCTTGTCTGAGGTTGCCAACTCAGCGTTAATGCGGAAATTTATGGATCTTGTCGAGGAACAGATGTCTGTGATCAAGTATGTTGATAAGTTTGATGAGCTATCTCGATATGGTTATTCTTTGGTTGACACAGATGTCAGGAAGAATGAGCGATTAATTAGAGGATTGAGGCCAGAGTTAGGAAGGATGACTATGACTCACATTAGAGAACATTAGCATGTGATAGTAAAAATGGATGTCCGCCATGACGAGATGCTTACTATTTCAGCTAGGGAAAAGCCAGATGAGTCTCGGGGTTATCAGGGAAGAAAAGGAAAGTTCTTCAAGAAGAAAGTAATCCAGAAAAGGGAGGCAGCTAAGATGGAAAAGGCTGATGTGGTGTGCTATAAGTGTGATAAAGAGGGACACTATGCCCATGAGTGAAGAACTGGTAAAGGAAAGAAACCTGCAAAGAAGAAGAATGTGAAATGCTCCAACAGTTACCAAGTTAGGCATTATAAGAACGAATGTCCAGAGCTAGTCAGGAAAGACAGAGGGAAGGTGTTTGTTATTAGACCACCATCTTTGTCTAAACCCACTACAACAGAGAAAGGAATGACTGTGATGGAAGGTACGCTTTTAATTTAGAGCATACCTACTAGGATACTTTTTGATACCGGTGCATGGCATTCATTCATATCTCAGTGTTTAGTTGACAGGTTATGTATAGAACCTACCTACCTTGTTATGCCCTTGAGGGTTGCGGATCCAATAGGAGGGTATGAAACTCTTGGGATGAGATGTGACCAGTTTGAACTTGATTTGTTTGGTCATAAGTTTGCATGCAGTTTGTATGTTTACGATTTCGTAAATTTCTGGATCATCTTAGGTGTGGATTGGTTGGGTAAGTATGAGGCTAGGATATTTTGCAAGGACCGAGAAATATCATTAAGACACCTAGATAGCCATAACTGGATCATTTTCTTGGTGGAGAATTCTAGTAAGTGTGTTTGTGATCGGTTTAATGTCATGGAGGTTGAAGAAGAGCTTCGTCAGATACATGTGGTTAGAGAGTTTGCAGATGTATTTAAGTCGATCGCTGGATTGCCCCCTAAACGAGCTGTTGAGTTTCGGATAGACCTTGTACTGGGAGCTAAACCTATTAGTAGACCACCTAGTAGGATGACTCCTACAAAGATGAAAGAATTAAAGGTGCAGTTAATGGATCTTGAGGGAAGGAATTTTATCAGACCAAGCAGTTAGCCTTAGGGAGCAGCTGCGGTGTTTGTGAAGAAACCAGATGGGTCATTAAGATGTGCATCGACTTTCGTAAATTGGACGGAAGGATGATCAAGAATAAGTACACCCCACCAAGGATTGATGATCTGTTTGATCAATTTCATGGATCCAGAGTATTTTCCCAATTGTATTTGGTGATGGAGTTCCATCAGATGAGAGTGGCGTAGGATAGTATTCCTTTAACTACATTCCAAACTACGTACGGTTCATATAAATGTTAGTAATGCCATTTAGATTGATGAATGTTCCTGCTTTCTTCATTGATTTAATTAACCAAGCTTTCGGAGAGAACTTGAATAGGTTTGTGCTGGTATCATAGATGACATTTTATTGTACTCTAAAGATGAAAGAGAGCATGAGATTCAACTTCAAGTGGTGTTAGAGACGTTGAGGCAAAATCATTTGAAGGCGAAGTTTTCCAAGTGACATTTCTGGAATGGAGAAGTTAAGTTTCTTGGTCATGTTGTTTCGGAGGAAGAATTGTCAGTAGATCCAATTAAGATCGAGGAAGTCAATAATTAGAAGAGACCCAAGACGGTAACTGTGATCAGAAGTTTTCTTGGACTTGCTAGCTATTACTGAAGATTCATCAAGGATTTCTCACGGATAGCAGCGCCTTTGACTAAGTTGACCAGGAAGGAAGAGAGGTTTGTTTGGCTCGACAAATGTGAGGAAGCATTCCTTAAGTTAAAGCATTTGTTGACCAATGCATCAGTGCTGGTAGTTCCAGATGGTAACCAATGGTTGGTAATATACACTGATGCATGTGGGACTAGATTAGGATCAGTATTGATGCAGAGGGGAAAAGTTATTGCTTATGCATCTAGGCAGCTTAGACCGCACGAAGTTAGATATCCTACTCACGACTTGAAGTTAGTTGCGGTGATTTTTTCCTTGAAGATTTGGAGGCATTATCTTTTGGAAGAAAGATTTGAGTTATATACCGATCATATATCATTAGATTATTTATTCTCTCAGAAAGAGTTGAATATGAGGCACCAGAGATGGCTAGAGTTTTTGTCGCTTATGATTTCAGTATAGAGTATACTCCAGGGAAAGGAAATAATGTAGCAGATGCTCTCAGCAGAAAACATCAGAATGTATTATTAGCGATGTTGGCAGAATGGAAGAATCTAGAAGCTTTAGCCAGTTGTGGTATGCGGTTGAGATCTACTGCAAGTTCTAGTCAGGGTACAACCATGTTGACTTGTTTAGAAATTCGATCAGTGTCGATCGAAAGGATAGCTTCTAAGTAAAGAGTAGATCTAGTTTTAGTTGAGAGGATTAGAAGACTTGAAGGAGGATCAGAGATTGATGACCTAAATAATTTTAGCCTTGACCAAAGAGGATGGTTGACGAAGAAGGAACGGTTATGTGTTCCCGATGTAGAGAACTTAAGGAAAGAAGTTCTGGAAGAATGTCATCGATCGATGTTTAGATTCATCTTGGAGGGACCAAGATGTATCAAGACATGAATAGGAGCTTCTATTGGGAAGACATGAAGAAGGTTGTTGGCTTGTAGGTTGGGCGGTGTGAAAACTGTCAACGAGTGAAAGTCGAACATCAAAAGCCCACTTCAGCCTTTAGATATTCCAGTCTGGAAATGGGATTCGATATCAATGGATTTTATAGGCGGGTCGCCAATGTCAAATGGAGTAAACAAAATCATATGGGTTATAGTGGGCAGGTTGACCAAGAGTGCCCATTTCATTCTAGTAAAGTTAACCAAGACAGCACATATTCTGTAGGGGTGTACATGAAAAACATAGTTAGACTTCATAGGATTCCTAGTAGCATAGTCAGCGATAGGGATGCATTATTCACTAGCGAATTATGTAGGAATCTACAAAAGGTATTAGGTACCAAGCTCAAGATGAGTACATCTTATCATCCACAGACGGATGGGCAGACAGAGAGAGTCACTAAAGTACTCGAAGATTTATTGAGAGTTTGTGCGTTGAACTTTGGAGGATCTTGGTAAGATCACCTACATCTGATTGAGTTTTCTTATAATAATAGTTATCGGACTAGTATAGGAAAGGGGCCTTTTGAAGCTTTGTATGGAAGGCCGTGTAGATTGCTAGCATGTTGGTTAGAAACTAGAGACAGATTGGTCTTAGGTTCAGATTGGTTAGAGAGGCGTTAGAAAAGATTGAGATAATCCAAGGACGGATGAAGGAAGCTCAATCCAGGCAGAAGAGTTATGCAAATGAAGGCCTAAAGACATAGAGTTCTTAGTGGGAGATAGAGTTTTCATTATAGTATCATCGATAAAGGGTGTGGTACGATTTGGGAAATCGAGAAGTTGGCCCCGAGGTATATTGGTCCATTTCAGGTTATAGAAAGGATTGAAAAGCTCGCATATAGAGTAGAGTTGCCGAGTAGTTTGGCAGGTATCCATAATGTATTCCATGTGTCTCATCTTCGTAAGTATGTGCATGATCTAGAGGCTATTCCTCCGACAGAGTTGGAGGGCTTGGTAGTAGAACCCAATTTGACTTTTGTTAGATATCCAGTTCAGGTTGTCGCGAGAGATGAGAAAAGGCCGAGGACCAAGACAGTCAAGTTGGTAAAGGTTTAGAGGAGCGACAACGAGAAAGACTGTACTTAGGAGATGGAGGACAGGATTTGAGAGGCTTACCCTAATCTGCTTTGATGTTATGTTAATATTAGATTTATGTAGATTAGTTGCTAGTCAGATAGGCTAGTATGGTAGTTAGGAGATGTTACAGATGATTGCTATATGCTAGTTAGTCCTTACTGAATTTCGAGGAAGAAATTCTTTAAGGATGGTGAAATTTTAAATAATTAAATTTTGATATAAAAATTTGATATTTGGAATACGTCTATTTAAACATAGCAAATGGTAAATTCTCATTTGAAAATATGAAAGTTTATTTTATTGTGTAATTTTATTTAATTCAAATTAGTTAATATTAGATGATAATAAAATATTTTCCAAACCTGAATATTTTCATATAATAAATTTGTAAATCATCTTCTGAGCGAGATGTCATATTCCATTTCTCCAAATTTGAACTGCTATTGCTCCATTTATCTTAATTCTGGCGTTTTAGCAGCATTTTCAGTACCGATTATCGACTTTTGATAGGATGATCATACCACTGATATCTGTATACCGTTTTGATCATCTCATCATGCTGATCTCCATAGTATATTCAGTTGTATATTTTGGGGTCTGGTACGCAATGAAATCAGTAAAACGATTACCGTATCAGTAACTGTTTTCGACCTTTTGACTTATGTGGCTTTTCATTTATCTACCAACTGGAATTAAATAGCTACTTGTTATCAATATTTCAGCTAAGCAAATTCTGACTTTCACTACTCCCAGTAGTATGTTGGTTATCGCTTTATTTCTTCCTTTTATTCTGTGCTTTCACGTGGATTATAAAATATAAATTTTGCTTCCTTTTCATTCGCCCCTCAATCTCATTTTTCATCACCAAACCGGCCTCCTCTCTCTTCCTCTCCCGGCTTCAACCACCCAGGCCACCACGTTCCCGTCCCATCCCCTCCACATGCTGCCGCAGTTAGCCTCCCCTCTTTCTTTACCCGAAGCCTCAACCATCAACCACCCCACTTCTTCCTCCTCGCCGCATGCATAGGTAGCATCCCTAGCGACCGCCCTTCTTCCTCCACTTCGGCCTCTCCCTCATCCTTCCTTCCCTCTACGGACGGTCCATCACTCAACTCCAGCCGAGCCTCCCACACGTCCTCCTCAAACTCCCTCTCAAGCTTCCATCTGCATCTTTTTTTAGGTAATACACACACACACACACATATATATATTATATTTATGTCTGTCGGTATATATAGTAGTAATATATATATTTATATAGATGTTTATATACATATTAGTTTATACAAACAATTAAAATAGTTATATATATATATCTGGTTACTTATATATATATATAGGTTGATATTAATGTGTATATGAGTTGCGTGGTCTATTTTTATAAAATAAAAGCTTTTACAGTTTATATATGTTGTGTTTATGTATCTTGGTTGAAGTGCAACTTTCTGTAGAATTAGTATACGTGACAATAGTAGATATTTGTAACAGCCCGCAAATCCATACTCCTCGAGTCAACACTGTTCTATATCAATCAACTTAAGTTGAACAAAAATACAAACCATTAGGGTTAAAGAAGAAGAGGTAGAAGAAGAAAATAGAAAACAACATTAGAATCTAACCATCGCAGTGGAATATAATATAATATAATAAATGATCTTTACACAAAAACAAATATATTTGTTTATACATTACATCATCAGAGTACATCAATCACATAACACACAATTAGACAGTAATCATAACCTATCCTCACACAACTGAGTACACAGCTAACCAACACAGCAGAATATATAAAAAAAGTAGGGAAGTACGTATCATCATCCAGCTCGTCTCCTGAGCTCCACAGCATCATATCCTGTATCCTATAATACTCGGTCTGACCCGAGCATTATAGTTAAATAACACCCGAGTTAGTCTGGAATACCAACGTGAGAAATCACACTCAAATTGAATATTAAAGTTTCAGAAATCCTTTTGAAAACAAAAGCATCTCGTAAGACCATGCCACAAATAAACATGTCGGGTTTTTACCTTACGATAGCTAAAACACTTTTTATTAAAATTCTCTGATATTATAACTGGGTCTATATACAAATACTTATTAAATAGCCGAAATTGTTACATCTATTAAATTCTAACTACTAGCCACAGAGTGGGTAATACAAACAAAACTCATAAAAGGCGTGTAGGGAGAGTGGATTTCCAGCAAATGACTAGGCACTTGGGTACCACCTGTCATAGTACCTGGTCTAGATCAGTATACCGAGGATCACTCCCGACCCCCTACAACACAAGACCGGGACTATCCCTTATCGAAAAATCCCGAGTAAGATCACCCCACGGTTGTGATCAGCAACCATACCACTAAGCCGAAATAAAAGGGACATCTAGACAGGGATGACCACACCCGAAAATGGGTGCTGCCCACCAAGCCTTGCTGCATAACCCCTGATTTTCAGTAATTCCCGCTTGATGAGGCTTGAGGCTAAGCTTTACCATTTAGATCGTTTCACTTAGAATTCTCATCGTCCACCTGAAGATGTTCTGAAAGCATTCATCCATACAAGTCCGTCCCGGGTTCGAACGGAACCGAAGGCACTATTCCTACTACATCCATTTTGGAAGCATCCTCAGGATTAGTAACTACTAGCCCTTGCACTTCACTGCTCCATCTTCGACTCCAAACTCGTTTTTCCCACAAAAACGTACAAACCGGATCGAAGTGGTTTTCGAGAAATTAATCGCGACCCCGTCTCTTCGAAACGATCAGCGTATTTGGCCAATATTGATAGTTTGTTATTTAACTATCAATTAACATTCACAAACAACCATCAAACAATAAATAATTTCCCGAATTATTTATTTATCTCAAAATACCTTCGCAAGATATATTTCCATTTTCAACCCTTTTGAAAATAGTTTCAAACTACCTTCCACTTACAGAATAAATTTCCCAAATATTTTCCATTTCCACTGAAATCACCAAGCACAAAACTTTAAATTTTTAGAATAATTTAAACACTTTGTTGTAAAATATACTTTAACATTTAAATTTTAAAAAAACTACTTTAATACTTTATTAAAAATAATACTTTAGAAATAATTAAAATAAGGCTACGTTATGAAATATAAAACTAGATTTTCTTTTTTAATAACAAATACCAAGTCACTTTTAAATAATTACTGCTATAACAGATTAATAGAAAATACTTACTTTAGAATCTAAATATTTAGAAATAACAAATTTTCTAAAACACGCTTTTTAAAACAACATAACTTATATTCAAAAATTTACGTTGAAAACTTACTTGGCTATCCAGGGAAATACTCTTCTCTTTCCGTCTTTAAAAATAATTCACTATTTATTTTTAAACAAAATTTTTCATTCCTTTAATAAATTCTCCCCATGAATTTACTCTTTCAAATATCCACTGATATATTGCTTTACTTTTATAAACATAGTTTATAAACTTCATAGTCACATTCTCCTTTAAACTTCCAATTTCAAATATTTAAATCAATTTCCAAATTGATTTCCAATTTACTCCATTTGAAATAAATTCCATTATTTACTCAATTCATTTCAAAATCCATAAATTATAGACTTTATTATTATTTTCCTTTTTGATTTTAAATCTTTAACTGAAACATACCAATTTCAGATTTTCCGAATTTCTTTTCTATTGTTTCCAATAATTTAAATCATAAGTTTAAAATAAATGCTTTATTCCTTTAAATAATATCACTAAAGTTTAAGGTTCATTATCTTTCCGTTTATTCGAATTTCCTTTTTATATACGGAATTTATTTATTAGAATTTTAAAACCACTAATATTCTTATCCAGTTCATTCTTAATCTATTTAAATTCTCTATAATTATTTCACTTGCAAATTCGCTTCTTTTTATTTTCTTTTCAAAAATTCAATTCCATATATTTTAATAACCAAGTGTACCGAAATATATTTAAGCAAACTATAGTATTCAATATTCCAATTATCAATATAATTCATCACAGAATATCAAATAATCATAACAGAGAATATTAAACAATATAAATAATTTTGAGGAATCTAGTTGGATCCCTCCAACCTGTTTTCCTACATCCAAAGACATTAGCACAACATAAAATACCAATTCCACTTCGAGGTGGAATATCGCGGTATATGGGATTTAAATAAAATATCATCCCCTATTATGCGACACATTGGTTCTTATCCGCTATATAATGCAGGAAATCAATCATTCCAAGATATATTATATACTACTATATATAATACTGCACATCAAACAATTCAATCATTCAATCAATTATTTAAATTCAACCATTCAAATTTAAAATTATAACCACATGAGTGAGATTAACTCACCTTTAATTTGTTTGCAATCCACTTCAATATTGCCTTGGATTTCCATATGTTTGACCTTAAATAAACAATTTATATAATTTATTAATATTCGAAATAATCGAACTATTAATTACCGTTTAATAGTTTTAATTTTGACTAATGATTTATTTTAAACAATAACTACTTCCGAACTAATATCTCCTTTTTTTTAAAAACACTTTTAGTAACTAATTAAATTAAATAAGCAATTAAATAATTTAACCATCTTAATATTTATTTTAAAATGAAATAGTAGGTTGAAATGTATAAATATTTATAATTTATACCTATGCTTTCCATTTTGAAACCACATATGTATATACACTTATAAAATAGGTTATACAGATCCAAAAATCCAATTTTTTAAATAAATTCTTCACATTTCAAAATCCCATATGTTTCAAATCTTATCTTTGAAACCATAGGTATACACTTATAAATAAAATTTATATTACCATTTATAAGTCTCATATTAACAGAAATATTTTACTGTAATTATATTTTTCTTTTGTTTCCCGAATTCTGATCATTCAAATCTAAACTGAAATGCAAATTGTAAATTAACAAGTTGTAAATTTATACTTAGATGGAAAAACAAACTCAGGAAATCCACCTCGTTCAAACCACGAAACCCCGCAGCCTCCAAAGGCGACTTCACGATTGCAGCTTGAAACCCCAAATTGACAGTCAACCCTCTAACAAACTTCCACCGTCGTGAGCCCCCCACTACACTGTCCTACCAAAACCCTACCCCAAATCCCATCGCGTCGCGGCAACGAGCATGACCACGCATCGCCGTCTCTGGCCTTCACCGCCCACATTGATCCGACTTCGCTTCTACTGACACTACACAGCAGGTCGTAATTCATCCCATCCCTAACCCTAGTTCGCCTCTCTCGTCAATCAACAGCCATAGTCGCAAATTCGATCGCGAATCTCACCTCCAAACCGAGCTTGTAACCCCATGGCATGCGTTGCGCATGCGAAACCCCTCTTTTTTTTATAATGATTCGATTTGAATCGAAAGGCAAGCGTCCATTTTGTTTTCTTGTTTTGAACGAGATTATTATTATTGCTTTGCGAGTGATGTAAATCGATGGGAAAGAAAAAAAGAAAAGGGTAAGTTGTGTGTCGGCTAAGGCTTGTATATAGTGATTTGAAATGTTGAAAAAGTTCTGATGTGATATGTTTTGTCGAGTCAGCAGATATATATTATATTTAAATTCCAATCGTCTCAAATATGCAACTTAAATTTTTTGACCTCCTATCGAGGCTTGCCGCTAGGCGTTTATAATGTTAAACCCCTATTCCGAATGCAATAGAAAAGGTTTCGAGTCCTAATTCGATCGTATGGAGAAGATAGCTTTTTGGACCAGTTATTATATTGGATTTCGATTTAGATTTAAGCGCGTTTATATATCCTACGCTCACACAACAACTCCAAATGTTACAAAAATTGAAATTCGATAATAATACACTATTACGAATCCAATGGAACTGGTTTCGTCAAAATCCGAGACTGTGCCTCGGAAAGCTATTTTTAAATATCAATTTAAACGATATAATTTCAAATCTTAACAAAACACTTCCAAATTCAATATAAATACTTTTACTCTCTTCGGTAATATCGATATAAATTTTACAAGCCTTTAAATTATTTTTAACAGGCTTAAAAATGGAGATTTAATATTTACCCAACTTTAAATTATTTAATTCAATAATTTAATTATCAAATAAATAGTGATATTTGTATTCAAGTAAAAAAAATTAACTTTTTAACATTTAAAATCAATTAAATATTCCGATTTCATATGGTCCAAAAATTCCGAGTCGTCACATTCCTCCCCCTTAATAGAATTTCGTCTCCGAAATTACTAGTTAGGAAGAATGGTCCAATACCCGTTTACTATTTTCCTGCAACCCGACAGTTTTTAATAATAATCAAACAATCTATTTAAAGACATCTTATCCATTTAACTTTCCAAAGCTTTCCATAGTTCCCAAACAACTTTACTTATTTAACCATTCAAATTATAATTTAAATCCAAATTTAAATTATCAAAATTTTCTCAAAAATTTTCTAACTCTCTAAATTTTCGAAACATTTTGTCAGCGTCTCCTTTACACGGCTAGCTCAGTACAACTACAAAAGGCCTCTACGGGCTCCCAAATACCCAAAGAAAACAAAATGCTAAGTGGCTAGATCAAAAACCCAATCAAATTTCATTCTGAAATTTAAACATATAACTTTTTGGTCGGCAATTCAAATTTATCATCTGAAATCAAAACCAATTTCCCTTTCCCTTTATAATACCTGCATATCCTATTTAGCAATAATATCCAATCATAGCTTTTTAAATAATTTTATTAAATCTTCACTCCAGTGCTTATTCAATATATTTTTCCGACACCCATATTACTTAAGACTCTTATCATTTATTCTTAAGTCAGTATAAGTATTTTATACGCTTCTTATATTTATTTTCACTTTACCAATTTAGCTTATATCTACTTCTATTCAAATTAGCTTTTCCATTTCCATATGAATTCAATTTATCTTCAACTCTGAATATTAAATTTTACTTCCCATTTATAACTGATTCATATCATTATTTTAAATTAGTTTCATCCACTCTATTTATTTCAATTTTCAATTTGAAATCGTTTTGTCGCTAACAAAAATTTTCCCAAAAATTTTCTAACTCCCAAAATTTCAAAATTTTTTGGCAGAGTCTCCTTTGTACGGAAGAGCTTTTGCAATTTGAAAAAAGATATAAATATATATACATCGACCCACCCGGTCGGAAAAACAAAAAAGTTCATATTTCCTATTTTTATTGCGTAGACGTACCTTTATTTAGCATTTTTAAGCAAGCGGCTTATTTAATTAGCAGTTAGCGCAATCAAATCCAGCCCAACGACTTCCCTGAACCTGTACTTACTCAACTAAAACATGTAAGTGTCATACATATGAAGTTTAACAACATTTCACTTTTTTGCAATAGTTAAACACAAGAATTCTAAAAGCAATGCACACTATACACTTTCCGTAAGCAATTTATATAGTTTTCATACTAATTCAACTGTTTTAATTAATTCATATACCATTTCACTCAATTTGAATGGTTTACAATCCATTTTCTTAATTTTTAAACAAATCCATATAATTCCAACTGATTTAAAAATCAATTCTATCCACCTCTGTTAATACATTTGCTTTCGTTTACGACAAGATGACCAATTTTCTGTGCAAATTTGATGTTATTCATGCAAATAACAATTACTTAAGCTTATAATCATTTTAAATTGATTCCAACTCAATTTATTATTTAATTTCTTCTATCTTAATTCATTTACAACCACTTTATTTAGTTCGACACATCCATTTCAATTTTATCCCTTTTAAATTTTATTCACGATCCATTCATTTGCGTTTCATTCCGTATTTGCCTTCATTTCATTTGAGACCATTTATTAAGCTTGAACCATTCCATACTTATATATTGATAACCATTCCCCAATTTAAATTTACCCAAGCTTTTATTTAATGGACCTTTACCCTTATTCGAAGCCAAGCTTCCACTAATTTTAAACTTAAATTAATTTATTTCAAATTATTCAAATTTCTTACTGAAGCTCATTTTCATTTTACAAATAAATTTTTCCTTTCAATTTAACTTGATTCTATTTCAATCAAATCTCATTTCAATCTACAAATTTATTTGATTAGTTATTATAAATTATAAATTTTCAAATTCAATTCATTTAATTGATTACAAGGCCATTTCAATTTATTCCCAAATTCATCTGTGTTTATTTACAATTAAAACCATCCCTACTTTAACACAATTCTTTTTATCTGGCAATATTTTCAATTATATTTACCTCACTTAACGATTCAAGTTGAATTTGATTTATAAATCGAGTTTTATTTCCAAACTTCATTATTAGCTTACAATTCAGCTTCTATTTAACTACATTAGGTTCCATTTACATATTTCATTAACTAATTTATTATCTAATTAGTTCTTCCCCTGTTTAATATTCAATACTTGATCTTTAATCTCAAAAATCTCTTCATTAAATTTTCTTAAGTTCAGTTTATTTTATAATTCAAGTCTGGATTTTTATTTTATTTTCCAAAACATCAAACAATATTTATTTGGGTTTTCTATTCCACTTTTAAATTTCATAAGTCACAACTTATTATTTTACACATTTAGATTCATTCTAGGCTTGAATATATTAATCCTTTATTTTTAACTCAAAATTTTTTTCCCGCTTATTTATAACCCAAGCATATTTTTATTCCCTGAATTTTTAATTCTTTTATAAGTTATTCTAATCCATTTATTCCAATCCAATTCTTTTACAACTTATTACTGTTTACTTAAGTAAGGATCTACTTCCATTCAATATCATCCACAACTCAACTAAATTTTATTCCAATTCAGTTCTATTTCAACTCAGATATATTTAATTCAATTCGATTCAATTTTCATCCTCAATCCAAGTTAATTTCATTTTTAACTTTTCACATTATTTTTAAATTCCAACATTCAAAGCTCATATTTTGTTCATGATTTAAAAATCATCTCAATTTATAAGCTTATAACCTATCTCATCAGGATTTTTAAACACCCAGCTTTTGGTTTCCAATCATTTTGAAATCTCCAAATCTCAAAATCACAACTCTCAAAATTTTTAAACCAATCTTGATTTTTATTCCCAACAAATTTCCTTTGAAATTTCAAAAACAACTGGTTCTTCTGAACAAATCAATTTGGCAGCAATCCGTCACTTAGAAACTCAAAAATGAACATCAATGATGCTGCAGTCATCACCGAAGTTATTTTCCAACGACTGAAGTGAGCTCAATGCTATTTCCCTTTCCAAAAGTTATTTGAAACAACTTCCTTTCAGAAATGCTTCCAAAATAGTAATGCTATTATTTGTCTTCAAAATACTTCCAAAATCTCCGGGGTTTTAAATTTTCAAATTCTGGCTTAAATCAAATTTTAACTATAATTCATTTGCAAAATTTATGCTCATACAAATTCCCATTTGATTGTATTTCAATTTATAAATCGAATTTATAATTCATATTTATAAATTTCATTTTATAAATGAATTTATTTCCTTAACCTTTTTCTTATATTTTCAATTTCTAGTTAAATTTTTACACAACAATGATAATAATTTAATATTATCATTCCTAACATTCAAGCAACCATATGTTAGCTAAAATAGTTTACAAAAACTTTTCTTCTATATCAAAATATATTTTGGGTAAAATTATTTCATTCACCCACATTTAAAATAATACTGTATCAATTTATTGTGTCAGGTGTTTATAAACTCTTCTCGAATAGCGGCCAACTTACTCGATCAGAATTCATATTCCACCCAAACAATATGCCAACACGATATTAAAACAATTTATATTCACTAACAAATACGCGCTCATATCTATTAATACGCTCAAACTCATTCTAGAGTACTACGGACTCTATTTGTGTAATTCCCACCAGTGCCAAGGTTATCACCAATCTAAGCTCTGATACCAACTGTAATAGCTCGCAAATCCGTACCCATTGAGTCAACACTATTCTACATCAACCAACTCAATTTGAATAGAAATACGAACCATTAGGGTTAAAGAAGAAGAGGTAGAAGAAGAAAATAGAAAACAACATCAGAATCTAACGATCGCAGCGGAATAAAATATAAAATATAATAAATGATCTTTACACAAAAACAAATATATATTTTTATATACATTACATCATTAGAGTACATCAATCACATAACACACAATTAGACAGTAATCATAACCTGTCCTCACACAACTGAATACACAGCTAACCAACACAACGGAATATATAAAACAAGTACGGAAGTACATATCATCATCAAACTCGTCTCCTGAGCTCCACAGCATCATATCCTGTATCCTATAATACTTGGTCTGACCCGAGCATTATAGTTAAATTACACCCGAGTCAGTCTCGAATACCAGCGTGAGAAATCACACTCAAATTGGTTATTAAAGTTTCAAAAATCCTTTTGAAAACAAAAGCATCTCGTAAGACCACGCCACAAATAAACATGTCGGGTTTTTACCTTACGATAGCTAAAACACTTTTTATTAAAATTCTCTGATATTATAATAGGTTCTATATACAAATACTTATCAAAATAGCCGAAATTGTTACATCTATTAAATTCCAGCTACTAACCGCAGAGTGGGTAATACAAACAAAACTCGTAAAAGGCGCGTAGGGAGAATGGATTTCCAACTAATGACTAGGCACTGGGGTACCACCTATCACGGTACATGGTCTTAATCAGTATACCGAAGATCACTCCCGACCCCCTGCAACACTAGACCCGGACTATCCCTTACTGGATAATCCCAAGTAAGATCACCCCACAGTTGTGATTAGCAACCGCACCACTAAGTCGAAATAAAAGGGACATCAAGACAGGGATGACCTCACCCGGAAATGGGTGCTGCCCACTAAGCCTTACTGCATAACCCCAGATTTTCAATCATTCCCGGTTGATGAGGCTTGAGGCTAAGCGTTACCTTTTATATCGTTTCACTTAGAATGCTCATCGTCCACCTGAAGATGTTCTGAAAGCATTCATCCATACAAGTCCGTCCCGGGTTTGAAGGGAACCAAAGGCACTATTCCTACTACATACATTTTGGAAGCATCCTCAGGATTAGTAGCGACTAGCCCTTGCACTTCACTGCTCCATCTTCGACTCCGAACTCTTTTTTGTAATGACTCGTAAATTTCGACAATTTAATTTGTTAATTTAATAGGATTTTGTAATTAATTTTTAGTAGAAATAATAAAGAGGGTAAATTAATATTGAAATGAAGGATAAAATAAAATATATGAATGGTAATAAAGCCTATTTATTTGTAATATGAATAAAATTTCAATAAATAAAAAAGTGTAAGTATTGTACCTGGATATAATGTGAATATGGAAAATATAGGGTAAGCATTAAATTAGTAAGTGTAAGGACACATTGTTACAGTAATTGATTTTTAATTAATTTCAAGTTAATAATTTATAAACTTGAATGAACATTTCAATTTAATAAATTAATTCAAATGTTATGACTTAGTAAATGGAATATGATAATAAGAATAATTGCAAATTTTGTATTTAGGGGCGAAATAAATTTTGATAGGTAGTAGTTGTTGTGAAGAATAAATATACAAGTATATTAAAGGTTATAATAGTGGGTTACTAGTAAATTCACTCATTTACCAATAAAGATAATTAGATGTGCCTTGATGATAATTAATAACATAACGGAAAGAGTAAATGTATTCATTAGAATATTAATTGCAATTGGATAGGGATTTTAAGTATCAATGTTAATGCAAGGTAAGTAATGCTAAATTAAAATCAATAATAATGAATAGTGATTAATTCAAATTTGTAACATATATTATAAATTACCTGCTTATTTTTCAATGGAATTAGAATTTGTAATAAGTGATAATAAAATAAATGAATGTTACACTAATGGAAAATGAAATAACGTTCGTTTAAATGTTGAGTAGTTATAGGGTCGTATTTATTATGAGCGTTACTTTAATAATTATGATTAATTGTGAAATTAATACGAGAAGTATGTTAAGTAATAACTAAGAAAGGAACATGTTATAAAATGATTATGACCTAAAGTTAAGTGTAAATTAAAGGTTGAAATTGAATCTAATCAATTCAATTGGAAACTTATCAAAATAAATTGGATTCAATGTATAATAAAGAGGTTATTATAAGAAATTGAAATAAATTCTATAATTGGTGAATTAAGTTACTTTAAAATTTGAGATGGGAATTGGTTTAAAGAACTATAAATTTATAAGTAAATCAAGATGATAAAATTTATGAATTATAGAATTTGAATTTTTTTGTGAGTTAATTTATTTAATTTATAATAGTTCGATTTATTTCAAATGAATGAAATCAAATATGTAATTATTACGTTAATTTAAATATTAAGTTGAAGACGGGAAATATTTATGTGATAATTTTAAATCCAGTGGTAAACCCTTCAATTGAAATTATGAATAGAATAATTATGGGTAAATTCAATTTAATGGAAATTTTGGAATTTATCTATAAAATTTGAATTTTATGAAATTGAAGATTTCTATTGATTAATCTTTAATAAATTGACTTTTTAAAATTGTTAAATCATTGTAAATGTTGAAAATTATAAAGTGATAAAGATTGCAAAATTCAGAATTTTTAACGCGAAATTTGATTTAATTAATTTATTTTTAAATTTATTTAATTAATATAAAAATAGCCATTTTGGTCACGGACTCGGATTTCGACGAAACTAGTTTCATCGAATCCGTAATAATGAATTATTGTAGGGTTTCAAGTTTCGTAGCGACTGGACTTGTCATTTGATCGTACGAACGCGAAACGCCTTGAAATCGATTTAATTGAAATTAATTTGAAATCAATTTGAAAGTATTGCTTTCAGCATCACTTCTTCATACGATAGAATTTGGACGTGAAACTTTTTCCACCGCGTTCAGAATATTTTAAAACACCTATTTTGATATATGGGTTTACAAATTTCGTTCCGGGGTCAGAACGGGCTTTTTGGGCCACGTTAGCGTTCAACATGTTTGTTTATCGGATCCATCTACTCTATTTCTAACCAACCTATATAAACCCTAGCCTCCATCTATTCTCATTTATTTGTGCGTTCATTTACCCAGCTCCTTCTCTTCCCAATGGCTGCAAACCCTAGATCTAAATTCAAATTTCAAAAATCAAATCAAAAGCCAAAAATTCAAAGTCCTCAGAAAAATCTCCAAAAAAAATATGTTAATGCTCTCGGCGAGCGAAATTCAATGGCGTAAATTGTTTTTCGATTCGGGTTGTGGTTTGACCAGAAATTGGGGTTTTAGTTTCGGCCGTTCATGTTTATCGTCAAGGTTCAACGGTGGATCTGCCACGATTCGTCGATCGGGATGTACAGGCGCGTAGAGATGACTGAGACAAGTCGATCCAGTGGTTCACAACACGACGAAGTGGTCGAAGTTCGACGTGGTGGCTTGTTTAAGTGACGTCGGTCGCGTTCGTTCTGGGCGTACTTAGGGCATCGCACGGCAAGGAGTAGGGGCGGCCGAGGCTGGGGAGGTCAGTGGCGCGAGTGGATCGGAGAGAAATCGAGTGTGGCGACGGTGAAAATTCAGTGAAGTTTGGTGTTGTAGCGGCCGATAGGGTTTGGGTTGCGTGAAGGAGGTTGCGCGTTCCTGTAGCCTCTGTGCTCGAGATGACGTGGCATTAGTTTGTTGGCTGAGTTTTGTTTTAATTTAATTTTTGAATTTCAAATCGTTTTACCGCTATAACTTTCTCCTACGATCTCTGATTTACGCACGGTTTCTTTTGTTAGGATCGTAATATAATTCTGGACTTGATGATGCAGGTTTGGACGGATTCTGAGACCGTCGAAATTTTTGGTTTAAATTGGATTTAAATTCTATTGAAATTCAAAAGGTGAGTGTTTTAACCCACTCACAACTTCAAAATTTTCGTATGTTTGTTAAATTGATTTAAGATATGAGTAGAAATTTATTTATGACTGTTTTGCATATTTTATTCATCATCTCAGTTAAATAGCATTTATTTAATTTAACTGTTAATTAATTTTATTGTTGCATATAAATCGATAGTTAAAATTTATTTATTTTGCATATAAACTACTAGTTAAACAGTTATTTATTTATTTTTTTATTTATTTGAATATAAACTGTTTTTTGATACCTGTTATATTTTATGATGATTGAAATAAATTGGTTGATGATTGATATTGGGTGAATGGATGATGTGTTCTATATTTTATAAACAGTAAGTTATTATGCATTTTCATTTCATTCGGGATTGCGGTTTGAAATGATATACAACCACATTTTTTTTTAAATTACGAAATGAAATGATAAATATCTGTATCACTTGACCATAGGATAGAAAATTTTATACAGGCACCACGGTGTATATATATATATATATAATTATTTTTGAAATGATTTCTATGGTTTGGATAGGATGCGGTTTAATAAATATTAAATTTTGATATTATATGAATATTATTTTATATATATACATATATAGTTAAATTTTTGAATTTAAGTTATGTACAAATCTGTTAAATAAAAAAAAGTTGAAAAATGGAGTTTGATCATTTTTATTTTATGATTAAGTACAGGTTTAAGATATTGTATATATATAAGTCTAAATGATTCAAATCAATTAAGATTGGAAGATTAATTTGGAATTTATTTGGAATTGAGCTTATTAAAAATTTAACTCCATAAGTGATGTAAAACTTATTAAAATTGGAAATTTTAAAGGTATGATATTTATAACTGTATTTTTATTCAAGATAAATTAAATGAATATTTCTAGTGTAAATAAATTGAAGGAAATATTTAATTGTTAGAAATTTGAGTCTTATTTATGGATTTATTATGTGAATGTTTCAAACTAAACAATATGACCATAAATTGTTAAATAGAAATTTCCAACCTTAGTTTTGAAATGGTTAAATACTCAAAGTTTGAATATCTTAAAATCGAAGCGTTTTATTGAAACCGGAAGTGAATCTAAGTTTATGTGGTTTAGACTTAAAATAAAGTAAATAAATGGTAAAGGCGTGTAATTATTTACTATTAAAAGTAATTTAAAATCAACTATTTTATATACTGTTGAATATCCAAACCATTTAAGTTTTGAAAGTTATGGTTTTAAAGCTACAAATTTCGTAGTTTTATGTTGAAAGTATAATTCAAATGTTTGGTTTTCAATTATTATAAATTTGAAAGCAATATGATTTTGGAAAAGAAATATATCTGAAATAAAATGATATTATATTAATTTGGGTTTTATAAAAATAATATCAAATGAGTTTGTTTTGAAATGGAAAGGATATCGTAATTAAACAGTTTTGAAATAGATATTTTATTCTGGTTTTACATGTAAAATTATTTTTAAAGGACCGCGGTGTTGTAATAACGATTGGTTGTTAAAGAGACCAAGATCGGAAGTTTTCATACTCTCTGCCAACTCCGAAAACCACTTTAACAGCCATGTACGCGGTGGAGATTCCAGAATGAAGTAGGATGGCGGCGGCGTTTCCTGTAAGGTAAATACGTTGACCCGACTCCCATGAGTTGGCATAAGGTGGCTAAACCAGAAGCGATTCTCGAGCCAAGGGGTTAGCGCCCTTTATCGGATACTCCTCTTCGATACTATACTCTGACTTTGGATTGATTCGGTGGCCACTTTTACTTTCGATTTTGGGGGGGAGTTTGTACGAGGTGGGCGGTAGCTGCGGCTATGCGTTACCACCAGCCCGGATAGCAATTGGTATATCTACCCTTGCATTGCCTAGTTGTGCCGTGTCACCTACCCTAGCGCGTCTTATACGATTTTGGTTTTGTACCATGCCTATGGAGTGCCCTTTGACGACGCCCAGTACGGGGGAGATTACGGTACTGTATAGACTATGGGAATATATAAATGTGTTAAGGTGGAAAATGTAAAGCCTTAACGCTATTTAAAAGTAAGTTTATTTTACAATTAGACACTATTATAATAGCGCAATATACTACATAGTAAATAGTTTAACGGATCCTTAGGAGATGTAAATCCCGAGCATCTCTTGAGTTACTGCACTCATATTTATTCCTCTTGATTTAACTTACATAAGATCTTTTAGTTCTGACTCGAGTGTTTTGTCTTCTCAATTTGCTCGGGTCAGTCGGAGCGTTTTGGGTTTTGAAGATTTTATTCTGGAGGACAAAGAAGAAGATTTGTAGTATTACTATCTACTATATTATTCCACTACACTATTTGATTCTGCTACATTTATAGTTATTGGTATGTGAACTCTGATATTTATTATATAAGAAGAATCAAATGTTTTGTAAACAGTTTTATGAACTGTATGTTGATTATTATATTTTACCCTTCCGCTGTGAAATTTTATTTTGTTTTTTTCTTTCTTGTTTTTTTCTTATTTACCCTATAACAATCCGCCCTTCCGTATGGTTTGAATTGGCATGTGTGTCTACCATTGCACTTGGAGGGTGTAGCATGATAGGGGGTTCTCGCTTCATGGTTTGGTAGCGAACGGTTGACTCTTACTCCTACATGTCCCCGCAGGGGTTGGTGGTGCAGTCGAGAGGCTGGCCGTAAAGGCAGAACACAGGTACCAATGTATGCTACGGTGGGCGTTACCCCACTGGCGCGGCCCGCTACAGTTAGTATCAGAGCTTCGGTTTAGCGATAAACCTTAGCTTTGTGGGGATTGACTCTTTGCTAATAATGTAGTAATACCCTATGGGAGTCGCTGAGTGTATATATATGAGAGAGCGTATTTGTTAGTGTTATAAAAAGATTTTTATATTATGTTAATCTGTTCTGTTTTGTATTTATAAATTCTGGTTGATGCATGGGATGCTGTGACATCAATAGGGATTTCTAAACACTTAATAGGACAGACCGACATAATATTTGTTTTACATAAGTGAATGAAATAATTTTGCCTATTATATTTTCTATATGTAAAATACTTTTTTTTTTAAATGATATCTTTATTTGGCTGCAATATATTGGTTGTTAGGTAATAAAGTGTATAAATAATAATAGAAATAAGATTGAAAAATAAAATAAATGAAATTCGAAAATTGAGAACTTAAGATCTGGGGTTTTGAAATTTCTTTCGAATAAATTTTGGAATATAATAATATTGTTTATAAGTACTTTCTGATATAAATATTTATTATAATTCGGAAGAATTGTTTTACAGAAGATTTTGGAGAAAATAAGTTTTGCACTTTCCTCTCTATCACTGGAAAATAATTTCGGTGATGGCGGCCGCATCATCGACTTTCATTTTCGAGTTTCGAAGGGGGAAGGCCACTTTAGTAGTTTTACTGCATATTCATTTTTGAAAAAAATTTATAAATTTTGAATTGTTTTAATATATTTAGAGATATATAAGCTGTAAGAATATATTTATCTATTTTTTAAAATAATCTGAATTTAACCTGGTATTAAATTCTAAAATTTCCATTAATTAATTGTTTCAATTATTGTATTGAAATGAAAGGTAAGTAATTAATAATTGAAACCTCTAATTTAGGTAAGAGATTTAATGCTAAGTTATAAAGGAAATAAAGAGGAAGTTGAAATGGTAACTTATAAGACAAAAGGTAAAAATTTATTCAACAATGAATTAATTAAAAGAATTGAGAAACTTGTATAACTTTCAATTACACCCTTAAATAACATATATAATTTACCAAATATTAAAAGTTGAAATGTTTGATAAGATATTGTAATAGAATATTATACAAGTAGAAATTTGAAATAATGGAAGTATTCAATGAAATCACTATTAAATGAGAATTTAATGTTATAAACTTAAGTTATAATTGAAATTTTACCAAGTAAATATAATTAAAGGTAAGTATGACAAATAAATGATTATAAACTTAAGTAATTAAAGTGTAAATAGGTGAGGTCATGCAATTATAAATGAATGTATTATAATAAAGAGAAATTGTAAACTTAGGTAAAAGGGTTGAAGTTATTTCTAAATAAAATTGAAAGAAATAAATGAAAATAAAAAGATAAACCATTATATGAATGAAAAGAATCACTAAATGAATGAAAGAAGGGAAATTAAATAACTAATGTATGAAATGAAATTAATAATAAGTTAAGTTGATTGTTGTTGGATTTTTTGTTATTTAGTTGATGGTTGTTTGGGCAAGGATACTTTAAAATTGGATTTGGGGTGAATGAATAATCTATTTAGTTTTATCTAAGACTGTTGAGTAAATGATGCGCTAGTAGTTTATTCTTCATTCCATACAATTTAAAAGTTTTGAACCCGAACAACTATTTGTTTGTTTGGTTGAATGGTTGTTTTGTATTTGTTGCGTATGCTGTTTGTTGAAATTGATGGCTGTTGTATTGATTTGTTGTGTATGCTCTTTGTTGAAATTGATGGTTGTTGTATTGATTTGTTGTTAGTGATTGAAACCACTTAAATATTTCACTTTATATAAATAGTTAACCCTTTGGATTTTATAGGTGGAATGCAGGTTATGGAAGCAATTGCTACCGCTTTTGGTTCCATAAATTAAGCGTAAATTGCCCGACAAATAGGTACGTTTCGGATTACGGTTTATAGCGCTATTTTATATATTTTCCCTTGTAGGGATATATTAATTTGAAAAATATATGTTGTATATTGTTATATTTAATATTATATTTTCTCCCGAACCTCTCCGTACAAAGGAGACTCTGCCAAAATCTTTCGTAAATTTTGAACTTAGAAATATTTTGAAAATGTTTTCCAAATTTTAGTAATTTAAGTATAAAATGATTTAATGGTTATAAATTGAGATATTTTATCTAAATTAATTAATTTTATAAATTTAAGTGTTTATAAAGTTAATGTTTGAATAAGGTATATTGATTTCTTAGTTCTTCGTTTCCCTTCTTTTCCTTTTCGAGGACGAAAAGTTTTGAGTGGGAGAGAGTGTAACGACCCATAAACTTCGACAATTTAATTTGTTAATTTAATAGGATATTGTAATTAATTTTTATTAGAAATAATAAAGAGGGTAAATTAATATTGAAATGAAGGCTAAAATAAAATATATGAATGGTAATTAAAGCCTATTTATTTGTACTATGAATAAATTTCAATAAATAAAAAAGTGTAAGTATTGTACCTGGATATAATGTGAATATGGAAAATATAGGGTAAGCTTTAAATTAGTAAGTATAAGGACACATTGTTACAATAATTGATTTTTAATCAAGGATACGTTATTTCAAGTTAATAATTTATAAACTTGAATGAACATTTCGATTTAATAAATTAATTCAAATGTTATGACTTAGTAAATGGAATATGATAATAAGAACAATTGCAAATTTTGTATTTAGGGGTGAAAATTTTTTTGATAGGTAGTAGTTGTTGTGAAGAATAAATATACAAGTATATTAAAGGTTATAATAGTGGGTTACTAGTAAATTCACTCATTTACCAATAAAGATAATTAGATGTGCCTTGATGATAATTAATAACATAACAGAAAGAGTAAATGTATTCATTAGAATATTAATTGCAATTGGATAGGGATTTTAAGTATCAATGTTAATGCAAGGTAAGTAATGCTAAATTAAAGTCAATAATAATGAATAGCGATTAATTCAAAATTTGTAACATATATTATAAATTACCTGCTTATTTGTTAATGGAATAAATTATAATAAGTGATAATAAAATAAATGAATGTTACACTAATGGAAAATGAAATAACATTCGTTTAAATGTTGAGTAATTATAGGGTCGTGTTTATTATGAGCGTTACTTTAATAATTATGATTAATTGTGAAATTAATACGAGAAGTATGTAAAGTAAGAACTAAGAAAGGAACACGTTATAAATTGATTATGACCTAAACTTAAGTGTAAGTTAAAGGTTGAAATTGAATCTAATCCATTCAATTGGAAACTTATCAAAATAAATAGGATTCAATGTATAATAAAGAGGTTATTATAAGAAATTGAAATAAATTCTATAATTGGTGAATTAAGTTAATTTAAAATTTGAGATGGGAATTTGTTTAAAGAATTATAAATTTATAAGTAAATCAAGATGATAAAATTTATGAATTATAGAATTTGAATTTTTTTTGTGAGTTAATTTATTTAATTTATAATAGTTCGATTTATTTCAAATGAATGAAATCAAATATGTAATTATTATGCTAACTTAAAAATTAAGTTGAAAACGGGAAATATTTATGTGATAATTTTAAATCCAATGGTAAACCCTTCTATTGAAATTGTGAACAGAATAATTATGGGTAAATTCAATTTAATGAAAATTTTGGAATTTATCAATAAAATTTGAATTTTATGAAATTGAAGATTTCTATTGATTAATCTTTAATAAATTGATTTTTAAAAATTGTTAAATCATTGTAAATGTTGAAAATTATAAAGTGATAAAGATTGCAAAGTTTAGAATTTTTAACGCGAAGTTTGATTTAATTAATTTATTTTTAAATTTATTTAATTAATATAAAAATAGCCATTTTGGTCACGGACTCGGATTTCGATGAAACCAGTTTCATCGGATCTGTAACAATGAATTATTTTAGGGTTTCAAGTTTCGTAGCGATCGGACGTGTCATTTGATCGTACGAATGCGTAACGCATTGAAATCGATTTAATTGAAATCAATTTGAAATCAATTTGAAAATATTGCTTTCAGCATAACTTCTTCATACGATGGAATTTGGACGTGAAACTTTTTCCATCGCGTTCAGAATATTTTAAAACACCTATTTTGATATATGGGCTTACAAATTTCGTTTCGGGGACAGAATGGGCTTTTTGGGCCACGTTAGCGTTCAACACGTTTGTTTATTGGATCCATCTACTCTATTTCTAACCTATCTATATAAACCCAGTTATAAACCCTAGCCTTCATCTATTCTCATTTGTTTGTGCATTCATTTCCTCAGCTCCTCCTCTTTCCAATGGCTGCAAATCCTAGATCTAAATTCAAATTTCAAAAATCAAATCCAAAGCCAAAAATTCAAAGTCCTCAGAAAAATCTCAAAATAATATATGTTAATGCTCTCGGTGAGCGAAATTCAATGGCGTAATTTGTTTTTCGATTCAGGTTGTGGTTTGACCAGAAATTGGGGTTTTAGTTTCGGCCGTTCATGTTTATCGTCAAGGTTCAACGGTGGATCTGCCACGATTCGTCGATCGGGATGTACAGGCGCGTAGAGATGACCGAGACAAGTCGATCCAGTGGTTCACAACACGACGAAGTGGCCGAAGTTCGACGTGGTGGCTCGTTTAAGTGACGTCGGTCGCGTTCGTTCTGGGCGTACTTAGGGCGTCGCAGGGCAAGGAGTAGGGGCGGCCGAGGCTGGGGAGGTCAGTGGCGCGAGTGGAACGGAGAGAAATCGAGTGTGGCGACAGCGAAAATTCAATGAAGTTTGGTTTTGTGGCAGCCGATAGGGTTTGGGTTGCGTGAAAGAGGTTACGCGTTCCTATAGCCTCTGTGCTCGAGATGACGTGGCATTAGTTTGTTGGGTGAGTTTTGTTTTAATTTAATTTTTGAATTTCAAATCGTTTTACCACTATAACTTTCTCCTACGATCTCTGATTTATGCGCGGTTTCTTTTGTTAAGATCGTAATAAAATTTCGGACTTGATTATGCAGGTTTGGACGGATTCTGAGACCGTCGAAATTTTGGGTTTAAATTGGATTTAATTCAATTTAAATTCAAAAGGTGAGTGTTTTAACCCACTCACAACTTCAAAGTTTTCTTATGTTTGTTAAATTGATTTAAGATATGAGTAGAAATTTGTTTATGACTGTTTTGCATATTTTATTCATCATCTCAGTTAAATCGCATTTATTTAATTTAACTGTTAATTAATTTTAGTATTGCATATAAATCGATAGTTAAAATTTATTTATTTTGCATATAAACTACTAGTTAAACAGTTATTTATTTATTTATTTGAATATAAACTATTTGTTGATACCTGTTATATTTTATGATGATTGAAATAAATTGGTTGATGATTGATATTAGGTGAATGGATGATGTGTTCTATATTTTATAAACTGTAAGTTATTATGCATTTTCATTTCATTCGGGATTGCTGTTTGTAATGATATACAACCACATTTTTATTTTTAAATTGCGGATTGAAATGATAAATATCCGCATCATTTGACCATAGGATAGAAAATTTTATACAAGCACCGCGGTATATATATATATATATATATATATATATATATATATATATATATAATTATTTTTGAAATGATTTCTATGGTTTGGATAGGATACGGTTTAATAAATATTAAATTTTGATATTATATAAATATTATTTTTTATATATATACATATACAGTTAAATTTTTGAATTTAAGATATGTATAAATCTGTTAAATAAAAAAACTAAATAAGTTGAAAAATGGAGTTTGATCATTTTTATTTTATGATTAAGTACAGGTTTAAGATATTGTATATATATAAGTCTAAATGATTCAAATCAATTAAGATTGGAAGATTAATTTGGAATTTATTTGGAATTGAGCTTATTTAAAAATTTAACTCCATAAGTGATGTAAAACTTATTAAAATTGGAAATTTTAAAGGTATGATATTTATAACTGGATTTTTATTCAAGATAAATTAAATGAATATTTCTAGTATAAATAAATTGAAGGAAATATTTAATTGTTAGAAATTTGAGTCTTGTTTATGGATTTATTATGTGAATGTTTCAAACTAACTAATAGGACCATAAATTGTTAAATAGAAATTTACAACCTTAATTTTGAAATGGTTAAATACTCAAAGTTTGAATATCTTAAAATCGAAGCGTTTTATTTAAACTGGAAGTGAATCTAAGTTTATGTGGTTTAGACTTAAAATAAAGTAAATAAATGGTAAAGGCGTGTAATTATTTACTTTTAAAAGTAATTTAAAATCAACTATTTTATATACCGTTGAATATCCAAACCATTTAAAATTCGAAATTTATGGTTTTAAAGCTACAAATTTCATAGTTTTATGTTTGAAAGTATAGTTCAAATGTTTGGTTTTCAATTATTATAATTTTGAAAGCAATATGATTTTGGAAAAGAAATATATTTGAAATAAAATGATATTATATTAATTTGGGTTTTATAAAAATAATATCAAATGAGTTTATTTTGAAATGGAAAGGATATCGTAATTATACGGTTTTGAAATAGATATTTTATTCTGGTTTTAAAAGTAAAATTATTTTTAAAGGACCGCGGTGTTATAATAACGATTGGTTGTTAAAGAGACCGGGATCGGAAGTTGTCATACTCTCTGCCAACTTCGAAAACCACTTTAACAACCATGTACGCGGTGGAGATTCCAGAATGAAGTAGGATGGTGGCGGCGTTTCCTGTAAGGTAAATACGTGGACCCGACTCCCGTGAGTTGGCATAAGGTGGCTAAAAGAGGAGCGATTCTCGGGCCAAGGGGTTAGCGCCCTTTATCGGATACTCCTCTTCGATACTATACTCTGACATTGGATTGATTCGGTGGCCACTTTTACTTTCGATTTTAGGGGGAGTTTGTTCGAGGTGGGCAGTAGCTGCGGCTATGCGTTACCACCAGCCCAGATAGCAATTGGTATATCTACCCTTGCATTGCCTAGTTGTGTCGTGTCACCGACCCTAGCGCGTATTATACGATTTTGGTTTTGTACCATTCCTATGGAGTGCCCTTTGACGACGTCCAGTACGGGGGAGATTACGGTACTGTATAGACTATGAGAATATATAAATGTGTTAAGGTGGAAAATGTAAAGCCTTAACGCTATTTAAAAGTAAGTTTATTTTACAATTAGACACTATTATAATAGCGCAGTATACTACATAGTAAATAGTTTAACGGATCCTTAGAAGATGTAAATCCCGAGCATCTCTTGAGTTACTGCACTCATATTTATTCCTCTTGATTTAACTTACATAAGATCTTTTAGTTTTGACTCGAGTGTTTTGTCTTCTCAATTCGCTCGGGTCAGTCCGAGCGTTTCAGGTTTTGAAGATTTTATTCTGGAGGACGAAGAAGAAGATTTGTAGTATTACTATCTACTATATTATTCCACTACACTATTTGATTCTGCTGCATTTATATTTATTGGTATGTGAACTCTGATATTTATTATATAAGAAGAATCAAATTTTTCGTAAACAGTTTTATGAACTGTATGTTGATTATTATATTTTACCCTTCCGCTGTGAGATTTTATTTTGTTTTTTCTTTCTTGTTTTTTTCTTATTTACCCCATAACAATCCGCCCTTCCTTATGGTTTGAATTGGCACTGATTTAAAGTGTGCGAAAAGGTGGGACGTTACATTTTTCCCAAGAAAACGTACAAACCGGATCGAAGTGGTTTTCGAGAAATTAATCCTGATCCCGGTCTCTTCGAAACGATCAACGCATTTGGCTAATATTGATAGTTGGTTATTTAACTATCAATTAACATTCACAAACAACCATCAAACAACAAATAATTACCCAAATTATTTATCTTAATATATCTTCGCAAGATATATTTCCATTTTCAACCCTTTTGAAAACAGTTTCAAACAACCTTCCTCTAACAGAATAAATTTTCCAAATATTTTCTATTTCCACTGAAATCACCAAGCACAAAACTTTATATTTTTAAAATAATGTAAACACTTTATTGTAAAATATGCTTTAACATTTCAATTTAAAAAAAAAACTACTTTAATACTTTATTAAAAATAATACTTTAGAAATAATTAAAAAAAGTTAATTTATAAAATATAAAACTAGATTTTCTCTTTTAATAACAAATACCAAGTCACTTTAAAATAATTACTGCTATAATAAATTAAAATAAAATACTCACTTTAGAATTTAAATATTTAGAAATAACAAATTTTCTAAAACACGCTTTTTAAAACAGCATAACTTATATTTAAAAATTTACGTTGAAAATGTATTTGGCTATCCAGGGAAATACTCTTCTCTTTCCATCTTTAAAAATAATTCACTACTTATTTTTTTAAAAAAATTCTCATTCCTTTAATAAATTCTCCCCGTGAATTTATTCTTTCAAATATCCGCTGATATATCGCTTTACTTTTAGAAACACAGTTTACAAACTTCATAGTCACATTCTCCTATAAATTTCCAATTTCAAATATTTAAATCAATTTCCAAATTGATTTCCAATTTACTCCATTTGTAATAAATTCCTTTATTTACTCACTTCATTTCAAAATCCATTAGTTATAGACTTTATCATTATTTTCCGTTTGATTTTAAATCTTTAACTGAAACATACCAATTTCAGATTTTTCAAATTTCTTCTTTATTCTTTTCAATAATTTAAATCTTATATTTAAAATAAATGCTTTATTCCTTTAAATAATATCATTGAAGTTTAAGATTCATTATCTTTCTGTTTATTCAAAAATTCCTTTTTATATAAGGAGTTTATTTATTAGAATTTTAAAACAACTAATATTCTTATCTAGTTCATTCTTAATCTATTTAAATTCTCTATAATTATTTCACTTGCAAATTCGCTTCTTTTTATTTTCCTTTCGAAAATCCAATTCCATATATTTTAATAACCCAATGTACCGAAATATATTCAAGTAAACTATAGTATTCAATATTCTAATTATCAATATAATTCATCACAGAATATCAAAAAATCATAACAGAGAATATTAAACAATATAAATAATTTTGACGAATCCAGTTGGATCTCTCCAACTTGTTTTCCTGCTTCCACAGACGTTAGCATGACATAAAATACCAATTGCACTTTGAGGTGGAATATCGCGGTACATGGGATTTAAATAAAATATCATCCGCTATTATGCGGTGCATAGGGTCTCATCTGCTATATAATGCGGGAAATCAATCATTCCAAGATATATTATATACTACTGTATATAATATTGCACATCAAATAATTCAATAATTCAATCAATTATTTAAATTTAACCATTTAAATTTAAAATTATAACCAGATGAGTGAGATTAACTCACCTTTGATTTGTTTGCAATCCACTTCAATATTGCCTTGGATTTCCAGATGTTTGACCTTAAATAAACAATTTATATAATTTATTAATATTCGAAATAATCGAACTACTAATTACCGTTTAATATTTTTAATTTTGACTAATGATTTATTTTAAACAATAACTACTTCCAAACTAATATCTCCTTTTTATAAAAACCTTTTAGTAACTAAATAAATTAAATAAGCAATTAAATAATTTAACCATCCCAATATTTATTTTAAAATGAAATAGTAGGTTGAAATATATAAATATTTATAATTTATACCGATGCGTTCCATTTTGAAACCACATATGTATATACACTTATAAAACAGATTATACAGATCCAAAAATCCAATTTTTTGAATAAAGTCTTCACATTTTGAAATCCCATATGTTTCAAAATCTTATCTTTGAAGCCATAGATATACACTTATAAATAAAATTTATATTACCATTTATAAGTCTCTTATTAACAGAAATATTTTACTGTAATTATATTTTTCTTTTGTTTCCCGACTTTTGATCATTCAATTCTAAACTGAAATGCAAACTGTAAATTAACAAGTTTTAGATTTAAACCTAGATGGAAAAACAAACTCAGAAAATCCACCTCGTTCAAACCATGAAACCCCATAGCCTCCAAAAGCGACATCACGGTTCCAGCTCGAGTTCGAGCTTGAAACCCCAAATTGACAGTCAACCCTCTAACAAACTTCCACCGTCGCTAGCCCCCCCGACTGCACCATCCTACCAAAGCCATACCCCAAATCCCATCGCGTTGCAGCAACGAGCATGACCACGTGTCGCCACCTCCGGCCTTCACCGCCCACGTTGATCCGACTTCGCCTCTATTGACACTACACAACAGGTCGTAGTTCATCCCATCCCTAAGCCTAGTTCGCCTCTCTCGTCAATTAACAGCCGAAGTCGCCAATTCAATCGCGAATCTCACCTCCAAACCGAGCTTGTAACCCCACGACACGCGCTCGATTCCTCGCGTATGAGAAGCCCCCCTCTCTTTTTTTTATAATGATTCGATTTGAATCGAAAAGAAAGCGACCATTTTGTTTTCTTGTTTTGAACGAGATTATTATTATTGCTTTGCGGCTGATGTAAATCGACGGGAAAGAAAAAAAGAAAAGGGTAAGTCGCATGTCGGCTAAGGCTTGTATACGGTGATTTGAAATGTTGAAAAAGTTCTGATGTGATATGTTTTATCGAGTCAACAGATATATATTATATTTAAATTCCAATCGTCTCGAATACGCAACTTAAAAATTTTGACCTCCTACCGGGGAGTGCCGCTAGGCGTTTATAATGTTAAACCCCTATTCCGAACGCAATGGAAATGGTTTCGAGTCCTAATTTGATCGTATGGATAAGATAGCTTTTTGGACCAGTTATTATATTGGATTTCGATTTTGATTTAAGCGCGTTTATATATCCTACGCTCACGCAACAACTCCAAATGCTACAAAAATTTAAATCCGATAATAATACACTATTACGGATCCAATGGAACTGGTTTCGTTGAAACCCCGAAACTGTGCCTTGGAAGGCTATTTTTAAATATCAATTTAAATGATAAAATTTCAAATCTTAACAAAACGATTCCATATTCAATTTTAACACTTTACTATCATCAGTATTATCGATATAAATTTTAGAAGCCTTTAAATTATTTTTAACAGGCTTAAAACTGGAGATTCAATATTTTACCTAACTTCAAATTATTTTATTCAATAATTTAATTATCAAATAAATAGTGATATATGAATTCAAGTAAAAAAAATTAACTTTTAAACATTTAAAATCAATTAAATATTTCGATTTCAATTGGTCTGGGTCATCACAATATTTGTATAATATAATATATTAGTTAGTTGTATATTTGCATGTCAGTCATTTACCTGCACATGCTTACTAGCATTTGCATTTATATAATTGTTTATAAGTATAATATGTTCTGTTATATTTTCTGTTTTGTTAAGAGTATATATGTTTGAACATACTCTGTTAAGTTAATATATATATTATATAATAAAGTTTTTGTCTGTATATGATTTTAAAATATATATTAGTTATATTAAAGGTATACAATGTTTTGTTACATGTGTTTTAACCCATGTGTTTTATATTCAGACTTCTGTTTACAAATTATAGAAAATTATGTTGCATATTCTTGTTATACATTGATCTATATAGTTAGTTATATATTGACCTGTATATATGTTCATATAAGAAAAAATTTGTCAGTTATAATAGTTTTGTTTATATAAGTATAAGTTTATATGGCTTAGTTTATATTTTTTTTATTTTTATAAATAGTTGATTTATATATATGTCATACATAAGGTCTGCATACATATACTATAATATATATAGTCTGGAAAAATGTAATTTATATAAGATTTAGGATATGATATGTTATTTCAAAATATGAGTTGATTTGAAATTTTATACATGGATTTATTTAAGTATATGTTTCAAAAATTTATTTTTGCAAACATATGTATATAATATAGATATTAGTTTCAGTTTATATCAAGAAAATTTGATCTGTTCTCATTGATTTCTGCTATCAACTCTATCCGTCGAATTCGTGCTAAATCTAGCTTTGCTTTGGATTCCGTGCTTGGATTCGTAACTCATTCTCGTTCATCTCCAGCCTCGGACGGTAAGCAATCACTCATGATTAATGTTCATATATCTATTAAATTTGATTTTGATTGAAACGACAATTGAAATATGTGGTTGTCAATTATTTACATTGCTATATATATGTTATTATCTGTATCTATTCACCTATGACATCTGGCACCATTGTCTATATTTATATTGATGATATTTGACTGTTACTAATTGTTATATTATTTCATATGTGTTCTCACTCTGCAAGTTCCCTGTTAGTATATAATTTCCTTTGGGTTGGATGATACATGCCTGAATTATCTATAAAATAGAAGGAAATCGTTATAGGTTGAAATGATAAACCCAAGCGATTTTCATTTGAATTGAATTTGGGATTGCAGGTTGAAAAGATATATACCCGTATATATTTTAAATTGCGGATTGCAATGATAAATATCTATATCACTTAACCATAGGATAGAAAATTATATGCAGACACCATTGGTCTATATATATTTTGAAATGATTTCCAAGGTTAAAAAAGAAATATATGGTTTATATAAATATTGATTTTTAAATATTATATATATATAAATATTATTTTATATAAAGTTAAATTTTTTGATTTTTAAAATTTTTATATTTTGAAAATTTAAAGTTAGAAGTTACTTTTGAAATTTTAAATCTAAAGATTTTACTTATAAATTTTACTATTTTAAATATATATAAATAAGTTTTAATATAAAATAGATTTAATAATAAGATTTAATTTAAACAGAGGTGATTTAATTAATATATAATATGTTAAGTATTTGTTTAAAATTATATTATAAAATAGATTTTTATAAGTTAAGGTTGGGAAGATAAATTTGGATTCATTTGAAATTGTGTTAATTAAGAATTTTATTTAATTAAATCGATTGGAAAATTATTGAATTTGAGATTTGTAAAGAATATGATTTTATAACTTGATTTTTGATTTATAATGACTAAATGAATATTTCAATTTTAAATAAATTGAAGGAAATATTTAGTTTATTTGTAATTTTAGGTTTTATTTAAATGATATTGGATTTATTAAGTGGACATTTCAAAACTAAATAACAGTAAAGTGAATTTGAGATATAAATGAAATTATCAAAATTAGTTTTGAGAATGTAGAATATTTAAAGCTTTTTAATATATTGAAATGGTTTAATTTGTGGTTCAAATCTATATTTGAAATCGATATAATTTGAAATGGTTTATTGAGAAACTGAATTGAGTTGAAATTAATGAATTGAAATTGAATTAAATTTGAATTTTGGAATTCCAGTTGAATTGAATCGATGTGTGAAATTGAGGAATATATTTTATTATATAAAGTATTTTTTAAATTATATTTACAATTATTTATATATTTTACTTTATAAACTATTTTAATATACTAATTATTTTAATATAAAAATATTTTCAACTTATAACTATTTTTATGTAAACTAGTTTATATTTAAGTATGAATGGGAGTAGATTTGGAAATAATGATAATAATAAATTGTTTACCCATTCATTTAATTTATTGAATTAGATCTAAATCAATTGCAACCTTGGTTTGTTAATAATAGATTATAAGTGAAAATAAACGTTAATGGTAACCAATATTGTAAGTTAACCATTTATTTAGTATATTTAATTTTAAATGCTAATCAATTTCAATAGATATAAATAAATTATTACGTTAATGCTAATTTAAGTCAATAATAAATGAATGGTAAGGATGTAATCTAAGCTAAATTTTCGATAGATTGAATGTGATTACCATAAATTGAAATTATGTAAATGAGTAACTTGGGTCTGTAAACAATAAACTTATAAATGCAGTTAAAAGTAAACGATGGCAATAATAATGTGTTGTCCATTTATTTTGTCTATTAATTGAAATGAGAAATCAAATTTTAATAAAATTGGAAATCAATTAGAGTTAAATGAACCTTAATGTTATATAAATGAGAATTAATGCAATAACTAATTTAATGAAAATAAATTTATGGAACCAATGGTAAGATCTTAACTGACTGAAATTAATAATTTGAGATAATGTCAATTCCATTTATAATATGACTATTGGTTGATGTAAAGATTGTAAATCGAGATTTATTAATTTATTTGAGTGTAAATTATAGTGATTGGGTTTATTTCAAATAAATGAAATTAAATATCTAGATATTCCATTAATTGAAATTAAGATAAATTTATGAATAATAATGTAATAAATCATGAACCAGTGTTAATTTCATCCGTTGGATAATAATGAAATGAATAGTAGAATGAAAAATAATTTAATAGAATTATTGGAAATTTAATTTATAATTTTGAATATAATGAAATTGAAAATTTAACACTGCAATTGATAGATTAATCAACTTTAAATTGACATCTAAACTTGTTTAAATTATTGTAGATGATTAAGAAATATAAAAGTGGTAAAATTGTTAATTATAGAATTGAAATTAAAAGTTGGAATTTATTTAATTAATTATTAAATTATTTAATTAATATAAAAGTAGCCATTTTGGCCACTGACTCGGGTTTCGACGAAACTAGTTTCGTCGGATCCATAACGGTGAATTATTGTATGATTTCAAGTTTCGTAACGATCGGACGTGTCATTTGATCGTACGGACTCGAAACACCTAGAAATCATTGAAATTGGAAACAATTGAAATTAATTTGAAATATATTAATTTTGGCATAACTTTTTCATACGATGGAATTTGGACTTGAAACTTGTTCCATCGCGTTTAAAATGTTTTAAAACATCAATTTTGATATACAGGTTGACCCAATTTCATTCCGGAGCCGAAACGGGCTTTTCGGGCCATTCATCGTTCAGCACGTTTATAAATCGGATCCATCTATTCTATTTCAACCCTATCTATATATACCCTGTTATAAACCTGTAACGCCCCACCTCGAGACCCACCTTAGCAAAGAGAATTAAGAAGTAATTCCGTCTACTAAAGCGGAGAATAGGGCTGGTTAAGGGCGACCATCTATAATTTTGTCTTAAACATCCATTGAATACGTCGATAAATGCATTATAATTTTTCAACTAAAGTGGATCGACATACCCAGTAAATGCTTAATCCAAAACTATAGGTGGCTAACGGATCTATCAGAACAAAATACAATAACTGAATTTAAATCACATCACAGAACAGTAACCAACATCATATATATACATATACACTGATACACGTTCGGTACAATACGATATGAATACAATAAAGGTGTTACACGACCACACCGTATACATCGAATCAAATGTAAAAACATCAGAGTATGCGGAAGAAATAAATTACTCAAGCGAAAGAAGAGCTATTATCCAACATCAACTTCAAGCTAAGCCCAATAGATGATACCTGAAACAACTCGGTCTGACCCGAGTGAAAACACACGGGTCAGGCTAGCTAAATTCATCAGTTAAACAGAATAATCGATGAGGATGATTAGATGAAAGCTATGGTATCCTTTTTCATAAAGGATGCCATGCCCTAAACAGGGTTTCAACATCATAAGAAAGGACAACATCTCTTCTTGGCAAGTAAGGGAGATAATGATGATAAAGTCATACTTAAGTGGCATAACAGATACTTAAGCAAATGGAACATCACCGAACAAAATTTTAAAGATAAGATTCAGTAAACATCGCTTTCGCCTTATATCATCAGCGGTATAAAAAATATGGATAATGACTTCAAATGGATAAATTATCTTCTTAGAAGTGCTCATCAATATAACAATACATCAATGGTACATATCCTTCATACATAGAATAAAATGCATATGGATGTGCCTCATCTTATAGGCTTATCTCAATGATCATTCAAGGTAATATAAAACCCAATCATAAAAGAAGCATTATACTTATTCATACCTCATCTCATCGGTATGAATATAGATACATCTCAAATCCATCACTAAAACTCATCATTAAAGATTCTTCATAATCATTTATACCTCATCTCATTGGTATAAATTTATAAATACATCTCAACTCCATCGTAACATCAAGTAGTCAATAAAATCGTCAAATCATCGATCCATAATGCAAATAATGGTATAAATATAAATATATCTTAAATCTATTATCAAAACTCATCATAAAAGCATTACCACAATTTATCTTGATAGGTCCGGAAAGAATCCAAAACATCATATTTGAAATCACAAATAAAACCATGTAGGTCAATAAGCCTTTTTCTTACATAAGGCTATACTAAAGCATCATCATCAAAACAGTGAAAACGAAACATCTAAACTTCATGGAAAACAGCACGTGCATTTACATCTTGACTAGTACTACCATTATTTGGTGCCATTCATCGTGGTGACTTGGGGTCACATAACATCATAACATCGTGATCATCTTGATTGACTATAGTCGGAAACATCTTGATGACACCCAGTCACAAAAACCCGAGTAATAACATCGTGATGATTGGAGTCGAGTAATAACTTCATGAACATCGTGATGACTCCAATCGAGTACTCGGTCTGTAGCACTAGTAACATCGTGAATGTGTCTCAACTTCTCGAATATGAATCCAATAGGCGTCAATGTACGTCCCATACCATACGTTTGTACCTATTGGTTTACTAATCGTTTGTCGATGCCACATTAGAAAACCATCATAAAACATCATCAAATAAACACTGCCTCATCTCATCGGCGAGTGTAAGATACCTAACTCGTCTTATCTCATACTTGGACGAATTTTAAGTGACATCGAGACTTGTCTCATTTCATCGACATGTAAAAATTCATCATAAATATCGAAATCATCATCAGTCCATCATAACAACTTGCCTCATCTCCTGGGCAAGTAAAAGAACATCGTGATGGTTATTTCTAACCATAGTTGCAAATTAAAACTTAACATCAATATTGCCTCATTTCATCGGCCATCACAAAATGCATCTAGATTGGTTCGTCGTCGAATGTACTCAAAGAGTAATTTTCAAACCAATAATCTTCACCAAAATTTGGTAACTTCTAAATCAATTCAAAATAACACTTCAAATTGGTTTCGATGAAAACCGTGCTCGAAAACAATGAAAACTAAGAGGGATATCTCAAAACCGATAACTTGAATTCAATACGAATTCAATTCAATTTTAACCCAAAATCAATTCAAATTCCATTTAAAATTTGAATTTAAAATTCTCCAAATATAGCTAGCCTATTGATAGGCATCATAGCTCTAAAAATATCTCAAAAACATCATTAAAACCGAAGAGAATGAAAGCAAAACGAGCTAATACAATTCTAAGGTCAACGATTGTTGTTGCTGTCATTTTGCTCTCAGGACAGCAACATACAACCATAATTTCAACCAAACGAACTTCAAAATTCCAAAAAACTCAATGAATGAATCCTGTAACACACGACCTAAGCTTTCCGGAACATCTAAAATTAATAAAATCGGTTAAGAAACGAAGAAGTTATGGCCAACTTCGTTTCAGCCTCAAGCGCAGAGCAATTATTGGTTTTGCTCTCAGGATAACAGTATAAAAATTCAATTTTGACATAGCTAACCTTAAAACTACAGAAAAATCAATACATGAAAGTTTTAGTACATGATTTAAGCTTTCCGAAACATCTAAGATTATCAAAATCGGTTATGAAACGAATAAGTTATGGACAAAATAATTTCTCAGACTTGTGATTGTTGTTGCTGTCATTTGCTCTCGGGATAGCAACAAACAAGCAGGATTTTGGTCCATTAAACCTCAAAATTTTAGAAAAATCAAAACATTAAAATTGCAGCACTTTGTCTGGG
Organism: Allium cepa; assembly: GCA_030765085.1. Taxonomy (NCBI): domain Eukaryota; kingdom Viridiplantae; phylum Streptophyta; class Magnoliopsida; order Asparagales; family Amaryllidaceae; genus Allium; species Allium cepa. The sequence continues at coordinate 620,046,648 of CM060938.1, read as the reverse complement.
CTTTCCGGAACATCCAAAATTATGAAATTTGGATAAGAAATGAATGAGTTATGGTCAAAATAAATCCTCAGATTTTATGATTGTTGTTGCTGTCATTTGCTCTTGGGACAGCAACAAACAAGCACGATTTTGATCAAGCAAACTTCAAACTTTTAAAAAATCTTAAAACATGAAACTTTTAGCACTTTGTCTGCGCTTTCCAGAACATCAAAAATTATGAAATTTGGATAAAAGATGAAAAAGTTATGGCCAAAACAATGTGGCAACAGAAAACAGAAAATAACAAAGACGAAACGCAATCTTATTAATACGAAAATTCAACTCTAAACCTTATTTTTGGCTAGCATTTGTAAGCTTTTACACTTACCAATTGATTTTCAGTGAATACGTAAGGATTTGCAAGCAAGATTGAACCTTTAGCATAAGATTGGAGCCCTAAACATCTGAAAATAGAAAAAAAAAAACAATACATGCAAAGAAGAAATTGATCAAAACAAAATTTACTAAACAATTCTAGGATTTTAGATGGATTCTAAGATAGAACAGGTTGGAGATTACCTTCTTTTATGATTTTAACTTGAATTAGGATTTTAAATTTGCAAAGATTGAGCTTTGAAGATTTAATTTTGAAGAGGGTAGCCATTGATTTGTACTTTGAAGCTTTTTCTTTTCTGATTTAGGTTTTACTGTGATGAGTTTTGGGAGAAAAGGTACATACTTTATTAGAAAACTCTAGAATTTGGGTTATTGGATGTTTACTATAACCAATTAGTCCATTCTCATACTTAGAAAATTATTTAGGCTAATATACATAGGTTTTATACCATTTTTAGCATTACTTTCTCATATTAACTTCTTTTTACATGAGACAAAATGCATTCTTCATATTTTAACAACGTGAACATGATTAACACAATATTTTTTTTTTTTGCACTTAAAAATATTAGTTACCCATGAAACTTTTAATTTACACAATATTTGACGATATTGTTATTTTTGGACCAAAAAAAAACAATTTTAAACAATCTGAGTCAAATAAAAATTATTTCTTAACTCAAATAAGTATATTAAAAGTTTTAATACTTTTTAAAATACTACAACACTATTTTCAATCATTAATACACTTCGAAAAATACATTTTCTTCTCATTTGCCTTTCTTATTCACTAAAAAAAAGCTATTATTGGAATAAAATTCAAATACTTCCCATTTTGACTCAATAAATAACTACATCATTTATTTTCAACCCACTTTCACAAATAAAATATTCTATGCTTATTTTCACTCATTCATATTTATTCCAACCATCAATATGTTGAAATAACATCTTATGAGATAAATTAACTCACATAAATTAAAAACCCAAGTTTTATTCATTAAAACATTGTTTATATAAAATAAACAATATTAACTCAAATTTCATTCCTCCAGTTCATTTATAATCACAATATTAAATTATTATTTGCATTATAATTTAATATTAGTGGTAATCTCCAAAATTCGGGTTGTTACAGACTCCCCTCCATAGCAAAATTGCGTCCTCGCAATTTCTGGAGGAAATAGCTGTAAACAACACTATCGATACAATCATCGAAGGATAAGGACAAGCTCGAATTCCAAACCATTCATACTCTCAATATAGAATGGTAGAAAAAAACAAAGAAAAACTCACTTGGTTAATTCAATGGCCCGTCATATGCTAATATAGTGATTAGCAAACCATCGAATTTTCCAAGAAACTCGAAAGAATTTCAAAGATCTCCTGTCTCGAATTAAAACTCAATAAAATGCTCAACAAATAATCAATTGAAAATGATTGATTACTTAAAATCCTATGAATAGTGTCGGGATCAAACTCACTTAAACCCAAACACCAAGCAGTAAAGAAGATCATCAATAAGATTTTCCACATAAATATACAGAAAGAACATCCTCATAACAGGGTAGACACAATAGACAAGATTGATAAATCACAAGATGGCTTCTCACAAGGCCGCCAACTCGAACGACCGCAAAAAATGCATGTCGTTAATAATAACTCAAAGATAGAATATGCTCAAGAATAGGGATATAAGCTCGAATTATCTTTTAATCCAAGATATTTAGAATTTTTAAATCTCAACATCTTTTAAATTTTAAATCTCAATTTTCAACATTTGAAAATTTTCAAACTTTTTACTATATTAATTAGTAGGTAATTTAAAACTCAAATTAAAAGTCCAACTTTCTTCTCTTACTTAAAAATTAATTTCCATAGAAATTTGTAAATCCATAATAATATTCCACAAAATAAATTAAGGGTTTAAATTCTCTTTACTCTTTTTATTAAACCACTTAAGTAGTTTTAAAACAATCTTCAAATTCTCTTATAACCCTTCTCTTAAAACATCCAATGTATATAATATAGATTCTAAAATCTCAAAATATACTTTCAATAAAGCACAGCTCAAAAATAATCTCATTTATATTCTCATCTTTATAATTTAAAAATAAATAAATAGCATTGCCTCGCCATTGAGTCTCTAATAAATAAATATATCTGTTGGCTGCAGAGTTGACCGAACGATCAAAACTGCCTTGCCACTCTATTACTGGTCTCTAAAATCAATGGCTGCAATTACCATTCAAAAATAAATTTAATATTTAATCTCAAAATATTATTTTCAAAATCTCAATTTTTAAAATACAAACCATCGTGTATGATTGCCTCATCATAGCATTTAGGAGATTCCTATCGATAACGTTGATCAGGCGTATCGACCAGAACTCTTAACTACTCGATGGATAACCCAACACTCTCATGTTATTTCTATGAAAGAATACTACTCATATAAATATATTCTCAAAACATTCTTTGATTTTTAAAATATCTCAAAACTACAATTTCTCTTTTTAAAACTCATATATATAGCTTCAAAAACTCAAACCAAAGAACATTAAGAGAATGCATCGAGATATTCCTAGAATACGCGATTCTCAAAATTAACAGAAGGAGATAAAGTGTTAGTCAATCTTACAATATCATGATCCACTCCTAAAAGTCATCAAGATACAGGATAAGCAAGATATTCTTCTCGAAGGAGATGAAGTGCAAAACAACAAATCATTACTTCAAACAAAGTAATGCTACAATGATAACATTGATTGAGTATTTGAAAAGAACACTCGGTGAAGCTGAATGATAAACTCAATCAAACTCGAACAATCTAGAAACTCATCTCATTCCTTAGTGGATATCCTCGTGGAAGGATAACCGAAGAGCTAAGAGCCAGGATTAAGGTTACCTCAATACTCGATTGCCCGATTGGATGTCAAATCCAAACGGACTCACAAAACTCAAAAAAGTCACCTTGACTAGAATTCGAGATATATCAACAACATCTCGATACTCAAGAGTGAATATAGAACTTCAGAATCATCATTAACATTCCAAAGTGATAGAAATAATAACCCAATCAAATTAGGACGCCTAAATAAATATAGGATCCTATAACAACAAAAGGATCAGACTTTACATCCAATAAGTCAATCCATCTCAAATCAGATACATCTCAAGATAGTGAGTAATAAACAAATACTAACTAAAGCAGCAACCAATAGAGAAATGAAAATGCTCACAACAAGCCAATTGTTGTGGATCCCTTTAATAGGATTTACAATTCTCAAAGGAATGCACAAGAATGCTCAAAGAAACCAATCAGCTCAATCGATACGAACTCACTCGTATCGACAAAAATAAGAATAGAATAATCCCAAAACTCGAAAAAGAATCAAGGCTCAATTCGAAAACAAACTCGAATAAAGGACAATGATTCACTTGCATTGTACTTCGATGTATCATGATATACGTACTGTTCTGCGTTTATTCTACTATGTTCTGAGCACAGCTCTGATGCCAAGCCGTAACGCCCCACCCCAAGACCCACCTTAGCAAAGAGAATTAAGAATTAATTCCGTCTACTAAAGCGGAGAATAGGGCTGGTTAAGGGCGACCATCTATAATTTTGTCTTAAACATCCATTGAATACGTCGATAAATGCATTATAATTTTTTCAACTCAAGTGGATCGATATACCAAGTAAATGCTTAATCCAAAACTATAGGTGGCTAATGGATCTATCAGAACAAAATACAATAACTGAATGTAAATCACATCACAGAACAGTAACCAACATCATATATATACATATACACTGATACACGTTCGGTACAATACGATATGAATACAATAAAGGTGGTACACGACCACACCGTATACATCGAATCAAATGTAAAAACATCAGAGTATGCGGAAGAAATGAACTACTCAAGCGAAAGAAGAGCTATTATCCAACATCAACTTCAAGTTAAGCCCAATAGATGATACCTAAAACAACTCGGTCTGACCTGAGTGAAAACACACGGGTCAGGCTAGCTAAATTCATCAGTTAAACAGAATAATCGATGAGGATAATTAGATGAAAGCTATGGTATCCTTTTTCATAAAGGATGCCATGCCCTAAACAGGGTTTCAACATCATAAGAAAGGACAACATCTCTTCTTGGCAAGTAGGGGAGATAATGATGATAAAGTCATACTTAAGTGGCATAACAGATACTTAAGCAAATGGAACATCACCGAACAAAATTTTAAAGATAAGATTCAATAAACATCGCTTTCGCCTCATATCATCAGCGGTATAAAAAAATGGATAATGACTTCAAATGAATAAATTATCTTCTTAGAAGTGCTCATCAATATAACAATACATCAATGGTACATATCCTTCATACATAGAATAAAACGCATATGGATGTGCCACATATTATAGGCTTATTTCAATGATCATTCAAGGAAATATAAAACCCAATCATAGAAGAAGCATTATACTTATTCATACCTCATCTCATCGGTATGAATATAGATACATCTCAAATCCATCACTAAAACTCATCATAAAAGATTCTTCATAATCATTTATACCTCATCTCACTGGTATAAATTTATAAATACATCTCAACTCCATCGTAACATCAAGTAGTCAATAAAATCATCAAATCATCGATCCATAATGCAAATAATGGTATAAATATAAATATATCTTAAATCTATTATCAAAACTCATCATAAAAGCATTACCATAATTTATCTTGATAGAGCCCGGAAAGAATCCAAAACATCATATTTGAAATAACAAATAAAACCATGTAGGTCAATAAGCCTTTTTCTTACATAAGGCTATACTAAAGCATCATCATCAAAACAGTGAAAACGAAACATCTAAACTTCATGGAAAACAGCACGTGCATTTACATCTTGACTAGTACTACCATTATTTGGTACCATTCATCGTGGTGACTTGGGGTCACATAACATCATAACATCGTGATCATCTTGATTGACTATAGTCGGAAACATCTTGATGATACCCAGTCACAAAAACCCGAGTAATAACATCGTGATGATTGGAGTCGAGTAATAACTTCATGAACATCGTGATGACTCCAATCGAGTACTCGGTCTGTAGCACTAGTAACATCGTGAATGTGTCTCAACTTCTCGAATAGGAATCCAATAGGTGTCAACGTACGTCCCATACCATACGTTTGTACCTATTGGTTTACTAATCGTTAGTCGATGCCACATTAGAAAACCATCATAAAACATCATCAAATAAACACTGCCTCATCTCATCGGCGAGTGTAAGATACCTAACTCGTCTTATCTCTTACTTGGACGAATTTTAAGTGACATCGAGACTTGTCTCATTTCATCGACAAGTAAAAATTCATCATAAATATCGAAATCATCATCAGTCCATCATAACAACTTGTGTAACGTCACGGATTTTCGTTGCCGAAAAACCGAGATGTTATGGGTTTTAAAAAGAAAAGAAAGAAAAGAAAGAGAGAAAAGAAATAGAAAATAGAGAGGAAAGAAGATAGACAATTTTTAGAAAACAGAGAAAGAAACAGAGGATTTGAAAAATAGAAGATAGAAGAATTTTAAAAATAGAACGGACAGAAAGGAAACAACAGAACAACATCAGAATCTCACAATTCGCAGCGGAACAACATATAATAATAAATGAATAATCTTTAAACAAAGAACTATATCAGTTATTACATTTTATACATTACATTACAACATATCATCACATCAGAGTGTACAACAACATACAACAACAAACAATGCAGCGGAAAAAGAAATACTATATAAACTAGTAATACGCCATGCCATCCAGCTTGCCTCCAGCAACTCCAGAATATCCAGAATATCCTGATAAACCTAACTCTTAACTGCCCGTGTGGAAATTGGTGGGCACCCAGAGTTTAGCAAGGAAAACAATAAACTCCGAGTCAGTCATGTGACTGGTGTGAGAACTCAAAACAGTTTATTTATCTTTAAAATCAAAATAGAGGAATATTTTTAAATTTAATTCGCAATGCTTTTAAAAATGAGACTACCATAAGGCCTCCCGCACACACACACAATGCAAACGCAGAATCGGAGGAGATTTCTCCTTATGATAGTCAAAGATGCTTGATACGCATTTAAAATAACATTTGATATTATTATTAGTGTATAGTGTAGGAAAAATTTATTTCGAAAGTAGAATATAAATCTTAGCCAACATACGACCATTATCGTATGCCTACTATAGCTAACTATGTTCAATAGCAGGTTACCGCCACATTCCATAGCAGGTTATACAACTAAAACCGTACAAGTCACGTATTGTTTCTTTGGATTTCCAACAAATGGTCAGGCCAAGGAACTTCCCATTGCCACATGAGAATGCCTCTGGATGGACATCCCCGAGAACCAAACCGGATCTCTACCAACACAAGGCCGGGTTACTCCTAACTGAGTAACAACTGACCGAATATGCCATCCCCCGGTCCTTTGGGACCTTTTCACCGAGCGCTCGTAATCAATTCACACAATCATAACAAAGTGTTTTCCACATGAGTAAGTATCTGGGCTCCATACCATGACACTACCCTTTTCCAGAAGGAAATGGACACATCCTAAAGGGTGCTACCCCTCATAACCTTGCCGCATCTTTCCTGTTTTGACCATTCACGGGGTGTGAGGCTCGACGAATTCACGTCCACAAAAACATACTTTATACAAAAGCCATGCTTTGGGTCAACAAATGATCAACACAATGATCACCAGGATAGACGATCAAATAAACGATCCTATCACAAATAATCAACACAATGATCATTTCAGCATCACTCAGCATGTCACATTACCAAATTGGGAATATATCGCTGATAACTTCAACTATATGACCTCTGAGCTCGTACGTCTCAGAGAAGGGTGTTAAGCAAAGAATAAATTCTCCGCCACCAACAGAAATATATTTGAAAGAAATCGGCTTTATATCTCAACTTGTGATGTCAGACATACAATCCATACAAGTCTGTTCCGGGCTCGAACAAAACCGAAGGCACTTCTTACGAAGCCCATGAAATACGGGTATTCACAATCCCGATCGAATTTCCCATCACTTAGGAGATCTCTATACTAGGAGCTACCCAGTGCAGAAACAATCGATAGGTCATCCTATCGCTTTCGCAAATACTCGGTCTTCAACACCGATCTTCAATGCAATTATAACGACGTATCACATATTCGGAATGGGTTATACGACCCCATGGTCCTTTCCCGGTTAACCCGAATAGTGAGCGCTTATTCAGAAATAAGTGTGCATTCAAATTCGAACAAATCACATCAATTACCCATTCAAAGGGAAATATTGATAGTCGGTTATTGAACTATCAATGGATATGCATACATCACCAGATTCCAAATAATTTTCCAAATTATTTATTTTCCAAAATATCTTTACTAGATATATAATTTCAACACTTCAAAAATAAATCAATATTTATTTTTAACAAGTTTCACTTTCACATATAAATTCCTTAGTGAATTTATATTCCAAAATATTCATGCATATACGATTTCAATTATTCATTTCCAATTTATCTTCAAAAAGATAAATTCTAAAAATTCACTTCATATTGGAAAACATTTCCATACTTATTTATAAATAAGTAATTCACAATCTTTTATTTTCAACACTTAGAAAATATTCAATATACTTAAATCGAATTAAGTATATATTTCATTCTTTAAGGAAATCATTCACTTAAACATTTTTATTTGGGCCAAAACGAATGTTGCGTAAAACATCGTTACGACAACCCAAAATCATTAGTATAGGGATTCGAAATTAAATAGATATATAAATCCCAATACTATACAAAACATTTCCTTTCAGAAATCATTTACTATAACAACAGTGTTATAGTCCACCATTTCCTTTTATTTCTCGAAAACGTCTATTTCAACAATCAATGTTGAAATCTATGGTTTCGAATCTCAACACATTTTAAAACATCGTTAGATCGTTTTAATTCTGTTTAAAATATCACATTCTAAAACATTTTCTTTAACGTATTATTCACTATTCAAAAACGTGAATATCCTACATTAACAAATTTCATCCTTTTTATTCATTTTACTCTAAGGATTATCCACTATTCAAAAACGTGAATATAACTCAATTTATAAGTTATAACAATTAACTTATCAAAATAAATCATTTGTGAATTTATAAAACAACGTTTAAAAATTCCATTTCCATTTATTTCATAACAACTTCCTTTATAAATCTTCTTTATTTACCTATTCGATTTATAATCTTAATTATAGACCAAAAGTCCAAATTATAAGTCAAACACTTATAATTTATTTATCTGGAAAAAATCGTTCCTTTGAACTTTACAAACTTTATAAACCTATTGTTTATAAAATTCCATTTATAACTTCACCGTTATATAATTCTATAAATTTCATTCATTAATGAAATTCATTTACAAATCATTCAAACACTTATAAAAACTCGTTTTATAATGTCTATATTTCAATTTATAAATATTCATTTATAAATCTCTTAATATAAATCAGTTTATATTATTCTTTAAAAACATCTTTAAATTCTTTTATAATTTCATCATTTCGATTTATAAAATAATCAAATTTTATAAATCCAATTTTTTAACTTTTTATAACAAGTTCAGAATTCCATTTAAACTCTTTTATAAAGTCATTAATTTCTTATTTTCAAAAATCAGCTTTTAACTATATTTCACAAAAATCATAATTTTATAACTTCTAAAATTATATAACGTTTATTTATTTATAATGGATCAATTCCAAAAATATAGTATATTTTCAAAAATCACTTTAAAAATCATTTTAAAATCCCAAAATCTGGGTCCAATGATGCTACACATCAAATAGTCAATCACGACCACAACGATATCATATATCGATATGATAATCCATCAAATATCAAAATATCTGAAATAAAATAAATACTGTTGAGGAATCCAGTTGGATCCCTCCAACCTATTTCCTGCATCCAAAAACATTAGCACAATACCAATTTCGCTCCAGTACGAAATTATCGCGGTATATGTTCTTAATAAATATTATCCGCTTAATAACGGCGTAATAGGGTCTCATCCGCTAAACAAAAAATGCGGGAAATCAACAACTGCAATATATACATATGCCAATATATATATATTGATATTATATATAATACCAATTTCACTGTTTATGAAATATTTGCGGTATATGTTTATATTAAATAACATCCGCTTACTAACGGCGCATAATGTCTATTTTAACAATCAAAAATTTACAGTCATCATTCAAACATGCATTTAAATATTTTAAATCTAATTATTTAAAATAAAATCGAAATCTATTCGATTGAGTGAGAAGTTCTCACCTTGGTTTTATTTTCCGTTTTAGCTTTTATTTCGAATAAAATTAAACGCGCGTTTAATTTTACCCGAAATTCTCACTAACTCCAAACGACTCCAAACCAACTCCATCGCGTAGTGCTCGTCCATACGATTCCAACGCAACTGAGTTTGCATTTTTTCGACCTCGTATGAAAAAGTTATGCATTTTATAAGATCGTACACGATTTATATAACTAAATTCACAACTAACTTTTATAATTAAAACCTAACTCAACTGCAGGCCATAGGATCCAACACCAAACTGATCACAGCCCTCCATCATCTCTTCCCCAAGCTCACGCAAGTTACAGGATAGAGGCCGAACTCCTCAACCCATTCCTAGTGATTTAGGGTTTCATTTTGCACTCCATTCACTCGCCTAAACTCGATCACAACTCCGCCACGTCGAAGCCCCTAACCTAAGCTATGCTCGGCCTCAAGGAGAGTGAGCTCGGCCATGTCTACAGCCTCGTTTTGCGTGCAAAAACTGTAGAGAACGGCCCCACATATCTTGCTCCACGTTGCTCCGTTTCCGATCACCACCGTTCAATCTCTAGCTCTCATCGCCCTCTCCAACTTTCATGTTGACAACTTCCTCTAATTGTTGACGGATTGGAAGATCTTTGGTGATGAAGATGGAGCATTTCTGGCCTTAGAATAGAAAGTGGCGGCTAGGGTTGAATTAGGGTTAGGTTTTGATATTTTTATCAATTTATGAAGAGGTAGGGGCTATTTATAAGGAACGAGCGACACTATTCATCCCAGATTTTTCGAACTCCGATTTAGACGCCGTAACCAGCGTACCTAGGGTTTATCCCGCGTTCCGGACACAATGGAACAGGTTTCGGAAGCTAATTCGGAAGTATGTGCGAGTTATGGCTGTAAACGCTCAATTTGAATTAAACCGATTTAAGTCGATTTCTAGGCGTTTTAATTTGTACCAGACAAACGGTAAATCCAAACGACTTGAAATTTGAAACCTTACAATAATATCACATTACGGATCCGATGAAACTGGTTTCGTCGAAATCCGAGACTTTTTGAAAAATGGCTATTTTCACTCGCCAAATTTAAATTAAAAATAATTCGATGCGTTTCGAGCTGCCACGATCAAACGATAACTCCGATTGACACGAAAATTGAAATCCGGTAATAACTAACTATTACGGATCCAATGAAACTGGTTTCGTTCAATTCTGAGACTGTTCAAAAATTGACTATTTTACAGTCGATTATTAAATATTAAAATATTCAATTTTCACAAATTAACTTTTAATTCGATTTTAAAAGTTCTAAAATATCTCTATAACTCCAGTATGATTAAATAAAATTTTCCAAATTATTTTCAATCATATTTAACTCAATTTATTATTATTTCTATAATTTAACACATTAAATTATCGATTTAATAATCCAATTAAATCCAAAAATTCAAATAAAAATTTATTTGACTTATAAATTCACTTATTAATATTTAAAATTAATTAAATATTCAAGTTTTAATTATTAAAAATTCTGGGTCGTTACAATCTTTCCCCCTTAAAGAATTTCGTCCTCGAAATTATAAGTAAGAAAGGTTACAAAATCTATTAACTTTCCCAAAATTTATAATTAAACTTCTTACCATACTTTACTAAGTTTTCAAATCATACTTAGTTATCTTTTTCAAAAACAATTATATCATTTAACTTTCAACTTTAAAACAAAGTTAAAGTTTTCCAAAATTTTCCCAATTTTCTCAAAATTTTTCTAACGCCTTAAATTTCCGGAAAAATTCGCCATGTCTCCTTTGCGCGGCTCGATCCGAAAAAAAAAATGACAGTATATATATCACAAATATACATCTCATCAAGTAATGAGGCATCCCGAAGGGAAAAAAGTATAAAAGTGCGATATTTAATCCGAGACATGTACCTTATATTTTATTAGCGAGCATATACGGCTAATATAGCGCTAAAGCGAACTCCAAATGCGAAGCAAACGCGATCCGCACCTACTAAACTCAACAAACAACATGAGAATCATGCATATATGCAAATAATCTCAATATACAACATATAGCAACATAACAACTATATATGTCACATAGCAAATGCAACCAAACAACAAATGCAAACATCAACCAACTATAATCTATATCCAATAAACATTCATCCTTATTCTCATTATATTCAATGAATTGGTTTTCACTTTCAAATCACATTTGATTCATTTACATTGGATTTACTAACATTCATTCTCAATTCAATTAGTTTGCATTACTAATTAAATCTAATTCACTTTCAATTCTATTCAAATTTATTTATTTCTAATTTGAATTCAATTTCATAGCTTTCAATTTCATTAATACTTAATGAATTATATACAATCAATCAACAATCAAGTAACAACCAATGCATATCAATTACAACCAAATTCCTTTACTTATATTTGATTTAACACCATCACTTTGAATTGGTTTAATTAAATTGATTTTCATTCACTCTTTTAACTTCTAATAACATTAGATTTTAATGAATTAACACTTATATTCATTATTTCATATCAATTCTATTTTCCATTCAATTGATTCACAATTCAATTCATTTATTCAATTCAATTCATTTATTCAACTCAATTTCTAAAGTCGAATTTCATTTATATAACTCAAGTTCATATTCTTTTAATCCACTTGATTATTTACTTCGATACCAAAATCAACTTAATTCAATATCTCTTAAGTTATATTCCATTTAACTTGAAATTCACCTTTATTTACAACCCATATTCATATAGTTTCACTTCTTATATATATATAAGTTTATTTCACAATTGTAATTCACTTTAATTATAACTCAATTCTTATAATTCTTTTGCTTATACAATTATTCTTTAATTTAGATTATTCAAACAACCTAACAATCAACTTATATACACTTTAATAATTTTGAAAAATTATTCCTTTATATATGAAATATAATCAAGGCAAAATTATTTCATTTACCCAATTTAAAACAATATTATGTCGAATTGTTCTATTCAAGTGTTTAGAAACCCCTTCGGCTCAGTTTCGAGGCTGTGCTGACGAAGGTTCATATGCCACTCAATAAACCAATCATCACAATATAAAACAATTTCATATTCACTAACAAATACGCTCTCATATCTATTATTACACTCAACTCATTCTAGAGTACTGCTGACTCTATCTCTAATGAGTATAACCCTACAGAACCATGGTTCTCGCTTAACCATCAGCTCTGATACCAAATGTAACGTCACGGATTTTCGTTGCCGAAAAACCGAGATGTTATGGGTTTTAAAAAGAAAAGAAAGAAAAGAAAGAGAGAAAAGAAATAGAAAATAGAGAGGAAAGAAGATAGACAATTTTTAGAAAACAGAGAAAGAAACAGAGGATTTGAAAAATAGAAGATAGAAGAATTTTAAAAATAGAACGGACAGAAAGGAAACAACAGAACAACATCAGAATCTCACAATTCGCAGCGGAACAACATATAATAATAAATGAATAATCTTTAAACAAAGAACTATATCAGTTATTACATTTTATACATTACATTACAACATATCATCACATCAGAGTGTACAACAACATACAACAACAAACAATGCAGCGGAAAAAGAAATACTATATAAACTAGTAATACGCCATGCCATCCAGCTTGCCTCCAGCAACTCCAGAATATCCAGAATATCCTGATAAACCTAACTCTTAACTGCCCGTGTGGAAATTGGTGGGCACCCAGAGTTTAGGAAGGAAAACAATAAACTCCGAGTCAGTCATGTGACTGGTGTGAGAACTCAAAACAGTTTATTTATCTTTAAAATCAAAATAGAGGAATATTTTTAAATTTAATTCGCAATGCTTTTAAAAATGAGACTACCATAAGGCCTCCCGCACACACACACAATGCAAACGCAGAATCGGAGGAGATTTCTTCTTATGATAGTCAAAGATGCTTGATACGCATTTAAAATAACATTTGATATTATTATTAGTGTATAGTGTAGGAAAAATTTATTTCGAAAGTAGAATATAAATCTTAGCCAACATACGACCATTATCGTATGCCTACTATAGCTAACTATGTTCAATAGCAGGTTACCGCCACATTCCATAGCAGGTTATACAACTAAAACCGTACAAGTCACGTATTGTTTCTTTGGATTTCCAACAAATGGTCAGGCCAAGGAACTTCCCATTGCCACATGAGAATGCCTCTGGATGGACATCCCCGAGAACCAAACCGGATCTCTACCAACACAAGGCCGGGTTACTCCTAACTGAGTAACAACTGACCGAATATGCCATCCCCCGGTCCTTTGGGACCTTTTCACCGAGCGCTCGTAATCAATTCACACAATCATAACAAAGTGTTTTCCACATGAGTAAGTATCTGGGCTCCATACCATGACACTACCCTTTTCCAGAAGGAAATGGACACATCCTAAAGGGTGCTACCCCTCATAACCTTGCCGCATCTTTCCTGTTTTGACCATTCACGGGGTGTGAGGCTCGACGAATTCACGTCCACAAAAACATACTTTATACAAAAGCCATGCTTTGGGTCAACAAATGATCAACACAATGATCACCAGGATAGACGATCAAATAAACGATCCTATCACAAATAATCAACACAATGATCATTTCAGCATCACTCAGCATGTCACATTACCAAATTGGGAATATATCGCTGATAACTTCAACTATATGACCTCTGAGCTCGTACGTCTCAGAGAAGGGTGTTAAGCAAAGAATAAATTCTCCGCCACCAACAGAAATATATTTGAAAGAAATCGGCTTTATATCTCAACTTGTGATGTCAGACATACAATCCATACAAGTCTGTTCCGGGCTCGAACAAAACCGAAGGCACTTCTTACGAAGCCCTTGAAATACGGGTATTCACAATCCCGATCGAATTTCCCATCACTTAGGAGATCTCTATACTAGGAGCTACCCAGTGCAGAAACAATCGATAGGTCATCCTATCGCTTTCGCAAATACTCGGTCTTCAACACCGATCTTCAATGCAATTATAACGACGTATCACATATTCAGAATGGGTTATACGACCCCATGGTCCTTTCCCGGTTAACCCGAATAGTGAGCGCTTATTCAGAAATAAGTGTGCATTCAAATTCAAACAAATCACATCAATTACCCATTCAAAGGGAAATATTGATAGTCGGTTATTGAACTATCAATGGATATGCATACATCACCAGATTCCAAATAATTTTCCAAATTATTTATTTTTCAAAATATCTTTACTAGATATATAATTTCAACACTTCAAAAATAAATCAATATTTATTTTTAACAAGTTTCACTTTCACATATAAATTCCTTAGTGAATTTATATTCCAAAATATTCATGCATATACGATTTCAATTATTCATTTCCAATTTATCTTCAAAAAGATAAATTCTAAAAATTCACTTCATATTGGAAAACATTTCCATACTTATTTATAAATAAGTAATTCACAATCTTTTATTTTCAACACTTAGAAAATATTCAATATACTTAAATCGAATTAAGTATATATTTCATTCTTTAAGGAAATCATTCACTTAAACATTTTTATTTGGGCCAAAACGAATGTTGCGTAAAACATCGTTACGACAACCCAAAATCATTAGTATAAGGATTCGAAATTAAATAGATATATAAATCCCAATACTATACAAAACATTTCCTTTCAGAAATCATTTACTATAACAACAGTGTTATAGTCCACCATTTCCTTTTATTTCTCGAAAACGTCTATTTCAACAATCAATGTTGAAATCTATGGTTTCGAATCTCAACACATTTTAAAACATCGTTAGATCGTTTTAATTCTGTTTAAAATATCACATTCTAAAACATTTTCTTTAACGTATTATTCACTATTCAAAAACGTGAATATCCTACATTAACAAATTTCATCCTTTTTATTCATTTTACTCTAAGGATTATCCACTATTCAAAAACGTGAATATAACTCAATTTATAAGTTATAACAATTAACTTATCAAAATAAATCATTTGTGAATTTATAAAACAACGTTTAAAAATTCCATTTCCATTTATTTCATAACAACTTCCTTTATAAATCTTCTTTATTTACCTATTCGATTTATAATCTTAATTATAGACCAAAAGTCCAAATTATAAGTCAAACTCTTATAATTTATTTATCTGGAAAAAATCGTTCCTTTGAACTTTACAAACTTTATAAACCTATTGTTTATAAAATTCCATTTATAACTTCACCGTTATATAACTCTATAAATTTCATTCATTAATGAAATTCATTTACAAATCATTCAAACACTTATAAAAACTCGTTTTATAATGTCTATATTTCAATTTATAAATATTCATTTATAAATCTCTTAATATAAATCAGTTTATATTATTCTTTAAAAACATCTTTAAATTCTTTTATAATTTCATCATTTCGATTTATAAAATAATCAAATTTTATAAATCCAATTTTTTAACTTTTTATAACAAGTTCAGAATTCCATTTAAACTCTTTTATAAAGTCATTAATTTCTTATTTTCAAAAATCAGCTTTTAACTATATTTCACAAAAATCATAATTTTATAACTTCTAAAATTATATAACGTTTATTTATTTATAATGGATCAATTCCAAAAATATAGTATATTTTCAAAAATCACTTTAAAAATCATTTTAAAATCCCAAAATCTGGGTCCAATGATGCTACACATCAAATAGTCAATCACGACCACAACGATATCATATATCGATATGATAATCCATCAAATATCAAAATATCTGAAATAAAATAAATACTGTTGAGGAATCCAGTTGGATCCCTCCAACCTGTTTCCTGCATCCAAAAACATTAGCACAATACCAATTTCGCTCTAGTACGAAATTATCGCGGTATATGTTCTTAATAAATATTATCCGCTTAATAACGGCGTAATAGGGTCTCATCCGCTAAACAAAAAATGCGGGAAATCAACAACTGCAATATATACATATGCCAATATATATATATATTGATATTATATATAATACCAATTTCACTGTTTATGAAATATTCGCGGTATATGTTTATATTAAATAACATCCGCTTACTAACGGCGCATAATGTCTATTTTAACAATCAAAAATTTACAGTCATCATTCAAACATGCATTTAAATATTTTAAATCTAATTATTTAAAATAAAATCGAAATCTATTCGATTGAGTGAGAAGTTCTCACCTTGGTTTTATTTTCCGTTTTAGCTTTTATTTCGAATAAAATTAAACGCGCGTTTAATTTTACCCGAAATTCTCACTAACTCCAAACGACTCCAAACCAACTCCATCGCGTAGTGCTCGTCCATACGATTCCAACGCAACTGAGTTTGCATTTTTTCGACCTCGTATGAAAAAGTTATGCATTTTATAAGATCGTACACGATTTATATAACTAAATTCACAACTAACTTTTATAATTAAAACCTAACTCAACTGCAGGCCATAGGATCCAACACCAAACTGATCACAGCCCTCCATCATCTCTTCCCCAAGCTCACGCAAGTTACAGGATAGAGGCCGAACTCCTCAACCCATTCCTAGTGATTTAGGGTTTCATTTTGCACTCCAATCACTCGCCTAAACTCGATCACAACTCCGCCACGTCGAAGCCCCTAACCTAAGCTATGCTCGGCCTCAAGGAGAGTGAGCTCGGCCATGTCTACAGCCTCGTTTTGCGTGCAAAAACTGTAGAGAACGGCCCCACATATCTTGCTCCACGTTGCTCCGTTTCCGATCACCACCGTTCAATCTCTAGCTCTCATCGCCCTCTCCAACTTTCATGTTGACAACTTCCTCTAATTGTTGACGGATTGGAAGATCTTTGGTGATGAAGATGAAGCATTTCTGGCCTTAGAATAGAAAGTGGCGGCTAGGGTTGAATTAGGGTTAGGTTTTGATATTTTTATCAATTTATGAAGAGGTAGGGGCTATTTATAAGGAACGAGCGACACTATTCATCCCGGATTTTTCGAACTCCGATTTAGACGCCGTAACCAGCGTACCTAGGGTTTATCCCGCGTTCCGGACACAATGGAACAGGTTTCGGAAGCTAATTCGGAAGTATGTGCGAGTTATGGCTGTAAACGCTCAATTTGAATTAAACCGATTTAAGTCGATTTCTAGGCGTTTTAATTTGTACCGGACAAACGGTAAATCCAAACGACTTGAAATTTGAAACCTTACAATAATATCACATTACGGATCCGATGAAACTGGTTTCGTCGAAATCCGAGACTTTTTGAAAAATGGCTATTTTCACTCGCCAAATTTAAATTAAAAATAATTCGATGCGTTTCGAGCTGCCACGATCAAACGATAACTCCGATTGACACGAAAATTGAAATCCGGTAATAACTAACTATTACGGATCCAATGAAACTGGTTTCGTTCAATTCTGAGACTGTTTAAAAATTGACTATTTTACAGTCGATTATTAAATATTAAAATATTCAATTTTCACAAATTAACTTTTAATTCGATTTTAAAAGTTCTAAAATATCTCTATAACTCCAGTATGATTAAATAAAATTTTCCAAATTATTTTCAATCATATTTAACTCAATTTATTATTATTTCTATAATTTAACACATTAAATTATCGATTTAATAATCCAATTAAATCCAAAAATTCAAATAAAAATTTATTTGACTTATAAATTCACTTATTAATATTTAAAATTAATTAAATATTCAAATTTTAATTATTAAAAATTCTGGGTCGTTACAACTTGCCTCATCTCCTGGGCAAGTAAAAGAACATCGTGATGGTTATTTCTAACCATAGTTGCAAATTAAAACTTAACATCAATATTGCCTCATTTCATCGGCCATCACAAAATGCATCTAGATTGGTTCGTCGTCGAATGTACTCAAAGAGTAATTCTCAAACCAATAATCTTCACCAAAATTTGGTAACTTCTAAATCAATTCAAAATAACACTTCAAATTGGTTTCGATGAAAACCGTGCTCGAAAACAATGAAAACTAAGAGGGATATCTCAAAACCGATAACTTGAATTCAATACGAATTCAATTCAATTTTAACCCAAAATCAATTCAAATTCCATTTAAAATTTGAATTTAAAATTCGTCAAATATAGCTAGCCTATTGATAGGCATCGTAGCTCTGAAAATATCTCAAAACATCATTAAAACCGAAGAGAATGAAAGCAAAACGAGCTAATACAATTCTAAGGTCAACGATTGTTGTTCCTGTCATTTTGCTCTCAGGACAGCAACATACAACCATAATTTCAACCAAACGAACTTCAAAATTCCAGAAAACACAATGAATGAAACCTGTAACACACGACCTAAGCTTTCCGGAACATCTAAAATTAACAAAATCGGTTAAGAAACGAAGAAGTTATGGCCAACTTCGTTTCAACCTCAAGCGTAGAGCAATTATTGGTTTTGCTCTCGGGATAACAGTATAAAATATCAATTTTGACATAGCTAACCTTAAAATTACTGAAAACTCAATACATGAAAGTTTTAGTACATGATTCGAACATCCAAGATTATCAAAATCGGTTAAGAAACGAATGAGTTATGGCCAAAATAATTTCTCAGACTAGTGATTGTTGTTGCTGTCATTTGCTCTCGGGATAGCAACAAAAAAGCACGATTTTGGTCCATTAAACCTCAAAATTTTAGAAAAATCAAAACATAAAACTTGAAGCACTTTGTCTGGGATTTTCGGAACATCCAAAATTATGAAATTTGGATAAGAAATGAATGAGTTATGGTCAAAATAAATCCTCAGATTTTATGATTGTTGTTGCTGTCATTTGCTCTCGGGACAGCAACAAACAAGCACGATTTTGATCAAGCAAACTTCAAAATTTTAAAAAATCTTAAAACATGAAACTTTTAGCACTTTGTCTGCGCTTTCCAGAACATCAAAAATTATGAAATTTGGATAAAAGATGAAAAGTTATGGCCAAAACAATGTGGCAACAGAAAACAGAAAATAACAAAAACGAAACGCAATCTTATTAATACGAAAATTCAACTCAAAATCTTATCTTTGGCTAGCATTTGTAAGCTTTTACACTTACCAATTGATTTTCAGTGAATACGTAAGGATTTGCAAGCAAGATCGAACCTTTAGCATAAGATTGGAGCCCTAAACATCTGAAAATAGAAAAAAAACAATACATGCAAAGAAGAAATTGATCAAAAAAAAATTTACTAAACAATTCTAGGATTTTAGATGGATTCTAAGATAGAATAGGTTGGAGATTACCTTCTTTTATGATTTTAACTTGAATTAGGCTTTTAAATTTGCAAAGATTGAGCTTTGAAGATTAAATTTTGAAGATGGTAGCCATTGTTTTGTACTTTGAAGCTTTTTCTTTTCTGATTTAGGTTTTACTGTAATGAGTTTTGGGAGAAAAGGTACATACTTTATTAGAAAACTCTAGAATTTGGGTTATTGGATGTTTACTATACCCAATTAGTCCATTCTCATACTTAGAAAATTATTTAGGCTAATATACATAGGTTTTATACCATTTTTAGCATTACTTTCTCATATTAACTTCTTTTTACATGAGACAAAATGCATTCTTCATATTTTAACAACGTGAACATGATTAACACAATTTTTTTTGCACTTAAAAATATTATTTACCCATTAAACTTTTAATTTACACAATATTGTTATTTTTAGACAAAAAAAACAATTTTAAACAATCTGAGTCAAATAAAAATTATTTCTTAACTCAAATAAGTATATTAAAAGTTTTAATACTTTTTAAAATATTACAACACTATTTTCAATCATTATTACACTTCGAAAAATACATTTTCTTCTCTTTGCCTTTCTTATTCACTAAAAAAAGCTATTATTGGAATAAAATTCAAATACTTCCCATTTTGACTCAATAAATAACTAACATCATTTATTTTCAACCCACTTTCACAAATAAAATATTCTATGCTTATTTTCACTCATTCATATTTATTCCAACCATCAATATGTTGAAATAACATCTTATGAGATAAATTAACTCACATAAATTAAAAACCCAAGTTTTATTCATTAAAACATTGTTTATATAAAATAAACAATATTAACTCAAATTTCATTCCTCCAATTCATTTATAATCACAATATTAAATTATTATTTGGATTATAATTTAATATTAATGGTAATCTCCAAAATTCGGGTTGTTACAAAACCCTCGCCTACCTCTATTTCTCATTGTCTGTACATACAATTCCTCCTCACCTCCTTATTTCAATGGCAGACAATTCCAAATCCAAATTGCAATTTAAAAATCAAATTGAAATTTCAAACTCCTCAAAAAAATTCAGAAAAATTATATGTTGAAGCTCTCGACGAGTGCACCCTATATCAACATATCATTTTTGGTTTCGAATCATTATTGCCCTAAAATCGCAAATCAATTCCGGCTGTTCGTTCGTTAGAGCTCCAATCCAATGGCGGATCGTCGATTACAGAACAATTGGTGGGTGTTGGAACGTAGAGGAACGCATGAGCTTGTGATCCATGGTTTTCGTTTGCCATAAGGAGGTCGAGATTAGCTAGATCTGGCCATGGGTGTCGTGCAATGGCGAGTTGTCTTCGGTCGACCGAAGTGGCTGCGCTCGCGAAGGTGGGTGCGCTTGAAGGAGGGGAGTGTGGCGCAGGTGGTCGATCAGATGGAAAGTCAATGTGGAGGCGGCGTTTTCCGGTCAAAAGGCGGTGGCAGCAGTAGGGTTTAGTCGAGTAATTGTTTTAGAATGATGATAGGGTCACGTGAACGCTGACGTGGTGAGATTATGTTTGCTTGTTTTATTTTATTTAAAATTTTGAATCGAATTGTTCTAATATCAATAACTTTTGCATATGTGGTCCGTTTTATGTGCGGTTTTCCCCGCTAGGTTCGTATAGGAATTCCGGACATTCTGGCACTGGTTTGGACGGATTTGGAGACTGTTCATATTTTGGGTTTAAATTGGATTTTTATTCAATTTAAATTTAAAAGGTGAGTGTTTAAACTCACTCACAACTTCTAAAAATTCTTATGTTTCTTAAATTTATTTTTGATGTGATTAGAAATTTATTTATTGCTGTTTGGTATATTTTTATCATCAAACTAGTTAAATTTAATTTATTGAATTTAATTGATTATTTATTATTGCATATAAACTGCAAGTTAGATAGATTATTTAATTTACTATTGAATATAAATTGTCAGTAATTACCTGTTATTTGTTATATGCTCTATATTTATATTATTGTTAAATTGGATGATGATTGAAATAAATTGTTGATGATTGATATTGGATGAATGGATGTTGTATTTCACACAGTTTTAAACTGCAAGTTGTTATGCAATTTTATTTCATTTAGGATTGCGGTTTGAAATGATATATAACCGTATTTTTATTTTAAATTACGGATTGAAATGATAAATATCTGCATCACTTGACCATAGGGTAGAAAATTATATACAGACACCGTCGTCTATATATAAAAGTATTTTGAAATAATTTTCTATGGTTTTATAAAGAAATATATGGTTTTATGAGATAGTGATTTAGATATTTTATAAATGTTATTTTATATATAGTTAAATTCTAGGTTTTAAGCTACGTATAAAATTGATTTGAAGTATAAAAGAAGTTAATAATTAAGTTTGATTTTATTAAGATAAAATATGATTAAGCATTTATTTCTGGAGTTTGTAATGACTTAATGAGAATAGGGTTGGGAGATGAATATGGAATTTAATAGAATTTAGAATTTAAAGGGTATGAGTTTTATAACTTGGTTTTGTTTAGAGTGATTTAAAAAGTTGATTTAAATTAATATAAAGTTGATATACCAAGTTAAATAAATTGAAAGAATATCCAGTTATGTGAAGTTAAAAGTTTTACTTAAACTATATTGGCTTTATTAAGTAAAAATTTCAAATCAAAATAATAGTAATTGAATTATATATATATAATTATCAAAGAATTAATTTGAAATGGTAGTATATTTAAAGCTTTGAAATATATGAATTGAAATGGTTTATTTGGAGGTTTATATCGGTATTTGGAATTTATTTGTGAAATTTAAGGAGCTATTTTATTATGTAAAGTAATTTAATATTTAAACCATTTAAGCATTAGAAGTTATGTTTCAAAGCTATGGATTTCAAGGTATATAGATTTAAAGGGCTATGATCTTTGGGATAAAGGATATATTTTGAAATAAAAATGATATCATGTTGATTTGGTTTTAAAATAGAAATGATATCGTATTTATATGGTTTTGAAATGGATATTATATTCTGGTTTTAAAGTATAAATTATTTTGAAATGACCGCGGTGTTATAATAACATTGGGTTGTTAAAGAGACCGAGATCGGAAGTTTTCATACTCTTTGCCAACTCCGAAAACCACTTTAACAACCGTATATGCGGTGGAGATTCCAGAATGAAGTAGGATGGCGGCGGCGTTTCCTTTGAAGTAAATACGTGGACCCGACTCCCGTGAGTTGGTATAAGGTGGCTAAAACAGGAGCGATCACGCGTTAAGAAGGTAGCCCCTTTTATCGGACATATCCCTTCGATGTTATAATCTGACTTTAGATTGATTCGGTGGCCACTTTTAATTTTTGGTTTGGGGGTGTGGCTCGAGGTGGGCGGTAGCTGCGCGCTATGCGTTACCACCGACCCGGAAGCGTAATTGGTATATCTACCATGGCATTTCCTAGTTGTGCCATGTCATCTACCCTAGCGCGCCTTGTACGAGTTTGGTTTTCTCCCGTAGCCCGTATAGTATCCTCTGGTGGCTTCCCGATCAGGAGGGACTACGATATTGGATGGACTACTTGCACTATTATGCGTTAAGGTGGAAAATGTAAAGACTTAATACTATTTTAAAGTAGGTTTATTTTACTATAGACATTATTATAATATCGAAATATTACTAGATAGTAAATAGTTTAATGGATCCTTAGGAGATGTGAATCCGGAGCATCTCTTCAGTTACTACACTCGGATTTATGTCTACTGATTAAACTCACAGAAGATATTTTATTTCTGACTCTAGTGTTTTATCTTTTCAATTCGCTCGGGTTAGCCTGAGCATTTCAGGATTCGAAGACTTTAGCTCTGAAGGACGAAGATGAAGATTTATATTACTATTATTTATTATATTCCACTACACCCTTTTATTCCGCTGCATTGTTATTGATTATTCTCTCTGATATGCATTGTATAAGTATAATCAAATGTTTTTGTAAAACAGCTTCATGAACTGTTTATTTGATTATTATATTTTATCGTTCCGCTGCAAGATTCTATTTTGTTTTCTTCTGTCTCTGTTTATTCTTATTTACCCCATAATAATCTGCCCTTTTTTATGGTTTAAGTCTGACGTGTGTTGTTTATCGTTGATTTAAAGCGTACAAAAAGGCGGGACGTTACATAGGATGCCACGGTATCGATAGGGATTTCTAAATACTTGAATAAGGCAAATCATCAAAGTATTATTTTGAAAATTGGGTAAATGAAACAAATTTACTTAGATTATATTATATATATAATGGTATAATTTTATAGATTTAAGTATAGTTATCAATGGCGTGTTTGTTTGATAGGAAATGATAATATTTAATTATTTTCGTTTATTGTTTGTTTAGTCATGCTCACCCAGTTTGGAGTATTGACCATTGTTTGTTGGTTGAGTAGTTATGCCCAACCAGTTTATCGACCTTGATTGCTATGGTTGATTATGAGGAGTTTTATCATTTTCATGATTAGGTAGATAATAATTGTAGGAACCTTGTGACTAACATCTTGTGAATTCAGTTTCATAATTTGACTATAAGGCATTTGTTGATAATGTTGGGTTAAAATCTAACTCTAATAAAAGTTGTTTATTATAATCTAAATAAGGATATACATTTGTGAAATAGTTTTTATAAGGAAGTGAAAATTATATAAATATTATATAAGTGTGGTTTATAAGAAAAAAGATTTAAGCTAAGAGTATGAAAATTTACAATCCTTGTGTTTTTAAAAATGTTTCTCTTCAAAAGTTTTGGAAAATAATAGCAGTGTTATTTGGAAGTATTTTTGAGTAGAAATATTTTTAAAAGATTTTAAAGGAGATAGAAAGCAATGAACTCACTTCGATCATTGGAAAATAATTCTGGTAATGACTACAACATCATCGTATTAATTTTCGAGTTTTTAAGTGAGTGATTGCTAACATGGTATTTTTCCATAGAAATTTTGCCGTGAGTAAAATAAAATTTGTTTTACATACCAAAAAGTAAGATTTGATATATAAAAGTGACATATGTATATTATTGTTTCAAAATGATCTGAAATAAAAACCGGATGGTTAATTCTTAAACTTTCAGTTAAGTAATATTATATGGACCCAAGTATCCTATGCATTAGAATAATTTGGTCTACGCATCTCATTTTGAGGTGTTGTTTAGTCATTTTCATTTTTAAAAATAAAATGCGATTTTTTGATGATTTAAAATAATCGAAAACTCCCGAATGGATATTATAGTTTGAGCTAAGTGTTTTTGTTGAAACTGTAAGAAGATAATTTTTGTTACTTATAAGTTTGAGAAATAGTAAATCAAAACAAATGTTTAATTTGTTAGATATTTGGGTTAATTAAAATCTAAAGTTGGTATACATGCTCTTAAATTGTAGCAAAGTGTTGTACAAATATGGTCTTAAGTTTAAAATGGATAATAAACATGAGTTTGCTTTATAAACTTTTTATAATAAACTTAAGTATGGAAGAATTTTCAAGAAGAAGTAGTGGATTTTTGAAATGTGTATCAACTTTAGTTTTAAAGTGATTGAATTAACATAAGTGTGTTTTATTTGGGAGCTATGAGATGAAATTTAACTTAAGTAATGTGACGACCCGGAATTTTAGGCAATATCAATTTAATAATCTGAATTAATAATCAAATTGATTTGATAATTTTCCTTTATAATTCTAATTTAAATTCGTAAATTTAATCTTTTAAAGGTTAATAAATATCTAATCTGGCAATATTGATCAATATCTTTCTTGCAATTTAAAATGGATAAGAATTATCATTCAAGGCTAATAAAAATTATATTCTATTTATAATATATATATTTGATATATATTGTGAATAAGAAGATCTTTTGTTTTAAATTAAAGATGTATTTTCTATTTGTAATATATATGTATGTATATGCTATAATTTGAAGTTGTTTTGAAATTTAATATAATCTATTTATAATATATATATATATATATATATGTACGAATATATTGTACTTTGAAGCTTTGTTTTAAAATTTATATTTTTCAAAAGCTAATTTAAAATTAATTCTATATTTTCAAAATATAAGATAATTATTTATTTTTAATATGGTAGTTTAAATAAGATTTAATCAAAGTTTTATTTTGTTTTCTTTTAAAAGTGCTTAATTTAAAATGGTTATGTATATATATAAAGTTATAAATAAACTTTCTTTTAAAAAAACATCTCTTAAACTAGAATAGTTTGTAAACATAAGTAAAAATAAATAAATTTACTAAATTCACATTTACATAAATATAAATACAAATTCATATTCCACAATTTAAAGGAAAACACATAATACATTTATTTGATTAAAAAAAAACATAAGCTATTTATAAACAAATGTTTGCAAAGATTTCACACTTATATATTTATTAAAATTCAAAAGCTTATAAGAAGACAAACATTCCTTTCACACATAAAGGTATTTTATAAATACATATGTGACTTAAATGAATTAATAAAAAAAAAAGGTTAACACTTGTGAATCATTCAAGCTAGCTTTTGACATTTGTTTAAATTAATGAACAAGTGGCAAGATTTTTTATTTTAATTTTTAAATAAATGTTTAAAGAAGAAAACTAGTTTTTTTTACAAACACTTTCATTCCTCAGTTCAAATTCTTTTGTTTCCCAAACATTGTCTTCTTTTTCTTAACTAAAATCTTAAATTCAAATTTGCAAGCAAGTTCTTCATATCGACCAAACCTACTGCAACTAAAATGGAAGAACAACATCAGTTTCAACACTTAAATCAAAGATTTATGAGCATGCAAAGGTTTTCATCAGCAAAGCAATCAAAGGCATTTCCCAGACAACAATTTCAAAGCTTGAAAAAAAAGATGTAGACATGCTCTCTGCCTTTTCAAAAAGGTGAGTAAACCCTTTTAAAAACAGTTTTTTATATCTTGATTTCACTTTGGCTGATGTCTAAAATCAAGATGTTTGCCTGAAATGCTTGGATTAAATGAATGCATGTTTGTAATAAGTATTGAATGCCTGTAAATGGGAATATAGGTTCTGTTGTTTAAGTAGATTTTGATTTTTCCTCTTTAAATTAAATATCTCCTTCTTTAATCACTGTTAGCCTTTGATTTGCAAATAAAGAATGATTGAAATCATGAAACATCACTACCAAAAATCATTTCAGGTATTTATAATAAATATTCGTTTCGAAATTTTATAAATAATAGTGAAAATCCAAATTTTTATAACAATCGACTTTCTTAATTTCAAATTTGCATTATAGGAATGAATTCGTGATTGAAAATCATGAATTTTTATATGCATTTCAAAAAATTTAATTTGTTATTCAATTGGGAATTTTGAGATGCTCATTTTCGATAATTTGATGAATTGCCAATAATCAACGCGATGATTGGAGCTAAATTCTTGGTCGAAGCTAGCTATTGAATCGTTGATGAGGGGAAAAATACTCTCGAATTTTTCCTATGGCTGAATTGGGCAGATTCATTCGAAGTAGGGTTTTGTTTCTTGTTTTTGAAGGTGACGTATCAGTGGGTTTTGCGGCATCGTGGATTGAACAGACTCGATTGCATGGCTTGCTGGGGGAACCAGTGGTCGAAACAAAGGCATGGTGTGGATTGTGAGGTTACTCGAGGACTGTGGCGTCGGTAATGTGGAAGCTTCTGGCCATGGTGATTTTTCATTTGGGCTTGAATGCCTTGAATTTGTTTCGCGTGTTTTTTGTTCGATCTGGGGTCGTTTTCGTGTTCGCATGAGATCGTGGGGTTGTTGAGGATCGTCGTGCCGATCATCATTGGCCAAAGTGGCCGGTGCACGTGCACCGTGCACGTTGGGCATCAGGTGTTGAAGGCAGGTTGGGGAAGAACATTTGACTCGCGTCGAATTTGATTTCTTCGCGTGTTTTTCTCGAAGCAGGGAATAGTTGATGTTGTTCGTGGGTGGCGTGTATTGCTTAGGAATGTACTCGTGTTTTTATAGTGTTCGACTCGGGTTTGACCCGAGATGATTTTCGTATGCTAATCAAAGCTTAAGTTTTTACAGCAGGAAATAAATTTTCTAAGTAAAAACTTGTTCTTTGAAGTAAATGTTAATCAAACTATCAAAAAGTGTTAATTGAATATATTTTCAAATTCAAATTGTTTAAGATGATTTCTTTTTAAAGTAATTAGCTTAATTAAATTTTGAATTTCAATTTAAAGAAGTGTTTTCAATTTAAAATATTAAATCAAAGTTTTAAGTAAATTTTAAGGTAATGTTTTAAAAACTAAGTTTTCAAATTATATTGAAAATGAATAAGTTTAAATTTGATAATTGAATTATTTTAAATTTCAAATTGATTGCTAAATGCTTTATTTTCAAATTAAGGTTATTTTTATAATTTTGTAAACCAATGAAAATAGTTTGTTTTTAATTTATTAAGATTTTATTAATTCAAATAATTAATTTATGAAGGTAATTAAGATTATTTTATTATTGTTATGAACTTAAGAATACTTAATTAATATGATTTGTTAATAAGCAAAAGTTTAATTAAGATAAATGATTTTCTTAATTAAGTAAGGATCTTTAAATATAAGAAGTTAACTAATTATTTAATTAATAATTAATTTTAAATGGTTAGTTAATTGTTTGTTTAATTTTAAATAATCACTTAATTATGAATTAATTAAGAGTAATTACTTAATGAAGTAATTTATTGTGACGATAGGGGATTTTTCGTCACGAAAGCCGACATCAATACGTCCACTGCATCAACTGTCGAGCAATCGAAGGCCGGAAAACCGTACCGTTATGGTTTAAGAAGAAGAAAAGACAAAAGAAGAGATAAGAAGATAGAACATAGAACGGAAAACAGCAGAACAATATAAGAATCTCACAATCGCAGCGGAACAACATATAATAAATAAATGAATAATCTTTAAACAAATAACTATATCAGTTATTAAATTACATCATTTTATATTACATTACATCATCAGAGTGTACAACAACAAACAACATCAAACAGCGGAAAAAGAAATACTATATACTAGTAATATGCCATGTCATCCAGCTTGCCTCCTGCAACTCCTGAATTCCAGAATATCCTGATAAACCTTAACTCTTGACTGCCCGTGTGGAAATTGGCGGTTACCCAGAGTTTAGGAAGGAAACAATAAACTCCGAGTCAGTCATGTGACTGGTGTGAGAACTTAAAACAGTTTATTTATCTTTAAAATCAAAATAGAGGAATATTTTTAAAGTCAATTCGCAATGCTTTTAAAAATGAGACTACCATAAGGCCTCCCGCACACACACACAATGCAAACGCAGAATCGGAGGAGATTTCTCCTTATAATAGTCAAAG
This sequence comes from Allium cepa, assembly GCA_030765085.1. Taxonomy (NCBI): domain Eukaryota; kingdom Viridiplantae; phylum Streptophyta; class Magnoliopsida; order Asparagales; family Amaryllidaceae; genus Allium; species Allium cepa. The sequence goes on along the minus strand of CM060938.1, from coordinate 620,017,136 downwards.
ATGCTTGATACGCATTAAAAAGAAACATTTGATATTATTACTAGTGCATAGTGTATAAAACATTTTGAAAGTAGAATATAAATCTTAGCCAGCATAGGTACCATTATAGTATGCTTACTATAGCTACCATATTAAATGGCAGGTTCTACAACTAAAACCGTACAAGTCTCGTATTGTTTCTTTGGATTTCCAACAAATGGTCAGGCCAAGGAACTTCCCATTGCCACATGAGAACGCCTCTGGAAGGACGTTCCCGAGAACCTAACCGGATCTCTGCCAACACAAGGCCGGGTTACCTTTCAAACTAGGTAACAACTGACACGAGTATGTCATCCCCCGGTCCTTTGGGACCTTTATCCGAGCGCTCGTAATCAACATCACACCAAAATAATAAGTGTTTCAACATGAGTAAGCATCTGTGCTCCATACCGTGATACCACCCTTTTCCAGAAGGAAATGCACATACCCTAAAGGGAGCTACCCCTCATAACCTTGCCGCATCTTTCCTGTTTTGACCATTCCGGGGTGTGAGGCTCGACGAAGTCTCGTCCACAAAGTCACGCTTTATACAAAAGCTGTGCTTTGGGTTAACAAATGATCATAGAAATGATCACAAAGATAAGTGATCAAACAAATGATCATATCACAAATGATCAAACAATGATCATTTCACAGCAACACTCAGCATGTCACATTACCAAATTGGGAATATATCGCTGATAACCTTCAACTACATAACCTCTGAGCTCGTACGTCTTAGAGAAGGGTGTTAAGCTAAGAGAATAAATTCTTCGCCACCAACAGAAATATATTTGAAAGAAATCAGCTTTATATCTCAATTTGTAATGTCAGACATACAGTCCATACAAGTCTGTTCCGGGCTCGAACAGAACCGAAGGCACTTACAAAGAAGTCCTTGCAATTCGGATATCCACAATCCTGATCGGATTCCCCATCACATATGGAGAACTCTAAATCGGAGCAACTCGGTGCAGAGTCAATCGACAGGTCATCCTATTGCTCTCGCAAATACCTGGTCTTCAACACCGGTCTTCAAATGCTATCCATAACGACGTATCACATACTCGAAATGGGTTATACGACCCCAAGGTCCTTTCCCGGCTAACCCGAATAGTGAGCGCTTATTCAAAAATAAGTGTGGCATTCAAATTCAAACAAATCACAACAAATACCCATTCAAAGGTAAATATTGATAGTCGGTTATTGAACTATCAATGGATATGCACAACATCACCAGATTGTAAATAATTTTCCAAGTTATTTATTTCCCAAAAATATCTTTACAAGATATATAATTTCAACACCTTAAAAATAAATCAATATTTATTGTTAAACAAATTCCACTTTCTTTTATAAATTCCATAGTGAATTTACATTCCGAAATATCTACGAATATACGATTTCAATTATTCATTTTCAATTTATCTTCAAAAGGATAAATTCTCAAAATATTCACTTTATATTGGAAAACATTTCCATACTTATTTAATAAGTAATTCACAAATCTATTTATTTTCTACACTTGGAAAATATTCAATATACTTAAATCGAAATTAAGTATATATTTCATTCTTTAAGGAAATCATTCTCTTAAACATATTTATTTGGGCCAAAACGAATGTTGCGTAAAACATCGTTACGACGTCCCAAAATCACTAGTATAGGGATTCGAAATTAAAATAGATATATAAATCCCAATACTATACAAAACATTTCCTTTCAGAAATCATTTACTATAACAACAGTGTTATAGTCCACCATTTCCTTCTATTTCTCGAAAACGTCTATTTCAACAATAAATGTTGAAATCTATGCTTTCGAATCTTAACACATTTAAAACATCGTTAGATCGTTTTAATTCTATTTAAAACATCACATCCAAAACATTTTCTTTAACATATTATTCACTATTCAAAAACGTGAATATACCTTGTTAACCAATTTCATCCTTTCTATTCATTTTATTTTAAAGGATTGTTCACTGTATAAAACGTGAATATAACTCTATAAATAAGTTATAAAAATTTACTTATCAAAATAAGTCGTTGGGAATTTATAAAACAATGTTTATAACAACTTTCATTTATAAATTCCTTTATTAACCTATTCAATCCATAAATCAATTTATAAACCAAAAGTCCTATTCAAAAATCGTTCTTTGAAACTTCCTAAATTATAAATCTTATAACTCATAAGATTCATTTATTTACCCAAATTTATTCTTTTAATAACTTTACAAATTTTATAAACCTACTGCTCATAAAATTCCATTTATAACTTCACCATTTATAATCCTATAAATTTCATTCATTTTTGAAGTTCATTTACAATTCATCCTAGCACTTATAAAAACTCGTTTTATACTTCAAATATTTTAATTTATAAATATCAATTTATAAATCTTTTATATAAATCAATTTATGTCATTCTTTTAAAAACGTCTTTAAACCCCCTTATAATTTCATCATTTTTATTTATTTATAAAAAATCAAATTTTATAAATCCTATTTTTAAACTTTTTATAATAAATTTAGAAATCCCAATTTAAACTATTTTATAAAATCATTAACCCCATATTTCTCAAAAATCAACTTTTAACTGTATTTCTCAAAAATCATAATTTTTATAACATTAAAAATTATAACGTTATTTATTTACAATGGATCAATTCCAAAAATATTTATAAACGTATACTTTCAAAATCACTTTAAAAATCCTTTTAGAATTCCAAAATTGGCCCAATGATGCTACACACCAAATAGTCAATCACGACAACAACGACATCATATATCGATATGATAATCAACGAATATCAAAATATCCATAATCAAATAAATACTGTTGAGGAATCCAGTTGGATCCCTTCAACCTGTATTCCTGCATCCAAAGATGTTAGCACAATACCAATTCCGTTCCAGTACGAAATTATCGCGGTATATGTGATTTAAAATATTATCCGCTTAATAGGCGGCGCAATAGGGTCTCATCCGCTATATACTGCGGGAAATCAAATCCAAGTACATAAATAATACCAATTTCACTGTTTATGAAATATTCGCGGCATATTTTTTAATAAATAACATCCGCTTACTAACGGTGCTTAATGTCTATTTTAACAATCAATAGATAACAATCATCATTCAAACATGCATTCAAGTATTTTAAATATAACTATTTAAAATAAAATCGAAACCGATTCGATTGAGTGAGAAGTTCTCACCTTGATTTCAATTTCGTTTTCAGCTTTTATTTCGAATAAAATTAAACGGACGTTTAATTTTACATGAAATTCTCACTAACTCCAAACGACTCCAATCCATTTCCATAGCATAATGTTCGTCTATACGATTCCAACGCAACTGGTTTCGCGCGTTTACGACCTCGTATGAAAAAGATATGAATATTTGAAGTTACACGAATTTATTACTTAATAAATATACAACTTTCTTTTAAATTTTTATAACCTATTTCAAATCACAGCCACTGGATCCCTCCTCCTGCATCATGACCGTCCACAGCTTCATCTTCCACGCGCGACCTACAGGCCGTAGAACCCAAAACCCTAATCAACTCAACTACTACGAACATTTTTGCATCGATCAAGTTGCATCGTTTCGAAGCCTCACTCAAATGCTACCCACGGCCGCAATACTAGCAAGCTCGGCCCCCTGTAGCTCGAGAATGACGAGCTCGAACGCACGACCTTCAAGGCTAAATTGCCGATGATTCGTCTCATAATTTTCGATCTTGACCGTTGATTCTATCGAACTCATGTAGCTCTACACTTTTCATGTTGAAAGTTTCTTGGATTGCTTCACGGATTGGAAGAAATTGGAGGAGAAAGAAGAGAAGATTTCGGCCATTGATTACATGGGGTGGCGGCCTGCAGTTTCAAAACCCTTGGGTTGTGTATTTTGTGAAAAAATGAATAATTAGGGGCTTTTATAGAAAATTTGCGCGACACTATTCATCCCGGATTTTTCGAACTCCAAACGAAGCGTGCCGGTTGGCGTTTCTATGGTTTACCCCGCGTTCCGAACACAATGGAACGTGTTTCGGGAGCTAATTCGGTCATCTGTGCGAGTTATGGCAATAAACGTTCAATTTAAAATTAAACCGATTAAACGATTTTCTAGGCGTTTTAGCTTGCACCGGACAAACGGTAAATCCGATTGACTTGAAATTTGAAACCTTACAATAATATCACATTACGAATCCGACGAAACTAATTTCGTCGAAATCTGAGACTGTTTGAAAAATGGCTATTTTAACTCGCCAAATTAATATTAAAACAATTTTGATACGTTTCGGGTTGCCACGATCAAACGATAACTCTGATTGCTACGAAAATTGAAATCCGATAATAAAAAACTATTACGAATCCAATGGAACTAGTTTCGTCCAATTCTGAGACTGTTTAAATATTGGCTATTTTCACTAGTCGATTTAATATTAAAATATTCAATTTTCACAAATTAACTCCTAATTCGATTTTAAAAGTTCTAAAATATCGTTATAACTTCAATATGACATAACAAAATTTTAGAAATCAGTTTCAATCATATTTAACCCAGTTTTCAATTATTTCTGTATTTTCACATATTAAATTATCGATTTAATTATTCAATTAAATCCAATTATTCGAAATAAAATTATTCAACTTGTAAATTTCACTTATTAATATTTAAAATTAATTAAATATATAAATTTTTAGTTAATTAAAATCCTAGGTCGTTACATTTATCGATATTACTAAATGTAATTAAGAGGGGAAATTACTTAATGAACTAACTAGTGGATAATTAATGAGTTAATTAGAAATTAAATTGATGATTAAGTAATTAATTAATCAATGTAATTAATTTTAGATTAATTAATTAGTCTAATTAATTTAAGATAATCACTTTATAATTAATTGAGTAAATTACTTAATGAAGTAATTAATGGATAATTACTTAAAGTAATTAGAAGGAGAAAATTACTTATGGAAGTAATTAGTGGAAAATTACTTATGGAAGGAATTGAGTGAAGTGATTAAGGGATTATCACTTGATTTTATTAATTTAAGGATTAATTAAACTAATTTATTTGAAGTTAATTAAATAAAGAGTGATTAATTAATTAAAGAATTAAGGATTATTTAATGATGGGATTAATTACATGTTAAGGATATTAGTTAAGAGAGTAATTAACTAATGAAAGTAATTATAGGATAATTACTTATAGAAGTAATTAACGGTTAATTACTTAGTTAATTTAGTTAATTAATTAATAAATGAGATTAATACAAGATTAATTACTAAATGTAATTAATTAAAAAATGTATTTAATTAATAAGTAATTAATTAAGGATTATTAATTAATGCAATTAATTAATAATTTCTTAATGAAGTAATTAAAGATTGATTAATTAGTATAATTAATCAAAGAATTAAGAAGTTAATTAATTAAGATAAGTAATTCCAAGTTGTTAGTTTCTGTTTATGGTTAATTAAGACTAATTAATGAGATGGTTAATTACAAGTTAATTATTTAATTAATTAAAGGGATTATTAATTAATAAGGATCATTAGTTAATATGATTAATGAAATTTATCAAGGCTGATGAATGAGTGATTAATTAAAGTATGATTAATTGTAATTAATAAAGGATTAATGTAATTAATCATAGTTGATTAATTAAAGGAAGCAAATGAAGGATCATTAGTTTATGTAATTAATGATATTAATTAAAGGTTAATTACTGAATATAGTTAAGGATAATTAATTTGTGAAATTAATTAAAGAATTAAAGGCAAATTACTTGAAGGTAATTATAAGATAATTAATCAAGGGAGATTAATTAAAGAAGATCATTAAGAGATGATTAATAAATTAATTTGTAATTAATTAATGAAGATGGATTAATGTTATCCAACTGATTAATAGTTAATCAAACCTGCTTATGGATGATTGATTAATATTGGATGATTGATATTGGATGTTTGAATGATGTTGGATGATTTGGGTGTGATATCTCTGATATGTGATATGTGTTGCTTTGTGAGATAATTGGTTGATATGAATAGTCTATTGTGATAATGTGATTCATCTATCTGTTATATTATGCTAAATATAAGTTTAATTGTTAAAACCCTTAAACAACTTGGACATTAAAATGGAGTTTGGGTTTCGGTGAGACCGGGATCAGGTTTCCATATTTGGATTTCCGAAAACCACATCGATCCAAATTAAACGTTAGGTCGTGAATCCAAGAGAAGAGCTTAGTGAAGACTCAAGGTGTAAGAACTATTCATCAGTATAACTCTGAGGGTGATTCCGAGATGAGTTTGACGGAGATAGTACTTTCAGGTACGAGATGGTGATTCAGAGTGTAAGGGCTATGGTCGTTGACTATGAGGGTGATTATAAAATGAGTGCAACGAGATAGTGCCTTCGGTTTCGTTCGAACCCGGAACGAACTTGTATGGATTGAATGCTTTCAGAACATCGTTAGGTGGACGATGAGCATTCTAAGATAGATGTGTTCTGTAAAGGTAATCGCAGCCTCAAGCCTCATCAACCGGGAATGTCTAAAACAGGGGAGGTGCAGTAAGATTAAGTGGGTCATGCCCAAGTAGGACGAGATTTACCCCTGTCTAGAGGTTCCATTCTATTTCGGCTTAGTGTGTGGTTGGTTGCGCCAAACTCGAGGTGGTCTTGTTTGGGACTGTCCAGTAGGGGATGGTCCCGGCCTTGTGTTGCAGGGGAGTTAGGGTGGCTCCTCGGTACGATGATCTAGGCCATGTACTGTGACGGGCAGTACCCCAGTAACTCTGCCATTGTATGGAATCCAATCTCCAATAAGTGCCGTACGTTTTAGATGTGCCCAACTATGTTGGAATGTGAGATGTAAGCATTCCAGCTATTTCTGTATTTTATTTGAAAACCCTAGACACTATTACAATATCACTGGATTTCCTATCAAATGTTTTGGTTAGCGTAAGGTAAAAACTTTTCCATGTTTATGTGTGGGAAGTCTTACGTGATACCTTTTATTTTCAAAGGATTTTCTAAAGTTAAGCAATTTTAACTCGTTTACTCACACCAGACCCCTGTCTGACCCGAGTGTTTATTTTTTGTTTTATTAAACTCTTGGGTACTCATATTATGTATGAGTAGTCGAGGGATTCAGATTAGCTAGACGAATTCTGAAGCAGATTTGGAGTAGGAGGCTTCCGCGTGTAGATATATTATGGTTCTGCTATGTTGTGTGGTATCTGTATCTTGTGATATCTTGAGTTGTATAGTTAGACAGATGTTTATAACTATCTAATATGTGCTGTATAGATTGTGTAACTCTGATGCAATACGATACTATGTAATATTTTATGTAATATATTATATTTCATTCCTTCCGCTGTGAGTTTCTGATGTTGTTGTGTTTCTTCTTTCTTATCTTTTCTTCTTCTATCCCTTTCTTTCTTAAACATGATGCGTTTTTCTGGAGATAGAAAGACGGGTCGTGACAATTAGTATCAGAGCGTTAGGTTGAGCGAATACCTAGGCTCTGGAGTGGTGTCTTTCTTGGGAGAGCGTACTTGCATGTTTTATATATAACTATATATACATATATATACCTAAATCTGTTGGGTTACCTGTTCGGATTTTTCAACATAAGTTTTAGAGGTAGATGGAGTAGTCGTGTGTGTGTGTAACACGACTACCACTAATGGAAGAGGTCCATATTTTTGAGGTTGGAAGTATATTTGTCGAGACTGTAGAAATAATACCATCTCGAGTGAGCTTTGCAGCTGGAGTAAGGATTTCTCTGATCTCCGAAGGAAATCTTTTAAAGATTTAGAGTTCATCTTGGAAGTGTAAGTTTGGATTTCGCTCGGGTAAGCGGATTTTTTAAAGTTTAAATCCGTCGGAAGTGCAAAAGTAAGTAATGGTATCTTGACAACTGCGTGGTGAGATGCAGAATCCATGGGTATTTCTGAAGATGTTTTCTCTTTAAGCAGTTTTAGAAGTGGTTGAGGAGAAGTCTTTACCTGCCACAGGGAAGACTCCTCTGTGTAGAAGTTATCTGAATCTCTATCAAGGAGGCTGGTTGTATTGGAATATGAGACTAAGGTCTCTAAGTTGCTTCGCTTCAGCATGGTCTCATTGTCATCCCTTAAGGAGAGCGAGATGCTGATGCTTGATTTGGAGCTCGAATTTCTTGAGAGGTTGTCTGCCATCTCGAAGGATTGTTGTGTAGTTAGTTGACGCTTTTGGGGTTCGAGGAACCTTGGGATTAGAAGTCTATCGTTAGCTGTGGTAGCAGTTTCAGCTCGGAGTTGTTTGTGAGTCGACAAGAAGGTCTTTTGGCTTTGCAGTATCATCGAGGTAAAGTTTGGAAGCAGCAATGTGGTCCATTTCTCCGATGGTTCAGGAATCTTTGTGGTTCTTCTATCAACAGTCCGGGCAGATGGTGAAGGTTTCCTTGAAGGGTTAACCTTGTTTGGAAAAGCTTAAGGCTGTTCTAATTGGTAAAAAGAGGACAGTTCCTTTGGAATTCCAACTAGGTAGGATCGCAAAAGTGACTTGCGATTAATTTGGAAATTTATCTTGGGCATTCTTTTGTTTGAAACTAAGGGTGCTCATGTGGAAGTAGGAGCTACTGAAGTAATCAGAAGTTTGACTGCATCTAGAGTTGAGTTCCATATGATTTGGTTCCATAAGCGATACTGGTAGTTAGCCTGGTAGTAGGATGGTTCTTGGAGAAGGAAGAGTTGGTGTAGCAGCTTAGGAATTTTTGGAATTTGAATTGGTCAGATCTGGTTTTTGAATTAGATTCTGCTATAAGGATTTGTGACCGAGTCAGATGGGTCACTAAGATTTTATGGATTTGATGAACAAAGTTTCCCGGATATATTGGATATGTTTGTACTCGTGTTCATCAACAATATTCTCATCTATTTCAGAATCAGAGTTGTACAGTGTAAGCAAGGAAGCAGCTGTGCGAGCAAGGAAGCAAGATCAGTTTTCTATTGCTTGGGAAGTAGAGCTTGTGTTCTGGATTTCGACGGATCTTGGAAGACCATTTTGTTGAATAGGATCCAGAAGACTGGTTTGTTTTGATCTAGTTGTTTCTGGAAGCATCAGCATCAGTTGATCTGATCAAGATGATTGGCAGCCCAGGATTGTCTATTGAGTTATGCAAATATGAGGTAAGGAGTTTAGAATTCGAAGTTGGAGACTTCATGTTGTTAAGTTTCTCTGGTTAAGAAAGCAGTAATTGGATAAGATTCGAAAGCTAGTTTTGAGGTATTTGGGATTTCTTATCTGTGTTTTGATAGAATAGGTTCTTTTGTCTATAGATTGAATTGCCGGTTTGGATAACTGGGATTCATTGTATTTCATGTATCTCTGAGGGAGTACGTGTATGATTCATCGTTGGTTGTAGAACCTGCAGTTCAGTTGGATTTTGGAAGTTGTGCTAGACTTGAGTATAGTCTGATGTTCTGTTCAGATTGATGGATCTAGAGATGAGAGGAGCGCTGGATTATAGTGGTGTAGTTAGTTTTGCTTCTATAGAGCAAGTATCCCAGTGATTTATATTTGGGAAACTCTGGATAGTAGTAGAAAATCTATCCTGATTTGTGTCAAGATAATTAGTTAGGTTTGTTTGTTTGATTGGTTGCTATGGTTATTAATAACTGGATGATAGGTATGCTTTGCTGTTTGAAATTAAAATCTTTGTTGGGTTATTAAATTATCTTTGCTTTAATAATTAGGGGGAAATGTGACGACCCGGAATTTTAGGCAATATCGATTTAATAATCTGAATTAATAATTAAATTGATTTGATAATTTTCCTTTATAATTTTAATTTAAATTCATATATTTAATCTTTTAAAGGTTAATAAATATCTAATTTGGCAATATTGATCAATATCTTTCTTACAATTTAAAATGGATAAGAATTATCTTTCAAGGCTAATAAAAATTATATTCTATTTACAATATATATATATATATTTGATATATATAGTGAATAAGAAGATCTTTTGTTTTAAATTAAAGATGTATTTTCAAATTGTAATATATATGTATGTATATGTTATAATTTGAAGTTGTTTTGAAATTTAATATAATCTATTAATAATATATATATATATATATATATATATATATATGAATATATTGTAATTTTAAGCTTTGTTTTAAAATTAATATTTTTCAAAAGCTAATTTAAGATTAATTCTATATTTTCAAAATATAAGATAATTATTTATTTCTAATATGATAGTTTAAATAAGATTTAATCAAAGTTTTATTTTGTTTTCTTTTAAAAGTGCTTAATTTAAAATGGTTATGTATATATATAAAGTTATAAATAAACTTTCTTTTAAAAAAACATCTCTTAAACTAGAATAGTTTGTAAACATAAGTAATAAATAAATAAATTTACTAAATTCACGTTTACATAAATATAAATACAAATTCATATTTCACAATTTAAAGGAAAACACATAATACATTTATTTGATTAAAAAAAACATAAGCTATTTATAAACAAACGTTTGCAAAGATTTCACACTTATATATTTATTAAAATTCAAAAGCTTATAAAAAGACAAACATTTCTTTTACACATAAAGGTATTTTATAAATACATATGTGACTTAAAATGAAAAAAGAAGGTTAACACTTGTGAATCATTCAAGCTAGCTTTTGACATTTGTTTAAATTAATGAACAAGTGGCAACATTTTTTTATTTTAATGTTTAAATAAATGTTTAAAGTAGAAAACTAGTTTTTTTGCAAACACTTTCATTCCTTAGTTCAAATTCTTTTCTTTCCCAAACATTGTCTTCTTTTGCTTAACTAAAATATGAAATTCAAATTTGCAAACAAGTTCTTCATATCGACCAAACCTACTGCAACTAAAATGGCAGAACAACATCAGTTTCAACACTTAAATCAAAGATTTATGAGCATGCAAAGGTTTTCATCAGCAAAGCAATCAAAGGCATTTTCCAGACAACAATTTCAATGCCTGAAAAAAAAAGGTGTAGACATGCTCTCTGCCTTTTCAAAAAGGTGAGAAAACCCTTTAAAAAACCTTTTTTTTATCTTCATTTCACTTTGGCTGATGTATAAAAATCAAGATGTTTGCCTGAAATGCTTGGATTAAATGAATGCATGTTTGTAATAAGTATTGAATGCCTGTAATGGGATATAGGTTCTGTTGTTTAAACAGATTTTGATTTTTCCTCTTTAAATTTAATATCTCCTTCTTTAATCACTGTTAGCCTTTGATTTGCAAATAAAAAATGACTGAAATCATGAAACATCACTACCAAAAATCATTCCAGGTATTTATAATAAATATTCCTTTTGAAATTTTATAAATAACAGTGAAAAATCCAAATTTCTATAATAATCGACTTTCTTATTTTCAAATTTGCATTATAGGAATGAATTCGTGATTAAAAATCACGAATTTTGATATGCATTTCAAAAATTTTAATTTCTTATTCAATTGGGAATTTTGAGATGATCATTTTCGACAATTTGATGAATTGCCGATGATCAACTCGATGATTGGAGCTGAATTCTTGGTCGAAGCTAGCTATTGAATCGTTGATGAGGGAAAAAATAGTCTCAAATTTTTCCTGTGGCCGAATTGGGCAGATTCGTTCGAAGTAGGGTTTTGTTTCCTGTTTTTGAAGGCGACATATCAGTGGGTTTTGCGGCGTCGTGGATTGAACGGAGTCGATCGCATGGCTTGTTGGGGGAACCGGTGGTCGAAACGAAGGCACGGTGTGGATTGCGAGGTTACTCGAGGACTGTGGCGTCCATAATGTGGATGCTTCTGGCCATGGTGAGTTTTCGTTTGGGCTTGGATGCCTCGAATTTGTTTCGCGTGTTTATTGTTCGATCTGGGTTCGTTTTCGTGTTCGCACGAGATCGTGGGGTTGTTGAGGGTCGTCGTGCTGACCGTCGTTGACCAGAGTCGCCAGTGCACGTGCACCGTGCACGTTGGGCATCAGGTGTTGAAGGCAGGTTGGGGAAGAACATTTGACTCGGGTCGAACTTGATTTCTTCACGTGTTTTTCTCGAAGCAGGGAATAGTTGATGTTGTTCGTGGGTGGAGTGTATTGCTTAGGAATGTACTCGTGTTTTTATAGTGTTTGACTCGGGTTTGACCCGAGACGATTTTCATATGCTAATCAAAGTTTAAGTTTTTACAGTAGGAAATAAATTTTCAAAGTTAAAACTTGTTCTTTGAAGTAAATGTTAATCAAACTATAAAAAAGTGTTAATTGAATATATTTTCAAATTCAATTTGTTTAAGATGATTGCTTTTGAAAGTAATTGACTTAATTAAATTTTGAATTTCAATTTAAAGAAGTGTTTTCAATTTAAAATATTAAATCAAAGTTTTAAGTAAATTTTAAAGTAATGTTTTAAAAACTAAGTTTTCAAATTATATTGAAAATGAATAAGTTTAAATTTAATGATTGAATTATTTTAAATTTCAAATTGATTTCTAAAGGCTTTATTTTCAAATTAAGGTTATTTTTATAATTTTGTAAACCAATAAAAATAGTTTTTTTTAATTTATTAAGATTTCATTAATTCAAATAATTAATTTATGAAGGTAATTAAGATTATTTTATTATTGTTATGAACTTAAGAATACTTAATTAATATGATTTGTTAATAAGCAAAAGTTTAATTAAGATAAATGATTTTCTTAATTAATTAAGGATCTTTAAATATAAGAAGTTAACTAATTATTTGATTAATTTTAAATGATTAGTTAATTGTTCGTTTAATTTTAAATAATCACTTTATTATGAATAAATTAAGAGTAATTACTTAATAAAGTAATTTATCGATATTACTGAATGTAATTAAGAGGGGAAATTACTTAATAAAGTAACTAGTGGATAATTAATGAATTAATTAGAAAATAAACTGATGATTAATTAATTAATTAATTAATTAATTAATTAATTAATTAATTTTAGATTAATTAATTAGTCTTATTAATTTAAGATAATCACTTTATAATTAAATAAGTAAATTACTTAATGAAGTAATTAATGGATAATTACTTAAAGTAATTAGAAAGAGAAAATTACTTATGGAAGTAATTAGTGGAAAATTACTCATGGAAGGAATTGGGTGAAGTGATTAAGGGATTATCACTTGATTTTATTAATTTAAGGATTAATTAAATTAATTGATTTGAAGTTAACTAATTAAAGAGTGATTAATTAATTAAAGAATTAAGGATTATTTAATGATGGGATTAATTACTTGTTAAGGATATTAGTTAAGAGAGTAATTAACTAATGAAAGTAATTAGAGGATAATTACTTATAGAAGTAATTAAGGGTTAATTACTTAGTTAATTTAGTTAATTAATTAATGTGATTAATTAATTAATAAATGAGATTAATACAAGATTAATTACTAAATGTAATTAATTAATTAATGTAATTAATTAATAAAGTAATTAATTAAGGATTATTAATTAATGTAATTAATTAATAATTTCTTAATGAAGTAATTAAAGATTGATTAATTAGTAGAATTAATCAAAGAATTAAGAAGTTAGTTAATTAAGATAAGTAATTACAAGTTGTTAATTTCTATTTATGGTTAATTAAGACTAATTAATGAGATGGTTAATTACAAGTTAATTATTTAATTAATTAAAGGGATTATTAATTAATAAGGATCATTGGTTAATATGATTAATGAAATTTATCAAGGTTGATGAATGAGTGATTAATTAAAGTATGATTAATTGTAATTAATAAAGGATTAATGTAATTAATCATAGTTGATTAATTAAAGGAAGCAAATGAAGGATCATTAATTTATGTAATTAATGATAGTAATTAAAGGTTAATTACTGAATATGGTTAAGGATAATTAATTTGTGAAATTAATTAAAGAATTAAAGGCAAATTACTTGAAGGCAATTATAAGATAATTAATCAAGGGAGATTGATTAAAGAAGATCATTAAGAGTTGATTAATAAATTAATTTGTAATTAATTAACGAAGAAGGATTAATGTAATCCAATTGATTAATAGTTAATCAAACCTGCTTATGGATGATTGATTAATATTGGATGATTGATATTGGATGTTTGAATGATGTTGGATGATTTGGGTGTGATATCTCTGATATGTGATATGTGCTGCTTTGTGAGATAATTGGTTGATATGAATAATCTATTGTGATAATGTGATTCATCTATCTGTTATATTATGCTGAATATAAGTTTAATTGTTAAAACCCTTAAACAACTTGGACATTAAAATGGAGTTTGGATTTCGGTGAGACCGGGATCAGGTTTCGATATTTGGATATCCGAAAACCACATCGATCCAAATTAAATGTTAGGTCGTGAATCCAAGAGAAGAGCTTAGTGAAGACTCAAGGTGTAAGAACTATTCGTCAGTATAACTCTGAGGGTGATTCCGAGATGAGTTTGACGGGGATAGTACTTTCAGGTTCGAGATGGTAATTCAGAGTGCAAGGGCTATGGTCGTTGACTATGAGGGTGATTCCAAAATGAGTGCAACGAGATAGTGCCTTCGGTTTCGTTCGAACCCGGAACGAACTTGTATGGATTGAATGCTTTCAGAACATCGTTAGGTGGACGATGAGCATTCTAAGATAGATGTGTTCTATAAAGGTAATCGTAGCCTCAAGCCTCATCAACCGGGAATGGCTAAAATAGGGGAGGTGCAGCAAGGTTAAGTGGTCATGCCCAAGTAGGACGAGATTTACCCCTGTCTAGAGGTCCCTTTCTATTTCTGCTTAGTGTGTGGTTGGTTGGCCAACCTCGGGGTGGTCTTGTTCGGGACTGTCCAGCAAGGGATGGCCCCGGCCTTGTGCTGCAGGGGAGTTAGGGTGGCTCCTCGGTACGGTGATCTAGGCAACGTACTGTGATGGGCAGTACCCCAGTAGCCCTGCCATTGTATGGAATCCAATCTTGAATAAGTGCCGTACGTTTTAGATGTGCCCAACTATATTGGAACGTGAGATGTAAGCATTCTTTCAGTATTTTATTTGAAAACCCTAGACACTATTATAATATCACTGGATTTCCTATCAAATGTTTTGGTTAGCATAAGGTAAAAACTTTTCCATGTTTATGTGTGGGAAGTCTTACGTGATACCTTTTCTTTTCAAAGGATTTTCTAAATTAAGCAATTGTAACTCGTTTACTCACACCAGACACCTGTCTGACCCGAGTGTTTATTTTTTGTTTTATTAAACTCTTGGGTACTCATATTATGTATGAGTAGTCGAGGGATACAGGTTAGCTTGACGAATTCTGAAGGAGATTTGGAGCAGGAGGCTTCCGTGTGTAGATATATTATGGTTCTGCTGTGTTTGTTGGTATCTATATCTTGTGATATCTTGAGTTGTATAGTTAGACGGATGTTTATAACTGTCTAATATGTGTTGTATAGATTGTGTAACTCTGATGTAATACGATACTATGTAATATTTTATGTAATATATTATATTTCATTCCTTCCACTATGAGTTTCTGATGTTGTTGTGTTTCTTCTTTCTTATCTTTTCTTCTTCTATCCCTTTCTTTCTTAAATCATGATGCGTTTTTCTGGAGATAGAAAGACGGGTCGTGACAATTGGTATCAGAGCGTTAGGTTGAGCGAATACCTAGGCTCTGGAGTGGTGTCTTTCTTGAGAGAGCGTACTTGCATGTTTTATATATAACTATATACATATATACACACACACATAAATCTGTTGGGTTACCTGTTCGGATTTTTCAACATAAGTTTTAGAGGTAGATGGAGTAATGGTGTGTGTGTAACACGACCACCACTAATGGAAGAGGTCCATATGTTTGAGGTTGGAAGTATATTTGTCCAGACTATAGAAATAATACCGTCTCGAATGAGCTTTGCAGCTTGGAGTAAGGATTTCACTGATCTCCGAATGAAATCTTTTAAAGATTTGGAGTTCATCTTGGAAGTGTAAGTTTGGATTTCGCTCGGGTAAGCGGATTTTCTAAAGTTTGGATCCGTCGGAAGTGCAAAAGTAAGTGATGGTATCTTGACAACTGCGTGGTGAGATGCAGAATCCATCGGTATTTCTGAAGATGTTTTCTCTTGAAACAGTTTTAGAAGTGGTTGAGCAGCAGTCTTTACCTACATAGGGAAGACTCCTCTGTGTAGAAGTTATCTAAATCTCTAGCAAGGAGGCTGGCTGTTTTGGAATATGAGACTAAGGTCTCTAAGTTGCTTCGCTTCGGCATGGTCTCATTGTTATCCCTTAAGGAGAGCGAGATGCTGATGCTTGGTTTGGAGCTCGAATTTCTTGAGAGTTTGTCTTCCATCTTGAAGGATTGTTGTGTAGTTAGTTGATGCTTTTGGGGTTCGAGGAACCTTGGGATTAGAAGTCTATTGTTAGCTGTGGTAGCAGTTTCAGCTCGGAGGTGTTTGTGAGTCGACAAGATGGTCTTTTGGCTTTGCAGTATCATCGAGGTAAAGTTTGGAAGCAGCAATGTGATCCGTTTCTTCGATTGTTCAAAAATCTTTGTGGTTCTTCTATCAACAGTCCGGGCAGATGGTGAAGGTTTCCTTGAAGGGTTAACCTTATTTGGAAAAGCTTAAGGTTGTTCTAATTGGTAAAGATAGGATAGTTCCTTTGGAATCCGAACTAGGTAGGATCGCAAAAGTGACTTGCGATTAATTTGGAAATTTATCTTGGGCAATCTTTTGTTTGAAACTAAGGGTGCTCATGTGGAAGTAGGAGCTACTGAAGTAATCAGAAGTTTGACTGCATCTGGAGTTGAGTTCCACATCGATTTGGTTCCATAAGCGATACTGGTAGTTATCCTGGTAGTAGGATGGTTCTTGGAGAAGGAAGAGTTGGTGTAGCAGCTTAGGAATTTTTGGAATTTGAATTGGTCAGATCTGGTTTTTGAATTAGATTCTGCTATAAGGATGTGTGACCGAGTCAGATGGGTCACTAAGATTTTATGGATTTGATGAACAAAGTTTCCCGGATATATTGGATAAGTTTGTACTCGTGTTCCTCAACAGTATTCTTATCTATTTCAGAATCAGAGTTTTACAGTGTAAATAAGGAAGCAGCTGTGCGAGGAAGGAAGCAAGATCAGTTTGCTATTGCTTGGGAAGTAGAGCTTGTGTTTTGGATTTCGACGGATCTTGGAAGACCATTTTGTTGAATATGATCCAGACAACTGGTTTGTTTTGATCTAGTTGTTTCTGGAAGCATCAGCATAAGTTGATCTGGTCAAGAAGATTGGCTGCCCAGGATTGTCTATTGAGTTATGCAAATATGAGGTAAGGAATTTGGAATTCGAAGTTGGAGACTTCATGTTGTTAAGTTTCTCTGGTTAAGAAAGCAGTAATTGGATAAGATTCGAAAGCTAGTTTTAAGGTATTTGGGATTTCTTATCTGTGTTTTGATAGAATAGGTTCTTTTGTCTATAGATTGAATTGCCGGTTTGGATAACTGGGATTCATTGTATTTCATGTATCTCCGAGGGAGTACGTGTATGATTCATCGTTGGTTGTAGAACCTGCAGTTCAGTTGGATTTTGGAAGTTGTGCTAGACTTGAGTATAGTCTGATGTTATGTTCAGATTGATGGATCTAGAGATGGGAGGAGCTCTGGATTATAGTGGTATAGTTAGTTTTGCTTCTATAGAGCGTGTATCCCAGTGATTTATACTTGGGAAACTCTGGATAGTAGTAGAAAATCTATCCTGATTTGTGTCAAGATAATTAGTTAGGTTTGTTTGTTTGATTGGTTGCTATGGTTATTAATAACTAGATGATAGGTATGCTTTGCTGTTTGAAATTAAAATCTTTGTTGGATTATTAAATTATCTTTGCTTTAATAATTAAGGGGGGAAAATGTGATGACCCGGAATTTTAGGCAATATCGATTTAATAATCTGAATTAATAATTAAATTGATTTGATAATTTTCCTTTATAATTTTAATTTAAATTCGTAAATTTAATCTTTTAAAGGTTAATAAATATCTAATCTGGCAATATTGATCAATATCTTTCTTACAATTTAAAATGGATAAGAATTATCTTTCAAGGCTAATAAAAATTATATTCTATTTACAATATATATATATATATATATATATATATATTTGATATACATAGTGAATAAGAAGATCTTTTGTTTTAAATTAAAGATGTATTTTCAAATTGTAATATATATGTATGTATATGTTATAATTTGAAGTTGTTTTGAAATTTAATATAATCTATTGATAATATATATATATATATATATATATATATATATATATATATGAATATATTGTAATTTTAAGCTTTATTTTAAAATTAATATTTTTCAAAAGCTAATTTAAGATTAATTCTATATTTTCAAAATATAAGATAATTATTTATTTTTAATATGATAGTTTAAATAAGATTTAATCAAATTTTTATTTTGTTTTCTTTTAAAAGTGCTTAATTTAAAATGGTTATGTATATATATAAAGTTATAAATAAACTTTCTTTTAAAAAAACATCTCTTAAACTAGAATAGTTTGTAAACATAAGTGATAAATAAATAAATTTACTAAATTCACGTTTACATAAATATAAATACAAATTCATATTTCACAATTTAAAGGAAAACACATAATACATTTATTTGATTGAAAAAAACATAAGCTATTTATAAACAAACGTTTACAAAGATTTCACACTTATATATTTATTACAATTCAAAAGCTTATAAGAAGACAAACATTTCTTTTACACGTAAAGGTATTTTATAAATACATATGTGACTTAAATGAATTAATGAAAAAAGAAGGTTAACACTTTGAATCATTCAAGCTAGCTTTTGACATTTGTTTATATTAATGAACAAGTGGCAACATTTTTTTATTTTAATTTTTAAATAAATGTTTAAAGAAGAAAACTAGCTTTTTTTGCAAACACTTTCATTCCTCAGTTCAAATTCTTTTCTTTCCCAAACATTGTCTTCTTTTGCTTAACTAAAATCTGAAATTCAAATTTGCAAACAAGTTCTTCATATCGACCAAACATACTGCAACTAAAATGGCAGAACAATATCAGTTTCAACACTTAAATCAAAGATTTATGAGCATGCAAAGGTTTTCATCAGCAAAGCAATCAAAGGCATTTTCCAGACAACAATTTCAAAGCCTGAAAAAAAGGTGTAGACATGCTCTCTGCCTTTTCAAAAAGGTGAGAAAACCCTTTAAAAAACCTTTTTTTATCTTGATTTCACTTTGGCTGATGTATAAAAATCAAGATGTTTGCCTGAAATGCATGGATTAAATGAATGCATGTTTGTAATAAGTATTGAATGCCTGTAATAGGATATTGGTTCTATTGTTTAAACAGATTTTGATTTTTCCTCTTTAAATTTAATATCTCCTTCTTTAATCACTGTCTGCCTTTGATTTGCAAATAAAAAATGATTGAAATCATGAAACATCACTACCAAAAATCATTCCAGGTATTTATAATAAATATTCGTTTTGAAATTTTATAAATAATAGTGAAAAATCCAAATTTTTATAAAAATCGACTTTCTTATTTTCAAATTTGCATTATAGGAATGAATTCATGATTGAAAATCACGAATTTTGATATGCATTTCAAAAAATTTAATTTCTTATTCAATTGGGAATTTTGATATGATCATTTTCGGCAATTTGATGAATTACCGATGATCAACTCGATGATTGGAGCTGAATTCTTGGTCGAAGCTAGCTATTGAATTGTTGATGAGGGAAAAAATACTCTCAAAATTTTCCTATGGCCGAATTGGGAAGATTCCTTCGAAGTAGGGTTTTGTTTCCTGTTTCTGAGGGTGACGTATCAGTGGGTTTTGCAGCGTCGTGGACTGAACGGAGTCGATCGCATGGCTTGCTGGAGGAACCGATGGTCGAAACGAAGGCACGATGTGGATGGCGAGTTTACTCGGGGACTGTGGCGTCGGTAATGGGGAAGCTTCTGGCCATAGTGAGTTTTCGTTTGGGCTTGAATGCCTCGAATTTGTTTTGCGTGTTTATTGTTCGATCTGGGTTCGTTTTCGTGTTCGCACGAGATCGTGGGGTTGTTGAGGATCGTCGCGCCGATCGTCGTGCAACGTGCACGTGCAACGTTGGGGAAGAACATTTGACTCGGGTCGAACTTGATTTCTTCGTGTGTTTTTCTCGAAGCAGGGAATAGTTGATGTCGTACGTGGGTGGCGTGTATTGCTTAGGAATGTACTCGTGTTTGTATAGTGTTCGACTCGGGTTTGACCCGAGAAGATTTTCATATGCTAATCAAAGCTTAAGTTTTTACAGCAGGAAATAAATTTTCAAAGTTAAAACTTGTTCTTTGAAGTAAGTTAATCAAACTATCAAAAAGTGTTAACTGAATATATTTTTAAATTCAAATTGTTTAAGATGATTGCTTTTGAAAGTAATTAAATTAATTAAATTTTGAATTTCAATTTAAAGAAGTGTTTTAAATTTAAAATATTAAATCAATGTTTTAAGTAAATTTTAACATAGTGTTTTAAAAACTAAGTTTTCAAATTATATTGAAAATGAATAAGTTTAAATTTGATGATTAAATTATTTTAAATTTCAAATTGATTTCTAAATGCTTTATTTTCAAAATAAGGTTATTGTTATAATTTTGTAAACCAATAAAAATAGTTTGTTTTTAAGTTATTAAGATTTGATTAATTCAAATAATTAATTTATGAAGGTAATTAAGATTAATTTATTATTGTTATGAACTTAAGAATACTTAATTAATATGATTTGTTAATAAGCAAAAGTTTAATTAAGATAAATGATTTTCTTAATTAATTAAGGATCTTTAAATATAAGAAGTTAAATAATTATTTAATTAATTTTAAATGATTAGTTAATTTTTTGTTTAATTTTAAATAATCACTTAATTATGTATCAATTAAGAGTAATTACTTAATGAAGTAATTAATGGATAATACTGAATGTAATTAAGAAGGGAAATTACTTAATAAAGTAATTAGTGGATAGTTAATAAATTAATTAGAAATTAAATTGATGATTAATTAATTAATTAATTAATTTTAGACTAATTAATTAGTCTAATTAATTTAAGATAATCACTTTATAATTAATTGAGTAAATTACTTAATGAAGTAATTAATGGATAATTACTTAAAGTAATTAGAAAGAGAAAATTACTTATGGAAGTAATTAGTGGAAAATTACTTATGGAAGTAATCGAGTGAAGTGATTAAGGGATTATCACTTGATGTTATTAATTTAAGGATTAATTAAATTAATTGATTTGAAGTTAGCTAATTAAAGAGTGATTAATTAATTAAAGAATTAAGGATTATTTAGTGAAGGGATTAATTACTTGTTAAGGATATTAGTTAAGAGAGTAATTAACTAATGAAAGTAATTAGAGGATAATTACTTATAGAAGTAATTAAGGGTTAATTACTTAGTTAATTTAGTTAATTAGTTAATGTGATTAATTAATTAATGAATGAGATTAATATAAGATTAATTACTAAAGGTAATTTATTAATAAAGTAATTAATTAAGGATTATTAATTAATGTAATTAATCAATAATTTCTTAATGAAGTAATTAAAGATTGATTAATTAGTAGAACTAATCAAAGAATTAAGAAGTTAATTAATTAAGATAAGTAATTACAAGTTGTTAATTTCTGTTTATGGTTAATTAAGACTAATTAATGAGATGGTTAATTACAAGTTATTTATTTAATTAATTAAAGGGATTATTAATTAATAAGGATCATTAGTTAATTTGATTAATGAAATTTATCAAGGCTGATGAATGAGTGATTAATTAAAGTATGATTAATTGTAATTAATAAAGGGTTGATGTAATTAATCATAGTGGATTAACTAAAGGAAGCAAACGAAGGATCATTAATTTATGTAATTAATGATAGTAATTAAAGGTTAATTGCTGAATATGGTGGAGGATACTTAATTTGTGAAATTAATTAAAGAATTAAAGGCTAATTACTTGAAGGTAATTATAAGATAATTTGTCAAGGGAGATTGATTAAAGAAGATCTTTAAGAGATGATTAAATTAATTAGTAATTAATTAATGAAGAAGGATTAAAATAATCCAATTGATTAAGAGTTAATCAAACCTGCTTATGGATAATTGATTAATATTGGATGATTGATATTGGATGTTTGAATGATGTTGGATGATGTGGTTCTGATATCTCTGATATATGATATGTGTTGCTTTGTGAGATAATTGGTTGATATGAATTATCTATTGTGATAATGCGATTCATCTATCTGTTATATTATGCTGAATATAAGTTTAATTGTTAAAATCCTTAAACAACTTGGACATTAAAATGACGTTTGGATTTCGGTGAGACCGGGATTGTGCTTCCATATTTGGATATCCGAAAGCCACATCGATCCAAATTAAACGTTAGGTCGTGAATCCAAGAGAAGAGCTTAGTGAAGACTCGAGGTGTAAGAACTATTCGTCAATATAACTCTGAGGGTGATTCCGAGATGAGTTTAACGGAGATAGTACTTTCAGGTTCAAGATAGTGATTCAGAGTGCAAGGGCTATGGTCATTAACTCTGAGGGTGATTCCAAAATGAGTGCAGCGAGATAGTGCCTTCGGTTTCATTCGAACCCGGAACGAACTTGTATGGATTGAATGCTTTCAGAACATCGTCAGGTGGACGATGAGCATTCTAAGATAGATGTGTTCTATAAAGGTAATCGCAGCCTCAAGCCTCGTCAACCGGGAATGGCTAAAACATGGGAGGTGCAGCAAGGTTAAGTGGGTCATGCCCAAGTAGGTTGAGATTTACCCCCTGTCTAGAGGTCCCTCTCTATTTCGACTTAGTGTGTGGTTGGTCGCGCCAACCACGGGGTGGTCTTGTTCGGGACTGTCCAGTAAGGGATGGTCCCGGCCTTGTGTTACAGGGGAGTTAGGGTAGCTCCTCGGTACGGTGATCTAGGCCACGTACTGTGACGAGCGGTAACCCAGTAGCCCTGCCATTGTATGGAATCTAATCTCCAATAAGTGCTGTATGTTTTAGATGTGCCCAACTAAGTTAGAACGTGAGATGTAAGCATTCCAGCTATTTCTGTGTTTTATTTGAAAACCCTAGACACTATTATAATATTAATGGATTTCCTATCAAATGTTTTGGTTAGCGTAAGGTAAAAACTTTTCCATGTTTATGTGTGGGAAGTCTTACGTGATACCTTTCATTTTCAAAGGATTTTCTAATGTTAAGCAATTTTAACCCGTTTACTCACAACAAACCCCTGTCTGACCCGAGTGTTTATTTTCTGTTTTATTAAACTCTTGGGTACTCATATTATGTATGAGTAGTCGAGGGATTGATGTTAGCTTGACGAATTCTGATGGACATTTGGAGCAGGAGGCTTCTATGTTTAGATATATTATGGTTCCGCTGTGTTTGTGTGGTATCTGTATCTTGTGATATCTTGAGTTGTATAGTTAGACAGATGTTTATAACTGTCTAATATGTGTTGTATAGATTGTGTAACTCTGATGTAATATGATACTATGTAATATTTTATGTAATATATTATATTTCATTCCTTCCGATGTGAGTATCTGACGTTGTTGTGTTTGTTCTTTCTTATCTTTTTTTCTTCTATCCCTTTCTTTCTTAAATCATGATGTGTTTTTCTGGAGATAAAAAGACGGGTCGTGGCAAGTAAAGATAGATGAAATGGTTTTATGAAAAGTCATAAAAAATTTCAGTATTTAATGGAACATTTTGGTGGAAAAATAAGTGATTTAAATTAAATCCGAATAAAAGAAATTTGGTTATCTGAGAAAATCAATTTTTGGTGCTTTCACTGAGAACCTAACTTGGGATCTAGATCTAGCTATCTACTTTGGATCCCATAGGTCCAGAAGTTGGATCTTTAATCTTTGCTTGAAGAATCCACTATTTGGAACCAATGGCACCTGGAAGAAGAAGCTGCCTCCGGAAGGTCCATAGGGGCAATGGTAGCTAGAGAAGATGTTAATCCCCAATAGATTGAAGTAAACCGTGCTAACTTAGGGAATTAGGCGTCGGCCTCCTCCAGTTAGCATGAAGTTGTTACCATGGATGAGTTAAATAAAATGGTGGATGACATCAATCAAAAAATGGAAAGTAGCCAAAAGGCTCTAATGGACAAACTTAACGCTCTCCTAACCTACAGTCGAATCTTGCTCCAAGGGCTATACCTGAACCCACGGCTGCCATAGAGCAAGAGAATTCCTCTGTATCTGGTCTATACAAAAGAAACAAAAAACAACCACAAAAGAGGGTGACAACAGGACTTAACATTGATGAAAATGCAGGTACTTCATTCACCATAAGGCAACCTTTTCTGAATTTAAGCCAAGGGGAAAAGACCAACGTAAAGGGTATAGCTATGGATCTTTCCGACACGGAGGACGAAAAGCAAGACGAAAAATTGGAAGAAAATGCCAATGCATTTGATAATTCAAGGAATACCTGAACTGCTCCAGTTAGACCGATCGCAAGCTAATGGGACCCTATAGGAGTGGCTTTCTCGAAGACAGAAGAGCCTAGGCCTTAGCCCACTCACCAAAACCGTTTTCAAAGTCAAACACTTGGCGCAGTGATTGTTCGCCATCCTCAGGACTACCGGACATCAGAGGCATACATAGAGGACATGGTTAAATGATTAATGAAGGAGAGTAAAGACAGAAGAGATGATGAAGAGGATCTGCGCCAAGTCAGAATCCCTTCATCGATGAAATGTTGTGTGACGACCCCATTTAATTCTCCTCCCTCTTCACTCAAAGTGCAAAATTGTGTGTTTTATATAGAAATTAAGTTGAAGAAAATGAGTTTTAGGAACGTTTCGAAATCGCTTTAGAAATTGCCTTTGAAATTCTCTACTATAGAGTTTACAATTTTTATACTAAAAAATAATAAACTCTATAATAAGAGAATTTCAAAGGCAATTTCTAAATCGAATTCGAAACGTTCCTAAAACTCGTTTTCTTCAACATAATTTCTATATAAAACACACAATTTTGCACTTCGAGCGAAGAGGGAGGAGAATTAAATGATTAGATAACTACACGTGTTCATAGCATGCGTTTCATCTGATCATTTGATTCTTCTCCCTCTTCGCTCGAAGTGCAAAATTGTGTTTTATATAGAAATTATGTTGAAGAAAACGAGTTTTAGGAATGTTTCGAAATCGCTTTAGAAATTGCCTTTGAAATTCTCTTATTATAGAGTTTATAATTTTTATACTAAAAAATAATAATATATAATAATTTCAAAAACCCATTTATTTGAAAAACATTTTTAAAACACATTATAATAATTGTGTATGAAATCCAGAAAGAAATATCAAGAAAACATCGAAATAACGGAAATTTCACCAAGTATTATCCGTTTAAAACAAGCTACGACTCAATATTCGACAACAGGTTTGAATAAGATAACAGTTTCAAAATGACTTGAAATTTTGTAGGAATGTAGTTCAACATTCCTACTTCAATATGCAAAAAGAATAGCAAGCTGCCAGTACAAGTTCGACAGTTGTTTCCTTTGTAAACGATTTTGATAGTTTGTTGTATGTATTAATTAGCAAAATAGTAAGTATATAAGTAAGCATGCTCGCATTTTAAACGCTAAAGATGAAAGGTATGAATTGCTAAGTGTTTATTTGTTAAGAATTATATATAGTTCGAAAATCGACATCCATAATTCACTCGTATTCGAATGTCGCAGATTCAAACGTCAAAATCCGAATTGCTAGAGCTTATAACACATTAAGTACAACAACACAGCGGAAGAAAATGAATATATCATTGATACACAATATTCGACACAACAATGATACAATTGAATATCAGTACTATCAGAGATACAAGACGTAGTAGCGGAACAATATCACCAACATAATCTCCAAAAAAGAAAGAAAGAATCCAATGTCAAATCCATTGCCAAAGCTCCAATGATCCAAACCAAATGCTCGAACAACGATCAAGTTGGACTTAAGCAGGTCTGATCCCGAATGTTAAACAGAAGCACAAAGCGATACCAAAGTCTAGGAAAAGATTCCAAACAAATCCAATAAGCCGAGGACTATCGAATCTACGTCTTTTATCTGACTATTTGAACATCTAATTCAGGCTGCCTGTTGTGGGAAATTGTGGGCACCCAGAGTTTAGATAGGGAACAATAAACTCCAGTCAGTCATGGGACTGGTATGAGCAAACAAAAACAGTCTATCTAGAAAACAAACAACAAAAGATTTTAAAGTTGAAACCCGCAATACTTTTTGGAAAATGAAACTACCATAAGGCCTCTCCGCACACACATAATGCAAGTGCACAAGTGGAGGAGATTTCTCCTTATGATAGTCAAACGTGCTTGATACGCAAAATCCTTTTGATATTATTATTAGTGCATAGTGGAAAACATTTCAAAAGTATAATATTAATCTTAGCCAGCATAGGTACCATTATATTATGCCCGCTATAGCTACCACCTGAGGTGGCAGGTCAAACAACTAAAACAATAGGGGCTCGTATTGTTTGATTGGATTTTAAACAATGGTCAGGCTAAGGAACTTCTTGGGCCACATTGGTACGCCTCTAGAGAGACGCCCCGAGAACCTAACCGGATCTCTGCCAACACAAGGCCGAGTTACCTCTGTAACTAGGTAACTAACTTTCACGAGTATGCTATCCCCAGGTCGTATAACCAACCTTTATCTAAGCGCTCGATACCAACAACCAAAAAGCAATGTATTTGTAGTAACCACATAGGTTAAATATCTCGGCTCCATACCATGATCCACCTCTATCCAAAAGGAAATGGACATACCCTCAGGTGGCGCGACCCCCAAATAACCTTGCTGCACCTTTCCTGTTTCGACCATTCCGAGTGATGAGGCTCGATGAAGTCTCGTCCACAAAGCTACACTTTTCACAAAAGCCATGCTTCGATCAACACATGGTCAGCGACACTGTTTATGCCACATTACCAAATTGGGAATGTATCACTAGTAACCATCAACTACATAACCTCTGAGCTCGTACGTCTCAAAGAAGGGTGTTAAGCTAAGAGAATAAATTCTCCACCACCAAACAGAAATGTATTTGATAGAAACTAGCTTTACATCTCGAAGTGTAACGTCAGATATACATCCATATAAGTTTGTTCCGGGTTCAAAAAGAACCAAAGACACTTCAAAGAAGCCCTTGCAATCCAGATAATCCCTAATCACGTCCAGAATCCCCATCACAAAGGGTGATCAAATCTCTATACCGGGGCCATTCGGTGCAGAGACATTCTACGGGTTATCCTTTTGCGTTCGAAAATACCCGGTCTTCACCATCGGTCGTCAAATGCTAACCATAACGTCGTATCATTATTTGGAATGGGTTTTATGACACAAAGTCCTCCCCCGGTTAAACCGAATAATAAGCACAATATTTTAAAACCATATGGATAATAGGATCTCAGTTAAGTCACAACTTATTACCCAAAACTTTTCTTTTAAATGGTTTAAACAAACTACCATTTCAAATCTTTTAAACAAAAAGATTCACTTTACAAGGTTCACCACTCTTTCACAAAGATTCATTCATAGCCTTTCAAAACAATTGCAATTCCAAATCTTTTATACAAAAGATACACCTTTAAATTCCTCTTAAATTTGAAAACAAAGTTCACTAATCTTTAACAAAGATTCATTTATAGCTTTCCAAAACAATTCCAATTCAAATTTGAAACCCTTTAAACAAAAACTGGAAATCCTTTCTTTATTTGAAAGCTATTATCATTTGAAAACAAATAATTTTTGTTTCGAAAAAAATTCGATCATACATGCACAAGTTATAGTCTTTAAAGTAAAAACTTGGGTCAAATTCAAATTCCCAAAATAATACATTTAAATACTTTAAAGATGGTTTTAAAATCCATATTTATATATATTATATATATTATGTAATTTTTATAAACTTTTCAAACCAAATTTCCAAAACAATTTCAAAACTTAAACAAGATATATTTGATTCTAACTAATTTCAATTTCAAACTTCCTTTTCAAAAGCTTTTCATATTCAACCTGTTATCCCGCTTTTTGGCAAAGCCGTGATACCAAGAGATTGGCCAAAAACAAAGGACAGTTCGTCTCAGAAATTGGTTGCACTTCTCTTCGCTATGGATATCGATGAATTTTGTCCGAGTCCAGATTGATCCACAATTGATAGGACATGACTAGAAAGATCGTAGAAGTCCGCGTTTCAAATTTCAAGTCAATCCGATGTCGTATGCTCAAGTTATGATGGATTCAAGTTGAGAGAAATGAACCTTGCTCGGTTCGAATCCATTACCTCGAATCCATCCAGAACCTTCCCTAGTTCGAACCCAAGAAGCTTAGCCGTGCTTCGAATCCATCCTCCCGGAGCCTTACCTCGAATCCATGCATTACTTCGAATCCATGAGCTAGACCTCGCTTCGACTCCATTGAGCAAGCCTTAGTTCGACTCCATCCAAGTCACCTTACTTCGAATCCATCAAGAGAATTTCAAGGTCGAATCCATGAGGTAAGAAACTCCTTCGAATCCATCTGGTTGCAGTGCATCAAATCCATCCTGAGACCTCACTTCGATTCCATCTCACGGCGTGCTTCGAAACCATCCAGTAGGAAAGCCACGAAGACCATGGATTCGAAGCATGTATGTCTTCGAACCCTATGGATTCGAACCATATGGATTCGAACCATATGGATTCGAACCATATGGATTCGAACCATATGGATTCGAACCATATGGATTCGAACGAATCCATAGGATCGAGTCGAAGCAAACAGGGTACACGAAGACGCAATCTTGAATCGATCATATCTCTCAATCCTATGATCCAAATGCCATGAAATTTTCACAGAAGCTTGCATACATGCTGAGGAATGGCCACGCCAAGTTTCATCCCGATTGGACACTTTTTTGATCGATTCGAACCAAGGGTCGAATCGATCCAAAAGCGGGCCCGGATCTCCAGAATTCAGCTATGTGGGCCCCCTGCACGTGTCAGAAGTGGTCTTCCCGAATTTTAGGAGAAATATCAGCCTCCAACACCTATAAATAGAGCCCCTGGTCATTCAAAAAGGGGATCGGAGAATTTCTAGAGAAAAAGCACGCCCGGACGCCGCTAGAATCACTTCAGAGCACCGCCGCTAGCTTTGATCTTCGAATTTTTGCTTAAGAACTGCTGTACTTAGCCATATAAAAGTTGTATTCTCCGAATATCGAGCAATAAAATAACAAAGCTTCATAGTGGATGTAGGCACATCGCCGAACCACTCTAAATTGTTGTCTTCTGTGCAATTTACTTTCTGTTGCTTGGAGTTTTGGTTAGATAATCCTCATTTTAATTTGCATTCTTCATTTATTATCTCTTCAAAAACTTCCGAAGAGTGTTGTGCCCAATTTTGACACAAACACTTTGGTGCTTTCACTGAGAAAAAACCCAGTTTTTTCTCGTGCTCCTTGGATCTATCTTCGATACCGGATTGCATAAATCTAAGAGGGAGATCCAGATTTCATATTCAAACTCCTTCCATTCTACTCAGATTTGTCAAAAGTCTAGGAAAGAATTCAACGTTTCAAAATGGTGAGTACAAGAACCACTTCCAACATTGGTGATCAGGAAGGCCAGGATAGGTAAAACCCCACACAACTACAATCCACTAACCAAGATGCTGTTGGGCATACGGATCAGTCAGGTCCGGTTACGAGGCAAGAGTTCCAAGCACTACTTCAAGAATTAACCCAGAGCAGACAACAGCTAACTGAGCAATTGCGCGCTAATGCTGAGTTGACGAATCAACTAAATCACCAAAAACGAAGAAAAACCAGAAGGGATCAAGCTCCTCGTTCTTCCACTGAAAGCTCCGCTTCCTCAGATTACAATACCCGATCTATCCGTCCCAGGCTAGACGAAAATCATACGCAAGCCGCTGACTGTCAACAGGCAGTAACCGTTGGGCAGATAAGGGTTGGCCCTTCCACCAGCTTCCATACCAGACCCTCCTCCCGAGGAGGCACTATTCCTCAGTATTCTGCAGATGGTCGAGCTGCTACAACCGCTGCAGTTGACATAGGGGTTGATGCTCGAGATCACTCCAATCAAAATTATCATCAGCAGGGACAGGCTCCAGAGCCATATATCCCAGAAGATATCGAGCCAAGGAGGCGAGATGAGGATCGTCGGCAGCGTCCGATCCCACCTCGCACTATGGAACCCGACCATACTTTGGCTCACCACCCACAGAATTTTCCAATACCAGACTTCTCAGCCATGGTGCGGCGAATGATTCGCGAGAGTCAAGGCCTAACGAATGACGACTGGGGAATCTCCCGGAGTCATACCCCATTTACTGATGACATATTGTATGCTGAACCTCCTCGCCGATTCAGAATGCCAACCCTTCCCATGTATGAAGGAAATTCCGACCCAAATCAACATGTTCTGAAATATGAATGGTCAATGACTGCTGCAAGAGCTGATGACGCAGTAAAGTGCCGTAGTTTTCCTATTTCCTTAGGGGGAATTGCGACAATGTGGTTCACCCGATTACCACCCCGATCTATTTCTTCGTTTGACCAGTTAGCTACTAAATTTATTGAACAATTTCGCATGCATATTGCCCGACCTAAAGATGTTAATACCCTATCAAGTGTTACTCAAGCTCCCGGAGAAACACTTAGACGATATTTGGAGAGATTCAATGCTGCATGCGCAGAGATTTCCAACCGTAATGATAATTCCATTCTAATGGCCCTGACTAAAGGAATCGACCCTGATTCCGAATTTGGAAATTGGCTAGCCGGGAAACCTCCCGCATCGTTGGACCGTTTCTATTCCAAAGCTGCTCAATTCTTGAGGCGAGAGGATGCGAAACAGTCTAGGAAGCAGGACGATGCAAGGCCCAGCAGCGAAGGGATTCAGAGTAATGTTGCGGTTAAACAGTCCGGAGAAAATTCGGGAAAAGTCGAATTGAATATTCAAAATAAACAGGCCCAGCAATCAAGAAATGGTGATAACCGAAGCAAGAAGCAGAATCAAAGTCGTGGTCCGAGGCGTAGGGCCGCAATGTTTGACAATTATACATCGCTTAACACGTCGCTGGAAAATGTATACTTACAGACTTGTAATACTATGCAATACAAGAAGCCTGCTCCGAAGCCTTCATCGGAGAAGCAAATTCAGACAGGGAAGTTCTGTAGGTTTCATGAAAGTTATGGGCATAATACCAATGAGTGTAGACATTTGCAAGACCTCATTGAAAAGTTGATCAGAGAAAGAAAGTTGGACCAGTTTGTTCGGACACCGCAGTCTGGTGGAGCGGGTCCATCTAATCAAAATCGAACACAGAATCAGGAAAGAAACGGTGAACCTGATCGCACAGGCGGAAGGTTGGTTATCAATACGATAAGCGGTGGTCCACATCCAGCTGACAGAAGTTGGAGAGAAATGGAGTCATATGCTAGATCAATCAGGCATGTAGACTTTGAATGTTGCAGCAATTCGGAAGACGGAACACCGGCTAAGCAACAAAAGACGATGACTAATGAAATAGTGTTTAGAAATCGAGATGCTGATAAAGTCGAAGCTCCCACAATTGACCCATTGGTTATATCCGCTCAAGTTGGTCCTGCTTGGATGAAGAGGATCCTGGTAGATAGCGGAAGTTCTGTAAATATTTTATTTAAAAGAGCATATGATTTAATGAAAATAGAAGCTAAGGACTTAAAGCCTTGTCAATCACGCGTCCACGGCTTCAATGGGAGTGCGACAATACCAACTGGAATAGTCGAATTGCCAGTAGAGTTGGGAGCGGGAGAATGCCGAAGAGTTCGGATATTGCAATTTGTTGTCTTAGATATTCCTTCCCCATACAATGCTTTTTTGGGCCGACCGGCCCTTGCCGAATTTAGGGCTGCTATCGCCCCATGGTGTTTAACTCTGAAGTTCCCTACTGACCATGGAATAGGAGTTGTACAAGGAGATCAGGCTGCTGGAAGAGCTTGTTATGTTGCTGAGCTGCGAGAGGCGCAGCGGAAAGAGAAAGGAAAAGGCGTAGAGGAATCTCTCTGCGCCCGTTTAACTGACGATTGACAACTAGCGCCTGGGCTCCAGCCTGGGCACCACAACCAATTCCAAAAGGATCTTGATCCGAGGGATAATGATAATAAAGAAAAATCTACAGAAAGTCAGGCTTCTCCGACCGAGCCGACCATTGATGTCCCGATTGGTGATGATCACGACGACTCGAGAATATTGAAGATTGGGTCTCAACTTGACCGAAAGACACAACAGGAATTGGTTGATTTTCTCCGGGCGAATCATGACGTGTTTGCCTGGACACACTCTGATATGTGCGGAATCTCGCCTGACATTGCGAGCCACACCTTGAACATTGACCCGCGATATATCCCGGTCAAGCAGAAAAGGCGTAGTATGGATCCAGAGAGATCTACTGCCCTGAAAGAAGAGGTCGATAAGTTGAAATCAAATGGGTTCATTAGAGACGCTTTATACCCAGAATGGGTTTCCAATCCCGTACTTGTCCGAAAACCGAATGGAAAATGGAGAACGTGTATCGATTACTCTGACCTAAATAAAGCCTGCCGAAAGACAGCTTTCCACTCCCCCGGATCGATCAACTGGTAGATTCAACCGCTGGACATGAATTGCTATCTTTCATGGATGCTTACTCAGGTTACAACCAGATACCCATGCATGTACCGGATCAAGAACACACAAGCTTCGTAACCAACTTGGGGTTGTACTGCTACAAAGTCATGCCTTTTGGATTAAAGAATGCTGGCGCGACCTATCAATGCTTAGTCAACCGAATGTTTGCCAATCAGATTGGAAAGACTATGGAGGTATATGTAGATGACATGTTGGTGAAGTCATGATACTCTAGTGATCATGTCAGGGACCTGGAATCAATGTTCGACATCCTCCGGAAATACGGAATGAAGCTTAATCCACTCAAGTGTCACTTCGGAGTCGCATCCGGAAAATTTCTTGGGTTCATTGTCAATTCCCGTGGAATAGAGGCCAACCCCGAAAAGATTTGGGCAATCAGAAATCTACAAACTCCGAAAACCATAAAGCAAGTTCAGAGTCTTAACGGAAAAGTGGCAGCGCTGAGCAGGTTTATCTCAAAATCGACCGACAAATGCCTCCCATTTTTCGATTTAATTCGAAAGGGAAAACGAAACTTCGAATGGAACACGGACTGCGAGGGCGCATTTCAATCACTAATCCAGCATCTTTCCGTACCGCCAATCCTCTCAATGCCTGTAGATCATGAACAGTTATATCTTTACCTGGCAGTATCAGAGAATGCGATCAGTGCTGCATTGATTCGGGAGGACGACCGAGTGCAAAAGCCGGTCTACTACGTGAGTAAACGATTAACCGGAGCCGAGAGAAATTATCCAAAGCTTGAAAAACTGGCATATTGCCTAGTCATTGCCTCGAGGAAGCTCCGGCCATATTTCCAGGCTCATCCTATTACTGTGTACACCGATCAGCCGTTACGACAGGTCCTTACGCGGCCTGAGACGTCTGGTAGGTTACTGAAGTGGAACATCGAACTGAGTCAATTCGACATCACTTATACTCCAAGGAGAGCCATTCACGGCCAAGTCCTAGCAGATTTTATAGCCGAATTCACTATTCCTGAAGACTTGCCCGAAACCAGTATATCTCCCGAATACATCTGGAAGATGTACACCGATGGTGCATCAAATGATCGGTGTTCAGGAGCTGGGATAGTGCTTGAGACCCCCGAAGGACGATCTATATGTTATGCTTTGAAATTCGAGTTCCGCGCAACCAACAATGAAGCCGAGTACGAAGCTCTACTTACCGGACTAAAACTTGCCCGTGATCTGAAAATCATCGCTGTAGAGATCTATTGTGACTCCCAATTGATAGTGTGTCAAGTCCGAGGTGAATACCAAGCCAAAGATCGAAGACTGGCCGCTTATCTAATTCAAGTTCTAGAGATACTTAATCAATTCGATTACTATGCCATTTTCTACATACCCCGAGAGCACAATCAGAAAGCTGATTCATTGGCAAAGTTAGCAAGCACGGGTGAGGCTCAACAGTTGGGGGTTGTTCCGATTGAAACCCTATCATCTCCGAGTATTGATCGAAGGGAGACTGATTTCGCATTTGAAGCAACCTCCACCAAGGAATCGTGGATGACTCCTTATCAAGATTATATCGAACGTGGTGTATTGCCCGAGCGGCGAAGCGAGAAAAGACAAGTTCTGCGAAAGGCTTCACGATTTGTGATTCAGAATGGAGTCATGTATCGGAGAGGATACTCTGTTCCTCTCCTCCGGTGTATCGCACGCGATGAAATTAAACGAGTGTTACACGATGTACACGAAGGAGAATGTGGTGATCACACTGGGGGGCAAGTACTAGCAAAGAAGATACTTCGATATGGGTATTATTGGCCTACCGTCAATCGCGATGCTGCAGATTACGCTAGAAAATGTGACAAATGCCAGAAACATGCTCGAATTTCAAGAGCCCCGCCTACTGAGATAACCCAAATGGTCAGTCCTTGGCCGTTTGCGGTGTGGGGAATGGATATCATCGGCACATTGCCTCTGGCCAAAGGTGGCGCGAAGTACGCCATCGTCGCGGTTGATTATTTCACCAAATGGGCTGAAGCTGAAACCCTTGCGACAATCACAACAAAGAAAGTAATCAACTTTGTAGTGCGTAACATCATCTGCCGTTTCGGTCTCCCACATACTATCATTACCGATAACGGAACTCAATTCGACAGTGCTGAATTCAAAAATTTCTGCCAACGATTTCACATCCAGAAGAAATTCTCAGCAGTGGCACACCCACAAGCAAATGGTCAGGTTGAAGCAGTTAATAAAGTTATCAAGTCCATCCTAAAGAAGCGACTGGAAAAAGCTGGGGGCAAATGGGTTGACGAACTCCCTATGGCATTATGGGCCTATCGAACAACCCATAAAACTACAACCGGTCATACCCCGTTTTCCTTATCATATGGTTCTGAAGCCGTTATTCCGGTCGAAATGGAAGTGCATTCCCATCGTGTAACATATTACGATCCGAAAACAAACGCCATATTAATTGCTGAATCTTTGGATTTACTCGATGAGAAGCGCGAAGAGGCTGATTTGAGGGCAGCCGCATATCGTAATCAAGTCGCCAGACTGTACAACGCCAAGGTCCGTCCGCGAACCTTCGAACTCGGCGATCTCGTACTCAAAAGAGTTTATCCGGTCCCTTCACACATGAAGCCAAATTGGGAAGGACCATATGTGATTTCACAAAAGCTCGGAGATGGCACGTTCAAATTATCAACAGTTGACGGTTTTACCTTGCCGAGAGCTTGGAATAGCAAAAGTCTTTGTCGCTACTACATATGAGAAATTTTACCTATTTACTTTCTGCCAATTTAATTCTTTGCATTTTATTCTAGTATTTTGAGACTTAAATTTGTAATAAGGCAACTGACTTTGCCGTATTCTTTCGTTTCAGCAATAAAATGCCATCTCTTAGAGCCAGAGCCGTGATTTACTGAATATGACGCACTATATTACAATGCACGAAGGGCTAAGTCCCATCACGAGAAGGGACTTATTCAAGTAGGGAGTGATTGTGATGCAACCAGTCACTCACTAAGTGAAACCCGAGCTCGGGGACAGAACACTACATCAACATTCACGGGGATTGACACACGACGATCCCCCCGCCAACTCCAAATTCCCAGAGAGTGAATTGGAGTATAAACTTCAACTCTCGGTTCCCGGAGCGCGAGTTGGAGTATAAACATAAAACAATTCGTTCCCAGAGTGCGAACGGATACCAACTTCCCGGAGCGTGAATTGGAGTATAAACATAAAACAATTCGTTCCCAGAGTGCGAACGGACTCCAACTTCCTGGAGCGTGAATTGGAGTATAAACATAAAACAATTCGTTCCTAGAGTGCGAACGGACTCCAACTTCCCGGAGCGCGAATTGGAGTATAAACATTAAAATAATTCATTCCCAGAGTGCGAACGGACTCCAACTTCCCAGAGTGTGAATTGGAGTATAAACATCAAATCCCTCATTCGCAGAGTGTGAACGAATCCCCAAAAAGCCCAAACAGGTTCCCGGAGCGCGAACCGGAGCATTCGTGCTAACTCCAAGTTCCCAAAGCATGAATTGGAATATAAATATAAATTACAGGTTCCCGGAGCGCGAATCGGAGGATTCACACTAACTCTAGATTCCCAGAGCGTGGAGTGGAGTGTAAACGTCAATTCCAGGTTCCCATGGTGCGAACCATATTGCAAAACGTCGATAACTCTCAAATTCCCATAGTGCGAACCAAGTTATCGATTACAAATTATCCTAAGTCCCCAGAATGTGGAAACGTGCTTAAGATTTGCATTAAACGCACTCATCCACCAAAAAACAAATGTTACTCCCCGAGACTAGGGGGGCAAAAAAAAAGAGGGGCTAAGTGTTAATCGCTAACCAAAGTGATGTAACGTCCGAAGTTCGGTTATTCATTGATCACAACTCGCGACCAAGATTCTCAAACTCGGCAAATAAAAACAAACTCTACCTGATGGTGAAAACACCACAAGTACACCAAACTGTTAACTGCAGATTATGTTAAGACCCCGAAGTGCGGACATGTATACAAGGCTTATAGCATGAGCGGGCACAAGCTAATCAATGCAATACTTAAGCAAATAAGGAAAGGGCTGTTTTCTATTTTATTAACAAACGAAAAAAGAGTTTGATTACATGATAAAACCAAAAACAACTCATAAAGTGGATGCCGGATCCACACTCATACACGGCCAACAAAAAGAGAAGTAAAAAGAAATTCTGCTTCGCGACTGCATGACAAAACAAGAAGTTCAGTCCTTCTTCTTCCGATGTCTCTTCTTTGGGGTTGAGCCACTAGACCCGCTACCCGGCTTCTTACGAGATTTCTTGTCCTTCTTTGGAGCGTCCTCAGGGTCTGGCATGATATCTACATCTTCCTCAGAACTAGAAGGGACAGAGATCCTTTTTAGAGGGCGAACTGAAGGCGGAGGAGCCGTAGCGGGTGGCGAAGCTTCAACACTAGAAGTTATAACAGTGCTGGTGAGAGAAGTAACGATTGAAGAAGTTAAGCTTGGTGGAGCGACATCGCCTCCAGAACCACCAACTGCCGTAGCCATTTCAGCACTTATCTCAGCAAGAATTTCCTCTTCTCGGATTGATCGATCAGCGCTGGAAATAGGGACGGTCGGTATAAATGAGCTAAAAGAAGAGGTAACACCACCCATTGTAAAGGAAGGGTCAGGGAAAGGTTCACAAGGTTGTTTGAGAAGCTCCTCGATCATCTGAACATCAAACGACATCGAGCTCCCTCCTCCCATCTCGCTGGTAAAAACAGTGGTTGTGATGGCCTCAGTAACAACGGCTCCTAGCGTTGGCTGCGAAACTTGTGGAATTGGAAGTGCTGGCGCATCGCTTTCAGTCACTGATTAGAACACAAGAGAAATGGTCAAAAATCGACTACAGGTTCAAAATTCCAGAAACACTTAAAGCAACATTTATAATACCTTTTTTGCTGCGGCTCGTTGATAGAACAGGTTCAGAAGCAGTAGATGTACCGAGAGACAATTCCGGTCGATCCGGATTATAAGCAGGGATAACTTGTGGACCAGCTGTAGTAACGACTCCAGATGGGGTTGGAGCATCAACTGGAACATTCTCACTATCATGTGCGGCTCCAGAACCTTCACCCGTCTCTACATGATGAAACCCGAGTCTCTCCCTCTCGGCGGAGATCATCGCGTCGTGGAGGAGTTTCCTTTCCTCTTCGTTCAATAAGCGAGATTCAAGTTCAAACTCATCTACGGCACCTTCAGGGAGAGATGCTCTTTTATTCGCCACCAGTTTTTTCCAAGCACTGAGCAGGAGCGCAGAATAATCTCCGAGCCACGAGAGATTCCTGTGCTCGAGTACATTGGCATTATAAGTGTCGAGAAGATCGTCAAATTCAGCTTCTACTCTGAAAATTTTCACTTGAACTCTCCCTTCTACCTCTACTTCCACCGCTCCAACCTTAGCAACCGCTGCGTCTCGCTCGGCTCGAAGAGACACAGCTTGCTCACACGCTTCCTGTGCAGCTGCATTAGCATCATCTTTTTCCTTATTTAAACTGGCGAATTTAGCTTTTAACTCCTCAAGTTCCCTGACCGCCGCATCTCGTTCGGCCTCAACGTTTTTGTATCGATGGCCTAAACCCTCAACTAAAGTACAGTGCGCTTGTTGCATTTTTGCCATCTCAGCCAATGTCTCATCGACCTTCTGTAACGACTCCAGTTCAGCTTTGCGAGAAGACTCCGTTTCGGATTGAAGAACGTCAACGATACGGTTCTTCTGAGCCAAGTCTGCTTCCAAGCTCTCGATAACTTTGGCTCGTTCGAAGGCTACTTTTGCGGCTTTAACAGCTGCCCTGCACCACTCTTTATATTGAGCATAAAAATCCCGAGTATAGCTGAGGGCAGTGTGCACGGCCTCTTCGGGAATTCTCTTAAGGTTGGGTGGAAAGATATAGGCGTCAATGCATATCTCTGGAAAGTCTTTTTTCAACTGAGCAATTCTAATAGCCCCTTCACCAGACGATTCAAGGGGTGCTTCCTCTACGGTTACGGTCGTGGCTGTATCGGTCCTTGAGCGATGTGGACCGGGTTTAGAAATTTGCTGAGATGATTGTTGCCGCGAAGTTTCAACTACAGGCACTTGGCTCCTGGACGACGGAGGAGAACGAGAGGGTGAACGATACCTTCGGTCCCTATCAGAATGTTCCTGGCTGGAGTAGTGTCAGGAATGGTCCCTATCACGGTGTTCCTGCTCATAATACCTCCGCTCACGATCTCGGTCAGAATCCCTGCGGCGAGACTCATAGTAGGATGAAGAATGGTGTACTCGCCGAAGTTTGTCAAGTGTAGAAGGACGATTCGACATGATGCTTGTAAAAAAGGAACAATTCGATTAAGTACCAAGAAAAAACACTGCAATGCGTGTGGAAGTCGTGAAGTGTTGTGAAAAGTGAATAAATGCGCAAACCCCCCAACCAACCAGAAGCGTCGATTACACTAACGGGTAAAGAATCGCTTATGTCAAGCGCTCCCCGGAGCTCTTCCAGCCCGGACCCGTGATGGAGAGATACGTAGTCCGGAATGGGAATATCGTCCAACCTGGTGAAAAGGTCTCCAGACTGACAAGGAGAAGCATGGGAAACGGTAACCCCAGGTTGGGAACGGGTTACAACTACAGACTTCCGTCTCTTAAGCTTAGGTACAACAGCCTTGCCTTTATGACCCTCTTCTATTCGGGAAAGGTCGGCAGCTATATCAGTATCTGTGGGCGTTCTTTCGTCATCGCTCATTTCTCTTATTACAACGCCAGGTCTTCTTTTTGCCACTTTTTTCTTCTTCCTTGAGGCCGATTTCGCCAAACCTTCAATCACAATACTTTGTCCCATCTCAATCAAACCCAGTGTCCTTAAGTTATCATCGGTCAATAGCAAATCTATGTGCCTTAAGTCATGGGGAACCCTTTGCAAGCTTTGAACGACACCCCTATAATGCCCATCAGCAGGTCTTGAAATGATGGCTGCGAGAGTAGCAGAATATTAATGTAAAGTATTAAGAATGACCACTCAATAACGAATTATGATGCTTACGTCTGGATAACCATCTCCTGGCAAACCCTGGGGGGCAAGGAACAAAAAACCACCGTTCTTGAAATAACTGAGCCTGGTCCAAGCCCCAGTCACGACCTGACAGTTCCTGACCGCCTCCAGAAAAGTGAAAGACGGGCTATCACCTCTACTCTTGAAATTGAAGATGTGCCTGATCTCGTTAGGTCTTGGCGGGCGAAAAAGACAATCCATAAATATGACGAAGACGTTGTTTAGTAGTGCATGCCCGTTGGGATGAAGCTACGAAGGAGCGATTCCTAAGAACGACAACATCTCTCTGATATATTGGTTAAAAGGAGGAAGAGATCCAGCTGCACAGGCATGGCGGTAAAAGGCAGTATATCCCTCAGGAGGGTTGTGTGGTCTATCGCTGGCACTGGGTAATAAGACATCGTCCAGAGATATGTTGTGTTTCGAACATAACCGGCCCAACAGAGACTCTGAGATATTGGATTGAACAGAATCAACCGGATCTTCGATAAATATCGCCTCCGGCAATTCATCCGGATCCGGGTCCACGACTTCAGGAGGAACGTCCGGAATCTCAAGCATTGGAAAGGGCGAGCTTTGTGCTTCTTGTTGTTGAGAACTTGAAGACTCCATAATTAACTAGCTCACCAGAAAGTGGCGTTAAAAACGTAAAAAAAACCCAAGCATTCCCGCGGTGCAAAGTGTATGGATATGATGTGCAATACAAGTGCTAGAAAAAATTTTAAGCAGACTTTACAAAAATGAAACGAGGTGTCCGAACTACGAAATTTTGGAATTTGAGAATGAAAACGACCGTCATCGCTGACCGTCACTTTCGCGCCACCCAGAAGCTATTGTCCAATTCAAGTAATAAATCAGTTGGATTTTGTTTAAGTCATGGTGCCATCGACGAGCTTCAATGGAGATGTCGAGTTAGATTCGATTATGCAAGGCCGAAGCACGTCGGGGTCAAGTATGCTAAAGTTCATTAAGCTCAACAATAAGTTCAAACTTGAAGTTGGTCATAGACTCAAAAGTTGGAGCCAATCATAGAGTTAGAAGTTTCATATGTTCGAACGTTCGAATTGATCGACTCGAATCGATACGAGTCGAATCGAAGACGTTCGAATCCATGCGCCTCGAAGCCAGGAAGGTCGACTCGATGCAGCTTTAGGGTGGAGAAGGTGCTTCGAATCCATTAGCTTCGCGTAACTTCGAATCGATCAACGCTGCACATCTTCGAATCGATCAGGGTATTGTCACTTCGAATCGATCAGCACGGTCCTTCGAATCCATCGGTTCGAAATCTCACAATCTTGATCGATTCGAACTACCTATTCCTACGTCGATTCGAAGCCTCACCTTCTTGATCGGTCCGAACTACCTATGCCCTAATCGATGCGAAGCAAGGAAGGAGGATAACAACTAACGTTGCCTACACTTCTCCCTGATGACACTCAGAATCGATACGACTTGAATGGCTTCAATCCCCAGATCCATCGAGCCAACCCACTTTAGACCTCACTATCACTCATGGGTTTCGAAAGAGAAGATTGAAGTCGATGTCAAATTTTCAGTTTTCATTGTTCTATACTCGGATCGATCCCTTGACCTACCTGATTGGATTCGATGGCGGTAAGAAACTTGGAGAAATTGGATCGATTCGTGCAGAATGCAGTTGTATCTGACGTTGGAGGACCGATTCAAAGGTAGAACTACAGTAAAAAGTGAAGAGTAAGAAGTAAAAATGAGGACGGCCTTGGATATTTATATGGATTCCACAGAAAACGCGTGGCTTTTCGACTCCCGGTTGT
Organism: Allium cepa; assembly: GCA_030765085.1. Classification (NCBI taxonomy): domain Eukaryota; kingdom Viridiplantae; phylum Streptophyta; class Magnoliopsida; order Asparagales; family Amaryllidaceae; genus Allium; species Allium cepa. The sequence goes on along the minus strand of CM060938.1, from coordinate 619,975,449 downwards.
GTTTACCTCCAACCGCCGGTCGTTAGCCAAACCCCATCGATTCGAACAAGCACTCGATAACCCATTGCATTCGAATCTATCACAGTGAAAGGCCATAACTTCGAATCCATCACATGGCCGAATCCATATTCCACTTCGAACCCGTTACCTTCAGATCCCTTACACGATCGAATCCATCCCAACTTTATCGATGCGAGGCATCATCGATTCAAGGAAGCATTAGGCAAAGCTGGATTAAAAAACCGTCGACTCGAAGACGATCGATTCGAACAGACGTGACTTCGAATCCATCAAAGGACGTCGGTGAGAGCGAACGAATCGCTATGATTTGAAAAATTACTTGTCTGCCTTGTATACCGATTCAGGAGAGGATCAATACAAGAGGATAGAAACAATGCTTTGACTTGAATCTAAAATCGATTCTGGAAAGAATCGATACGAAATTCAATAGCGAACAAAACCAACATGACTTGTGAACGCACGACGTTAACAAGGGTCAGACTAATATATGTGCATACATATCGAACTAACATTTGATTTTTGACATTTGCAGGGATCAAACAGTCATCCTGTTACAACAACAACAGCCAGTGGCTAAGCGCTACTATACAGCAATCAATCATATCAAGGCAAGGTTACAGTAATACAGCGTACGGGTCTCAACAAAAAGAGAGCAATGATTTTTCAGAAAGAAATGGTAACTATTCAAAGCACGTCATGTTCCCACAAGACGTACTTTGGGGGGCAAAATGTTATCCCGCTTTTTGGCAAAGCCGTGATACCAAGAGATTGGCCAAAAACAAAGAACAGTTCGTCTCAGAAATTGGTTGCACTTCTCTTCGCTATGGATATCGATGAATTTTGTCCGAGTCCAGATTGATCCACAATTGATAGGACATGACCAGAAAGATCGTAGAAGTCCGCGTTTCAAATTTCAAGTCAATCCGAGGTCGTATGCTCAAGTTATGATGGATTCAAGTTGAGAGAAATGAACCTTGCTCGGTTCGAATCCACCACCTCGAATCCATCCAGAACCTTCCCTAGTTCGAACCCCAGAAGCTTAGCCGTCCTTCGAATCCATCCTCCCGGAGCCTTACCTCGAATCCATGCATTACTTCGAATCCATGAGCTAGACCTCGCTTCGACTCCATTGAGCAAGCCTTAGTTCGACTCCATCCAAGTCACCTTACTTCGAATCCATCAAGAGAATTTCAAGGTCGAATCCATGAGGTAAGAAACTCCTTCGAATCCATCTGGTTGCAGTGCATCGAATCCATCCTGAGACCTCACTTCGATTCCATCTCACGGCGTGCTTCGAAACCATCCAGTAGGAAAGCCACGAAGACCATGGATTCGAAGCATGTATGTCTTCGAACCCTATGGATTCGAACCATATGGATTCGAACCATATGGATTCGAACCATATGGATTCGAACGAATCCATAGGATCGAGTCGAAGCAAACAGGGTACACGAAGACGCAATCTTGAATCGATCATATCTCTCAATCCTATGATCCAAATGCCATGAAATTTTCACAGAAGCTTGCATACATGCTGAGGAATGGCCACGCCAAGTTTCATCCCGATTGGACACTTTTTTGATCGATTCGAACCAAGGGTCGAATCGATCCAAAAGCGGGCCCGGATCTCCAGAATTCAGCTATGTGGGCCCCCTGCACGTGTCAGAAGTGGTCTTCCCGAATTTTAGGAGAAATATCAGCCTCCAACACCTATAAATAGAGCCCCTGGTCATTCAAAAAGGGGATCGGAGAATTTCTAGAGAAAAAGCACGCCCGGACGCCGCTAGAATCACTTCAGAGCACCGCTGCTAGCTTTGATCTTCGAATTTTTGCTTAAGAACTGCTGTACTTAGCCATATAAAAGTTGTATTCTCCGAATATCGAGCAATAAAATAATAAAGCTTCATAGTGGATGTAGGCACATCGCCGAACCACTCTAAATTGTTGTCTTCTGTGCAATTTACTTTCTGTTGCTTGGAGTTTTGGTTAAATAATCCTCATTTTAATTTGCATTCTTCATTTATTATCTCTTCAAAAACTTCCGAAGAGTGTTGTGCCCAATTTTGACACAAACACAACCCAATTCCATTTCCAAAACCATTTGGATTCCAAATTCAACTTTTAAAACCATTTCATTAAATTCAAATATCCATGACTAAATCAATTTCCTCTTGCGATCCTTATTGTGTGTGTATGGTGTAGTCCAGGGGTTTTACACAATAGTGTAATATCATCAATCATCACAATCCAAACACAGCAACATCGATAAGCGGTATAATCCTATAACGCTTATCTTTATTCATAGATTCACAGATAAACAATATAAATTCATCACAGATAAATAAATTACACTCATCATAGATAAATAAATTACATTCATCACCGATCAAATCAAAACACCGCATCACACATCAGGAATATAAAACAATTCAACATCCAATAGAATCCAAATATCCATAAGTAAGATTAATTAATCATTTGATTAATTTAAACCAGATTTATTACTTATGAATAAATCACTAGTCCTGGTTAATTAACATTAATTAATTACAAATCATTTTGATTAATTATTCTTTAATCATTTATTAATTAACCATTTATAATAAATTAATTAACCTTTAATTAATTATTAATTAATCAACCTTAAATCATTAAATGATTATACTTTAATTTATTTATTATCCATAAATAAATTATCCTTAATTAATTATATTAATTAATTACTCCTTAATTAATTATCATTCCTTAATCACCTTCATTAATTAATTGTTATCCCGCTTTTTGGCAAAGCCGCGATACCAAAAGATCGATCGAAAACGGAGAACAGTTCGTCTCAGAGATTGGTCATACTTCGTTTCGCTATGGATATCACTGAATTTTGTCCGAGTCCATATTGAGCTAAAACTGATAGGACATGACAAGAAAGATCATAGGAGTCAACATCTCAAATTTCAAGTCAATCCGATTTCATACGCTCAAGTTATGATCGATTCAACTTGGAGGGAAAAACACTGGTTTCAAATCCATCGTTGTAGGTGTCTTCGAATCCATCACCGTACACCGTTCGAACCGATCACCTTCGTATCGATTAGCTTTGAATCCATCGGTGTGCCTCGGTTCGACTCCATCAACTTCGAATCCATCGAGTTCGTATCGATGGACCTCGTATCCATCAGCCAGTGTTGACTTCGCATCCATGGAGTAGTTACAAAGCTCGTATCCATCAGGGAAACGCAAGTTCGTATCCATCAAGCATCGGTCATTCGACTCCATCAATGAATCGTTGTTCGAACCCATCATTGGAGCCCTATTCGAATCCATCTGAGAAGCTTCGTTCGAATCCACTGGGTCAACTAGCCGTGGTGACGTGTCTTTCATCGGTTCGAATGCACCGAGATATATGGAGTCGAAGCGGTCAACTCGGAGCAAAACCCGGATCGAGGCGAATTGTGCGCTTCACGTCAACACGAAGACACGTGCCACCATCGATTTGAAACCATCGATTCGAAGGGATGGTTTCGAACCAAACAGCCACGCAATGAAACCCATCTCGAATCCATCATATCTCTCAATCTACTGATCCAAATGCCACGAAATTTTCACAGAAGCTTGCATACATCTTGAAGAATGTCCACACCAAATTTCACCTCGATTGGATGAATTTCTGATCGATTCGAATGGAGTTCGAATCGATGCCAAAGTGGGCCCAAATTTCCTGAGGCCGGGCGCGTAGGCCCCCTACATGCCAGAAGTGGTCTCCCAAGTTTTTAGCGAAATATCAGCATCCTACACCTATAAATAGTGCCCCAGAGCCAACAGAAAAGGGATCTTTCGACTCTCAAGCGTCCAGACTCTGCCGGATCGAGATCTCCGTCATCCTATATCATAACTTTGCTGTTGATTTCGAATTTCCAGTTGTAACTTGTTGTTGATTGCTGTAACAACTTGTAATCATTGAAAGAGAATCAATAAAACACCAAAAAACTTCACAGTGGACGTAGGCAACGCGCCGAACCACTATAAATCGCTTGTCTACGTATTTACTTTACTGTTGATTGGAGTTTTTGTTAGATAATATTCGATTTGAATTTACATTCTTCATTATTATCTCTTCAACGACTCCTGAAGAGTATTGTGACCAATTTTGGTGCAAACACTTTTGTGCTTTCACTGAGAAGAGAAACCAGATTTTCTCCTACTCTTTGGATCTGTCATCGATACCGGATTGAATAAATCTAAGAGAAAGATCCAGATCATCAAATCCAAGTTCCTTCCCATCTATTCAAATTTGCATAAAGTCTAGGAAAGGAATTCAACTTTCAAGATGGTTAATATGAGAACCACCTCTAACTCTATCAATCAAGAAGAACAGGATAGACAGAATCCCGCTCCACTACCTTCATCTAATCAAAATGCTACTGGACACTCAGAACCGTCGGGTCCGATTACCCGACAGGAGTTGCAGTTACTACTCCAAGAGCTGACTCAGAGTCGGCAACAATTAACAGAACACCTACGCGCTAATGCTGAGCTGATCAACAAGCTGGATCGCCAGAAGCGAAGGAGATCCAAGAGAGACCACGCGTCTCGCTCCTCCAGCGAGAGTTCTTCATCTTCTGATTATCACAATCGATCTCCACGACCTCGACTAGATGGGAGTCGCATGCCAGCTGCTGGAGATCAACCAACACTGACTGTTGGACAACTGAGAGTTGGTCCGTCGGCCAGTTTCCAAACCGGACCCTCCTCCCGAGGAGGTGCCATCCCTCACCACAATACAGAATACCGCACTACTAACGTTGCGGCTGAACCAGGGGTCGACGTCCAAGATCAGTCGGACCTGAACTGTCGTCATAGCGGACGTACTCCTGAACCATACGTCCCAGAGGACTATGAGCCAAGAAGGCAAGACTTGGACCGTCGACGACATCCGGTTCAAACCCAAAGTATGGAACGTAATCATTCTCCGGCGCAAATGCCGGATCTTTCAACTATGATACGTCAGATGATCCGTGAGAGCCAGGGATTCACAAATGACGATTGGGGGGTTTCCCGAAGTCACACTCCTTTTACGGACGATATCCTTACCGCTGAACCTCCATGGAGATTCAGAATGCCAATTCTACCCATGTACGAGGGAAACTCCGACCCTAACCAACATATTCTAAAATATGAATGGTCGATGACTCCTGCTAGGGCCGACGATGCAGTGAAGTGTTGTAGTTTCCCTATATCCTTGGAGGGCATCACTACCATGTGGTTCACCCGACTGCCACCTCGATCCATCCCTTCGTTCGACCAGTTGGTCACAAAATTCGTTGAACAATGCCGCATGCACGTCGCAAGGCCCAAAGATGTCAACACTCTGTCTAGCATCACTCGAGCTCCTGGAGAAATGCTCAGACACTACTTAGAGAGATTCCATACTGCATGCGCGGAGATCAGCAATCCGAACGATAACTCCATCCTCATGGCGTTAACTAAGGGGATCGACCCCGACTCTGAGTTTAGCAACTGGTTAGCTGGAAAACCACCTGCATCGTTGGACCGTTTCCATGCCAAAGCGGCTCAATTCCTGAGATGGGAAGACGCGAAACGGTCTTGGAAGCAAACTAATGCAGTACCAAGCACAGAAGGGATCCAAAGCAATGTTGCAATCAAACAGTCCGACGAGAGCTTCGGAAAAGTTCAGTTGAACGTTAAAACAAACAAGCTCGACGAAGAGAGAGCGTGAATCAAACCAGAAAATGAGATCAAAATCCTGCCCCGCAGTGCAAGAATCCAATGTTTGACAGTTACACTCCTCTGAATACATCACTGGAGGACTTGTACTTACAAACCTGTGATACAATTCAATATCAAAAACCTGCACCAAAACCGTCGTCAGAGAGACAAATCCAGACGGGCAAGTTTTGCAGGTTCCATGAAAGCTACGGGCACAATACGAACGAGTGCCGTCACTTATAGGATCTCGTTGAAAAACTGATCAGAGAAAGGAAGCTGGAACAGTTTGTGCGGACACAGCACCCCAGAGAAGCGGGCCCATCAAATCAGAGCAGTGAACCCAATCGACCGCGACAGGAGGACTCAACTTGTCCCCGCGGAAGATTGGTGATAAACGCCATCAGTGGCGGACCAACTTTCTCAGGAGCCTGGAACGACGAAGATCTTCGTCACTATCACACATGACAAGCTCACTCGATCTATGAATACTTTGTAGTTTCTTTTACATTCTGAAATTTGAACTTGTAATAAGGCACTGACTTTGCCATATTTTCTTATTTCAGCAATAAAGTACTATCTCTTCAAGCAAAAGTTGTGGTTCACCGAATGCAACGTTCAACAATCACGACACACGAAGAGCTAAATTCCATCAAACAATGGAATTTATTCAAATAGCGAGTGACTGTGATACGACCGGCCACTCACTAAGTGAAACCCCAGCTCGGGGGCAAGCCAACACATCAAAGGCCAAACTGGACCGACACACGACAGTCCTGCAATCAAATCTAGGTTCCCAGAGTGTGAACCGAAATATAAACACTAACTCCAACTTCCCAGAGCGTGAATTGGAGTATAAACATTCAATAATTCATTCCTAGAGCGTGAATGGACCCCAACTTCCCAGAGCGTGAATTGGAGTATAAACATTCAATAATTCGTTCCCAGAGCGTGAACGGACTCCAACTTCCCAGAACGTGAATTGGAGTATAAACATTCAATAACTCGTTCCCAGAGCGTGAACGGACTAAAACTTCCCAGAGCGTGAATTGGAGTATAAACATTCAATAAGTCGTTCCAAGAGCGTGAACAGACTCCAAATTCCCAGAGCGTGAATTGGAGTATAAACATTCAATAACTTGTTTCCAGAGTGTGAACGGACTCCAACTTCCCAGAGCGTGAATTGGAGTATAAACATTCAATAACTCGTTCCCAGAGCGTGAAAGGACTCCAATTTCCCAGAGCGTGAATTGGAGTATAAACATTCAATAACTCGTTCCCAGAGCGTGAACGGACTACAACTTCCCAGAGCGTGAATTGGAGTATAAACATTCAATAACTCGTTCCCAGAGCGTGAACGGACTCCAACTTCCCAGAGCGTGAATTGGGGTATAAACATTCAATAACTCGTTCCCAGAGCGTGAACGGACTCCAACTTCCCAGAGCGTGAATTGGAGTATAAACATTCAACAACTCGTTCCTAGAGTGCGAACGGACTCCAACTTCCCGGACTCCAACTTCCCAGAGTGTGAGTTGGAGTATAAACATCCAACGACTCGTTCCCAGAGCGCGAGCGACCTCCAAATTCTCAGAGCATGAATTGGAATATAAATATGGATTACAGGTTCGCGGAGCGCGAACCGAAGCATCCGTGCCAACTCCAACCTCTCAGAGCGTGAGTGGAGCATAAACATAGATTACGAGTTCCCGGAGTGCGAACCAAAGCACACATGCTACCTCCGAATTCCCAGAGTGCGAATTGAAGCACAAATACTACGTCAAAGTTCCCGGAGTGTGAACCGAAATATCAATACTAACTCCAAGTTCCCGGAGCATGAAGCGGAGTATAAACATCAATTCCAGGTTCCCGGAATGCGAACCGTGTTACAGATATCGATAACTCTCAAATTCCTGGAGTGCGAACCGGATTATCGATCTCAAATTATCCTAAGTCCCCAGAATGTGGACATGTGCTAAAGATTTGCAATAAATACGATCAGCCACCAAAATACAAATGTTATTCCCCGAGACTAGGGGGCAAAAAAGCTAAGTGTTAATCACTAACCAAAGTGATACAATGTTCGAAGTTCAACTCATTCATCGATAACAACATATGACCAAGACTTTCATACTTAGCAAATAAAACAAACTCTACATGACGGTAAAAACGTCACAAGTACACCGGACTAATAGCTAAACACTGCAAATACTTAAGCGCAAATGAAATGAGAATTGAGACAAAGAAATTGAATTTTATTTCAACTGATTGTAGACAAGGACTTACATGCAAATAAGTTCTTTCAAAAAAAGAATTCCTACTAGCAGGGGCCAAACCTGCATCTATACACGGCCTACTAACAAAAAACAAACACTAGTTCCAATCTACCACAAAATCCGATTAAACGGCCCATCTACTTCTTCTTTTTGAATCTCCTTATCAGCGGTTCGACTTCGGACTCGCTGGAGACAGAGATCCTTCGTTTGGAACGCTTCCTCTCCGGTGGCTTCTCTTCGGCTGGGGGAATAATGTCAATGTCCTCCTCAGAGCTCGAATCTACGTGAAGGCTTTCCACCGGAGGAGTAGGATGGACTGGGTCCGCGACGGAAGGTGGGATAATGCCGCCTGATGATAACGTGTTGGGCTATGCGCCACCGTGCTGCCACCAATATTACCACTTTGCCCCGCAGCCTCTATTTCGGCGTTAATCTCGGCCAAGATTTCCTCGTCTCGAGCTGATTGGGCCTAGCTGGGGGCAGTTGTGGTTTACGTTACAAAACGAGAGGCCGACGGAAGATCACTGATGATAAATGGCAAGTCTGTAAAGGGGTCGCCTTGTTGGCCAAGCAGCTCACTCACCATTTGTTCATCGAGAGATAAGGATCTCCCCTGCGCTGTCTCAGCAGACGTTGCCGTCGTCACGACAGTCGTTTCAGTGGTGATGGCCTTTTGCCCTTGAATAGACTCCTGAGCCGAAGATGCCGGAGTAGTTTCGGTTACTGAGCAAAGAAGAGAAGGAGATATAAGCAATCACTTCAAAACAAACGCTTTAATAGAAACACACTTGAGATATGTTCAAAGTACCTTCCTCAGTTTGACTCATTGACGGTTGGACGGCCTCAGAGACGTGCTCCCGAATAGGAGATTACCGCGGCTGTTCTGGGTCATAAGCAGGAAGAGATTGTGAACCAACCACAGATACAGGCTCTAACGAAGGTGGAGCAGTGATTTCAATAACAGTAGCGTGATGCTCAACACCTGATCCCTCTCCAACCTCCAAAGATCGGCCACCAATCGTCTCCTTCTCATGAGCAATAATAGTGTCATGGAGGATCTTTTTCTCATCATCTGTCAGCAACCGGTTTTCGAGTTCAAATCGGTCGACCGATTCATCCGGACACGCTTCCTCTTCCTCCTCAACCAATTGGCCCCAAGCGCTACGGAGGTGTACCATGTAGTCCTGAAGCCAGGCCAAATTTCTGTGTCTCAACACATTGGCATTGTAAGTGATGAGCAGATCTTCAATATCGGCCTCCAGCCTGGCCTCCGCTTGTTGAACTTTCTCCTCTACCTCCGTCTCGATCGCCTGGACCTTGGCTACTGCCGCATCCCATTCATTCTGGAGCATCACGGCTTGTTCACACGCCTCCTGGGCTGCATTTTTCGCATCATTCCTATCCTTGGCGATTTCGGCAAATTTGGACTTAAGCTCATTTAGCTCCTTCAGGGCTGCGTCCCTCTCGGCAGTGACCAGGGTGTTTCGATGGCCCATATCCTCTACCGTGGAATAATGCTCACGTTTTATCCTATCCATCGTTGCCTGGGCTTCGTCGGCTTTTTTGATAGCCTCCATTTCAGATTTCCGAGAAGATTCAGCTTCAGTGTTTAGCACCTCAATAATACGGCTCTTTTGAGCTAACTCAGCCTGCAACCTCTCGATGGTAGCCCCACCTTCAAAGGCCAATGCCGACACTTTATCGGCCGCTTTCGACCACGCTTTGTACTGGGCGTAAAAATCGTGTACGTAGTCATGTACTAACTGCTCAGCTTCCTCCGGGATTTTCTTTAAATGTGGAGGAAAGATATAGTTGTCGAAGCAGATGTTTGGAAAATCTCTCTTTAGCTGAGCAAGCTTGATTGCTCCTTCCCCTGAAATTTCCACGGGGAGCTGTTCTGTAACGGCAGCAGTTATTGTTTCGCTCCTAGAATGGCGGGATTCATGCCTAGAAGATTGAGAGGCCGACATATAGTGTGAAGATTCAGAGGGACGAGAGACATGAGCAGGAGGTTGTATGGGATCTCTGGAAGGAGGAGGAGTACGCGATCGCGGTCGATGCTTATAGCCTCTATCTGTATCATATCTCTCTTGACCAGAATACCCAGAGCATCCCTGGTCGTAATCTTTGTCCCCTTCTCGTCTGCGCGAATCATGATATGAAGACTTGCGGGGATGTCGGGGACTCCCTAACATTGAACCTCGCCTAGACATAGTATCTGCAGAACAAAATAAAATAGAATTAATCACCTTTCGAAACAGGTAGTTTACAGTCAAAGGTTATGCAGTGTTGTGAAATATGTATGAATGTGCAACCACCCGACCAACCAGATGTGTCTGCCACACCAGTGGGAAAAGACTCGCTCAAAACTAAAGTTTCTTAAAGTTCTTCCAATCCGGCATCATGCTGCAGGGACACATCGTCCGGAATTGGAATATCGGCGAGCCCTTCATAAAGACTTTCAGTTCTCGGAGGAGACATCTCCGAAATTTTAACTCCGGGAGAGGATCGGGCCGTGACAACCGATTTCCATCTCCCCTTCTTAATTGACTTGACAATGGATGCCTTGCCTTTTCTTTGCTCTGCGACATCCTGAACTACGTCTCTAGGCTCCGACAATGGCTCGTCATCAGTACGAGTTCTTTCAGAATTAGCCTCCTCGGCTGTAATAACTTTAGGCTTCTTGTGCTTGACTCGTTTTTTTGAAACGGTCCTTAATGCCCCGTCAAAATTTATGCTCTGCCCTCGTTCGATCAACCCGTACGTCCGAAGATTCCTATCCGTCAAAAGCAACTCGATATCCCTATCTTCGCCCGGGATTTCTCGAAGTACTCGCACCATCTCCTTAAAGTGTTCACCTTCAGGTCGCTGAATCGTCGCTGTAAAAAAGGAAAAAGCATAAGTTCCACTTTGGCTGCAGTTGCCTTAGTAATTATTTGAGAACTCAGCTACACTCACGTCTGAATAACCATCGCCGGCAAACCCCGAAGGACATCTGACATAGAACCATTCCGTCCTGCAATAACTCAACCTGGTCCAGGACCCCGTGACCACTTGACAATTCCTCACTGCTTCCAGAAATGTGAAGGAAGGGTAATCACCTCGGGTTTTGAAATTGAATAAATATCTGATCTCGGTCGGGATCGGTGGTCTATGAAGGAACTCCATGAAGACGATGAATAAACTGTTCACGGAAGCATATCCGTTCGGGTGTAGTTGAGATGGAGCGATCCTCAAAAAAGACAATACTTCCCTAATATACTCGTTGAATGAAAGAAGCGTCCCAGCCGCGCACGCGTGGCGATTAAATGCTATATATCCCTCTGGCGGATTGTGTGGTCTATCATTCGGCCCCGGCAGTAACACATCATCCAGTGACAGGCCGTGCCTCAAGCATTTTCTCCCCAACATATCTTCAGAAATATTGGATTGAACGGAATCCGATGGATTGGCAATAAAAGACGCATTGGGGAATTCATCCGGGGCTGGACCGATGATCTCAGGTTCAATATCCGGAACCTCTAGTCTCGGAGTGACTGTACTTTGAATCTCCTGCCGCTGCGAACTTGAAGGTTCCATGACTAGCTAAGTCATGAGAAACCATCGTTAGACGACAAAGGACCCGTGCGTTCCCCAGTGTAAAGTGTATGAATGTATGTTGTACAGTGCCATGCATTACTTGAATAAATGTCACAGAGTTAAAGGAAATATGCAAACGACAAAGCTACGAAGTCCAGTTATAATGACCGTCATCGCTGACCGTCATCACTAAACCGTTTATATGATGGAAGTTGATTCGGATAGAAGTTGTTATGGTCCCATCAACGAGCTTCAAAAGGTGGTCAAGTATGCAGTTCAATTATCAAGTCCAAAAATGCAAGAATGAAGCTCGTCGGAATTGTGCTAAGAAAACGTCAAACTTTGGTATCCATCATAGAGGGTTCGAACCGATCACAGGGAACTCATTCGAACCCATCCTAACATCACTTCAAATCGATGCAGAAAGGCGCGCTTCGAATCGATGATCAGGTGTCACGTTCGAATCAATCAATGAAGGACGACTTCGAATCGATCCTTGGTTAACTGGTTCGTACCGATCAGGAAACCCTCAACTTAACATCGATCACGTTCGAATCGATACCCTTCGTATCGACGTAAAGTTGAAAACTTCGAACCGATAGCTGATGGATTCGAATCCATCGATTCGAATGGACCCACCAAGATAGTCAATCGGTGCGAACTGCGTCACCTCCATGAGGACATCCCAGGGATCGATCCGAAATCCAAAGGAAAATGATGTCGTTCACATCGTTTCGAACACAAGTCCCCAGATGGTTTCGAAGCTCCTCCAAACCAGATCTGGTTTTACCAATCACCAGAGTGGCCAATCGATGAAGAAGTGGTCGGTTCGAAATAGCTATGCCGTTTGGATTCGAGGTTAATTACCTAATTTGAGTGATGGATTCGAGGAATTAAAGACTTGGATCTTGAATGGTTTGAATACGTAACACAGTGCCTTCTTCTCTGAAGCTTCGAGACGATGCAGAACACAGTAAACGCAAGGCAAGAGTAAAAAGTAAAAAGTGAAAAAGTGGCAAACCCTCTGCTATTTATATGAAGCCTAGGAAGTGACCGAGCTGTTTCGCATCCTAGTTAACTCAACCGGTCACAACCGGTCAATTATCAGATCGGTTTGAAGTCAGCCTTCGAATCCATCGGCCTAAGGCCCTATCGATTCGAAGTTAACTTCACACTTCATCGATACGAAACACACAGCAGGGAGACGAGTTGCATCGATGCGAAACAAACAGTGGGCACATCGATTCGAAGCCCCTGTGCAAATCAACAAATTCTCAACTCCATCCACAACCTACCGATACGAATGACGACTTCGTATCCATCATTTCCAATCGATACGAACTACTATTTTATATCCATCCTTTCTCATCGGTACGAATGAACGTTTCATACTCGTCCAAGCCATCTGTTCGAATGTCAGTTTCGTACCCATCATAGCATAAGCGTACTCCATCCATATGAATGTAGATTTCGAATCCATCGATGCTCAAACATGTCGGTTCGAAGTATTACCTTCGCGCAACCCAAGGTCGTTTCTTTCGACCTTCTATATTAGTTCAGGAGAGGATCGATACGAAGGGACTTTTCAAAACAACCATCAAGCGTTGTCTCAACTCAAATTTCCAAATCGGTTCAGGAGAGAATCAATACGAAATTCAATAGATAACCAAACTGACAACGACTCGTGGACGCACGACGTTAACAAGGGTCAAACTAACATATGTGCATATTTGCCGAGCTAACATTCGATATTAAACATTTACAGGGATCGAATACTCATCTTGTTACAAATGCAACAGCCAACGGCTAAGCGCTATTATACAGCAATCAATCATACCAGCATAAGGTTACAACAATACAGAATACGAGTCTCAACAAAAAAGAGAGCAATGATCGTTTGGAGAGAAATTGTAGCTATTCAAAGCACGTCATGTTCCCACAAGACGTACTTTGAGGGAAAAATGTTATCCCACTTTTTGGCAAAGCCGCGATACCAAAAGATCGATCGAAAATGGAGAACAGTTCGTCTCAGAGATTGGTCATACTTCGTTTCGCTATGGATATCATTGAATTTTGTTCGAGTCCAGATTGAGCTACAATTGATAGGACATGACAAGAAAGATCATAGGAGTCAGCATCTTAAATTTCAAGTCAATCCGAGTTCATACGCTCAAGTTATGATCGATTCAACTTGGAGGGAAAAACACTGGTTTCGAATCCATCGTTGTAGGTGTCTTTGAATCCATCACCGAACACCGTTCGAACCGATCACCTTCGTATCGATTAGCTTCGAATCCATTGGAGTGCCTCGGTTCGACTCCATCAACTTCGAATCCATCGAGTTCGTATCGATGGACCTCGTATCCATCAGCCAGTGTTGACTTCGCATGCATGGAGTAGTTACAAAGCTCGTATCCATCAGGGAAACGCGAATTCGTATCCATCAAGCATCGGTCATTCAACTCCATCAATGAATCCTTGTTCGAACCCATCATTGGAGCCCTGTTCGAATCCATCTAAGAAGCTTCGTTCGAATCCACTGGGTCAACTAGCCATGGTGACATGTCTTTCATCGGTTCGAATGCACCGAGATATATGGAGTCGAAGCGGTCAACTCGGAGCAAAACCCGGATCAAGGCGAAGTGTGCGCTCCACGTCAACACGAAGACACGTGCCACCATCGATTCGAAACCATCGATTCGAAGGAATGGTTTCGAACCAAATAGCCACGCAATGAATCCCATCTCGAATCCATCATATCTCTCAATCTACTGATCCAAATGCCACGAAATTTTCAAAGAAGCTTGCATACATGTTGAAGAATGTCCACATCAAAATTCACCTCGATTGGATGAATTTTAGATCGATTCGAATGGAGTTCGAATCGATGCCAAAGTGGGCCCAAATTTCCTGAGGTCAGGCGCGTGGGCCCCCTCACGTGCCAGAAGTGGTCTCCCGAGTTTTCAGCGAAATATCAGCATCTTACACCTATAAATAGTGCCCCAGAGCCAATAGAAAAGGGATCTTTCGACTCTCAAGCGTCCAGACTCTGCCGGATCGAGATCTCCGTCATCCTATATCACAACTTTGCTGTTGATTTCGAATTACCAGTTGCTGTTGATTGCTGTAACAACTTGTAATCATTGAAAGAGAATCAATAAAACACCAAAAAATTTCACAGTGGACGTAGGCAACGCGCCGAACCACTATAAATCGCTTGTCTACGCATTTACTTTACTGTTGATTGGAGTTTTTGTTAGATAATATTCGATTTGAATTTACATTCTTCATTATTATCTCTTTAACGACTCCCGAAGAGTGTTGTGACCAATTTTGGTGCAAACACTAATTAACCTTTAATTATTAATTATCCTTAATTAATCACATTAATTAATTAGCCCTTAATTAATTATCATTCCTTAATCGCCTTCATTAATTAAATTTTAATTTTAAAATTAATCATCCTTAATTAATCCTTAATTACTTAGATTAAGTATTATTCTTTAAAGTAATCATCCTTTAATTACTTGGTAAATTTTCCTTTAATCATTAACCAATTAACTTTAATAATTTTCATCGAGTAATTATCCTCAAGTAATTAAGTACCCTTAGTTACTTATATTAATTAACTTTTAATTAATCAATAAATTTTAAAGACAATTAACTTTTAAAATTTAACCTTTTAAAATAAAATTTATTGTTAGAATATAGATTAACTTAAATCCTTAAGTTAATTAAAACTTAAAAACATTTCTTAATTACACCATTTAACTTATTATAATATAAACTTGGAAATTAACTTAATTCAAGTTAAAAATAAATTATAAAACTCTTATTTATCCAAACCATTTATATTAATTATTTAAAAGTAATTTATTTTAAACATTCAACTTAAAAATTAAAACCCTGACACTTGTTTGAAAATTCGACAAGTACTTACACTTAGAAAACTTATTTAAAAGTAATTTACTTTGAACTTGGTAAAAATTTTCTTTCTTGTTTATTTTAAAACTTGGAAGCTTGATTTTACATAAGCAAAAAAATCGAGCCAACCCAGTATATCCTCGAGCTCAACCCCATGTTATCCACATTTCCTTTTGCTCCGAGTATTTTCACGCATTCCTCGAGTCGAATCCGCGGTAACATCTTCTTCCCAATTCCACTTTAAACCCAGATACACACAAACGAGTGTGCACGTGTACAACCGGTCGAAAATGCTTTGGCCATCGACGTGGCCTCCGATACATCATCGACAACCTCTTCTATCATCACGAAAACCCATATTGACTAAACAAGGTGAACTCGAAATCGAGCGAGAACGAGCATCACCTGGAACAACTCAATCACCTAAGCTTGCCTTGCTACGATGCCATCCCACGCCAGCGACCACGCCACTCCACCGGAAACTCCGCCTGAGTCCCCAGCTCCTGCTCCCCCACGTGCGATCGACCCAAAAGCCTTGACGACATCGCAAATTCCCCGAGAACCAATTCAACAAAAACACAGTCCAAACCCTAAAAAGGCTTCGCCGCATCGCCACGTCAAATTAGAAAAGTGCCTAACATTTTTCCTTGACTCGTCAACCTCTAAGCTTACTCTAACATGAACCCCGAAGCTCGATTCTTCATTGATCATCAAAAATCGACATGTTAACTTTTTCCGTTCAACACAATGATTCTCAACATTTACGATCTTAGAAATCCTAATTCCTACACTAAAATTCATCATATTCAAGTGTGAATCCGATTATTAAATCAAAATATGAATTTAAGAACATAGATTTTTCAGTTTTAAAAAGGCTTCACTGTAATTTCTTTTTCTTTCAGCAATCTATTTGTTGATTATACCTAGTTATATTTTTATAAATAAGTTTTTGTTATTACAAACAATTTTCTTTTAGATTTCACCCCCTAAAATTGAATGTATACAGAGGTATTGAATTTTTTTACTTGATTTAGATGCCTGAAACAAAGATCAGAGGCTTATTTTCTAGTTTCCAGACATACACACATACAGATATATATATATATATATATATATATATATATATGTATGTATGTATGTATGTATGTATGTATGTATGTATGTATGTATGTATGTATGTATCACATTACAAGCATAAACAATACTTTTCACAACAACATTCAAGTACTTATCATAATCATCAGATATAAAACAGCTTTAGATTTTTTAGGGTGTCAGTTTGCTCACCTTAACGAAGAACAGAGGCCAGCTTAAGCTTTTAAAATCTGGAATTTTGTTTTTATTTGATCTGAAACTTTCTTTTGACTCTGATCTTAGCTTTAATTTAACCTAAGTTGAACTTTGAGCCTTTGAAGTGCTTATAGCTTGGGTTTGTCTTTCAGATTTCCTTTTCTATTTTTCCAGGTTTTGATTTCTTTTTGTTTTCAGACTGAAAACTTGAATCCAGACTTGATTTCCAGGTTTAAGCTTTTTCTTTCCAGGTTTATGGTTTAAGATTGAAAGCTTTCAGGTTTGATTCATGCTACTTGATTTGCTGAATTGAACCTTTGCTTTGAGATGTTCTTTGTTTTAATTCAACTTGCTTTTGCTTTGAATTTTAGTTTCCTTGTTTTAATTTTGGTATAAGGTAGTTTGTTTTCAGTTTTGAAGTTTTAAAGAGAATGGCCTGGTTTTCTTTCCTAACATATTTTTCTAAAATCCTAAATTAAAAGAAAATTTGTTATCTTGCCACTTGTTTATTTAGTTTAACACTTGTCTATTTCATATTTCCCTTATTTCACAAATGTCCTAATTTTTATTTTCATGTTTTTAACCCTCGCATAAAAATTATGTTTAAATCCTTTATTTTAATTAATTTATAGATTTTTTTTTAAACCCTATGTTAATAAACTTGCACTTTTGTATTTATATCAAATTCAAAATAAAAATTTCAGAATATATATACATATGTATACAATAATCCCAAGACAAATTTTTATTAGTTTTAAATCATAGAGTATTTAAATTCAAATTATTTATTTTAGAATCTCAATTTTCAACATCCAATTCAAAATCAATCTATTATACAAAACAAACACTTATTTTATAAAATTTGGAAAAATTCAAATAAATTCACTAATTAATCCAAAATTTTATTTTAATTACCAATTTAAATTTGACACAAAACCGGGATCGTTACATGTTGAATGAGAGATATCCAAAAAAATTCATAATGCCAACTATTCCATCCTATGATGGGACTAAGGACCTGAAACCTCACTTATATAAATACAGTTGGTATATTGACGGAGCACATGCATCTGAAGCTGATCGATGCAGATGCTTCCCTATTTTTCAAAGGGTTTCATCATTATGGTTCACTAGGCTTCCAACAAGATCTATCTCTACTTTTGACCAACTAGCGACAAGTTCCTTAATTAGTTCAGACTCCATACTACACAACCGAAAGTCGTCATGTCCCTATTCGGGTTGTTCCAAGGGCATAATGAATCACTGAAATCTTTCATGAACAGGTTTAACACCGTAGTGACAGAAGTAAGCAACCCCAATGAAGACATTATATTCATGGCATTAATTCGTGCCATTCACCTAGAAACTGAATTTAAAAAATGGATTAAAACGAAGTAACCTACCACCAGAAAATATTTAATCGCAAAGCAAGTCAGTACCTAAGGTTGGAAGAAGCATAGGAATTGGAAGGTAAGTCTATTAGTGTGCAACTGAAAAACGTTGGGCAAAGCAATGTAGTAATGAATCGAAATGTGCACACTTCTCGGACTACTGAAGGAACCACTGGGAAAGACAGGAATTCAAAGAGAAAAGGTCTAAACTCCAATAAGAAAAATGGAAATGGGAGCAATAAAAAGCTCAAAGGGTTTAGGCCTGTAGGCTACACTCCCCTGAGCGACACATCAGAAAACATTTTTCTTGCAATTCAAGGAACCGAGGAATACAAAAAGCCAATTAAAAAGGAGACGACTGAGTAGTAGAAGCACTCAAGAAAATTCCATTGCTTCCATGAGAAACAAGGCCATAATACGAATGAATGCTGCCACCTAAAGAATCTCATTGAGGAACCAACCCAAAATAACAAACTCCAGCAGTACGTAAGGAAACTGCAAAACCCCGGTCAATCTACGGCTCCTCAGCACGCAAGAGAACAAAGGAATAAGCAAGAACCAACGAAGAAGGGTCAATACGAACTGACCAGAGGAACATCATCGAAACAATATCCGGTGGACCACATCCCGTGCAAAGAAGTTGGAGAAAAATGGAGCGGTATGCAAGTTCGTTGAAGTATGCTCCGAAGGTATCATGTTTAGCCGTGGAAGACAAAACTCCAATTAAGATGTACAGGGTCTTGATTGACGGAATTGTTTTTCGAAATTACGACACTGTAGGGGTCGAAGCTCCAACTCTCAATCCGATGGTGGTGACGGTGGGAATTGGACCTGCTGTAGTTCGATGCATGTTGGTTGACAGTGGCAGCTCCATTAATATTCTCCTCAAATGCACTTTCTATCAAATTAAGATTAGCATGAAAATTGTGTCTGCATGTGTAACGACCCAAATTCCAATGGGTCCGAATTTTCCACAAAAATGCTAAAACCCAAGCCCGTTGAAACCCAATTGGCAATCTGTATCCTGCAAACAAGCAAAGAAAAATATATCAAAGCTCGATTAAATATATCATAGTGGAATTGACTAAAATATAATAGTAAGTAAATACTCACCGATATAATAACACTTTCTAAACAAGTGTCTTAAAGCTAGAAAGTCTCTGCCATCTACCTAACCTGTAGGATGTTATGAGGAGGGGTCAGAACTAAAGTTCTGGTGAATGAATAAATTATATACTTCTAGGCTTAATTCTACATATATATTTTTATTTCCATTCTCTTATGTTTGGTTCATTAGGTTACAATACTCTTGCCTCTATTCGTGAATCGTGCCATCTACTCCATAGTCGATAAAAACCTAATAACTAATATATACATATATGTAGCTATGCCTAATGACCATATTGGTCCTACGTACCACCCGAAAAGGGATCCATCGTCTTGCTTCGAAAGCATTTCGTAATTACATCTGTAAAGGACTATTTCGTAAGGCCTACAATACAGATGCTCCATCGTCTTACTCCTTAGCTTTATCTATAAAGGACTGCTTCATAAGGCCTACAATACAGATACTCCATTTTCTTGCTCCACGAATGTTCCGTAGCTACATCTGTAAAGGACTGCTTCGTAAGGCCTATAATATAGATGCTCCACTACTTACTATGAAAACGTAAATCACATCCGCACTAGTCTATGCTAGTGCATGAAAATCCACAATGTACCACCAAGTGCGTACGTTAAGGACTACATAATTGTTCTGTCTAGTATCTGAATCCCGCTAACAAGGTCTACCTTGTACGCAATTCAGTTGGGGATTTTCTATATCTATAAAGGACTGCTTTGTTAGGCCTACAATGCGGATATTCTAGTTGGTCTGTCCCTTTTTCATCGTGGCTATGGCCCTAGGGAGCCACCCCTCAACTAACCGAAAGACTTCTAAAAAGTTAAGTGACCGTGCCCTACTACAAACAATCTAACATACAATTAGCGGTGCCCCTCACCCAATGTCTCGATAGTGAAAGAATCATTGGTCCGTTGGTTTAACTCTAGACTTTTCCAAACTCGTTCTTGGTTTTGATGCTGGCGTGATATCGGCATGCGACTATCCTTTTAGGTCCTACCCCCTAAACTTACTTGCAAGTACTGGGACGTACAAATATCCTACTCCTAACAGCAAACCCTTCTGACTGCCTACAATGGTCCTGCTATGTAAAAAGAAATCAAGGCATACTCTCTTGATGGAACACCTACAGGCCTACCTCTGAGAATGTAGTTTCGTTAGGCCTACCCAGAGGGCCATCCTAGAGTACCCGAAGGGAATGTTCTTTTATTCTCTTATATTATATAATTTAGTTATCATAATAACTATTTTCTTAAATAGTCTGCGCACTGAATGCAGACCTAGGCTCATTATCGTTTACAGCTTGAAGTTCTATCTAATAATTTACTTGATTCATGTCATACTTTGCTTTGTTATCTTCTATTCTAGGAAGTAATTCTATTTTATTTGGTTGTTTATGAAACAAAATCCATTTCCATATTTTAATGTCAAATAATACTATAAACAGTAATCCATAACTGCTAGATATTTCTTTTACTATTTTGGAATAGTGTAAAATACAGTGGTTTCTCTATTTTATACTAATCCTCTTTTTCTTTCTTTTATCCTAGCAATTACGCTCATTTTTGTCTTTTAAATATTAAATTATTGATATATACCCTATTTTCTAAACCAACCAATAAACCTTTTAGTTACACCCATATGTAGTTATTGGATTAATTAACTTTTCTCATTTTAACGTAATTTATTACAGTAATTCCATTCCTCAAACTTTTATTATTTTACATCGTATTTCCTTCATTTCAGTATTCTTAATTATTTAACCCATATTCGCGTTTAATCTATTCTAATCCATACGCGAAGGAAGAGAAGGAAATAGAATAAGAATGACGCTTGCATAGAAATCCAAAACGTGGAACAGATGTAAATAAATACTAATACTGTAAATAAACTATAAATTCCTTATAGTTCACATAATTTAATTAATAGGACTAATTATTGAAGAAAATTATCTAAACGGGAATTTAATGATAATATATCTTAAATTTAAAAATATATAAATAAATCCACTCGCATGTTGTCCTTGGCTTTAAACTCTATCCCTAGGAATTTGCTACGCTTACTCCGCTTTTCCCTCTTTTTAATTCGCTGCAAATTCCCTGATTTATTTGTGTAATTCTCTGATTTGCTTGTATGTATATCCTTGCTTAATTCTATTTTTTGTTTAGGGAAAGATTTGATTGATAGAGGAGAAAGGAAGAGGGAGAAAGGAAGAGGGGGAAGAGAAGAGGAGTTTGTTTTAAATGTCAGTAGCTGATTCTGAAAAAAATAGTATAGGCCAGGGTTATGTTACATTCAATTTATAGGTTTAGTGAACAACTATGAACCCTCCGATTAACCCTAAAAACAATCCTCACCATCATATATTGATTTGTTTGCGTTAGCTTATAACATATAATTCGTCAATGTTATTCATTTATTCCTTTGTCATACGACCCTATTAATTCACGTTTCCTTCTAAATAAGATTCTCTCATTAATTATCCAATTAATTAGATCATACATATATACATACATACATGCATGAATATATATATATATATGTATGTATGTATGTATGTATGTATGTATGTATGTATATTCAAAATTAATTGATTCTTATACGTTATAATTTCTTACCTATTTGAACACGTCAATTTATACCTCTATTAATTGATTGTATATAAAAGTTATACTTTTAATTTATTCTTATTAACTTACCTTCAGCATAAACTTAATTATTTCGTTTGGTTTTTATACGTATTCCAATTCTTTTTCTTTTTAACTTGGAAACAAATAATCCTATAACTGGCATTTTCTTCTAGCTAATTAATTTACATTATTAGCTATTGTAACAAGGGCATATTTTTTGATTAATTGACACCCTTTTAAAATGCTCAACTGATTGCCAATTAAGTAATTGACATGTTTTCCCATTTTAATCGATTTCCAAATTAATTCTTATGCATCACTCAATCACATATTTATTAGTTGGAAATATTTAAACCGTTAATTCATTACCCAATTTATTGACATATAAGTTTGCCTCTTTTATTAATTGACGCTTACTTGATGTTTTTAATTAATTTCGCAATTAATTGATTGTGTCAATTATAAATTAACATATGTATGTAATCATTTAATTTATTCCCCACATAAATTTCCCTTTATTAGAAGATCCCTTAATTAATTAATGTTATAAAAGTGGCATATTCTCTGAATAATTGACGCCTCTATGTCTCTTAATTACTTTCCCTTTTAATTGATTGATGCATCAATTAATCACACACTCATTGCTTGCATAAATCTATGTAACCTCTTAATTCTTAAGTGCATATATTTGACATTTATATTCCGTTTTGTAATTATGTTCATTCAATTGATTTTATTTTATTATATAAAAAAGCGAGCTGTTACATTCTCCCACCTTTAAGAATTTACGTCCCCGAAATTCGACAAGGGTCAAATTATGTGATTCCTCGCATTAATCACATCCATTTTGTGTACATCCAATTTTTCAACCACCCATGCTCTTGTGCAGAAGTGTTATTGAATATAAAATATATGCATGTACATGAATTTCTAAGTGGTACTTCCTATATGAATGCTTTGCTTCATTAAAAAATTATTTTTAAAACATGATGCACATATCCTAAATATACTCGCACTTTCTATATGGATGCAATCTTTTGAAAATTTAAAACACTTTTCATCCAAATTTTCCCGTACTCCTATTGAATAAGGATGTAGTGCAATGAACTTTACATCCAAACCCTACCATACAACTTTAAATGTTCGAATTTCAAAAAAATCTAATTTTTTGAATTCGATCTCTTACATAAGAAAGAAGGTAGAACACGGAAAAACTTCATATTTCTCCAATTTTCTTTTTTGCACATCTTCCTCTATACTTGGGATTTAGGATACTGTTCCAAAAAAATTATTTACTTCCCCAAGCACAATTTACATAAGAAAATATCTCTTTTTAAATTTTTCTGTTGACGTTTCTGTCGCTTTCTTTAAATTTGTTATTTTCATTTAGTTATCTTATTTTGCTTTTACTCTTTTTTTTGTACAGCTACTAACACAGCTATCATCTAGGGCAAGATGGTCTAGGACCATGTTCACTTTGACACAGAAAGGTCCTACTCTAGGAATCCAAGTAACTCTTATGCTCCTCTTGCCGCCTATTACTTGTTACCAACTTATGCGGTATTACTCATGACGAATAAGATCTATTCATCTCTTCTATTCCATGCTAAAAAAGGAATAACTAAGTCTCATTTACTGCAATGGATAAGGGTTTCAACCTATGCAGTCTCTATCTAAAAAGACAACTAAGCTTGGGGAAATTTTCTCTTTACCTTTTATTTTTCCTCAACTAAGGTCTACCTATCCCAACCACGTGTGTCTTATCCTGTTACTAATACCATTTCACTATTCTTCTATAGTCTACATACATAAAACAACAATTCTAGGTTTTCACTAGCGTCCTATACACCTTTTGAGAACATTTATTATAACTAAGAGTAATTACTTTTACAACCTTGTACTTTTCCCGTTACACCTAGGAAATGATTCCTATCTACTCCATATTTAAAAGTTTGATTTGATTTGGTATTTATCATTTTTCTTCAAAAATTAAAACTCCTAAATTTCTAAAACATCAAATCCCAAAATTCTTGCCTTTGAAAGTGTTATTTTGAAGTTTTCTATTAAATTTAAAGGTACTCGGTTATTTAAAATTTTATCTTTTCAAAAACTTATTTACTTTTCCACCGAACCATCTTTCTTTAAAAACGTGTCTTTCTTGTTCCTAAAACATTTTTTTTCTTCACTTAAAAAAAATGTCCTCACATGTCTTCAAAATATCCTTCTCTTTTTCATAGCTTTTCAAATTTACTAAAACCAGAACAGATAAGAATAGTTATTTTATCAAAATATTCTTAATTTTCCTACTCTTCCAATTACTTAACCTTGAATGAGTTTCTAACTTACTACACTTATGGTTTTATAACTTAATTTAATGGAATTACTTTCTCTTATAAGAAAACCTTTACGCTAAAACCTTCTATAAATCCTTTAGAGGAGGATTTGATGTTTATGTGAAATTATAAGGAATTTATTTTATATTTTATCGAAATAGGCTATACAAAATATGGTGCTTTCCATACCTTGTACATCTCTTTCACATATTCCTTATAGCTTGCACAAAACATCTTCATTTATGATTTATAGAAATTTAAATCACTATTCATTTCATTCCAATAAATTAAGGTATGTTTACTTTACATTTACATATATGATATTTCCCACTAAATTAATTAATTTATCGTACACTGTTTTTTTCAAAAGAACTCATTTTCAAAACTGTTTTTTATAACTAGAAAATATTTTCATATACTTATTTAAATAATTGGGTCAAAACAGATATTGCATAAAACACTGTTACTACAACCCAAAAACACTAGTTTACTGGTTCAATTAAAATAAATATTAATAAATCTTCTATGCTATGTTAAAAACATTTCCTTTGGGAGTCACCTACTATAACAATAGTGTCATAGTCTATGCTTCATTTATTTTCGCTGAAAACATTTATTTCAACAATAAATGGCATAACCTACATTTTTGATACTTAACACACTCTAGGTTTTTATATTTAAAATCTTTGTTTACCTAAAAGGAAACTAGCAAGTTATACACGCTCTATAGTTCTTCAAAAGAATTTCACTTTTAACAAAATAAAAACCAATTAAAATTTCATACCACTTTTTTTAAACAAAAACCCAATATTTACATCCTAAAATATATTAACAATTCTATTTTTCAGCTTTTTAATTCTAAAAGTTTCATTTTATTGGGCTAGACATAAAGTGGATTTTCTTCTTACTAAAAATTCTTATTTCTTCCAAAATAAAAATACTCTCCCTACCATCCCTTGGGAACTTCTCCACTTCCTATAATATATGGATACCAATCTTCTCTCAAAACATGTCTTATTTGTATGCTATAAATCGGTAATTAACATAGGGCTTAACATACTTGGGTCATCCCAAACCCAACTAACAAACTATGCATAAATATACTTCTAAAAACTTTCCACTTGTTAAAATCTATGGTTGGGAATTATTTGTAGTTTTGTACATAATATATTTATACCTTATTCAAAAATACAAATACATGCTCTCACTATCTACCTGGGAATCCCAAACCTAGGCTCTGATACCAAATGTGACAACCTAAATTTCGGTGGGTCCAGATTTGTCGCAAAAAGGCTAAAACCCAAGCCCACCGAAATCAAAATTGGGAATCTGGTATCCTACAAGTAACCGAAGACAAATATTTCAGAGCTCAATTAATTATCTCACAACAGAATTGACTAAAATATAATAGTAAGTAAATACTCATCGATATAACAACACTTTCTAAACAAGCATCTTAAAGTTGGGAAGTCTTTGTCATCTACCTAACCTATAGGATTTTATGAGGATGAGGTTAGAGCTAAATTTCTACTGAATGAATAAATTATATACTTCTAGGCTTAATTCTACGTATATTGTTTTACTTCCATTTACTCTTATATTAGTTTCATTGGGTTACAATATTCTCGCCTCTGTTCATGAACCATGCCCATCTACTCCATAGTAGATTAAAAGCAAATAACTAACATATACATATATGTAGCTATATGCCCAATGACCATATTGGTCATAGGTCCACCCATTGTACCTTCTGTATCCTCCTTGAAAAGGGCTTCATCGTCTTGCTTTGAAAGCATTTCGTAACTACGTCTGTAAAGGACTGCTTTGTAAGGCCTATTCGTTTATTTAGCAGTTTCCCCACATGCACTGAGCACCGCTCTCGTGCGAGAAGAAGCGAGAATCCAGCGACTCCTATACTGCATTAGCAAACGATTCAATGGAGTTGAGAAGAATTATCCAAAACTGGAGAATCTAACGTATTGGCTTTTGGTTGCATCTCGGAAATAACGATGATACTTCCAGGCTCATCCAATTAAAGTATTAACCAACCAACCCTCGAAGCAAGTTTGATACCGGCTAGAAATTTCTAGACGACTACTCAAGTGGAATATAGAGCTAAGTTAATATCGCATATCATCTTGGGAAAGCCATCAATGGGAAAGCATTGGATGAATTCATCGCCGAATTTACTATAACATATGACGAGGAAGAAGTCCAGTTAGAAGTAAGTACCCAATGGAAACTCTTCGTTGATGGCACATCCAACAATTTCTGTTTGGGAGCATGGGTAGTGCTTGAAACCCTCGAAAAAATCCATTAGCTATGTTTTGTGCTTGGGATTCCCAGCAACAAATAATGAAGCAAAGTATAAAGCATTGATCATTGGACTGAATGTTGTCAAGGAACTCAAGATAAAATCAATTCACATATACAGCAACTCTTAACCGGTCTTTTGTCAAGTGAAAGAGAAGTACCAAATGCGCCGAGAAAATCTTGCCCCATACGTATCCAAAGTACAAGAACTACTAAGGGACATTGAGCACTACACTATAAATCACCTCCCTCGAGAGAAAAATACCAAGGCAGATTATTTGGCTAAGTTGGCAAGTTCTGGAGAAGCTCATTCGCTAGGGTTGGTCCCGGTTGAAACTCTAACTAACCCTAGCATAGATGAAATGGATGTATACTGGATTCTCCAGACCACCGTCGAACTAGATACATGGATGATGCCGATAAAGGACTATCTACTTGTAGGAGCCCTTACAACCGACCAAAATCAAGAAAAGAAGCTCCTTCGGAAGGCGCCACAGATCATGATACAGGATGGAATACTCTATCGAAAGGGATTCACGACCCCTCTTCTTAGGTGTATGACGATGACGAAGCATGAAGAATCATAAAGGAGATACATGAAGGCGAATGTGGAGACCACACTTAGGGCAGACCCATGCAAAGAAAGTCCTTAGGTATGGATATTTCTGGCCAACGATAAACTGCAATGCAGTAGATCATGCCAGGAGATGCGATCACTGCTAAAGGTTCAACAAAATTAAGAGAACTCCCTCAATGAAGCTTACACAGATAGTCAGTCCATGGTCGTTCGTAATACAGGGAATCAACTTGATTAGCTTTTTGCCAATCAAAAAACGAGGGTCCAAATATGCTACAGTTGTTGTAAATTATTTCACAAAGTGGGCCGAAGAGGAACCGCTTGCTACTATAACCATAAAGAAAGCTATTAACTTTATTACTAAAAATATTATTTGCAGGTTTGATGCGCCATAATGGAACTCAATTCGAAAGTGTCGAGTTTAAAGACTTCTACAGATGCTTCTAAATTAAAAAACGCTTTTCCACAGTGGCTCATCTGCAAGCAAATAGGCAAGTAGAGTCAATCAAAAATTTCATCAAATCCTCTATTAAAAAGCGGCTAAAAAAGCCAAAGGAAACTGGTTTGATGAACTTCCACTAACACTATGGGCTTACCGAACAACCCATAAATCGGCAAATAGCCACACTCCATTCGTTGTAGCATATGGTTTAGAAGCAATAATTTCTATTGAATTAGAAGTCGCCTCATACCGAAGGCAGAATTTCAACCAAAAAGAAAACAAGCAGCTCCTACTCGAATCGTTGGTTATGGTTGATGAAAAATGAGAAGAACCAGAACTGAGAACTACTTCCCACCAAAAAAGGGTTGCATGGTACTTCAACTCCAAAGTTCACAATCAAACCTTCGAAGCGAAAGATCTTATGCTTAAGGATGTTTACCCCATTCCGAGGGACTTCGGACCAAACTGGGAGGGACCATATGTCATTAATAAAAAGACAAGAGACGGGACTTTCAAGCTAGTAACCGTCAACGGAACTCAAATTCCCAGGGCATGGAATAGCGAATCGCTTCGCCGTTACTTTGTTTGAATGTTATCTTATGTATTTTTTATTTTGTATTAAATAAGCCTTCCCGAGATACTAGAGGCATTGTACATAGGCAAAAGCTGCCCTACTTTCCTTAATAAAGTTTGCTTCTCGAACCAACAAAAACGGTTTCATAATGATTTCCCACCGGGTCGAAGGAAGTAAATCTACTCAAATAGTTAGGTCAGTAGAACTCGGTCTTAGCCTTCTAAAAATCGGTGTTGCTCCAGCAATATCGGGAAGGCTAAAATAAACACTCCCCATATTTCCCAAGATAGGCAACGTGAGGAGCACTAAAAGTCGTGCACTAAAATAATAACCCCTCCCGTTGCCCAAAGATAGGCAATACCAAGGAAAAACAAAAAGTCGCGCATCCCATAAGCCGTGCCTAAAATAATAACCCCTCACCTTTCTCGAAGATAGGCAACACCAAGGAAGAACAAAAGCAGCACATTCTTTAAGCCGTGCAGTAAAATAATAACTCCTCACATTGTCCGAAGATAGGCAACACCGAGAAAAAACGAAAAGCCACGCACTAACCTCCAAAACTTACTCTCCTCACGTTGCTCGAAGATAGGCAATACTAAGGAGGATTAAAATCCACGCACTCTATAAGCCGCAACTAAATTCCAAAACACAAACTTCTCATGTTGCCGGAAGATAGGCAACTCCAAGGAGCATGAAAAATCACACACTAATTCTTAGAACTTGAGCTCCTTACCCTGCCCAAAGATAGGCAGCATCGAGGAGCGCTAAAACACACGCTCCTTGTATGGCCCGAAGGTAGGCAACGCTAAGGAATACCAAAACCCGCACATCTCATAACTAGCGCAAACTGCTCCTATGATCCGGAATAATGAGTACAACCCCAACAAGATTGGAACGCCACAAACCAACTGAAGAGGTCTCAACTACAGACACTTAAGGGTAGAAACTGCCCTAAATTAACCTATGCACCGTGTGCCTCAGAAATATGTGTGTATTACATAATTGTTGAAAGGATGCATGAAGCTTGGATTACATATTAAATTGCAAAACTTTCGAAGAAAGGGGGATCGAGTTATAACTAGCCCAATTTCAAGTTTGATAAAAGTGTAATCTAACCCTTAAGTTTTCAGTCATTTGAAAACTATTTGAAGTAAATATCCCAGTGAACTAGGGGGCATACAACGATACTTGGATAGAAACATGTGAAAACACTAGGTTCACAAGTTCTGTCACTCCAAACAAAAATTTCCAAAGAATATTTAAATAAAGAAGTTAATAAAGAATTTCTAAACAAAATTCCTCTTATTTTTTTTATTTCTATGAATTTCTAGACAAAAGTTTTCTAAACGCTGTTAATTTCTAAAGATCTATTAATTCCTATGTTATGTTGCTCCGAACGAAGGAGCTTGGCTATAATCACATAACTAGATAGATAAAAGTATGAAGTAAAACAAGCAATTGTGCATACAACACATATGAAAAGATAGATAAAAGTATAGTCAAAATATCAATATACTGCTTATGATTCTCTATACATAGGGTCAAAATGTGGGGGTCGTACCCACACAACACCGGCCATCAAAAATAAAGTACAGTCTCCATGGTAAAGATGCAAAGTGGAGACTCTGACTTGAAAATAATGACTCAAAATGAACCAAAAACAATTCGATCTTCATGCAAGTTGTTGACCAAAAATGAAGTAGTCTTTAAGCAAGCTGCTCAGTGCTTCATTCCTCCGCTTCCCTTTCCACCCTTAGTCGGCAGCTTTTGCCCCACCGCAGGATTGCTATCACTACCGGTGATATCAACAAATACTTCGATGGCAATGTCCTCATCTTCCTCTATAGTTTTCTCAGAAGAGCCTCCCTTCCCCATGTGCTTTCTTGATTTTCGGGAGCCCTTTAAGGCCTTGATCACCTCCACCTTTTCCTTCTAGATGGCGATCAGATCGAGATGAGTCTTCGGGAGCTGCTCCGATTGGGTTTCATGCTTCTTGGCCTCTTCCACTGTAATATCACCTTCTAAAGTCATGGAAGGGTTGTCCAAGTCATGAAGTGCGGCTATCTTTTCAGCCTCTGGCCCAATTATGAACTCGATGCAGAAGTGGAAGCTGGAACAGGAACATAAACAACCACGAAATATATGGAAATAGCGACAGGTTTGGGCATCGAAGAAGTTGGCACGTCAACGGGGAAGGTAGATGGACCTATTAGATCAAAAATGAAAGCATTAATTTCCTCTTGCTCTTGCAGCGTAAGTTGGAAACTCCTAATTTTGAAGGAGGCAAGAATATTACCTGCACCGGAGGAATGATCAAGAATAACAACCCCAAATTCACCACCTTCGTCCGCTCTTGATGGCTTCACCACCTGAGAGAGAGGTTCAAGTCCCAAACTTGCTAGTAGTCGTAAGGATGCTCTGATGATTCGCCCGCCCAGAGATAAAAGGCTTGGAGAGCGCTTCGTCAGCTGTCGTCAAGGCAGCATCAGTGGCCTCCTGCTCTCTTTCAAGTTGGAGAATTTACCAGCCCTCGAGCAACGCTCTCTTCGAATCTTCATTTAATTAAGCGTTCACTAACTCCTACTCGGTGTAGACATCATCGCTATCAGAAAAGCGGGACAAGATTTCTTCCCATACCAGAGCAAGAGTGTGTAGGAATTTCGGGCCCAAATAATTGAGATTTCCTTGTTGTAACAAGGAGTTAATGTAAAAATTCAGGATGGTTGCATCAAGCTTCTTTATCTTCTTTCAAAGGCATTCTGGAGCTTCATATAATCTGCTCTTACGGCACCTTTCTCAAACTCAACGGTGGACTTATCGGCATTAAGCTATGCGACCTTGGCCTAATGACCTCGGGTTGGTCAGAATTGGTTTTCTTGTGCCCTTCAACGTTGAGGTCATGATCAGCAATCGTTTTCCGTTGAGCCTTATTTGGCATGTTATAGGCGGTCACTTCTTGCTTTAATTTTTCTTCCCCTATGTGCACCTTTTTATTTTGCCTCTGTGGACGATTTCTATTTGGGTATGGGCTACTTTCACCTCTTTCAGCAAGTCATCATTTCTCTTGCTCTCTTCCAGCGCTATTTCTTTCTCTTCCTCCATCTAATTAATCTTGGCATCATGATCGGCCAATGCCCTCTCAAAGTCACCCTTCTTTGATTCGAAAGAGAGGATCGCTTGATAATTATTTAGATTTGTATTCGCCAATTGTTTACAGAGTTTCTCACATCCTTCAACCTATTCTAAGTCGTTCTGAATGGCCTGGAGGTGCGGCATGTACAAATTTTTACGGAAGGGTTGCAAATCACGATCAAACTTAGCCCCTTTAAGAATCGACTAGGAAGCACTGCTGAAGTTTATGGAGGCCAGAAGAAAGGACATAGGCAGGTCTCCAGTGGAGGTGAGAAGCACCGGGGACAACAATAACTATGGAAGACAAAGAAATGTGAGTCATAGGCGGGAGCAGGGCAGAAGTAATAGGAATTTCTTGGCCCACAGAAGAGTGTTTTAGAGCGAGCTCTGACGAATGAGGACGGTGTTCTAACTTTGACATTTTGAACGGTTCATCCCTCTCCTCAAGAGATCTCCTCTTCTCGTACCTGCCTTTATACAATCGACTTTGGTTCCTTTCTTCTTGAAGACTGGTTTCATCTTCAAGTTCTTTCATCCTCCTATATTCCTTCTTCGTTTCTCGAAATTGATGATGGGTATAGGTGCGCTTGGAATATCACTGTGAGTCAGTAAACTCTTTAAAGTCATCATAGGAACTTTTCCTCTCGTCATATCGGGCATAAAACATACATAAAAGGTTTCAGAAACATAAGATAAACACCAAGAATGAAATAATAAACGGAAATGAGTGTATTTCTAGTGTAATGTGTAGTGCGCTTCTGACATAATCCTAAAATGTCATCACAAACAAGGATGGATGGCCTTTATAGGTGGAATCGGGCTATGTTCGGCTTTTGTAGGCGGATTCGAAATAACTTCGAGTGCGATATCACTCGAGTGGGGAGGCGCCATATCAAACTTAAAATCTTCTTTCATGAGTTCATCAATGTTAACATAAACGTCGCTAAAATCCCCAAACTTTGCTCCGATGTCTTTACTTGGAGAGTCTCGGCGACTTCCACACTTTGAAGCTTTGCCTTTATCACTTATATCTGAGAGAGGCAAGCTTGAAATAGCAGGGCTCATACCTGGAGTGTCATCATAAGACTCCGAGTCCCTACCGTCAGATTTAGACAAGAAGTAAACACTGGCATTGGACTCATCACTGCTACTTTCAAACTCTACCTCTTCCTTTACTGAGTCCAACACGGCCTTGCTTTCTCTTTGTTTGAACTCCTCTTCTGCTTCCTCCAAAATTGGAGGCATTATACATAGGCCGCTTAATCCAGTCGCAACAACTTCTACGCACACATAGGCTTCTTCCGTGGATCCTCTGGATGGGCTTTCTCTCTCTTGGGAGGTGCCTTCTCTAGAATCGTGGAAGGAGGAAGTAGATCTCGCATGAACTCTAGATCAAGCAGGAGAGGGAACTTCATCTTAAATATAAAATCTACCCAGTGCCAGTAGTCCGCATCTACGCAAGTTTCCATCAGCCAGTAATACTTTAACACTTCTCTCCTCGGCATCGGTAGCCTTTAAAGTTTGACAAACTTCATCGAGTGCCACGTCTCTGTTCAGCCTTGGAATAACTACAAGAGACATACGGTTGGTTAGGAACTCCAATGTAATGCATCAAAAGCTTGTTGAATAAAAAAGAAGCTTACCCCCATCCTTCATCGACGATTAAACCCCTCAGGGCATTTGACAAAGAAATATTGCACCTTGAATTGCGATAATTTGCTTTGCAAGCACAGAATGATATTTTAGTTTCATTGGGTTTTGATTATAATCAAGAAGGGGCAATCATCTCTCCTCTCGAATGCCAAAAAGTACCACAACTGGTCAAAACTTAAAGCGCGGTTGAACGCCTACACAAAAAGAACATGCAAGCAAGTCACGATATCATAGCCATTCAGATGAAATTGAAATGGGGCAATACCCAAGTTTGAGAGAGTCTCACGTAGAAAGTCATTGAAGGGATGTATGGCTCCATTCAAATACATGTATCAATGGCAAGCGGTGTACCCCATGGGTGGTATATGAGCGAATTCTTCCTTCTCTGGAAAACGAGCATCCTCTTCGGGAATTCCGTGTTTCACACAGATGTTATAAAGGACCTTAGCGAAAACAACCGATGAAGTTCTCTTAGGCGGATTAAGAGAACTCTAAAGTTAGGAGGCGTACGATGCATGATTGGCCCAACTGGGACAAACTGGCCATATTAAGCTTGCAAAGTGGATGACGACTCAGCTTTTGAGAGCACCAGGCTTGCCTCGATTGACTTATGAAGCATGGATGGCTGCTTCCTGAATAATAGAACTCGCGTTTAAACGGTCACGTAAATCTATACTAAATTAATAGCTTTCCCTGCCACATTTGAATTCTAAAGAAACATTAACTTGTAATCGCCACATAGGACTTTAAGTGCCGACTGGGGCAAGTGCAGTCTGTTATCTATATGGGATAAACTCGATGCTTGATACGTTGAAAATGCCCTATGCCATATAGATAGTTCGCTCACAGTGGAAGAAGAAAAGAACTTCCTATGTTATTTTATTTTCTACTTTTGTTTGAACTTCCTGTGCACTTTCCCGTTATCGATCCATTATCGATAGTGGATCGATTGTGTGAAGCAACGCGGAAAACTCTCCTCACTATAGGAACACTGGGCGTGCAACTAGCAAGCATGATAAGCCCAAATCCTACAAAAGAATCATGATCGACTAGTGATGTGACGTACAATAACAGCTACGAAACCGGATACAAGTCAGTTCTGGCCTAATGGACAAAGATAGAAAAGCGTGTCAAGAACTGGGCCAAAGCCCAAATGTCATTTCGGGAAACAACTCAAGACTCGATTTACTATCTTCCTCCATCAAACTGCAATCAACTTGAACTTCTCGCAATCAACATTGCAAATGGAAACAAGTCATCAAGTCATTAAATAAACACAGTAATTAGCAAACCAATTAAGTGAACCCAACTTTGATTGAATTCTATGACACGGGAAAGATCGAGGGCTGAATTCAACAAACTATCAATGGATCGGTGGCGAGTTAGATGGATGATGGCAACTCAAGATGTTGGCAATTTGGAATTTTGAGCTAGGATTTGGAATTTCAAGCTGGAATCATGATGGAAGGATAGAATATCACCAAGGATCGATGGATTAAGGCGTAGAAAGGATGTTGAATCGTTTGGAGTTGGATCACTCGAAGAATAAATTGCACGAAGAAGTTTGTTGGTTGTGGTCGAATAAGGAGTTAGGTCGGCTCAAGTCGTGTATATGGGCAAGCAAAGGAGAAAAGAAATTTTTTTACTAAGTAGTAGGATCGTGCGCAACCCATCAAGGATCGCTCGTGACCCACATTTACAACATGTAAATTTCCTAAGCAGTTAGGTCGCTAGCGATCCATCCTACATGGATCGCTAGTGACCCATGAAATAATAGGAGAATTTTTCTCAAACTCGATCTCCTATACCTATT
Organism: Allium cepa; assembly: GCA_030765085.1. Classification (NCBI taxonomy): domain Eukaryota; kingdom Viridiplantae; phylum Streptophyta; class Magnoliopsida; order Asparagales; family Amaryllidaceae; genus Allium; species Allium cepa. The sequence continues at coordinate 619,940,662 of CM060938.1, read as the reverse complement.
CATCATTTTGAGGCATTCTAAGAAGTTATGAGAACAAGTTTGATCCATTGTGGCAAGCAATAGCAGTCACAACCAAAGCAGATTACCAACAGTATGACCTACTACATATTTTAAAACTCTAATGTAGTCACCTGGAAATCGACGGATGGATATTGCGAGTGATAACTTGTAGAGCACGCCTTGTTTACAACGAGGACGTACTATGGGGTGCAAATATTATCCGGGTTTTTAACCAAGCAGGATCTATCATGAGACGGAACAGTCTAGTGTTATCGGAATGGTTTGGAACTTAACCAAAATGTCTAAGTCAAGGAGTTAACGAGAGCCAATCTATATTACTACAGCTACTACTGGGATCAACTAAACCGAAAGATCAATATTCATTTAACCCAATTAGCAGCTGAGCATAAATAGCTAGTAAATTGTCATTGAAATGGAACAACGACGACAAAAGACTATGGGAACATCGCCAATTCCAAACTCTAGAAAAATCCTAAGTGCTTGGATCATCACCAACCCATGCCTCTCCTCAAATCTTCGAATGAACCAACTAAGAATGCAACGAAAAGAGGCCAAGGAATTGGCTCGCAAATGATTCAAGTCTATAGGTCACTAGTGACCCATAGACCATGGGTCACCAGCGACCCATCGACCATTCATCGCCAGCTACCTATGGTTTTTCCTCGGTTTGCAAGCCAAACTCCCTAGGTCATTACCTACCTACATGTGAGCAGTTGATGAAGTGGCCTGGCCTAGAAGCTCTCTGATCCATTTAAATACCATCCTACCTACAACATAAATGGGATCTTTTCCTGACTGGTTGCTGAAGCTCTGCTGGAAACATTCTTCACTCTCTGCCTTCCTTACAACAGTCTCCAAAGGGATTCTTTGATATCCCGGAATTTCAAGCAATTAAAATGTGATAATCTCTTTTATAAATTATTTAAAATTGGCAAAATTTTTATTTTCAAACAATAAAAATAATGAGTTGTATGTATATAATATATATTAAATGGAATTATTATTTTCAAATTAAATATGTGTTTATATAAATATATATGTATATATATGAGTTGATTTTAAATTGGATTTTAAAATTGAATTTGAATTTGAAATTCAAAGAGGTTATCTCTTAAAATATTTTGGATTTAAAGATATATTATATATAATTTGATTAAGAATATACTTAGTTTTATATCAATTTCCTTTAAAGGGTTTTATTTATATAAATTAAGAAAAGTATTTATTAATTAGGAAATTAAATATAAAAGCTTATAAACCATTTTAAATTTTATTAAATGTGCATAATTACAAGTGTTAGTTTATAAGTCTTCTTAATAACAAATGTAAGGTGGTAAATATTTGAAAATGACAAATGTTAAGAAATCTAACAAGTGTCACTATTTTATTTTTATTTTCTTTAAATTTTAAAAACCATAATTTAAGTCTATATATACATATATCTCATCTCTTCCATTCTCTTTTCCCTATCTTCATTTTAAAAACTCAAAACAAAACCTGTAATTCATTTCTAACCAGAGAATTAAAAACAACAACCACTTTCTCAACAAAATCTATAACAAAAACCACAGAGAATTTTACAAAGAATTCAAAGCAATCTCTTTTCAAATACAACCTTAAGCAAGCTAGCTAGGATCAGTTCAACTCAGTTTCATATTGGAATCAAAATCTAGTAGCAGTTCAGTATAATTCAAGATCAAAATACCAGTTTCAAGTAGCAGATCAAGTTGACGGCTTTCTCTGTTTTTCAAATAACAGGTGAGTAACTATTTTTTTTAAAACATTAAATATGTGTAACGACCCTGGCTTTTGGCCCTATTATTTTAATAAATATTTAATCTAATTAAATAAAAAAATAAACTCGTCATTTGAAAATGATTAAATCTTTTGAAATAATTGCCATTTGTTTATATAAATTTGTATTTCGAAAGGAAATTGATTCGAAAGTTTGAAATAAATCTCTTAAAAATATTTACAATAAAAATTTATCTTATATAATTAAATTAAAATACTTTACTTTGTTTACATTTGGTAAATATACATATGGATAATAACATTTAAAATAAAATCAAAGTCTATCAATATAAAATATAAATATTAAATATAAGTAAAACATATGGATATAATTTAAATATTGATAGTTAAAATACAATTAAAAATAAATATAAGTATAAAATATAAGTAAACCATATTGAATATAACTTAAATATTGATAGTCAAAATATAAAATACAAATGTAAATGCAAACAAGAAATAAGTGAAATACAAACATATGTTGTACATTGGGAAAGCTAGAAGATAACAAAACAAACATTTTTTATACAAAACAAATCTTCATACACAAGCCAAAAACCTACCTGCAAAGTATAGAATAAAATAAAAACAAAGTATAACATAATACCAGACAAATATTTATATACAGATTATCTTCATATGCAAGACCAAATGTCTACCTGAAAACAAATATTTACATACAAAAATATCTTCATAAACAAAGCCAAATGTATAAAGTAAAACCTAACACATATGTGTATAAACTATTCAAACTAGAAGTTAATAAAAACAAACATTTTTACACAATCTTCACATACAAGCCATGCCTACCTACAAAAGTGTATATTTCTATACAAATATCTATATACATAGAAAAAATAATTATAATTATGTAAACACATTAAGAAACAAAGCATTTAATCGCTATCATCTCATCAAAAAATTTTGTCATCTCAAATCTTTACATTTCAGACAAAAATCTATTCATAACCAAGAGAAAGAAAAACATTGACCAGATAATACCTCCCTCATACATCTTGTTATCTTATATATATGTGTATTCATCTTTTATTTAGTTCATTCAGTAAAAAAATTAGGTTCAGAATAAGAAATCAACATCTTCATCTTTCCAAAATTTAAAAGCATCATTCAATTCAAAGTAAAAACAGGGAAGTGCTAAGGCAGATTCAACTACAGTTTTCTCAAACATCAAAGTGCTTTCTGTTCAAAAGAATTTGCAAGTGAGTAAACACAAATTTTAAAGTCTAAGTTTAATTAAAATCAGTAAAGATGATTCATTTATTATATGGTATTGTATTTGTATGATCTTTGAATATAACTCTGTGAATATTTATGTGTTGCTCTGTACTTATCTGTAGTTGTTACAAGTTGTATATTTCCTTCAAAACTCAAATATTTTTCATCTAATCATGATAAGTTTTAAAAATTTTAACAAACAATATGTTTAAAACTAAACCAAGATTTTTAAAATCTGTTTAAAGTATTTGGAAAGACAGTAACCTTGGAAAACGTTGTTTACAGGTAATCAAGTAAGAAGTCGATGAATTCAATTGTTATAAAAAGCTAATTCAAGTTCATAACTTGAATGCTTACTGAAAGTTGTGATTTTTAAAACTAGAATGAAGATTTTTAGTTCAGTGATGCAAGAGCAGTTTGTAGTTGAGCAAAAATTATATTTTTACCCATTTCTAGTGATTGAATCAATAATAAATGTTGAAACTTGAATTGAAGCAAGTGTAAACGATTGTGATCTTGAGAAAAACGTGCAACAATTTTTCCATTTTGTGAATTTAAGAAACCAGATCAATTTAGGGTTTATAGTTCGTATGTGATATGATCAGTAAACGAGGCGAGTTCATATTCTTTACGCGATCGAGTGTCACGAGAATTTAGGGGAAGGAAGATTGACGTGTGGTCGTGGTGTGGCCGAAGATTGAGGGTCTTCAGTGGCCTGTGCGGCGATAATGAGGCGTGGAGCTGAGGGGAGGTTGGTTTCAGTTTTCGAGTGAATGCCTAAATTTCGATTCGAAAGTTTTAGGGCCGAGTCGAGTGTGGTTTTCGAGCTTGCTGGAGATTTTCGACTTGGCGTTGATGTTGGAGTTCGCCAGAGCTCAGTGGCGTCATCGTGCACGTGTACGACGCGGTGAATTGTGTCAGTGTCATTGATGTTTGGCATCTCGAGTCATTTCTCCAGTTAAATTGGTGATTGCTTCGGTTTGTATTTCGAGCGCGTGGTTTTCCCGATGCTTTGATTTTTACTTAAGTTTAAAAACTTAACTTACTGGAAAAAAAAAAAAGAAGAAGAGCGTACAGGGAATGACTCGGGTGATATAGGTGGGTAACTTGAAATACTACTCGCATAAAACGCAGGAGAGTCTTGGGTTCTTTTTCTAACTGCAGTTTTGTATTATAGAAATGAAGTTAAGCACTTGTTTTTTTAATCAGTTTTAAGCACTGTAAATTTAAGTAAGTATTTAACAATTGAAGTTAAAACTTTAACACAAGTTTAAATTACTTTAGTTAATGCTTAACCATGTTTTAACACTTAGTTAATATTTTAATTTAGTAATTAAGTTAAGTTAAGTATTAAATTATTAACATTAAAATTTCATAGTTAATAATAAATTGATTTTACAAAGTTAAAGAAGACTTATAAAACGTTAATTAAGTTGAATAATTAATATCAATTAATTATTTTTGGAAAGCAATCAAGGATAATTACTTTAATTTTGTAATTAGAGATTAATTAATGATAATGTGATAAGTAAATTTGTAATTAACTACTTAAGTCAATTAATGTAAGATTGGTGGTTAACTAATTAAGTAATTTAATTAAGAATTACTTAATTGATTAATTAAGTAATTAGCAGTTAATAAATAGATAATTAAGTTTTATTAATTAATAGTTAAAGTTATTAATTAATAATTAAGGGTAATTAGTTAAGTAATTAAGACCTAATAATGATTAAGAAATGATTTATTAATTAAATAATTGGAAATGAAATAAGTAGTTAAATTGATAATTAATGATTAATTAAATAGGATTAAGTGATTAATTTTCAAGTAATTGATTTAAATTAAATTAATTACAATAAGACTTAAAGATGTTTGCTTATAAATGTTGTATAAGTAGGATATCTTCTTTGTGATAATTACTTGGTGATATTCTGTGATGTTTCTGTGATATGCTCTTGATATATTTATGATGATTGTGTATGATTCATCTGTGATAAATGTTATGTGAATTCAATTGTTGAATTAAACTGTTTAAATTAAATAAACAACTTAGCCTTTAAAATGGCGTTTAGATTTCGATGAGACCGGGATCCGGTGTCATTTATGATTATCCGATAACCACATCGATCCAAATTAAACGTTAGGTCATGACATCTCAAGTGGAGATTGAGATAATGTTTTCAGAATGCAAGGGTTATTGTCATTGACTCTGAGGGTGATTCCAAAATGAGTGTAACGAGATAATGCCTTCGGTTTCGTTCGATCCGAGAACGAACTTGTATAGATTGAATGCTTTCTGCAAATCGTCATGCGGACGATGAGCATTCTAAGAGATATGTTCTGTAAAGGTAATCGCAGCCTCAAGCCTCATCAACCGGGAATGGCTAAAACAGGGAATGTGCAGCAAGGTTAGGTGCGTCATGCCCAAGCAGGACGAGATACACCCCTGTCTAGAGGTCCCTTTTTATTTTGGCTGTGCGGGCGGTTGCTAGCAACAACCGCGGGGTTATCTTGTTCGGTGTTGTTCAGTAAGGAATGGTTCCGGCCTTGTGTTGTAGGGGGTCGGGAGTGATCCTCGGTATGGTGATCTAGGCCCCGTACTGTGACGGGCGGTACCTAGTAGCCCTGCCATTGATGGAAATCCATTTTCCTTACGAGACCCTACAGTTTTGATTTGTATTACCCACTTTTGTGGCTAGTAGCTGGAATTTAATCATGTAACAATTTCGGCTATTTTCTATTTACTTGAAAACCCTAACACTATCATAATATCACTGGATTTCCTATTAAAATGTTTTGGTTAGCGTAAGGGAAAACTTACCCGTATTTATGTGTGGGGAGTCTTACGTGATTCCTTTATTTTCAAATGTTTTCAAAGTTAAACAACCTCAAACCGTTTACTCATACTAGACCCATGTCTGAACCGGAGTTTATATTTTGTTTTTCATAAAATCTTGGGTACTCAAATTTTTATTAGTAGCCAAGTGATAGGTTTTGGATTTTAAGTTCTGGAGGAGCTTGGAGCAGGAGACCAGACGTATGTAGATATCTATCTAGTTCCGCTATGTTAGTTAGAATATGCTGTATTTTGAAATATATGTATTGATAGATGTATATATGACTGTCATGTGTATAATATTGTGTAACTCTGATATATGTAAAACTATGTAATAGTTATGTGATGTATTATATTTTGTTCCATTCCGTTGTGAGATTCTGATGTTGTTGATCTTTCTTTCCATTCTTTTCTATTTCTATCCCTTTCTTTCTTAATGATGATACGTCTTTCTGGGAGTAGAAGGGAGGGTCGTCACAATTGGTATTAGAGCGCTAGGTTGAGCGAATACCTAGGCTCTTGGGTGATTTCTTTCTTGAGAGAGCGTATTTGTAATTTTGATATATATATATATATATATATATATATATATATTTATTTATTTCTACCTATTTGTTGGGTTACCTGTTCGGGTTTTCCAATACAAGTTATAACGGTAGAATCGGTAGTGGTGTGTGTAACACGACTACCAATGGTTGGAATTTGAATGTTTGAGGTTGGAAGTGTATCTGTTGAGACTGTAGACCTATTACCGTCTCGGGTGAACTTTGGATGGTGTAAAGATTTCATCGATCTCTGAAGGAAACCTGTTAAGCTTTGGAGTTCATCTTTGAAGTGTAAGTTTGGATGACCTAGAGTTTGGATCTGTCGGATGGACGGAAGAAATTCATGATATCTTGATACCTCAGGATGTAGTAGTTGTGTGATAAGACACAATGACTATGGATGTCTCCGAAGATGTTTCTTTGGAACAAGTTAAGGAAGTATGTCTGCTTCGGTGTTGTGGCTAAGTTCAGTAGGGTGTTTCTGTTTGATTTGAGGTCCGAGTTTCTCGAAGAGCTTTGGATAGGAAGTCTTTGGCATCTGAGTCAGCAGTGCAGCTCGAAGTGTTCTGTGTGTTGTCGACAAGTTTTTCTGGTTAGTAGTTTTTTCTAGAGGTAATTTCAGATGTAGCAGAGTGGTTCCATTTCTTCGATGGATTGGCTCGATAAATATAAGGCAGTTCTAAATTGTGTTGAGAGAACAGTTTCGTTAGAAACCGATTTAGGTAGAATTGCCAGAGTTTCATGTGATAGTTCTGGAATTCACTTGAGTAGTCTTTTACATGGAATTGAGACTTCTCAAGAGAAGGTTGAAGGTGTCGATGTGGTCCAAGATTTCCTTGATGTATTCGAGGAAGTTAAGTGTTTGCCTCCGCATCGAGAAATCGAGTTTCGCATTGATTTGATTCATGGAGTAGTGCCCATGATTCATGTTAGTAGGAGGATGACTCATAGAGAGAGGAGTTAGTTAAGCAGACTCAAGATCTTTTGGAGGAAAGAGGTTGATTAGGCCCATTTTTTCTTGTTGGGGTTCTGCTGCGGTGTTTGTCATGAAATCGGATGGATCGCTAAGGTTCTGTGTGGATTATAGAGAATTGAATAAGTTTGTTTTGGTATTTATCGATGTTATTTTGGTCTTTTCTAAGTCTAAAGAAGAGCACAAGCAGCATTTAAGGATTGTTGGAGACACTGAGGAGGCATATTTTGAAGCAAAGTTCTCTAAGTGCCATTTTCGAAAATCAAAAGTCAAATTTTTGGGGCACATTGTTTCTAGTAAAGGTATCTCTGTAGATCTAGCGAATGTGGAGACTATTCTGTAATAGAAGTAACCGAAGTCACCGGTGGGAATTCATGGTTTTTCTGGGATTAGCTGGCTACTACAGGAAATTTATCAAGGATTATTCCAAAATTTCTTCACATCTTTCCAAGTTGGAAAGGAAAGGAGCTAAATTCAAATGGACACCCCAGTGTGAAGAAGCTTTTCAAGAGTTAAAGTCAAGGCTGACTAGTGCACCAGTGCTTGCTGTTCCAGATGGGAAAAACAAATTTGAAGTTTATACAGATGCTTGTATAGTTGGTTTGGGAGCAGCGTTGATACATAATGGAAGAGTGATTGCGTATGCGAGTCGGCAATTGAAGCCACTTGAAAGGAACTACGCTACGCACGATCTTGAATTGTTAGCCATTGTTTTTGCTTTGAAGATATGGAGACACTATCTCATGGGAGAGAAGTTTAGGTTTTTCACGGATCACAAACCATTGAAATATCTTTTCTCTCAAAAGGACCTTAATCTGAGGCAACAGCGATGGGCCGAGTTTTTGGCATCATATGATTTGGATATTCTCTATACCCTGGGAAGGGTGAATGATGTGGCTAATGCTCTTAGCAGGAATGCAGTTTTGTCTCTTTGGAAGTTGTTCCATCTCTCCAGGAAAGAATCATAAGCGAGCAAATGGAGGATAGATCTTTTAAGGAACTAATTCTTGGAATAAGGATGATCGATGTTCGGATTTCAAGGTGTTTTGAGGATTAATGGTCGTTTGTGTGTACCTAATATAGATGGATTGAGGCAAGAAGTCTTAGCTGAGTGTCATCGCTCCAGACTGAATATTCATCCAGGAATCCCTAAAATGTATAAAGATATGAGAAGAATTTTCTGGTGGCCGAGCATGAAGAGGGATGGAGCCGCTTTCGTTAATAGTTTTTCTATCTGTCAGCAAGTTAAAGGAGATCAGTAGAAATCATTCGGTTTGTTGCAACCTTTGGAAATCCCAAAATGGAAATGGGAAATGAATTCGATGGATTTCACCGATGGTTTGCGAAGAACCAAGAAAGGAAACGATGGAATAATGGGTTATTATGGATCGGTTAACTAAGAGTGCTCATTTTATACCAATTAAGGCAACTCGTACTGCAGTTTCCCTAGCAGAGATTTTCTTGAGGGAGATAGTCAGATTGTATGGTGTTCTTGTTAGCATAGTAAGTGATCGTGATCCTATCTTTACTAGCAGATTTTGGGAGGCTCTACAATCAGCTATGGGAACGAGTTTGAGATTAAGTACAGCCTATCATCCTCAGACAGACGGAGAGACTGAATCGTATTCTAGAGGATATGCTACGAGCTGTGTTTTGGATTTTAGTGAATCGTAGGAAGACCATCTTCATTTGGTAGAATTCTCCTATAATAAAGTCACCAAGCTAGTATTAAGATGGCACCTTATGAGGCTTTATATGGAAGACAGTGTAGGTCCCATCCTGTTGGATAGAATTGAAAAATTGTCTTGTGCTTGGACCAGATTTGATTCGTGAAGCTTCTGCCAAAGTTGAGCTTATCAAGAAAAGGATGAGAGCTGCTCAGGACCGTCAGAACAGGTATGCAAATAAGAGAAGGAGACAATTGGAATTTGAGATTGTTGATTTAGTTTTTGTCAAAGTTTCCCCGATTAAAACTGCTAGATTCGAAAAGACGAGAAAACTTGCCCCGAGATATATAGGACCATTTTAGGTATTGGAAAAGAGTTGGTGTTGTAGCTTACAGAGTTGAATTGCCAGAATGGATGTCTGGAATTCATAGTGTATTCCATGTATCCCATCTAAGAAAATTTGTTCATGATCAATCATTAGCTATAGGACCAGTAGTTCAGGAAGATTTGGAAGTCGAGCCGAATTTGACTGTGGTCAGGAATCCAGTTCAGATTGTTGATCAAGACGAGAGGCAACTCAGGAGTTAGATAGTGAAGCATGTCAAAGTGCAGTGGAGTGAGGATCCCAGAGATTGTACCTGGGAAACTCTGAATAATTTTAGGAAAGTTTATCCGGATTTGTGTCTAGAAAGCCAATGATGTTTGTTAGGATAGATTGTTTGGTTGTTTGCTAATGTATGAATGATATGTATGTTTAAATGGCTGGTATAAAAGCTTTTGAATTATCTTTGTTTTAAATTTCGGAGACGAAATTCTTTTAAGGGGGGAGGAATGTAACGACCCTGGATTTTGGCCCTATTATTTTAATAATAAATGTTTAATCTAATTAAATAAAAAAATAAACTTATCACTTGAAAATGATTAAATCTTTTGAAATAATTGCCATTTGTTTATATAAATTTGTATTTTGAAAGGAAATTGATTTTAAAATTTGAAATAAATCTCTTAAAAATATTTACAATAAAAATTTATCTTATATAGTTGAATCAAAATACTTTACTTTGTTTACATTTGGTAAATATACATATGGATAACAACGTTTAAAATAAAATCAAAGTCTATCAATATAAAATATAAATATTAAATATAAGTAAAACTTATGGATATAATTTAAATATTGATAGTTAAAATACAAATAGAAATAAATATAAGTATAAAATATAAGCAAACCATATTGAATATAACTTAAATATTGATAGTCAAAATATAAAATACAAATGTAAATAAAAACAAGAAATAAGTGAAATACAAACTTATGCTATACATTGGGAAAGCTAGAAGATAACTAAACAAACAATTTTTATACAAAACAAATCTTCAAACACAAGCCAAAAACCTGCCTGCAAGGTACAGAATAAAATAAAAACAAGCTATAACATAATACCAGACAAATATTTATATACAGATTATCTTCATATGCAAGACCAAATGTTTACCTAAAAACAAATATTTACATACAAAAATATCTTCATAAACAAAGCCAAATGTATAAAGTAAAACCTGACACATATGTGTATAAACTATTCAAACTAGAAGTTAATAAAAACAAACAATTTTACACAATATCTTCACATACAAGCCATGCCTACCTACAAAAGTGTATATTTCTATACAAATATCTATATACATAGAAAACATAATTATAATTATGTAAACATATTAAGAAACAAAGCATTTAATCGCTATCATCTCAGCCAAATTTTTTTTATCTCAAACTTTACATTTCAGACAAAAATCTGTTCATAACCAAGAGAAAGAAAAACATTGACCAGATAATACCTCCCTCATACATCCTGTTATCTTATATATATGTGTATTCATATTTTATTTAGTTCGTTCGGTTAAAATTTTAGTTAACCTGAGAATAAGAAATCAACATCTTCATCTTTCCAAAATTTAAAAGCATCATTCAATTCAAAGCAAAAACAGGGAAGAGCTCATGCAGATTCAACTCCAGTTTTCTCAAACATCAAAGTGCTTTCTATTCAAAAGAATTTGCAAGTGAGTAAACATAAATTTTAAAGTCTAAGTTTAATTAGATCAGTAAAGATGATTCATTTATTATATGGTATTGTATCTGTATGATCTTTGAATATAATTCTGTGAATATTTATGTGTTGCTCGGTACTTATCTGTAGTTTTTACAGGTTGTATGTTTTCTTCAAAACTCAAATATTTTTCATCTAATCATGATAAGTTTTAGAATATTTAACAAACAAGATGTTTAAAACCTAAACCAAGATTTTTAAAATCTGTTTAAAGTATGTTGGAAAGACAGTAATCCTGGAAAACATTGTTTACAGGTAATCAAGTAAGAAGTTAATGAATTCAATTGTTATTAAAAGCTAATTCAAGTTTATAACTTGAATGCTTACTGAAAGTTATGATTTTTAAAACTAGAATGAAGATTTTTAGTTCATTGATGCAAGAGCAGTTTGTAGTTGAGCAAAAATTGTATTTTTTCCCATTTCTAGTGATTGAATCAATAATAAATGTTGAAACTTGAATTGAAGCAAGTGTAAACGATTGTGATCTCGAGAAAAATGTGCAATAATTTTTCCATTGTGTGAATTTAAGAAACCAGATCGATTTAGGGTTTATAGTTCGTATGTAAACGAGGCGAGTTCATATTATTTACGCGATCGAGTGTCACGAGCATTTGGAGGATGGAAGATTGACATGTGGTCATTGTATGGTCGAAGATTGAGGGTCTCCGATGGCCTGTGCAGCGATGACGAGGCGTGGAGCTGATGGGAGGTTGGTTTCAGTTTTCGAGTGAATGCCTAAATTTTGATTTGAAATTTTTAGGGTCGAGTCGTGTTTGGTTTTTGAGCGTGCTGGAGATTTTCTACTTTCCATTGATGTTGGAGTTCGCCGAAGCTCAGTGGCGTCGCCGTGCACGTGTACGGCGCGGTGAATTGTGTTAGTGTCATTGATATTTGGCATCTCGTGCCATTTCTCGAGTTAAATTGGAGATTGCTTCGTTTTGCATTTCGAGCGCATGGTTTTCCTGATGCTTTGATTTTTACTTAAGTTTAAAAAATTAACTTACTGGAAAAAAGAAGAAGAAGAAGAGCGTACAGGGAATGACTCGGGTGATATAGGTGGGTAACTCGAAGTACTACTCGAGTAAAACGCAGGAGAGTCTCGGGTTCTTTTTCTAACTACAATTTTGTATTATAGAAATGAAGTTAAGCACTTGTTTTTTTTAATCAGTTTTAAGCACTGTAAATTTAAATAAGTATTTAACAATTGAAGTTAAAACTTTAACACAAGTTTAAATTATTTTAGCTAATGCTTAACCGTGTTTTAACACTTAGTTAATATTTTAATTTAGTAATTAAGTTAAGTTAAGTATTAAATTATTAACATTAAAATTTCATAGTTAATAATAAATTGATTTTACAAAGTTAAAGAAGACTTATAAAACGTTAATTAAGTTGAATAATTAATATCAATTAATTATTTTTGGAAAGCAATCAAGGATAATTACTTTAATTTTGTAATTAGAGATTAATTAATGATAATGTGATAAGTAAATTTGTAATTGACAACTTAAGTTAATTAATGTAAGATTAGTGGTTAACTAATTAAGTAATTTAATTAAGAATTATTAATTGATTAATTAAGTAATTAGCAGTTAATAAATAGATAATTAAGTTTTATTAATGAATAATTAAAGTTATTAATTAATAATTAAGGGTAATTAATTAAGTAATTTAGACCTAATAATGACTAGGAAATGATTTATTAATTAAATAATTTGAAATGAAATAAGTAATTAAATTGATAATTAATGATTAATTAAATAGGATTAAGTGATTAATTTTCAAGTAATTGATTTAAATTACATTAATTACAATAAGACTTAAAGATATTTGCTTATGAATGTTGTATAAGTAGGATATCTGCTTTGTGATAATTACTTGGTGATATTCTGTGATGTTTCTATGATATGCTCTTGATATATCTATGATGATTGTATATGATTCATCTGTGATAAATGTTATGTGAACTCAATTGTTGAATTAAACTGTTTAAATTAAATAAACAACTTGGCCTTTAAAATGGCCTTTGGATTTCGATGAGACTGGGATCGGGTGTCATTTATGATTATCCGAAAACCACATCGATCCAAATTACACGTTAGGTCGTGACATCTCAAGTGGAGATCGAGATGGTGTTTTCAGAATGCAAGGGTTATTGTCGTTGACTCTGAGGGTGATTCCAAAATGAGTGTAATGAGATTATACCTTCGGTTTCGTTCGAACTCGGAAGGAACTTGTATGGATTGAATGCTTTCAGCACATCGTCAGGCGGATGATGAGCATTCTAAGAGATATGTTCTGTAAAGGTAATCGCAGCCTCAAGCCTTATCAACCGAGAATGGCTAAAACAGGGGATATGCAGCAAGGTTAGGTGGTCATGCCCAAGCAAGACGAGATACACCCCTGTCTAGAGGTCCCTTTTTATTTCGGCTGTATGGGCGGTTGCTAGCTACAACCGCGGGGTTATCTTGTTCGGGACTGTTCAGTAAGGATGGTTCCGGCCTTGTGTTGTAGGGGTTCGGGAGTGATCCTCAGTACGGTGATCTAGGCCCCATACTGTGACGAGCGATAACCCAGTAGCCCTGCCATTGATGGAAATCCATTTTCCCTACGAGACCCTACGGTTTTGATTTGTGTTACCGACTTTTGTGTCCAGTAGATGGAATTTAATCATGGAACAATTTCGGCTATATTCTATTTACATGAAAACCCTAGACACTATCATAATATCACCGAATTTCCTATTAAAATGTTTTGGTTAGTGGAAGGGAAAAACTTACCCGCATTTATGTGCAGGGAGTCTTACGTGACACCTTTATTTTCAAATGTTTTCAAAGTTAAACAACCTCAAACGTTTACTCATACCAGGCCCATGTCTGACCCGGAGTTTATATTTTGTTTTTCATAAACTCTTGAGTACTCAAATTTTTATGAGTAGCCAAGTGATAGGTTTTGGATTTTGAGTACTGGAGGAGCTTGGAGCAGGAGCCCAGACGTATGTAGATACCTATCTAGTTCCGCTGTGTTAGTTAGAGTATGCTGTATTTTGAGATATATGTATTGACAGATGTATATATGACTATCATGTGTATAATATTATGTAACTCTGATATATGTAAAACTATGTAATAGTTATGTGATGTATTATATTTTGTTCCGTTCCGTTGTGATATTCTGATGTTATTGATCTTTCTTTCTATTCTTTTCTATTTCTATCCCTTTCTTTCTTAATGATGATACGTCTTTCTGGGAGTAGAAGGGTGGGTCGTCACAATCTGTTTTAATAACCTGATGCACTAGATTAAAGCTTGAAGTTTAATAGTGGAAAATGTCTATATATATGTATATTATGCTTGTATGTATATAAACGTGCAGAAATTTGAGTGTGCATGACTGGTAACAGGTAAATGTTGCCTCTAATATTGATGCCAGGTTTCAAATTACGTTAAAAATCCAAAAACACTTACTCTCATTCTTTTTAGAATATGATCTATAAATGAAAATTGATTATAAGATCTAATATCAATTTTAAAAATAATTTCAAGAATTTATATTGAGTAACCATTTCAAAAATAACAAATTGCAGTAGGAAACAAATATAAGTAAAAATTCGGTGATCATAAATTCGTATTTTGATTCCATAATCAAATTCATTTTAGGAAATAATGAATTTAGGAAATGGTTTCATCAATTTTAAGTTTATATTTGGGAAGAATTTCGAAGTTGATCAATATTTGTATTTTCATCAAATTTCGGCGATCACGAGGGAGTATGGCCTCGGGGTTCGTGTCAGAGGTGGCTAGTGGGTTAAGGATGGAAGGAGAAATAATCGGCCATTTTTTGGAACATCGTGGTGGCATGGCGAGACTAATCTAGGGTTTAATCATGGGTTTTGGTTGTGGTTGATTTTGTGGCCATAGCGGCATCGACGATGCGTCGAGTTCGATTTGAGAAGGGGAATGGGAGCCTGAGGCTCTGGCAAGGGTTTGGGCTTGGTGTCGTGATCATCGGTGATCAGTGGTGGCATTGCGGAGTGGTTTTCAATGAGCAAGTTTGGGTTTTAGCTGTGTCGACTTGCTCAATTTAGAATTGGGAGTAGATCCATACTTTTGGGTAGATAGGAACGAGGGTGAGGTCGTCACCGACTTGTTTGAGGTCGTAGATTTGATCGGAGTAGCGGCGAGGCATCGTGCACATGCATGAGTGTTCCATCATATCAGTGGCATGTTGTGTCATTTGGCATCGAATAGAAGGGGTGTAACGACCCGTATAAATTCGACGTTTTAATTTTTTATTTAAATTTAGAAAGGAATAAAAATCTTATTTATTTATATGAAAGAGAATGTTGAAATTTGATGTATCAAGGGTAATTAAAAATTTACAAATTTAATTATATATTGCAATTAATTGTAATAGTGAAAATTTGTCGCATTTGAATATAAATATTAAAATGAAGGCTAAAATAAATTTTGTAAATGGTGACTTAAAACCTATAAAATCCAAATGAATTAGGTAGGAAAAAGATTCTTACCTGGATATAAAATTTAATATGAGAAAGTTATGAAAGTATTAATTTGATTTAATGCAATAAAAGATTGTGAACGGTAATTGGAATAAATTAAGAAATCATATTAGTGCAAGTAAATAATTTATGACTTGAATGAGATTCCAATTCAAATAAATCATTTAAATGTTATGATTTGATTTTTAATGGAACATAAGAAAAACAAATGTAAGGATTTGATTAATATATATGTTATGTGTTCAGGGTATTGAATAAAAATTGGGAATCCAATTGTAATGAATGGTAATAATGTTGGTATTAGCTAATAAATTAAATTTTTATGCAATACCCATAAATGGATGAAATGAAATGAATGAAATGAATGAATGTAATTGCATTCTAGGTTATTTATCAAATGAAGGAAGATATTAAATTTATTAATGTAATATAACATTGATTAACCGTAAATGAGAATAAATTTAAAGAATTATGTTAATGCAAGTGGATCATTTATAAACTTAAATGAAACATTCCAATTTAATAGAGTTATTCAAATGTTATGACTTATTTTAAAGGTAAAAATTGGATTTAATTGGAATTTGTTGTATTTGGTTTAAATCGGAAAGGAGTATACAAAAGTAACTGTGAATAGTGAAGTCACAACTGTAAATGGAAGAAATTGAAATAAGGGGAAGTAAACATTGAATAAATTAATAGGAATAAATGCCAACATTGAATTGTTATAAATGTAATTAAATATTACAAGTGTGTGAAACGTAAAGATAAGGTTTAAGAGTTGTTGGAATGGGTATATTAAAATAATTATGAAGTGTAAATGTAAATATTTATGGGGACATGAATTATTTGAAGGAAAATAATTGGTAATTGGATATTTAGTAATAAATTTAAAACGGACTTAAATGGTAAATTTATCTAATTAATATATAATAAATAATTATTGGATAAAAACCCTATACCTGTATATATCTATAATATGTGAGTGGAAATAACAAACTTATACATGTGGGATTGAGAGTCTTACCACAACTATTATAAGTTGTATACTTAGTTCCTTCAATTAAGTTGGAAATTATTGCAATAGGTATAAAATTTAATGTTACCTTAAATAAATTAAAGGAATAAATGGCAAATAACGTAAATGTTCTTCATAATGGCGATTTGTGTATATAAGAATGGGAAATAAAGTTTTATTTATATGTCGGAATTTAATTTACTATAAAAAGGTTAATTACAATCAAATGAGTTAAATCTTAGACGGAAATCAAGCTTTATGTATTTGTTTGGATTTATTGCAATTAATTATAATTAAATATAAAATTTTACGTTAATTGGAAATTTAGTGGAAAGCTGGAATTATTTATGTGATAATCTTAAATCAATGGTAAACCCTTATATTTAAAATTTTGAATGGAATAATAATTAATTTATTTAACTAAATGAAATTTAAGGATATTATTTATAATTTGGGAATTTAATGGAATTAAGGATTTATATTTGGATTTAAAAATTTACCTTCTTTAAAATTGACATCTAAACTTGTTGGAATTTTGTAATGATGAAGAATTTTTAAATGTAATAAAATGGGTCAATTTTTGAATCCAAATATAAAATTGGAATTTATTTATATATTTTAAATTTATTTAATTAATATAAAAATAGCCATTTTGGTCACGGACCCGGATTTCAACGAAACCAGTTTCATCGGATCTGTATCAGTGAATTATTGTAGGGTTTCAAGTTTCGTAGCGATCGGACTTGTCGTTTGATCGTACGAACGCGAAACACCTTGAAATCGATTTAATTGAAATCAATTTGAAAATATTGTTTTCAGCATAACTTCTTCATGTGACGGAATTTGGACGTGCAACTTTTTCCGTCACGTTCAGAATATTTTTAAATACCTATTTGGATATATGGGTTTACCCAATTTCGTTCCGGTGTCAGAACGGGCTTTTTGGGCCAACTACTGTTTAACACGTTTATAATTCGTGCCCACCTATTCTATTGAAGTTTGTCTATAAATAGGCTGTGATAAACCCTAGCAGCCGCTACTCCTCATTTATATACGTATAGGAACTTCTGTACTCCTCTTCTTCAATGGCAACAAACAATCATAGATCTAAATAAAATCAAAATCAACTTTAAAATTCAAACACCTCAGAAAATTTCCAAAAAAATATATGTTGAAGTTTTTGACGAGGGGAACTTAGATCTGAATTTGGTTTCTCGATTGGAGTTATCGTTCATCCTGGAATTTTCAATTTAGTTTCGACCGTACGTTGTGTGGATGCTCACTCAACGGTGGATCTTCCACGATTTATCGATCAGGAAGGCTAGGCGCGTAGAGGGGGCCGAGTGCTTTCGATCGGCACAGTTCGTTTGGGGTATATGTTGCGGGAATCGACATGGTGGGCAGAGATATGTGGCGGCGGCGGCGAATTTTCCTGGAGCCAGAGGAGGCCGGTCGTTGGTGGTAGGGGCGGCCGAGGTAGGAGGCTCTGACGGCGTCATTGGATCGTGCTACAAGTCAGCACGTTGGCCAGAGAAATTGCCTCGGCATCGGCGGCTTCGTGAGTGTCGCAACCTGGAAGAATTAGGGCTTCGTACGAAAGGGGTGGGCACGTGGATTTTCGTGGTGACGTGGAGAGGATTGAATGAGGTTATTTATTTAATTTCAATTTTAAGCTAATTGTTCAAATGCTCATAACTTATACGTACGAATTCGTATTTACGTGCGATTTTTTTGATAGGATCGTAATTAAATTCCAGATTTTTTGACGCTGGTTTGGACAGATTTGGAGACCGTCGAATTTTTGGGTTTAAATTCGATTTAAATTCAAAAGGTGAGTGTTTTAACCCACTCACAACTTCTAGAATTTCTTATGTTTGTTAAAATTGACTTAAGATATGAGTAGAAATTTATTTATGATTGTTTGGCATGTTTTATTCATCATCTTAGTTAAATCGCATTTATTTAATTTAACTGTTAACTTATTTTATTTATTGCATATAATTTGACAGTTATAATTTATTTATTTGCATATTAACTGCCCGTCAGAGTTATGTTATTTTTATTTCATATTAACTGCCAGTTAAAATTACATTTTATTTTTGCATATAAATTGCTAGTTTAACAGTTGTTAAATTTATTATTGAATATAAACTGTTAGTTAATACACGTTACTTATTACCTGTATAATTTATATGCTCTATATCGATGATTGTTTGAATTGGATGATGATTGCAAATAATGGTTGATGATTGATATTTGGATGAATGGATGCTATATTTATATTGTATAAACTGCAAGTCATCATGCATTTTCATTTCATTCGGGATTGCGGTTTGAAATGATATACAACCGCATTTTTATTTTAAATTGCGGATTGAAATGATAAACATCCGTATCACTTGACCATAGGGTAGAAAATTTATACAGGCACCGCGGTATATATATATATATATAATTATTTTTGAAATGATTTTCTATGTTTTAGTAAAGCTATATATATATATATATATATATATATATATATATATATATATGGTTTATGGGATATTGATTTGGTTATTGATAAAGGTTATTTATATATGGTAATTTCCGATTTTTAAGCTTTTTATAAATTTGAATTGAAGTATAAAATAAAGTTTGATTTTTTAAGATCAAATACGATTAAGCCTTTATTTAAAAATCTAATTTCTGGAGTTTTTATGACTTAAATGAGAATAAGGTTGGAATATGAATATTAAGTTGAATTGGAATTAAATAAAAAGTTAGAATTTTTAAAGGATATGATTTTATAACTTGATGTTTGTGTAGAGTGATCTAATTGAATATCAGGTTGATTTAAATGAATATATAATAAATTAAAAGATTTTCCAGTCATGTGAAGTTAAAGGTTTTCTTAAATTATATTGAATTCATTAAGTAAATATTTCAAGTCTAAATAATAAGTAATTGAATTTAATATATATGGGATTTGTCAAATGAGTTTGTTTTGAAATTGTGAAATATTTAAAGCTTTGAAACATAAGAATTGAAATGGTATCTGGAAGTTTAAATCGATATTTGACATTTAGTTGTGAAATCTAAAGAAGCTATTTTGTTTTATAAAAGTAATTTAATATTTAACCATTAAGAGATGGAAACTTGTTTCAAAGTTATGATTTTCAAGATAGTATAATTTGGAAATATTATATTCAAGAGTTTGATTTCTAAATAGCATACTTTGAAACACTATGATTTTTGGAAAAGAATATATTGGAAAATAAAATGACATTATTTTGATTTGGGTCTAAATGATATCGTATTGATTTGGGGTTTTAAAATATACATGATATCGTATTTATGTGGGTTTAAAATGGATAATTATTTTCTGGTTTTAAAGTATAAACTATTTTAAAGGACCGTGGAGTTATAATAACGTTTGGTTATTAAAGAGACTGGGATCGGAAGTTGTCATACTCTCTGCCAACTTCGAAAACCACTTTAACAACCGTGTACGCGGTGGAGATTCCAGAATGAGGTAGGTTGGTGGAGGCGTTTCCTGCTAGGTAAATACGTGGACCCGACTCCCGTGAGTTGGCATAAGGTGGCTAAAACAGGAGCGATTCTCGGGCCAATGAGGTCATTCCTCTGATCGGACACTCCTCTTCGATATTACACTTTGACTTTGGATTGATTCAGTGGCCACTTTTACTTTGATTTTTTTTTGGGAGTTTGTTCGAGGTGGGTGGTAGCTGCGGCTACGCGTTTCCATCAGCCCGGATAGCAATTGGTATATCTACCCTGGCATTGCCTAGTTGTGCCGTGTCACCTACCCTATCGCGCCTTGTACGAGTTTGGATTTCTCCCGTAGCCGTGTGGTATCCTCTGGTGGCTTCCCGATCAGGAGGGACTACGATATTGGATGGACTACTGGGACTATTACGTGTTAAGGGCTATATGGGTAACCCTTTAATGCTAAGAAAAAAGTAAGTTTATTTTACAAATAGACACTATTATAATAGCGCAATATACTATATAGTAAATAGTTTAACGGATCCTTAGGAGGTGTAAATCCCGAGCATCTCTTGAGTTACCGCACTCATATTTATTTATGTTAATTTGACTCACATAAGATCTTTTAGTTCTGACTCGAGTGTGTTTGTCTTTTCAAATTCCCTCGGGTCAGTCCTAGCATTTCAGGATTTGAAGTTTTAGCTTTGGAGGACGAAGACGAAGATTTGTATTACTATCTACTATATTATTCCACTACACTATTTAATTCCGCTGCATTGATATTTATTGGTATGTGAACTCTGATATTTATTGTATAAAGAAGAATCAAATGTTTGTAAGCAGTTTTATGAACTGTATATTTATTATTATATTTTATCCTTCCGCTGTGAGATTCTGTTTTCTTTTTTATTTCTTTCTTTTTTTTTCTTATTTACCCCATAACAATCCGCCCTTCTGTATGGTTTGAATTGGCACGTGTGTTGATTTAAAGCGTGCGAAAAGGCAGGACGTTACATTTGGTATCAGAGCTTTGGTTTAGCGATAAACCTTAGCTTTGTGGGGTCTGACTCTTTATTAATGGGGTAGTAATATCCTATGGGAGTCGCTGAGTGTATATATATGAGAGAGCGTTTTTGTTAGTGTATAAAAAGGTTTTAATATTGTGTTAATCTGTTCCGTTTTGTGTTTATAAATTCTAGTTGGTGCATGGGACGCTGTGACATCAATAGGGATTTCTAAACACTTAATAGGACAGACCGACATAATATTTGTTTTTAATATAGGTGAATGAAATAACTTTGCCTATTATATTTTCTATATATAAAAAAAAAATTATAATGACATATATTTGGTTGCTATAGATTGGTTGTTAGGTAATAAAGTGTATAAATAATAATAGAAATAGGATTGAAAAATAAAATAAATGAAATCTGGAAATTTAGAACTTAAGATTCGGGGTTTTGAAATTTCTTTCGAATAAATTTTGGAATATAATAATATTTTTTATAAGGACTTTCTGATATAAATATTTCAATGTAATTCGGACGAATTGTTTTAAAAAGGATTTTTGAGAAAATAAGTTTTGTACTTTCCTCTCTGTCGCTGGAAAATAATTTCGGTAATGGCGGCTGCATCATCGACTTTCATTTTCGAGTTTCGAATGGGAAAGGCCACTGTAGTAGTTTTACTGCAGATTCATTTTTGGAAAATATATAAATTTTGGATTGTTTTAAATATAATTAGAGATATATAAGTTGTAAGAATATATTTATCTATTATTTTTAAATAAATTTAAAATTTAACCCGGATGTTTCACTACAATAATTGAAACAATTAATTAAATGAAATTTAAAATTGTAACCTATGAAATAAAGGATTATTATTGAACAGTAAATTTATTAAAGAAATAAGAGAAACTTGTATGATTTTAGTTGCATTCTTAAAAACATATATATAACTTACCAAATATTTAAAAGTTGAAATGTTTAATAAGAAAATGTAATGAAAATTATACAAGTAAAAGTATGTAATGAAGGTGTTCAATAAATCGCTTTTATTCATAAGAAGTGATGATATCGGGATAAGTTAAGTTAAAATTGAAATTTTACTATAAGTGAATATTATTAAAGGTAAGTAATTCAAATAGATGATTATCAACTTAAGTAAATAAAATGGAAATGCTAACAAATTAAATGGGGCATGAATACTATTGATAAACAAATTAAATAAGGAAATGCAATAATAAATGAATGAATAGTATAACGAAATAAAAAGGGAACTGGCATGACCTGAATTAATGGAATTGAATAATTGCAAGTAATGAGTAAATGTAAATTAAAACAATAAATCACTGTATAAATAAAAAAATAATCGAACAACAAAGGTATGAAATGGAATTAATAATAAGATAAATTGATTGTTGTTTGGATTTATTGTTGTTTAGTTGATGGTTGTTTGGGTAAGGATACTTTAAAAATTGGATTTGGGTGAATGAATAATCTACTTAGTTTTATCTAAGAATGTTGAGTAAATGATGCGCTAGTAGTTTATTCTTCATTCCGTACAATTTAAAAGTTTTGAACCCGAACAACTATTTGTTTATTGGTTGAATGGTTGCTTTGGATTTGTTGTGTATGCTGTTGTTAAGTTGATGGTTGTTGTATTGATTTGTGGTTAGTGATTGAAACCCACTTAAATATTTCACTTTATATAAATAGATAACCATTTGGATTTTATAAGTGAAATGCAGGCTATGGAAGCAATTGATACTGCTTTTGGTTCCATAAATTAAGCGTAAATTGCCCGACAAATAGGTACGTTTTCGGCTTACGTTTTATAGCGCTATTATATATTTTTCCCGTGTTGGGATTTATATTATATTGTAAAAATATTGTTGTATATTGTTATATTTTATTTTCTCCCAAGCCTCCCCGTACAAAGGAGAATCTGCCAAAATTTTCCGAAAATTCTGGACTTACAAATTATTTTGAAATGTTTTTCCAAACTTTATTTATTTAAGTATAAAAAAGATATAATGATTTTAAAATGGGTATATTTTATTTAAAATAATAAATTTTGTAAATTATTGTTTATAAGTTAAATATTTTGAATAAGATGTATTGTTATTTAGTTCTTCTTTTCCCTTCTTTTCCTGACGAAAAGTTTTGAGTGGGGGAGAGTGTAACGACCCTTATAAATTCGATGTTTAAATGAATTAAATTAATAAGATTTTTATTTAAATTTAGAAAGGAATAAAAATCTTATTTATTTATATGAAAGAGAATGTTGAAATTTGATGGTAATTAAAAATTTACAAATTTAATTATATATTGCAATTAATTGTAGTAGTGGAAATTTGTCACATTTGGATATAAATATTAAAATGAAGGCTAAAACAAATTTTGTAAATGGTGACTTAAAACCTATAAAATCCAAATGAATTAGGTAGGAAAAAGATTCTTACCTGGATATAAAATTTAATATGAGAAATTTATGAAAGTACTAATTTGATCTAATGCAATAAAAGATTATGAACAGTAATTGGAATAAATTAAGAAATCATATTAGTGTTAGTAAATAATTTATGACTTGAATGAGAATCCAATTCAAATAAATCATTTAAATGTTATGATTTGATTTTTAATGGAACATGAGAAAAACAAATGTAAGGATTTGATTAATATATATGTTATGTGTTCAGGGTATTGAATAAAAATTGGGAATCCAATTGTAATGAATGGTAATAATGTTGGTATTAGCTAATAAATTAAATTTTTATGCAATACCCATAAATGGATGAAATGAAATGAATGAAATGAATGAATGTAAATGCATTCTAGGTTATTTATCAAATGAAGGAAGATATTAAATTTATTAATGTAATATAACATTGATTAACCGTAAATGGGAATAAATTTAAAGAATTATGTTAATGCAAGTGGATCATTTATAAACTTAAATGAAACATTCCAATTTAATAGAGTTATTCGAATGTTATGACTTATTTTAAAGGTAAAAATTGGATTTAATTGGAATTTGTTATATTTGGTTTAAATAGGAAAGGAGTGTACAAAAGTAACTGTGAATAGTGAAGTCAAAACTGTAAATTGAAGAAATTGAAATACGGGGTAGTAAACATTGAATAAATTAATAGGAATAAATGCCAACTTTGAATTGTTATAAATGTAATTAAATATTACAAGTGTGTGAAACGTAAAGATAAGGTTTAAGAGTTGTTGGAATGGGTATATTAAAATAATTATAAAGTGTAAATGTAAATATTTATGGGGACATGAATTATTTGAAGGAAAATAATTGGTAATTGGATATTTAGCAATAAATTTAAAACGGACTTAAATAGTAAATTTATCTAATTAATATATAATAAATAATTATTGGATAAAAACCCTATACCTGTAAATATCTATAATATGTGAGTGGAAATAACAAACTTATAAATGTGGGATTGAGAGTCTTACCACAACTATTATAAGTTGTATACTTAGTTCCTTCAATTAAGTTGGAAATCATTGCAATTGGTATAAAATTTAACGTTACCTTAAATAAATTAAAGGAATAAATGGCAAATAACGTAAATGTTCTTCATAATGGTGATTTGTGTATATAAGAATGGGAAATAAAGTTTTATTTATATATCGGAATTTAATTTACTATAAAAAGGTTAATTACAATCAAATGAGTTAAATGTTAAACGGAAATCAAGCTTTATGTATTTGCTTGGATTTATTGCAATTAATTATTATTAAATATAAAATTTTACGTTAATTGGAAATTTAGTGGAAAGCTGGAATTATTTATGTGATAATCTTAAATCAATGGTAAACCCTTATATTTAAAATTTTGAATGGAATAATAATTAATTTATTTAACTAAACGAAATTTTAGGATATTATTTATAATTTGGGAATTTAATCGAATTAAGGATTTATATTTGGATTTAAAAAATTACCTTCTTTAAAATTGACATCTAAACTTATTGGAATTTTGTAATGATTAAGAATTTTTAAAAGTAATAAAATGGGTCAATTTTTGAATCTAAATATAAAATTGGAATTTATTTATATATTTTAAATTTATTTAATTAATATAAAAATAGCCATTTTGGTCATGGACTCGGATTTCGACGAAATCAGTTTCATCGGATCTGTATCAGTGAATTATTGTAGGGTTTCAAGTTTCGTAGCGATCGAACTTGTCGTTTGATCGTACGAACGCGAAACACCTTGAAATCGATTTAATTGAAATCAATTTGAAAATATTGTTTTCAGCATAACTTCTTCATATGACGGAATTTGGACGTGCAACTTTTTCCGTCACGTTCAGAATATTTTTAAATACCTATTTGGATATATGGGTTTACCCAATTTCGTTCCGGTGTCAGAACGGGCTTTTTGGGCCAACTACCGTTTAACACGTTTATAATTCGTGCCCACCTATTATATTGAAGTTTGTCTATAAATAGGCTGTTATAAACCCTAGCAGCCGCTACTCCTCATTTCTATATGTATAGGAACTTCTGTACTCCTCTTCTTCAATGGCAACAAATAATTCTAGATCTAAACAAAATCAACTTCGAAATTCAAACACCTCAGAAAATTTCTAAAAAAATATATGTTGAAGTTTTTGACGAGGGGAACTCAGATCTGAATTTAGTTTCTTGATTGGAGTTATCGTTCATCCTGGAATTTTCAATTTAGTTTCGGTCGTACGTTGTGTGGATGCTCACTCAACGGTGGATCTTCCACGATTTATCGATCAGGAAGGCTAGGCGTGTAGAGGGGGCCGAGTGCTTTCAATTGGCACGGTTCGTTTGGGGTAGATGTTGCTGGAATCGATGTGGTGGGCCGAGATATATGATGGCGGTGGCGAATTTTCATGGAGCCAGAGGAGGCCGGTCATTGGTGGTAGGGGCGGCCGAGGTAGGAGGCTCTGACGGCGTCGTTGGATCGTGCTACAAGTCAGCACGTTGGCCAGAGAAATTGCCTTGGCATCGGCGGCTTCGTAAGTGTCGCGACCAGGAAGAATTAGGGCTTCGTACGAAGGGGGTGGGCACGTGGTTTTTCGTGGTGACGTGGAGAGGATTGAATGAGGTTATTTATTTAATTTAAATTTTAAGCTAATTGTTCAAATGCTCATAACTTATACGTACGAATTCGTATTTACGTGCGATTTTTTTTGATAGGATCATAATTAAATTCCAAATTTTTTGACGCTGCTTTGGACAGATTTGGAGACCGTCGAATTTTTGGGTTTAAATCGGATTTAAATTCGATTTAAATTCAAAAGGTGAGTGTTTTAACCCACTCACAACTTCTAGAATTTCTTATGTTTGTTAAATTGACTTAAGATATGAGTAGAAATTTATTTATGATTGTTTGGCATGTTTTATTCATCATCTTACTCAAATCGCATTTATTTAATTTAACTGTTAACTTATTTTATTTATTGCATATAATTTGACAGTTATAATTTATTTATTTGCATATTAACTGCCCGTCATAGTTATGTTATTTTTACTTCATATTAACTGCCAGTTAAATTTACATTTTATTTTTGCATATAAACTGCTAGTTTAACAGTTGTTAAATTTATTATTGAATATAAACTGTTAGTTAATACACGTTACTTATTACCTGTATAATTTATATGCTCT
Organism: Allium cepa; assembly: GCA_030765085.1. Lineage (NCBI taxonomy): Eukaryota > Viridiplantae > Streptophyta > Magnoliopsida > Asparagales > Amaryllidaceae > Allium > Allium cepa. The sequence goes on along the minus strand of CM060938.1, from coordinate 619,913,783 downwards.
ATATCAATGATTGTTTAAATTGGATGATGATTGCAAATAATGGTTGATGATTGATATTTGGATGAATGGATTCTATATTTATATTGTATAGACTGCAAGTCATCATGCATTTTCATTTCATTCGGGATTGCGGTTTGAAATGATATACAACCGCATTTTTATTTTAAATTGCGGATTGAAATGATAAACATCCGTATCACTTGACCATAGGGTAGAAAATTTTATACAGGCACCGCGGTATATATATATATAATTATTTTTGAAATGATTTTCTATGTTTTAGTAATGCTATATATATATGGTTTATGGGATATTGATTTGGTTATTGATAAAGGTTATTTATATATAGTAATTTTAGGTTTTTAAGCTTTGTATAAATTTGAATTGAAGTATAAAATAAAGTTTAATTTTTTAAGATCAACTACGATTAAGCCTTTATTTAAAAATCTAATTTCTGGAGTTTTTATGACTTAAATGAAAATAAGGTTGGAATATGAATATTAAGTTGAATTGGAATTAAATAAAAAGTTAGAATTTTTAAAGGATATGATTTTATAACTTGATGTTTGTGTAGAGTGATCTAAATGAATATCAGGTTGATTTAAATGAATATATAATAAATTGAAAGAATTTCCAGTCATGTGAAGTTAAAGGTTTTCTTAAATTATATTGAATTCATTAAGTAAATATTTCAAGTCTAAATAATAAGTAATTGAATTTAATATATATGGGATTTGTCAAATGAGTTTGTTTTGAAATGGTGAAATATTTAAAGCTTTGAAACATAAGAATTGAAATGGTATCTGGAAGTTTAAATCGATATTTGACATTTAGTTGTGAAATCTAAAGAAGCTATTTTGTTTTATAAAAGTAATTTAATATTTAACCATTAAGAGATGAAAACTTGTTTCAAAGTTATGATTTTCAAGATAGTATAATTTGGAAATATTATATTCAAGAGTTTGATTTTTAAATAGTATACTTTGAAACACTATGATTTTTGGAAAAGAATATATTGGAAAATAAAATGACATTATTTTGATTTGGGTCTAAATGATATCGTATTGATTTGGGGTTTTAAAATGTAAATGATATCGTATTTGTGTGGGTTTAAAATGGATAATTATTTTCTGGTTTTAAAGTATAAACTATTTTAAAGGATCGCGGTGTTATAATAACGTTTGGTTGTTGAAGAGACCGGGATCGAAAGTTGTCATACTCTCTGCCAACTCCGAAAACCACTTTAACAACCGTGTACGCGGTGGAGATTCCAGAATGAGGTAGGTTGGTGAAGTCGTTTCCTGCAAGGTAAATACATGGACCCGACTCCCGTGAGTTGGCATAAGGTGGCTAAAACAGGAGCGATTCTCGGGCCAATGAGGTCATTCCTCTGATCGGACACTCCTCTTCGATATTACACTTTGACTTTGGATTAATTCAGCAGCCACTTTTACTTTGATTTTTTTTTTTTAGGAGTTTGCTCGAGGTGGGCGGTAGCTTCGGCTACACGTTTCCATCAGCCCGGATAGCAATTGGTATATCTACCCTGGCATTGCCTAGTTGTGCCGTGTCACCTACCCTATCGTGCCTTGTACGAGTTTGGATTTCTCCCGTAGCCCGTGTGGTATCCTCTGGTGGCTTCTCGATAAGAAGAGACTATGATATTGGATGGACTACTGGGACTATAACGTGTTAAGGGCTATATGGGTAACCCCTTAATGCTAAGAAAAAAGTAAGTTTATTTTACAAATAGACACTATTATAATAGCGCAATATACTATATAGTAAATAGTTTAACGGATCCTTAGGAGGTGTAAATCCCGAGCATCTTTTGAGTTACCACACTCATATTTATTTATGTTAATTTGACTCCATAAGATCTTTTAGTTCTGACTCGAGTGTTTTTGTCTTTTCAAATTCGCTCGGGTCAGTTCGAGCATTTCAGGATTTGAAATTTTAGCTCTGGAGGACGAAGACGAAGATTTGTATTACTATCTACTATATTATTCCACTACACTATTTAATTCCGCTGCATTGATATTTATTGGTATGTGAACTCTGATATTTATTGTATAAAGAAGAATCAAATGTTTGTAAACAGTTTTATGAACTGTATATTTGTTATTATATTTTATCCTTCCGTTGTGAGATTCTGTTTTCTTTTTTATTTCTTTCTTGTTTTTCTTATTCACCCCATAACAATCCACCCTTCTGTATGGTTTGAATTGGCACATGTGTCGATTTAAAGCGTGCGAAAAGGTGGGACGTTACAAGGGGGTGATGCTCGGGTGTGTCTCGAAGCAAGTGTGTTCGCGTGAGTGTCTCGCGAGTGACCCGGGGGTTTAGTGTTTTTGCTTAGGTTTTTAGTTGTGTTTGATACCAGGTCTAAATTTTTTAGAGGAATCTTGTCCGGGTTTAAAAGTTAAATATGAATTTCATATTTGGAAGCAAAGGTAATTTTTAAACAAGTTTTCAAAATAAGTTTTCAAGTTTATATTAACCATTTTTAAAGGGTATGAGATGTACGAGTTTAAAGCAAAATGTTTAACGGGTTTAAGTTGTAAAAGTATATTAAATTGAAGTTTTCAAAGAAAAGTTAAACAAGTTTTCAAAGTTTATTCTGTTTAAAATTTGTTTAGTTTATATAATTATACATTAGATTTATTATATATTAGCTCCTAAATGATTTCAAATAAAATTTAATGATAAGATTAAGGAATGATTTAAGTATGTGGTATTAACTTTAATTAATAAATGATTTTTGGTATAAAATAATTCAAGCACTTAATTAACTAAAGATTTAAATAATTTAATTAAGGTCTTGATTTAATGAAAGAAATTAAAGGACTAATTACTGGATGTAAGTAATTAAGGATTAGCTAATTAATGCAAGTTATTAAGGATAATTACTTAATGGAAGTAATTAAGGGTTAAATAATGAAATTAATTAAAAGATTAATTAAGATTAATTAAAGGATTAGCTAAATAATGAATAAGATTAATTAAAGGATAATAAATCAATGTAAGTGACTGTAGAATTAAGGATCAATGTAATTACTTATAGTTAATTAATTAATGAGAGTAATTAAAGGTTAATTAATGTGAATAGTTAAAAGATAATTAATTTATGGCTAATTACTTAATGTAATTAAAGCATAATTAATTAATAATGAATTATTAAAATGATTATTAAAGGATGATTAATTAATTGGTTAGTAATTAATTAATGTTGAGTAAGTAGGATTTATAAATGATTGAGGTAATTAATTTAATTTATTTAAATTAATTAGAAATGGTGTGATTAATTAAACTTGCTTATATATGATTGAATGATATTGTATGCCTTGGATTATTTAATATTTCTGATAAGTGATTGTGATGCTTTGTAATATGATACGTTGGGTTGAACAGTGGTAATGTGGTTATCTATCAATGATAAATTGCTTTGTAAAAGTTGGCATCCTGTATTTAAAATTGAATTGTATCCACTTGAATAACTTGGGTTAAGATGACATGGGATTCGAAGAGATCGTAGTCGGGTATCATTAAATACCTGAAACCACTTCGATTTGTAATCTACAATACTTCTATATAGATTTGATATGTGAAATAAATAGGCTGGAATGGAATAATATGGACCTTTGAAACTAAGTAAAGATACTTAGGGAATGATTTGGAAATAAGTGTTGACTATAACAAGTTGTGAACTTATAGAGAAGTACGAGTTACCTCGGGTTTTAAATAAGTTTTATGAATTAGTATTTCACGTTAGATGGGTTTACTCATGCTGGTTTCCAGCCTGACCCAGGTGTTACTTTGATGTAATGCTTGGGTCAGACGGAGTATTACAGATTTTTAGGTTAGGAAGTTCTGGAGCTCAGGAGGCGAGCTGGATGGCAGGAACGTATAGAGTTTCCGTTGTGTATATTATTGTTTGTATTTCTTGGGCAAGTTAATTTTAACTATCCAATTTTGAGTAATGGTTGTAACTTTGATGTATTAATGTTAATTAACAAATACTGTTATTCTTTGTATAACTGCTATTATTTGATATTATATTTTGATCCACTGCGAATGTGAGATTCTATGTTTTGTTTCCTGTTTCTTCTTCTATCTCTTTCTTCTTCTCTCTAACAATCTGGAATTTTCGAAGTCGAAAATTTCGGGTCGTTACATTTGGTATCAGAGCCAGGTTAAGCGAGAACCTTGGCTCTGGTGGGTGTACTCATTAAGGATACCATCAATGGTACCCTAGAATGAGTTGAGTGTAGTATATATGAGAGGATACTTGCTATTTTATTATATAATGATGTTAGAAATGGTTTTAAAAATGATTTTTATATAAGTTTATCTTTTGATATATAAAGAAATAATTTTTCTAATTATTAAACATGTCAAAGAAATTGGTTGTTGATTATTGGAATTAAATAAAATAATAAGAATAAAGTGGTAACTGAAGTTCAACCAAATAAGAATTGGATAATAGGAACTATATAAATAAGATAAGCTAGACATGGATTCAAACTAGAAAAAAAAATCCTAAATTTGTAGAAGTATTTTCAGAATAAGATAATAATGAATTGGTTTCCAGATATGATAGTCTTTCATACATGGTTGTTGTGTTTAATAATGAAATATTTGTAAATGATTAAGCAAAATGAAATGTTTTAGGGAAGTAAATATTTAGGTGAGTATGACTTATAAATTGGAATCGAAGATAATTTAAATTGTGAAGTTTAAAATCTAAGTCCAGAAAATTTGGAATTCGTTTCAAAGATGATTTGAAATAAACTCTAAGTGTTGAATTTTAAATTTTTCCTTGAAACCCAAAGTGATAATTATTTGAACTAATAAGTGGGAAGATTATTAATAAGAAGTTTAAAATTAGAAATGGGAATTCAAGTTGGGTAAAGTTGACTGGATTAAGTAAATTGAATTTAACTTAGAGGAATTAAATAAATTTAGAATGAACAACCTGAATTGGAAGTTTCAAGATGGAATTGAGATTTAACTTGGGAAGTTTAATAGTTGATTTGAATTAGGAGTATGTGTGATCTCAAAATGGGTTTGAGATCTGGAAATTGGTATTAGATGCTATTGATGAATGTTTGAAATAATTTGGATATTTATCTTATCTTAATATCATCATTTTGTTATTAATAATCTATGGAACTGAGAATTGGATTATTTTAAATAAGAAATGGATTGAGGTAATATACATCCATTACTAAAATAAAATAGAAATAAGATTGAACTTATGTAAAGGGAAATTGCTTTGAACTTGAAGATATAAATGTTAGAAATGAGCTTGTTGAGAATTTGTTACGAATTGGTTTTGAAGTTAAAATTGGGTAATAAATTGGATTCTGAAGATTAAATCATTTAAAAAGTTTTGAACTCAAATTTGAACTTTGAAATAAGCAAAGTAAAGGTAGTTTAAAATGAAAATTTGAAATTGTACTCAGGATCAAATTGTTTAAAGATTTAAGTTGTTAACGTAAAAGTAAAGGTTAATTTGATTTAAGGGATTAAATCAATAATAAAAATTTAACTCGAATTTATGAAATTCGAGATGGCTTTAAGTTGAGATTTGAATTGAATTAGTTCAAACTGAATTTGGTTTGAATTAATTGGAATTGTGATTGAAGATGGATAAACATATAATTTGAATTGAATTAGTTTGAAGTGAAATTGAAATTGAATAAGTTTCAATTTCAAATGGAAATTGATTTGAATTTGGGATGGAAATGAAAGTTAACTTAATTTGAATTAAAATTGATTTGAATTTGGGATGGAAATGAAAGTTAACTTAATTTGAATTGAAATTGAATCAATTTAAGTAGAAATGGAAATTTAAATTGAATTGATTGGAATGAGAGATTGGGAAATTGAACAGTTTGACTCTGAGATTATTTTCGAATAAATTGTTTTAAAGTAAACCATTTTAAATCTATTTAACTAACTATTTACTATACAACCTTTCTTTTTAAAACCCAAACTATCTTATTTATTTTACAATTATTTTGAAAACTAATTACTATTTTACATATGTTTACAAACTAATTACTATTTTACAACTACTTACAAACTAATTACTATTTTGTAACTATTTTGCAACTATCCAACTATTTTACAATTATTTAACTACTTTACAACTATTTTAAAATTACTTAACTATATTACTACTATTTGCAACTAATAAATATTTTTCAACCACTTTTCTATTTTAAAAAATTTCAAACTGTTTTATTAATACAAGTTGGTCAGAGTGCAAACTGTCTATAATTGAATATCAATTGAGATAAGAATTAAAGTGTTAACCCAAATGGAAATTGGGAGCAATAGTGGAAAAGTGAATGGAATCAAAATAAAGGTGAATAAAGAAGCGATTTGATTTAGCTAATGATCAATGAAGATAAATACGTAGGATGTACGTATATTATTCTATTCGTATAATGATTTGATCCAAATTCGAGCACAGAATTTCGAGATAGTATATCGGTTCGAGTTGGGATTTTTCACTCGGTTTTCGACGGCGAACCCTGGATATGGATTTTTGGTTGATATTGGAAATTCTCTGTCATAGTTATGACTATGCAAGGAGAATGAGGGGATCTGATCAAGAAACCAAATCTAAGTCCGCACTAGGAAGTCGGGTAGACGATACTAGTTCGGAAGTGGAATTGTGTGATCGAGTGAGTGATCAGATTTGATATTGCATACAGATGGTACATGTACGTCGTACGTGCTTGAATGAAATTGATATTGAAATTTAGGAAGAAATGAGAAATGGTTTTGAAAGGAACGGTATATTTTGAGAAGTATATATGAATGAAGGTGAAAGATTGATATCTTTTGAAATTCACTTTTTGAAAAGTAAGTTATATGGTAAGTAACTTTATAAGAGAAAATCAAATTTGAATTTGATTTGGTATAAATAAAAGTTATATATATATATATTATATAAGATAAATCTCCCCTTGTTGAATCTATAGCTGGTAGAAAGGTTTTAGAAAGTATTTGAAGTATAAAGAGGAAATTTATACAAATATGAAGTAATCCAATGATTTTTCAAGATTATATATATATATATATATATATATATATATAAATGATTTTATGAGAACGATTTTGGAAAAGGTTTTGGAACCTATGGATTTGGAAAAGGCTTTTGATTTGTGGGAAAATCAAATTTTGGAAATTTGGATAGCCAAGTTTGAAACTATCGATTTGAAATATCGATTTTATGTAAAGAAGATTTTGATGTAAATCATAAAGGGTATGGTTGGAAAGATACTATAAGTATATAGTATAAATGTTTTGAGATTGGCTCTGGGGAAAAAGGCCCTCCCATTGGAATGAACTTCATTAGGAGATCCACTGGATGGTTCTGCCTTGAGCCATAAGGGGGAGGCCCTAAAGTTGATCCTATGACGAAGTCCGGACAAACTGAAGTTCTTGAGGATTATGTGTAGTGGGTTGCGCTGATGCCTACAAAGATATTTGGGTTATGCTGTGACGACAGTATAACTCGATGTCACTGCGATCTACTGCGGACCATAGCGGAAGTCGTGTGTGCTGTTGAGAGGCAAAGGTTTATGTTTGATTTTACATCAGTAGACTGCGATCTATGAAGACAGCGAAAGTCGAGAGGCCGTGAGAGCCTAAGGCAACATTGGGACTTGACTGATGTAGTTTGCGACCTACATGGAAGTCATGAAGTTTCATTTGGCAGCGAAAATCGAGGACGTCGATGCCTATAGTTACATGGACTTTTGCCGTGATGGCAACATAACCCTGGATGTAACTGCGATTTGTGGAGGTTTCCATGGCGTAATCGAGGGGCGCGGAGTGCCTACAGTTATCTATGCATTTTGCTGGGATGGCAACGTAACCATCGGGTTAACTGTGACCATGGAAGGGGTGATGATTTTTAGAGCATTCTCACCAAAGATGTTTCCTCTATTTAGAAGATGTTTTCTATATTTTCAACAAAAGTTTTTTCCCAAGTATTTTCACTGGGTGTTGAAAACGGGTCTGCTAAGTACTTATAGATTTTCAGTCCTACGCCTGATCAACGTATGACCAAATTTCTGTAAGAACAAGGATGGACTTATGGAAACATCGAGTTATAAAAAGTAATTTGTAAAGCTATTTTGGTAATATTTTATAGATTTTTAAATGTTTTAAAATTCTTAAATAAAGGATTTATAGTTGAAATGGTCAAAGAGCAAAATAAGCTGATAATAATCATTTTAATAAATTCTGGCTTCATTCCTTTTCGAGGACGGAAAGATTCTAAGGGGGAGGAATGCGATATCCCGGAATTTTAAGCAATTAAAATGTGATAATCTCTTTTATGAATTATTTAAAATTGGCAAAATTATTATTTTCAAACAATAAAAGTAACGAGTTGTTTATATATAATATATAAGTAGATTTTAAATGGAATTACTATTCAAATTAAATATGTGTTTATATAAATATATATATATATGAGTTGATTTTAAATTGGATTTCGAAATTCAATTTGAATTTGAAATACAAAGGTTAGATCTCCTAAAATATTTTAGATTTAAAGATATATTATATACAATTTTATTAAGAATAAAATTGGTTTTATATCATTTTCTTTTAAAGGGTTTTATTTATTAAGAAAGTATTTATTAATTAGGAAATTAAATATAAAACTATAAACCATTTTAAAATTTAGTAAACATGCATAATTACAAGTGTTAGTTTATAAATCTTCTTAATAACAAATGTAAGGTGATAAACATTTGAAAATGATAAATGTTAAGAAATCTAACAAGTGTAACTATTTTATTTTATTTTTCTTTAAATTTTAAAACCATAATTTAAGTCTATATATACATATATCTCATCTCTTCCATTCTCTTTTCCCTATCTTCATTTCAAAAACTCAAAACAAAACCTGTAATTCATTTCTAACCAAAGAATTAAAAACAACAGGCACTTTCTCAACAAAACCCGTAACAAAAACCAGAGAGAATTTTCCAAAGAATTCAAAGCATTCTCTTTTCAAATACAACCTGAAGCAAGCTAAGCTAGGATCAGTTCAACTCAGTTTCAAATTAGAATCAAAATCTAGTAGCAGTTCAATATAATTCAAGATCAAAATTCTAGTTTCAAGTAGCAGATCAAGTTGACAGCTTTCTTTGTTTTTCAAATAATAGGTGAGTAACTATTTTTTTAAAAAACCTTAAATCTGTTATAATAACCAAATGCATGTGATTAAAGCTTGAAGTTTAATAGTGGAAAATGTTTGTATATATGTGTATAGAAATGTGCAAAAATTTGAGTGTGCATGACTGGTAAGAGGTAAATGTTGCCTCCGCTATTGGTGCCAGGTATCAAATTATGTTCAAAATCCAAAAACTCTTACTCTCATCCTTTTTAGAGTTTGATCTCTAAATGAAATTTGATTATAAGATTATAATATCAATTTTAAAAATAGTTTCAAGAATTTATATTGAGTAACCATTTCAAAAATGATAAATTACAGTAGGAAACAAATATAAGTAAAAATTCGGTGATCATAAATTCGTATTTTGATTTCATAATCAAGTTCGTTTTAGGAAATAATGAATTTAGGAAATGGTTTCATCAATTTTAAGTTTATATTTGGGAAGAATTTCGAAGTTGATCAATATTTGTATTTTCGCCAAATTTCGACGATCACGAGGGAGTGTGGCCTCGGGGTTCATATCAGAGGTGGCCACTGGGTCAAGGATGGGAGGAAAAATAATCGGCGATTTTCTGGAACGTCGTGGTAGCGCGGGGAGACTAATCTAGGGTTTAATCACGGGTTTCGGTTGCAGTTTATTTTGAGGCCATTGGGGCATCGACGATGCGTCGAGTTAGATCTGAGAAGGGGAATGGGAGCATGAGGCTCTGGCAAGGGTTTGGGCTCGGCGTCGTGATGGTCGGTGATCGGTGGTGGCATTGCGAAGTGGTTTTCGTTGAGCAGGTTTGGGTTTTATCTGTGTCGACTTTCTCGATTTAGAATTGGGAGTAGATCCATACTTTTGGATAGATAGGAACGATGGTGAGGTCGTCGCCAACTTGTCGGAGGTCTTAGAGTTGATCGGAGCAGCGGTAAGGCATCGTGCACGTGCATGAGCGTTTCGGCGTAACTATGGTGTGCGTGTCGTTTGGCATCGGGTAGAAGGGGGATGATGCTCGGGTGTGTCTCGAAGCAAGTATGTGCGCGTGAGTGGCTCGTGAGTGACCTGAGGGTTTAGTGTTTTTGCTCAGGTTTTTAGTTGTGTATGATACCAGGTCCAAATTTTTTAAAGGAATCTTGTCCAGGTTTAAAAGTGAAATATGAATTTCATATTTGGAAGCAAAGGTAAATTTTAAACAAGTTTTCAAAGTAAGTTTTCAAGTTTATATTAACAAGTTTTAAAAGGATATGAAATGTTCGAGTTTAGAGCAAAATATTTAACGATTTTAAGTTGTAAAGGTATATTAAATTAAAGTTTTCAAAGAAAAGTTAAACAAGTTTTCAAAGTTTAAATTCTGATCAAAATTTGTTTGGTTTATATAATTATACATTAGACTAATTATATAATTAGCTCCTAAATGATTTCAAATAAAATTTAATGATAAGATTAAGGGGTGATTTAAGTATATGGTATTAACCTTAACTAATAAATGATTTTTGGTATAAAATAATTTCAAGCACTTAATTAAATAAAGATTTAAATAATTTAATTGAGGTCTTAATTTAATGAAAGAAGTTAAAGGACTAATTACTGGATGTAAGTAATTAAGGATTAGCTAATTAATGCAAGTAATTAAGGATAATTACTTAATGGAAGTAATTAAGGATTGATTAATGTAATTAATTAAAGGATTAGTTAAGATTAATTAAAGGATTAGTTAAATAATGAATAAGATTAATTAAAGGATAATAAATCAATGTAAGTGATCATAGAATTAAGGATCAATGTAATTAATTATAGTTAATTAATCAATAAGAGTAATTAAAGATTAATTAATGGGAATGGTAAAAAGATAATTAATTTATGGCTAATTACTTAATGTAATTAAAGCATAATTAATTAAGAATGAATTATTAAGATGATAATTAAAGGATGGTTAATTAATTGGTTAGTAATTAATTAATGTTGAGTAAGCAGGATTTATAAATGATTGAGGTAATTAATTTAATTTATTTAAATTAATTAGAAATGGTGTGACTAATTAATCTTGCTTATGAATGGTTGGATGATATTATATGCCTTGGATTATTTGATATTTATGATAAGTGATTGTGATGCTTGTAATATGATATGTTGGGTCGAACAGTGATAATGTGGTTATCTATCAATGATAAATTGCCGTGTAAAAGTTGGCATCATGTATTTGAAAGTGAATTGTATCCACTTGAATAACTTGGGTTAAGATGACATGGGATTCGAAGAGACCGGAGTCGGGTATCAGTAAATACCAGAAACCACTTCGATTTGTAATCTACAATAATTCTATATATATTTGATATGTGAAATCAATAGGCTGGAATGGTATAATATGGACCCTTGAAACTAAGTAAAGATGCTTAGGGATTGATTCGGAAATAAGTGTTGACTATATCGAGTTGTGACCCGGGTTTTAAATAAGTTTTATGCATTAATATTTCATGTTAGATGGGTTTACTCATGCTGGTTTCCAGCCTGACCCGGGTGTTACTTTGATGTAATGCTCGGGTCAGACCGAGTATTCCAGATTTTCAGGTTAGGATGTTCTGGAGCTCAGGAGGCAAGCTGGATGGCAGGAACGTATGGAGTTTTTGTTGTGAATATTATTGTTTGTATTTTTGGGACAAGTTAATTTTAACTGTCCAATTTTGAGAAATGGTTGTAACTCTGATGTATTGATGTAAATTAACAAATACAGTTCCTCTTGTATAATTGCTATTATTTGATATTATATTTTGATCCGCTGCGAATGTGAGATTCTGTGTTTTGTTTCCTGTTTCTTCTTCTATCTCTTTCTTCTTCAGTCTAACAATCTGAAATTTTCGAAGTCGAAAATTTCGGGTCGTTACAGTTTCACTGGTGATTCTTCAGTGGATTCCAACTCTGCAGATTCAATCTAGGTAAGGATATTCAAAAGCATTATAATTAAACAACATTTTTAACAGCAATCAGTCATAATAAAACTATAAAGTGGATGTAGGCTTCATTTACAGCCAAACCACTATAAAAATTCTCTGCCTTCTTTCTTTTACTGTTCTTTGTCTATATCTATGATCTATGATTTTGCCCTGTTAGAACAGGGCTGGTGTTTTCAAACTCAAACCAGGGTTTTGGTCCATTTTGGTTTAACATTTTCCTTTGCTTATATGATGGTTGTGTTTTTTACATATGATGTTAATGTTTGGACTATGATATCGTTCGGATGTATATGTATATGCTAACTTGTGTTTTAGCATTTGACTTGAATCAAATCGATGAATTAAAGTGTTGGTTTGGATTTAAAGTTATAATCTTTCTCTTGCATGGTGATTATATGATTTAGTATTTATAATCTTGGATATGTGATTAAATGGTTTAAAATTTAAAATTTTAGATGTTGAAAAGGACTTGAGATCTATTTTGAAAATCAAATCGTTTACTAGTTTTGACTTAGTAAATGTTTTGTTTTGTTTTAGTTTCTAATTTTGATCAAAGTTTTTAAAACTCTTTTAAATTATATTTTAAAAGTAAGAAAAGGTGAAAAGTAAAAATTTTGGATGGTAATTTAGAAAAGTAATTCTAAGTGATTACATCCATCGCGATAGTTGCTATAGATGTAGTTCGGGAGATTTAACAATTTTCAAGTTTTAAATGGGTTTCTTTTAAATATTGTTGAAAAAATCATTTTCAAACTAAATTAGTAAGCATATAAGTTGATTATTAACCAATTAAGTATGTTTCGGTAATCAATTAATTTATTAATTAAAATTAATTATTTACTAGTTAATTAGTAATTAAGTTAAGTAATTAATTAATATTACATAAGTAAGTTTATTATTAATTAATTGAGGAATTTTTAAATAATGGGTAATAAATTTAAGAGATATTAAGTGTTAATTTCTATATTAATCAAGTTTATTTATTTTAATTAATTATTATTTAATAGAGTCTAATTATTTAATTAACTATTATTTAGTATGAGATTAATTATTTAGTTAATTATTAATTAACTTGGGTATAATCACTAATTAATTTGGACTTAATTAAGATTAAATAAGGATTAATTATGATTCAACTTCGATTTATTAAGATTTAAAATGCTTTAATTTATAATTTAAATTAAGATTTAATTATTAAAATTATTTTAAACTTTATTGGCTAAGTTTTAAGCCTGTTTTCTTTTATAAGTGAATTGATTTTCAATCAAGGGAAGACTTGTCCATGACATTTAGAACCAAACGAAAGTGAATGACTTATACTAGGTTGAATTGAATTGTGTGGACATCCATTTAGCAGAATAAAATGTGACGACCGAAAAATCTGTACCCTTTGCATCGACAATAATCCACACATGTCCGACCCAAAAAGCGCAGACTGACGGAAAGTCAAGAGAAAGAAAAGAAGAGAGAAGAAAAGAAGAAAGAGAGAAGATAGAACAAAACAGAAGAATACATAATCTCACAATGCAGCGGAAAACATATAATATCATATCAATGATCTTTGCAAAACAGAAACTGTATATATATACACATCAATCAGAGTTCAACAATCAATCTATAGTTATCAGCCTGAACAGTTATAATAGCATGTCCTTACAAATGCCGATAATTTAAACAACTAAGCAATGCGGTAGATAATCAAGCAAATACGGATGTACGAAAATGAAGATCTCCAGCTCTCCTGCTGAAGCTCCAAAAGCATCAAATTTAGACCTGTAAATATACTCAGTCTGACCCGAGCATTGAGAGGGAAGAACGCCCGGATCATTTTGGTAAACCAACGTGAGAAACACACTAAACTGAATTTTATTAAATTACCAAACTTTTCCTTAGTTTCAAAACAAAAGTATCTCGCGAGACAAGTCCACACATAAACACGGACATGTTTTTACCTTACGATAACTAAAACATCTCATATCAAACTCGTGTGATATTATACTTGTGTCTAGTAGACAAATTATATTTAAAATAATCAAAATTGTTACCATTATTAAATTCCAGCGTATAGCCCAAAATGGGTAATACAATCAAAATGGCAGGTACGTAGTGGAGTTTGGATTTCCAACCAAATGACCAGGTGAAGGGACTACCTTCCGCCAACAGATATCTAGAAGAATATACCGAGAAACCATCATAAAGTTTCTCTACCAACACAAGACCGACCCACCTCTATAACTAGATGGTACCGAATATGACATCCTTCGATCGTTACGACCTTAATCGAGGGCCCTCGAAGCATACAAACCACAGTAATCAGATAAACGACGTCATAGCGTGTAAAGATATATCTAGAATAGGATGATCATATCCTATTTGGGAATGACCCACTTAGTCTTGCCGCATCTAACCCTGTTTTGGTTATTTCCGGTTGATGAGGCCTGACGAGGTAACGATTACCTTTCACAATCACATATCACATCACCGTGAATGTCATACGGCCATTTCCTTTTGATTACTAATTGCATTCTATAAAAATACAACCCTTAAGCTCATACGTCTCAATGTGGGTGTTAAGCTAAGAGAAGTTGCCTTCTCCGCCACCACTGATGTACGTTTGTAAAAATCAATGTACGTAATCTATAGAAATGCAATGTCAGACAAACATCCATACAAGTTGTCCAAGAACAGGACAAACCGGAGGTACATTCCTACCACATCTTGTCGAAAAATCCCTAGGATTAGTAGCGAATAGTCCTTGCATTGGATATTTCATAATGAAGAGACCACTGCTACTAGATGTACATTGGGATTTTAACCCCAAATGATCAACAAGCAGTCCCCCACTATGAAAATCCGGAATATCAATATCATCACAAGCAACCTGCACAATCGCCGCATATACGTTTGTTCGAAGTGGTTTTCAGATAAATTTGATCCCGGTCTCTTCGCACCAACAACGCAAAAGCATTTCTCAACCTCACACAGAAACTAAGTCTCATAGACTTATCATGTTTCCAACTTTCAACTTGCTATCCTTCGGGTCAGGAAGGAAGCTCGATAGGTTGGAGTAATACTCCGCACTATACAAATCAACATCCTCAACACAAATGATAATCAAGCCTATACAGAAGGCTACGTACTAAGTGTACGACTAAATAGTTCCCACATTAAGTCGAGGAACTAAAATTTTGGCCAATTTGATAGTCGGTTATTTAACTATCAAAGCGAACAAACAAATATTTAGCACCATAACAATCACTAGGCCCTTTTAATTAATCTTTTATTAATTAAATTACTTGCTAAATTTTCACTTCAAATTATCTTTAGGAAGATATGATCCCAAAAGCATTTCAACTTCTATGTTGGAAAACATTTCCATATACTTATCAAATAATAAGTAATTCACAATCAATTTATTTTCAACACTTAGAAAATATTACGTATACTTAAATCAGGATTAAGCATATTTTATTTTATAAGGAAAGCGTTCTCTTTAGACATGTTTATCTGGATCAAAATTTATGTTGCGTAAAACATCATTATGACAACTAAAAATCACTGGTATAGGGATTTGAAAATAAGATAGATATATAAATCTCATATGCTATACAAAAACATTTCCTTTCGAAAATCATTTACTATAACAACAGTGTTATAGTCCATCATTTCCCTATTTCTCGAAAACGTCTATTTGAACAATGAATGTTGAAATCTATGGTTTCGATACTTAACATATTTTAAAACATCTTTAAACCATTTAACTCCATTTTAAAATATCACTTTCCAAAACATTTCTTTATTATATTATTCACTGTCCAAAATCATGAATATGAATCGTTTACCAAATTTAATGTTTCTATACATTTATTAAAGACAATCCACTGTCCAAAATCGTGGATATAATTCATTTACCCAAATTCAATATTATTACAACATTTAATTTAAAGGATAATTCACTGTCAAAAATCATGGATAAAATTCCTTTAAATAAACTTCTATATTTAACTTATCAAAATCAACTGATTTCGGAATTATAAAATAATTTTATAAATTCCATACATATTTTATTAAAACTTCAATTTATGAATTCTCTTATTAACCAATTCTACATATATCTCGTTTACAGCCAAGATCCAATTTATAAGTTAATTACTTATAAATCGTTTATTTTACAAATTCATTTATTTTATAACTTCACAACTATAAATCTTATTCACTTATAAACTCCATTTATAACTTCATTTTTAAACTTATAAAACTCATTTTATAATTCTAATATTTTAATTTGTAAAATATAAAATTTATAAATCTTCTATATAAACCATTTATAATAAATCAAAAATTCTCATTTTATACTATTTCACAAAATAGTAATCTCCACATTTCAAAAATCATATTCTGATTATATTTCCCAAAAATCATAATTTTTATAACAATTATAACATTTATGTATTTAATGTAATTTCCTTCCTTTATAACAAATCAAATCGTATATTTTCAAATCGCTTAAAAATCCTTTTTTATTTGAAATCATCACTTTAGCATTTTTAAAATTCTAAAAATAGGCACAATGCTGCAACAGCACCAAATACATCAATCATGACATCCAAAACATCATATATCATCTGATAACAGAATATATTACAACATGTGTAAATAAATCAATACTGGTAAGGAATCCAGTTGGATCCCTCAAAACCTATCGCCTGCAACAAATATACATATTAAAATATGTGTACAATGTCCGCTTCAAGGCAGACGCGCGTACAAAGGGTCATCCGCCCATACACGGGAATGTATAAGGTCATCCACTCAACTAGGTATGTATATATATATATATCCAAATACCAATCAATATATCATATATCATCCAAACAATCATCATAAATAATATTAATTCTCACTTATATAAAAATATCAGTGAGTCAGAAAGAGTGAGTTGTACTCACATTGATTGTAGTCGTCGCGATAACGATTTTTTCCGATTAAAATTAAACAAGCATTTAATTTCAACCAAAATTCTCACTAGCTCAAATAAATCCCAATCCAGCTCCATAATGTATTGCTCGTCAATACGAACCCAACGCAACTTGTTTTGCCAATTTTCGACCTCGTATGAACAAGTTGCAACGTTTTAAAGTTTATATGATTTTAAATAATTTACAATTTCTATATTTTTTTTAAAACCTAGCTTTAATTATGGCCTTCCATTCCATTACCTTAGATCCAGGCCGCATGAATCTTCTTCCCTTCCTACAGTTTCACATCCACAACAAAACCCATGGCCGCCACTTATTCATCGAATAATCGAAGCCACCTCACTGCAATTGAAGAAGATCGGCGAGCACCAATCGAATGAGCATCATGGGCTCCACTAACGACCAAAGTATAGGTGAGCTCGATTGACCATAGGTGTGGAAAATTATGCACGACACGCTGGCCTTCTCGAACCAAATTTTGAACGATCGCGGCCACGATAGGCGATCGTAGCTGTTGGATTTACTCGGTGTGTCGAGCTCTACAAGTTCGTAGTTGGAAGTTTTTGTTAATTCTTCACGGATTGAGATATTTTGAGGACAGGAAGAAGGTTGGAAGATTTTGGCCATTGGAAATTAAACTGGCAGCTAGGGTTTAAAACCCTAATGTTTTGCAAAATAGAAAATTGTCAGGCCTTTTATAGAAAATTTGATGACACTACTCATCCCGAAAATTTTCGAACACGAAACGAAGCATGCCGCCTGGCATTTATAATGTTTTACCCCTATTCCGAATGCAGTGGAATATATATTGAGAGCTAATTCGATCGTATTTGAAAGATAGGTTTTCAATCGAATATTTAAATTTAAAATTTACTAAAACGAATTTCTACCCGTTTTAGCTTGCCACGGACAAGCCATAGATCCGATTGACACCAAATTTGAAATATTACAATAATATAACACTACGGATCCAATGAAACTGGTTTCATCGAAATTAAAGACTGTATGAATAATGGCTATTTTTACTTGTTAATTAAATATTAAAATATTCAACTTCTACAAATTAACTTTTAATTCAATTTTAAAAGTTCTCTAACATCATTCTAAATCAAATAAGTTTTAATTCAACTTTATAAATCATTTTTATTCATACTAAATCCAATTTCCAATTTTTTCTGAAATTTCCAATATTAAATTAACAATTTAATTATCAAATTAAATCACTATATTTGAAATATTATTTATTCAGCTTATAAACTTAACTTTTAAATATTTAAAATTAATTAAATATATGACTTTCAAATGATCGAAATTCTAGGTCGTTACATAAAATATCTTTCTACTAAACTGTAAATTGTTTGATTGTATGGACATTCATTAACAAGATAAATGCCCATCTGTTATTTTAGTAACTTGGACATTTACTTATATGATTGATTATTACTGGCTGATTCCCTTATACATATCTGCTTGTTATGTAAATACCTATGTTATAATTTGAAAGGTAAAATCGGTTAAATGAGAAACATTGTTGTTCTTTCTGATTTTTAAGGTCAGTCATACTTTTAATAATGGTTTCAAGTGAAATAATGATTTTAGTAAAGGTGTTTTTAAATTTCGTTCTGTTTATCAAACGAACCTAGTTGATTATGTGTATTAAAGGAGTTTTCATTTAAATAGGTATAATTTACAAAAGAGTTTTTATAAACGATTCAGATATTTATAAAAGAAGTTTGATAAAGGGTTTTGGATATTTATAAAGAAATTATATAAATGGATTTTAGAAATTTATAAAGAGCTTTATAAATGATTTTTATATTTATAAAAGAGGATTGTAGATTAAATTGGTGGTTTATAAAGAGTTTTGTAAGTGGATTTTGAATTCAAGTAAAGAAGATTTCATAAACAAAAAGGATTTGTTAAAAGGATTTATTGAAGGAAATTTATAGAATAATTTGAGATTTGATTTCCTTTACATGACCATAATAATTTTGATGGTATGGACATTCATTCCATACTTAACACCGGAGGAATATTGTTTGAGGTTAACTTTATCTTAAATTTAAATAACATTTTGTTTTTATCCTTTAATATGATTTTGTAATAAAAAAAATTCACAAATGTTTTATGAATATACTTATGTTAGTGAGATAATTATATGAATGTTAAGGAAAGAGATTTAAAATAAATAAAAGATTTATTTTGAGGCTTAGTGATTGCTATGGATAATTAAATCCCTGAACTTGTTGTTATTTGTTTACCGATAGTTAAATGACCAACTATCAAATCTTGATCAGGTTTTTTCTTACGAAGTATGAATGCGAATTCCCCGGTGAGGACTCAAATACTTGTTGTATACTTCCAAAAGAACCGTGAGTGAGTCAACCGAAAATTATCGTTGCTAGTTTGGAGAGAACGGGATCAAATATGTTATCTAAATACCAATCCGAACCAACATATGCATTCGCGTAAAAGACATCTTGAAGACGATTGGAGAGGATGCTCCTCGAAGAGCCTTTGGTTTTGTTCAGGCCCAGAACGAACTTGTATGGATGAATGCTAGCATTGCATTTCTACCTAGACGGGAGTGTTAACATTTGAAGATGAATTGCAAAATGTTAAGAGCTTAACCTCTCAAACCTCATATCTCGATTACAGTTAAAATAGGGTAGATGCAGTAGGGTCATGTGGGTCGCACCCATTAGGGTATGATCATCCTAAGATCTAGTGTCGATATCTCTATGCATGCTTCAGGCCAATTTTTGGTTGTTGATCGCAATAAAAGGATGATTATATTTGGTACTACCCAGTTCAGGGGTAGGCCAGTCCTATGTTGGCAAGGGTCAAAAGGTTTTCGATCCCACTATACATTTTATCTATAGGTATACAGATTTTCGGAAGGTAGTCCCTTACCTTCCCATTCGTTGGAAATTCATTCTCCAATACAAGCGTACAATTTTTTTATTGAATATCTATTATTGATGTCATGCACACACATCATAACTACTTGGTTATTAAATAATTTAAACCTTAGACATTATTATAATATCACTTGATTTTTATAATAAAAGTGTTTTGGTTATCGTAAGGTACAAACCCTTCCATGTTTATGTATGACATGGTCTTACAAGATACCCTAAATTCTAAAAGAGTTTTAAAAGTAATAATTCAGCTGCTTTGAGTTTACTCACACTAAACCCATGTATGACCTAGAATTTCATTTTCTTTCCCTAAAACTCTTGGATGCTCAAATTTTTATGAGTAGCCAAGTAGTCCAGGGTTTTTATAGATACATTTTAGAGGAGCTGGGGCATGAGGCTTCATCAATAGCTAGTTAATATCCTAGTTCCACTATATTATATGTATATTCTATTTGTTAGGTAGGTACATGCTATTATAACTGTCCTAGGGTAGAATTGTATTAGTATAACTCTGATGTATCATTTTAGAAATGACTTTGTAAAGAATTATGTTGATTAATATATGTTATTCCATTATGTTGTGAGATTCTATGATTGCTTAGTTTCTCCTTTCTTCTTTATTCTATTTTCTTCTTTCCCTTAATGTCATATCTTTTGAACACTTAAATGATCAATACAAAAATACCAAGGATGTATTAAGTTTCAACTTTAGGTGTAAGAAAGGTAGAACGTTACATTTGGTATCAAAGCGTAAGGTTAAGCAAGAACCTTGGCTTTGGTGGGGCAACTCATTAAGAGATAAGGTAATAGAATACCTATTATGAGTTTGTGTGTATTTACACGTAAGCGTGATTTTGTTAGTGATACAAAAATGTTTTACATTGTGTTATTTGATCTTTTGAGTGGCTTACGAGTTATGGTCGACGCGCTTGATCAATGTTGTCGATAGGGATTCCTAAACACTTAAACAAAACCAATTGACATAGTATTGTTTTGAAATTGGGTAAATGAAATAATTTTACCCAGAATATATTTTACATAAAGAATGATTTTCATAATTAGTATAGTAAGGTATAGTTATTTGAAGTGTAGGTTGTTAGGAGATAATAATATTTTATTATTATCAATTATGGTTTATCTAGTCATGATCATCCAGTTTGAGCATAGACTATTATTAGTGTGTATAGGTAGCTTCCCTTTTTAAGATATGGGTTGGGTAGATAGAAAATGGGGAAAATATTGAAATGAACACCTTATGAATTAAGTTTCACAATTGGACTGTAAGGCGTTCGATGTAAATGTTAGGGTAAAATTTGATTTAATAAAAGATGTTTATTAAAAGTTAAAATATCTTGAAATAAATATTTGAAAATGATTTTATAGAAAGTGATCTGTAAAATAAATTTATAAGAATGGATCTTTTGATTAAAATAATTTAAGTTGAAAACTTGAGGACCTAAATCCCGGTGCTTTTGGAAAAAGTTTCAAGGTTTTGAAAATATATGAAGCAAAAAAATTGGGTCAAGAAAAAAATTTGTGAATGAAAAGGTCAAGTAAGAAGTATTTTCTTTTTATTGGTTAAAGGAACAAGTCTTGATTATTTTGTAATGATCTGAATAATATTCTAAGTGACGATCGGATGCCTAGGGGAATGTTGTAGAGCACATAGTAAGTTATTCTCTTTATCATTGTACAGTCGAAACAAGTTCAAACTCGAACGAACCCAAAGAAAGTAGGTGATAAATGTTTTGTTGGAAAATGTAAAGGATTGTTTCCAAAACAAGATTTTGAAATGAAAGAAATATTTTTAAGTTAACTAGTTCAGGTGCTTAGAAAATAAATTAAAATTGGAGAAGGGATGTGTTTGGATGGTAAGCAATTCTCTTTAGTATTACCCTTCTTAGTAAGAGAATGTATGATACTGTTTGGTAGTAACCAGTTTCTTAGTATCATTTTGGAGTTTCTCGGGCTATACGTATATATTTTCTATGAATAAAATATAGAGTTCTATTTAATAAAAAATTTGAAATAAAACTCAGGTATTTGAGTCTTGAGTTTTCTTAGGGAAATAAATTTAAAATGGAATAGTTGAATCAGATAAGATCATATACTTTTAGGATATAGTAGAGTATTATACAAGTTGAACCTAAGTTAGTTTATGAAAAGTTTTCATAAACATATTTAGTGGAAATAGGATTGGTATTAGTGAGATCTAATTGAATAAGTGCGTAGGCTAGACGTAGATCATTTCGCCTTCTCATAAAATTTGATCTAAGACACAATCACATAGCTTTGAGGTATTTCACACCATTTGAATTAATGTTCTATTACTAAATTTTTGACGGTGAGCACTTGATCAGTATTTTTTGTATGGGACCAATGTTATTTATCATAGTACATGGCTATGTAAGGAAAACAAAAGTTCCTAATCAAGGAGAACGATCGGAGTGCGCACTAGAGAATCTGGTGAGCGATACTAGTTCAGAACTAAAGTTATGTATTCAAGCAGAGTTCGAATTAGATTTTGCATATGAATTTTTTGTGTACATCATACGAACTGATGTATAGTGTTGAGTGTTTTCTAGGATAGGTTGAGGTATAATTTCGAGGATGAAATTCTTTTAAAGGGGACTGTAACTACTTGGAATTTCACTGTTTTGGTTTGCGAACATTTAATTAATTTTAAATATTCAAATAATTGATTTTATAATGGAAGTAAAACTCTTTTAGATAATGAATAATAATAGTGATTAATGTTTTCCAAATTTGTTTAAAAAAATATTTAGTTTGAAGAAAGATCGAAAATATGACCAGAATTCATTTTCTGAATTTTTGACTTTTCATCGGTTAAAAGTTATCAGAAATGTTGTGAACTTTTAGCACAAACATAAACATTTGTAAATAAGATAGTGTGTGTGTATATATATGTATGTGTGTGTATTAGCGTATGTATATATGTATCCGTACCTAAGTATATGAAGTTTAAAATAAAAATATAAATGTCACATCATTAGTGTACTTAAACATGTTTAAACAAGTTTGCATGGAAATGGAGGGAGGGAACAAGGGTATGGGTGTATGTACATGAGGTGAAGGTGGCAAGGGCATTTAGGTAATTTACCTTTTCTCTTGCTTATAAAAAGCCATTCACTTCTTCAAAATTTTCATCATATTTATTTTATCATATCTTCCTCATATGTTATCCTAGTGGAGAAATTATTCTGTTGAAACCATAGAAAATTCTAGTGACTACAACTTTTGTTGGTACCAATTCTTCAAATTTGAGCTTGGCCATGTCAAATTATAATTTCTTTGTATAGTGTTTTCGGACCCATATTTTCAAGTCCAAAAATTCTTCTTCTAGTTTTAAACATATCTCCCTCAAAACAAATCCAAATTGAATAATTCATTTTTTCAAATGGTAGAGAAGAGAATTTACAAGAACTTTCTCTTTAATAACTTCTCCAAATTTCGAGAATAACATAGACAAAAATCCAAGAGAAAATGACCAAATTTGGGTTCATTTTTTGAATTCAACATCATCCAAAGTCCCTCCAACTCTCCAAAACAAGTCCTCGCCTCACCTACACATGTCAGGCCAAGCCATGCTCTACCATAGAGGAGCCTATTTCCATGTTTTAAGACCAAAGATCAAATTTTGCATAGTTCTAAAGTTATTTCATGTTTTCAAAAGGGTTTTGCAAATTTTCGGTGAGTAAACTTCTAACTTTTGGAAAGATGTTTCCTTTGCATATATGATGGTTATATGTTATTTATATATGATGTTAACGTTTGGATTATGATATGATTTGGATGTATGTGTTTGTGGTAGTTTGTGTTTTTGCATTTGAATTGAATCGATGGATTAAAATGATGTGTTTGGATTAAAGTTATGATTTTTATGACGCATAGAGATGATATGATTTAGTATTCATAATCTTAGATATGTGAATTAATGGTTTGAAAGTTAGAACTTGAGATCCATTTTGAAAATCAAATCGTTTACTAGTTTTGATTTGGTAAATGTTTTGTTTTATTTTATTTTAGTTCCTAACTTTGTTAAAGTTTTTAAAACCCTTTTAAATTATGTTTTAAAAGTAAGATAAGGTGAAAAGTTTAAGTTTTGGATGGTAACTTAGAAAAGTAATTCTAAGTTATTACATCCATAGCGATAGTTGTCGCAGATGCAGTTCGGTAAATTTAACGATTTTCAAGGTTTAAAAGCGTTTCTTTTAAATGTTTCGAAAAAAACATTTTCAAACTAAATTAGTAAGCATATAAGTTATATTACTTAATTAAGTATATTTTGATAATCAATTAGTTTATTAATTAAGAATAATTATTTATTTATTAATTAGTAATTAAGTTAAGTAATTAGTATTGCTTAAGTAAGTTTATTATTAATTAATTAAGGAAATTTAAATTGGTGGTTAATAAATTTAAGAGATAATAAAGTATTAATTTTATATTAGTCAGGTTTAATTATTTTTATTAATTATTATTATTTAGAGGTTAATTATTTAATTGGAGATTAATTATTAATTTATTATGGTATAATCATTAATTAGTTAGGACTTAACTAAGATCAATTAGGGTTTAATTATGATTTAATTTTGATTTATTAAAATTAGATTAAGCTTTAATTTTGAATTTAAATTAAGATTTAATTATTAAAAGTTATTTTAAACTTTATTAGTTATGTTTTAAGTCGGTTTTCTTTTATAAGTGGATTGATTTCAATCAAGGGATCTCTTGTCCAAGATATTTTGAACCAAATGAATGTGAATGAGTTATGCTATGTTGAATTGAATTCCACATCCATTTAGCAGAATAAAACACCCTTTTGCTAAATTGTAAATTGTTTGATTGTGTAGACGTTCATTAATAGAATAAATCACCATTTGTTATTTTAGTAACTTGGACGTTTACTTATATGATTGATTGTTTTTGGCTGATTCCCTTATATATATATATATATATATATATATATATATATGCATGTTATGTAAATACCTATATAACTTGAAAAATAAACTCGGTTAAATGAGAACAATTATGGTCACTAAGCTTCTTCGTGATCTTTATGGCCAATCATACTTTTAATAATGGTTTCAAGTTAAATAATGATTTTATTAAACATGTTTTGAATAATCGTTTTGTTTATCAAAGGAACCTAGTCGAGTAATTGTACTAAAGGAGTTCTGTTTTAAATAATGATAATTTATAAAAGAGTTTATATAAACATTTTGGATATTTATAAAAGAAGTTTGATAAAGGGTTTCGAATATTTATAAAGAAATTCTATAAAAGGATTTTAGAGATTTTTAAAGAGTTATTTAAATGGTTTTTGATATTTATATCGGAGATTTGTAAAGTAACTTGTTGATTTATAAAGTGTTTTGTAAGTGGGTTTGGAATTTAAGTAAAGGAGATTTCATAAAAAAGATTTGTTAAAAGGATTTATTGAAGGAAATTTATAAAAGAATCTGAGATTTGATTTCCTTCCACTGACCTTCTTAATTCTGATGGTATGGACGTTCGTTCCATACTTAACACTGAAGGAATATATCTTTATCTCCAATTTAAATAAATTTTTGTTTTTATCCTTTAATATGATTTCTAAATAAGAATCTTTCACAAATGTTTTGTCAATATACTTATGTCAGTGAGATAAGTATATGAATGTTTTGATAAACGTTTTGGAAAGATATTTAAAATAAATGAAAGATTTATTTTGAGGCCTAGTGATTGCTATTGTAATTAAATACCTGAATTTGTTATTGTTTGTTTATTTGATAGTTAAATAGCCGATGATCGAACCTTGACCAGTTTTTGATTTAGGAAGTATGATTGTATATGCGGGTTCCTCAACGAGGACTTGAATACTTATTATATACTTCCAAAAGAAATAGGAACGAGTCAGTCAGAAATTATCCTTGCTATTTTGGAGAGACCGGGATCTGATATGTTATTCAAAAACCACTCCGAACCTACATATGCATTCGCGTAGAAGACATCTTGAAGATGATTGAAGAGGATACTCCTTGAAGAGCCTTCGATTTTTTTCATCCTGGAACGAACTTATATGGATGAATGCTAGCATTGCATTTCTGCTTGGAGGGAAATGTTAGCATTATAAGATGGATTGATAAATGTTATGAGCGTAGCCTCTCAAACCTCATATCCCGGTAATGGTTAAAAAAGGTAGGCGCAGAAGGGCCGTATGGGCCGCAACTATTAGTGTATGATCATCGTATGATATAATGTCAATAACTCTATGTATGCTTCGGGCTTATTTTTGGTTGTTGATCGTAACCAAGGGGTGATTATATTCGGCACTGCCTATTTCAGGGTTAGGCCAGTCTTGTGGTGGAAGGTGTGACGACCTACCTTTTTGACTCTTGCAAACGACACTTAAAACATCCTTGGTGTACGTGTGCCATTGCCTAATTATCGGAAAGATAAATCGTCGTGGGGTAAAATAAAGAACAGAATAGAAAACATCACAACAAAACTACTAAATAAAACATAACAATCAATATTACATGAGGTTACTCCTTAATAGGGAGTTTACAAAAAAGTACTAGAAATCAACATAGGCAGTTATAATATCCCACCTTCACATATGTTGTATCAAAAATACACTTACATAAAATAGATAATACAACGGAGTAGGTAGGTAAGAAGAAAAAAGAATCCTGCTTGGACGCCGTCTTCAATGAGCATACAAAGACCTGCTACTCTCGGACTACTCAAATAAAATGAGTACTCGAAAGTTTAGGAAAACATATAACTCGGGTCAGACGATTTGTCTAGTATGAGTAAAACTTTAAAAAATAGGTGTAAAATTAAATGCAAACATGTGAGACCACCCCGCTGAATATGGAATGGGTTTACTCCTGCATAAATCAACATCTAAATGTAAAGAATGGATAAATAGTTAAACTCCGCGAAGAATAGTTGACTCGTCCCACTGCAAATAAGGAAATAAATTTGAAGGGTCAAATCAAAATAGGGAAGGAAAATCTCCAACAAATGACTATAAAGGTGCACCCATTGAAATATGCCTCTAGTGATATGCTTTTGAGAAGCTCATTTACCCTGTGAAACTTCATGGAACCCTCCAAGATAGACACTACCAATCCTTACCGAGAATCTAAATATTTCACGTCTAATAGCGCTACGGAATCCAATCTAGATGAGACGTGAAAGTATCCTGATTGGAGTTGGCTTCTCTCGTGCTTTAGTTTTAGTCATTTTCAACAAAGGATATCAATGCTCAACAAAGCAATAAATTGTCTTAGAATGATGATAATACAGAAGCTGAAGTAACCAATAGCCGAGAAACCAACTATCGAGGATATAAAACGATCATATATTGAAATTAAGTCATGTATACTTACCACCACTCAATTAATTCAAATTTGTACTATTTCTTGGTTAACAATCATATCAGACAGGTCAAGGTAGTGTTAATCAAAAGTCATACCTCACGACTATTCTTAACTTTCTGAAGACAAGTCTACTTCTACGATGTTTAGTGCTAATTATACAAATAAATCATTTCCATATAAGTGAATCGTCAATTCATTTCCATAAACGATCAAACTCTTTCTTTTAAAAACTCGAATTCGTGCTTGGTCTCCAATTACAAGTATTAGCTTTAAAAACACTTTTTTAATAAAGTTCCATAACTTCAAAACATCATTAATAAGGATTTAATAACTTAAATATTTGTATTACCTTTATTAATCCACTTTAAAACTTCGTTAACTACGTTGATTTAATTAACGTCGATAACTATTAATTAAAAGGCGATAGACGGCCTTTAAAAATATCATTAATTAAATTAATTGATAATATTTAACAATGATTAATTCAATTAATTAATAAATAATCAAAATAATTACTTGAAAGTGATAAATTAATTTAAACTTTATTTAAGGAAAGATTTATTTAAGGTCAAATAGATTTATTAACTTCTAAAAGTCATTAATTATATGGATTGATTAATTTTAAAAATATTATTAGTAAATTGATTAGTTAACTTTAATCTATCATTATTAAAAGATTAATTAGCCTTAAACATCATTAAATAAAATGGTTAATTAAATTTAAAACATTATTAACTAAGTAATTAGTGAAATATAAAACACATTATTAATAAGTTAATTAGTTACCTTAATCTTTGTTAATTAAATTTAAAAATCATTAATGAAATATTTAATCAAATTTGAAATCATTATTATTTTAAAAACTTATTTAACTTTTAAAAACAAACTCAAGCTCGATTTGAAACCAAAAGGTTTCGATAAAGTGCGATTTTTTCGAAAGTGCCGATATAGCGACTATGGCTATATGAGCAGTTCAAAAACTAGGTCATGTCATTTTTCATCCATCTAATCATTACAAAATAAATGATTAATCATATAAACATGGTATGTATATTTAAATAACAAACATGAAACAACACTTGCAAAATTTCAAATTTAGCTTACTGACTTGTCAAGTTAATAACTACTTCCAAAGTGTTTAACTTTACGATGCGTAAGTCAAGCCGACAACCACCATAATACTACATATATCCAAAAAGCATTCACTAGCAATATAAATGAACTATATTTAAGGTTATACACTTGGATTTTGAAACGTGAAATTTTTACTCACCAAAATGCACTAAAACAAACTTCCACCGAACTTGACTAAACGCTAAGCAAACTTCCTTGACTTGGGTTTATGAACTTGTGTGAGCGTGAAGGGTGCAAGGAGGCTCTGCCTAGGATAGGAATTGGCTTGGCCTAGGTAGTTTAGTGGAGTGTAAGATCTTTTTTAGTAGAGAATTGTTTTTGAAAGTGAGTAAGGAGTTGAACTTTAATTTTAGAAGTGTATTCAATAGCTTTTAGCTTGGGAATTTCTCTTGGAAGCCATGGAAGAATTCATGTATATGAAAAGAAAAGAAATGAATATGTAAAGTGAAAAATGTATGGAGATGAGGAGTACTTATAGGCAAAAGAAATGAAAAGGTGAATAAAATAGCTTAAACATTTAATAAGATAAAGTAATCATGTATTCATGCTTGCCATACCCCCTCCACCTCACCCTGTTCACAAGCACCCTCGTTATAGTTAGGGCACTTAATTAATTTCCTAATGCTACTTAATGTTTTTTTGTGAATTTAATGCCAAATCAAGTTTTATATTTTAAACCACGTTTTAATATTAACTTTAGCACATTAATTAACTTATCACATGATATATGTGCATGTGTGTGCATGTGTATATGAGTTATACAAGATGTGCACAATGTTGCCGATGACTTTCTTATATGGAAAAGCCAAAATTTCGGAAAATGTTTTTCGATCACATTTTCTATTTTTACTCGAACTAATTATTCTGGTAACAAAGTTTGAAAATGATTTTAATATCATTAATTAATATTTAAAATATGTTTATTTGGTTATCAAAATCCATTATTTAAATATTTAAAAACGATTTAAATATTCAAATATAAAGTGATTAATTTATGGGTCATTATACTCTCCCTCCGAGGAGAATTTCGTCCCCTAATTTAATACACAAAAAGACAATCCAAAAGTATATACTATACCAATAAATCCATTTAACAATGCAAAGCAACCATACCATAAAAGAACATATATAATTCATTCAAACGACAAACAACTAACCTAATATTACACTACGGTAAGTTTCTCTAATATGATCCTCAGTCTCCCAAGTACAATCGTGGGAGTCATCACTCCGTCGAACCTTCACAAGCTTCACCACCCTGTTCCTTGATATCCTTTCATCTCGATCTACAATATGAACTGTGTTAATAAGATTTCTTGTCAACACCCCAAAGAATCCCAGTAAACAAAATTATTGGGAAATGGTAGAAAGAGGAATCTCTCATAAATTCCGTAAATATCTTGTTAATAGTTCCAAGTTACCTCAAGCAATAGGATTAAGCCGAAATATACCGAGGGTTGATGATCCGTGGAATTATCTATATATCTCTACTGGGAATTAGACTTTGATTCTGACCTTCCGGTGATGTCAAGAAAGCTTAGAAAAAAGATTTGATAAGATCTTTTGGCTTTGCTGAGTTAATATAGAGTGATCACTGATTTAATTGAACCTTTATTAGATTTGTCTCGAAAGTTGTTTCCTTGATCAAGATAGAATTTCCTTAATGTTAACCAAATTTATGGTTAACTCCCCAAAAGATTCCTGTAGATGAAGTTATAGAAAAACGGTGGGAAGTGGCATCTCTAAAAAATACTTTTAAATGTCCGGTTAGTAATTCTGAGTTGACTAAAGTAATGAGATTAAGTCAAACTATTCCGAGAGGTTGATGTCTAGTAGAATCGCTAATGAGTCCTCGCTCAGAACTAGACTTTGAATTCAACTCCTTAAGGAATCCAGAAGATCTAGGCTCTTGTTTCGAAAAGACCTTTTGGCTTTACCGAATTTATGAAGATTGACTCTTTATTTAGTATAACCTTTATAAGATTTTTTCTGAAAGCTATTTTCCAGGCTAAGGTGGAATTTCCTTATTTAATCTTCTATAAACAATTCAAATGGGCTTTCTGTAATGACCCAGAATTTCAGTCATTTGAAATTCATATATTTAATTGATTTTAAATATGCACAAGTAAATTTAATAAGCTGAATAGATTTTATTTTGAATATAGTAATTTAATTGGATAACTTAAGTATTAATTTAATATTTGAAATTGTAGAAATAATTGTAATTTGCATTTAATATGAATAAAAATAATTTATAATGTTGAATTAAATCATATTTGAGTTAGAATGATGTTAGAGAACTTTTAAAATTGAATTAAAAGTTAATTTGTAGAAATTGAATTGACGTTTAAAAATAGTCATTTTTCAAACAGTCTCGGATTTCGACGAAAATAGTTTCATTGGATCCATAATGTTAAATTATTGTATGATTTCAAATTTCGTGTCAATCGAATTTACGGTATGTCCGAGCCAAGCTAAAACGTGTAGAAATCGATTTAAGTGAATTTTACATTTAAATAGTCGATTCGAAAACCTATCTTCCAAATACGAACGAATTGGCTCCCGATATATATTCTTTTGCGTTCGGAATAGGGGTAAAACATTATAAACGCCAGGAGGCACGCTTCGTTTCGAGTTTGAAAAATTTCCGGATGAATAACGCCGTCAAATTTTCTATAAAAGGACCTTACTTTTTCTTGTTTGCACTAACCCTAGGGTTAGAAACCCTAGCCGCCACTAATGATTTCTATGGCCAGAATTACATGATCTTTCTCCTCTAATATCTCATGACCATCGACAGTTAGCAAATAGCTTCAACTACAAAGCTGTAGACAACGTCGAGATCTTCGATCTCAACGGTGATGATCGTCTCTGGCGAAGCTAATCGGCGACAAATCGAGCTTGAATCAGCCGGCAGTCGTGCACGAAAATCTAGACAAGGGGACAACCGAGTTTCATGGCGTTCGTACTGGTGGCATTTCTCGCGTGGACGCTCGCGTTGGTGTCGTTCGATCGTGCTCCAGTGGCTTGGTGGAGGAGCGGCCATCGAACATTGTATGCGTGCGTATGGGTTTCGTTTGCACGCGATTGTGCCTGGAAGAAGAAAAGAATGAACGGCCCGATGTGGAGTTTGAAAAATCGATGGCTATGATGATGAAAGGTTAAAAATATAAAAGAATATTGTAAATATTTGTATATTAAATTCATTCAAACTTTAAGATGCTATAACTTCTTCATATGAGGTCTGTTTTGCACGAAACGAATTGTGATGGGTTCATATGGACGAACACTACGTGATGGAGCTGGTTTGGAATTGATTAGAGCTGGTGTGAATTTTATGTAAATTAAAAGGTCGTTTAATTTTATTCGGAATAAAAAGCTGCAACTGCTATTGGACGCAATGTGAGTACAACTCACTCTTTCCGACTCACTTATATTTTTATATCAGTGAGAATAAATATTATATATGATGATTGATGATTTTTTGGATGATATATGATATATTGATTGATATTTGGATATATACCTGCCTAGTGGAGCAGATGACCCTATACATTCCTGTATATGAGCGGATGACCCTTTATACGCGCGTCTGCCTTGAAACGGACATTGTACACATATTCTAATATGTATATTTGTTGCAGGTGACATGTTGGAGGGATCCAACTGGATTCCTCGCCAGTATTGATTTATTTATAGATATTGATATATATGCTGTTATCATATGATGATATATGATGTTTTGGTTGCCGTGATTGATGTATTTACTGCTGTTGCAGCATTGGGCCTATTTTGATAAATTAAAAATGTTAAAGTGATGATTTCAAATAAAAAACGATTTTAAAGAGATTTGAAAATATGATTTGATTTGTTATAAAGGAAGGAAACTATTTTAAATAAATAAATATTATAATTTTTATGTTATAAAAATAATGAATTTTGCTGAATAAAATCATAATATGATTTTTGGAGTTATATAAGTTTAATAACGATTTGGAATTATTAAAAGAATAAGTTTAGTTAAAATCGAGAGTTTTGAATTGTATTAAATGGTTTATACTGAAGATTTATAAAATTAATATTTTATAAATTAAATTATTAGAATTATAAAGGAATTTGATAAGTGTTAAAATGTAGTATAAATGAATCTTACAAGTAAATAAGATTTATGGATTTATGAAGTCGTGAAGTTATGTTAAATAATGATTTTGGAAATAAAGAAAATTATAAGTAATTAACTTATAATTTGATTTTTGGCATATAAATGATATAAATGGAATTGGTTAATAAAAGTATTTTATAAGTGGAAGTTTTTATAAAATATAAAAGGAATTTATAAACATTGTTTTATAAATCCGAAATCAATTGATTTTGATAAGTTAAATATAGAAGTTTATTTAAAGACTTTTATTCACGATTTTTGACAGTGAATAATCCTTTAAATTAAATGTTGGAACAATAATGAATTTGGGTTGAGAAGTATATCCACGATTTTGGACAGTGGATAAATCTTTAAAATAAATGTGTAGTAACATTGAATTTGGTAAACGAATTATATTCACGATTTTGGACAGTGAATAATCTTTTAAAATTAAATAAATGTTTTGACAGTGATACTTTTAAAGGAAGTTAAATGATTTAAAGTTGTTTTAAAATGTGATAAATATCGAAACCATAGTTTTCAACATTCATTGTTGAAATAGACGTTTTCGAAAAGTAAGGAAATGATGGACTATAACAATGTTGTTATAGTAAATGATTTTCGGAAGGAAATGTTTTTGTATAGTATTGGGATTTATATATCTATCTAAATTTTGAATCCCTATATTTGTGATTTTGGGTTGTCGTAACGATGTTTTACGCAACATTCATTTTGACCCAAATAAAGATGTTTAAAAAGAATGTTTTCCTTATAGAATGAACTATATACTTAACCTTGATTAAGTATATGGAATATTTTCCAAATGTTGAAAATAAATAGATTTGTGAATTACTTATTATTAAATGAGTATTTGGAAATGTTTTCCAGTATAGAAAGTTGAAATGGTTTGAGATTATATCTTCTTTAAAGATAATTTCAAGTGAATATTTAGCAAGTAATTTAATTAATGGAAGATTAATTAAAAGGGCCCAGTGCTTGTATTTGGTGCTAATTATTTGTTTGTTTGCTTTGATAGTTAAATAATCGACTATCAAACATTAGCCAAATTTTAGTTCCTCAACTTGATGTGGGGGCTATTTAGTCGTACACTTAGTACGTAGCCTTCTGTGTAGGCTTGATTATCGTTTGTGTTGAGGATGCTGTTTCGTATAATGTGGAGTATTATTCCAATTTATCGAGCTTCCTTCTTGGCCCGAAGGATAGCAAGTTGAAAGTTGGAGACGTGATAAGTCTATGAGACTTAGTTTCTGTGTGAGGTTGAGAAACGCTTTTGCGTTGTTGGTGCGAAGAGATCGGGATCAGATTTATCTGAAAACCACTTCGGACCAACATATATACGACGATTGTGCAGGTTGCTTGTGATGATATTGATATTCCGTATTTTCATAGTGGGGGACTACTTGCTGATCCTTTGGGGTTAAAATCCCAATATACATCCAGTAGCAGTGGTCTCTTCATTATGAAATATCCAATGCGAGGACTATTCGCTGCTAATCCTTGGGATTTCTCGACAGGATGTGGTAGGGAAGTACCTTCAGTTTGTCCTGTTCCTGGATAACTTGTATGGATGTTTGTCTGACATTGCATTTCTAACGATTACATACATTTTTTTTACAAACGTACATCAGTGGTGGTGGAGAAGGCAACTTCTCTTAGCTTAACATCCTCCTTGAGACATACGAGCTTAAGGGTTGTACTTTTATGGAAGGCAATTAGTAGTCAACGGAAATGGCCGTGTGGCATTCTAAGTGATGTGACTGTGATTTGTGAAAGGTAATCGTTAACTCTAGCCTCATCAACCGGAAATGACCAAAACAGGGTTAGATGCAGCAGGGCTAAGTGGGTCGCTCCCATCAGGGTATGATCATCCTTTTCTAAATATATCTTTACACACTATGAAGTCGTGTATCTGATTATTGTGGTTTGTATGCTAGAGGGCCCTCGGTAAAGGTCGGTAACGACCGGAGGATGATATATTTGGTATCATCTAGTCATAGAGGTGGGCCGGTCTTGTGTTGGTAGAGGATCCTTTGTGATGGTCCTCGGTACATTCTTCTAGAGATGTACTGCCGGAAGGTAGTCCCTTTACATGGTCATTTGTATGGAAATCCAAACTCTACTACGTACCTGCCATTTTGATTGTATTTCCCAATTGGGTTATATGCTGGAATTTAATCAATGTAACAATTTCGGCTACGATTAATATTATTTGTATATAGTAGACACTAGTATAATATAAGAGGATTTGATATGATATGTTTTAGTTATCGTAAGGTAAAAACATATCCGTGTTTATGCGTGGACTTGTCTTACGAGATACTTTTGTTTTGATAAAGGAAAAGTTCGGTGATTTAATAAATTTAGTTGAGTGTGTTTCTCATGTTGGTTTACCAGACTGATCCGAGCGTTCTTCCCTTTCAATGCTCTGGTCAGACCGAGTACATTTACAGGTTCAGATTTGGTGCTTTTGGAGCTTCAGCAGGAGAGCTGGAGATCTTCATTTTCGTGCACGTACTTGTTTTGATTATCCGCTGTGCTTTGTTTGTTGTTGTATATTATCGCCATTTGTAAGGACATGTTATTATAACTGTTCAGGCTGATAACTATATATTGATTGTGTTGAACTCTGATTGATGTGTATATATATATACAGTTTCTATTTTGTAAAGATCAGTGATATGATATTATATATTTTCCACTGCAATGTGAGATTCTGTATTGTTCTATTTGGTTCTATCTTCTCTCTTTCTTCTCTTCTCTTCTTTTCTCTTCTTTTCTTTCTCTTGACTTTCCGTCAGTTTGTGCTTTTTGGGTCGGACATGTGCGGATTATTGTCGATTCAAAAGGTATGGATTTTTGGGTCGTCACACTTTTCCGGAAGGTTAGGTAGATTATTGTCTTGGGTCTAGAAGGTGTATAAGGTTATCATATGTGATGGATTATGGATCTTGTCGAAAGGTTCAGCCTATAGATTTTATAGTTCCGAAAGGTTTTATAGAGTACGATTTAATCAAATTTCCCTTGTGATCGAAGGGTTTGAGAAATTGATTTGAGGTCTTCGAAGGGTTACAAAGATTATTCAAGAGGTAAAATGGGTATCATTGTTAACATAGATCTTTCGAAGAGGCCATTCCTAAAAAATAGAATTTAACCAACAGAGAATAAAGTAAACTACAAAATTAATTTAAAAGGCTAAAGATTTCCCGCTGATCCACAAACAAACTTCTATTCTTACTAAATTCCCAAACCGATACTCAATTAGGGTTACAAAGTTGTAATTAAGAGATTACAAGATGATAATGAGAGTGAATACGCCCTAAAATAGGACCCTTCGAGTCTTATTTATAGATATCGACGGCCATGCTTCCATCCATGTGCTTTCGGCTGGATCGAAGGGTTCCCTTCTTATATACAATTGCTAACCTTTCGGTTTCAACGAAAGGTTTTCCTTTCACATATCATCGTGGATCCTTGAACACTGCCAAAGGATCTTTTCTTTCATTTTTTAGGAACCTTTTGCATTTGTCGGAAGGTTCATCATCTATGCAGTATTTGAACCCTTTGGAGGTGACGGAAGGTTCCTGCCAATTGTGAACCCTTCGACTAGGTCGGAAGGTCGTTTTTTAATTGGATGTTACCGTGAGCCGAGCTTTCCTTGAATATTGTTGGGATGTTGCTTTACGTTCTCTGGTGATTTATGAATGTTGCTTTCATCATAGACCTTCTGAACCGTCGAAAGGTATTCAATATGCATTCCAACCGGCCCGAAAGGCTTATTATGCTTTTGAAAAGGTTGTTATAGGATCGCATGCCCTTGTCTTGACTTCTTTGCCTTCTTCGGAGGGTAAGAGCATCTTAGATATTGTGGAACAATACCCTCCGCCTTATCCAAAAGGTCTTGAGCTGCTTCATATTGCTGATTGCATCCCTTCGACCTCTTCGGAAGGCCCAATCTGGATTCCTTTTCTTTTGTCCATTGTTTGAGATCTTCTAACTTAAGCAGAAGGTGAATTTTTTGAGTAATAGTTATCTACATTTCTTTGCTGACTTTTGAGCATTGCTTTCATCATAAAAACCTTTCGACCTAGTGGAAAGGTATTCTGGATTTGCTCCAACCGATTCGAAAGGCTTGCTATGCTTTCGAAAAGGTCATCATGGAGTTGCACCTACTTGCTTTGATTTCTTCATCTTCTTCGAAAGGTAAGAACTCCTTGAACGAAACCTTTCGACTGCTTTAGAAGGTTTTAAGCTTTTAAATCTTGATGGCTACATCGTCTCAGCTCCTTCGAAAAGTTTTGTTTGAGCTCCTTCTCCTTTGTCTTTGTTGAAAGGCATGTCGTTATAGTCGAAAGGTGGATTCATGGAGCATCATCCCGCCTATGGACTCAAAAAGATAGCCTTGGACTTCGCTTGAAGCTCTTTGTTGGAAGGTATGATTATCCAGAACATCTCGGTGCTTTTTGATCTTTCCTATGCTCTCATGACCCTTCTTTCATACCTTCGTTGTTCTGAATATTTTATGGTTAACATTTAACCCCCCTTGTATGAAATAAGCTTTTGTTCTTTAGAACAAAACTCCAATGAACTTCCTTCTTTGCTTTCTGAAAAATCAATTATAACTTTTATTAAGGTTATGACTTTGTTATGAAATCTTAACGAGCAATCTCAAATTTACATAGCTAATATTCAAGATGTCATTAGAGTATTATTTCCGGATAAGTTGCTTTGTAATGACCATAATTAAACTTCCTTAAGAATGTGGAGTAATATCACCTGATTTGTAGATATCGGTTCAAATAAATGAACCTTTGGAGAATATCTATTACAGACCCTTGATATTTCTTTCTCGAGTTAAAACCTTTTCAACATGTGGAAATCAATTTCATGCTATCAGGGATTTTTTCTTGTCCCTCTAAGTTTCCTTCATTTTCAACCTTAAACCACTGATTGGTAATTCTCATTTAGTGAAAAAGTAGAAAGTAGTTCAGTACTGTTTCCTTTTGGTGTCATGAAGGTCTTGTATTTTGAATTCAATGGAAGATTCATAAATCATCATAAAATTCAACAAAAGAAACAAAAAAATCATGAACTCATGAAACAAATGATCAATAGGAAATCGTCATGAAAATTCAATGGGAAATTATAACACGTAAAATTCATGAATCATCAGAGAAATCAGTAGTCATTAAACCAATAATTTAGCAAGAAATCATGAATACAATATCAGCAAATCATCACTAAAATCCATAGGAAGAGTACACTAAACCTGAAAACCAACAAGATCACCAAAAATTCAATAAGGAAACCAGAAATATTAAATTCCTAAATCATTATGAGAATCGACAAAGGAATCCAGAATTCATGAAACTAGAAATCAAAAATTCAATAAGGAGATTAGAAATGGGAAATCTTCGAATCAGCATAAAAAATCATCAGGGAAATCAAAAACTCGTTAAAACAAGCAACTAATAAGAAATCATCAGGAAAATTGAATGGGGAGAAATTCAATATCTAGAATGCACATACCATCATAAGAGACCAATAGGGAAATTCAAAATTCATGAGATCAAGAATTCAATTAAAAGTTATCAAGACAATTTGACAAGGTAAACATGAGTGCGAATTCTATAAATCATCATAAAAAGCAATTTGGAAATTCAGAATTCACGAAATCCAAACTGAAATTTGTATCAGTAGAAATGGTGAAACTCAGAATTCATGAAATCAAGAACTTATCCAAAGTCTCATTAGGATCTCATTTGACGAATTATATATTCAAAGCTCCATTTAGTACAAAGCCATAGATATATCAAATAATAGCATATTTAGCAGATTTCAAATAAAAAATAAAAATGTTGATCTAACCTTAATTCTAAGGTTATTCATAGGAAAGTTTCGTGTTAATAAATGTCTTTCTCCTAAAGTGCCTATAAGTTAGTAGTATATGTATATATGTATATACAGGTATAATAGATTCTTCTATCCAATCATTCACTTTATCTCAAAGGATTCAGGAGTGGCTTTCTTAATTTGATCTTGGAGCGAAGTTCTTTATCTTTGGGACTAAAATTTTATTATATATTCCATTCCTTTAGATTTCGTATCAGTCTTTGTTTTTTTTCATGTTCTGGATTCCCTCTTCCATTTTCTGATCTCATGCTTTTTCTTGATATGAAAGTTTCTTAATCCTTTGATGTAGGAATCACTTTCCTACAATTGGGAGTTCTGTTATTCATTAGCATATCCTTTGCCTCTGTGTGTATCCTCTTCTAGGGTTCCAGATTTGTCTCAGACGATGGTTTGGTTTTTTAACCCTTAATTCTCTTAGGTTTTGACTATCTTCTTGAGTTGTAGACATCTTTGTCTTTACCACTGTGACGACCCGCCCTTCTCGACCCTCGAAAAATATTAACCTAGTATATTCCTCAATTCCAAATTTACCTAAGAATTTCACCATCCATTTATTAAGTTCAATTTAAGTATTTTATACACTTCTTATATTTATCTTCACTTCACTACTTAGCTCTATCTTATTTCACTTAAATTTCCAATTTCATTTTGAATTCAATTTACCTTTCATTTTTAAATATTGAATTCTATTCTCCCAAACCGTATTTAATTAACCATTTCTTTAATTAGTTTCATTTACTAATTTATTTTAAATCTTGATGGATTTTCAAACCTTTGTTTTATTTAGTCCAACTTGACTTATTTCCCATTTCACACCATTCAAATTAAATTCCCCTATTCAGTTTCAATCCCATTTACTCACAAATGTAAATAAATTCGTGTATTTGGATCCCCTACTAGGCTTGGACATCTCAATCTACTTTTTGATGAGCCAATCTCTTGGCTTAGACATTTTAATCTATCAAAAGCCTCTCTTTGGGCTAGACATCTTAGTCCATTATTTGATGAGCCCCTCTTTGGGCTAGAGATCTTAGTCCATTGTTTGATGAGCCTCTCTTTGGGCTTCCCTTGTCTCAAAGGGATATATACTTAGCTGACCTTTCTCCAGAAGGCTGCTGATGAGCGCTTTACCGGATCCTCCCCTAAGAGGTAATTTGGACGCTAGGGGCTTTTGATTTTATGCATGCTTATCCTGACCCTCCCATAAGAGGTGATATGAATGTTAGGGGCTTTTGATTTTGCAGATGCTTATCTTGACCCTCTCCTAAGAGGTGATATGGACATTAGGGGTTCTATCTCTCCCTGTAGGAGATGCTATGGAATAGCATCGTAGGCTTATGTCCCTCCCTCTAAGAGGTTCCATAGAATAGCGTCATGGGCTTATGTCCCTCCCTCTAGGAGGTGCTACGGAATAACATTGTAGGCTAGAGTATTTGTATACGAAAATAATTTTTGGCTAATTAAAATAGAATCTCCTTTGAGAAAAAGAATTTTATAATTAGACCCTTATATTTTATTGAAGCGTTTCTTTTGAAAAATAGTTTGGACTCATGAGTCCTTTCTATGAAAAGAGTTTTTTTTTAAATCATTTTTAAGAACTTTCTTATTGTTCTCATAATGGAGACACGAATCTCAAATAGGAGGTCATGATCAATGAACCAACGGCCTTTTAGTCGAGAATAGGATTCTCTAGTTTGAGTTCTAATAAACTTTTTTGTGCTTTCAAAATCTTTCTTGAAAAAGTATGAATAGGCTTATCTTCGCCTACGATTTTAGTAAACTTTGAAACATTAATATTGCTCAGTTTGAAGTCTTTTGTTGTTCATTTATTAATGCTATATAATATCTCAAATTAGTTGCATAAATCTGATTTTGAGATAAATAAGTATTTGTTTCCCCCTAAGCCATGTGGTGATTGAAAATAGTCTTCTTATGAGGATATAATTTGAGAAGTTTCCATTTGAAATCGCTTTT
Organism: Allium cepa; assembly: GCA_030765085.1. Taxonomy (NCBI): domain Eukaryota; kingdom Viridiplantae; phylum Streptophyta; class Magnoliopsida; order Asparagales; family Amaryllidaceae; genus Allium; species Allium cepa. Next base: position 619,873,167 of record CM060938.1, on the reverse strand, counting down.
ATAGATTTGGTATATATGGGTTTTCTCTTAAGTTGGAATTGAGTTTAGCAGTGATTCAACATTTCTTACAGGAAAGCCTTGGTGTTAACTGAACTGTAGATAATTGCCTCGTGTCAAGCGTCTGAATCATCCTCTAAGTATTCTAGAGCTTGTCGAATGCTTCAGTTTGATTTTGTTTAATTGCACTCAAATTTTAATCAGTACATGATCAATGCACAATACAAATTTAAGTATCAAGATAAAGAGCTATGAAAAGAAAGAGAGAAAGTTCATAGTTGAACTGATGCCGCGAGTCTTCATGATTTGATAGGAATCCGCATTTTGGAGTTGCTGAATTGTTTTCCTCTTATTTGCAATAAGACATATTTTAGTTTTCTCTGACGAACTCCTGTAAAAATCCCGACCCGACCATGCCTTGAATTTTATCTGACAAGATACCACATTCAACAGTTTCATGTCCATTTGCTTTATGGTACTCGTAGTAACTTCCTCCTTTATTTAGCTCTGGGGCACTCCGAACATTTTGATGTGCAGTAAAATTCTCATTTCTTTTTATCTTAGCATATATGTAAAAGAGGGATTTTCTCAGTTAACCCTAATCGAATTACCATAAGCTTTTCTATATCAGTTGCACTTTCTGTCCATAATGCTTCTGCTCTGAATCTATTCAAATGTTCGCGAAGTAGCTTCCCTGGCTTTTGTCTGATAGTTGCTAGCAAGCTAAAGTCCATAGTTGTATCTCTGAATATAGAAAATTGAGTCATGATGTTGCCAGCAAATTATTCCCAAGAATAGATAGTTCCCATTCGGTAACTCCCATATTGTTTGATTGCTACTCCTTGAAAAGTAATGGGAAAAAGTTTACAACAATCTACCTCCAGAGCATTGTATAAGTTCATCCAGTTTCAAAGTCAGCAAGGTGATCATTTGAATCAGTTGTTCCATCATATTTTAGTGAAGGAATTTAAATGTGTGGAGGAAGATTTTTCTCCATTATTTCTTCGGAAAAGGGGGCCTTTTGCAGGGTAACATATTCTTTAGGATCATATTTTTCCTTTTCTCTAAGTGCATTAATGACTATATGGTGTAGGTTGTCATTTTGGTTGGTCTTGTTTCTGTAACTTCTCTTGTTGTATTCTAGGATAAGGCCGTTTGATTGCTCAAGAGATTTATTTACTTGACTACCTCGATTTAACCCTTGATCCACTATCTCATTTGGAAGTTGAACTTCATTCTCCAATTCCACAATCATTATTGATTCCCAGATTGGGGCACTTTCTGAATACTCCTTTACTACCATCTTTTATGGTCGTTGATTCTAAACCTCGATCATATTGCTTTCCAATTTTGTTAGGGTTGAAGGTTGCCCAATTTCTATTTTGCTTAATTTAGGATTTGAGACCATGTGACCTTTAAAGGTTGACTGTGATGTAGCCTCTTCATTTGAATTGTTGCTACTACTTTTAGCTTTGCCCATACTCCTCTTTTAGTCAAGGCTCTTTATATAATTGATTGGGATGAAAGTTATCGAAGATCGGAGGTTCGGCCCTCCTTCTAGTGCTAAAAAAGTTAACAAGATTTCTTGACAACATCCCAAAGAATCCCACTAGACAAAGTTATTAGGAAATGGTAGGAAGTGGAATCTCTCAGAAGATCCATTGATGTCTTGTTGATAGTGCCAAGTTACCTCAAGTAATAGGATTGAGCCGAAATATACTGAAGGGTTGATTTATTCGTAGAATTATCTATATATCTCCACTTGGAATTAGACTTTGATTATGACCTTTCTTCGATGATGTCAAGAAAGCTTAGAAACAAGATTTGATAAGACCTTCCGGCTTTGCTGATTTAATATAGAGTGATCATCATTTTAATTGAACCATTATAAAATTTCTCTTGAAAGTTATTTCCTTGATCAAGATAGAATTTGTTTAGTGTTAACCAAATTTATGGTTAACACCCTAAAAGATTTTTGTAGATGAAGTTATCAAGGGTGGGAAGTGGAATCTCCCAAAAAGACTTTTAAATGTCCGGGTAGTAACTCTGAGTTGACTCAAGTAATGAGATTAAATCAAGCTATTCCGAAAGGTTGATATCCAGCAGAATCGCTAATGAATCCTCGCTAAGGACTAGACTTTGAATTCAACTCCTCAAGGACATCAAGAAGATCTAGGTTCTTGTTTCGAAAAGACCTTCCAGCTTTACCGAATTTATGAAGATTGACTCTTGATTTAGTATAACCTTTATAAGATTTATTCTGAAAGCTATTTTTCAGGCTATGGTGGAATTTCCTTATTTAGTCTTCTATAGAAAATTGAAATGGATTTCACTGGAAGGTTTGGTAAATAGTTGTCTTGACTCAGGAAGGTTGATAAGGTTATCAGATGTGATGGATTATGGATATTGTCGAAAGGTTCGGCCTGTAGATTTTATAGTTCTGAAAGGTTTTATAGACTACGAATTCAAGCAAATTTCCCTTGTGATTGAAGTGTTTGAGCAACTGGTTTGAGGTCTTCAAAGGATTACAAAGATTATTCAAGAGGTAAAATCATTATCTTTGTTGACATAGATCTTTTGGAGAGGCCATTCCTAAAAAATAGAACTTAACCAACAGAGATTAAAGTAAACTACAAAGTAAATTTAAAAGACTGAAGACTTCCTGTAGATCCACAAACAAACTTTCATTCTTATTATATTCCTAAATCGATACTAAATTAGGGTTACAAAGCTGTAATTAAGAGATTACAGGAGGAGAATGAGAGTGAATTTACTCCCAAAACAGGATCCCTTGGGTCTTATTTATAGATGCCGGCGGCAATGCTTCCATCCCTATGCTTTCGGCTGGATCGAAGGGTTCCCTTCTTATATAGAATTTCTAACCTTTCGGTTTCAACGAAAGGTTTTCTTTTCATATGTCATCGTGGATCCTTAAATGCTGCTGAAGGGTCTATTCTTTCATTTGTTTTTAGGAAACTTTTGCCCTTTTTGAAGGTTTGTCATCTATAAAGTATGTTAACCCTTCGGAGGTGCCTAAAGGTTCCTAGCTATTGTGAACCCTTCGACTTGGTCGGAAGGTCACTTTTTACTTAGATGTTGCCGAGAGCCGAGCTTTCCTTGAATTTTGTCGAAAGGTTGCTTCATGTTCTTTACCGACTTATGAATGTTGATTTCATCGTAGACCTTCCAACATCGTCGAAATGTATTCAGTAGGCATTTCAACCGACCTGAAAGGCTTATTATGCTTTCAGAAAGGTCGTTATGCCTTCTTCGGAGGGTTAGAGCTTCTTGGATATTGTGGAACAATACCCTCCGTCTTCTCCGAAAGGTCTTGAGCCGCTACATATTGTTGACTGCATCCCTTCAACCTCTTCGTAAGGACCGATCTGGATTCCATTTCGTTTGTCCTTTGTTTGAGAACTTTTGACCTAAGCGGATGGTGAATTTTTCAAGTAATAATTATCTACCATTCTTTGCTGACTTTTTAGCATTGCTTTCTTCATAAAAACCTTTTGACCTAGTTAAAAGGTATTCTATATGTGCTCCAACCGATTCGAAAGGCTTACTATGCTTTCGAAAAGGTCGTCATGGAGTTGCACCTACTTGCTTTGATTTCTTCATCTTCTTCGAAAAGTAAGAACTCCCTACACAGAACCTTTCGACTACTTCAGAAGGTTTTAATCTATTAAATCTTGATGGCTCCATCCTGTCAACTTTTTCGAAAGGTTTGGTTTGAGCTCTTTCTCCTTTGTCTTTGTGGAAAGACCTCTCGTTCTATTTGAAAGATGTATTCTTAGATCATCATCCTGCCTATGGACTTTGAAAGATAGCCTTGGACTTCGCCGGAAGCTCTTTGTCAGAAGGTATGATTATCCAGAACATCTTGGAGCTTTTTGATCTTTCCTCATTCTCTCCTGACCTTTCTTTCATACCTTCATTCTTCTGTATATTTTATGGTTAACAAAGTGGATGTTGAATTACTGTCAAATTTGGTTCTATTTCTAAGTCTTCCTAAATAAACGTCTCCACAATCAAAGATGGATCATGAACATGCTTTCTCAGATGAGATACATGAATGACATTATGAACTTTTGATAATCATCCAGGCAATTCTACTTATAGACCAATTGTCCAATCCTCTCAAGGGTTCTAAATGGTCTAATAAATCTAGGTTCTAACTTTCTTGTTTTCTTTAATCTTATAACTCCTTTAATCGGGGAAACTTTCACAAATACCAAATCTCAGACTCTAAATTCTAAGTCCCTTCTTCGTTGATCGGCATAACTTTCCTGTCGATCTTGGGCTTCTTTCATCCTTTCCTTGATTATAGCCATTTTAGTTGATGCTTCTCGAATCATCTTTGGTCCAAGAATTAACCGGTCTCTGGTCTTAACCCAACATAAAGGTATTTTACATGGTCGTCCATAAAAAGCTTCATAGGGCACCGTGTCAATGCTAGCTTGGTAACTATTGTTATAAAAGAACTCTACCAAATGTAGATGATCTTCCCAAGAACCTCCGAAATCCAAAATACATTATCTCAAGAGATCCTCCAAAATCTGGTTCACCATTTTAGTTTGTCCATCTGTCAGCGGGTGATAGGCTGTGCTGAAATTTAGTTCTATTCCTAAAGCGGCTTGTAAAATTTCCCAAAGATGACTAGTGAAGATGGGATCCCGATCATTGACTATAATTACTGGAATTTTATGCAGTCGAAAGAACTCCCTCGATTAAATTCTTACTAAAGAAGTTGTAGTTCTTATTGACTTCACCGGAATAAATTGGGTGCTCTTCATTAATCAATCTATAATTACCCACATGCCTTCATCACGTCTTCTTGTTTTGGTAAACCTAATGATAAAGTCCATAGATACTTGCTCCTACTTCCAATTTGATATCTCCAATGGTTAAAGTAACCTAGCAGTCTGTTGCTGGTCACTCTTGACCTTTCGACAATTTTCTCGGTGGCTCAGGAGGATCAAAATGTCTCTCTTCATTTCTTTCCACAAAAAGATCTTCTTAATATTCTAAAACATTTTAGTTATTCCTGGGTGGATAGATAACATTGACCGATGACACTCTCTCAGCACATCCTGTCTAATTCCATCAACATCTAGCGCACAAATCCATCCATTCATTCTTAAAATGCCTTATGAGTCTCTCTAAAAACTAAAGATAATTCCCTCTTCAGCACTCATCATAAACCGAGCTAAAATATGGTCTTCTTCTTGGAAATAAACAATTATCTCCATTAGGTTGGCTTAACTTCCAAATTTGCAATCGTCGTCGTATTCCTACTCAATGCATCTGCAAGGCGTTTGCTTTCCCTAGGGTATAAAAAATCTCTAGGTGATCAAACACGAGAAATTCCTGTCATCTTTGTTGTCTCAAATTCAAGTCCTTTTCGATAGAAAGATACTTTAACGACCTATGATCCATATATAACTCTAACTTTGCACCCAAAAGATAGTGCCTCAGCAACTTCAATGCAAAGTCAACTGCCAACAGCTCCAAATCGTGTAGCGTAACTCTTCTCATGAGATTTTCACTGTCGACTCGCATATGTTATTACTTTACCATTCTGCATCTATACTACTCTCAATCCACTCCTACAAGCGTCCATGTAAACTGTTAATCATTTACTCCCATCTGGAATAGTCAAGACAAGAACGCTAATCAATTTCTCCTTTAACTTGTTGAATGCTTGATCGCACTAGATGTGCACGTAAATGTGCGTATTTTTACCACCATATTTAATCTATTTAAATTTAATAAATGATCATATTGGGTAGTTTAACTTGTTTTAACCAAAATCCATATTAATTCCAAATTGTCACATATTCATCTTCATATAGGGGCAAAACGGTCATTTGTGTGAATATATTTCTTTGAGAAAAATTAATTAGAAATTTATATATATTTGTGTAGGAATTTGATCTCAAGTAGGAGTGATCTCATAAAGACACATGCATGCACAAAATGAATACAAAGGAATGGAGATGAAAATAATTCAAAGTGAAGAACATGGAGGACCCTACTTACCCACCTACCTTAATGTACAAATTAGAGGCTAATGCACATGCTTATGGAATTAATGGCTTCATGTGCACTTAAATGATGATTAATAGAAGCTAATGATTACTTGGCCTCCGCACTTTCTCAAGGGTATTTTGGACATTCCCCAAAAATAGAAATTATGATTCAATACATGTACATATACCTCTTATGTTTCATGTAACCTTTCTCTTACTTAGTCTCTCTTAGTTTAGCTTAGGCTCAAAATAAAAGGACAAACTCTCTTTATCTTTTCATGGCTACTTAGCCATTTTTATTTCATGTATTTTTTCTTTCTTTTATGCAATGTTAAGTAGTGTTTTATTTTACTTACATGCTTTCTCTCTTTCATGCTAATAGGGTAGAATTTATTTTCATGCAAAGTAGATTAGTTTTAATTCTTGTTAATTAGCTTCTTTCTTTCATTTAGCTTTCATTTTGCTTTCTTTTTATTTCATGTTGCTAGCTATATTTGTTAATCAAATGACAAATATGAGAGGCTAAACCCCTTCAATTTAGGGATAATGAAGCTCTCTAATTATATAGCTTCAATTATTTGTTAATTCATGCTCTCATGCTCTCTTTTTGTGCTTAATGATGAGCAATGGAGTGTTTTATTTGTTGTTCTTGCTTTGAATTTGATAGCATATGTTATTGACACAAATAGCTATGCTTAAACAATAACTATTACAAATGTCTCTTCATCAAAATATAATTATGGCATAAGAAAGTGATTTGAAATTCAAATTTGATGGTGTATATTTTTAATCAATAGTTAATAGGTCATACTTAAAATAGATTTCATTTTCATTTTCTTTGTCAAGTTTCATGAAAATTAGTACATGTTTTAAGAGATGCGTTATAGTTTGATAGCTTATGTTGGCTAATCAATAGCACAAATATGTCATACTTATGATAAGCACATCAATTAAAGCACTAATGACCATAAAAGAGAGGTCATGATTTCATATATGTTGAACTATGTGATCTAGAGAGTGCATTTATTCTGTAAATTGTCATTTAACTCTTGTATTTGCATCTCTTTTCTTTTAGTTAGTTAGCTAATTTTCTAATTCTCTAGCTTAACTTTCACTTAATTTGATTGAATAGAATTTTTAAAATCATCAATTCCCTGTGGATCGACCCGTATTCGCCACATACTACAAGTGTACGTCGTGCGCTTGCAGTGTAAATTTTATTATAAATTTTTCGACGGTTTTCTAAGTCAATAGAATTTCCTTCGATTGATAAGTTTTTGGCGCCGTTGCCGGAAAGTTGTTTTGATTTTTTATTTTTCGAATTATTTTTGTTTGATTTTTGCGTGATTTTATTTTGTGTGTGTTTGCTTATTTGAAAAAAAAAATATTGTGTGTTTGTTTAGTTTTTGTGTGCATTTGTTTGTGTTCTTGTTTGTTTTACAATTTCTTTTGCATTTCCATATTAAAAAAAAATAATTAACATACACAATTTCGAAATAAAAAATATATTTTATTTCATTTTTCTTTACAATTTACATTTTCTGTTTTTACATTGCTTTATTCACTGTTTTTCAAAAACAATTACAACAACCTCTCTGTCAGCTCAAACACTTCATTTTCCTCATTTTCATACTTCACTGCCTCATTTTCATACTTCACTGCATATATACCATTCACATCCCCTCTTTCATCATCTTCCTCTACAGAACACACTGTCCAGTCTCCATCCATCCTCCCAAACACACATTATAACTGTTGCTTGATAAACTACATATCACTGCACATTACCTTCCTCTGCAAACAGTGCTGCTCAACCACCCTACCCTTCACAAAACTCACCTAAACTTCTGCCATCAATCCAACCCCAAACCACTGTTTCATTACTTCTTGACCATCCACCACCTTCAACATACCTACATAGCATCACCAATAACCATTATCCAGCAGCACTTCCCACTCTTACAAACCAAACATTCAAACCCTGTCTCACTTCACCCATCATTCAACATCACCAAAACATCTCTATGCAACTACATACCACTGCCCCATACTTGCCTTCCTCCAGAGCATCATCACAGTCTCTCCATACAACAATTGCCATTTCCTATACACTTGCCTGCACTTCACGACATCAGGCAAACCACTACAACAACCACCTCTGTCAACGCAGCACTGAACCGCCTTCCCCTACCATAAACATCCCAAACCATACGTCTTCGGCCTGACTCACTGCCACAAACTCCTCCTGCACGACATACTCACAACCTCCTTCCACTGCCATCAATTCACTTCCCTGCTCGAAACACCACAGCAGTCACACTGCTACCTCCTCTCTTCAATACAAGCAACTTCAACACCCAAACTACCCTACAACACTGCAAACATGCAACAGCCTTGCCGCAACCCTTCAATCAAACCAAATCAAGCAGCTGCAAGCACCACTTCGACGATTAGCATTGCACAATCCTCTACATACCCGAATCCAAGGTACATCACAACTTCGACTTCACCCCAAATTGAAGTCCAGCAACTCCACGAATCGCCTCTCAATTCCTCCTCAACTCCCAATCGCGAGCACCACTGACCAGAGCAGCAGCTCGAAACCAGTATCGACAGTGACCGCATACCCTCTAATCGCCTCTTGATCGAACTTCATCTCTGACCAGTCGCCTTCAACCCCTCGGCGAGTCGGCGAACACGCGAATCGCCTTGAAAAAGTCACGACACTCATCCCCAATCGAATACAAAATCAAACACGAAATCACCTCGACTCCGAATCGCCTTCACCCAGACTTCCACCGCAATCGCCTCGAACAATCATCGAACCACGAACAAAAAAAAATCATAATTAAAAAAATTGAATTGGGAAAATACGAGAAGGAAATTGAATTTGGGATATTTGAAAACACGAATACGAGAAGGAGGTCTATTAGCAAAGCGACGGTTATTTTTTTTATTATTCGGCTGGGCTGAATGTTTTTGGCATTGGGTTGTATTAGTAAAGTTGCATTAGTAATTTGTTTTCATTTTTTTATTTAGTTTTTTTTTTAGGTTTAAGTTTTAATTAGTTTTCTGCTCGTTCTTATTAGTAAAAAGTATTAGTTTCACTTGTTTTTTTCATTTGTTTTATTCTTTTTTTTCCAAAAAAAGAAAACAACAAGTTTGAAATTATTTGCTTTGAGTTGTCTTCATATATTTTTTTTCATTTGTTTTGTTTTATATCGTTTTGTTTTCATTTGTTTTAAATTCCATCCTTATAAAAAATTTTAAAAAAAAAAATTGTGTATGTATCTTGTTTTTATTTTCAGATTGTAAAAGCAGAAAAGAAAAGGAGCTGCTTGCTAAAAATAATTGTTTCGCTTTGATTGCAAAAAAAATAATCTGCTTGCTTGATTTATTGTTTTTATTTTCCTTGCATTGTTGTTTGCTTGCATTTTATAAAAAAAGAATTCAAAAAAAAAAAAATTCATTCGTAGTTACATTGTTAATACATTTTTAATTTCTGTTTTTCATTTCATCTTAGATTTTGATTAATAATAACGGTTAGACATCGATAACGCTTAATTGTATATTAACAAACTGTCTTCTTTGAACAATTTAATTTCTTGGTGTATACGCTACAGCAGAGCAACAATCAGCTACAAATATTACGGTGATTCGTAAATATTACACTGAATTGTTTCTAATGTGCTTAAACCATCGGCTGCATTGCTATGCTGATTCGTGGTGCATCGATAACTCATGCCCGTTACCTGGCCGAGAACTATCTTGTTGAATTAAGACAATGTGCGATCATACAATTTTGAGTTAACTTAGAATTAATCATTTGTAATTAACCACTGCTTTCATTTAGTTGCATTAGTTCATGCATATTTAAAACAAAACAAAAAAAATTCAAAATGCAAAACTAAAAAAATGTAAATATTTCTTAATTTGTTTTTTCCCCTTTCCTCTGAAAATTTTTAAATCACGATTTTTCTTTAGAAAATCAAAAATCCAAAAAAAAAAATATAAAATCTTTTCAAAAAACAAAAAAAAAATTTGAAAAAAAGAAAAAAACAATTTCTCTCTTTGAAAAATAAATTTTATTTGTAGATATTTTTCCTTTATATGTATAAAAAAAACATTCTTGAGAATGTCCGAATTTCCATATTCCCATGAATTTTACGATAGTTGTGAAAATCAATATAAACCATATAATTTCACTTCAAATTTTTATGGATATTTCATCAACAACTATTATTTAAATGATTCAAATTTTGAACAACAAAGTTTTCAAAACAATGACCAACCTTTAAATCTTGAAAATAACATTTTGTCTTTACTTGAAATCTCTACACAACAAAATCAAATGATAAATGATTTGTGTAGTTCATATTTATGTGATAACCCAAGTCAAAATTTTCAAAATAATCAAAATTTGAATTCACTTCAAAATTCAAACGATTTCGATTATAACCCATGCCAATTCAATTTTGAATTCCAAAATGAATTTCAAACTCAAAATGAAAATGGAAACAACTTTTCAAACGAGTTTGGCAATGGGAATAGTCTTAACCACGTTACGATTGAAAATCTTTGTTCTCAACAATTTCAAATTGAAAATCCTCAAGTTAATAACCATAAAGTCAATTTTGTTGAGCAAATGAATGAAATTTACGATGATCACACGGTTTCATTGTTTGAAACTTATATGAAACAACGTAAACTACAAAATCAAATCCCAACATGTGAAGGGTGGAGCGATAATCCATCTTTTACCCAATTTGACGATTTTCGAACAACAACTTTGAAATTGAGAACGAATATCTTAACGAAGTTGTTGAAAATATGGTAATTGAGTTGGATTTCAATTCTTTTGAAAACTTGATTTAAATTTCAATCTTCCTTTCTTCGATTTTGAAAATTTGACCACAACAACTTTGGATTTTGAAAACGATATACACAATGAAGTTGTTAATAATCTAATAAAGGACGACGAATTCAATGAACACGATTTCTTTGGAATTTTCAAAAATGAGTTGTTAAATTCTGAAGGGGAAGATTTACATCACCATTTTGATTTTGAAATCGATAATTTTAAAGAAGTTTTAAATGATAAGTTTGAACTTCAGCTTGGTGAAAATAAATTTGAATTTCAATCAATTGTTTTATCATCCCCAAAAATCATCGAAAACAAAACAACGCATTCAATTTTCAATAAAACGACCTTCATTTTTCCAAATCAACATTCAAGTTTGAAATCTTTTACGGTTTGGTTTTTCGAGCTTAAGTTGTGTCTCGCATACTTGACGAGACAAATGAATCGGTCCTTGGAAGACCGTTTCATTTATTTTTTAACGATATACTTTCTGATGCCGTGTAAATACATTTCATTTTCATGTAAATAATAATAAACGTTCCTTTCACTTGAATTGACTATGGAGACATAGTCAAAATTAAGTGTGGGGGGAGACTCATCTTCCATTTCTAATTTTTCATGGTTTATTTTTGCTTTTTCTTTTAAGAACTCAAAAAAAAAAAAATTACAAAAATCCAAAAAACAAATTTTCTTTTGATTTATTTTTAAGGAAACACTATAGGATAAATATATGGTTTTGGTTTACTAAATTGAAATTTTTGAAATTTATTCATCTTAACAAAGATAAAAATGAAGTTTTATTACAAATAACAATGGTTTAACTAGTATATAGGAAGATTCATACGTGTTAATTATGAAATACATCCTAATTGAAAATCTTTGTTTTAAAAGTGGTGAATTTAAAGTAAAGGATATAATATTTTTTTGTCTTCTAAGTTAAATGGTGCTAAGATGATTTTGCAAAACTCTCTCTCATATAAAAAATAAAACATAAAAAAGACAGAACAAAACATTTATGTATATATATATATATATATATATATATATATAGTCTATTAACACCTACGGTCGACAGGTGTACACACTTGTGTGTACACTCTCCATGATCTGTACCTTTCTCACGTAAGCCTCAAGGCAGTGCATGATCGGTATATCTAGCCTCAGTTTATCTAAGCTAGGTGTATATATATAAATTCTTTTTAATAACGCCTACAATCAATAGGTGTTCACACTCGTGTGTTCACTCGTCACGCTCTGTATTCCCCTCACATAAGTTCCGCAAGGCAGTGCATGGGTAATATATCTGGCCTTAGTTTATCTGAATTAGGCATAAGTAAATATTGTAAATATCAATAAAATTTTCAAAAATACAAGAGAGAGTAAGAAATTGAAATCCTAGCACTATTTTTAACTTATTTGATTTGACTTGTTATTGAAAAGAAATGAATATACCACTTTGACAAACTTTGATAATCCATTAAGGATCCATTTTATAGTTACACTTTGTTATCAACTGAAACAACAAGTTAAACTATAGTCTATTTGTTATGATAACTTAATTTTTGTTGGAAATTTTGACGAGTAAATGACTTAAATTTTCAAGATAATGACCGAAATCTATATTTAACTTATTTGTGTCTATTTAAAAGTAAACCTTTCATTTGTAAATATTTTCAAAAACTCGCATTCATCTCTTTGCAAATAAATCTTGCATTTTGTAAATATTTTCATCCTGCATTTGGATTTTGTGGGTAGTACCCGCTGAAAACCCTCACGAAACAACACTCGTCCTACTGGGGACAACCATAGGTTTAACAGTTTGTTGCATACACTCACTGCAATCGTGCTCCCTACGAAACCGGATCTATTTTTTTCTTTGTTCGAGGACGAATAAAAAGATAAGTGTGGGGGTATTTGATGTGCACGTAAATGTTCATATTTTTACCACCATATTTAATCTATTTAAATTGAATAAATGATCATATTGGGTATTTTAATTTGTTTTAACCAAAATCCATATTAATTCCAAATTGTCACATATCCATCTTCATATAGGGGAAAACGGTCATTTGTGTGCATATATTTCTTTGAGAAGAATTAATTGGAAATTTATATATATTTGTGTAGGAATTTGATGTCAAATAGGAGTGGTTTCATAAAGACACATGCATCCATAAAATGAATACAAAGGAATGAAGATGGAAATAATTCAAAGTGAAGAACATGGAGGACCCCACTTACCCACCTACCTTAATGTACAAATTAAAGGCTAATGCACATGCTTGTGGAATTAATGGCTTTCTGTACACTTAAATGATGACTAGTCGAAGCTAATGGTTACTTGGCTTTTACACTTTCTCAAGGGTATTTTGGGCATTTTCCAAAAATAGAAATTAGGGTTTAACACATGTATATATACCCCTTATGTTTCATGTAACCTTTCTCTCACTTAGTCTCTCTTAGTTTAGTTTAGGCTCAAAATAAAAGGACAAACTCTCTTTCTCTTTTCATGGCTACTTAGCCATTTTTATTTCATGTATTTTTTCTTTCTTTTATGCAATGTTAATTAGTGTTTTATTTTACTTACATGTTTTCTTTCTTTCATGCTAATAGTGTATATTTTATTTTCATGCAAAGTAGATTAGTTTTAATTCTTGGTAATTAGCTTCTCTCTTTCATTTAGCTTTCATTTTGCTTCCTTTTTATTTCATGTTGCTAGCTACATTTATTAATCAAATGAAAAATATGAGAGGCTAAACCCCTTCAATTTAGGGGTAATGAAACTCTCTAATTATGTAGCTTGAACTATTTGTTAATTTATGCTCTCCTTTTGTGCTTAATGATGAACAATGAAGTGTTTTATTTGCTGTTCTTGGTTTGAATTTGATAGCATATATTGTTGACACCAAATAGGCTATGCTTAAATAATCATTAACACAAATGCCTCTTCATCAAAATATGATTATGGCAGAAGAAAGTGATTTGAAATTCAAATTTGATGGTTTATATTTCTAATCAATAGTTAATAGGTCATACTTAAAATAGATTTCATTTTCATTATCTTTGTCAAGTTTCATGAAATTTAGTAAGTGTTTTAAGGGATGTGTTATAGTTTGATGGCTTATGTTGGCTGAGTGGAGTGGAGGGGGACAATAATGTGATGGTTGCAGAAGTGAGATTGTAACAAGGCAGTGATGACTGATGAGTTGAATGAGTTATGGTGGTCATAGTGGTCTGGTAGAAGATGTATGAAATGAGGCTGTGATGCAAGTGGTTTTGATGTTAGATGAAGGGGATAGAATGAATGCAGTTGAAGAGGATAACCATAGTATTTATTGATTGTGGTAGTAGTGTATGGATGTAGAGTAGTTGGAAGAATTTGATTGTTGAAGTAGTGAGAGAAAGGGGGTAGTATAGAAGCTGCTGAGAAGTATGTTGAAGTTATGGAGAAGTTGATGGTGACAGGTTGTATGAAGGAGGATGTTTATTGGTGAATTGTTGCGATTTGGCTGATGGAAATGGTAAGTTGTTCAGGGTGGTTCAGAGGTGAGTTATTCAGAGATGTACACACAGAGATGCAAACAGAGATGCACAGAAAGTTGATTAATGATATGGGCAGTAGAGAAGTACAACAGAAGATGTATGAAACTGTGATGAGAAGTTTGTATTGTTATGGGTTTGTAGAAATGAAGTAGGGATAATGGAAATGTTTGATATGTAGGAAGAAGATGGAAATATGTAGTGCACTGTTGATGTTTGTAAGTAGGAAGTGGCTGTTGTTTTGAAATGAGGAGAATTTGGCAAAATGGCAGTGTGAAGTATTTCAGGCAGTGGAGTGGCAATGAAATGTTGAGTTGTGCAAGTAAGTGCAGAGTAACAGCACTTGGGCCAAACAAACTTAGCATCTTTCTCCATCAACTTTGTTAGATAAGAAGAAGTCTTTGTGAAATATTTAATAAATCTTCTACAAAAACCTTCCAATCCCAAGAAACTTCTGACCTCACTCGCATTTTTGGTTTTCTTCCAGTCTTGGACTGCAACTACTTTTGCTTGGTCCATTGATATGCCTTATCCCGAAACTACATCCCCCAGAAATCTAACCTTTGATTTCTGCAAATGGCACTTAGATAATTTTACCTTTAAATCCTGACTTCTTAAAGTACTTAAACAACATGAAAATGGTACTTGTACTCTTACTCCATTTTATAATAAACAAGGATGCCATCAATAAAGACGAGAACAAACTTGTTAAGAAAATCCTAAAATACTCTATTCATCAGATCACAAAATAAGCGGGTACGTTAGTTAATCGGAATGGCATGACTAACCACTTATAAAAAAATCAATGGTTTGAAAAGTTTTTAAGGGTACACTCTCCTTTACTACCGTTAATTGGTGAAAACCAATGCCTAGATCCAATAGAAAAAATATCCCATCTCCGTGGAGCTGGTCAAACATGCCATTAATCCTAGGTAAATGATACTTATTTTTGATAGTCCTCTTATTCATCTTCTGGTAATCTACACATAATCTAAGAGAACCATTAGCCTTGGTAATGAACACTACTAGTGATCCCAAACCCAATGTGCTATGTCAGATCAAACCCTTCTGCAATAAATCAAATGTTTGGTTCTCTAACTCTCTTCTTTCCATTGGAGTGAACCTTTGGGGAGGTTGTATGATTGGTCCGATACATGGAATCAAATCAATATCGGCCACTACTTCCCAGTGAGGAGTTAAACCTTGCACTTCTTCTCCTTGAAGTTCTAGACAATTGGTATATTCCTTATCTCCTATTTGGGTGAATAAAGGAAACTACTCATCAACTCATTAGGTTCTTCATAATAGATATCCATACCAATATTTCCAACATTACTAATTCTGGCAATCCTTTGATTATAATTTATGACCACTCTAAATTTAGATAACCAATCAATACCCAATACTGCCCTAAAACCCATGAAACCAAAAGGCCAATCTCGATAAGAAATAGGCATATTCAAGTATATGGTGTCAAGATTTTTCAGACCCCCAACTGGGTTCGATACACAAAGAGAATTGTCTAAAGGAATGGGTTTAAGGTTAAACTTATCAACAAGATCAACTAAAATGAAACTATGGGATGCACTGGTATCAAATAACATTCTAACGGGAATATCAAAAATGGGTAATGTACCTTGCAACACCTACTTTCTTTTCTGGTCCATTAAAGTAGATTGTATTTCTGTAATAGTAAAAACTTCTCTCTATAATCCTTTCTTTTGAAAAGGGCACTGGTTCTTCATATGTCCGTGTTTGTTGCAATCGTAGCAAAGTGGTCCACTAGCCAGGTTCGGGCATTAATTTGCAAAGCGACCAATTTTGTTGCACTTACAACAAAGGATCTTGGTCAAATCTAATTGCCTGTCTATGCTGGAGCTGTACCTCCATGCTTCTTTCCTTACCATTTTTCCCTTTGCATTTGAAAAACGGCTTACTAGCACCTGGCATCACTAACAAAGGATGGGCATTAACTACTGGCAGTTATCCCATCTGAACTCCTTGTTCAATATGAAGAGCTTCAAACCTCCAAGCCATACTGATCAGATAGGTAAAAGTACCATTGAGATTATTGGTCATTTCCTGATGAAATTCTAGTCGAATCCCTTTCACGAACAATTCATTCTTTTTAACTAGCGCATCAATCAATCCTTGTCCAATGCGGGACAATGCATTGAAACTATGTTCATACTGTGCCATTTTCATCTCACCCTGTTTCAAATCCATAAAACTTAAGAACTACCGAGTCCTCCCCGCCTCTAGGATAAACTTAGCTTTAAAGAATTCCTTAAACTACGGCCAAGAGAAAACTTCTTCTGGTGTAATCATAATGACTGAATCCCACCAATTCATTGCTACTTTTTGAAGCTGACGCGATGCCGACAATCTCTTTCTAGCATCTTCCAACTCAAGATTCCCAAATATCCTTTCACAAGAGTGGAGCCATGTCTAATCTCCTAGAATGTCTTCAGTTCCATAGAAAGGCTTATTGCCATAAAATCCATTCAAAAGCAGAAGCATGAAAGAAGGTTAATGAGAGTACTGGGTTCCGATGAAGTTACAGACATGGATTCGACAAAGGCCATAAGAAGATGTTTCGAAGGCATTAAGAGGGTTTTGAAGGAGTTAAAGGCACCAGTTTCTGCGAAAGCTTTCAATTCAGATGGAAATGGGACTGTCCTTCCACCACTTCAAACCTTTCTACATAGATAAATAAGCAATATTAGCAACAAAACCACTTTCGAAAGCAATGGATGATAGTCTCTTGCTTATGTGCAAAACCTTTCAGAACCAAGGGTTTCACCGACATAACAACCCTTTTGAAAGCTTATCTAAGCTTTTCGAACTGATTGACACCAGTAACATTGGGAGAAGGTTCCACTTTGATCAATAGATGAGCATTTGAAGGCTTTTAAAGTGATGGAACCATTAGAGCTTCAATGAAATGCCTTCGATAGTGTCAAAAGGCTCTCATCATTATTTCCAATGACAACAAGGCAACCTAGAGAGAAAGGCGCATTTAAAGACCTTCCGACAACTCAAAAGCAATTCTGGGGAAAGCAGAAAAAAGGAATACTAAAGGCTTAATAAAGCTGAAAGGTCAATAAAAGACCCTTTCGACTCAGTCAAAACGTCTGGGAAAAATGAAGAAAGCACGTGGTGGAGTCAAAGGATACGAAGGAGATACCTTTTGATAGTGTCGAAGGAGAACGAAGCCTTTCGACAATGTCGAAGGGGAACGAAGCAGCATATAAATAGAGGCCTTTTGACCGAGTCGAAGGCATGAGCCCGAAAGGGAGTCTGACCTACATCTATAAATAAGACCCAAGGGTCCAGTTTTGGGGACCGAATTTTGGAATCTCGAATTCATTTCTTTTACTCCGCTCCTTAATTGCAATTAAATCTTCTAGAAACCCTAAATCAAATTAGGGATAAAACTCTATTAACTGTAACTCATTTCGAATTATTAGAAAAGGAGAGAAGGCTTATTCAATAAGGATTTTGATGATAAGGAAGATCATTTAAATCATTAGCTATATCAATTGCACAAGATTATAAAGTATTCTCTTAATTTCCTTTTGTTTATGTGATGCATAGGATCGACTTTGGGTATTTATAGTCGAACACATCATCAACGGAACATACAATGGAAATAAGGATGATGATGGAGTTTCGACAATGATGAGTTAATGAAGTTAGGGGAAATCCAGGTCTATCTTGTATAAGAAAATGAAGCGAAGCTTAGAAAGTTACATGTTAGATTCGATTTGAAAGAATAGGGCCCTTCTCAACCCAATCGAAAGGGGTGTTTCGATGGGATCCCAATTTGTAATTGACTAACAATGCATCGGGAGGAAGACATTTTAAAGGGGTTTATCCCCAACTTCACCAAAAACCCTTTCGAAGGGATTCCTCAACAATAGAAGTAAAACCATAGTGTTAAGAGCGGCTGCGTTAATTATTAAAAAAAATGCCTTTCAACATGATCGAAAAGGGGTTGGAAAAATAACTTCTGACATGATCGAAAAAGGGTCGGAAAAATACCTTTCGACATGATAAAAAGGGAGTCGGAACAATACCTTTCAACGTGATTAAAAGGAATGAAATGCTTAAACAATCAGTCACTTCTAAATCACTTAAAGAGAAGGTTTCAGGTAGGATTCTATTTCCTTAGCTTGCATTCTTGAACTAGTTTTTGGACCCCTTTCAATTAAGCCACTCTGGTCGAGAGGTTGGGCTATCATCTAAAACCCTTTCAACTAAGATAATCTAGACGAAAGGTATGATTCGAAGGAAGAGATCTTTCCAATAGCTTGGTTTTGTTTGAGTTTAATTACCATTCACATAACTTTGGGGATGTTGGCAAGTTTTCTTGTTCACATTTTTGGAGCTAGAAAGAGGGCTTGAAATTTCGACCTTGTCAATGTGTTACAGACTAATTGTGTCTCATTTGTCTTACGTAAGAAAAATGAGATCAAACGGTTAAGTGGAATCGAGGAGGGAGTTATCCATACCACCACTTTGGAGGAGAATATAACTCCATCTTTTAATCTTTATTAAGCTTTTCATGGAAAAACTTCATCACCAGTACAAAAAGACAAGAATACACCTAAAATCAAATATTTGGAACAACAGCTGGAAGAGATTAATGAGCTACTCAAAATGGATCTATCTCGGAAATCTCCCGAGACTCCAAAGCCAATTCAAGGGGATGAGGTGGTCTCCCCTAGGAGGAACTTAAAAGCTAACCCCAATGAGTATAAAATCAAAGTAGACCCGACGTCCTCAAAGATGAAGGAATGCCCCATTCAGAAGCTGACTATTGAGGAAGGGTTCTTGACAAGTCATTTGAAAAATCTAGGAGTTCAACGTCAAAGGAGTATTGTCCAAACCAAAAAAATTATAGCAACGTCGAGGCTTATTTAAAAGATGCTGCTAATAAGGCGATAAAAGATGCTATGAATTTGAAAGGAAAGAGAACAATGGATGAGAATGTTAATGACAATGAGAGAGTGCCACCCTTCACTGACGAGATCATGGCTACAGTCGTCCCACCATATGTCAAGATCCCATCATTGAAATATCATGGGGTTAAAGACCGGACGATCATATGGTGGCTTTTGATAGCCAATTGGACTTGTACAATGCATTTGGAGTCGTCAAATGTCGATTATTCCCAGTCGCACTCCAGGAAGGTGCAGCAAAATGGTATAGGCGGTACCGAGAGAAAACCATATACTCATGGAAGTAGTTCTCTTATGAATTTTCTTTCTAATTCTGCATTTGCAAAGATCCCACGATTGACTAAAAGGTATTTGCAAAGATCCCACGATCGACTAAAAGGTATATGGTATTTGCAAAGACTTTGTCTTTTCTATTTGAAACTTTAAATTATAAAAAAACGATATTTAAACTAAGTATTTTTATCTATTCTTATTAGAGTTATTTTCTAACTTATATTAGAATATTTTAAAATTAATTTCATGTTTAAATATTTTTTAATAATTAATTAAATTTTTTAATGTAAGAGGCATTAATATGACAAATGTTTATTTTATTTTTTCAATCTTTGTTATATCATATTTTATTATGATATTTTTTTTTAAACTAAAAGGTGTTTAAACACGTTTCTAAATATTTTAAACAATAATAATCGATATATAGGTTTTAATTAGTAAGTTGAGTATTTTATAAACATGGAAGTTTGGATTCTTAAAAAACAATCAAGTAAACAAATTATTTTAAAGAAATTAAATAAGGAGGGCATTAATTTTTATAAAAACCATATTTGATCATATATATACAGTTTAAGTCCATATTTCTTAGCATTTATTTTTGATATTAAGTTTGATTACTACCTTTCATGATTATGTTATTGTTTATTTATTATCTTTAAACTTTTGTCTTTACTACTATGTCAGTCCCATTCATTATTTTCCTTAACCTAAGTCTAGTAATTGGTGTATTACCTTTGTTTGGTTGAATTGATTTATAATAAATAGTTTGACATATGTATGCATACATACATACATACATACATTCATACATACATACATACATATATTCCAATCAATTAGATATTACTTATCACCCATGTTTATCTTATAATCTGAATATCTCTTACTGTGGTATATATATCATCATATCATTCTGCATATTATAATTTTTACTTTGTTATCATTTTATTTCATATTACATATCATTATGCATCCTATTTCATATCACATTTCATTGCATATTGTATCATAAATTACAATGCTTGAAATATCATAATAATTTGCATCACAAATTGCACTTCATTATGCATATCATCTCATGCTACATTGCATATGTCATACATTTCATACCACATTGCAAACTATATATTGCATACATGTACACATAACAAGTGTATTTTATTTAGGGGGAGTTTGTATTGTTGTCTTATAGTATAGGATTATTAGTTTTTGATTTGTTTGGTATGTTTTGATTGACTTGTTTGATTGGATTGACTTGTTTGACTTGATTAACTTGTTTGACTTGATTGATTTGTTTGGCTTGTTTGACATTATTGGATTTGATGTGTGTATTGATTGGATTGTCTGAACTATACTTATACATATTTATGTATTTAATAGTATAATTATGTTAATGTCTTTCGTATTCCATTTACTATACTTTATTCTAATATTAGTTTAAGGGGGAGTTATATTAATTTAGGATTAGTTTTTGTTGATGACAAAGGGAGAGAAATATAAAATAAAGTAGTTAGAGTAGTTAGGCTTAGATTAAGGGGGAGTTATTAGTTTTAGGGGGAGTTAGTGAAGGTGAAGTATATTTTATAAACATAGGTTGTCATCATTAAAAAGGGGGAGATTGTTAGTCCTTGAGATGATGGTTTTGATGACAACAACCTTAGAACTTGTTATAAAATATAAATACTAACATTATGGTTTAGATATATATGTACGTGCAGGATATAAACATGCAGGTACCAAGAATGAAGACGGTACATTGTAGAGATTCAAGACCGAAGATATCAAGATTGAAGACTCATGAGTATCAAGATATCAAGAGTTCAAGATTTCAATAGTACAAGATAAGTATTGGGTCTAGAATTATGTTAAAACTTCTTGAAAGCACTTACATCCTTATTCGAAATTTATTCATGGAATGGAATTCACTTCAAGCCTGTTAAACGGATGGAACCTTAGTGGGATGGAACCCATGATAATATCTAGTGGAATATATAGTAGTCCTATTTTGATATCCACTAATTTTATAAAAATGATTTTCAAAAATATATCTCTTGTTTTTTAAAAATGTTTTCAAAACTTTCTTTTCAAAAAGACATCTGTCTTGATTTTTCAAATTTTAGCCTCAAAACTATCTTTATCATTTTCTATATTTTGATTTCAAATTTGTCCTTGTTTTTAAACCATATCTTGTTTTAAATATTTAGCTTTTAAATATTTATATACTTAGATTTTAAATTACTTTGTATATTAAGATTATATATATATTAATAATTACTTTTATATGTTTAAACTATATTCAAATATATTTACAAAGTTTAGAATTTGTTTTAACAAATTATAGAAACCAATTTTAATAAGAAAATCAAATTACCATTTTTTCCTAGAGCATTTCGACATCCTTTAACCCCCATATGTCGACATGGTGCCCATTAAACTCAAAATTCAAATTTTCAAAAGAAGTGTATATTCATCGTATCCTTTCACGAATAGATATGGCTTTTGATCTCTTATAAATACCAGTAGTTCTAAACGAATTTTTCATCAGATTTCACTTGTTTTCTCTCCTCTTCATCTTCCACATTTATTCTAAATAATTCTAAACTATACTTTGCCTAAATACCAAGTGAATCAAACTTGATTATCTCTTGTTTGATGCTCTGTCACTCTCTCCATAAGATCTCAGTGCTATTCAGAATTACAGGATCTTTTGTAAATCAAACTATTGAGTAAAAGGCGCGGTTGAGCCTTGAAATCAATTGGGTGTAATTGTAGCCCCAAAAATAAATTAGGTGATCTTGTAGTCTGGTTAAATCAAGAGAATTGCCTTAAACTCGAATACAGGAGGGTGTACCTCGTAGCCTTGAAACCGAGGGTGTAATCTGGGAGATTATTTTGATAAGAAATCCGTACGATTGTACGTACGATTGTACGGGATTGGATGTAGGGTAACTCCAAACCAGTATAAAGTTCTGGTGTGTTCTTTCCTTTACTGCTTTTATTTAGTATTTGCATCTATGTCTGATTCTGTGATCATAAGCCAAGTATATTAATCCGAGAACAGGGAACTCCAAAAAAAATAGATGATTCTTAGCTGGTCCACTAAATAAAGAGTTTTGGTTTTCTCCTTTTTGGGATAGTTCTTGTGAAAGCAACAAATCCTTCTCGAAGTATGGAATCATCTACCAGTCTATAACTTAGCAGGCTTGGTATCGAATCTGCGCACCCGACAGCTTCCATGGGTCCAAACCAGCGAAGCCCAATGCGCTACTGACGCGAGATGGACTGCTGCTGTGAGATAAACTTTTCCTATAATATTTATCCATCTCAAGAAGTCAATGAGAAAAGAATGGTATTCTCCAGCCTCCAAAGACTAGTTTGCAATGGAAGCTCAATCCCCTGGACATAGCCCTTTTAGGCAGTGGCCGTTTAGTCCATGGTCCGTTGGATGGTCGGTGCAAGGCTAGAAATTGGAGCACGTTGATTCCGCTTGTTCTTGTCCTTCGCTTCAGGGCCTGTCCATTCCCGGAGCCAGGCAACTTAATATACTGGATTCGTCTCTTTACCTATTTCTAGGGGAATAATCAATGGCTAAAGATAACTTTCATCAATCAATGAATGATTGGGTTCGAGGACCTGTTGGTCAAAGGAAAGGGGAGGTCCAGATTCCGGGACGGAGTCGTATGACATGAGAGGTTGGTGTTTCTCTACATGCTAGGGCCGTTAAAAAAACATGTTTTATTTTATCAATAATACATATTTGTAGCAATGAAATACTATGATACTGAACTAATTAATATACTGGGCAAAGCAAGTAGGGGTATCGAATGTTAATCTTACTTAGCTTAGTTTGCATTCTCTATCTATTAGTAATTCTTCATGATCATTAATATTACACTAAATATACTACATAAAGCCGATTTTCTTATTCAACGACTCTCTAAGTGGTTTGGGCACTAGGCAGTAATAACTGGTAAGGTTAGTACGGACCCGGTGGCAACATTCACAGTTGAGCTGATTCTATCACTCTCACTTGCAGCCTAGTCTGTAACAAAAACCATGGCATTCGAAGCTTCCTGTACCGCTCCTGTCTAGCAAAGAGCCAAAGATCGTAGCGTGTCTACTATTGCTAGTGATTTTACCCGAAATGAAAATGGACGGCATCGTCGTATGCTCGACTTTTCCCCGGTGTATATCCCGGAGTACTCCCGAGGGCCGCAAGCACCTCGCTCTCCTTTCCCTAAGATACACCTTGAGTAATCAAAGCCTTAACTAATTCAGAGGGGCTCGGCTGGCCTGGTCGCGACTGTTGTCATAGTCAATAACGGTTGAAACCTCCAAGAAAAAACTTCGAATTGGGAGGGTCCCGGTGAACTGATCGTACCCCAAACCGACACAGGTGAACAACTAGAGTATATTAGGGTGCGTCAAGAGAACCATGTTGAAGGAACTCGGCAAAATGACCCTGTAACTTCGGGAGAAGGGGTGCTCTCCTATCTTTTGATTAGGAAAGCGGCACATACCAGGGTCAAACACCCGATATGACTAAGCGCTAGGGGAGACTCGCTACGCACCTGCACCCTAATACCTAAAGTAGTAAACCAGATACCCACTACAGGCCAAGCAGCCAAGAAGAAATGTAGGGAACGAGAATTATTGAAACTAGCATATTGGAAGATCAATCGGCCAAAATAACCATGAGCAGCAACGATATTATAAGTTTCTTCCTCTTGACCGAATCTGTAACCTTCATTAGAAGACTCATTTTCAGTAGTTTCCCTGATAAAATTAGAGGCGCCCGCAGAAAGGAACCATGCATAGCACTAAATATGGAGCCGCCGAATACACCAGCTATGCCTAACATGTGAAATGGATGCATAAGGATGTTGTGCGCTACCTGGAATACAATCATAAAATTGAAAGTACCATAAATTGGTAATGCTATACATCCGAATCTCTCTCTTTCTCTTAATTTAAGACGATATAGTCACAGGTTTTCACAACTCAGTTGGCCTGGTCTTAGATATTTCTTTGAATTGTAGTTGAGAAAAATGAAACGTACAATAGTGAGAAATCTCATCATGTTATTTAATTTTCTTCGAACCTATTGTTCCTGCGGCTCGGATGAGTATAGTAATTTATATCGCAATGGCTACAAACAGTTTCTTTTTCCCATTAACAAAACATCCCCTTTTTCTTCACTCCTCCGGAACTGGTACCAAAATTGGTGCTTTTTCTACTTTGTTTACCTTAGTGACTGGTAGAAAAAGCACCAATTTCTATACCAGTTCCGAAGGAGCGAAGAAAAAGGGGATGTTTTGTTAATGGGAAAAAGAAACTGTTTATAGCCGTTGCGGTATAAACTACTATACTCACCCAAGCCGTAGGAACATGTACATACGGAATACGAGAATTGACACCTTGTTGAAGATCTGGTGGTGCTACCCGCTAATACTAATCAAAGACGAAAAGCTAAGGTCAGAATTCACATGCAGTATGCTTGCGAAGACCTTTTCTGGTCTATCCGTGTTAATGAAATCCATCCCGTGAAACAAAGGATAGTTCATTCTTGGGGGGAATAAATAGAGACTACTGCTACGGCCATAAATTTGGGATCAACTTCAATGAATTATGGCGTAACGGGCTTGGTATAGATCCGTAGCCCGCTCTGGGTCTTTAACCGAAACTACTCGCAGAAAGGACTGCTTCTCGTTCCCCGACCTCCAACAGAAAAACCAGTCCACTCATTCGCTCCTTTACATTGTTGCGCCTCACACTTCTGTCAACTCTTCAAGATGATCTCAAGTCCAGTATAAACATTGGAGTCAAATCCTCTTCCTATTTTTTATTAAAAGCAAAGGTGTTCTCACGAATTGATCCAGATAAGCACTCTTCCGCATAGAACGTACAACAACCTTAACCGCACAAACCTGGGCTGGGCCTATCTCCATCCCTAGAGGAGCTCCTAACGGGAATAGAACCAAAACAAAACCCATTGCCTTACCACATGCTATTGGCAGTTTGCTATGCATTCTTGGTTATCCGTCGTAATGCTATTAAGGACCAAACTCACGTGCTAACAAGAATAATAAGAAACAGGCCAATTCGTTCAATTAATATACTGGCGCCTCGATATTCGTGGACGGATGAGCGATGTGACCTCCTATAGGATAGTTACTGGACAGATGCAACCGTTACTAGTTGACAGATGACATACAGAAGAGCGTGAAGTAGCTCTATTTAAAGGATTGCACATTAAAGGAAAGGAATCAAATCCAATTCGTGAGGTAACTCTGCCTCTTCACTAGAGTCGAGTTAAAGATAGCATTCCGTCTATCGACGAACAGCGGATAGACATAGCTCTCCCTTTTTCATCTCGTGCCAGATGCAACAAAAGAGTAGTCCTTTTTCCTTCTCGCGAACCACGGGAGCGCCCAACGCCCAAAAGAGCAAAGCTCATTTTCCTTCCAGGGTAAAGCTCGTGACAGCTGTTCTTTTATCACATTCTGCAATTAATAGTTTGGATCGGTCCCTAATTATTCACGAAATGGCTTTTCGATCCAAATGAATCATTCTTATGGTATGTCTCTCTCCGCCCCGAAACTGACCCACGGCACAGCGCCCATTCGCTTCGCGCGCGGGAAGGCATCGAAGTGCAGTTCAAGAGATCACAGGTTTTTGTCCAAATCACTTCCCTTTTTCTTTGTGAATATCGGGAATATCCTCATGCCTAGGTCCGAGATTCACATCTATGAATTGAAAAGTCCGAATGATCAACCCTGCAATCAGTTGTTAGAATCAATAGGTGTTCAAATCGTTCATTTGAATAAATTGAAACCCTTCTTATTGGATGACCTTGCTTTGGCCGAGGCTTCCTTCTCTCCCATTAGCTGTAGAGCATCCAGTTCAAGCAGAATCCTAACTTGAGGATGGCAGGCACGAGATATACCTTGTGGGGGGTGGTGATCAGTATCAATATCTCTACCTTGCTCTGGTAGTTCGATACTCGGATGTGGAATATACTTGCATAAAACAACAATCAATCATTCTATCTATGGGCTGAGCCAGTTCTCTCGCGAAGCAAGAGAGGTGCCTAGTTCGAACACCAAGAGCAGGTTGAAACCAAGAAACATTTCGCTACGCACCTGATGTTTCTGAACTCGCCCAGTATAAACATTTCGGGTCTCTTCCTTTAGACTTCTTTTGAATCTTGCAGTCTTCTGGTAGAATAATGGGCTTGATTACCTTCTTCTCTCTTACTGATTCATAAGCACCTCTCTCTCTCTGGTAGGTCGCTAGACTTAAGTATTCTGAACCATAGCTGCACCTTAACCTTATTCTCGCGCGGACTGTAACAACTGTAGCTTCAAGTGCAAGTAGGACTGGCAGAAATCACTTCTTTATTTTGTTTGTCTTCGGCCTTACTTTCCACATTGCATTTCGAACCTTACGACATATAAACTATGACTACTTGACTACTCTCCTTAGGGAGTACGATCTCCACAGCCCAGTATATTAGTTGGGGCCTGCACTTTCCACCGACCCCACGAGCCCTAGCATCTTCAACTTTGTCCCCCTTCTCGCTACCGAAATGAAAAAGCAGGTGGCAGCCAGTATATCTAGGCAGACAAGAGCATTCATAGAGTGTATCTCCCAAGCGGCTTTATCGTACACTCTATGAGCAGCAGACTCATTCCACACTCTATCATCCATAAAACCAGGCAGTATATTAATTGGGCTTCGTAGCTCGAATGACCCAATCCAATTTATCTATGGCCCTAGAAAGATACGCCTTCCTTCGGTGGTGAGAGTTGTAGTGATCAGAGGTGCTTACGGGTGCAACGTGCTAGACCTAAAACATCAACAGGCCTAATCTTTTGGGAAAACTTTGACTACCAATCCATCTTCTGGAAAGAGAATATAATACTAATGTGGTTCGATACCTGAACCTTACTCTGCTACAAATATGTATTATTGATAAAAATGGTAAAGATTAAGATAATCAGCTTATTAGGAACTTATTATTCCTCCTATTCCCATTCCCGAGAGCAAGTGAAAGTCTTTTAAAAAGTAATCCAGTTCGTTTGAAAGCTGTTCTATTGAAAATTTCTTTTTTCAAGTATCAAGTAAATGAGCTGCTTCTAGAAGACATTCTTAGCCCCTTTCTTAGGTGACTGGCCTGCAGTCTTCAGGTCATGAGCCTGATAGAAGTCATAGGAGATTCTTGAATGAGCTCATTTTTAGACAGTTCCTTCCCCTTTAGAGTGCCGCTTCCTTGCCTGTTCTTCTAGTTGACTACGTTGTGGTGCCTTCTTTCCATTGCTTCGGAATGGTTCGAGCTTCGCACCTTTCTTTTCAGTAGGGAGTTACGTAGTCAATCTCAGCCTTAGACTACATCGCTCACTCAACTGCGCTACCTTCCTTACGCTATCTCAATCCCAACCCGAAGGTTAGTCCTTACCTTTCTTCCCAAACCGATCCATTCTATTGGGAACGACCAAAGAAAGGGAGTTGAGGTGCGTAGCGTAGCAAAGATATTGCATATACTGCTCCTACATATATGAGAGGGAAAGCTGACTCCTGCCGCTAAACCTATAATGCGGTTGTGATAGGTATCTCGAGTTCAATCTCGGCCTTTAGTTTAGGGAGGTATTCTAAAGTGGTTGTTGTCAGGTTCGCTTCGCACGGTTCATCACGGAGGAAGGGACCCACCGAGCCGAGATCACTAACTAATACTAATATAATAGAAAAGAACTATCTTTTCTGTATACTTTCCCCGATTCCGTTGCTACCGCGGGTCCGAACCGGACGTGAGGGTCTCCCCTCATCCGACTCTCCGCAAGGGAATCTCCACTCACTACTTCCCCTAATATCCTCCCACCCGCTTCAAGTAAAGTAAGAAGTCCCTGCGCTTTCGCCGCGCACCTGGAATTAAACTGTAAGTGAACCAATCCCATTGTCTTGCCATGCATCAAATGATTACTGACTTGAACTTGCACTTGCAGCTATTCTCTCAGCAGACGATCAGGCGAGATGCTAAATGGAGAAGGACTGACCGGACCTACCTTCCCGAAAAGCACGAGCATGCAAACCAATGTTTATGAGAAAGGCGAGATCAAACTCGATTTCCTGCCAATGAGGAGCGATAAGGGTTTAACTGAAATTCTCCAGGAGATTCTTGAACGAGCTCATTTTTAGATAGTTCCTTCCCCTCTAGAGTGCCTCTTCCTTGCCTGTTCTTCTAGTTGACTACGTTGTGGTGCCTTCTTTCCATTGCTTTGGGAGGCTCGCCTGCTACAGAAAGAAAATCACCTAGCACGATCAAGATACTTTCGTCTTCTTGGATGAGGAGGATAATTTCTTTCGACAAAAGGATCACTGAAAGATGATCATCTCATGGCTATTGAGAACGAATGAAATCAGATGGTTCTATTTCTCAATCTTTCTGACTTGTGCTCCTAC
Source organism: Allium cepa (assembly GCA_030765085.1). NCBI lineage: Eukaryota > Viridiplantae > Streptophyta > Magnoliopsida > Asparagales > Amaryllidaceae > Allium > Allium cepa. The sequence continues at coordinate 619,844,041 of CM060938.1, read as the reverse complement.
GGAACCAAGGTCGAAAGATTGAAAAAGTCAGTCATTAACAACCACTGATGAAGGATTCCTCGAAAAGTTAAGGATTAGTAATCCTTTTTAGAATCATTTTCTAGGGAAAATTTAAGCCAAAAATACGGCACGATGCTTGATGACTGGAGGTGCCCGAAGGAAGCCCCGCAATGACCGCACTGGTGCTCCGGGTGGAGGACTACTCAAAAGAGGGCAACCCTGAAACCGTTTGAGTGAAATCTATCAATAAAAAGAAAAAATCGAATCATCTTCAACAATATCTTATATAATAGTTGAATTGCTAGCGAATTATACAGCCTAAGCAAGATAATGTTGACATCTTTTATTTTTGCATTTTTTCTTTTTTAATGCCATCTCACCCTGCGTACGTCCACGTTGTGATGGTTTCCATCATACCCTATACCTCTCGCTAATCTACATCAGCTTCCGGTGCCAACTGTCCAATCAGTGAGTCAAGCCTATCTGCCCGTTCAAAGTAAAAGGTTTAATAAATTCAGACTCAGGAAGAATATTCACTTGGCCCGCCCAATGAATATACTGGGAATTTCTTTTAGGAGTTTCTGTGAGACAGCATTAAAATTCTCCAATTTCATAGAGTCATCAAGATCCAGGTGACTAAAACAGAGAATGCATAATAGAATCATCATCAGAATTCTATGATGCTATTCCATCTAGCTGGGGTTGGCTTTCTCTCACGGAATGTGGTTCTGAGAGCCCAATTAATCGGACACCCGAGTTTGTATTAGGCTTCGCAGCCGAATTGCGCTCCTGTAATCATCAGCTTTATAATGTTTTAATAACTGCTCACAAGGGCAGGGCCCGAGATGGATTCTATATAATAAGGAAGGGAATCACTTTGATTGATTGCTTGCGACAGCTTATCGATGCTCGTTAGCGGTGAAGTCCCTCAAACTAGAAGTTTCAAACAAAAGCGGGCCTACGAGAGAAATTTAATGATGGTCGATCTCGTGCCGAAGCGGAATACCGAGCCCTCAGAGCTGGTCTTGCTTATACGGTTCTGCATGTTTTGACTGGTACTGCCCCTCTAGCTTCTGTTATGAGTGAATTGGCCTATTTCTATGTATCTATTCGCAAAGTCGGTGATCAGGCTCAGATGGTAGACCAGATGCAACTCATAAAAAGTAAGACACTACCCAAGCGTAAACCCCCAGAGGAACCAGTGCTCGACCAATAGAATAGGATGAAAGCTCGACCGGGAGAGGCGACCGAAGGAACCCTAACCCTGGGAACCGAGGCCTGGCCATCCCGGTCGACGTGCTAGCTAAGTTTGTCCGTCGACAGCGGAATGGTTCGTAAACTTCCTTTAATTCGTTTCAGCGATAACCCCTAAATCATCCTCAGTGGAAGAAAGCTATGATAGAAGAAATGGAGGTGCGTAGCGAAGAATGAAACTTGGGAACTGATCACGTTACCAAGAGGCAAATGTACGGTTGGCTGCAGGTGGCCCCGAAACACAAAGATGATGGCTCTATTGAGAAGGCTCGTATTGTGGCGAAAGGTTTCACACAAACCTATGGCATCTATTATCTCGAGACGTTTGCTCCTGTGGCCAAACTAAACGAGTCATTCTGTCAGTTGCAGCTAACAGATCTTGGTCAATGTATTTTTATCATAGAGAAAAGCAAGTGCCAAAGATCGATATTAATCGGAAGCTGAACTAATAAACGATGTTCGGGTCAGACGGGCTAGAAAAGTCTCATTAGCTCTACTTATTCCAGTTAGCTTCCTGCCTATGCCCGTCTGATGGAATCTAGGTACGAGGTTGTTGAAGCCATGTAAGATAGCCAAAGTACGATTGACCAATCGACATTATATATTTGCTCACATTCCGGGCGAAGGTCATAATTCGCAGGAACATCCTATAGTCTTAGTCAGAGGAGGTAGAGTGAAAGATTCGCCAGATGTGAAATCCTATTGTATTCGAGGAGTCAAGGATTTGTTGGGAATTCCGGATCGAAAAAGAGGCAGATCTAAATATGGTGTGGAAAAACCAAAATCCAAATGAATGGAAGATGCCTCTGGAATGTCGCTGGGTTCATACTGGAACTCTCTTACTAAGATACTATGGTCGCCCGGCCTAATATACTATGCTTCCGGAGGTCGCCTTATGTTGGAAACAAAGGATGTCATCGGATGGATCGGAGACTTCAAATGGGACTAGCCGGATTCCTCGGCATAGATTCTCTGTCTATCTTTCCCACTGGTCGAAATGTCATATTTCTTATTCCGGTTATTGCGCAAGTCGGGATTGGAAAGCCCCTTTTCTCACTGGATGGCTTCATCGAACAGGATATTACTTCTTTCCTTGGCGAGAAGGGTTAGCAGGGAAAGCAGCCTTGTTGATTAAAGTAAAGGACCAAGGGTCTAGCGCTTTTGTTTTGTGGAACCTTGGTGAAGCGAGAGACGAAATCTGAGTTTCCTACTTTGTTCTTTTCCCTTGTTGAGAAGTGAGGATTAATTAGGTTAAATCTACCCTTTTCCCATTTTTGTGCTTAATCGGAATGTGTGACATCTCTCTGAATTTGATATGACTATCCGTCTTAGCTCTTCCCGAGTTGATCTGTATAGCTAAACTCTATCTGTCCGTTGCTCATTCCACGAATAGCGCTTCCGTTCTCTGAATTTCATTCATTCAATTTGCTGTTCTGCAACTCCAACTGTCCACCCATCTACTTCTGCAATCGGGAATAGTCTGAGGTCAACTGTACAATAATCGGTTTAAACTGCCTGGTCAATGCTCATCCCGCTATGCACCTCTATTCTGAATAATAATAGACGACCAAGCGAGAACACAGTGGATATAACACATCTTGATTGGCGGGAACAACTGATAACCTAAGGAGACTTAGGGGAGACCTGCTTTTCAAGTCCGCCGTCAAATCCCAGGGATCAACCCTGGATAGGCGGTGGAAACTACCAAGCTGGAGTTCCTCCCTATGGTCGCCTTAGGTCGAACCTTCTATTGGAGTTCATACTGGACCTTAGCTTCGCTACCTTGGCTAACAAATACTCTTTCAAGGTCGAGGACCAATACTGCTACCCAAAACGAAGAATTCCTTGGTGTTTGGACTGAGGCTGCATCCCCAGTAGTTGCTGCTGGAGTGTTCTTTTTTTCCATCGTTTCTGCTTGACTTTAGCCTTACAAAATGAATCCTACCAAAGATTTTTATCCTTTGAATTACTCATGGAATTTCATTTCGCACCAAAAACTCTTCTAGGAGAAGTTCGAATCCAGCTATGAGCCCTTTCCAAGTGGGACGTCGTTGGGCAGCTACTCATGCTAGGTATTCTGAAGTGGGTGAACCTGAACATCCTCATCAAAGATACAGAGCTACGCTACCTAGGAATGAGTACTGATAAAAGGTGCGTAGCCTATTTGATGACAAAAGTGTATGGGTGGGCATGGAACCTATATTTGTTAAAGACATTTCAGATTAAGAAAAAAGATTACTAGAATATAAAGTCAAGTGAAATAGAAACTATCGGATGATAATATGAAAAATAGAGAGCTTTTAGCTCATAAAGATAGTGTTATTACCACTTGTCAGAACTTGAAGAAGTTAAGAAACTTGATGAAGATAAGAAGAAACCGGACAATAGATTCCAATAATGTATGGATAGACACTCGACCAATAGATATGATAGACTTAGGAACTAAAGATGCTACCACTATTTGGAATGCCATTCTTAACATCTTTCGCTACCTTTCTTTCACACGTGGCAAAATCCTAGACCATATAACCTTTCCACTAAAGCAGCCTACTCTATCGCGGGCTTAAGCGATCGAACTAACCTGGCTCCATCTAGAAGGGCCGCCTTCCTTTAGGCGCCTCTATTTCGTCTTTGGAACTCCTAAAAGAGTTTATGAGCCTAGCTCAACGAAAAGGCTAGTCCTTTGGTTCCAGGTTCGAGTGATGGTTCACCAGTCAAAGATCAACGAAAAGCAAGTCTTCTTCCCAGTTTGAACTAAAAGGAAGTAGTTGAAACCCAAGACCAAAGGAGTGTACGGTTGAACAGAAGAAACTTGGTAATGAAAGATCAGAGAAATATTACTACAATGTTTCACTTCAAGTATGATAAGCACTTTAAGAATCAAGTTGGTAATGAAACAAGTGGGCCATGATCGAACCGAAACTGGTGAGGAATGGGCGCCACTATCCCAGCCCGGATTCAGCCAGGTTTTTGTTTCATGTCCCCTTCCAAACAGCATGCGGCCTTGTCTTGTGGCGTCTTTGGCTTTACTCGATCAAGCCCGAAAATTCGCTTCTCGGGTCATAGTAAGGCGGAGGTGCGGTCGAATTGCTAGCGAAGTATACAGCCTAAGAAAGATAGCGTTGATGTCTCCCCAAATCAAGGATTTGGCCAGGAAACAAAGCACTGCTTTGGGCCCAGGAAGCGAAGGAAGGAGCGACCAATAGGCGACCAGTAGGCCACCTTTAGTATATTAATTGGGTCCAGTGTCACCCAGTATACTTATAGGAAATTATTTAAGATAATATTATCAAAGGAATAGCTATTCTCTACCAGCTAATTGGTTAATAAGAGACTAATATGGTTATGACCAATCGATATTAGTATAGAAGATGGAATCATATTCTGCTGTTTCTCTACCAGCTAATTGGTTAATATGAGCATAGGGCGAAGCAAGGCTTTGCGTTAAGAAGAGAATAGAGGGGAAGCGGGGATCCAATTAATATAGTAAAGGCTGATAGATTTATGGTTGCTCGAAATGCCCCAAGAAATGAGTGGGCATTAAATTCGATGGCTAAGCATCTGGAGGCGACCAACGGGAGGTAGCGTAGCTCTTCTGGTGAAGCTGCGAGTTCATGAGCAAGTGAATGAACGAGCCAGCGAGCTGCGTGTGAAGTTCAACAGTCGCGAGCCATGTTCCTAAAAGAATTCCTCTTGGCTGCAAAGGCGAACCACAGAATTGTAGATTCTCTGGCAGCTATGAGTCTAACAAGCCAGAGTGGTCTCAATTGAGACCTCCATATAATAAATTAATTATTGAACTATTCCAGAAGCAATCTCATCTCGTCATCCTTTAGGTTGGAAATGTTTCCAAATTCTTAGAATTAATATTATGAGATCCACTATTCATTCATTTTAAATTCTGGGCCCCTTGAACCAACTGGTCCAATTCGCCTGAATTAATATACCGGCCTTGTTGGTTGTCTAAGTATACCTACGGCTTGGTTTCTTCTATTGGTGCAAAACAACCCCTATCCGAGGCATCAAGAGCTTCCTCGTCCTTGCTGGGGGTCTTAAGAAACTCTTTTCCCCAACATTATGGAACGCCAACCTGGGAGATGTGTATCCATTGAGATACGACACTCCTTCATTAGTTTCTTATCAGCATCCTTGCGAACAAATAGGGATTGACATAGATAACAGGACCAAACTGCTCTATCCCATAACCTGAATAAGACGTTGTACTAACTTTGACTTGAAAGTGTTAAGCATAAGGCATTCCATCGGGTTCTTTTTCATACGATAGAAGATTGTTGAGTTCTTAAAGATCAGATCATTTATGAAATGATGGTTCCCAGAGTGAAGGAAGCATACTACTGATGGAGTGTGTAGGGTTCAATGGTCTTATGACTTGGTGCAGTCAAAGAAAGAGGTAGCTACGCAAGAACCGGTATAACTCCTTGTTCAAGAATTGGAAACTGTTCCTCCCCAATTAATATACTGGCCTTCTATTATTCTTTCCTTGGCTTCGGCACCTGTTGCTGACTCCGCAATGGTGCGTGCCGCTTCGCTCGCGGCTAAGACTCAAGCTTCCCTAGGCTCGTAGAGGAAGACTTCTCGACTTTGAGCCTAGATGAGTTGGGGGTTCGCTTTGCTTTGGTACAAACAACTAGATCCAAGCGCCCCTATTTAGTTTCAGTGCAAGATTCCCTCGCTCATCAAGATTCCCCTTTTTGTGTGGTCCGTTATAGTGACAACATTTCTACTTTTATTATAACTTACGATACTGTCGGGGAAGATAACATAAATATATATAATTCACTCGTTATGCTTAACACAAAAACTCAAAGTTAAGATCAAAAGATCGCCCACCATTTAGGTAGGGACAATCAATCTGTAGTTACGGGAATAACGGAATGAAAGACATTGAATCAAAAAAGTCTTCTGATTGATAAGGATTTTCTGCTTTCTTACTTTGTAGCTTAGAAAGAGTTCAATTCCTTTTGCTAACTTCCTACCTCCGACAGAATCATATCGCTATCCCAATAGGAAAGACTAGCTACCGCTCCGTGCGTGGGAAGATAAGAGACTTTGCTGCACTCATTCACTCCGGAAGTTACTACTTGTCCATTCCTCATGCATAGGACTACAAAGGTGAAAAGACGGGACGTATTCCAATGAAATGCTATTGATTCTAGAAGGACTATAATGAGGAGGACGACAGACCAAATCGACATCTCGCTCACGCCTCCTGGTCGGCCCTGTTTGCTACCAGTTTTTTGGCGAGAATGGGAGAGCCTCGTTCTGGCGTCCCCCCCTCCCGCGTACCTCTTAGTAATAACTAAGGTGTTCCCTTTCCCGATTTTTCTCTGCCCGGGGCGCTGCAACAGGAGCTGAATATGCAACAGTAATCCGTCCAACCTATACAGTAGATTGAGGAGACCCATCCAGTACAACATTAAAGATATAGAACTTAATTAAACATAATAATGAACAGTGCTAGAACCTTCTACGGGCCTTGCTAATTTCTTCCAGTTTCGGTCCCCTTGGAGATGTATGGGAACTCGGATTCATCTATGTTTGTGAATTGCATTTGTTGGTGATTAAATTACACAAGTTTCAAAAAGATTTAGAAAATCCATAAAACATTATTCACCCCCCATTAGTGTTATTCCAGCCTTAAGATCCATAATCTGCATTTCTCACATCTTCAAGCACGCCTTCGATCAAATGAACATTCCAGAAGACAAGATGGAGCCAAGCATGGAGCCCATATTTAGATTCAACAATAAAGGATGAACTCCAGTAGGATAGATAAAGCTGCTCATACAAATGGGGTGCCACCAACCTACAGAACCTTTGAAAATATTTTTATGATAATTAATCAACCCTCCTACTACAACGCCTTCTTCGGCGGACCGACTCTTGATGAGATAGATGCTTTCGTCTTCCTAAAATGTCTCATGTTAAAATTCCTGACAAAGCTAGGTTGGGGAACTGTCCAAGGAGAGCAGTTTAGCACTTGGAAAATGTATTTTGCTACTCTTAACCAGTATAAAAGGGAGTATTCTTCTTACTTCGATTCTTATACAATTTACAGCCTTCGGATGATGGATTCTCACATCCAACATTCAAAGAAAAGATTAAAATTAATAAATCTAATAAATGTATGTGTCAAAGGTACATTCCTTCTGGAGGCAAGTGAAAGAGAATTGATACAAACTTAGTGAAAGAAAGCCCAATAGTCGCAAAATTTGATTGCCGAGGGGAAATGGAAAGGATAAAACCCATAAAAGATCTTGAGGAAGTATACATAGATTGAGATGAAGCAATCAATGTGGTTAATGTGGGAAAAGATCTTAATAGTGACTTAAAGAAGGATTCAATACAATTTCTCAAAGTCAACAAAGAAGTATTTGCCCAGTCATATTTCGATATTATGGGAAGTGATCTAACTGTCATGTGTCATGCCCTCAACATTAACCTAAGGGCAACTCCCGTAAGGAAAAGAAAGAGACGGGTAGACAAGGTACAGTCAGAAGCTTTGAAACAAGTGGTTAACGGACTCCTTGAGAATGGATTTATTTGGAAATTATACTGCATAAACTGGTTAACCAGTCAAGTAATGGTAAAAAAATCAAATGGGAAATGATGGACTTGCATTGACTACATGGATTTGAATAAAGCATATCCAAAAGATTGTTTCCCATTGCCACGAATAGACTAATTAGTAAATGTCACAAGTAGACACAAGTTGTTATCTCTCATGGATGCCTATTCAGAGTACAACCAAATACCAATGTTCAAACCAAATGAGGAGCAAACTAGCTTCATAAATGAGTGGAAGATTTATTATTACAAAGAAATGCACTTTGGATTGAAAAATGCACGTGCAACACATCGAAGGTTAGTCAACCGCATGTTTAAGGAGAAAATCAGCCGAAACATGGAAGTTTATGTGGAGGATATGCTGGTAAGGTCTAGTGAATCCGAAAATCATCTTCAAGGTTTTGAAGAGATGTTCAAGGTATTGTGGAAATATCAAATGAAATAAACCCACAGAAGTGTTCTTTTGGAGTTCATTCTCGAAAGTTTCTAGGATACCTTGTAAGTGCCGAAGGAATTGAAGCTAGTCCAGATCAAACTCAAGCCATTTAGGACATGGCCGAACCTAAAACCAGCAAGGAAGTGATGAGTTTGAATGGAAGGGTGGCTTCCCTAAGGCAATTTATCCCTAAAGCTACCGATAAGTGTATACCCTCCTTTGATGTAATTAAGAAGAAAAAGAACTTTGAATGGCGAAAGATTGTAGAAAAAACATTCAGGAACTAAAAAGGCACCTAGAAAAGCCTCTAATTCTTTCAAGTCTCGAGAATAGGGAAACCTTATACCTATATGTGGCAGTTTCAGAGCATGCAGTTAGTTCGATGTTGATTAGAGTAGGGAATGAGGCACAACTTCCAGTATATTATGTGAGTAGACGGTTGAAGGATGCAGAAGTCTGATATCCAGTGATTGAAAAGTTACCCTATCGCTTGATTCTAGCAACTTGAAAGCTTAAAGCATATTTTAAGCACATCCTATTAGGGTATTGTCCAATTTTCCCCTTAAGAAAGTCTTTAGTAAACCAGAATCTTCAAGAAGGTTGGTAAATTGGGGAATCGAGATTAGCCAATATGACATAGAATTTCATTCATGTGCTAAAATCAAGGGGCAAGCATTAGCAGATTTCATTAATGAGTGAACTAACTTTATTAAAGAACAATCGAAAAATGATAAAGACTAGAAGCCTATGTGACAATTATTCATTGATGGCGCATCGAACGAACAAGGGGCCAGTACAGGGTACGTGATCATCACACTGGATGGACATCGTTTACATTATGCCATGAAATTAGGATTTCCTACAGCTAACAACATGGTAGAATATGAATCTATGGAAGTGGGATTAATATTGGCATTAGAACTCAAAATTCCACGAATACTGACCTTTAGTAATTCTCAGCTAATGGTGAACTAAGTGAAACATGAATATCAAATAAAAGATCCTAAGTTATCCTTATACGTGAAAAAGATACTAAGAAGGCTTGCTTTGTTCGAAGACATTTCAATACACCAAGTCCCAAGAGCAGAAAATTCACAAGCAGATTTCCTAGCAAAACTAGCAAGCTCAAAGGGAGCCCGGAGACACTTATTATTCCAGTGGGATATCAAAAAATTCCAAGTATTGAAGAGGAGGCATCCTAACATGGGAAAGAATTGTTAGTTCTGATAAGGTCTCAAGAGAAATAAAAAGGGGAAGAGAGAAGAGAACATAGTAAAGAAATATTAGATAAAAGGGTCGACCAAGCTAGTCAAATAATGTAACAACCCGCAATTTTTACAAATATTTTTAATTCAATTTATTTGAAAACTTTGATTTTTAAATTATTTAAAATTGAAATTTTGTAATTTTCCAATGTAATTTTGGATTTTGTTTATAATTTATTTTCCAAATATAATAAAATAAAGATTTTCTGAAAAAAAAAAATTTGGTCAACTTTGGTCAAACTTTGTCTTTTAGTTGAAATTTTTAATTTTGAATTTTAAATTTCTAATCGTTTTCTTTTAAACTGTATTTGATTCTGATATTCGTTCTGCTTTTCGTTTTATCAAATTCTGTTTTATGCTTCGTAAATCTGATAAATTTCAGCGTTTTACACGCGATTAGTTTTCAGTATTTTATTATTTATTTTCTATTCCATACTTTCTATTTCATTTCTATTTTTATTTTGGTTTGGACTTTGATATTTTATTTAGGTTTTGGCTTGTTTATTTTGATGGGCTTTGATAAATGGGCTTAGGAAATTAAAGATACATAAGTTTCTTTTTTCCTTTAGTGTGAAGTAAGGCATTTCCAATACCTTAGCCGTTCAAAACTCTTTCCAATGCCTAGCCTTAAAAAACTTCTCACCTCCTTCTCATTCACGTATAAAACTTCTTATTCTCATCTCTCTTTCTCATTTCATTTCCTGACCAAAATATTTTACACTAATTTTTCTTTTCTCCTTCCTCGTTTCCTTTTTCCTTTCTCTTTTATTCTCTAGCAAAGCTTGGACATCACATGCATCACCTATAGCCGACCTTATCTCCACTCCACCACCACCTAGGACCGGCCATCATCTCCTCATCACCATCTCCAGCCAGGATATGACCACCATGATCTAAAATCCATCACCAAAACATGCTTGAAACCCTAATCGAGTCTATATGATCACCCTTTCCTATTTTCTTGCCTCGGCCACCCCTTATTCCACCACTTCCAATGCCTTGCCGTGACCATCCCACACCCATAGCCGTGACCAGACCCGATCCAAGCCAAGCACCCAGGCCGAGCCACTTTAGCATAGGGCCAAACCACTTGACCCACTTGACCTTCCATCTCCTTGCCTTTTTGCCTTCTACATGAGTTTTGCCTTGCCATCCCTTCACATACCATTGCTTAGCCAAGCTTTTGTGACCATGGCTGAACCTATTTGCTTCAGATCAGATCATGGTCGAACCACGTGATGATGTCCGAGCCTATTGTGGAAGTGGCCAAGCCCACTTATGTTGTCTAGCCCATTTTTCTTGCCTTTTGTTTTATTTTCTTATGTAAATATTTACTTATATATATATATATATATTCAATTTTTTGTTGTCTACAAGATTTGGATTTGGGTGCTACTTCTCCTCGAATTTGATTCATGCTTTGTCGTTCTTTTCGAAGTTTGGTTGTGTGTCTTGAATTGTTATCTCCAGCTTTAGAAGGTGAGTTTATCATTCTCGACATCGTACTTATATAATTGTGAAATGATGACATGTGAAGTGTAGTAGCGATATTCTATGTTGATATAAATTCATATATGCCTGTGATATGATGTTATATGATGTTATAACCTAATTGTATGCCTGTTACATCACCTGACATAATATGCCATGTTATACTGTTTATTTTATTTATTATTTCTCACACTGCAAGTTCCCTGTTAGTATAAAATCACTATGGGTTGAAATGATATATACCAGAACGGATATTAAAATAGGGAAAAATTGTTATGAGAAATGATAGGCTCAAGCGATTTTTATTTTTATTTGACTTAGGATTCTGGGTTTGAAATGATAGAACCCGGAATTTTCTTTTTAAATTACGAATTGAAACGATACATATCCGTATCACTTGACCTAGGTTATAAAATATTATACAGACCCATGGTTAAGTTTTTAAATAATAGTTTTCGAAAATTTTAAGTATTTTGAAAAATTTAAATATATGTGGTTTTGAACCTAAGTTGGATTTAAATGGTTTAAATAAAAATATAATTTGGTTCTAAATTTAAAATTTTATAAGATAATAAGTGGGTTTAAATTGTAACTGAAGATTTTCTTTAAATTTAACCTAACTTAATGATTTAATTTAATGGGAAATTTTAAATCTAAACTAGTAGTATAATTATTTTATTTATGAGATGGAGATTTTAAAAGTAAAATAAAATATCAACTTATTTGTTTAAATGAAGAGTTAGGTAAAATAATGTATTTTGAGTTAATAAAAATGAAATACAGTTTTAATTGGACATTTTTGTAATAAAATTTATTTAACAAGAAATCATAGTTTAATTGATGACTAAATAAAGAAATTTGTAAAGAAAATTTGATTGTTATATTAACTATGATAAAATATAAGTTATATGTTTAAATATGTTAGAGTAGAAAAATAATAGATATTGTAGCATTTGTAAAATGCTATGGTTTTAAGGTTATGTTTTAAAGAGGATACTATTTCTTAAAATATAATATTTTTGAAATGCTATTTTATAAGTGTCATAGTTCTAAATATCACATTTTTCAAAGTGTTATGGATTTCTGAATATAACATTTTTAAAGTGTTATAGCTAAGTACATTTATAATACGTTGGATTTTTCTTTTAATGGTTTTGAAATATATATGTTTTGATTTGAAATGTAAACTATTTTTAATAAATATCATGGGTTATAATAACGTTTGGTTGTTAAAGAGACCGGGATCGAAAATTGTCATACTCTCTGTCAACTCCGAAAACTACTTTAACAACCGTGTACGTGGTGGAGATTTCAGAATAAAGTAGGATGGTGGCGACGCTCTATTAAGGTATATACATGGACCTAGATCCCGTGAGTTGGCATAAGGTGGCTAAAACAGGAGCAATCGACGGGCTAATGATGTAGCTCCGCTTATCGGACACACTTTTTCGTATGCCATTCTATTACTTTGTGATTGATTGGTACGCACCTTTGATTTTAGGAGTGTGGCTCGAGGTGGACGGTAGTGGCTGCTACGCGTTACCACCGGTCCGGAAGTGCAATTGGTATATCTACCCTGGCATTACCTGTTGTGTCGTGTCACCTACCCTAGTGCGCCTTGTACGAGTTTGATTTGTGTCGTACCTATGGAGTATCCTCTGGTGGCTTCCCGATCAGGAGGGACTACGGTACTGTATAGACAACTTGCACCATAAAATGTATTAAGGGGGATATGGGTAAAGCCTTAATGCTATTTTTAAAATATATTATACTTTACTTTAGACATTATTATAATAACGTATATTACTACATAGTGAATAGTTTAATGGATCCTTAAAGGATGGGCGGTCCCAAGCATCCTTTAAGTTACTTGTGCATTTCGATTACAGTTCACTTGAGTTGGTTTACATTGTATAAGTATGTATGTCCTTACTCGAGTGTTTTTGTTTATTTTCTTTACGCTTAGGTCAGCCTGAGTATTTCAGCTTTGGATTCACCTTTTGAAGCTAGGATTGCTGGAGATTATCTATCTATCTATCTAGTTGTTATCTATTTCTATTCAGTATTTCTATTCAGTATTTCTATTCAGCTTATGTATTAGTGGATATATGTATATTGGGATTTCATATTGTATTTACTTTTCAGACTCTGGTATTTTGTACTTATTGTATGACTGTGTTTGTAGTAGCTTCATGAACTACTATGGTTATTTTATTTCCGCTGCGAGTTTTTCTGATTAATCTGTGTCTATGATTGGCTTTATTTTCTCCAAATTATATTACAATCTACTGTTTTGAATTATTCAAGTCCGACATGTGTGGTTTTATTATCGATTTGAATGGTCCAAAATGGTGAGTCGTTACAAATAACATATACGATGACACTTGGATGTCACCCATTGTAGAATACCTTGTTAAAGGAACACTTCCATCTACAAAAGTGAGGTAAGGAAAATCAAGATACAAGCTTTAACCTTCGTAATAATTGATGGAATCCTCTATAAAAAGGGAAATGCTTTTCCCTATCTAAGATGTGTGAGCATGAATGATGGAGTAAAATTGAAGGTTGAAGCACACGAGGGGTTATGCGGGGATAATTCAAATAGAATGAAGTTAGCAAAGAAAAAAAAAGGTAAGGATTTTATTGGCCACGTATGGTAAGACATGCCATCGAATATGTAAGAGGATGTGAAAAATGTCAGAAGTTCTCAAAGACTCCTATATATCCCCTAATTCAGTTGACTCCAATTACAAGTCCATGGCCCTTTGACGTGTGGGGAATAGACTTAATCAGCCCATTACCATTTTCAAAAAGGGGGAGCAAAGTACGCCATAGTTGCCATAAACTCTTTCACCAAATGGGTTGAAGAAGAGCCGCTTCCAAAGATTACTTCTAGGAAGGTACTCGATTCATTATCGAGAATATCGTAATCAGGTTTGGAATTCCCCAAAAGATAATTTCTGGCAATGGAACATGTTTCTTGGGGAATTGTCCAGGCAACTTAGTACTCGGCCTCCCCATCGTTCGGTTAAACTATCGTTCGGCATCATGCTATGTCCGACATCCAAGAAGCACTCAGCGTCCAAGCTCATTCAGCGTCTACGGAATATTCGGCATGTTAAGACCGTTCGGCATGGGACGGCCACTAAGTACTCATCTTATCTAGATTGTTCGGCATAAGGGGATACTCGGCAGAAAGGAACGCTCGCACTTAGAGGCGTTCGGAATTGGGAAGTGTTCGGCAGGCAGCTTCTCACAAGGTCTAGATCGTTCGGCCTCATCTCGTTCGGCCTAAGGAGATTGTTCGGCACCACACCGCTTGGCATCTGGAAGAGCGTTCGACATTGGACTTCGTTCGGCCAAAAGCATCGTTCGACATTCACACCTTGTTCGGCAAGTCATTTCGCCTGGCATAAATGGATGCTCGGCACTCAGAGTGTCCAGCCTCACCTCGTTCGGCATAAGAAGGGAGGCTCGGCATTTGGTCGTTCGGCCTCACTGGTTCGACGCACAGAGACCACTCCACTTTGGCCAATATATTCAGCTACCAGGCCCACCAGGGAAGTCCAACCCACCTTCGCCTATAAATAGAGGGGCAAGGGCACAGAAAAAAGGGTCAGATTTTAGAGAACACTGGGGAGATTCTACCATTTTCAAGACTCATTCCAGACTTATTTCTTTGTATCTTGCAAATGTATTCAAGTACTTAGAAGCGGATTGTATCTGTAATCAAGTATCAATGAAAAGAATAAAGTTCAACTTCAAAGTGGACGTAGGCTACTACGCCGAACCACTATAAATTTGGTGTTCTTACTTTCTGTATTTAAATTTACATTCTGTTCTCTATTTTAATTTACTTTCTTCATTGATCTCTCTACACAATCTTTCTGAGGGTGTTAGCGACCAATTTTGGTGCTAACATTTTGGTGCTTTCACTGAGAATTGAACTCAAGCTATTAGGATCTACTTTGGACCTACTGGATTGCATAAATCCCCCGAAGGAGATCCATAATCATTCATAAGTCATCTGTTGATTCTACTCAGAGTTACAACCAACAACTCTACCATGGGAAGACCACAAACTAGATCAGCCTCTCAAAATGCAGATGCCTACGAAACCGCTAGTGTGCAACAATTGGGAACTAGCAATCAATAAGCAATTCGAGGCGCAGGGCCCTCCAATCAAAACCAAGCGGAAGTTGTTTCCCGAGCAGAGTTCAATGACTTGATAAGAGAGCTTAAGGAAAGTAGAAGGCAACTTGCTGAGAAAATGCAAGCCAACGCTAACCTCATAACTCATCTTACGCAGCAGCAGCATCAGAATGCTGGAGATAGCCCCGTCCCTTACCCTGAAGATGATAGTTCGACTTCAACTGATGAACCTCCTAGGCGTAGACGCCGTAAGGATGAAGACGCACAAGCGGGTGCCATTGATCGATCTACTAGAAATCAAGCCCATGAAGAGGCCGGACGCCCGAATCTCCAAGACCCAAATCGGACGGGACATCAACCTGCACGATCCCGTGGAACGGAACCCAACCTCCCATCTTCCATACAAACCCCGGATTTGACAGCTATGGTCAGGCAGTTGATGAAAGAGAAACAAGGTCTAACTAATGAAGACTGGGGAGTGTCTAAGAGTCATACTCTCTTCACGAATACCATTCTACAGGCTGAATACCCAAGAAAGTTCACCATGCCCACCATTCTAGCCTATGAAGGGAAGGCCGATCCTAGACAACATGTGATGAGGTATGGATGGATGATGGATTTTGTAAGAGCCAATGACACAACCAAGTGTAGATGCTTCCCAATCACTTTGTCCGGAATTGCCACCATCTGGTTCACTCGACTCCTACCTCGATCTATATCCAGCTCTGACGAATTAGCGGTGAAGTTCATAGAATAATTTAGGATACACACCACTCGCCCAAAGGACATGATGTCCTTATCAAGCGTAATCCAAGCTCCGGGAGAGTCATTAAAAGCATACTTACAAAGGTTTCATGTTGCTGCTACCGAGGTGAGCAATCCTAACGACCACGCGATTTTGATGGCAGTAATGCGTGGAGTGGATCCAGATTCTGAATTTGGAGATTGGTTGGCGGGAAAGCCTCCAGCTACGCTGGAACATTTTCATTTGACAGCTCATCAGTTCATAAGGAGGGAGGAAGCTCGGTGGACAAGACGAGACAAGGCACCAAGGCCCGTTCAGGAGTTTGTGAAAAGAAACATCGCCGTGAAGCAAACCGGCGATAATTCTGGAAAAACTCAAGTTAACGTCCAGAACAAGCCTAGGAAGTCTAAAGGATCCGGAGGTGGAAATCCCGGAAAGAAAAAAGAAACAGGGAGATGGAAATCAAGGATCCTAACCTACAATGAATACACCCCGTTGAACACATCTCTTGAGAACATCATTTATCAACTGGCAACACTTTCCAATATAGAAAGCCACGCCCAAAGGAATCGACGGAGGAACAGTAGCGGACCGGGAAGTATTGCCGTTTTCACGAGTCTTATGGGCACAACACAGAGGAGTGTAGACACCTCCATGATGCTATAGAAAAGCTGATTAAACAGAAAAGGCTGCAGGAATTTGTCAAATATCCACAGGACGGGAGGCAAGAAGCATCGGACCCTGGACGTGGGCCGACCCTACACCAACATGAACAACCTACTCAAACTGTGGGCAGATTGTTTATTAACACGATTACTGGCGGACCTCATCCTGCGGTTAAGAATTGGCAGGAGATGGAGCGATATGCTAACTCTTTAAGACATGCGGAGTATGAGCGTTGTTCGAATGTGGAGGATAGGACTCCTACAAAGCAGCAGTGCACGATGAATGATGATATCGTATTCAGGAGCAGAGATGCGGATAAGGTAGAGGCCCCTACCATCGACCCAATGGTCATATCTACGACCATTGGGCCGACATCGTAAAGAGAATTCTAATTGATTGCGGAAGTTCCGTTAACATCATCTTTCGGAAGGCATACGACCAAATGAATCTGGAGACCAAGGATTTGAAACCATCCAATGCCAGAATCCATGGTTTTAATGGTGCAGCGACCGATGCAATGGGGTACGTGGAGTTACCAGTTGAACTAGGACAAGGTGAACATAGGAGAGTGTGAATCCTACCATTCATAGTACTGGATGTGGATTCCCCATACAACGTATTTCTGGGTCGTCCAGCCCTGGCGGAATTTAGGGCGGCTTTGGCTCCTTGGTGTTTGATGTTAAAATTTCCAACAGACAAAGGGGTTGGAGTGGTACACGGTGATCAGGCAACCGGCCGTGCATGCTATATAGCTAAGCTCAGAGAGGCACAGCGTAGGGAGAAAGGAAAGGTTGTGGACAGCTCTGTCCACATCCAAAATTCTGATCATTGACAACTAGCGCCCGAGCCTGGCTCGGGCGACATTCTCGGATCCATAGAGACATAGATCCGAGAGATAATGATGGGGAACCCAGAGAAACAAATGCGGCACCGGTTGAAATAACCGTTGATATCTTAGTTAGCTGCAACGACCCATCACGAGTTCTTAAAATTGGATCACAACTCGACCCCGTGGTGGCCGAGAACCTCACCGACTTCCTCCGAGCAAATCTTGATGTTTTCGCTTGGGCACATTCTGATATGCGCGGGATCTCTCCTACAATTGCGAGTTATATGTTGAACATAGACCCGAAGCATGTACCCGTGAAACAAAAAAGGAGAGGCATGGACCCGGAGAGGTCTACAGCTCTCAAAGAGGAGGTGGACAAACTCAAAGCCAATGGGTTCGTCCGCGACGCCTTCTACCCTGAATGGGTATCTAACCCGGTGTTAGTAAAGAAAGCAAATGGGAAATGGAGAACTAGTATTGATTACTCCGATTTAAACAAAGCATGCCCGAAGGATAGCTTTCCGTTACCAAGAATTGACCAACTAGTCGATTCAACAGCCGGATATGAGTTACTGTCCTTTATGGATGCATACTCTGGATATGATCAAATCCCAATGCATATTCCCGACCAAGAACACACCAGTTTCGTCACGAATATCGGGCTATATTGCTATGTAGTAATGCCCTTTGGATTGAAGAACGCAGGAGCAATTTATCAGCATCTGGTGAATCGAATATTCAAAGATCAGATCGGTAAAACAATGGAAGTCTGTGTGGATGACATGCTTGTGAAGTCGCGGCAATCAAACGACCATATTCGAGACTTAGCGGAGATGTTCGATGTACTCAGACACTACGGGATGAAGATCAATCCTCTGAAGTGTTCATCCGGTGTAGCTTCAGGAAAGTTCTTGGGTTTCATTAAGAACGCACGGGGAATTGAAGCTAACCCAGAGAAGATCCAGGCTATCCGAGATATACAATTACCCAGAACCATAAAGCAAGTGCAGAGCCTGAATGGAAAAGTGGCTGCGCTAAGTCGATTCATATCCAGAGCTACAGACAAGTGTATTCCCTTGTTCGACATTATAAAGAAAGGAAAAAGAAACTTCGAATGGACATCCGACTGTGAGGAAGCATTTCGGGTTCTGGTAAGGCACTTAGAAAGTCCCCATGTACTGTTAAAGCCAATAGACCACGAGATGTTGTATGTATACTTGGCGATATCCCAACATGCTTTCAATACGGCCTTGGTTCGCGAGGAAGACCGGATTCAAAAGCCAGTTTACTATGTCAGTAAACGCTTGATAGGGGAGGAAAGAAATTATCCAAAGATTGAGAAACAAGCCTATTGCTTGGTGATTGCATCACGCAAGCTTCGCCCATACTTTCAGGCACACTCAATCGGCGTCTACACTGACCAACCCTTGCGACAGGTACACCAACGATCGGAAACTTCCGGAAGGATGCTGAAATGGAATATTGAGTTAAGCCAGTTCAATATTATCTATCTACCGTGAAGGGCCATACAAGGACAAGCACTAGCTGACTTCATTGCTGAATTCACTGTGCCAGATGAACCAAGCAGTCACAGTGTCATACCTCCCGTTCGATGGAAGATATACACCGATGGTACATCTAACGACCGTCGCTCGGGGTCTGGCGTAGTCCTTGTGACTCCGGAAGACCTATCAATTTGCTATGCTTTGAAGCTTGAGTTTGTAGCGACAAATAACGAAGCCGAATACGAAGCATTGATTGCTGGCCTGAGACTTGTTAACGAACTGGGAGTAAAGTCAATTGAAATCTTCTATGACTCGCAACTGGTAGTATATCAGGTGCGGGGAGACTATCAAGCGAAGGGAAAGAGACTGGCTCCATACCTTGCTCGTGTTTAAGAGCTGCTGGTGAATCTGGAATATTACGACATCTCGCATGTCCCACGCGAACAAAATAAAGAAGCCGATTCGTTTGCAAAATTTGCAAGCACTGGCGATGCACAGCAAATGGGATTGTTCCCTGTTGAGACCCTCCATGCTCCGAGTATAGAGATGATGGAGATAGATCTCGTGTTAGAAACCGAACCTGAGAAGGAATCATGGTTGACGCCGATTAGACAGCACTTGCTACAAGGGGATTTACCTGAAAAGAGGAACGAAAGATGTCAAGTCCTTCGTAAGGCTTCGCGTTATGTAATACATGACGGGATAATGTATCGAAGGGGATTCTCGACCCCCTTATTCCAGTGCGTGTCCCATGATGAGATAAAACGAGTATTAAAGGAAGTCCGTGAGTCCGAGTGTGGTGACCACACTAGGGGGCAAACGTTAGCAAAGAAAATCCTCCGTTATGGATACTATTTGCCGACAGTCAATCGGGATGCTGCAGATTATGTGAGAAAATGTGATAAATGCCAGATATATGCAAAAAACCCAAGAGCTCCACCAATGGAACTCACACAAATGGTTAGTCCCTGGCCATTTGCGATGTTGGGGATCGACCTAGTTGGCTCTTTACCCTTAGCCAAAGGTGGAGCGAAATATGCAATAGTTGCAGTCGACTACTTTACCAAATGGGCAGAAGCAGAGCCTCTGGCCACGATAACCGCCAAGAAGGTTATTAACTTCGTCGTACGAAATATCATATGCCATTTTGGCCTTCCACGGACCATCGTCACGGACAATGGAACTCAATTCGAGAGCAAGGAGTTCAAAGAATTTTGCTAGAAATATGGTATTGAGAAGAAATTTGCAGCAGTTGCTCACCCAAAGGCGAATGGACAGGTAGAAGCCGTAAACAAATTAATCAAGTCCATATTGAAGAAACGTTTGGAAAAGGCTAGAGGCAAGTGGGTGGATGAACTCCCGACAGCACTTTGGGCTTATAGAACTACCCACAAAACCGCGACTGCCCAAACTCCCTTCGCATTGGCATATGGCACGGAAGCTGCCGTACCCGTGGAACTTGAAGTTCCATCACATCGGGTAACTCATTACGACACCGAGTCAAACCAGAATCTCTTATTAGAATCGTTGACTCCATTGACGAAAAGCGCGAGGAAGCCAATTTGAGAGCGGCCGCAAACAGACATAGAGTCGTAAAATATTATAACGAAAAGGTCCGACCGAGAATTTTTGGTATGGGAGACCTTGTTTTGAAACAGGTTTTTCCAGTCCCATCTCATATGAATCCCGCATGGGAGGGTCCATACGTCATCAAACGAAAGCTTGGAGAAGGAAAATCAAGCTATCGACCGTCGATGGTGCAATGCTCCCCCGAGCATGGAACAGCGAGCACTTGCGGCATTATTATACTTAGTCTATTTCTTTCATGTACCAGCTGCATTTATTTCCAGTATGCTTTTATTTCTAATTCTTGGCATGTATTAACTTTCTCTCATTAATAAAGGCTTGAAGCCATCTTTTCCATGAGTTACTAATGTCTCTACAAATGATGATCCTGTGACGGGCAGGTAAAATTATGTTATTTCGGCTAACGTACGAACGCGCACGGACACTTAAAATTCTCCAAGTCCCCGGAGCGCGGACTCAAGAATAAACGATTTAAAATCTCCAAGTCCCCGGAGTGCGGACTGGAGTACTCTAAGTCCCCGGAGCGTGGACTCGAGTATAAACGAATTAAAAATCTCTAAGTCCCCGGAGCGCAGACTGGAGTACTCTATGTCCCCAGAGCGCGGACTCGAGTATAAACGATTTAAATTCTCCAAGCCCCCAGAGCGCGGACTGGAGTACTCTAAGTCCCCGGAGCGTGGACTCGAGTATAAACGACTTAAAAATCTCTAAGTCCCCAGAGCACGGACTGGAGTACTCCCGGAGCGTGGACTCGAGTATAAACGATTTAAAAATCTCTAAGTCCTCGGAGCGCGGACCGGAGTACTCTAAGTTCCCGGGGCATGGACTCGAGTATAAACGATTTAAAATCTCCAAGTCCCCGGAGCGCGGACTGGAGTACTCTAAGTCCCCGTAGCGTGGACTCGAGTATAAATGACTTAAAAATCTCTAAGTCCCCGGAGCACGGACTGTAGTAGTTTAAGTCCGCGGAGCGTGGACTCGAGTATAAACCATTTAAAATCTCCAAGTCCCCGGAGCGCGGACTGGAGTACTCTAAGTCCCCAGAGCGCAGACTTGAGTATAAACGACTTTAAAATCTCCAAGACCACGGAGCGCGAACTGGAGTACTCTAAGTCCACGAAGCGCGGACTTGAGTATAAACGACTTAAAATCTCCAAGTCCCCAGAGTGTGGACTGGAGTACTCTAAGTCCGCGGAGCGCGGACCCAAGTATAAACGATTTAAACGACTAGGTCCACCGAAGACGGACTAGATGTAAATGACTTGAAGACATCGAGCCTTCAGCGTGCGTATTAGAAAGTATTCTGAGTGCTTGGAGCGCGAAAGAAAAAACAAACGGCTCTCGAAGAATTTCCGAGCTATATGAAAATGGAACGAGAGGTCTATTATATTCACAACAGCTTGGATTTGAGTCAGAATCACAAAGAAAATTAAACAACAAGAGCCATGGAAAGACAGAAAAACCAAGTTTTATCCATCAAAGATAAGTTTCCATTACAACTCCTTTGAAGCTCGGGATCAAAAGTTTATTTACACAAACTAAGAAAACAAAAGTACTTGCCTAATCTAAACTAACCCTCGTTGAACGAGAGTAATGATTACTTCTTATGCTTCTTCGCCTTCTTCACCTCCGTTGTTTTCTCAGAGGACCCCTCTCCTCCGCGTTTACCCTTGGTACCCTTCGTATCTGGAGGAGTGACAGCCGAAGAAGTATGAGGGACAACCACGGGTTTAGACCTGCCAGGGAGAATGATCTTCAGCGGCCTATTCAAGGGATCGTCGTGGTCCACGGCTTGACGTTCGACCTTGATCTTGGTCGTTTCTCTTTTCTCTTTCTCAAGCTACTCCTTCATACTCAGCTCAGACGTGTGTTCGGAGGCGCCTGTGATCTCTACTTCATAACTCCCCTCGATGGGAGAAGAAGTCACAGATTTGTCTTCATCTAACGCCCCAATCACCTGAGCATCTGGCCCGAGAGCTTCTCCTGCCTGACTAGCCTCGCCTATTTTCTCCTCCACCTCCTTGGCGACATCGCTCCTTGGAGTGGGCCCGAGATCAGAACGTCCTGCGCGCATGCATGGAATAAAAACATTATAATACAATGGTCCTAGGATGTCAACATTTCGAATCTCAAAGTGAAGAGTTATCTACCAGCTTACGGCAGGCTCTCAGCCATCAAGGGGGCCTCACCCTCCGGAATGGGAGACAGAATATGGACACCAAGGCTAGCATCCTCCGGATTGTAACCAATATGCTACTCGAATGGATTAAGTATCGGCCGATCGAATAGGCGCATGAGCTGGAGGCGCGGCCCCGGATGGACCAGTAATAACTTCTTTCCCTTTCCTTGAAGGGGAACCTTTGCCATATATGGTTTTAGCTGCAGACAAGTCCAAAGGCTCGTTTCCCCTGAGATATTCTTTTATCAATGCCCCCTCATCAATCTCTTTGGTGCCGTGCTCGGCCTTCCTGATTTCTATCAATGCCTCCCATGCCTCGGCTAGAGATTCATGATAACCCTCACCCAAGAAAGTCAAGTCTCGATGCATGAGAACGCGGGCGTTGAACTCAGCGATTAGTGGGTCAAACATATTTTTTACCTCCTCCCTGCCTTCTTCTCTAGCCGCCTCAAGACACGAGTCGATATCGATGGATGCAATCCTTTCGCCTTCTTCACGGGCCCCCCTTTTTAGCGCCTCAACCCTAGAAAGCTCGCCCTCAAGTTTTTATTTCAAAAGTCGAGTGGGAATGATCTCGTCACAATATCATTGTGACTCCTCTTGCGCGGCCGTTTTCTCTTCGCTCTCCCTGCGAAGCTGCTGCTCAAGCTACTTGACTCTGAGGCTGAGCGCGTCCCTCTCCTTTTGAACGGAGTCCTTCTCTAGAGCCAAAGCCCCACACCGTTGAACCGCCTAGTCAAGTTCTTTCCTATGAGTTGACTCTAGACGAGTAACGGCCTTAGCTGTGTCCTTAGCTCTCTGATGGGAGACCTCGAGCTCAGACTTGTAAGTGGCCATTTCTTCGTCCTGAGCTTTAATGATATCCTTGTCGTGGATAGCCTCAAGCTTCAAGCGGTCGATTTCATGCTGGCGGTCCATGGAAACTTCAGAAAGTTTTTCGGCTAGATGAACAAATGCGTCATGTTGAACATAGACGTTATTCGTACAAGCAAGGGCACTCTATTTGGCATGTCAGGGAATAGGGTGAATAGCCGGGAGGAATTTCAGGCCATCGAAGCAGATTTTCGGAAATTTATCTTTAAGCTCGGCCAGCCTCTCCGGCACTGACAGGTCCGTTGCAGGAGCGGGAGGAGACGGCTTTGGAAGTTTGCCCCTCCTGTAGGAATCTCGGGACTGACGAGTGGAAGAAGAATCAGAGTATTGGTCCCGAGGAGCATCAGGTTGCGACCTCTTATGGCCGTGCTTGTCTCTACTTTGCTCCGCGTGAGAAGATGTGTCCGGGTGGTACTTTGGCTGATAATGAGTTTTCCTCCAAGACGACGAGTCCCGGGAATGATAGTCTTTATCGCCGTCACCATCCTTATCTCGACGTCTTCCGGAACCCGAGTCCCGTCTGGAATGATGAAGAACTGATGAACCGCGAAGGCGATCGAATCCATGTGCACGCCCCATATCACCTATACAGAATTCAAATAACAGCGAATTAGCAAAGAGTAGTGTGACGAAAAAAATCTAAGCGAAAATTGGAGTGCAAGTGTTCATGTGTGTCCTAGTGTTTCCCCCAACGGACCAGTTGCTTTGCTAATAGGAGTTTTCTCTCCCTGACTCTGGGACGGAGCACCCGCGTCGCCTCTGATGGGCGAATGAAGTTTGAATACCTCCAGATCGTCAAAGTCATAATTGAGCAGATCGTCCGGAATGGAGAGGTTCGATAATCCCTTTAAAGAACTCTATACGTGCCGTGAAGAAGCCTCTTTCTCCGTCGGAATAAGCGCAGCTTTCAAAGTTTCGCCAATCTTCTCCTTTCTGATCTTATACATCAATCCCTTTTTCCCCTGTGAAGGAGAGGGTGACGGTTCGATATCGTGCACCTCAACTATAGGATCTTGAGCTGGACCCAGATTCTCACCTTGCGCTTCGGGTGTTCCACCCTCCTTGATTTCCCCCTCTTCCTGTACATCAAGGGTGTGGCGTGATGATGACTCAGCCAACTTTTTCCCTTTACTGGATGCGGACTTGGGTATGGAGATGCCCTCAGGAAGGCTTACCCGATGGCCTTCTGCTAACAGTCCGAACCTTGACAGTGACTCATTCAAAATGAGAGTTCGGATGTCTCGTTCCTCGGTGGGAAGAGCTCTAACAGCTTCAAAGGCCTCAGAATAACCACGGTCATCAGGGCGTGGATTGATACCTGAAAAGACGAAACAAGAGTTAGAAAAGGCATAGCCTCGATCGAAACATGAGCATCGTTCCAAGAGAAAGACTTAGTTCCTTCAACCCATCTCCTCGCGAAACCAGGGAGGCAACACACGTAGAACCATTCCTGTTTGTACAGGGCAAATTTGCTCCACGCCCCGGTTAAAATTTGGCATTTGTGGTGCGGCTCGAGGAACACAAAAGAGGGGCTATATCTCCGTTTCTTGATCATATAAATATATCTTATGTTGCCGGGAGTTGGTGGCCTGGAAAAGACAGTCATGAAGAGACGGTATGTGCCATAAATGAATGCATGGCCATTCGGTGCAGCTGCGAAGGGGCGATGTCTATGTATTGCAACACGTCCCGAAGAAATAAATTGAATGGAGGCACGCTTCCCACCCAGCACATAAACTTATTACAGGCGGTATATCCAACTGGGGGCATGCATGAGTGATCATGCCTCGACGGAACCAACACGTCGGCGAAAGGGATTCCGTGGATAGACCATATTCGCCGGAGTGCGACTTCGTTAATCTTCGAAGCCTGTGAATCGATCGGATTATCCGAAAGAATCGATGCCTCCAGGGCATCGGGAGCTAAATCATGAGCGGCGGAAGTCGATGGGTTAGAAGAATCTGCAACCCCTTGTTTAGAAGACGGCTCGAGTCTATCAGAAAGCGTGGCGGAGCTAGATCTCTTAGACATCTCCGATAAATATTGAGTTTGACGAAAGAACCTATGAGAACTATACTTGAAAAAAATTTCAACGTTAGAATTAACAACACGAGTATTCCCCCCACATGATGTGCGAACTTGTGCAGTCAATCGTGTATAAGCATTGGAAATTTGAAGGTCACAAAGTTACTGATATAAAACTGAGCTTCAAATCGTCGACTTCGAAGACCGTCATCGCTGACCGTCCCAAAAAGCCTGCCTTATGGTGATTACAGTTTCAGATTCAGAAAACGTTAAAAGAAGTTATCCGATTATGTCAATCTAAGTTTAGGTTTATGTCTACTAAAGCTAGGAAGCGGATAGTCCGGATCAGTTCGATATGCTAGTATGCTAGAGTCCTTGTCCTTATTTTGTTATATGATTAGGCAAGGCAATTGTTAGGTCGGCACTTATGGTGGTTCGGCACTTATGATGGTTCGACACGAATGATTGTTCGGCATTTATGATTGTTCGGCCTCGATATGGTTTGGCATCTATGTTTGTTCGGCCTTGATATGGTTCGGCATTTATGTTTGTTCGGCCAAGCTGTCGGTCGGCGAAGCTACCGTTCGACCTAAAACTCGTTCGGCTGAACTCTCGTTCGGCCTAACTACCGTTCGAACTAGTTAGCGCTCGGCAAAGCATCGTTCGGCCAAGATTCTATTCGGCCGAAACAACACTCAGCATCCCCACTAATTCATGCTTCCTTCCTAACCTTCCATTCCATTGTTCGGCCTATGGTGAGGCACGCCGAACCAGAGCTATGCCGAGCCTTGACGTTCGGCACTCCACCCTTGGCTACAGTTCCATTCCTCTCCTCCATCCACGCCGAACAACAAGAACAGGTCGTTCGGCAAGTCATTCCGAATCATGTCATTCGGCATCCTAACCACCATTGACACTTCCTTTATTCTTTCTTCTCCTCCCAAGTCTCGTTCGGCACGAAGGAACCAAGCCGGACTACAACACATCACCCAACAACTCCTATGTTTGATCATCCCTAGCCATTTCTCCTCATCTCACACCATTCAGCTTAAAAGATATCCCAATCGGGGTTTGATTCCTCCGTCCACGCAACCCTATCGGCTACGGTTCTAGTTTACAAACCTAGAATTTCTTATTTGAAACTATTTAGGATTTAGATAGAAGAGATGATACCTAGTCGGTAGATCGAAACGTGGGAAGGATTGATTAGGCTTTTAGTATCCGATTAACAGGCGAAAATTGCAGGCTCTTGGAGAATAATGGAAATGAAAGTGGAAAAGAGGGGAAGAAGTAGGACAATAGGTATTATAGGGAAGAAGAAGAAGTTGAAAGGGCCATAACCGGAAGAGTCGGTCAAAAGGGTATCGTTCAGCACGCACAGAGAGTTCGACATTTACACCACGTTCGGCACACACCTCCACCACTGATATTCTCAAGAAGGCACCTCCGGGAAGATTTAACCAAGGTTCGAAATGGAGCATGGAGGATACGTAATTCAAAGCATATCACGTTTGGTCACGTAATACACTTGGGAGGGCAAGTGTTTCTTGGGGAATTGTCAAGGCAACTTAGTACTCGGCCTCCCCATCATTCGGTTAAACTATCGTTCGGCATCACGCTACGTCCGACATCCAAGAAGCACTCGGCGTCCAAGCTCATTCGGCATCTACGGAACGTTCGGCATGTTAAGACCGTTCGGGATGGGACAGCCTCTAGGTACTCGGCTTATCTAGATTGCTCGGCATAAGGGGACACTCAGCAGAAAGGAACGCTCGGCACTTAGAGGCGTTCGACATTGGGAAGTGTTCGGCAGGAAGCTTCTCACAAGGTTTAGATCGTTCGGCCTCATCTAGTTCGGCCTAAGGAGATTGTTCAGCACCACATCGCTCGGCATCTAAAGAGTGCTCGACATCTGGAAGAGCATTCGGCATTGGACTTCGCTCGGCCAAAAGCATCGTTCGACATCCACACCTTGTTCGGCGAGTCATTTCGCCCGGCACAAACGGATACTCGGCACTCAGAGTGCCCGGCCTCACCTCGTTCGGCATAAGGAGTGACGCAGCGGATAATTAACAAAACGATATGGATCGATAAAAGTAGCAATCGGTGGATTGAAGATACTGAAATGCCCAAATTCGTTGATCACAAAGATACCGAATTCTAGCTATCTTCGACACGTTGATCGCGCATGATACCGTGAGAGAAGATCTTCAATTCTTCAAGCGTTGATCAAGCGCACTTGATTCCGCGAATCGGCTTCAACAATCGTTGATTCGAGCGCACTCAAATAACCGAAAGTGGAGATAGGAGATTACACTCAACTACCAATTTAAGATGAAAGCACACAGCAATCAATAAGAAATTTTATTCCAAAAATCAACCCCCTTGAAAT
Source organism: Allium cepa (assembly GCA_030765085.1). Lineage (NCBI taxonomy): Eukaryota > Viridiplantae > Streptophyta > Magnoliopsida > Asparagales > Amaryllidaceae > Allium > Allium cepa. Next base: position 619,816,054 of record CM060938.1, on the reverse strand, counting down.
GTACAACTCACTCCCTATTTATAGCCCTTTTCACCAACTGGCCCTTAAGTCGTATGCGACTTACGACTCAACATAAGTCGGCGGTGACTCAACGCATACGGTTTATCACTTACACACAATACCGACTCAATGAATCCACGACTCAACAGACTCACGCCTCACGACTTAGGAGCATTACAACACATACATGCATCAGAACATAGTACATGACATACGACTCAAGGCAATTACGACTTAACAGTTTACAACGACTCATGATTTAGTACAAACAGATTGACCTGCGACTTACGACTTAGCTTAAGTCGGCGGCGACTTAAGGAATGCCTTCAGAAACTCCATACGACTTATCATGAGTCATAGCTCGTGGCATATCAATATCTTCCCACAACTTATCCCCGAACGATTCAAACCCAAATGACTTAACTAGGTCGTGCCCTTCCTCCGACTCAAGGCCTTTAATAGCTGGAACTTTCCCCTGCTTCATGTTAAGTCGTAGACGACTTATGGATGAGTCGTTGTGTCGTGTACGACTCATCAAACCCGAACACCTCAAACTCCTGTTAAGTCGTAACTCCTTCTCTTCATTCTTGTTAAGCCGTAGCTCTTTCTTCCAAGCTTTGTTAAGTCGTAGACGACTTAAAACTTCCTCATTAACTCTGTTAAGTCGTAGACGACTTAAAACTTCCTCATTAACTCGCAGCTTCCCCTTAGGTCGTAGACGACTCATGCCACTAACTTGCAATTCGTTGACCCAGGTCTGAGCTGCATCAAGGAGGGAGGCTTGGCATTTGGTCGTTCGGCCTCACTGGTTCGGCGCACAGAGACCACTCCACTTGGGCTAAGATATTCAGCTACTAGGCCCACCAGGGAAGTCCAACTCACACTTCGCCTATAAATAAAGGGGCAGTGGCACAGAAAAAAGGGTCAAATTTTAGAGAACACTGGGGAGATTCTGCAATTTTCAAGACTCATTCCAGACTTATTTCTTTGTATCTTACAACTGTATTCAAGTACTTAGAAGCGGATTGTATATGTAATCAAGTATCAATGAAAAGAATAAAGATCAACTTCAAAGTGGACGTAGGATACTACGCCGAACCACTATAAATTTGGTGTTCTTACTTTCTGCATTTAAATTTACTTTCTTCATTGATCTCTCTACACAATCTTTATGAGGGTGTTAGTGACCAATTTTGGTGCTAACAGAACACAATTCAAGAGTGAAGAATTCTCTCGCTTTTTCCACAAAAGTGGAATCGTTAAAAAAAATTCATCAGTCGTACATCCAAAAAGCGAATGGGGCAGTTAAAGTGTAACGACCTGGACTTCCAAACACCAGGAAGTCGCATCGCTAATAAGAAAGAAAGGGATAGAAAAGAGAAAGGAAGAGAAGAAGAAGAAACAAAACATCAGAATCTAAACAGCGGAACGAATAAATTATATTAATAACATAAAATATTTCATAGTTTACAACCATTATCGGAGTACACAAATAATACAACACATACTAAACAGTTATAAACACCTGTCTAGTATTTACAACATAATACAACTCAGAGATGACAAAGAACACACAGCGGAATACTATATATCTAACGCAGAAGCCTCCTGCTCCATTGCTCCTCCCATATTCTTTAAAGCTAACCTGAATCCCTTGGCTACTCGTAAAAATTTGAGTAACCAAGAGTTTAAGAAAACAAAAGATAAACGTCGGGTCAGACATGGGTCTGGTATGAGTAACAGGTTAAAGTGGCTTGACTTTCAAAAACCTTTTAAAAAGAAAGGTATCACGTAAGACTTCCCACACATAAACATGGAAAAGTTTTTACCTTACGCTAACCAAAACATTTGATAGGAAATCCAATGATATTATAATAGGTCTAGGGTTTTCAAGTAAACATGAAATAGCCGAAATTGTTACATTATTAAATTCCATCTACTAGCCACAAAAGTGGGTAATACAATCAAAACCGTTGGCACTTAGTGGATTTTGGATTCCATACAATGGCAGGGCTACTGGGGTACCGCCCGTCACAGTACGTGGCCTAGATCAACGTACCGAGGAGTACGCCCGCTTCCCTGCAACACAAGGCCGGACCCATTCCTTACTGAACAGTTCCGAACAAGACAACCCCGCAGTTGGCACGCGATTCCAACTGCCCACACAGCCGAATAAAAAGGGACTTCTAGACAGGGGAAAATATTGCTCTCCAATGGGAGCTACCCACGAAGCTTTGCTGCACCTCCCCTATTTTAGCCATTCCTGGTTGATGAGGCTTGAGGCTACGATTACCTTTAGAGAACACATCTCTTAGAATGCTCATCGTCCACCTGACGATGTGCTGAAAGCATTCAATCCATACAAGTTTGTTCCGGGTTCGAATGAAACCGAAGGCATTATCTCGTTACACTCATTTTGGAATCACCCTCAGAGTTAACGACGATAACCCTTGCACTCTGAATCTCCATCTCGAGCCTATAAGTACTATTTCTGTCAAACTCATCACGGAATCACCCCTAGAGTTATACTGACTAATAGTCCTTACACCTCGAGTCTTCACTCTTCACATAAGATTTGCGACCTATCGTTAATTTGGATCGATGTGGTTTTCGGATATCCAAATACGGAAACCCGATTCCGGTCTCATCGAAATCCAAAGAGTGTCTTTTAGGTCCAAGTTGTTTTAGAGTTTAAAACAATTCAATAACATTATCCATATACACATAGATAGATAATTCACAGATTCACAACAGATAATTATCATTATCATAACCACAGAAAATTCACATTATCACTATCAAAAGATAATTCATATCATCATCACAATGCAACCAATGCATCCATAACACTCAACATTACTAATCTCATAGCTGAGATTCAATTCATTCATGACAAACTATATCATCCATTTATAAGCAATGATCTATAATCATACCATCTATAATTAATTTAAAATGAATTAAATTAATTACATCATCTTTAATTAATTACAAATCAATTAATTAACTAACCTCTAGTTTATCATCTTAATTAATCAATCCTGATTAATTATACTTTAATTGATTTCACAAAATTAATTACTCTAAACCTAATACAGTAATTAACTTGTAATTACTTCATTGATTAATTAACTATAATTAATTACCTTAAACCTTAATTAATTACAATTAATTAGTTGCACCTAATCACTTAGTATTGATTAATTAATATTAATTAATCAATCTTAATTACTTCATTAATTATAATAATTAATGATCCTTAATTATATTTAATTAATAAATCAATTTAATTAATTACTTTCAGTAATTAATCTCACTTAAACCATAATTATTTAACCACCTTTGATTAATCTCATATGTAATTAACTACCCTTAATTACTTATCAAATTAATTACTCCTTAAATTAATTCCTTTAATTAATCCCTTGATTAATTATACAAAATAATTTATTCCAAATCTCATTCACAATCCCAACATCATCCACTAATTACATCCAGTAATTATCTTTAATTACTTTACTGAGTAATTTTACTTCATTAATTACATAAAGTAATTATTATCAAATCTAATGTTTAAAATTAATTAAACTTAATTAATTAATTTAAACCAATCTCAATAAACCCCATTAATTACATTAATTAATTAATGTCTTAATTACTTTTATTTAAGTAATTAAACTTAAATAAATTTCACAATTTATTATCATTAATTAATTAATCTAATTAATTACTAAAAATTATTCATATTAATTAATTACTAAATAAACCTTAGTTAATGATCCATCATTAACTATTATTAATTCTTTAATTCCTTTTCCTAATTTACTTCTAAATTAATCCCTAATTTAAATTAATCCAAATTATTAATTATAAATTAAATAAATAAGTCATTCCTTAATTATCCTATTTATTTAATTATTTTAATATCTTAATAAATTTCTAAGATAACCCATTTCTTTTTAATAATTTTATGAATATTAAAGTGTACTTAGAACATTGCATTTTTAAATTAAAATTAAAATTTCATTTTGAATCTAAAATTCAAAATGATATTTGTTTAAGTATAAACCAAATTTTGATTCCATCTAAAATCCTTTAAAATAAATGTAAATAACATTTATGACTTCATTTAAAACTTATATAAGATAAACCTTAACCAATTTGCTTAATTTTCATTTAAAATTTAGTTTAAAGTACATTACCGTTTAAATTTCAAATTCAAGTTAACAAATAATTTAACTTTCTTAATAAACCTTTTATAATGACTTCATTCAAAAAGAAAATCAAATTTAAACATTTGTTTGAAAACAAATTTACTTCTAATAAACAATTTAAATTTAAACTTGTTTGAAAACATTCAAATTTTAAAACTTATTCAAATATCCAGATTTTAAATTCAATATACATGAAACCATTCTTTATTTAAATCATTTGAGTTAAACCGAAATTAAACTTTGGATTTAAACCTTGATTTTAAAAACTCTTTATTTAAAATACAAATTCATTTTTAAAACCTGAAGATTCAAAAATCTTAAGAAAACTAAACTTAAATTTAAATTCAAACTACTGTTTTGAATCATGATTCAGATTTCAAAATGAAATTTAAATTTACAGAAAAACTGTCAGGTTTTATATTTTTTATTTTAAAACTGAAAACCACTTTTAAATTTTAAAAACTAATAGGATTCAAAATCATTTGAAACTATAATATAAATTAGATTTAAACTTAACTCAGATTTAAAAACTTTACTTCCACTTGAATTTCAGGGTTTAAATTTTATTTTAAAATTTAAACAGAATAACAGGTTTCTGTTTTAAACCTGTACTAAACTAAAACACCACCCTGCCCAAATTCTGCTTCAAGTCATCAGACTCAACTTCGAGCAAAACATAGCAAACACTCGAGTGTTACTCGAGTTCAAAACACTGTAGTGCCCAGTGTTATCAGTACTCAATAATTTGCACGGTGCACGTGCACCGTGCCACCAGTCACCATCAGCCACCTCCGGTAACTTCCAATCATCGACAACCAATCCCACAATCAACCTCCACCATCTGTTCTTCACTCCACAACCTAAAATTGAAATCGAGTTAAATTTCAAAACCTGGAACCAAAACTCCACCAAAACCTGTCATCGCCTCATCCAATCATTCCCGATCACTAGAAATCCTGAAACGTCGGTCACAGTCATGTCTACTACCATTCTTCCACCACCCAAAATTCCGATGCACTCGGTCCACAGTAGAAGGCAAGAAAGATCGATCAACCTAACCTAGTTAAACTAGGGCTACAGACAAGAAATCAACATCACAGTTCCCATGTTGATTTGCATCAACATCTAATAATTTTCCAATCATCAATGACCGCTCCTCCACCTACCAGAAGAACCTCATCACTCCAAATTGCCTTGATTTCCCAAAAAATAATAATCCCCCTTTACAGTTCAACACAGAACAGTACTCAACCTTCTTAACTAAAAGTGCTGATTTTTATTCTAAAAATCGAGTTTTGATCTTAGTATTTAATTCATAGTACTGAATTTATAATTTATTCAATATGAATTTTTCACATTTCTAAACTTATTCAGTCAATTTTTGGTTTACAGAGATGATATAAGTCATTTTAACTTAACTAAAAATTTAAACTAAAGCTTATCATAAACAATTAAGTTTGATTTAATCTAAGTGGAATCAGAGGCACAAATCTATAGATTTTGATTTTAAAACAAAACCTGAACATATGTAGCAACCCGACTTTCTATCACCAGAAAATCGCATCACTAATAAAGAAAGAAAGAGATAGAAGAAGAAAAGAAAGAGAAGAAAGAACAACAACACATCAGAATCTCACAGCAGAACGAATGAAATATGATATATAACATATATTTAGTATCATGTACATCAGAGTACACAACTATACATCTCAATTCAGACAGTTATAACATTTCTGTCTAATACAATACAAGACATCATACATAATAACAACACAGCAGAAACTCTAACTATATATCTACACGCTGAAGCCTCCTGCTCCATATCTCCTCCAGATTTCGTCAAAGATAACCTGAATCACTTGACTACTCATATATAATATGAGTACCCAAGAGTTTAATAAAACAGAAATAAACACTTGCGTCAGACAGGGGTCTGGTGTGAGTAAACGGTTTAAGATTGCTTAACTTTAGAAAATCCTTCGAAAAGAAAGGTATCACGTAAGACTTCCCACACATAAACATGGAAAAGTTTTTATCTTACGCTAACCAAAACATTTGATAGGAAATCCAGTGATATTATAATAATGTCTAGGGTTTTCAAATAAATATGAAATAGCCGATATTGTTACATGATTAAATTCCAGCTACTAGCCATAAAAGTGGGTAATACAAACAAAACCGTAGGGTCTCGTAGGAAGAATGGGTTTCCAACAATAGCAGGGCTACTGGGGTACCGCCCGTCACAGTACGTTTCCTAGATCACCGTACCGAGGAGCCACCCTAACTCCCCTGCAACACAAGGCCGGGACCATTCCTTACTGAACAGTCCCGAACAAGACCACCCCGCAGTTGGTTGCAGACCAACTGCCCACAAAGCCGAAATAAAAAGGGACATCTAGGCAGGGATGTATCTCGCTCTCCAGTGGGAGCTACCCACGAAGCCTTGCTGCACCTTCCCTGTTTTAGCCATTCCCGCTCGATGAGGCTTGAGGCTGCGATTACCTTTATAGGACACATCTATCTTAGAATGCCCTTCGTCCACCTGACGATGTTCTGAAAGCATTCAATCCATATAAGTTCGTTTCGGGTTCGAACGAAACCGAAGGCACTATCTCATTGCACTCATTTTGGAATCACCCTCAAAGTCAACGACCATAGCCCTTGCACTCTGAATCACCATCTCGAACCTATAAGCACTATTCCGTCAAACTCATTATGGAATCACCCACAGAGTTATACTGACGTATAGCCCTTACACTTCGAGTCTTCGGTCGTTCCACTTGGTATAACGACCTAACGTTAATTGGAATCGATGTGGTTTTCGGATATCCAAATAAGGAAACCCGATCCCGGTCTCATCGAAACCAAACGCCATTTTAAAGTCCAAGTTATACTTAAGGGATTTAAACAATGGATATTCAAAAATATCACTTAACATAAATGGATGATTCACAAAACAGATAGATAATCATCTATTATCACATGCATCTATACATATCACAAAGCAGCATATATATCATATCTCAGATATAACATATTCACATCATCACATATCAACCAATGTCATCCAATAACATCCAATATTATTAACTCATTCAATGATACTTATCAACCAATCAGTAATCACTCATACACAAGGTTGATCCAACTTAAATAATTTAATTATCCTTAATTAAATTGATCCTTACTTAATCACTTGGATTTATCATCAATCCATCTTACTTATTCATTAATTAATTACAAATTAACTAATTAACTAACATCACTTAATTATTCACATCAATTAATCTTCCTTGATTAATTATTAGTTAATTACTTTAAGTAATTATTACTTAATTACCATAATAATTACTCATCCTGTTTAATTACTTCCAAATTACACTAAGTAATTACCTTCTAAAATTAATCATACTTGATTAACTATTCTTTATAATCCTGATAATTATTCCTTAATTATCCTTTAATTAATTACACCTGATTAATTACTTTTAATTAATCATACTTGATTAATTACTTTTAATTAAAACTACTTGATTAATTACTTTTAATTAATCATATTTAATTAATTACTTTTAATTAATCATCTTTGATTAATTACTTTTAATTAATCACCTTTAATTAATTACTTAGGCACGTAAGGTAGCTACGTTAGCTGCATTCCCAGTTGGCCCTTGAAAGAACATAATTTACATTAGGTCAGCACTCCTACGTGCGAAAGGGGGGTCCTATGGCCCTTGGTCTAATTCCACGACGGAGAGTCGGCGTGGCGTAAAGTGAAGATTGGGGGGAGTAGAGCGAAACCTAGAAACAATACAATCTTTACGCTTCGCACCTAAGCTTGAATGTGGCGAAAAGCAAGGCGGGCAAAGCGATTGATCTAGTTGAGACCGATAGATAGAGTACAGAGTACGGGGCAGGACCATAATTACATTTAGTAATTAAAACTTAATTATAAATTAATTATCCTTAAATTATTAAATAGTAATTAATTAATTATTGCAATTAATTAATGATTACTTCATTAATTAAATTCTTTCTTACTTAATTACTTTTAACCCTTTTATCAATTAACCATTAATTAAGTAATTTAAAACTTTAATTAATTATTAATTAATTATTTAATTAATAACCCAAGTGATTAAACCTTAATCACATTTACTTAATTACTTTTAATAAAGTAATTAACTCTTACTTAATAACATCTAGTACTTAACCACTTAATTACTTTAATTACTTCCCCAAGTAATTATATAAGATTAACCCATAAGTGATTATCTTAATTAATCACAAATTAATTATTTAATTAATTATTTAACTTAATCATTTAAGTTTAATTAAATGATTCTTAACTTCTTATATTATAAAGATCTTAATTAAGAAATTCATTATTTTAATTTAATCATTTATTAACCAATAACACTTGATAAAAATAATTTAATTATTTCAAGTATCTTCACAAATTTATTTATCTTTACTTAATCAAACACTTAATTCCTTAAGACAAATCTTCATTATAATTAAACTCTTAATCTTTATCACTTATCTTTATTTAAAAATATAATATTTAGAAATCAATTTTAATTTTAACAATTTAAACATTTAAAATAAACTTTTTAAATCATTAAAACTTCCCAAAGATATTTAATGAAATTTAATACAAATTTCATTTCAAAAATTCACTTATTTTCTTTTTAAAAAAAAACTTTCATATTTATTATATATATAAACTTGTTTGAATCAAAACTTGAAAACAAATTTAGTTTTTAAAACAAAACTTGTTTAACAATTGTTTTAAAACTTTGATTTTCTACACAATCACATTATCATTGTTTAATATTTTGGACTTTACTGATAAATTTAAAGCTTCAAACTCCCTAGCACCCAGCTAAAAACATGCTCGACAACCTCGAGCAAAATCTCAGAAAACACGCGACAACATCGAGCAACCCGAACCCTAAACCTGCTTCGAGCTCAATTCACAACAAACCCGTGAACGTCTTCGAGTCTTCCCCCTTCTTCTCCCCAGAACCCAAAACCAAAACAAGTCACCGTGCACGTTAACGTGCACAGCGCCGATGGACGCTGGCGAACTCCACACCGACCATCCCCAAGTTGCTCACGTCCCCAACATCAATATTCGAAACCCAGAAAACCAAGTTCGATCAAGAATCGAAATTAAGTTCTTCAACTCAAACTGCTCGAAAACAACCCATCATCAACATCGACCACCGCGGACGATCCCTGTTACTAGACGCCACTTCCTCCTTCCAGAAGCTATGACTCTCTCTCCAGCACCTCCAGTCCCCTACGAGGTTGACCCCAATACCCTCTCGACGACGCAAAACCATCAGATCAATATCGGCATTCACAGGGTAACAAAACCCTACTACCCCAATCTACGATCACCCCACACATCAATAAAATACACCAGTATTTTTCTGATGACCACCATTGTCTCCTCCACCTTCGTGCACAGCCACATCGGCCAATTCGCCGCCATTCGTCTCAGATTGGCCAAAAGGTCCAAATAAGTAAATTCCAAAATTCTCTTCAATTTCAAATCTAAAAATCATGATACTAATCTCAAAAATCATGATTTTGCATTAGGAATTCAATTATATAATTCAAATTCTAAATTGATTCGATTAATTTTTTTTGACCCAAAATAAGATTTTTACTGTAAATTTCAAATTCAAGCTAATCATACATTTTAAAACCTATAACCATTTTTAGATGATAGATTACTTGATTATAAACATCTTCTATTTACAATTCAATGTCAAATTTGACTTGAAAAACTAGTTATTGAATTTTATTTATAAAATTGTAAACCTGTTCTTTATACAGATACTAAAGTATCACTATACAGGCATTCAAAAGTCGTAAATCAAACACGCATCCAATACAATTCAAATATTTTTAGTTAACATTATGTTATTTATTCATAAAACAAGTTAAAACCACTTTTAAAACTGTTTTTAAAATCTGCATTTACTCACCTGTAATTTGCAGAAAACAGAGAATGTTCTTGATTTCCAGGTTTTAAATTTTATTTGCATGTTCTTGAACTCCTTCTGCATGTAGATGAACCCTCTGAATTGTTTGATTCCAGAATTTCTTGAATTGCTTGAATTATTCCAGTTGCTTGCCTCTAATTTCATTTGAGAATCTTGCATTTGAATTTATCCTCTGTTTGAATTTCCAGATTTTACAGTGACTTCTTCCATTTTTTTTTTTGATTTACATGCATTCTTGATCTTTGTTTGATTTTATATCATTGTTTTGTATTATGTTTGAGTTGAAGAAAATGTTTACAGCTGAAGAATAAAAACCATCTTTTATTTACAATTAAATTTTAAAATTTACTATTAAAGAAAAAGACATTTGTCACTTTAATGTTATAAGGATCTTACACTTGTCTTTATCATACATTAAATGTTTTACAAGTGTTGTTTTTAAATGTCTAATTAACGTTTTAAATGTTATTTTCCCTTTATAATTTATTTTAAGCCTTGCATGAAATTTGTATATGTATGTAATGTATTTTAATGCTTACTTATTGATTTTATTATGTAATATTTATGATTAATAAAATGTGCCTACTTATCTTTTAAAAATAAGCTTTTAGATAAATATAAAAGTGACTTCATGTTAGATTATAAATTATGTATGCTTTTGATTAAATTTATTTTAACTCTTCATACAAATTTTTTTTTAAAACAATTTATCTTATGTTAGAATTAAACTGAAAGGATATTAAACAAATGAAATTTTAAATTTAAATCTTATCTAAAACTCAAGTTGAACCATATGTTTATAATAATAAGAAATTAACTTTGTTATAAAAATTTAAATTTCAAATATCATTTCAAAAGCATTAAATCAAATTAACCTTTCAAATTTCAAATTATATATTAAAGTTTGAAAACTCTTGTTAAATTCAAATCAATAATTTTCCTATTTCAAATATATATATACAAATATATATACACATTTCAAATAGAAAAACATTTTAACATTAAATTTGAAATTTACTGTGTTGAATTTTAAAACACAAACCAAATCATAATATATATATTCATATATATATATATATATATATATATATATATTACAATTTGAATATAAACTTTTTATTACATTAAACATCCCTATTTACAAGATATATCAATACATATATATTATAAATAGAAAATATTTTTGATTAGCTTCTGGAAAATAAATCTTACCAATTTTAAGTTGCCAAAATAAATATTCCAAATTAAAATATTATAAATTTTCAAAAGAATTAAACTTGCCAAATTTTATATTGTCAAGAAAACTATTGATAGGTATCAACAAATTATTATTATTAACCTTTAAAAGAATTTTAACTAATCAATTATAATATAAAATAATCAAATAAATTTAATTATTAACAAAGATTATTAAATTGATATTGCTCAAAATTTCGGGTCGTCACATTCCTTCCCCTTAAAAGAATTTCGACCCTGAAATTTAAAAGCAAAGACAATTTAATAACCCACCTAAAGAATTTAAATTTCAAACAGCAATCACACAATCAATCATACACTATCAATCAGAGCAACCATAGCAACCAATGCAACAAACAATTTTATCTATCCAGACAAAATTCTGAATAGAACTTACTAATATTATCAAGAGTTTTCATATACCTATACTGGAATACTCGCTCTACAGAACCTTAACTAACTATATTACTGTAACCAAGAACTCCCTCATCTGATCCTACAAATCTGAACAAGATATCAGACTAAACTCAAAACCAGCTCAAGTACCAGATCCTTCTGAACTGCTGATTCTATCACTCGAAGAATCATACACGTATTCCCTCAGAGATACGTGAAATACAATGAATTCCAGCTATCCAAACTGGCAATTCAATCCTGTAAATCAAAATCTAATCTTCAGAGAACACAGAAAAATCTCAAAATACCTCTGGAGCTAGCTTTCCAGTTTTACCCAGTCTTATAACTCCTATAATCGGATAAAACTAAGTCAATATCCAAATTCTAACTGCACATTCCAAATCTCCTTAATTCTTAACCGCCCAACTCTTCAGATGATCCTGAGTCACTTCCAATATTCCTGATCATCTTAACCCTTGCTGATTGCTTCATGAATCAAACTGGACCAAATCAAACCAATTATCCAGATTCTACTCAAAAAAATGGCTCTTCTCAAAAATTTGTTGAAATCCAAAACACAACTCTATTCCACAAGCATCAACGGACTTAAATCCTACATCTCATATCTGGAATAGCCAAACAATTGCACCTGACAACCTTACCTACCAAATCCAGAAAATTCCTTCATACTTGAATTTCCTGTAGAAATTCCTTCCTGCAACTTCTGGTTGCTCCTATTCTAGAATAACTGCTAACTTGCTTCCGCTGCACAACTCTGATCTAGAGCAGATAAGAATGCTATCGAAGAACTCAAGCAAAATATTTCTCCATACACTGTTCATCTGACTCACAAAATCTTAGTGACCCATTCCATTTGGTCAAAACATCTCAGCAGAATCTCAACTTAGAATAAGATGATCAATCCAAAGAATCCTGAGCTGCCTCACCAAACTCTTCTCGCTCCAAGAGTCATCCTTCTACATGGTTGAACCATCAGTACTATTCCTGGAATCCAAGTCGATAAGAAAACTCAATCTTTGATTCGGGTCAACTTCTGAATTCCTCAAAAACATCTGGAAAATCTCCGACTACTTTCATAGCTTTCACCTCTACTCGAGATGCCATAATTCCCAAACCAAAGAATACTCAAAGATTCCCAAACTAATCGCAAGTCGCTTTTGCGATCCCACTCAGTTCTGATTCCAAAGAACTATCTGCTTTACCAACTAGAACAGCTTCCCCAATCGAGGTCAATTTTTAGAATGGCTTATCTACCAGAAAAACTGACAGATCACTTCCAACAGATATCCCGCTCTGCCGAGCCTTTCGAAGAAAAGGATAAGCCTTCACTACTGCTGGAACTGCCGATAGTAGAATCCTAAAGATTACTGAATCATCGAAGGAATGGATCCACGCTGCTGCTTCCAAACTTCACTTTAATGATACTGCTAAGCCACAAGATCTTCCTTAACCAAAAGCTCCTTGAAACTCAAAACTATCACCCAATTCAACAAAAAATCCTTGAGACGGTAGACATCTCCTCAAAGAAACTCGGCTCCAACCCAACACCAACCACTTATCTTCTTAAGGAAAACAAATGAGACCATGTCCGAAGTGAGGTAACTCATCGACCTTAGCCTCGTACTTCAACAAAGATAAGACACCCTTACTTGAGATCTAGAAAATTTCTAAACATCCGAATCTTCCCTACAGTAGGCATCAACGTTCCTTCAACATCATCTTAATCTTACTCCAAAAGAACATCCTCAGAACCATCAATGGATACTGCACCCCAACACACAGCTATTCCCTCCTGAAGTCATCAAGATACCATCACTTTCTTCTATTTAGCTGACAAACTCAACTCTTGGAAATCCCGCTCACTCGAGAGCAAATCAACCTCACACATCAAGAATATACTTCAATTCTTGAAAATACTTCCTCTAGAATCAAAGAAACCCTTTCTACAATCCACAAAATTTATTCGAGACAGCATTAGGTCTACAATCTCGATAAACACCTCCAACCACAACATATAAGCCACTTCCATTAGTGGTAGTTGTGTTCCACACACTCCTACCTTATCTGCCTTTATAACCTATGTTGGAAAATCCGAACAGATCACCCAAAAGATTAGGTAGTTATATATAAATGTATATATATAAAAATTACAAGCACACTCTCTCAAGATAGACACCACTCCAGAGCCTAGGTATTCACTCAAACTAATGCTCTGATACCAACTGTAGCAACCCGACTTTCTATCACCAGAAAATCACATCAATAATTAAGAAAGAAAGAGATAGAAGAAGAAAAAAAAGAGAAGAAAGAACAACAACACATCAGAATCTCACAGCGGAACGAATGAAATATAATATATAACATATATTTATTATCATATACATCAGAGTACACAACTATACATCTCAATTCAGACAGTTATAACATTTCTGTCTAATACAATACAAGACATCATACAGAATAACAACACAGATGAAACTCTAACTATATATCTACACGCTGAAGCCTCCTGCTCCATATCTCCTCCAGATTTCATCAAAGATAACCTGAATCACTTGACTACTCATATATAATATGAGTACCCAAGAGTTTAATAAAACAGAAAATAAACACTTGGGTCAGACAGGGGTCTGGTGTGAGTAAACAGTTTAAGATTGCTTAACTTTAGAAAATCCTTTGAAAAGAAAGGTATCACGTAAGACTTCCCACACATAAACATGGAAAAGTTTTTACCTTACACTAACCAAAACATTTGATAGGAAATCCAGTGATATATAATAATGTCTAGGGTTTTCAAATAAATATGAAATAGCCGAAATTGTTACATGATTAAATTCCAGCTTCTAGCCACAAAAGTGGGTAATACAAACAAAACCGTAGGGTCTCGTAGGAAGAATGGGTTTCCAACAATGGCAGGGCTACTGGGGTACTGCCCGTCACAGTACGTGGCCTAGATCACCGTACCGAGGAGCCACCCTAGCTCCCCTGCAACACAAGGCCGGGACCATTCCTTACTGAACAGTCCCGAAAAAGACCACCCTGCAGTTGGCTGCAGACCAACTGCCCACAAAGCCGAAATAAAAAGGGACATCTAGACAGGGATGTATCTCGCTCTCCAGTGGGAGCTACCCATGAAGCCTTGCTACACCTCCCCTGTTTAGCCATTCCCGGTTGATGAGGCTTGAGCCTGCGATTACCTTTATAGGACACATCTATCTTAGAAAGCTCATCGTCCACCTGACGATGTTCTGAAAGCATTCAATCCATACAAGTTCGTTCCGGGTTCGAACGAAACCGAAGGCACTATCTTGTTGCACTCATTTTGGAATCACCCTCAAAGTCAACGACCATAGCTCTTGCACTCTGAATCACCATCTCGAACCTATAAGCACCATTCCGTCAAACTCATTACGGAATCACCCACAGAGTTATACTGACGTATAGCCCTTACACCTCGAGTCTTCACTCGCTCCACTTGGATTAACGACCTAACGTTAATTGGAATCGATGTGGTTTTTGGATATCCAAATATGGAAACCCGATCCCGGTCTCACCGAAACCAAACGCCATTTTAATGTCCAAGTTATACTTAAGGGATTTAAACAATGGATATTCAAAAATATCACTTAACATAAATGGATGATTCACTACACAGATAGATATCATCTATTATCACATGCATCTATACATATCACAAAGCAGCATATATATCATGTCTCAGATATAACATATTCACATCATCACATATCAACCAATGTCATCCTATAACATCCAATATCATTAACTCATTCAATGATACTTATCAACCGATCGGTAATCACTCATACACAAGGTTGATCCAACTTAAGTAATTTAATTATCCTTAATTAAATTGATCCTTACTTAATCACTTGGATTTATCATCAATCCATCTTACTTATTCATTAATTAATTACAAATTAACTAATTAACTAACATCACTTAATTATTCACATCAATTAATCTTCCTTGATTAATTATTACTTAATTACTTTAAGTAATTATTACTTAATTACCATATTGATTAATCATCCTGATTAATTACTTCCATATTATACTAAGTAATTACCTCTTAATTACCTTCTAAAATTAATCATACTTGATTAACTATTCTTTAATTATCCTGATAATTATTCCTTAATTATCCTTTAATTAATTACACCTGATTAATTACTTTTAATTAATCACACTTGATTAATTACTTTTAATTAAAACTACTTGATTAATTACTTTTAATTAATCATATTTAATTAATTACTTTTAATTAATCATCTTTGATTAATTACTTTTAATTAATCACCTTTAATTAATTACTTTAATTACACTTAGTAATTAAAACTTAATTATAAATTAATTATCCTTAAATTATTAATTAGTAATTAATTAATTATTGCAATTAATTAATGATTACTTCATTAATTAAAATCTTTCTTACTTAATTACTTTTAACCCTTTTATTAATTAACCATTAATTAAGTAATTTAAAATTTTAATTAATTATTAATTAATTCGTTAATTAATAACCCAAGTGATTAACCCTTAACCACATTTACTTAATTACTTTTAATAAAGTAAGTAACTCTTACTTAATAACATCTAGTACTTAACCACTTAATTACTTTAATTACTTCCCCAAGTAATTATATAAGATTAACACATAAGTGATTATCTTAATTAATCACAAATTAATTATTTAATTAATTATTTAACTTAATCATTTAAGTTTAATTAAATGATTCTTAACTTCTTATATTATAAAGATTCTTAATTAAGAAATTCATTATCTTAATTTAATCATTTATTAACCAATAACACTTGATAAAAATAATTTAATTATCTCAAGCATCTTCACAAATTTATTTATCTTTACTTAATCAAACACTTAATTCCTTAAGACAAATCATCATTATAATTGAACTCTTAATCTTTATCACTTATCTTTATTCAAAAATATAATATTTAGAAATCAATTTTAATTTTAACAACTTAAACATTTAAAATAAACTTTTTAAATCTTTAAAACTTCCTAAAGATATTTAATAAAATTTAATACAAATTTCATTTCAAAAATTCACTTATTTTCTTTTTAAAAAAAACTGTCATATTTATTATATATATAAACTTGTTTGAATCAAAACTTGAAAACAAATTTAGTTTTTAAAACAAAACTTGTTTAACAATTGTTTTAAAACTTTGATTTTCTACACAATCACATTATCATTGCTTTAATATTTTGAACTTTACTGATAAACTTAAAGCTTCAAACTCCCCAGCACCCAGCTAAAAACATGCTCGACAACCTCGAGCAAAATCTCAGAAAACACGCGACAACATCGAGCAACCCGAACCCCAAACCTGCTTCGAGCTCAATCCACAACAAACCCGAGAATATCTTCGAGTCTTCCCCCTTCTTCTCCCCAGAACCCAAAACCAAAACAAGTCACCGTGCACGTTAACGTGCACAACGCCGATGGACACTGGCGAACTCCACACCGACCATCCCCAAGTTGCTCAAGTCCCCAACATCAATATTCGAAACCCAGAAAACCAAGTTCGATCAAGAATCGAAATTAAGTTCTTCAACTCAAACTGCTCGAAAACCACCCATCATCAACATCGACCACCGTCGACGATCCCTGTTACTAGACACCACTTCCTCCTTCCAGAAGCTATGACTCTCTCTCCAACACCTCCAGTCCCCTACGAGGTTGACCCCGATACCCTCTCGACGACGCAGAACCATTAGATCAACATCGGCATTCACAGGGTAACAAAACCCTACTACCCCAATCTACGATCACCCCACACATCAATAAAATACACCAGTATTTTTCTGATGACCACCACTGTCTCCTCCACCTTCATGCACAGCCACGTCGGCCAATTTGCCGCCGTTCGTTTTAGATTGGCCAAAAAGTCCAAATCAGTAAATCCCAAAATTCTCTTTAATTTCAAATCTAGAAATCATGATACTAATCTCAAAAATCATGATTTTGCATTAGGAATTCAATTATATAATTCAAATTCTAAATTGATTCGATTAATTTTTTTGACCCATAATAAGATTTTTACTGTAAATTTCAAATTCATGCAAATCATACATTTTAAAAACCTATAACCATTTTTAGATGATAGACTACTTGATTATAAACATCTTCTATTTACAATTCAAGGTCCAATTTGACTTGAAAAACTAGTTATTGAATTTTATTTATAAAATTGTAAACCTGTTCTTTATACAGACACTAAAGTATCACTATACAGGCATTCAAAAGTCATAAATCAAACATGCATCCAATACAATTCAAATATTTTCAGATAACATTATGTTATTCATTCATGAAAACAAGTTAAAAACACTTTTAAAACTGTTTTTAAAATTTGCATTTACTCACCTGTAATTTGCAGAAAACAGAGAATGTTCTTGACTTCCAGGTTTTAAATTTTATTTGCATGTTCTTGAATTCCTTCTTCGTGTAGATGAACCCTCTGAATTGTTTGATTCCAGAATTTCTTGAATTATTCCAGTTGCTTGCCTCTAATTTCATTTGAGAATCTTGCATTTGAATTTATCCTCTGTTTGAATTTCCAGATTTTACAGTAACTTCTTCCATTTTTGTTTTGATTTACATGCATTCTTGATCTTTGTTTGATTTTATATCTTTGTTTTGTATTATGTTTGAGTTGAAGAAAATGTTTTCAGCTAAAGAATAAAAACCATCTTTTATTTACAATTAAATTCTAAAATTTACTATTAAAGAAAAAGATATTTGTCACTTTAATGTTACAAGGATCTTACACTTGTCTTTATCATACATTAAATGTCTTACAAGTGTTGTTTTTAAATGTCTAATTAATGTTTTAAATGTTATTTTCCCTTTATAATTTATTTTAAGCCTTGCATGAAATGTGTATTTCTATGTAATGTATTTTAATGCTTACTTATTGATTTTATTATGTAATATTTATGATTGTAAAATGTGCATACTTATCTTTTAAAAATAAGCTTTTAGATAAATATAAAAGTGACTTCATGTTAGTTTATAAATTATGTATGCTTTTGATTGAATTTATTTTAACTCTTCATACAAATTTTTTTTTAAAAAAAATTTATCTTATGTTAAAATTAAAATGAAAGGATATTAAACAAATGAAATTTTAAATTTAAATCTTATCTAAAACTCAAGTTGAACCATATGTTTATAATAATAAGAAATTAACTTTGTTATAAAAATTTAAACTTCAAATATCATTTCAAAAGCATTAAATCAAATTAACCTTTCAGATTTCAAATTATATATTAAAGTTTGAAAACTCTTGTTAAATTCAAATCAACAATTTTCCTATTTCAAATATATATACAAATATATATACACATTTCAAATAGAAAAACATTTTAACATTAAATTTGAAATTTACTGTGTTGAATTTTAAAACACAAACCAAATCATAATATATATATTCATATATATATATTACAATTTGAATATAAAGTTTTTATTACATAAACATCCCTATTTACAAGATATATCAATACATATATATTATAAATAGAAAATATTTTTGATTAGCTTCTGGAAAATAAATCTTACCAATTTTAAGTTGCCAAAATAAATATTCCAAATTAAAATATTATAAATTTTCAAAAGAATTAAACTTGCCAAATTTTATATTGTCAAGAAAATTGTTGATAGATATTAACAAATTATTATTATTAACCTTTAAAAGAATTTTAACTAATCAATTATAATATAAAATGATCAAATAAATTTAATTATTAACAAAGATTATTAAATTGATATTGCTCAAAATTTCGGGTCGTCACAACATATGATCTAAAAAAATAGAGAGTACTTTTGGAAACCACAAGCATATTATAGACACAGCATATTTCATTCAAATATGCATTCAACACATTTATCACAGAGATTTAATATGCAACTTATTTATAAATTTAAACTTTAAGAAAACAGGAATGTTACTCACCTTAATTTGATGGGCAGAGCAGTGAATTTGAAAAAGACTGGTGCTTTTTAAATTGGAAACTCCCTTTCAAAATCCTGAATTGCTTCCTTAATTTTTGATTAAAACTTGAGTGCTTGTTACAGAACTCTTGCATGCATGCTATATGAAACTCTAGATAGAAGATGATGCAGATGCCTTATACTTGAAAAATATACAGGCTGTTTTGATGCAGGTGCTTGCACAGATCTCAGATTTTTTTTGAAAAACAATGCAGGCAGGCTCGAATCCCAGAGATGCAGGTGCTTTTACATTTGAAAAAAATATGCAGGATTGCTTGCATATGAAATGCAGGCTTCAAAATTTGAAATTACAGGTTTTCAGATTTCAAAATGGTGACAGATATGCTTTGCAATTGAACATGGATAATGATTTACAATGTGCAGGTTTGATTGCATGTTTGAACTTAGGATTTTGAAGATGATTTTGTTTTGAACATGATTTACTTGATTACAAATTTTGAATCTGAAAAATAGTTTTCAAGTTTCCAGATTTGTTTTTGCATTTTGGGTTTGAAGATTTATGTTTGGCTTTTGATTTTGAAAAAGGGAAGAAATGAAGAATGCGAAAGTGTTTTATATGGAATAAATTTTTTGTTTAATTAAAATTTAAAGAAAATAGAACAAGCATTGACACTTGTCCTTTACATTAACATTTATCACCTTAAATGTATTATTTCCTAACACATGTTAATTTAAGTTTCTAAAAAGTTTACACTTGTTTTATAAAAGTAATTTGTATTTAGTTAAAAGTTAATTAGTATTTATTTAGATGTTAATACAAGATGAATGTAAACCTATGTTTAAATAAATTAGTTAATCATGTATATAAATTTTAAAATGAATAAATCAAATTTAATTTATAAAATAAAATTTATACAAATATTTCAAAATCAAAACAAATTAAAAACGTCTACACTTTAGTTTTCAAAGCTTTGAATTCAAGTTCAAATTAAATTCTGAAATCCAGTTTATTTACAAATATAACTACACAATTTAAGTTTTGAAAAAGGATTATTTTTTATTAAAAATTTATTTGTTAAAACAATGTATTATTATATAAAAATAACAACATTTGATAACCATAAATAACTTATTAAAAAAAATTGTCTCTTTACTCATAAATTATTTATTTTATTCAATTATATCAAAATAACTCTTATTTTTATTTTATTTTATTTAAACTTGAGTTAAACATGTTTTAAATCATTCAAATAATTTACCTTATGAATTTAAAACCATATTTATTTATTAAATAACCTTTAAAAAGTTTAATTTTTTAAATAAAATCATAATATCCAATTTTTACTAAATATATATATTTTTAGGAAACAAGATTTATTTATTAATAAAATTTAAAACAATATCTTTTTACAATATATACATATTCTATATATATTATAAATATAAAACATTTATTAGATTTAAAAAGATAAAATCTATCAATTAACTATTTATTTTATTAAATTATTAAATTAATTCAAATCTTATTACAAAGATTATCAAATCAATTTAATTTTTATTACAGATTATTAAATTGATATTGCTTTAAAATTCCGAGTCCTCACATAAAGTTGCAAACAAAACTATAAAGATGATTTTGAAAAAGCGGCTAAATAAGGCATGTGTTATGGGCCTATCGAACAGCCCCCAAAACAGCAATGGGACATACTCCCTACTCTTTGACATATGGGTGTGAGGCAATGTTGCAAATTGAGATATCCTCACATCGAAGAATCGCCTATGCATTTGATAAGAATCAAGAGCTAAAAAAAAGAATTCTTAGATTTAATACATGAATCGAGAGATGAAGCAGCGGTAAGAACCGTTGAGTACCAAAGAAGAATCTCAAAATACTACAACTTAAAAGTGAGAAATCGGTCATTTCATGAAGGATATTTGATACAAAGAGTGATGGAAAATACCAAAGACCCCGTAGATGGACCCCTAGGGACGAATTGGGAAGGACCATTAATCGTTTGCAAAGTTGTAACATCCTAGATTTTGGGAAACATTGTTTAGGATATTTAATTAGCTAAATTAAATAAAATAATGTGTTGAATAGGGGATTGAGATTTGATTTTAATTAAGGGTAGCCGTGCCATATAAATAATGAATTAAAATAAGAAGTTTAAATTTAAATAGAGTAGGGGTACATAGGAAGGAGGCCATTCTTATACCCTAGTCCCTTTGGCTGTGTACCCCTACACTCATTTCATCAAAATTTTAAAATAAAAGGTCGACCACCATTAACAAGGAAAAGAGGAAGAAAATTTAGGAAGAAGCTAATTCAAATCAAATCTATTCACATCTCAATCTCTTTAATCTCTAAAACTAAGGTAAATACTGTTTACATCTCATCTTTTATTGTATATTTGATTTTTAGATGAATGCTAAATATTTTGCATTGATTTTTCATAATTTTGAATGTTGGAATGATTATATATATATATATATATATATCTGTGTGTGTTGATTAATGACTTGTTCTAAGGTAAAAACCTTATAAAATGACATCCAAATGCCTTGTGAATTTTTTTGAAAGAGTGTGGGACTTTTGTAAAAGTGTAGGACTTTTTATTAGTAAAGAAAGAGGCAACCAATCATAATTAGACACGTATGGCAGGTTAGGTGGAAAGAACCATTTGCAACATGTTTTTCACTATTTCGACACCGTCGGGACCAGGTTCCGCCTCATCAACTTTGCTTCCGACATAGTCGAAATCAACGCACATGGTATTAATTTACTAATACATAGTGAGTTAGATGTAGATGGAAGGTAGGGAGTCAAAACCAGGGGTTCCGAAGGGGTTGAGGCAATCCTTTGTTTTTAAATTAAAAATGAACCTGCTTGCTTTCGACTAAATAACTTTCGATAAAGTAGCTTTCGACTAAATAACTTTCGATAAAGTAGCTTTCGACTAGGTCAAATGATTTAAAGGAAATGGTTTTGATTGGGTTGTGCCTCTATTTTTAAATAATTGCTTTCAACTAAGTCGAAACCTTTTGCTGCCGCCTTTTTACCTTTTAATCCACATGGTTTCGGAATGGTTGCTTTGTTTTTAAAACATGGCCACTTCTCCAATGCTTTCGAATGGATGGTTTTGACACCATCACTTTTTTAATCTCCTCCTATTGATGATGACAACCACTAATATCTTGTATATATAAAATATGATATAATTACCCTCAGTTAGATAACTCATCCTGAGTATGTGTATATGAATATTTTATATTTTTCTCCCTCTTTGTCATCAGTAAAAATGGGTGAAAATTAAGAAAAACTTAATAAAAACTCCACCTAACTAAAATATATGATTCAAAATAAAAAACTTAAGTTATAAAATGATACATATGATGAATGAAACTATTCTATATTAAACATGATGATAAATTATAAAATAAATTTTATTAATGTAATTTCAAATTGTACAACTTCAATACATTTAAGTCAATAAAAAAATCATTCATATAAACAATCAAAACTAATCAAATTCAATCCAAATGCACACTAAGTCATTGAAACCAAATTCTAAGATTAATTTTTCATATTTACACATTAAATTCAAACCAAATAACTAGACATTTGATGAAACTTCAACCCAACCAGCGGACCCAAAGATTGGATCTGCTTTGATGGCATTCCAATATTTATTATCTTTATTAATAGTACACTCTGGATTGTCGGTTGATTCGTCTTTGATTAAAGAAGAAATCATCTACCGAATGCATCAAAATGCTTTTCTTGTTCCTTTATCATATGCATTTCACTTAATGCTAAGTGGCTTTAATTTCATAGGATAAATGAGAGAATATATTTGAAAGAATTAAGAGTTTTTTCAAAATTTACACATAACTTTTGATGTAGCGAAGACATATTTGTAAAAATATATATATGAAAATGAAAATAGAGTATGGAATAAAATGATGAATGATTTTTCTGGGAAAAATAGACTTATGTAAGAGTAGAAAATCGTTTGGAATAAATAGATGGATGGTAGTTATTTTAATTTTGAAATTAAAAAAATTTACTTTCTGGTCGTTATGTGTCGACATATCAAATGCTTCTGTATCAACAAACATAAATATATTTTCAAAATTAATGAATTTGTTATATATTTTGTTTTGATCTTATACTATTATACATTAATGACTTCTAGAGACTAATAAACAATATAGAACATTAATATATTTTTTCACTATGTACAATTTGAAGGATACAGGGATTTTATTGAAATAAAGGAAAATACACACGAATAATATAAATTTCAAACTAAAAACACACAATACAAAGATAGATAACATAAGTAAATAAATATATAAGTTTAGAAGGAAGTAGATGATGATGGTGATGATGACGAGCCACCAAGCTTGCGAATGACCTTTCCAAAGAATTTTTCCATTAAGTGAACTTTTTACTAAAAGAATTCTTAAGCTTCTTTGGGTTTTTAAGAAGCTTCTCTTGGTTCCTTGGTATCTCTTTGTTGGTAAGGTTGGATATTTTTTGTGACGACCGCCCATGACTCCCGCACCAAAACAAGGAAATAATGCGCTGAAAGGCGTGCCAGGCAGCCATGGGTGACCGTCTAGGGTAGGATAAACATCGCAGAATCTATCGCATAACTCACAGCGCATGGATAAAATACAATAGAGAAATATATGTATAGTGAAGCTTCATAACAGAATATCATCAAATAAGCATCTTAGAAGTTTGATACAATCATCAGAACAGTCAATACATCAAAACCTCACTACAAAGCACTTCAAAGTATATACAGCGGAACACCCAGTACATAATATGAAATAATATGCAAAAGCCTCCTGCTCGTCTTCGTCATCATCAACGTAGATCTCCAAGAACAGCACCTCTCACCTGCTACCTAGTCTGCCCATCCCAACATGGATGAACAGCCCAAGGTAATAAGAGGAGACATAAAACCTTGAGTCAGACAAAGTCTTAGTGAGCAGTAAATCAACTATCAAACATACCAAAAGAGCATAAGGGATAAAAGGAATAGGAACCAAACCATCCCACTCCGCCTCTTTCTACAGTGATAGCCCCCAGACACACACTAAGGGGAAGCAAGCATAACATGGCAGACAATTAAAGTAAAGCAATAATCATTCGAGTCAAGGTCGATGTTTTCCAAATACAAACCCCCAAGGCCTAAACCAAGATCAGATAAGCACCCGGAAAACACCGCTCTTGAGACCGAATGATGATACAACCAAACGTCCAAACATCCATGACTCTGGCTATCACTGTTATCATTGCCTTGATTTCATCGTTAGTCGAACGACCATCTGTCAAGGGCTAATGGTAACCCCGGTTCTAGACATAACTCCGCACGTCGTCGCAGCCCGTGCCTAGGAATTTTCACAACTACCCAGAGTACTAGCACGTCGTCGCAGCCCGTGCTTGGAACGTCATCGTGACCCGTCCCAACGTACTCTTGCTTTGAGCATGCTAGAACCTTCAATAACGATAAAATCTCAGCCTTCTAGTCATCCTCCTCGACGACTATTCCCATACTAGCTCAAGCGCCTCTCAAGCTAACCATTATCCACAAACTCGGACCGCATCACCGAGTTATCAACATGCTTGGAATGATCCCGTCTGGATTAAACCAAGGCTTTCTCACATCATACTTTGCTTCATCGCATCATAGCAAAGTCCCATCTCAACATCATGGTTTGCCTCATCGCATCATGGCAAAGTCCCATCTCAACATCATCATCAAATCTATCCATATGAGCTTCGACATCCGCTTCATATGCCACAAGCAGCTTTCCTTATTCAAGAGCCTTTCCACTTAGCTTTTGAATCATCTTAGACCAACTTGCCCAAATCAAGTTATCGATCAACTAATCAATTAAATCAAACATTAATCCAAGCAATCAATCATTCAAACAAGATCTAAATAAACAATTACAACAATAATGGCAATTTCGTAAATAAAGGGTCCAAATCTAACATGCATTCTAACAAGCATGAATTATGAACAATATCTCTACAACTTGATGAATGAACTTGCATAAGTGAACATGTAGTAAAATAGATGTCAAAACTTCATGAACAATAGATCTACA
Source organism: Allium cepa (assembly GCA_030765085.1). Lineage (NCBI taxonomy): Eukaryota > Viridiplantae > Streptophyta > Magnoliopsida > Asparagales > Amaryllidaceae > Allium > Allium cepa. The sequence continues at coordinate 619,790,041 of CM060938.1, read as the reverse complement.
TGTAGACTTAGGGAAAATGCAAGAAATCACTATCTTTAACACACAAACAAGCCACCGATCCAATATACTTCCTTGGGTCCGTGTGAGAGATAACTACCACTCACCGAATCACCCAAACACTTCAAAAAAACAAATCACTTCAGATCTGGACAGCAAGGATTCAAGCTTGATTCGTCGAAATCCCGCTTGAAACGATGAAATCTAGCTTCGTTGGATGAAGATCTTCAACTTTGGCTCTTGGATCTTCGATCTTGGATGGATGTTAGAACTAGATTAGAGTGGAGAAAAGAAGATGAAGAAATGTTGTAGTCGAGCTCTCAAAATGGCAGCACTTCGTCGCTTCAAAAACCGGTGCCAAAAAGTGAGCCAAACCCTCTATTTATAGGCTGAAAATCGCTAACCCGTTCGCCCCTTAAGTCGGCCGCCGACTCATCCCCTAAGTCGTTCGCGACTTAGCCTTGCCGACTCACGACTCAACAATCCTCTGCCGACTCAAGCCAACACGACACAACACACACGCGCGGGTTAACTGTGCCGCGACTTAACTCAACCCCGAGACACGCGAGTTAGCGCTCGGCCGACCTAACAACTTAACTCGGTAACTCTGCTAACTCGTTAGCTCACTAACCCGCTAACACACTAGCCTCACTAACTCGGCAACGCGCTAACTCCACTAACTCTTAAGTCGTTCAGTTCTTAACCCGGCCAAACCTAACATGTTAACTCCTATAACTCGGCCATACGAGTTAATCCTTATCTCGCCCACTAGTTAACTCGTTAACTATTATGACTCGGTCAACATACTAACACGTTAACTCGTCCCAGCCACTAAGTCACTAACCTTTCTAACCCGATAACTCGTAACTCGCTAATATCACTAACCCGTTAACTCGCTCTAGCACTATCTCGAGTTGACTTCCCAATCTAACTTCCACGCGACTCAAACAACATACGAGTTATCCTCCCTTACGACTTAGGCTAAGGACGACATAAACAACACTAACGACCTAGAATTCTACGATATATCGACACGTAAAATACGGGTCGTTACATTCTCTCCTCCTTAGGAATTTCGCCCCCGAAATTCCAAGCAAACAAGAGCAATCAAAATTATTCCGCATGCCTACCATCCATAGCAATCAACAAACCATGCATCCAATTCTAGCCTAGCATGCAGAATTCTATGATTAGAACAAGTTACAAATTCATGAGATGTCACGACACCTTAGGGCCATACCTTGAAGAGTTCAGGATGAGATGCCTTCATCCTCTCTTCCTCCTCCCACGTACAGTCGTTAACATCATCACTCCATTGTACCTTGAGCAACGTAATCGTCTTCCTCCTAAGCTGTTTCGTGTCGGTTTCAACAACACGAAGCGGCTTACGAGGTCTCGTAACCACTGGATCAACCTCCATGTCTTCACAGCTATCAGCAGAAACCACCGTATTCGAGTCATGCACATACTTCCGTAGATAAGATACATAAAAGACATTGTGCACACCCGCCATCTTCTCCGGTAACTCCAATCTATAAGCGAGCTTTCCAATTCGCTCGATAATCGGGAATGGTCCAACAAATCTCGGAGTTAACTTTCCTTTCTTCCCGAATCTAATAACATTCTTCAGTGGAGAAATCTTCACAAAAACCATATCACCTACGACGAATTCCAAATCCTTATGACGATTATTGGCATAACTTTTCTGACGATCTTGGGCTGCCTTCATTCGTTGCCGAATGATCCCTATACAATCTGAAGTCTGTCGAATCATCTCTGGCCCAAGTACCAATTTTTCTCCAGTTTCCAACCAACATGTCGGAGAGTTACACGGTCTTCCATACAGTGCTTCATATGGTGCCATACCAATACTTGACTGATAACTGTTATTATATGCAAATTCCACCAAATGAAGGTGATCTTCCCATGATCCTCCGAAGTCCAAAACACAAGCTCTAAGAAGATCTTCCAAAACTTGGTTGACTCTCTCAGTCTGACCATCTGTTTGAGGGTGATAAGCTGTACTCAAACACAACTTAGTTCCCAAAACTTCCTGGAAGCTCTTCCAAAATCCACTAGTGAACAACGGGTCTCGATCGCTCACTATACTCTTCGGAATACCATGGAATCGAACTATCCACTTAACATACAACTCAGCCAACTTCGATGCAGTCCTAGTTGATCGAACAGGAATGAATCTTGCACTCTTGGTCAACCGATCTACTATGACCCAAATCCCTTCATTTCCTGCTTTTGTTCTTGGTAGACCATCGATAAAATCCATCGATATTTGCTCCCACTTCCATGTAGGAACTTCCAACGGCTGAAGCAATCCACTTGGCTTCTTCTGTTCAGCTTTTACCAACTGACAGTTCATACATTTGGAAATAAAATTTCCAACGTCCTTCTTCATACTTTCCCAGTAATAGGTTCTCTTCATATCCCGATACATCTTATTTCCTCCCGGATGAATTGTCAACTTCGAGTGATGACTTTCCTTCAGAACTTCATCTCTCAATTTATCTATATCGGGAACAACTAATCGTCCTTGCTTCCGAAGCGAACCCTCTCGATCGACCTCGAATCCTTTATCCTTCTCTGGTTCCAATCCAGATTCCAAATCACGGATAATCTTGACAAGCTTATCGTCTCGCTTTTGGCTCTCGCCAATCCTTTCCACAAGAGTAGGTCTTATCGATAAGTTTGCCAACATTTCAGGTTCCAATTCACATCTAAGCCTGAAGTCAAATCCAGCTAAATACTCGAGACTCTTCCATTCCGAAAACATGGCTCCCAATCCTGCATGTCTTCGACTCAACGCATCAGCTACTGCGTTACCTTTTCCCGGAGTATAAGCTATACCAAAATCATACGATGCTAAAAACTCTAGCCATCGTTGCTGTCGAAGATTCAAATCCTTTTGGGAGAACAGATACTTCAACGACTTATGATCTGTAAACAACTCGAATCTAACTCCCAATAGATAATGTCTCCACATCTTCAAAGCAAAAACAATTGCCGCTAACTCCAAATCATGAGTCGGGTAATTCCTTTCATGCGGCTTCAGTTGTCGACTTACATATGCAACAACTTTATTCTTCTGCATTAGTACTACTCCAAGTCCAGTACCACATGCATCGGTGTAAACCACCATCTCATCATTCCCACTTGGAATAGTCAAAACAGGAGTACTCGTCAGTCGCTCCTTCAGGATTACGAAAGCTTGCTCACACTTATCATCCCATCTGAACACTTGGTTCTTTTTCGTCGATCCTGTTAACGGTGCGGCTATCTTGGAAAAATCTTTGATAAACCGTCGATAATATCCAGCTAATCCAAGAAAACTTCTCACATCAGATGCATTCTTAGGTCTAACCCAATCCTGGATCGCTGCCACCTTAGCGGGATCAACCGCTATTCCATTTCCAGAGATAACATGGCCTAAGAATCTCACTTCACTCTTTCAGAAGTGACACTTCGAAAACTTAGCCTTCAGCTGATGCTTCCGTAAGATTTCCAAAACAATACGCAAGTGCGTCTTGTGCTCTTCCTCAGTTCTGGAATAAATCAGAATATCATCCACGAACACAAGCACGAACTTATTCAACTGATCTCTGAACGCTCTATTCATAAGATCCACAAAATATGCTGGTGCGTTAGTCAATCCAAACGGCATTACCAGCCACTCATAAAAACGGGATGGTGTCCTAAAAGCAGTCTTCGGCACACTATCCTTTGCCACTCTCAACTGGTGAAATCCCGTTGCCAAATCCATCTGAGAAAACACCTTAGCATCGTGAAGCTGATCAAACAAGTCATCTATTCTCGGCAATGGATACTTGTTCTTCTTAGTCACCTTATTCAGCTCACGATAATCCACGCACAACCTCAACGATCCATCCGCTTTGGTTGCGAATACAACTGGTGCACCCCATTCGGACACACTACGCCGAATGAATCCTTTCTGCAAAAGGTCATCAACTTGCACCTTCAACTCTTGTTGCTCCCTAGGCACCATCCGCCTAAGAGGCATCACAACAGGTCTGGCTCCCTCAACTAGATTGATACGAAACTCGATCTCCCTATGCGGCGGTAATCCATTGACTTCGTCAAAGACATCCTCAAATCCATTCACAATAGGCACCGATGACAGTCCATCCCGTGGAACAACCAGCGAATACATGAAGCTCATGAAGACGCCTTCCTCATGCTTACATCGTATCATAACCTTTCGCCCTTCCACATTCTCGACTGTCACCTCCAGCCTCTCACAATCAATCCTTGCCGCATACTTCCTAAGCCAGTCCATACCCAAAATAATTCCGAACCCCGCAAAGTTCAGAACAAAACAATCACAAACAAAAGAGCAATCATGACTCGACACAACTAGACCACGGCATATCATACACAAACATGACGAACCCCCAACTGGATTAGTCACAACCAATGGCCTATCAACAATATCTGGTTCCAAACCTAACCGGCCTACAAGATCATCACAAACAAAAGAATGCGACGCTCCAGTATCAAACAACACTCTAACTGGAACACCACAAATGGAAAGAGTACCTTGAACCACCACACTCTTCCCTTTCTCTTCAGCAGTAAGAGCTTTTGAAAACGACGGCACAGCTCCCAAAGCATAAGCTTGCACAATCTGCCTGTTCTTCCTCGGTTCTGGACAATCTTTCCCGAAATGCCCTGGCTTGTCACAGTTGTGGCATTTCGCCGTTTCCTTTGGATTCCTACAATCCTTGGAGAGATGGCCCTTCTGCTGGCAATTATAGCAAGTCATTTCGCCCCTCGGCTTCTTCTAGCCATCCTTACCCTTCTGTTGCTGTTGCTTCCTCTTCTTGTTTCCACCCTTCTGTGGCTTAAACCCTTCCTTGGTTACAGCAACAACAGAACTCTCCCTAGGAAACAAACTCTTATGCCTGAGAGCTTTCTCCACAAGCTTCTCAAACGGATCATCCAGATGATCCACCAACTGTCTTCCAAGATAAGCATCCAAACTGGTCACAAACTTCTCATTCTTCTGATAGGGAGAATCAATATATGATCTGGCATACTTGGACAAAGCTTCAAACTCAGAAACATACTCAAGAACTGATCTTCCACCTTGCTTGAGTTCCACAAACTTCTTAAACAAGACAGATTTCTGAGCCGTAGAGATGAACTTAGCTTCAAATCTAGCTTGGAATTGCTCCCAAGTAATCTCCTCCTCCGGAGTATCAATGGTGATAGAATTCCACCAATCCGAAGCTCTCCCTTGAAGTTGCCTTGATGCAAGCTTCCTCTTAGTTGCATCCTCGATTCCCAAATCACCAAAGATCCTCCTACAAGCATCAATCCATCTCTGTACTTCAATAGTTGATTCCGTTCCCAAGAAAACCTTTCCCCCAAGAGAAGTATAGTCCTTACAAAGCTTAGAAAAATCCACCGGTCTTGGAGCTTGAACTTGAACTCCAACATCTACTGATGACCCCGAAGCTGGTATCCTCCTCATAATTGAAGTCATCATGGCCTCAAACATAGGAGCATAATCAGCAGCTTCCCTAGCAGCACGGCCTTCCCTAGCAGCTGGTCTCCCCCTTCGACTCATCCTTAATATCTACAAAAAGGAATGACTTAGAACACCTTGAGAAACAACTGCATAAGGAGTTCAAATCCTTCTAAACTACTATATTATATATAGTAATCATTCATCAAAATACAATTACGTCTCTCATACGTAGTTACGTCAGCGAGTGTTGGCTAAAATCGATTAATCAAAGCTCTAATACCAAATGTGACGACCGCCCATGACTCCCGCACCAAAACAAGGAAATAATGCACTGAAAGGCGTGCCAGGCAGCCATGGGTGACCGTCTAGGGTAGGATAAACATCGCAGAATCTATCGCATAACTCACAGCGCATGGATAAAATACAATAGAGAAATATATGTATAGTGAAGCTTCATAACAGAATATCATCAAATAAGCATCTTAGAAGTTTGATACAATCATCAGAACAGTCAATACATCAAAACCTCACTACGAAGCACTTCAAAGTATATACAGCGGAACACCCAGTACATAATATGAAATAATATGCAAAAGCCTCCTGCTCGTCTTCGTCATCATCAACGTAGATCTCCCAGAACAGCACCTGTCACCTGCTACCTAGTCTGCCCATCCCAACATGGATGAACAGCCCAAGGTAATAAGAGGAGACATAAAACCTTGAGTCAGACAAAGTCTTAGTGAGCAGTAAATCAACTATCAAACATACCAAAAGAGCATAAGGGATAAAAGGAATAGGAACCAAACCATCCCACTCCGCCTCTTTCTACAGTGATAGCCCCCAAACACACACTAAGGGGAAGCAAGCATAACATGGCAGACAATTAAAGTAAAGCAATAATCATTCGAGTCAAGGTCGATGTTTTCCAAATACAAACCCGCAAGGCCTAAACCAAGATCAGATAAGCACCCGGAAAACACCGCTCTTGAGACCGAATGATGATACAACCAAACGTCCAAACATCCATGACTCTGGCTATCACTGTTATCATTGCCTTGATTTCACCGTTAGTTGAACGACCATCTGTCAAGGGCTAATGGTAACCCCGGTTCTAGACATAACTCCGCACGTCGTCGCAGCCCGTGCCTTGGAATTTTCGCAACTACCCAGAGTACTAGCACGTCGTCGCAGCCCGTGCTTGGAACGTCATCGTGACCCGTCCCAACGTACTCTTGCTTTGAGCATGCTAGAACCTTCAACAACGATAAAATCTCAGCCTTCTATTCATCCTCCTCGACGACTATTCCCATACTAGCTCAAGCGCCTCTCAAGCTAACCATTATCCACAAACTCGGACCGCATCACCGAGTTATCAACATGCTTGGAATGATCCCGTCTGGATTAAACCAAGGCTTTCTCACATCATACTTTGCTTCATCGCATCATAGCAAAGTCCCATCTCAACATCATGGTTTGCCTCATCGCATCATGGCAAAGTCCCATCTCAACATCATCATCAAATCTATCCATATGAGCTTCGACATCCGCTTCATATGCCACAAGCAGCTTTCCTTATTCAAGAGCCTTTCCACTTAGCTTTTGAATCATCTTAGACCAACTTTCCCAAATCAAGTTATCGATCAACTAATCAATTAAATCAAACATTAATCCAAGCAATCAATCATTCAAACAAGATCTAAATAAACAATTACAACAATAATGGCAATTTCGTAAATAAAGGGTCCAAATCTAACATGCATTCTAACAAGCATGAATTATGAACAATATCTCTACAACTTGATGAATGAACTTGCATAAGTGAACATGTAGTAAAATAGATGTCAAAACTTCATGAACAATAGATCTACATGTAGACTTAGGGAAAATGCAAGAAATCACTATCTTTAACACACAAACAAGCCACCGATCCAATATACTCCCTTGGGTCCGTGTGAGAGATAACTACCACTCACCGAATCACCCAAATACTTCAAAAAAACAAATCACTTCAGATCTGGACAGCAAGGATTCAAGCTTGATTCGTCGAAATCCCGCTTGAAGCGATGAATCTAGCTTCGTTGGATGAAGATCTTCAACTTTGGCTCTTGGATCTTCGATCTTGGATGGATGTTAGAACTAGATTAGAGTGGAGAAAAGAAGATGAAGAAATGTTGTAGTCGAGCTCTCAAAATGGCAGCACTTCGTCGCTTCAAAAACCGGTGCCAAAAAGTGAGCCAAACCCCTCTATTTATAGGCTGAAAATCGCTAACCCGTTCGCCCCTTAAGTCGGCCGCCGACTCATCCCCTAAGTCGTTCGCGACTTAGCCTTGCCGACTCACGACTCAACAATCCTCTGCCGACTCAAGCCAACACGACACAACACACACACGCGGGTTAACTGTGCCGCGACTTAACTCAACCCCGAGACACGCGAGTTAGCGCTCGGCCGACCTAACAACTTAACTCGGTAACTCTGCTAGCTCGTTAGCTCACTAACCCGCTAACACACTAGCCTCACTAACTCGGCAACGCGCTAAGTCCACTAACTCTTAAGTCGTTCAGTTCTTAACCCGGCCAAACCTAACCTGTTAACTCCTATAACTCGGCCATACGAGTTAATCCTTATCTCGCCCACTAGTTAACTCGTTAACTATTATGACTCGGTCAACATACTAACATGCTAACTCGTCCCAGCCACTAAGTCACTAACCTTTCTAACCCGATAACTCGTAACTCGCTAATATCACTAACCCGTTAACTCGCTCTAGCACTATCTCGAGTTGACTTCCCAATCTAACTTCCACGCGACTCAAACAACATATGAGTTATCCTCCCTTACGACTTAGGCTAAGGACGACATAAACAACACTAACGACCTAGAATTCTACGATATATCGACACGTAAAATACGGGTCGTTACATTTTTTCAAAACTTTCCAAAGAAGAATGCTTTTCTTCCTCCTCCTCCTCTTCTTCTTCCACTTCCATTTCATCCCCTTCTTCCTCCTCTTCCTGTTGAATTTCTTATTCTTCTTACCATGCCATCTTTGCCCCTTTTCAAGAAGATTCTCATATGGATCGAATTTTTTTGGAATGTACATAAGAGAGATATTTACTTTGTTGAAAATTTTTCGAGAAATGGATTTTTCTCCTTTTAAATCCACACCAAAATATATGAGAATTCTAGTAAGACATGCTCCATGAAAGAGTGTGTTCTCATGTCTAGAAATGTTCTTTTGAATAAAGCCATCTAAAATGATTTGTTCCCAATTTATGTTGTAGCAACCAAAAATAGAAAAAGTGCTTTGAAAATCATTTTAGTAAGGTTATTATAATTAGCCGCCCTCGAAGTAATACTTTGTTATAAAAAGAGACTTGTATATCTCAATTTTAGATGAATATTTTTGTGTTTAAATTTAGAATCATCATCGTTTTTAAAAATATCATGAAACACTTCATGGTTTTGAACATCAATTTGAAAATTGGAAAGGTAAATTCCACTAGACTTACAACCAAGAATATGACCTAAATGTTCACAATTTAAAACTATTTGGGTGTGATTAACGCTACTCTAAATTTGACCTTCTTCTCCTTGATAAAATTTTGCATTTAAGTTAGCATAAAACATTTTGACTAAATCGGGGTAACAAAAAAATTCATTTTGAGAATATTCAATCAAACTAAGAATATTATTTTTAAAATAGAGACCATGTAAACCATAAGAATAAAAATCTTCGAATTTAGCAAACCTTCCAGAAGAAACTTTTCCAGAAGTTGTATATTCCATACAGGCTTCCACTGCATCTTTCTCGTTGAAGAGAAAGTTTTTTGTTTTCATTGAGAGCCTGATGGTTTTTGGATTTTGACTAGAGGAAGCCATTTTTGAAAGTTTAAAGAGATAGGAGAGTGAAATGATATTTGGATTTTGAAATAAAGAGAATGGAATTATAGGATATGATGGAGTAAATAAGTAGAGAATCAAAGGACATACTCCTGGTCAAAAGGTTGTCTTTTCAGAACAGAGGAATAAGTGTAAAAAGGAGAGGGAAGTTTGAAATTTATATTTTGAAATCAAATTTCATCTTTCAGTTTTCTAGCATGTATTTCGACATATGTCATAGAGTATATCGACATATAGCTTGGACTTTCTAAAAATCAAAATATGCTAATATATTCCTATATATATATATATATACATTTATATTCATCGGTTATTATTATTAATCTATAGGTTATTTTTACCAATCAAAAGTAACCAAGAAAAAGGTAAAGCGTACAAAAATTTTATCGCTTTTTGTTGATCAGTTTTGACTAGTCTGTTGTTGCCATGAAACACAACTTCACATTTTCAGTATCAGGTTAATTGTCGCTAAATGAAGTGTTTGAATCACCAAAAGTTGTTGTATAAGCCATTTATCTTTTTTTGGATGAACCATTTGATGGTGAGATATTTGATTTATTCAGATGTGGGCAATTTCTCTGAAAATTATCGGGTTCAACACAGTTAAAGCATCTAGTCGCAGTTCCAGTTCCATTGGACTTGTTTTTAGGATTTTGAAATTTGTTCATTTTTCTATACTTTAGAAATTTTCTGAAATTTCTGCTATTGAAAGCAATTTCTTTTCATTGTCATCATCAGAACCCTAATCGTCATTAATTGCATTGTAAGCAATGGATTTCTTTTCTGTTTCCTTGCTTTCCCTTCTACCCAACATCTATGATTCATAGGGCATTAAATAACCTATTAACTATTCAATTTTTATAGTATTCATTAGCCTCTTCAATTGCAAATCTTTTGATCCCACTCTCAAGAGTGTAAATTTAGGATTTTTATAACTTGATGCTCTTTAGAAAAAAATTTCCCTAATGCAACTAATGAATGTAGTATATCTTGAAATTTACAGTACATGTGAGAAATGGACTCATTTGGATTCATTTAGAAGAATTGAAACTGATTAGTTAACATGGAAAATTTAGACCGTTTAACATTACTCATTTTTTACTTGTAGTATTTTCCAAATTTCATTTGTAGACTTACAAATAGACACTTGTTAAATTCAATTTTATCTAGTAAACAAAATAGAATGTTCATTGCTTTAGAATTATTCTGTACAAGTGACTTTTGATCAGTTGTCCATTATGCAAAATTGTTTATGGTTCAATGTACTAATTTTGTGTAACATTCCTAATATCTAAACCATTAGGTTGTAAATAGATTTTCATCATACATGACTAATAAGTATAATTAATTCCATTGAAAATGGGGGTCTAGTAGTAGATTGTCCTTCGAAAAAAGTGTTAACAAATGTGCTAACAGTGTTGTTAGCCGTTAAAACTTTTCAAAAATCAAGTTACATGTTTTTTTGAAAAGCCAGTGCTCTGATACCAAGTGTGGGTTGTGGAATTATAGATCTTAAGGCTAATTAAACAACAGAGGAGGGGTGAATAGTGTTTTCTAATTTTTAAGAGTCTTTTTAAAATTATTTTAAGATTATTATTAATCAACACAAAATGAATAATCACAGATGCAAACACGGATAAGGATAAACGTCGTAAAGTAAAAAATTAGAGAAGCAAAGAGTCATACCAAAAAAAATTATACTGGTTTGTAGTTACCCTACATCCAACGCGTACAATTGCTTGTGTAGATTTCTTTTCAAATGCCAATATTTAACAAGCAGAAGGCAGACCCAATAAAATATCAATTTCAAGGCTATGTGACACAACCTCCCGATTTTTCGAGCTCTGGGTACACCCACTTGATTTGGATTGGACAAAAGCACACCAACTTGGATTTTTGAGAAACTAAGCACAACTAATTGATTTGAACGGGCTACAATCACACCTACACAAATACAACTAGAGTTTGATGGGCTTTCTAAAGATAATTTCTTGATCTTAGGTACAATTGATCATATAGCCTCTTTGACAGCATTTTGATTTTTTGTTAACAGAGAGATGACTAAAATCAAAGAGTAAATAGTAGAGAATCAATACAATGAAGACGAATTGATTCTGGTTTGAATTTTAGAAGATTTGATTAAATTTTGACTAGAAATTTTGAGAGGGTAAGAGGAGAAAAGATAATAAGAAAGTAGTTGTTAAAATTTTCGTTTTAAACCCCCTGTATATAGAGAATAATCAGACATGTCCATTCACGAAGAGTTACAACTAATAGAAACTTCATTTCAAATTTGATTTCCAAATTAGTGGCATGTATGTTGACATATCATCTGCCTATCGCTAGTGTATTTTGAAAACTTGTTTATTCTAAAATGCTGAAAATCTTATGATTTGTAAAATATTTTGATACTTTGTAAAATAATTTAAACATAGTTTATAAACATTTTAAAATTTAAAAAAAATTGTAAATTTTTTTTAAAATGTAGTTTAAATATATACTTTGTTTTAAAAATAAAGAATAAGAAAATGAGAAGATAGAGATAAAAAATTACTACCGGGAACTTTAACAATATTCTATGACATTATATACTATACCATCGTCTTGGGATATTTATATCCTGATCTTTATAGTCATGAGTCTTCTTATCCATTTCTTGAGTCCATATACTGTACATACTTCAAATTAATACATGTATAATATAATGCACTATATTTTATATTTCTTGACAAAAACATTAGTATCTATATATTATATTAATGTAGTATTGTTACTATGGTTATTGTCATCAAAATCAATAACTAAGGTATTAACAGAAACACTTCACATTTTTCTTTTCCACGACCTTCTTTCCCTTACCAGCTTGACACTCATGAGCAAAGTACTCTTTCTTGTCACACCTCAAGCAAGAAAGATCGACCATACCTTTCTTGGCAACTAGACCCTTTTGAGCTCCATTTTTAGAAAGAACTTCCTTTTCTTGCTTTAACTACCATGAGTCTCCACTGGCTTTTCATTTCCAATTTTTGAAAGCATTTCTTTATTCCTTACCACCATCTCTGCCACTACATTAATTGGATCCTTGAGATGTGGCATTGTTTCCCTGGCAATCTCCAGCTTCAACCCCAAATGAACTTTTCATTTCTCTTAATCATAATTTTTATGGTGGCATAACCATATCTGGAAAAACTCATCAAACTTAGTTGCATACTCCAAAATAAATATTTCTCCTTGCTCCAATTCCATAAATTTCCTGAGCAAAGTTTACTTAGCTACCTTAGACAAGAACCACTCCTCAAATGTCCTTCTAAACTCTGCCCAAGTTAATTCCTCTTCTAGGACTTCTACAGTCACATTGTTCCACTAGTATAAAGTTGCTCCCTACAAATGCCTAGAAGCCAACCTCCACTTTTATTCATCATTCAAGCCTAATCAGCAAAAATCCTTTGCTAATGCAACAGCTAATTCTCAACTTCAATAGCATCTTTCATTCCTAGAAATATCTTTCCTCCAGGACCGGTATAATCATGGCTCAGCATAGCATAATTATTAGGAGAGGGCACTTCATAAGCAACTCCCACATTACCAGCACCTCCAACCAAACCAGCTGCAGCTCTAGCTTCCATCATATTTACGAAGAACAGATACATAGTTCCCATATCTACTGGTGGGGTTCTAGCACCCACGTTAACATTGGCTTGTCGACCCAAATTCCTTCTAGTATGGGGCTGAACATTTCCATTAGTTGTGATGCTTCCTTTACCTAGATTCACTCTTCCTTTTCCTACCATATCTTATTATCTTGTAGTTTGCATACGAGCCTTAATAAAATATAGAAGAACAGTCTAAGAGAGAGAAGAGAGTACATACTTACATATAGCAAATACAAGTACGTTACCTAGTGTTATCCCATACCTCGGTCTTATTCTATGATTTATTTAGGTCATGTATTCAAAAAATTTTGATCATTTGAATTTACATAAACTTGTGCTATAATACCAAGTTATGACATCACCCATTTTGAGGCCCGAAAATAAGCGCTACAAATGCTACAATCATCAATAGTATTATTCTCCAATGATAAAATGTGGTCATGTTAATCATATCAATGACATCAGAAGTACATGAATATGAATAATTTTCAAACGCATTTCATTAATCAAACTTTCACTATGTTTCAGAAATAATTTTTTCACATTCATTGCGCATGTCCAGAGAAAATATAATAATTACAAAATAATCCAAGAACGACATATGAAGATGCCTCCTTGGTTGATCAGAATATAATACTTGACAAATACAAATTCTGTCATTACACCCATTTAAACATAGCATAAGCTTTAAAGAACTTGCCCAAAATGAAAACTCATAACATTATCTAATTTTCCTGCTGCACATCTCTGGAAGCTTATGTATTTAACCTGAAAATCCCTATTCTCAACCGACTCAATTGAGTACCATAAATTTTAGGGGGAAAACAAAAACTTTAGCTCAGACAAAAATTCTGATGTGAATAATAATTTATATCTTCTCGAACCAAAATAGATATCTAGTAAGACCATGCCACTTAGCGAAACGAGTTTCTCTTCACTAATATCTTATCCAAATATGTGAATCTCAAATCATTCATGTGCAACCATAATGATTTGAATAATCATAACATGATCATGTGCATGTATGCAACATGGATAAATCAAAATAATCTGTCCTCCTAAGGCTATGCACAGCCACGATTTACGCTTCCCTAAAAATAGATTCTCTTTCTCAAATCATAGTTTTCATGGATCACTATGAACCTATTAGTTTTCACCAATAACATCTATCTAATTATGGTATTCATGCGATTATTATGAACCTATTAGGTGTCACTAATAATATATCTCAAATCATAATTTTCATGGGATCACTATGATCACTATGAACCTATTAGTAAAAACTAAGATTTATCTCCATTCATAGTTTATAATAGATTAGTATGAACCTATTAGTTGTTTCTAATAACCTTTGTCAAATCATAGTTTTCATGGGATCACTATGAAGCTATTAGCTTGCGCTAATGCCTTTCTCAAATCCTATCCTTTCAATCAGTCCTAGGTGTCCTAGCATATTAGAATTATCTAATCTCCTACATCGAATTCCACTCACTCGAGAGTTAAGTTCCACCATGCTCCCTACTGGGACTACCAATCTGGTAATTGTGCCCTAGATCCTAAAATGCAATGTTGGGTCATAATAACATGAGCATGACAATGATAAATATGTAAATTAATTTATCAAACAGTAATAAGAACGTAAAGCATCATTAATCAAAATATGTTTAATCAACAATCATTAGCATCAGAAAATTACTTAACCTTAAATAATAATTGCCTTTGGCAAATTCATATAAAAGTTGGGCAAGGTACAAATTTATTTCCTTGAAAACCTTTATTTCTATAAATTATTAATCCTTAACATCATTCTTTAAAATAAGGAAAAAATAGCCTATTACATAGCCAAAATCTTATGCCAATATACAATCATTTTTAAAATAGCCTTTTATACATTTGGTATCAAATTGAGGTTGCCATACCTCTAGAACATAGGGCTTACCGTGCCATTAACAAAACTATTCATTTGCAAACTTACGACATCCATTCCTATAAAACATAATGTCAAACCTTTATACTGAGTTTTGAAAACCAAATTTTTGATTTGGTAAAGATTAAGGTCGCGAAGCTGAAATCATGATTATCGCATTATACAATATAAAGGTTGTTGCACCTATAAAAATTTAGCATTTGGTTTGCAAAATATATAGCTTTCGACTTAGAAAGTAATATATGTAGGATCTAATGGTTTATGGCCTCATTTCCACAAAACACTTGAGGTCAAAAATAAGACTTACGACATTCGTTGCTATAGAGCAATGGATGTTGTCGTCTTTAAAACTGAGCTACTTATGCCGCGAATATAAAGAATGTTGAAAACATAGGGTGTCAAGGGACATCAAGCTTAAAACTAATAAAGGATGTCGACTATTTTATGTCAAACCTCAAAATAATTAAAATCTAAATGCCGATCTTAAAGTTGTCACATTCATGTTTTGTGTGCAATGAAACCATTAATGTCGAAAGAAATGCGAAACACCTATACATCTATATAAACATATCCATTTCATACCTACCTAAGTAGCTATCATATGCATCCCTTAAAATCGATTTTGGATGTAATATCCCCCACTTGGAGGCCTAAAACTAACAGCTACGGATGATGAAGTCATTCAGACCAAATACGGTAATGTTAGGTACATTGATACATAGAAACACATTAATATGGAAAAAAATTTAAAACATCAAACAAGTTTCACATTCTATTTCAAAACATTTCAAATTCATTACATAAGCCCACAATCTTTAACCACATTTAGAGAAAATATATTTATTACAACATACGCTAAGAGCGACATATGAAGATGCCCCCTTGGATGATAAGAGTATATATATATATATATATATATATATATATATATATATAGGCAATTAAACAACTTTTCCATTGCAACATCAACACAGCAAAATCAAAATAAAAGAGAACTCTAAGTAGCTATCTTGCCTCCTATATGTCTCCATGAGCTTATTCGTCTAAATAAATACCTAAAATCCTCAACTCTCAAACTATTCAAAAGCAATTGAGTACCCAACAGTTTAAGGAAAAAAAACTTTGAGTCAGACATTAAGCCTGGTATGAATAATAATCTACCGTCTCAAACCATTTAGATATCTAATAAGACCAGGCCGCTTAGCGGAACCGTTTTTCCCCTCACTAGTATCCTAAAACCTTTATAAAAGCATATACTATGCTCCTCCATCCACAATGGTTAAAACAATTCAAAATATTATGATATGAAGATATGCAAAATAAGTGAATTAATTCTGGATTACCCATCCCTATTCATTTTGACTATCTGTCTCAGTTATAATTTCTTTGGTTACTATTAACCTAATAGTTTTCATTGGTTGACTAATAACAGGCAAATGTTTATGGACTCATTGTCTTATTTTATAATTTTCACGGGATCATTAAGAACCTACTGGCCTTCATAATTTTCACAGGATCACTAAGAACCTACTGGCCCCTACCAATATCTTTATTGTTTCGTGGGTTTTCCCCGAGCCTATTGGTAACTCCAATATCATTCTCTTATCCTAATTTTCATGGTATGACTAGAAACCTATTGACTTTTGTTAATATCTTAAGCCGGATATAGTTTACATGGGTTCACTATAAAACAATTGCCCCTGCCAATATCAAATCATAGTTTTCATGTGCTAACTATGAACCTATCTTCCAGACATCTTCATTCATACATAGTTTTCATGGGCTTACTATGAACCTATTGGCCTCTGCCATTATCTTTTCCTACACACATATTACATGGGCTTACTATGAACCTATTGGCTTCCGCCAATGTATTTAATTAATTTAATTTATATTCACTATTGGATCAACCTAGCTGGTTACTCTTACCTTCTCCAATTATAGTTATTGGTTCATTACAATGTGAATATATATATATATATATATATATATTTAAAGAAGTAAACATAATAACATAACAGTACCTACCCTGTGGGTTTAATATCCTTGAAATTATTTTCATATGAAACATGGTTAATCGCTCTAATCTAATATTTTATCAAGGAAAGCTTCTCCTTATAACCATTTCAGAAATCCTTTACTTAGCCATGGATTTTTCTTTTAAAATGAGATTCAGCAATTTTTTTTTTTGAAAATTAAGGTTTTTGAAACCTTCAAAACTTTGTTTTCGACCTCACGGGATAACCTTCTTCGAAAGCATATAAATCTCTTTTCAAAACATTAGGACCATGCCTTTCGAAACACTTTAAAACATCTCTATCGAAACCTTTCAAATGTAATAAAGTATTACTTATTAACTCTTAGATGCAAAGCTTCAAAACCATTGAAAGTATCCCTTTCGAAACCTTTGGAAGTATCCCTTCCGGAATCATTGGGTTTATATTTAAAAAAATCATTTAGGTCGAAGTGGATATAATTGAAAGTATCTCTTTTGAAACCATTCTTTGTCATATAAAAGTATTGGGGGAAAATTGATGGCATTGGCACCATCATTTCGAAAGCTTTAAATCAATTAAGGAAAACACTGATGGATAGCACCGAAACCACCTTTCGAAGCCATTGCCTGCAAAACCCTTGTACTCTTTTGAAAGTAATTAGGAAGTGTCTTAGCATAAGTTTAAAACAAAGGCATCCTTCGAAAGCATTGGTGACTTCAATACCCTCAAAAGGTACTCAAACGGCAACATGGTTTTGACTAGGTCGAAACCATCATTTTCGGAAGCCTTATTTTAAAACAAAGGAACACATTTGAAAGTTCCTACTTTAAACATAAGTTGGCAACCCTTTTCGAAATAAAATTAGAAAACTCCTTTCTAAAACATATGTTTCGACTACGTTGATACCTTTAGTAAAACAAAGGCAGGCGCTTAACTTTTAAAAATAAACAGAGTATCGACCCTATCGAAAGCAATGCTTTTGACACCATGTCTTCTGCCTTTCTCCACTCCACTTCATATTAATATCATTGATACCATGTGTATTGTTTTTGGCCTAGGTGGGTTCAACTTAGTTGAAGCAGAAGCACTGGAGTCAAAAGAGGCGGAACCCACTTTTATGGGTAAATCTCTTTTGTTGCTAATTAAAGCAAACACTTTTTAACTAACCTGCATACGTGTAAGCATATGATTGCTTACCCCAACTTTTCAATTTCTTTACAAAAATAACTGCAACTTAATTTCAAATCCAAATCACGTTTAATTTAACAAATAACCCTTCCATTAAGCAAAATCAATATTGTAAATAAGTCCTTCTTTTAAAATAATTTAATTTCCATAGAAAATCACTTAGGAAAAATCCCTAAAAATTATAGAAATTCACTTTAATCAGTTTATCAAACATATCAAAATTTCTGACCCATATTCTTAGTATAATTTCAGAAATAAATTTCTAAACCCAATTAACCATATTTTTCTTTGAAAATTTGCGGTAATCTTTCCATAGCTTGGAAAATTATTAAAATTAAAACCCAACATCAAAATCATGTTTTACATGACATAAATTTTTTCCATTGCATTCAAGGATCATTCACAATCGGTTTTGTCCTAAATCCGCATAAATCCCCATTTAAACAATCTTGTTAAAATAAAACAAATTATAATTTAAGCATATCATCGTTCAAAACATCGTAAAAACGAATTTAATATTAAATCCGAAAACGTACGATCATAAAACTAAATAGAAACGGTATAAATTATTATTCACCTTGATTAAGATAAGGAGATTGGATTAAGATTAATTCCCCTAGCTTTTATCCTTAGCTTTGCTTTGATTTGAATATCTCTTCTTTTCTTCCTTAACAATGGCCGGCTCCTCCTTTGTTTTTGTGTTTTGTGGGTTTGTGAATATGAGAATTAAATGTGAATGGATGGCAAGTCATGGATATATATAAAGGTTATGAAAATACCCAATATATATTTGTGTAAACTATTTAACCTATAAGCCATTCTTAAGCCCATTTAATTGATTAATTGGGCACGGCCACTTAGTATTTATCCAAATCTCAGTCCACTTATCACTTAACATTTACATTATTCTATTTAATTTATCTAATTAAATCTCTTGAATAATGTTATCAAAAATTAATGGTGTTACAGACTCTGATCCTTAATGAATTTCGTCCTCGAAATTATGTAAGGACTAAAAACTAAACATAGCAATCATCTGTAACGACTCCTAACAACCATACTAGTCTACCTGACCAGCAATTATCTATATAAATCTAATATAGACATACCCTCAAAGTAGAGTAGGATAAGTATCTCGAATCTTATCCTCTTTCTCCCAAGTACAGTCCTTCTCGTTGTCGCTCCACTGAATTTTCACCAACTTAACTATCTTGTTTCTCTATTTTTCTCATTTCTCACTACAACCCGAACTGGTTGTCTAACAAAAGTCAAATTAGGCTGTACCACTAAATCTTCCAATTTTGTTAGAGGAATAATAGTCTCTGGATCATGCATATACTTGTGAAGATGTGACACATGAAATACTTTAAGGACACCTGCCACACTTATCGGCAACTCCACTCTATATGCGAGCTTTCCAATCTTCTCTATAATTTGGAATGGACTAACATATCTCGGTGCGAGTTTCCCCGACTTCCCGAACTGTACCACACCTTTCATTGGTGATACTTTAATGAAAACCCTATCTCCAACCGAGAACTCTAGGTCTTTATGCCTCTTATCTACGTCACTTTTCTATCTGGATTGAGCTTTTTTCATCCTTTCTCGGATCTACTCAATCTTCTCTGATGCCTCCCTAACCAAATCTGGACCTAAGACTAATCTATCTCCAGTCCCCAACCAACATGCTGGGGATTTGCATGGCCTTCCACATAAAGCTTATAAAGGTGTCATTCTTATACTAGTTTGATAACTATTATTATAGGAAGACTTAACCAAATGTGGGCAATCTTCCTGAGATCCACCAAAGTCCAATACACAAGGTCTTAGTAAATCCTCGTCTACCTTATTGATTCTCTCTGTCTACCAATCCTTCTGAGGGTGATAAGTGGAACCCGTCTTGAGCTTAGTGCCTAACACATCATGTAAGTTCTTCTAGAATTTGCTAATGAACAAAGCATCTCTGTCACTGACTATGCTACTAGGAACTCCATGCAACCTAACTATGTTTTTCATGAACAACTTAGCTAAGAGAGGTACCATCCAGGTTATATAACTAGAGAAAAATGGGCACTCTTGGTCAATCAGTCAACTATGACCCATATACTTTCATTTTTCTTATTTGACCTTGGCAACCTATCTACAAAGTCCATGGATATCGAATCCCATTTCCAAACTAGAATCTCTAAAGGCTGGGGCAACCAATTCGGCTTCTGTTGTTTGGATTTCACTTGTTGACAGTTTGCACATAGCCTAACCCACAAGCCAACATCCCTCTTCATACCTTCCCAATAGAAGCTCCTCTTCATATCTTGATATATCTTGGTCCCTCTAGGAATAATCGTAAGCTTGGATCGGTGACATTCTCTAAGAACTTCTTTCCTTAAATCCTCAACATTTGGAACACATAATCATCCTTTCTTTTTCAATCATCCTCTCTAGTCAAGACTAAAATCCTTTATATCATTGAACTCAGTTCCAACCTTAAGCCTTCTGATCTTCTCGGCCAATAATGGATCGTCCATCTACCTAGAAGCAATTCTGTGGATCAACACTGGTCGAACTTCTAAATAGGACAACATGGAAGTACTCTTACTAGAACTAGCAGTTAATCTTAGCTGCATACTACAGGTAGTCAAAGATTCTAAATCCTTCAATTCTGCAAACATAGCTAACACCACATTCTAATGTCTTCTGCTAAGAGCATGGGCTATATTATTACCTTTCCTTTACGCATACTCTATACCAAAATCGTAAGCAACTAAAAACTCCAACCACCTCTATTGTCTCATATTTAACTCCTTTTGAGAAAATATGTATCTTAAAGACTTATGATCTGTGTATAGCTCAAATCTCTCCCCTATGAGATAATGTCCCTTAATCTTCAATGCGAAGATCACCGCAGCCAAGTCAAAATCATGAGTAGGATATCTCACTTTATCTGGTCTAAGCTATCTTGAAGCATAAGCAATCACTTTACCTTTTTGCATCAACATAGCTCCTAATCCAATTCTACATGCATCGGTATACATCGCCAACCCTTGGTTTCCATCTAGAACTACTAACACATATGCATTGGTCAAAAAATGCCTTAACTTAAGGAATGCTTCCTCACACTTTTTGGACCAAACAAACTTCGCCTCCTTCTTGATTAGCTTAGTTAAAGGCATTGCTATCCATGAGAAATCCTTAATGAATCTCCGGTAATAGCCAGCAAGTAGAAGAAAATTTCAAATCTTAGTCACCGTCTCTGGTCTCTTCCCATTATTAACAGCTTCGATCTTATTGGGATCAACTAAAAACCCATTCTCTGAAACCACATGACCAAGAAACTTACCCTCTTTCTTACAAAAATAATACTTGGAGAACTTCGCTTTTAGCTGATGTTGTCTCATCGTCTCAAGCACAACTCTGAGACGATCTTCATGCTTTCTTTCATCCTTAGAGTATACCAAAATGTCATCTATAAATACTAACACAAACTTATCCAAATACTCTCGGAAAACTCGGTTCATTAGAACCAAGAGAAATCGGTGCATTCATCAACCCGAATGGCATTACTTACCATTCATACGAACCATATCTTCTTTGAAATGCTGTTAAATGAATGTTGTCTTCTGCCACTCTTAAATCATGGAAACCTATCGCCAAATCCAATTGGAAAAACACTCTCGCTCAACACAACTGATCAAATAGATCATCATTGTTAGCAAAGGATACTTATACTTTATCATCCTCTCGTTCAGCTTACGGTAGTCGATACACATCCTTCACGACCCATCTGGCACGAATACCATGGTTGCTCCCCAAGGCGAATTGCTTGGTCCAATAAAATTCCTTCCATCTAGATCCACTGGCTGCACCTTCAATTCCGTCATCTCAATAGGTGTCATCCTGCTAGGAAGTTTATTCACATGTTCAGCTCCTGGCATAAGATCTATCCGAAATTCAACAGCTCATTTTATTCGTAGTCCTGTGACCGGCTCAAAAACATCTACAAACTCTCTCGCTACTCAAACCTGACTTGGCTCTTCTCCCACTTCCATTGCACTTAACAAAGCACAACTACTTCGGTCAGAAGTCTCCATTAAGAATATAATTCGCTTACGACTATCTGGATGTATTAGTGATATCTCCCCATCCTGGAAAAATATCCTAGCCTCATACCTTTTCAACCAATCCATACCTAAATGATTCCAAAATTTACGAAATCAAAAATATACAGACTGCATGAAAACTTATGACCTAACAAAACAAGTACTAATTGGTCACATCTCATTCCAGAGTTGCATACCCTCCTATTGGATTCACAACCCTTAAGGAATTAATAAGGTATCTGGGTTCTAAGCATAACCTATCAACTAAACACTGGGATATAAATGAATGTGATGCACGGTATCAAATAGCATCCTAACTGGTATATTCTATCAAAATGTACCTTTCATCACAGTCTCCCCTTTTTTAGTTGCAGTTGGCTTAGCAGATGATGGTCTAATAGCAAAAACCTTTCCTTTGTCCACCCTAACTGGTTCTGGACAGTGATTCTTATAATGCCCAACTTGGTCACAATTGAAGCACTTCACATTCTTCTTATCCGCAGCCTTCTTTCCCTTGCCTGACGAGCATTCATTTGCATAATGACCCTTCTTGTCACATTTGTAGCAAACTAAATCGGACTTTCCCTTTTTGGCAGCTTCTTCTTTCTATGCTTCATTCTTCTTAAAGAACTTTCTATTCTTTCCCTAAGTACCCTGGGTATGAACTAGCTTCTCTGTGGCACAAACAGCAAGCACCTCCTTATGGTGGATTGCCATCTCCACAGCCACATTACAAGGATCATGGATATGTGTCAGGGTCACACTAGCAAGCTCATGTCACAATCCACGAATGAACCTCTTATTTCTCCTAATGTCAGTGTCATAGTAGCATGTCCATATCGGGACAGCTCATTAAACTTCGTAGCATACTAGATTGCCGACATCTCTCCCTGCACCAAATCCATAAACATTCTCAGCAATGCTGACTTAGCAACTTCAGACAAAAATATCTATTCAAATCTCCCTCTAAAATCTTCCCAAGCCAACTCCTCCTCTAGAACTCCGGCAGTAACACTATTCCACCGATAAAGTGCTACGCCTTGCAACTGCCTAGAGGCCAATCTCCTTTTCTGCACATCATCCAACCCCAAATCAGCAAAGATTCTCTCGCAATGTAATAGCCAATCCTCTACTTCTATAGCATCCTTTATTTCTATAAATGGCTTTCCACCAAGACTGCTGTAGTCTCTGCTCAGTTTAGCATAATTATTCCCAACTGGAGCCACAGAATTAGCTCCTCCAACATTACTAGCAATTTCGAAAGCAGCTCCTGCTCGCATCATATTGAAAATGAACTGATACATCACCCCCATATCTACTGATGGATTTCCAACACCCACACTGGCATTGACATTTTGGTTAGCATTAGCATGTCAATCTTAGTACCACCTAGTATTAGATCGAACATTTAAGATGGTTGTGGTGCTTCCTCCATCAAGATTCGCTCTTCTATTTCCTGCTTCCGTATCTTCTTTCTCATAAATTTGCCTACAAGCCTTAGAAAGATCTAAAAGAACTGTGTAAGAGAGAGGGGATTACGTACTTGTATTTCTATATATCAAATACATTACTATAGCATTAACCCAAACTCCGATCTTATTTTCTGATCATTAAATTATGTTTGAAAATCCTTTAGGTTTAAATTTCTTTTAAGTTTCATAAACCTATGCTCTGATACTAACTTGTAAAATCCCCCACTTAGAGGCCAAAATCTAATTGCTACGGATGTTGTAGTTATTCATAGCTATTAATCCTCGGTGACCAAATATTGTAATATTAGGTATATTGATACATAGAAACACATGAATATGGAAAAAAATTAAAACTTCAAACAAGTTTCACATTCCATTTCAAGACATTTCAAATTCATTACATAATTCCACAATCGTTAACCATGTTAAGAGAAAGTATATTTATTACAACATACGCCAAGAGCGATATATGAAGATGCCCCCTTGGATGATTAGAGTATATATATAGGCAATTAAACAACTTTTCCATTACAACATCAACACAGCAGAATCAAAATAAAAGAGAACTCTAAGTAGCTATCTTTTCTCCTACATGATTCTAGAAGCTTAATTTTCTAAAGAGGTACCTGAAAACCTCAACACTCAAACTACTCAAAAGCAATTGAGTACCCGAGAGTTTAAGGGGAAAACATGAACTTCAAGTCATACATAAAGCCTGATATGA
The DNA here is from genome assembly GCA_030765085.1 of Allium cepa. NCBI lineage: Eukaryota > Viridiplantae > Streptophyta > Magnoliopsida > Asparagales > Amaryllidaceae > Allium > Allium cepa. The sequence continues at coordinate 619,765,582 of CM060938.1, read as the reverse complement.
ATAATAATCTACCATCTTAGACCATTTAGATATCTAGTGAGACCACGCTACTTAGCAAAATTGGTTTTCCCCTAGCTAGTATCCTAAAAACTTTATAAAACCATATACTATGCTCCTGCATCCACAATGGTTAAAACAATTCAAAATATTATGATATGATGATATGCAAAATAAGTGAATCAATTTTGGATTACCCATCGCCATCCATTTTTACTATCTGTCTTAGTACAGTTTCTAGGGTTATTATTAACCTAATATTTTTCATGGGCTAACTAATAACTGGTTAAATGTTTATGGACTCACTATCCTATTTCATAGTTTTCATGGGATCACTAATAACTTATTGGCCTTTGCCAATATCTCTACTGTTTCATGGGTTCTTCTTGAACCTATTGGTAACTCCAATATCCTTCCCTTATCCTAGCTTTAATGGGTTGACTAGAAACCCATTGACTTCTATCAATATCTTAAGGCGGATATAGTTTTCCTGGGTTCACTATAAACCTATTGCCCCTGCCAATAAAAAATCATATTTTTCATGGGCAAACTATGAACCTATCTTCCTGACATCTTCATATATACATAGTTTTCATGGGCTTACTATGAACCCGTTGGCCCCTTCTACAATGTTTCCTAAACAGAGCTTTCCTGGCTTACTATGAACCTACTGGCCTCTGCCAATATCTTTAATTAATTTAATTTATATTCACTATTGGGTCAACCTAGCTGGTTATTCTGCCCTTCCCCAAATTACCGTTATGGGTTTGTTACAATGTGAATATAAATATATATATATATATTTGAAGAAGAAAACATAATAACATAACAATAACCCTCCTGTGGGTTTAATATCCCTGAAACTATTTTCATATGAAACATGACAAATCCTTTAAACCTCATATTTTATCAATGAAAACTTCTTCTTAAAACCACTTCAAAACTACCTTACTTAGCCATTGGTGTTTCCTTTAAAATGAGATTGGATTATTTGTTTTGAAAAACTAAGGCTTTGGAAACCGTCAAAACTTTGCTTCGTACCTCATTGGATAACCTCCTTCGAAAGCATATAATTCTCTTTTCGAAACATTAAGCCTCTGTCTTTTGAAACATTTAAAAACCTCTCTTTCGAAACCTTTCGAATGTAATAAAGTATTACGTATTAACTCTCAGAAGCATAGCTTCGAACCCATTGAAAGAACCCCTTTCGAAACCTTTGGAAGTATCCCTTCCGAAATCATTAGGATTATATTTAAAAATATCATTTGGATCGAAATGAATATAAATGAAAGTATCTCTTTCAAAAACATACCTTATAATATAAAAGTATTAGGGAAAACTTGATGGCGTCGGCACCATCCTTTTGAAAGCTTTAAATCATTTAAGAAAAACACTGGAGGATAGCATCGAAACCCTCTTTCGAAGCCATTGCCTTCGAAACCTTTTGACACTTTCGAAAGAATTTAGGAAGTGGATTAACATAAGTTTAAAACAAAGGCACCCTTCGAAAGCATCGATGACTTCAATACCCTCGAAAGGTACCCAAACAGCCACATGGTTTTGACCAGGTCGAAACAGTCATTTTCGGAAGCCTTATTTTAGAACAAAGGAACAGATTCGAAAGCTCTTACTTTAAAACATAGGTTGGCAACACCTTTTGAAATCTATTTAGACAACTCCTTTCTAAAACATATGTTTTGATTACGTCGAATGCTTTAGTAAAACAAAGGCAGGCGCTTTAATTTTTGAAACAAATAAAGGTTTCTATCCCCTCGGAAGCAATGCTTTCGACACCATGCCTTCCGCCTCTCTTCAATCCACTTCGTGCCAATGTCATTGATACCATGTGTATTGGTTTTATCTTAGGTAGGTTTCAACTAAGTTGAAGAAGAAGCATTTGAGTCGAAAGGCACTTCTAAAAGAGGCGGAACCCGCTTTTCTGGATAAATCAATTTTATTGCCAATTAAAGCAAACACTTTCTAACAAACCTGCCTACGTGTAAGCCTATGATTGGTTGCCTCAACTTTTTAAATTCATTACAAAAATAACTACCGCTTAATTCCAAATCTAAATCAAGATTAATTTAACAAATAAGCCCTTCCATTAAGCAAAACCAATATTGCAAATAAGTCTTTCTTCTAAAATAATTTAATTTCCATATAAAATCGGTTTGGAAAAATCCCCAGAAATTATAGAAATTCACTTTCATCATGTTATCTAACATATCAAAATTTCTAACCCAAATTCCCGATATAATTTCTAAACCCTGTTAACTATATTTTCCTTTGAAATTTCATAGTAATCTTTCCATAGCTTGGAAAATTGTCGGAGTTAAAACCAACTCCAAAATCATACTTTACATAACATAAATTTTTTCCATGGTATTCAAAGATCATTTACAATCAGTTTTGCCCTAAAACCGCATAAATCCCCATTTAGGCAATCTTGTTTAAATCAAACAAAATATAATTCAAGCATATCATCATTCAAGGCATCATAAAAATTAATTTAATCTTCAATCTGAAAACATATGATTGTAAAACAAAATAGAAATAGTGTAAATTATTATTTATCTATATTAAGATAAGGAGATTTGATTGAGATTAATTTCCCCTAACTTTAATCCTTAGCTTTACTTTGATTTGAATTTCTCTTCTTTTCTTCCTTAACAATGGTCGGCTCCTCCTTTGTTTTTACGTTTTACATTTTTATGAAAATGAGAATTAAAGGTGAATGGATGGCAAGCCATGGATATATATACGGGTTATGGAAATACCTAACATACATTTATGTAAACTAATTAGCCTACAAACCATTCTTAAGCCTATTAAATTAATTAATTAAGCACGATCACTTAGTATTTATTCAAATCTCAATCCCCTTATCACTTAACATTTACATTATTATATTTAATTTATATAATTAAATCTACTGAATAATGTTATCAAAAATTAGGGGTGTTACACCGGAGATTATAGCTGTGGCATGGATGTCGGCTGTTACTTGGGTTTCAATACTCAAATCTAACGACATGGCAATTTTGTAATCAAATCAGGAACTGTTTTATTTTAATATAAAGTCGTTTCTTATTACCGACTTTGTCCCTTGTCATTTTTTTATTGAATAATAATATACCTTAACAATTTCTTTTTAGGAAAACCGCTGTAAGACTGTTTTTCTTTCCTCAAATTATTTTGCAAACTCATAAGATTAATATTATTAATATTATTCAATAGCTTTCCTAGCTTAATAAATTGATGGAAAATCATAATCACTTGAAAAAATCCCTAAAAGTCACTAAAAATCAGAATTTATATATCGTATAAAAAATTTACGGCCGAAATAATTATTTAATTATTTTTAATAATTAAAACTCAAAATAAACATCTTTTCCATCTTAGGAAATTTGTAAGATATTCATATTAACTTGTAAAATTATGAAATTGAAAAGTCATCTCCAAAATAATGTTGTACACAACATATCCAAATTTCAAATCAATAATAGATCAAAAACTTAGCTTTTACCCTTAAAACTTGCTATCCATAGAAATTCCAATAAATCATCATTTAATCCAGTATTGATATAATCAATCCATACAATAAATATTATCAAAATCAATTTGGAAATAAATCATAAATTAAAAAATAAACATAAAAACTAGAGATGGAAATAATTATTCACCATAGTTATGATAAAGAGATTGAGATTTTTGGTTGTTTGATTTCCTTAAGCATTTCCTTTGAATTGCTTTAGAATCCCTCTTTCTTTTCTTCCTAATTATTACTACTACAATTTTCATCGAAGGAATCGATGTGCTACCTAACCAAGATGTCGCACTACTAAACAGGGCTAAAGTAATAGTGTCGATACCAGTGGTTGCTCCTCTTCAGTCACATCACATGCCATCATTATTATCAAAGGCATAAGGGTTGATCAACATCGAAAGAGTGGGACTCAGCAATTTGTTGGTAAAAATATATAAACTACGTCACATGAAATAAGAGGAACGTCGAAACTAATCAACATTGCAAGTGATCAACATCATAAGCCATTAACGAGCGTCGATATAGCCCACGTTGAACGTTATTGAAGTGATACTCAAATAACACGGCCGTTTACCTATTGTAACTAAGACAAGATCATCGTTGACAACCACAGAAGATGTCGATAGCGCAACACTCCACAGCTTTTCGAAGATATTGCACCACAAAAAATGCTAAATGAATACAAAGCAACACTGCTCTTCGACCAATAATGCACCTTGCCTTTATGCAGTGCGTTTCCTCAACATTTGGGGGACGCCATGTGTCTAACCAAAGCGATGCTGATGGTGAAAAACTTTGATATCCACGAAGACCTTAATATTGTTTTATGTTTACCATTTTTGAAGTCAGCACACACTCTTAAAGGTCATTGACCTTCATGATGAAAGGTGCTAATGCCATAGTTTGTAGTTGCCGCTGACTATCAATCTAAAGTGTTCCAATATATAAGATGGGCGATGCCGAAGACTGTCAATATCCATAATGTAAAAGCGATGTTGTCGACACTACCCAAATTCGAATCCTAGCAATAGCAATATTAAAGTCATTGTCAAAGCCATCACAAATGTTGATGCCGAAGCACATCAAAGACACAGAAAGCAAGACGATGCCACGTCCTCAGCGAAGAAGCTAATGATAGGTTGACACTGTCGAAGCCAAGCACCCTAAAGTCAAGCATATTGAAGTCATGAAAGGAGAAAAGGAATTGCGCTACGTCTATAAATATAGACCTAATGGTGCCGATTTACGGGATGCATTTTCCTTTCTCTCCCTCTTTTCTAAAATCAAATTTGTGTAAACCCTAAATCAATTTGGGTATTTTAGCCGGTTGTAATACTTTTACTTTGGACACATAGGGAATAGAAAATCAAATAACTGAATAACAAATATGACTTCGTCTTTGAACTTGCATAGCATATTGAATAGACTTCGACTGCAAACTTGCATACCATATTGGATCAATTGAACTTTGGACTTGCATATCATTCTAACTTGGGATCATAATTTGCATATTGACTTGCATAAAGACTTGTGCTCCTATTCTCATTGAACATTGACCTCGACCATGTATTATATGACTTTCGACTTTGATGAATATAGTTGGAATTAGTAGGGATGCATACTTCACTATGATGACTTCAAAAAGCCTCAATAAGGCCTCACTTTGAGTCTGTACTGCATACTCATACTTTTGGGTTAGTGAATTTATTCACTAACATTTTGGCACTAAAAGGAAGGCCTGAACCTCCATCTTTATTAAAATCCCAAGTGGAACTATCCTAGCCTGCATAAATTAGGTTTTAAAGAACTTGTCCCATCAAGCATATCTCATTCCAAGGCAGCCTAGCATTAATCTAGACACTATGTTGAATAACTAAGTTAAGATGCCTGAACAAGGATCCTCCAAGCCTTATATGACTTAGCCAGTTTATCAAGCCACTGATGACTCTCAAATTCGTAAGGAGCGGATGCTATGGTTAGTAGCATTATGAGTTATGGAGGAAAAGAGGAGACATATAGTTATAATCTAGAGAAGTGGAGCTTAAATCTTTTTTTATGTAGGGCCAATGCCAATCTTTACCCTAAGAAGATAGTGTAAAGAAAATAGCACTTTCTTGAAAATAAGAATGGAAATCCAGATTAAAGCCTAAGGGGCTCTCTTCAAGAAAGAAATGAAAAGGGACTTCTATCATTTTACCAGAAAGTGGAAATATGTAGTCAATCAATCTTACAAGGAAAATGAAGCTCCAAGCTCTTTAAAAAGGAAGATAACCTCTTATGGAGAATCTAGTGTGAGTAGCAAAAGAGCTAAGCATCGACCAAAAGGGCTAATATCCAAGTCATGACTTCCAAAAGATTGCACTCTCGCCACCTCTATTGAAAACATCTATCTCTTCACTAAAGATGAGCTCAACTATCATCCTTCGCAAAAGAGGAGACGAAGTTTGAAAGGAATAATGAAAAATCATATTATCATCATCATCGTGCAAACGACCACGAAACCAATCAATGCAGAAGCCTGGAAGGAATTATCATAAAATTTCTAGGTCAAGGAAAACTTAATTAATTTGTAAAGATATAGTAAGAAAATTTATGATAATAAAAGCTCTTCAATTAAGTGAATCTACTTAGATGGGGAGTAGTACTCCATTAAATAATGAAAAAGCTTAAATCACTGCATAAGATGGTAGTAAGGGGCTAAAGCCTTTGTTTCTAGCTAACATGGCCTAGACAAAGCGTCTTCTAGAGGGAGGATGGATAAGCCTTTAGTGCCACCATTAAGGGTCTCACAAAGCACCGACCAAGCCTTTAACGCCATCTCGCTGAAGCGCCTCCTAAAAGAAGGAAAGAGTAACCCTTTAATACCATTATCAAAGGCCTTACTAAAGCATCAACCAAACCTTTAGTGCCATCGTCGAAGATCTCACTAAAGCGCTTTGAGAGGGAGGAAGGGTAAGACTTTGGCATGTTCAAAGCACCGAGCTAAGCCTTCAGTGTCGTCATCAAAGGCCTCACTAAAGCGCCAAGAAGGAGGTCGGGTAATTCTTTGTTTCTGCTTAAGAAAGCTAACCAAACACATAGGACAATAGACCCAAGTCATTATCAATGATGGTGTCATGGGTTCCGATCCAAGTAGAGATCATCACTTAAGACGGTGCCAAGCAAATCTATCAAAGTTAGAGCCAAGTAGTGCTTCCAAAATAAGAGTCAAGTAATGTTTCAAATCAAACAAAATCTTCTAGAGGAAGGTCCATCAAATATGACATATTTATGCACCACAACAAATTCAATTTTCAACTGTCATATATGGATTTCTAGTCTTCTTCTATTGTCAGATATGGATTTCTGATCTTCTTCTATTATTGCTAGATACAGATATTTGGTCTTATTTTATCATTATCAAATATGGATTTGTGGTCTTTTATTATTACTAGATATGGATTCCTAGTCTGCTTCTATTGCCAGATGTGGATTTCTACTCTTCTTCTCTTATTGCCAGATATGGATTTCTGGTCTTCTTTTATCGTTATCAGGTATCGATTTCAGGTCTTCTATTATTACCAGATAAGGATTTTTGGTCTTCTTTTATTATTATCATATACGAATTTTTGGATTTTTCTATCAGATAGATTTCTACTTTTCTGTTATTGACTATTCGAACGTATTTCTCGGTCTTTTAGGAGAAAGAAAATTATAATATGAAATTTACAATTATCTCAACAAGCAGAATGTTGATCTATACATTAAAAGCTCGAAGTACAAAAGCCAGATAATCGGATATTCAATTCAAAGCCACGTACTTTACATTTGAGGTAACTTTCATTCCAATACAGATTCATTTATAACTAATATATTACATACAAAATTTCAAGTACAAAAGTCAGGCTGATAAAAGGATCCGCTCAAAGCAAATCGTCGCTAAGATTCCGTTCTTGCTTGTCTAATTCCTCGATAATTAAAGGATCGGTGAAGTGAAAAATGGACACATCTAGAAGTTCTTTAATCTTCTTTTTCTTTCTCTAAATAGCACTTGCATCATCAACTAATTCAATTTGGATTTCCAAAGCATGCTGAAGGGTCTTGCTGGCCCTTCATAAGTTTGGATTATACTCTTTAATTCTTTGATTTTTTTTGTTTAAGAGTATATTTTTCAAGCTCAAGCCCTTGAATTTTGCTATCATATTCGTTGATACATTGAGATGCTTTTTCATCCCATTTCCTACTAAATTGTTGCATACATTAAGATTTAACTTTTCTACTTCATTTTTAGATCGTGTCATCACTTAAGACCGAAGGTGGGTTTAACAAAGTTGGAAATTCTTATCTAGCTAAAGATCTAGATCTAGTTATTCCCCTGGGAGTTTGGGTAGCAAGACCAGCTCCACTCTCACTCGTAATAAGTTCTAATGATTGACAGTGAACTTGACATTTTATCAGCTCCACTTCAAAATCGTTTATTCGTTAATGCAATTTGGTTATTTCAGCATCAAAATCAACTAGTCTTAAATTCCAAGAACGATTCAATCCTCACCATCAATGGTTGAACTTCTTAGCCTTTCTCCTTCAATTCTCCTTCCAAGATGGAAATTCATTCTTTCAAACCTTCAAAAATCAATCTCGGCTGAAGGTATTTCCTGTTCTATTTTTGTGCCTTTGGATTATTTAGAAATAGTAAAGCTGAGTCATTTTGAGAAGATTTCCTCTTCTCAATATCTTCTAGAAACCTATCCTTAATCCTAATAATTCATGAAGCACCTAGGAGAATATATGAACGCACTAACTGAGTTTTCTATGAAGAATAAGTGAAATCAAGATCAATACACAAAGACAAGTAATAAGTTCTTACATTCAATAATGGAAATAGTTTACAAAGAACAAAAAGTTTGGGATACATTAATACTATATTTTTAAACATTCATTTCATTCATAATGCTTTGTAATGGCGGTTTTGGCCTTCTCAAATGACCTAGCCAACAAAGTGAGTATAGAATCAAAGGAAGCCTTAATTCCTTCCAAGGTATAAACATGAGTGAACCGATGATAATCCTATTCCCCAACTGGAGGGCTATCACAACCACATATTAATTTTGTGTGATAAGATCCAATTTCATTAAGCAACTTGTCCTTTTCATCACCAAGGATGTCAAAATGAAGGCTAGAAACTGCATGTAAAATTCTTGTAAATCCCTGAGGAAGCTATGTCTTGCCAGTTGTGATGTTTTAAGAATTGAAGATTTCTTTTAAAATTCTCCTTTAACTCGACATACTTACTCAAGAATTCCTTAGGGACTGGACTGCTTGATAAGTCTGTCATCTGTACAATATGCTAAAATTATACTAAAGATAAGACAGCTAAAATGATAAAGTCCATAAGTAAATCAAGTTGCATGTTGCAATTATACAATCATTCGGGTTCATACAAAATTGATTTCTTATACATTTCAGAAATGAATTCCTTCCTATTATATCTAAGTTTTTCGGGAGAGAGAACAAGAAGAAGGATGAATGGGAGCAACTGTAGGGAGATTCCAGCATGCCCCAAGATGGGGATCAGACCCATGTTCGTCAATATATCTACATCTAAGTAAACCTCCATGCTTGCCGCCTAAATATAAGAAGTCAACGAATTTCCCCTTGATAAGTTCTACAGAGAAATTCTTCCAATGCATACCTATTGTTAGTTAATATCCAAAAAACAGCCATTATTTCAGCAATATTGGCAAGATCTTTTCCCGATGATCGCATGCTCTCTTCTTCTGGGGAGAAACTTCTCTTTCATTGAATAATGTTAATTCCAATGCTCTCTCAGCAAGTTTTTTGTACTTTTTAGACAAGCCATTGTACTCCTTTAGTTGTTTATCCAATTCTCTTTTTAGACGATCTATATCCATTTGCTTCTTTTCGAGCATAACATTGTGATGGTATTTAGATTTTCTCCTTAACTAAAACAATTAAACTAAAAGTTACTTGATAGCTTGAGGCATTTCGATTAAGAGATCCATGCCTGAGATAGTGGAACTGAAGATGACAAGATCTTTCCTTTACCTTTGGACTATTGGCCTTCGAAAGTACTGCCGTTCTTAGGAGAATCTTTCTTTGGAGGATATTGCATGTCAGCGGTTTCTATATCTTGTATAGCTGAGTCTAAGTTAGTGTCGCAACATCTATCGCTATCATTTGGTTGACTAGAAGGCCCCTTTCTTCCACCTCTACCATCATTATCTTTGTTATCATCATCATTAGGGCCATCATTTCAATCATCACCTCCATCCATGTTCTCAACAACATTTTTATCTTCCTCCTCACCAAACTCTATCTCCTCATTGGTTGGAGGATCATCGGAAGTCAAAAGCTTAGTAGCATCAACCTCCTCCTCTTTCTCAGGCACTTAGGATTTGTTCGACCTTACTTCAAATTTATCCATGAAATTCTTCTTCCATGTTGGAGGGAGAAAAGGGAAGCCAAAATCTGAGCATTTATGAGCGTTATCGACATATGCAACAAAAAGTGCCTTCTCACGAGAACTCTCCATAATAGCATAAATGGGTTTTCCAAGGAAATAGGACACCTTCTTTTTTGCATCCTTAATCACAGAAGTTGACTTATCTAAAGGAACTTCCTTCCTTTTTAGCTTTATCTTAAGGGATGCATTCTCTGCCATAAGCTTGGCCTACTTTATTTCAGCCCCCTCAAATGCAAATTCTAAAGCATTAACCCAATCATCCAAAATTTGTTTATCATTCTTTTCTTTAAGGGGTAAAGCTTTCATTACTTTTAAAGAAGTAGCCAGCATTTTCTTTTCCTGCACTGCTTCATTTCTTACATGGTCAAATCGATAATGTAGTTGTTAAGCGAGAAGTTCTACTCCTTAAGCTTGGATATCCCACTTGTCGATCCCAAAGCTTCCTTTTGAAGTGAAAACAAGTGTTTGGTGACCTAAAAAGAGTAACAAATGTTTATCCAAATTGTTATATGCAAAGTATTAAGAGCTCAAAGTCGTTGATCAAAAATGGTACATACCAGCAAATGTTGCCTAAGAATGGAAAATCGATTGTCTTGAGTGTTGGAGGAAGGTTATAATAGCTTGAGAGAAACAAAGAAGGGGATTGTATGACTAGTTAGAGAATTTCATCAAACTTGCTGACATGAGTTGATGATTCGAACTTGGGAAGAAGTGGATCCTCTAGTATAAAAGAAAATCCAAGATCCTCACAAATGCAGTTTAGAGCTTCAAGAGAATTTGGGAACATGATATAGGGAAGTGGATCTTGAGAATGCTCTATTTCAGTCGCTTGTTGGACCTTGTCTCTAGCAATATTAAGATTTGGGGTCTCGAGATTTAAATCGGTACCAATCAACTCTTCCTCTTCAATAATAACAGCGGCTTGCACATTCCCAATCTTAGGCTTTTTACTATGGGTAAGAACGGCAACAGAACTATCACTTAGTTTCCTTTTGGTAAAAGAAAATAAGCTAGAAATGGCTTATTTAAGTGATTAAGGTTTGGAAGCATGAACCGAAGCATAGTGTCATCCTTCTCTGACTTGCCTTTGGGAGCATCGATTATAGCTTCCTTCTTTATAGATGAAACTATCAAAGCAGATGAACCTAAATCATGGGAATAAGCTTATGAGGTGGTATTATAATAAATTTCGAACAAATGCAGTGGTATCTTACCAGGTATCCCAGGCTGAACGAGGGAGTTGGATGTAAAGGATTCAGGCTTGCCCATCGCCAATGAGCTTTTGCCTCGAGAGTTGTACTTTACCATCGGAGGCTCCTCTAGGATTTTGTGGCCATCCAAAATGACAGAGTATTAAAAAACACTAATCGGGGTTAATAACCTAAGCATGTTCCCCATTTTCCCTGCTACATGAGTTAGTGACAACATAAGTTTTTGATCCTCAAAGTTTAACTTCTTGGGGCAGGATCTAATAGAGAAACGCCTATTTGTAAATAACAATAAACCAACAATGGTAAGTAAGAAAATAATTACGAGCAGTAGAAAATGATCCTTTGATACCATATAAGCATTTGATGAAGAAAATTTGAGTTTACCATCCTCTCATCTTGTTGACACACTCGAAAATCAAGCTTTTTGGGTGAGGAAGAATTCGATATAACTGATGACCTGGTTGTTCGCCAAACTTTGTAGGACCAACTATGTGATGTAGAATTTCAGTGCTAAGAGACGGGAGTCCAGCTCTCGAGCTAAAACTTCAAAGCAGGTCAAATATGTATTGGAGTTTTGTAAGAAATGGATGGTGTAATATTTAGGTGTTTCAAATATCTGAGGAGAAACCCTGGGAAAGTAAGATAGCCTGTGTGCTAGATATGAATAGCAGAAAAAGTAAAGTTTCCCTCCCGTGTTTTATAAATGTTTTTTGTAGAGCCAACCGGAATGGCTTTAATCCTGATAATTCCAAATTGCTGAAGAATGGAGTCCACTTCAGCTTGGGTGGTGATGTATGCTGAATTTGAAACAATATTTCCCTTTTTATTGGCTTAAGGAGAAGGTTCGGTCTCTTTACTTGTTCTCTTGGTGGGCTACTTGCTATATTGTTGGCCTTCCATTTTCCTGCCAGGTGATATTATTCTAAACTTAGGAAATTACCACGATTCATATTATATATAAAACTTAATGCATACTAATTCTAAATCTAACATTGTTGCCTAAGTAATCTATTTACTGCCATGGCGATAGGCATTTACAAATCATAAGATAACAACACATAAAAAATATACGACAGTTTATTAGAAAACATTAATTTCAAGTCAAAACGAGGAGACTAATGAAAGAGCTATAAAATGGGAGTCAACATGCAATGTCCATGAACTCACGATAAATATGATAAATTTTTGTCAAGAGTCCCATGATCATGGAACAATGGTAAATTCCATAATTTGACTAATGTCAAGAATAATATGGTTATCGATGTTAAAAAGTAAGCATCGGTATAAGTTGATAAAGTTTTAATCGCTTGAACAATTTGCAACATGTAAAAATAGTAATGTCATGGTTAGCAGTATCATATAAAGCTTCATTTTTTATATGAAGGTGGATAACACATACTAAAGCTATTAGCATCAATAAGCTTGCATCAATAATGTCATGAAACTTACGCTATAAAATTAGTAAAAAACCCTACAACCATGATCAATGTCGAGTTAATAAGGATATTAACATTGATGAATACCGGCGACGTGAATAGGAAATATGATAGTTGTTAGACAACATGTAACAAATTAAAAACAATGGTGTCCAAAGGGTCGATGTCGTATAGAGCTCCACTTGTAATGTTTAAAATGATTGTGAAAATGTAAAGGAAAATAGTAAAGTTATAACCATCAAGCTATGTTTATTGGCAAAAGTTGATGAATATTGTCGAGAAGAATATTGTCGATAATAATATTGACAAGAGTGTCAACGAGGTAAACCAAAACAAATAATTTTGATCACCTCTATGATCTCAACAAAGGTTTGTTGCGCATTAACTAAATTGATAAGATCTAAAGTGACTTCGGCATTATTGATATCAATTAATCAAGAAATAATGTTATGAAATTAACTATCATGATAACAATGGTTGTCGTGTGTTAACCGGCTTTTTAACCTAGTAGAATTCAAAAGGAGTTAGAACATTCAAACAAAATGAGAATGACTCATAATTTGGCTAGAAGACTAAAATGAACATAACAAATCAACCCTGCGTTGGAAAGAAAATAAGACAAGTGTTTGGATCGGTACCGGATCTAATTGGATCAGTACCAATCCAAATTATAGATTCATCAGTAATCCAAACCACTTGCATTATGTCTTTACATCACTTCTAAGCTTATCTCCCAAATTTAATTACGTTCTGAGCATCTAAATTGAAGGAGTGAGGACTTGTCCTATGCAGGTTCTAGTTCAATCTAACCTACTAGTGATCCACCATCAAAACAAGTCAACAAATCCTAAAATTGCAAGGGAAGCCTTGCTGGCTGATAGGGAAGCTTGTGGGATGAAAGTTGTGCAAGGGTTCCTTAACTATTTGGATCGGTACCGATACGATCCGATTGGATCGGTACCTATCCAAACAGGTAGCTTGCTTTATTTTCAAAATTCATGTGCTGCCTCATAGTGATGATTAGAAGCTTCTGATGTTCTGGTTTCAATGTAAGTGTTGTAAAATTCTATAAATATCATCCTACCTTCAACGGAAAGGGGGCTAGCTACTCTAATCACTAAAGCAACTCTATTACGAAGATTCTTCAACCTTCTTCTCCCTTATAAAGGCTGCTATGGGACAATTTGAGATCCTTCCTTTTTTCTCCATCAATGGTCATCTGATCTCTCTTTATTCCAATTATTTAGAATTGTAATCAATTTGTACTTGTGATTAACAGTCAATTCAATAGTAAAAGTTATAAAGTGCATGTAGGCTTCGTTAATAGCCGAACCATTATAAAAGTCTCTTGTTCATTTACTTTTTCTATGATTTACCACTGTCTTTTTTCTATTTTATTTGCCTTGATAAAGAAGGATGGTGCTTTCACACTTAATCCAAGGTGTTGATCCATTTTTTGGGTTAAGATTTTGGTGATTTCACTGAGAACCCAAATCAGGGTGTAGATGTAGCTATCTACTTTGAATCATATAGATTCAGAAGTTAGATCATCAATCGTTTCTTGAAAGATCCGCTATTGAGAATAAATTGCGCCAGAAAGAAGGAATACTGCTTCTGGAAGGTCCATAGGAGCAGTAATTGCTAGAGAAGAAACCAACCCTAAACAAACTGAAGTTAATGGCATCAACAATCTAGGAGCCAAGGCAAATTCTGGGGCAAATGGAAGAGATCATACATCAAGAACTTCTACCCAACATGAAACGGTCACTAGGGATGAGTTGAATAAAATGGTCAATGAAATCGATCAGAAAATGGAAGATAACCAAAGGCCTCTAATGGACAAACTAAATGCCCTATTGGCCATGCAGACTCATGCTGCTCCAAGAACTACGATGGAGCCCGTGGCTGCTGTGGAATAAGAAAATTATTTTGTTTCTGGCCTAAACATAAGGAACGGGAAGCAGCCACAGAAAGGAGTGGTAGGTGGAGCTGTGGGAATTAATATAGAAGGAAGCAGAAGCACTCCAACAATCACAAGGAAACCAGCAACAAATTTAAATCAAGAGGTGAAGACCCCACAGGAGGATATAGTCATGGACCTCTTCAATTCAGAAGAGGGTGCGAAACTTGGCGATGGCAAGTTGGAAGGAAATACCAATGCATTCAATAACACAAGGGAAATCCAAATTGCCTTAATCAGGCCAACTACAAGCCAAAGGAATCCCAAGGGAGTGGCTCTCTCGAAGACATGAGAGCCTAGGCTTCAGCCCACTCGACAACATCGTTTCCAAAACCAAACACTCGGTGTAGTTACTGACAGTCGATCCGGACATTTGTAGCATATATTGTGGACATGGTCAAGAGATATAATCGATGAGAATAAGGATAAAAGGGACGATAATGGGGATCTGCTCTAAGTCGAACTCCTTTCAATGATGAGATTTTGAATGAGCGATATCCTGAGAAGTTCACTATGTCAACTATTATGTCCTATGATGGAACGAGAGACCAGAAACCCACTTATATAAGTACAGTTGGTACATGGACGGAGCATATGCTTTGGATATCGTTATATGTAGATGTTTTCTGATATTTCTAGAGGGAATTTCTTCTATGTGGTTTAGGCTTCCGCCAAGATCCATCTTCACTTTCAATCAACTAGCAACAAGGTTCCTTGATCAGTTCAGACTTCACACGGCACAACCAAATGATGTGATGTTCTTTTCCGGTTTGGTCTAGGGATGAAATGAATCTCCATAGCCTTTCATGAATCGGTTCGACATTATAGTAACTGAAGTAAGAAAGTAAAATGAAGATACGGTTTCATGGCTTTGGTCCGCGCTACCCACCCGGACATTAAATTCAGAAAGTGGATGAAGATGAAACAACTCGCTACTAGGAACGACTTCAACCAAAAGGCGAGCCAATACTTGAGGTTGGAAGAGGCGTAGGAGCTACAAAGGAAATCTTCTAACTTATAGCCGGCTAATATTGGATAGAGTGGCATGGCGGTGAACCAAGATATAAGTACCTCCGGGACCACTAGAGGAAACGCAGGAAAAGATGGAATTCAAAAAAGGAAAAATCAAACTTCCAACAAACAAAATAGAAGTAATAAGAGGCTTAAAGGCTTTAGGCTCGAAGATTATACCCTGCTTAATGATACTCCAGAAAACATCTATCTCGCAACATAGTGGACACAAGAGTACAAGACACCTCCTAAAAAGGAAGCAACTAAATAGCAAAAGCTTTCTAGAAAGTACTGCCACTTCCACTAAATGCATGGACACAACACGAACGAGTGCCATCACTTGAAGAACTTGATTGAGAAGCTGATTTGAGAGAACATGCTTCAGTAATATGTTGGAAAATCATAAAATCCTGATCAAACCAAGATTCCCAAAGCTCCTAGAGATCGAGGAAATCAAGCTGGAACCAACGATCAGGGATCTAGAAAAATTGACCAGAGACTCATTATTGAAACAATATCCGAAGAACCCCATCCTGCACAGAAGAGTTGGGGAGAAATATAGTGCTATGCAAGCCCATTAAGGCGCGCATTGAAAGATGCATTCCTTGCAATCGAAGACGGAACCCCCACTAAGCAATAAAGAACTATGAATGATGACATATAGTTCAAAAATCGAGACAATGAGGGAGTAGAAGCTCCAATCTCGATCCCATGGTCGTGACAGTAGGAATTGGACCCATCGTGGTCCGAAGAGTATTAGTAGACAATGGTAGTTCTATGAATATCCTTTTCAAATGCACCATTGATCAAATGAAGATCGGCATGAAAAATGTATCCACCTGCTAAACCAAAATTCAAGGATTCACTGGTGAACCCAAACAACCCGTCGGAATGATTGACTTGCCTATAGAACTTAGGAAAGGCGACGAAAGAGTCACCCTTATCCAAACTTTCATGATCATAGATGAAACTTTTGCATACAATGCATTCTTGGGACGGCCCGTAGTGGTGGATTTCAGGATTTCTTTAGCTCAATGGTGCCTTACCATGAAATTCCCAATGGAGAACAAAGTTGGGATGATCAAAGGAGACCAAAGTGCCGCTAGAGAATGTTATGTCGCAGAACTGCATAAATCTAAAAGAAAGGAAAAGGGGAAGAATGTGGAGTGAACTCTCCACATTCGCTTAACTGTCGAATAAAAACTATAGATCTACCTCTTTCTTGGGGACCATAGTCGATTCGACAATGCTTTGGACCCTAGAAAGAAGAGTTCAGGAAAGGACCAGGCAGCACCGATAGAAATGACGGTGTCTGTCCCAGGTGTCAGGGATGACCCAACACGTATCTTTAATATTAGATCGCACCTTGGAAATAAGATGCGATTGGATCTCACTAAATTCTTACATGCCAACTTGGATGTGTTTGTTGGACATATTCCAATATGTGTGAGGTATCAACGAAAATTACATGTCATGCACTCAACATTGACCCGAAGTATACACCAATAAAGTAGAAGAGGCGTAGCCTGGGACCTAAACGGTCCAAGGCATTAGGAGAAGAAGTAGACAAGACGAAGGCTAATGGTTTTATCCATGATGCAACCTAACCCGAATGGGTATCTAAATTGGTTTTGGTCAAGAAGTCCGACGGGAAATGGCAAACTTGTATTGACTATTCGGACTTAAAAAATGCCTGCCAAAAAGACAGCTTTCCTCTATCTAGGATTGACCAGCTTATGGACGGGACAGATGGATATGAACTGCTACATTTATGGATGCGTAGTCAGGGTATAACTAGATCATGATGCACGAACCAGACCAAGAATATACCAGTTTCATTACCGACCTAGGACTATATTACTACAAAATAATACCGTTCGTTTTAAGGAATGCTGGAGCAACCTACCAAAGATTAGTAAATGCCATGTTTAAGCATCAGATTGCCAAAGACATGGAAGTCTATGTCGATGACATGTTATTCAAATCACAAATGGTTGCCGACCACTTGGATAACCTCGCCGAAATGTTTAAATTATGTGAAATATAGAACGAAGCTCAATCCACTCAAATGTCACTTTAAGGTAGCCTTCGAAAAGATCTTGGGATTCAAAATAAATGCCAGAGGCATTGAAGCAAACCTAGAGAAAATTACTGCCCTATGAGAAGTCGAAGCTCCAAAGAATAAGAAGGAGTTACAAAGCCTGGATGGGAAAGTCATAGCATTAAGCTGGTTCATTTCAAAAGCCACCGACAAATGTGTACCATTCTTTGATTCACTAAAGAAAGGAAAGAAGAAGTTCGAATGGAATGAGGCTTGTCAAGCCACTTTTGAGGAGTTTTTGCGACATATGAAAACCCCACCAACCCTATTAAAGTCGGTAGACGGAGAGGAATTTTTCATCTACTTAGCAGTTTCACCTCACACATTAAGTGCTACTCTTGTACGTGAAGAAGTGAGGATCCAATAACCCATATACTACGTTAGGAAATGGTTCACTAGACCTTAGAAAAATTATCCAAAATTGGAAAAGCTAGCATATTGTCTTTTAATCGCATCTAGGAAGTTACGATCGTATTTACAGGCACACCTGATTAAAGTGTTGACCGACCAATCCTTAAGCTAGTATTGTACCGCCCCGAGACCTCTGGACGACAATCAAATGGAACGTCAAGTTGAGAAAATATGAAATCACATAGCATTCCTGAAGGGCAATCAATAGGCAGGCATTGGTAGATTTCATCACCGAATTTACCGAATTTACCGCATGGGATGGTAAAGAAAATATCACTTCGAAAGTGGAAACATGATGGAAGCTCTTCGTCGATGATGCATCTAATAACATCTGCTTAGGGACAAGGGTCGTACTTGAGACTCCCGAAGGACGAACTGTTTTCTATGCCTTACTATTAGAATTCCCAACGATAAATAATGAAGCAGAATATGAGGCATTGATAGCTGCGCTAAAAATTGTTAAAGAGCTGGAGAAAAAATCCATACACATTTATAGTTAATCTTATTTAGTCGTCTGTCAGGTGAAAGGCGAATACCAGGCTCGAGGGGAGAACTATGCCCCATATCTATCTAAAGTGCAAGAGTTTCTGAATAACATCCAACATTATACCATAACTCACATCCTGAGGTAGAAAAACATAAAGGCTAACTACTTAGCTAAACTGGCTAGTTCCACGGAAGCTCAATCATTGGGACAAGTCCCAGTTGAAGCCCTAACCACTCCAAGCATAAGTGAGATTGATGTCAACTGGATTTTTGAGACCATTGAAGAACTAGAACATGGATGATGCCCATTAAAGACTACTTTCTCACAGGAAGCCTCTCTGTGGATAGGAATCAACAAAAGAAGCTTCTTTGGAAGGTACCATAATTCATAATGCAGGATAGGATACTCTATCGAAGGGGATTCTCTACCCTCTTGCTCAGATGTGTGACCAACGATGAAGCTCGAAGGATCCTAAAGGAAATTCATGAAGGCGAATGCGGATACCGTACCGGGGGGTAAACCCTTGCAAAGGAAATTATCTGATATGGGTATATCTAGCCAATAGTGAACTGCGATGCAGCAGATTACACCAGATGATGCGACCAGTGCCAAAGATTTAGCAAGATCAAAAGAACTCCCTCCATATATCTAACATAGATGGTCATCCTATAGTCGTTCGCAATATGGGGAATTGATCTGATTGGCATATTGTCGATAGCTAAAGGAGGGGCTAAATATGCTATAGTTGTCGTTGACTATTTCACCGAATGTGCTGAAGCGGAACCGCTGGCAAATATTACCATAAAGAAAGTTATTCATTTTGTCACTAAAAACATTATTTGTAGGTTTGGGGTACCATAGAAAATCACCATAGATAACGGGACTCAATTCGAAAGCATCGGGTTCAGAGGTTTTGCAAACGCTTATGAATCAAGAAAAGCTTTTCCGCCATCGTGCATCCACAGGTAAAAGGGAAAGTAGAAGCAGTAAACAAAATCATCAAATCCACTATCAAAAAGTGGCTAACTAAAGCCAAGGGAAATTGGGTTGATGAGCTCCACTCGCACTATGGGCTTGTAGGACAACGCATAAATCCGCAACTGGGCACTCTTCTTTTGCCCTAGCATATGATTCAGAAGCAATAATCACAGTCAAAGTAGAAGTCCTATCTCATTAAAGAAGAAACTTTAACCAAAGGCAAAACGAGTAGCTCCTGCTCGAGTCGCTCAACATGGTTGATGAAAAGAGAGAAGAAGTCGAACTTAGGACCGCAGCCTACGAGAAAAGGATTGCACGGTACTTCAACTCTAGAGTCCATAACCGAACCTTCAAAATGGGAGATCTCTTCCTTAAATGGGTCTATCCTTTACCAAGAACCTTTAGGCTAAACTAGGAAGGGTTGTATGTGATCGGTTAAAAGCTAAGGGATGGAATATTCATACTGACAACCATTGGCGGAATCCAGATTCCCCAAGCATGGAACAGTGAATCACTGATTATTACTTCATCTAAAACTATCTTATGTACTTCTTATTTTTCAGCAAATAAGCCATCTCGATATGTGGGGGGCATTGTGTTAATCGATGGAATTTCTATCGAATTAGAAAACCATCGAAACATTTCAAAATTAAAATAACCGCAAGCGCATGGCATACACTTGTAGTATGTAGCGAATACGGGTCGATCCACAGGGAATTGATGATTTTAAAAATTCTATTCAATCAAATTATACCAAAATCGAGTGAAAGTTAAGCCAGAGAATTAGAGAATTAGCTAACTAACTAAAAGAAAAGAGAGCTTTTGGGCAAGTAGGGAACAACCTTAGGGGGTTAGGCTTGCAAAATGAGGCAAAACCATGGGTCGCTAGTGACCTATGGCCTATGGGTCGCTGCCGACCCATCGACTTGGCTCGCTTGCTGTTAATCGACGGAATTTCTACCGAATTAGGAAACCTTTGAAAAATTTCAAAATAAAAATAACCGCAAGCGCACGACGTATTATTGAAGTGCTTGCGAGTACGGGTCGATCCGTAGGGAATTGTTGATTTTAAAAATCTATTCAGTCAAATTAAACCAATGTTGAAGAGAATGTTAAGCTAGAAAAGGAGAATTAATTAACTAAAAGAAAAGAGAAACAAATATAAGAGTTAAGTGACAATTTAGGGAATAAATCCACTCTCTAGATCATATAGTTCAACAAAAATGAAATTATGATCTCTTTTCTTCTTCTTATTAGTGGATTTAAATGATGTGTTTATCATAAGTATGGCTTATTTGTGCTATTAATTAGCTCAACATAAGTCATCAAACTATAACACACCCCTTAAACAACTTACTAACTCTCATGAAAACAACAACAAAGTTGAAAAAGAAATCTATTTTAAGCATGGCCTATTGACTATTGTTTAGAAATATAGGCCATCAAATTTTAATTTCACATTCACTTCGTTACCATCATCATATGTAGATGAAGAGGTAATTATTGTTTGTGACTGTTTAAGCATAGCCTATTTGTTATGAACAATATAGACTATCAAATTCAACATGAAATGAAAAATCACATCAACATTCTTTTAAGCACAAAAAAGATCAAAATTATCAAAATGTTGAAGCTGCGTGATTAGAGGCTTCATTACCCCTAAATTGAAGAGGTTAAGCTCTCATTTTTGTTATCATATGAACAAATGTAGTATGCAACATTGAACAAAAAGAAAGGAAAATGAAAGCTAATGAAAAAGAGAACTGCTATTCTACTTGCATAAAATAAAAGGGATCTACACTACAACATGAAAGGAAATAAATAAGAAAGGAAAAGAACATGTATTAAATTGCATAAAAAAAGAATTACATAAAGAAGAAATGGCTAAGTAGTCATGAAAAGAAAGAGAGATTTCATTTTATTTTCCTAAGAGAAGAGAGCCTAAAAGAGAGACTAAGGAAGACGAGGGTTACATGAAACATAAGGGGTATATATACATGTGTTAAACCCTAATTCATATTATTGGAGAATGCCCAAAATACCCTTGAGAAAGTGTGGAGGCCAAGTAATCATTCGCTTCTACTAATCATCATTTAAGTGTACATGAAGCCATAAACTCCATAAGCATGTGCATTAGCCTCTAATTGAAAATCAAGGTTCGTGGGTGGGGTCCTCCATGTTCTTCACTTTGAATTATTTCCATCTTCATTCCTTTGTATCTTCTTTGTGCATGCATATTTCATCATAAACCACTTGTAAAATTCATCAAATTTCCTACAAAACAACATAGAAAATTCCAAGTAAATTTTCACAATTTAATAAATGCATAAAAATGACCATTTTACCCCTTTATAAAGATGAATATGTTACACTTTGAAAATAATTAGAATTTTGGTTTAAACAAGTTAAAATACCCAATATGATCATTTATTCAATTTAAATAGATTAAATATGGTGGAAAAATATGCACAGCTACGTACATATCACATTGTAAATAGGCAGAACTTGCCCAACTTTTCTTAATAAAATTGCTTTACTTTTTGAACCAATAAAACTATGTTCATAAAAGTAACATGTCAGCGAGGTAAAACCATCCAATCGCTACTTGAGATAGTGGAACCATGATCAAGTACGCTCCACTTACCCACCGAGTCGATGGAAGCAAATTGGCTCAAACCGTTGGATTGACGGAAACCGATCCCCGCCTTCTAAGAAATGGTGTTGCTCCAGGGATGCCAAGAAGGCCCAAGTCAACGTCGTGATTCACGTCTTGGATTATGGAATTACATCCAGGAAAGCACAATGCGATGTCCCGGGATTTTGGCAATACTTATTTAATAATTTCCATTTATAAATTATTTTAAAATATGTTATATTGATTTAAAATCTAATTTAACCAAATATTATATGTTCAAAACTAATAATTAATCTAATTTAACAAATGATTATCTTTTTAAAAATTCAATAATAATGATACTATAATTTGAATGTTAATTCTTTTCAAATTATAATAATTAATAATAATTGATGTTTTAAGCTAAAAAAACATTCTATTTGTAATGTATATATGTATACATTGTAATAAGGAAATTGTTTCAATTTAAATTTAATAAAAATATTTTCAAATTATAATATATATGTTTATATATTGTGATTTGGAGTTTTGTTTTAGAATTCAAATAATTTCTGAAGTTAATATTTAAGATGTTCTATTTATAATGAATATTTATATTTATACATAATTATTGTGAATGGAAAATGATGGATTAAACTTAAATAGAAAATATATTTTCAAATTTATAATGTACATATGTTTTTATAGTAATTTGGAAGTTTTTGATTTGGTTTAAGAAAAATAAAATTTAATTTTATTTATAAAACACTTAAAGGAAAATCTATTTTTATTAAAAGAACGATAGCTTGAAAATAGTACATTGTTATAAAATTTAAAATTGTTTTCCTTTAAATTGATTTTGAAAACAATTTTAGGTTTTAAATATAATATCAATGTTAGTTATAATAACTTTAATTTAAACTTTTAAAATAAAATTTAAATAAATGTTTCTTTCTTTTAAAACTTATCTTTAGGAAGTAAGTTTTAAATAATTATAAACTAAATCACAAGGATATAAATATATTGCATTTCATAGTTATACATTTATAACATGGGTATTAAATTAATATGGTAATTAAGGTTTAATTCATTTTTAAATAAGTATTTAATGAAATTCTTAAAACACATGGCATTATAATATCGTAGGAGAATACACTTGTAAGCTTATGGATCAATTCATGTAACAAGTGGCATATCCTAGTTTAAAGAAATTTTGTTTTTATTAAAGTTCAAAAGAAAAAAAATCTGTTTTGTTATTTTCCTTCAGCTAAAACATTCTGTAATTTCTCTTCAATTAAAATTAAAAAAAAATCAAATGCAAAACTTCAAGTTGAAAACAGAGAAAAAAAACAGCAAATACAAACCTGTAATCAAGTAGACCTGAAGCTTTTCCAATCCAGATCCAAGTGATTGCAACCTGAGATTGGCTTCAAGTTCAACTGGAAAACATGCAAAAGAAAAATGCAATCAACAACAAACTTCAGCAAGGAAAAAATTCAGTGTTTCAGTAAATTAAAATGCAAAAGTAAATTCAAATTTCCAGAAAATAAAATGCAGTGTCCTCTTCTTTTTCTCTGGTGAGTAAATTTCTATTTAAAAACAGCTTTGAATCTTTTATTTGATCTGAGAAATGTTTGAATTTGTATCTATGCTTGCATGTTGAATTTAATGATTGAATGCATGTTTAAATTGGCTGTTTGAAATATACCTGTAGCTATGAAAATTTTAAAACTCTGTTAAAATCATGTTCTAGTTTTTTTTAACAGAAAAGTTCTTATCTTCCAAAATTAAGCATTATCAATCGTTAATCATTAAAGAGATTTTGATCAAAATAAAGTAATCTTATATTTTAAACAATTGTAAATAATAACATTGAATAATTATACTGTAAATGACGGATTTACAATGAATGTTAAAATTTGATGAAAATCAAATTCAATGATTTAAACTTCTAATTACATGATATGAATTATGGTTCTAATTCATGAATTTTAAGATGAAAATTTTAATTTATAATTTGGTATTCGTTGAGAAATTGGGGGTTTTAGGGATTTGGGTTTTGATCGATTTCAGTTAATTGAAGTTGTGATGGAGGTCGAACTTTGGCATGGAGTAGGTCATGTGATGGGTGATGTGGGAAAAATAGAGGTTGATTTTTATGGTGACGATGGTGGCCGTGGAAGGGGATAGTAGGGTTTTAGTGTTGTTTTCTGTAGTGGTCGGAATCATGGAATTCTCGACGTCCTGGATAAGTTTTGGAGGATCGCGAGTAGGAGAGAGGCTTGAGTGGTTCGTGGCGCGTGTGTGGGCATCGTGGTGGAACTTCCGGTGGTGGATTTCATCGGTGACGGCGAATCATGGATTCGAGTTTCCATAAGGTTTGTCGTCAATGTAGCTATATTTTGGAGCAGTTGAGTTTTTGTCGATCTGGGAGTTTGAGGGGGTTATCGTGGTCAAAGGTGACTTGTGGGGTTCGCTGGAGTTGATCGCCGTCGGCCGATACTACCGTGCACGTGCATGAGTTTGGTTGGTGCACGAGCCCATTGATGATCTGTTGTTTTTCGTTTGAGAAGAATGGGTCATGGGTTCCTCTGTTGATTTCTCGAGTGTGATTGCGTGTGGGAATCGAAAGCAGCTCGAAGTTTTGAGGTAGGTTGGTCGCGTGAGTTCGGTTTTGAGTGATGTGGGTTACAGGATTTAAATTCTGTTCATTTTTTTTACAGCAAATTGATTCTTCTGAATTCAAAGCAACTTAAGTTTTTTTTTTAAAAACAAAGTTTAAATAGTTTAAAGATGTTGGATGTTTAAATTTAAAATTTTGCATTCAAACAAGTTAAAATAAATTTGTTTTAAAATAATTTGTTGTTTTAAAGTTTAAATATTTACTGAATTTTTGTGCTTTATAAAATGAAGTTTTCAAATTGGAAGCGAATTAAGGTTTGAACAAAGTGTTTTAAAGTTTGAATTTTTAAATTGTAAACCTCTGTTTTAAAATAGTTGTTTTAAATTTTATTTTGTTAATGATATAATAATGTTTCAAATAAAGTTGTATTTAAATTGATTTAAAGTTGTGATTTAGTGAGGTATTTAACTTAGGTAAATTAAAAGTTAATGATAAATTAAAGATGATGTTTTAGAATAAACCAATTATAAGTTTTTGAATTTAAATATTTAATTTTTTAAATGATTGATCAAGGTTAATGAAAGTATGGTTTATCTACATCAAGTTTTGATTATAAGATAATTAAAGTAAATTACTTAATTAACTTAAATTAGTTAATGTAAGTAATTAAATTAAGAAAATTAGTTGTGTAATTGATTAAGTACAATTAATTACTTAAAAAAAATTAATTAATCGAGTTTAATTAATTAAGAAATAATTATTTAATAAGTAATTAAGAAGTTAATTACTTAATCATTTTTAAGAATTATTAAAATATAATTACTTAATGAAGTAATTAAAGTAATTAATTACTCAGAGTAATTAATTAAATATAGTTAATTTTAGTTAATTAATTAAGTTTAATTAATTAAAAGGTTTACTTAATGATGGGTTTAAGTGTAGTTACTTAATGTAATCAAAGATGTGTAGTTATTTAGTGAAGTAATTAATGAATAATTACTGAATGTAATTAATTGAGAAATTACTTAATGGATAGTAATTAAAGAGGTATAATTACTTAAGGAAAGTAATTAAGGAATAATTACTCGGTGTAATTAAAAGAATTGATTAATGGAATTAATCAAAGTGATGGTTTAATTGGTAAAGAAATTAAGGAAGTTAATTACTAATTTTGATTAATCAGGTTTGAATTGTAATTAATTTTATAATTAATAATTAAATGTAATTATGAGGAAGATTGATTTATAAATTAATTAGAGGGTCATTAATTTATGTAATTAATGAATAATTAATTGTTTAATTAATTAAGAAATGTGATTAATTCTAAGATAATTAATCAATGAAGTAAGAAAGAAGTAATAATTGATTAATGAAATTAATTAAGGATTTTTGTAATTAATTATTGTTAATTAATTGATTAGAAATTAATTAATATTAATTAATGATTAAAGATAAATTAATTTGTGTAATCAATTTAAGGGCTAATTACCCAGTGTAATTAAAGAATAATTAATCTAGGGGATTAATTAAGAATATGATTAAATGATAGTTAATCTGTAATTGAAGATTAATTAATTGGATTTTGAAGATGATTAGAGTGATTAATTAATTAATTGTAATTAATTAATGGTTGTTTAAGCAGAATTAGTTGTTTAATTCTCAAATAATTAATTTAATTTAAGACGATTAAATTAATTATAAAGGAATTAATGATGTCTGTTTGTGTATGATTGTTTGTGGAATATCTGTATTGGTTGATATCTATTGGATGATATGCTGTGATATTCTGTGGTATGATATTTGATATATCAATGATAAATGTGTGGTATTTATTTGTGAATGATGCTATGTGAATTCAATATTTTTATTGAATTAATGTGTTAAAATTTAATCACTTGGACATTAAGATGACGTTTGGATTCGATGAGACGGGGATCGGGTTTCCAAATTTGGAATTTTGAAAACCACATCGATCCAAATTAAACGTTAGGTCGTCAATATCAAGTGAAGAGTGAAGACTCGAGGTGTAAGGACTATTCGTCAGTATAACTCTGGGGGTGATTCCGTGATGAGTTTGACGGAATAGTACTTTCAGGCTCGAGATGGTGATTCAGAGTGCAAGGGTTATCGTCGTTAACTCTGAGCGTGATCCCAATACGAGTGTAACGAGATAATGCCTTCGGTTTCGTTCGAACTCGGAATGAACTTTCATGGATTGAATGCTTTCAGAACATCGTCAGGTGGACGATGAGCATTCTAAGATAGATGTGTTCTATAAAGGTAATCGTAGCCTCAAGCCTCATCAACCGGGAATGGCTAAAAAAGGGGAGGTGCAGCAAGGCTTCGTGGGTAGCCCCCCCTGGAGAGCAAGATTTACCCCTATCAAGAGGTCCCTTTTTATTTCGGCTGTGTGGGGCGGTTGATCAAGACAACTGCCGGGGTGGTCTTGTTCGGGACTGTCCAGTAAGGGATGGTTCCGACTTTGTGTTGCAGGGGAGTGGGCGTACTCCTCAGTACGGTGATCTAGGCCACGTACTGTGACGGGCGGTACCCCAGTAGCCCTGCCATTGTATGGAATCCAAAATCCAATAAGTGCCTTTACGGTTTTGATTGTGCACAACTATGTTGGAACGTGAGATGTAAGCATTCCATCTATTTCGGTATTTTATTTTGAAAACACAAGAAACTATTATAATATCACTGTATTTCCTATCAAATGTTTTGGTTAGCGTAAGGTAAAAACTTGCCCACGTTTATTTGTGGGGAGTCTTATGTGATACCTTTGTTTCAAAGGATTTTCTAAAGTTAAGAAACTTTTAACCGTTTACTCAAACCAGACCCCTGTCTGACCCGAGTGTTTATTTTCTGTTTTATTAAACTCTTGGGTAGTCATATTACGTATGAGTAGTCAAGTGATTCAGGTTTTACTTTGACGAGTTCTGGAGGAGATATGGAGCAGGTGGCTTCAGCATGTAGATATATATATAGAGTTTTCCACTGTTTTTGTGTTGTTTCTGTTTCTGTGATGTACTTGAGTTGTAATATCTAGACAGGTGTTATAACTGTCTAGTTTGTTTGTATGAACTGTATGCTCTGATGTTTGTGATACTATGTAATATTTTATTTGATTAATATAATTTATTCGTTCCGTTGTGAGATTCTGATGTTGTTTGGTTCTTTCTTTTCTATCTTTCTCTTTTCTATCCCTTTCTTCTTAATGATGCGTCTTTCTGTGTTATGAAAGCCGGGTCATTACATTGTGGTATCAGAGCGCTAGGTTGAGAGAATACCTAGACTCTGGAGTGGAGTCTTCTTTGAGAGAGCGTATTTGTAATTTTAACTATATATATATATATATATATATATATCTGTTTATTCCTACCTATTTTGTTGGGTTACCTGTTCGGGTTTGCCAACATAAGTTCTACAATAGGAGAGATAGTGGTGTGTATAGCACGACTATCAATGGAAGAAGTCCAGATATTTGATGATGGGAGATTATCTGCCAGACAAGTTTTGGGTATCTTAAGTAAGTTTGGCAGCTGGGTGTAAGTATTTCATCGATCTCTGAAGGAAATCTTTAAAAGATTCGGAGTTTATCTTTGGAATATAAGATTTGATTGCGCTCGTGCGAGCGGGTTCTCTAGAGTTTGGATCAGTTGGGAGAGCTGAAGCAAGTAATGGTATTTTGGCAACCATAGGAAGGAGTCTTATCTGTATTGGCGTGGGAGACTCAGTTTATCTAGGTGTTTGTGCTTGGTCTGAAGCCCGAGTTTCTTGAGAGGTTTCTGCTCATCTCGAAGACTCTTTTTGTGGAGTCGGTTGATGTAACTTTGAGATTCAAGGAACTTTTGGAATTAGGAGGTCTGTGGTACCAAGGGCAGCTCAGAGGTTGAATGTGCTGTCGGGAAGATCTTTTGGCTCAGAAATATCCTAGAGGTGGGGTTCGGAAACAGTTGTGTGGTCCGTTTCTTCAATAGTTCAGAAGTCTTTTGAGATTCTTCTGTCAGTAGATCGGGCAAATGGTGAAGGCTTGTCTTCTTATTCTGGAAGCTCGGCTAGGTAAGGTGTTTGTGGTTGAGGTGGACCATCAGTTTTTTTTCTGTTGGAGGGCTTAAGCTGTTCTGTTTTGTAAGACAGAATAGTTTCTTTGGAATCTAAACTGGGTAGTATCGCAAAAGTGACTTGCGATGGTTCGGAAGTTCTTTTAGTAATCTTTGCTTTAGTTTGAGACAGCTCTAAAGATGTTGGAGCTATCGAAATGGTTTGAGACTTTCTGAATATTTACAAGGAAGTCAATGGAGTTTGTCCGCATCGGGAGATGGAGTTCTATTTCGATGTGGTTCTTGGATTTTCTGGTGGTTTGGCCTAGTAGGGAAGATCCCAGGAGAGAGAATTTTTGTGAGCAATCAGGATTGATTGGGTCTAGTTTTCCGTATGGATTTCCGTTGTAGTATTTGTGACCTACTCAGATAGGTCATTAAGCTTTTATGGAATTTGATGAACAATGTCTCTGGATAAGTTGATCAAGTTTGTGCTTGTGTTCATCAAAAGCTTTCTCGTCTTCTTCGGATCAGAGTTGCGCAGCGGAAGCATGGTCGCAGCTATTCCAGAATAGGAGCAACTCGGATTCATCGAAGGGTTTGTGTTTTCTTGGATTTAAGGTTTTCTTCAAGAAGATCTTTCGGGATCTGAAGGCTTGGCTGTCAAGAGCATCTGTTTTGTTTTTCCGATAGGAGAAGCAAGTTTGAACTCTTTCGATGCTTGTATAGTAGATTGGTGTTTTGGATTACGATAGACTTTTGAGAGAATTATCTTGTTGAGTAGAATTAGGAGGTCGTCTCATTCTTGATCCAGCTTTGTTTTGAGAAGCATCTGAGAAGTTTAGTTGATCAGGAAGGTTGAGGGCAGTTCAGGATTCCCCTCAGGATCAGCAGAACTAGTGGACAAGAGTCGGAGATTTAATTTTTGGATAAGTTTTCTCTGATCATAAGAGGAATGAGATTGGATAAGTTGAGAAGCTAGCTCAACAGTATATGAGAATCTTTCTGTTTTCTCTTAAGGATAAGTGTTTGATCTATCACTAGTTTAGCACCAGCAGATCATGGAGATTTGGAAGTTGATCGGATTGTCTGTTATCCGGTATCCTGTTTAGATTGTAGATCTGGGTATATAGGAGTTCTAGATCTGAGTAGAGCAGCTAGTTTTAGATTCTGTAGGGCGAGTATCCTGGTGTTTGTACCCGGGAAACTCAAGGAAATTCTTTCCAGAATTTGTCTGGATAGTTAGAATTGATTGTTTGAATTGGATGTTATAGTTTCTAGTATGGTTGATAGCATTTGTTACTGTTTTAAAATTTAAAATCTGTATGGAATTATTAAATTATCTTTGCTTTTAATTTCGGGGACGAAATTCTTTTAAGGGAGAAGGAATGTGATGTCCCGGGATTTTGGCAATACTTATTTAATAATTTCCATTTATAAATTATTTCAAAATATGTTATATTAATTTAAAATCTAATTTAACCAAATATTATATGTTCAAAACTAATAATTAATCTAATTTAACAAATGATTATCTTTTTAAAAACTCAATAATAATGATACTATAATTTTAATGTTTATTCTTTTCAAATTATAATAATTAACAATAATTGATCTTTTAAGTTAATGAAAACATTCTATTTGTAATGTATATATGTATACAATGTAATAAGGAAATTGTTTCAATTTAAATTTAATAAAAATATTTTCAAATTATAATATATATATATATATATATGTTCATATATTGTGATTTGGAGTTTTTATTTAGAATTCAAATAATTTCTGAAGTTAATATTTAAGATGTTCTATTTACAATGAATATTTATATTTACATATAATTATTGTGAATGGAAAATGATGGATTAAACTTAAATAGAAAATATATTTTCAAATTTATAACGTACATATGTTTTTATAGTAATTTGGAAGTTTTTGATTTGGTTTAATAAAAATGTTTTTTAAAAGAAAAATAAATTTTAATTTTATTTATAAAACACTTAAAGGAAAAATCTATTTTTATTAAAAGAACGATAGCTTGAAAATAGTACATTGTTATAAAATTTAAAATTGTTTTCCTTTAAATTGATTTTGAAAACAAATTTAGATTTCAAATATAATATCAATGTTAGTTATAATAACTTTAACTTTAACTTTTAAAATAAAATTTAAATAAATGTCGCTTTCTTTTAAAACTTATCTTTAGGAAGTAAGTTTTAAATAATTATAACTAAATCACAAGGATCTAAATATATTGCATTTCATAGTTATAGATTTATAACATGGGTATTAAATTAATATGGTAATTAAGGTTTAATTAATTTTTAAATAAGTAATTAATGAAATTCTTAAAACACATGGCATTATAATATCTTAGGAGAATACACTTGTAAGCTTATGGATCAATTCATGTAACAAGTGGCATATCCTGGTTTAAAGAAAATTTTGTTTCAACTTAGTTTTTATTAAAGTTCAAAAGAAAAAAAAAATGTTTCGTTTATTTTCCTTCAGCTAAAACATTCTGTAATTTCTCTTCAATTAAAATAAAAAAAATTCAAATGCAAAACTTCAAGTTGAAAACAGAGAAAAAAAACAACAAATACAAACCTGTAATCAAGTAGACCTGAAGCTTTTCCAATCCAGATCCAAGTGATTGCAACCTGAGATTGGCTTCAAGTTCAACTGGAAAACATGCAAAAGAAAAATGCAATCAACATCAAACCTCAGCAAGCAAAAAATTCAGTGTTTCAGTAAATTAAAATGCAAAAGTAAATTCAAATTTCCAGAAAATAAAATGCAGTGTCCTCTGCTTTTTCTCTGGTGAGTAAATTTTTATTTAAAAACAGCTTTGAATCTTTTATTTGATCTGAGAAATGTTTGAAATTGTATCTATGCTTGCATGTTGAATTTAATGATTGAATGCATGTTTGAATTGGCTGTTTGAAATATACCTGTAGCTATGAAAATTTTAAAACTCTGTTAAAATCATGTTCCAGTTTTTTTTAACAGAAAAGTTCTTATCTTCCAAAATTAAGCATTATCAATCATTAATCATTGAAGAGATTTTGATCAAAATAAAGTAATCTTGTATTTAAAACAATTGTAAATAATAACATTGAATAATTATACTGTAAATGATGGATTTACAGTGAATGTTCCAATTCATGAATTTTAAGATGAAAATTTTAATTTATAATTTGGTATTCGGTGAGAAATTGGGGGTTTTAGGGATTTGGGTTTTGATTGATTTCAGTTGATTGAAGTTGTGATGGAGGTCGAACTTTGGCATGGAGTAGGTCACGGTGATGGGTGATGTGGGAAAAATAGAGGTTGATTTTTATGGTGACGATGGTGGCCGTGGAAGGGGATAGTAGGGTTTTAGTGTTGTTTTCTATATGGGTCAGAATCATGGAATTCTCGACGTCGTGGATAAGTTTTGGTGGATCGCGAGTAAGAGAGAGGCTTGAGTGGTTCGTGGCGCGTGTGTGGGCGTCGTGGTGGAACTTCCGGTGGTGGATTTCATCGGTGACGGCGAATCATGGATTCGAGTTTCCATACGGTTTGTCGTCGCTGTAGCTATATTTTGGAGTAGTTGAGTTTTTGTCGATCTAGGAGTTTGAGTGGGTTATAGTGGTCAAAGGTGACTTGTGGGGTTCGCTGGAGTTGATCGCCGTCGGCCGATACTATCGTGCACGTGCATGAGTTTGGTTGGTGCACGAGCCCATTGATGATCTGTTGTTTTTCGTTTGAGAAGAATGGGTCATGGGTTCCTCTGTTGATTTCTCGAGTGTGATTGCGTGTGGGAATCGAAAGCGACTCGAAGTTTTGAGGTAGGTTGGTCGCGTGAGTTCGGTTTTGAGTGATTTGGGTTACAGGATTTATATTCTGTTTGTTTTTTTACTGCAAATTGAATCTTCTGAATTCAAAGCAACTTAAGTTTTTTTTTAAAATAAACAAAGTTTAAATAGTTTAAAGATGTTGGATGTTTAAATTTAAAATTTTGCATTCAAACAAGTTAAAATAAATTTGCTTTAAAATAATTTGTTGTTTTAAAGTTTAAATATTTGCTAAATTTTTGTGCTTTATAAAATGAAGTTTTCAAATTGGAAGCGAATTAAGGTTTGAACAAAGTGTTTTAAAGTTTGAATTTTTAAATTGTAAACCTCTGTTTTAAAATAGTTGTTTTAAATTTTATTTTGTTAATGATATAATAATGTTTCAAATAAAGTTGTATTTAAATTGATTTAAAGTTGTGATTTAGTGAGGTATTTAACTTAGGTAAATTAAAAGTTAATGATAAATTAAAGATGATGTTTTAGAGTAAACCAATTATAAGTTTTTGAATTTAAATATTTAATTTTTTAAATGATTGATCAAGGTTAATGAAAGTATGGTTTATCTACATCAAGTTTTAATTATAAGATAATTAAAGTAAATTACTTAATTAACTTAAATTGGTTAATGTAAGTAATTAAATTAAGAAAATTAGTTGTGTAATTGATTAAGTACAATTAATTACTTAAAAAATAATAATTAATCAAGTTTAATTAATTAAGAAATAATTATTTAATAAGTAATTAAGAAGTTAATTACTTAATCATTTTTAAGAATTATTAAAATATAATTACTTAATGAAGTAATTAAAGTAATTATTTACTCAGAGTAATTAATTAAGTATAGTTAATTTTAGTTAATTAATTAAGTTTAATTAATTAAAAGGTTTACTTAATGATGGGTTTAAGTGTAATTACTTAATGTAATCAAAGATGTGTAGTTGTTTAGCGAAGTAATTAATGAATAATTACTGAATGTAATTAATTGAGAAATTACTTAACGGATAGTAATTAAAGAGGTATAATTACTTAAGGAAAGTAATTAAGGAATAATTACTCGGTGTAATTAAAAGAATTGATTAATGGAATTAATCAAAGTGATGGTTTAATTGGTAAAGAAATTAAGGAAGTTAATTACTGATTTTGATTAATCGGGTTTGATTAATAATTGTAATTAATTTTATAATTAATAATTAAATGTAATTATGAGGAAGATTGATTTATAAATTAATTAGAGGGTCACTAATTTATGTAATTAATGAATATTTAATTATTTAATTAATTAATAAATGTGAT
Organism: Allium cepa; assembly: GCA_030765085.1. Classification (NCBI taxonomy): domain Eukaryota; kingdom Viridiplantae; phylum Streptophyta; class Magnoliopsida; order Asparagales; family Amaryllidaceae; genus Allium; species Allium cepa. Next base: position 619,731,571 of record CM060938.1, on the reverse strand, counting down.
TAATTCTAAGATAATTAATCAATGAAGTAAGAAAGAAGTAATAATTGATTAATGAAATTAATTAAGGATTTTTGTAATTAATTATTGTTAATTAATTGATTAGAAATTAATTAATGATTAAAGATAAATTAATCTGTGTAATTAATTTAAGGGCTAATTACCTAGTGTAATTAAAGAATAATTAATCTACGGGATTAATTAAGAATATGATTAAAGGATAGTTAATCTGTAATTGAAGATTAATTAATTGGATTTTGAAGATGATTAGAGAGTGATTAATTAATTAATTTTAATTAATTAATGGTTGTTTAAGCAGAATTTGTTGTTTAATTCTCAAATAATTAATTTAATTTAAGATGATTAAATTAATTATAAAGGAATTAATGATGCCTGTTTGTGTATGATTGTTTGTGGAATATCTGTATTGGTTGATATCTATTGGATGATATATTGTGATATTCTGTGGTATGATATTTGATATATCAACGATAAATGTGTGGTATTTATCTGTGAATGATGCTGTGTGAATTCAATATTTTTATTGAATTAATCTGTTAAACTTTAATCACTTGGACATTAAGATGGCGTTTGGATTCGATGAGACCGGGATCGGGTTTCCAAATTTGGAATTCCGAAAAACACATCGATCCAAATTAAACGTTAGGTCGTGAATATCAAGTGAAGAGTGAAGACTCGAGGTGTAAGGAGTACTCGTCAGTATAACTCTAGGGGTGATTCCGTGATGAGTTTGACGGAATAGTACTTTCAGGCTCGAGATGGTGATTCAGAGTGCAAGCGTTATCGTCGTTAACTCTGAGGGTGATTCCAATACGAGTGTAACGAGATAATGCCTTCAGTTTCGTTCAAACCCGGAACGAACTTTTATGGATTGAATGCTTTCAGAACATCGTTAGGTGGACGATGAGCATTCTAAGATAGATGTGTTCTATAAAGGTAATCGTAGCCTCAAGCCTCATCAACTGGGAATGGCTAAAACAGGGGAGGTGCAGCAAGGCTTCGTGGGTAGCCCCCACTGGAGAGCAAGATTTACCCCTGTCTAGAGGTCCCTTTTTATTTCGGTTGTGTGGGGCGGTTGATCATGACAACTGTCGGGTGGTCTTGTTCGGGACTGTCCAGTAAGGGATGGTTCCGGCTTTGTGTTGCAGGGGAGTGGGCGTACTCCTCGGTACGGTGATCTAGGCCACGTACTGTGATGGGTGGTACGCCAGTAGCCCTGCCATTGTATGGAATCCAAAATCCAATAAGTGCCTGTACGGTTTTGATTGTGCCCAACTATGTTAGAACGTGAGATGTAAGCATTCCAGCTATTTCTGTATTTTATTTTGAAAACCCAAGACACTATTATAATATCACTGGATTTCCTATCAAATGTTTTGGTTAGCGTAAGGTAAAAACTTGCCCATGTTTATTTGTGGGGAGTCTTACGTGATACCTTTGTTTCAAAGGATTTTCTAAAGTTATGCAACTTTTAACCGTTTACTCACACCTGACCCATGTCTGACTCGAGTGTTTATTTTCTATTTTATTAAACTCTTGGGTACTCATATTACGTATGAGTAGTCAAGTGATTCAGGTTTTACTTTGACGAGTTCTGGAGGAGATATGGAGCAGGTAGCTTCAGCGTGTAGATATATATATATATAGAGAGAGAGTTTTCCGCTGTGTTTTTGTTGTTTCTGTTTCTGTGATGTACTTGAGTTGTAATATCTAGACAGGTGTTATAACTGTCTACTTTGTTTGTATGAACTGTATGCTCTGATGTTTGTGATACTATGTAATATTTTGTTTGGTTAATATAATTTATCCGTTCCGCTGTGAGATTCTGATGTTGTTTGGTTCTTTCTTTTCTATCTTTCTCTTTTCTATCCCTTTCTTTCTTCTTAATGATGCGTCTTTCTGTGTTATGAAAGCCGGGTCATTACACACAATCTTAAAATTTGCGCACCCCTATAAGCATTGCATTACTTCTTAAGCCATGAAATCACACTCTCGAAGGATGAACTTCTCACGTCGCTCGAAGATTAGTAACATCGAGAAGTTCCAAACTGTTCCTGGTCATATCGATTCTATAAGTTGTGCGTCCCATAAGACGCACGCATCCCCAAAGTCGTACATCTTATAAGCCTTGCGTCTCCTAAGCCGTGCATATTCTTAAGTACCGGTCTTGTCCCGATAATGCCGGGAAACTCGTCTATTGTAGGACTAACGAGAATCAATCCACTCCCACTATGAGTGAGGGTTGTGAATCTAGTAGTGTCAAATGGCTTCAAATCGGCAGAAAATTTTGGTTATTGACCAATAATATTCTCAGAATCAAGGCGTCAAAATCAGAAGTTCCCAAAGGTAGGATCACAAATAAATCCGATTACAGACATCCAAAAAAAGTGACTCGGATCAACCAGTCATTCATCAAGTGTTTGGAGTAAGCAGCCCCGTGATCTGGGGAGCACACACGTCGATACATAAATACCAAGTTCTTCACAGTTCTGTTACTCGAAACAAAGAATTTGTTCAGTAATTACAAGATTGGATAAAATAAAATAGCAGTAAATAAAGTTGGCATAAGAGCACGAAATGCAGAAAAGTAGATATATAAAGTTATAATTGAAATGTCAACATGTGGAAAGTCAAAGTGTGGGGGCCATGCCCATACAATATCATCCAACAAAAAGGAAAATACAAAGTTTCCCCATGAAAATAAAATAAATAATAAGTGAAGACTCTGCACTTGTACAAAAGGTAATCAAAAACAAAAAATGAAGAGAAAGACGGGTCAAATCAGGACCTCTGCTCAGCGCTGCCCTGGTCTCCTTTCCCGCCTCTAATTTGCAGTTTCTTAGGCATGTCCTTGTCCGAGGCACCCTCACCTTTCGAATCGTGACCGCTAGTGGAACCCCCTTTCCCCTTATACTTGCTAGGTCGGTAAGAGCTCTTAGATGACTTCCTATATGCTTTAGCCTTCTCCTTTTTCACTGCAATTATCTGTTCCTCAGTCTTCGGCTGCTCTGTTTCCACTTTCTCTGGTTGGCTGCCTTTCTCTGCTTGCTCTTGCACACTAATAGCTGCTAAGCTCTGCTCTTGTGAAATAGAGTGGTCATCCAAACCATGCAGAGTCTCATTTTCTCAAAATAGGGACCAGGCTGCGAGCCAGAAGTAGAGACAATGGTTGACGTGGTTAAAATAGCATCAGACCTAGCATTATGATGAGGAGGTAATCTAGAAAGAGGAGGAGGTTGACCTGCAATATCAGAATAACGGGCGATAATCTCGGTAATATCATCAGGCGTGAATTGAAACTCTTCATGCATGGGAAAGAGGAGAAAGTTACTTGTAGTGGAGGTTTGGTCGTGTGCAATGACTTCAAAGCCTTCGTTGTTGCCTTCATTTGATGGTTACATGATCAGAGAGAAGCGGTAGCGATAACCTCGTCGATTTGGAAATGTGATGATGACTCACCCGCTCCTTAAGAAAGTGTTCGACAGCAACCTCCGTGGTGGCCATGAAAACAATGGATTAATGCTCCCTTTATAGTTTTAAGATTCTCTGTCCTTCCACTAGAGCTTGGCGGGATTTCTCATTCAGGTAGGCTTGCCCAGTTCCTTCTCGGGATACCGCCACCCATGTCATCGAACCTGGCCAGAATCTCTTCCTAAACGACTACGAGCACGCGAGGGAACAATGTGCCTAAATAACTGAGGCTACCCTAATGAAGCACGGAGTTGACATAAAAACCAAGAATAGCGGCATCCAAGCCTTCCATTTTTCTTGCAAAAGTATCTTGGAGCTTCCAAAAGCCTATCTCCGTGCTAGCCTTCACCACAGCTAGTTGATTTTTCTTCGCTTCCAAAGCCAAAATTTGAGCACGTTGAGAGGCAGTTTCTTGGGTTTGTCCGACTACGACTCTCTTCTCCACCTCAGTCTTTGCCTCACTTGCCGTTAACTTCTCTTTTAAAGACAGCTCGTCGGCGTGACACTTTTTTATCCTATCTTTGAATATTAGAGCGACTTGTTCAGTCACTTGCTTCAACTCCTTGAACAAAGAAGCACTCTTACTTAACCTTTTCAAGGCATCCTCTCTCTCCTTCTTCGAACTTTCAATTTCCAAGTCATGGTCCGCATGCTTCTTCTCAAATTTGCCTTTTTTAGACTCAAATAAGAGGATCTCCTGGTAATTATTTCGGTTAATGGTAGAATGTTTCATGCATAGTTTCTCTCAACCCTCAATCTTCCCCAAGCCGCTTTGGATCACTTGAAGATGGGGTGAGTAAGATTCTACACGGACCGACTTCAGGTTGGGTTTGTCGAAAACAATACCCCTTAAGAATAAGTAGGGAAATGCAGCCTGTGGAAGAGGGGGCCAGTAGGAAGAATGTAAGGAGCTTGCCTCGAAATTGGAAAAGGAGAAGTAGAAGCGTGAGTGGAGGAGGTCATGGCTCCAAAGTGGAAGCAGGAATATGTTCTTGATCTTTCTTTAACATTTTAGATGGGTCTCCCTGCTCAATCAGGATTTTCCTTTTTCTCGGCCGCTCCCTCTATGATGGCCACGATCCTTCTTAGTTCACCGGTGCTCCTCTACCTCTTTATCTTTTAACCACCATCTCTTTACATCGGTTTTACGAGAGGAGTAATATTAGGATGAATGTCTTTGCAAATGCTCAGACCCAAGCGCACGATTAAGATAATTATAGAAGCCTTGAGACATGATCCTAACGGAAAATAACAAAATGACTTTAGGAAAGAAGACATGTGATGGATATTAAAAATTCTGTATAAATAACAATAAAATGCACGATCCTAGTAATGTGTGTGCTATAGTTTAATGACCCCAGCAGAATAACACAAACTAGATTGATCACCAATTAATGTCCGGAATATTCATTTCGGTGGGAACAATTCGGGTAGACTGTGAAAGCAACCCTTCTGGAGTAGTATCACCCGTTAGATTCTTCACATCTACATAGATGTCACTCACATCTTCGAAATCAAATTTGACATCTCTCGGCAAATGACTAGGAGCTAGTTTGTCTTTAGGATAGAATTCTTCAAAGTGTTCTTCTGGAAGGGGCGATGGATTGTGCCCGGAACTCAACTTTAGGGACTTGTCATCCGTATCCAATTGTCGATTGAAAAGAGTCCCTCATTAGTTCCTCCTTTTTCCTTTCTCGCAATTACAGGAGCTTTACCTTCTCGATGAACCAATTCCTCTTTCTTCTCCTCCAGGATCGAAGGCATCTTGGGCTGACTGAAAGTCTCAATTTCAATTTGGGTTTCCTCAAAAGTTTCTACTGACTTCCTAGAAGAGTCGCTATATTTCTCTTCATCATCTTCATCAGAATCACGGGAGGTAGAAATTGAGTGAGCTCGGGCTTTGGAGCAAGAGGGGGCACTATAAACCCAACCGATCTTCCGAGATGTAAAAGCTCACATCGACAAAGATTCTCATCGGTGAGTAGAAATCTGATCGTGCGCTCTTAGGCATCGACTGACTTAATGGCACTGAGAACAGGCACGATAGCTGGAACCTTGTTAATCCTTGGGAGGATTGCAATAGAATAGGCAATCGCTCAGAAGATTTTTTAGCACCTAATGGAATTTTTATGCCCAGTGAGAGAAACTTACCCCCATGGTCCATGGATAAACGAACCCCTCGGAACACTTGACAAAAAAATTGATTTTTGAATGAGGGAACTTTGCTAGGGAGATTGAGTGCGAGCTTTCGGCCATGTTGTTCCTCAATGTAAACGAGAGATGGGTTAGCCTTCCTCTTTTTAAATAGCAAAAGATACTGTAGCTTGGAAAAGTTCAGAGTGCGACTGAGTGTTTGCACGAACAGAACATATAGATGGGTCAGCACGCATAACCATTCGGGTGAATCTGAAATGGGGCCAGCCCCATATTCTGAAGAGACACCATTAGAAAATGATTAAAAAAGAGCATTGTACATGCACATGTAGCAATGGCAGTTCACATATCTAAAAAACAGCCGATGAGAGAATTAACCTCTTGATGGAAGAAGTACATTGTCCCATGGAATGTCGTATTGCGAGAAAATGCTTCACAAAACCATATGTGTAAGAATCGAGGAGGCTTTCTATGTGAGATCCAGTAGAACCTTAAAGTTGGAGGGAGTGCAATCGATGACGGTGCCAACTGGAATTAAGTGGCCATACTATCCTGCAGGTATAGAGGTGTAAGTCCACCTAGGATCGACGAGGACACCACTTTTGAAAGAGGTGAACTCCCTTCGATTAACTTGAGACGGGAAGATTTACGTGTCATTCTATATAAGAAAGCTTTTGTTCAAAACAATTAGGTGCGCATGATTTCTAAACAATGAACCCTAAACATGGATGATATTTGGAATTCAAAAGATGATCAACGTGTATCAATCACCGATCAGACTCCAAGCATTAACCGTGAGGGTGTGCAATGTGTAGTCTATGTGAGAATGGGTGCGACATCCTAAATGCTGCAAGCAGACCATTCCGTGTAGATGGCTCGCTCACATCAGAAAAAGCAATCCTTGTTAGTTGTTTATGTCTTTTCTTCTACACTTACCCATTATCGATCAACGATCGATCATCGATCTGTTGTCCTACACGACACGGAAAGCTCTTTCCATTCTAGGTACACCAACTATGCAATGACAAGTCCAATCCAAGTCAAGTAACTATAGATTAATTGGTCCAGATCAAGAAGGTAATTATCAGCATAAGTAGATTTTAGTTTTCTGTAAGATGATAACAACTTAAGCTGCACGCAAGATGCTATCTTAAGTTATATCACCTCCTAGAAAAACCAAAATCAATCAGCAATCCTCGAGATGTCATGCCAGAATCGACTTTTAAACTCGATACAAGCTAATTCTGATTCTGAGGATGAAGATAACAAAACATGTCAATATCCGAAGCAAGACCTTGGCATATCTCCATGAAGAACTTTAGACTCAATTTACTATCTTCTTCCTCAAAATCGAAAATAGCTCGGATCTTCCACTATGATCGTAGCTAACACAATCTGACCAATAAATAACATGATATTGCGCCAAAACTCACTTCACCAACCTTCACCTTCGAAATTGAGAAGAGCAATGGTGGGCCATTGATTCAAGATATCATGAATCATAGTGCTTTGGGCCGGCAATGACTTGGGGAAGGCAAAATCATTGCAAAAGAATGATGGTAGGAGCTTCTAAAGGCAGTGGATAGTGGCGCTAGAGATGAAGATTGCCGACAGTGGCATTGTGGTGGCGTCGAAAGACTGATCGGTGGAGTATGTTTGTTGTTGGGTCAGTTCGGCTCGAAAATGTAGAGTGAGGAAATGGGAGACCCGATCCCACTTACATATAAAAATGGATAGAAGACGAAAATTTTTGTAAGTACTTAGATCGGTGTCGATCCGATCTAATTGGATTGGTACCGGTCTCATATATTTACCATGAATGACTTCAAACTTCTCCTATTTGCCTAATTTGACGTTCGTATTCATCCTTGAAGTTGTCGAGTCAAGATCATTCTATAATTGCGACCAATGAAAATTCCCACTAAAAGACTGGATAGATAGCAGAAACGTCATAGGCAGCTACTCGAGGACACTAGATATGCCCAATAAAGCTCCGTGGAAACCAGAATATGAATAATTCTAGAGCATGCCTTGTTTCCAACGAATGCATGCTCTTGGGAGCAACTGCTAACTGGGTTTTTAACTCAGCAGAATTCAGAAGGAGTTAGAACATTTAAACTAAATGCGGACAGCTCGAAACTTGGCTAGAAGACCTAAAAGAACATAGTAAATCTACCTAGCGAATTTGGGAAGAAAATAAGACAAGTGTTTGGATCGGCACCGATCCAATTGGATCGATATCGATCCAGAGTACTGAAGCATGGTACTCCAAACCACTTGCATTATGTCCTTACATCACTTCTAAGCTTACCTACCAAATTTGTAACATTCTGAGCAACTGAGTTGAAGAAGTGAGGACTTCGCAACATCCCCCTACTTGGAGGCCCAAAACTAACTGCTACAGATGCTGTAGTCATCCATAGTTATTAATCCTCGGCGACCAAATACGGCAGTGTTAGATTACTGATACAAAGAAACATATGAATATGGAAAAAATTTAAAACTTCAAACAATATTACATTGCATATCAAATCGTTTCCAATTCATTGCATAATCCCACAATTGCAAATCACTTTTAGAGAAAATATATATTACAATATATGCCAAGAGCGACATATAAAGATGCCCTCTTAGATTATTAGAGTATATATAGGCAATTTTCACAACTTTGCCATTACAAACAATACGGTGGAATCAAAAGAAATGAGAACTCTAAATAGCTATCATACTCCATGCATGTCTCTAGAAGCTTATTCATCTGAAGAGGTACCAAAAAACTTCAACTCTCAAACTACTCAAAATCAAATGAGTACCCAAGAGATTAAGGGGGTAAACATAAACTTCGAGTCAGACATAAAGCCTGGTATGAATAATAATCTACCATCTCAAATCATTTAGATATCTAATGAAACCACACCGCTTAGCAGAACAGGTTTTCACTCACTAGTATCTCAAAACCTTTATAAAACCATATACTGTGCTCCTGCATCCATAATGGTTAAACATTAGTCATTTAAAAATATTATGATGATATGCAAACATGTCAAAACATACTGGATTTCCCATCCTCTGTTTAATTGACTTCCTGTTATATTTATAGTTTTTAGCATCACTATTAACCTATTAGTTTTCATAGGCTTACTAATGACCTTTTTATAATATATGGATTGCCTGTCTTATTTCATAGTTTTCATGGGTGCGCTTTGAACCTATTAGCCCCTGCCAGTTAACTTAATTAATTCTTGGGTTCTTCTGAACCTGTTGGTGACTCCAGTAACTTCTCTCTTGTCCTAATTTTCATGGGTTGACTAGGAAGCTATTGACATATGTCAATAACTTAATCCGGAAATAGTTTCATGGGTTCACTACAAACAATTGGCCCCTACCAACCAACCACTCTTTATAACATAATTTTCATGGGATCACTATGAACCTATTTGTAACTTCAATAACTTCTTAATCATAGTTTTCATAGTATCACTATGAACATGTCTCCCTGACAACTTCCATATTTAGGCATCTTATAATTTGGTCTTCCTGACCTCTTGGATGCAATTCTACTCATCTACGATTTTAATCAATTTATATTCACTACCAGGTTAACCTAGCTGGTTCTTCTACTCTTTATCCCCAAAATTTAGGTATGGGTCTATTATAAGGTGAATATATTAATATTTGAAGTAGCCAACATAATTACATAACAATACCACTCCTATGGGTTTAATGTCATTGATACACTTTTCATATAAAACATGGTTAATCCCTTTAACCTATAATTTTATCAAGGAAAGCTTCTTCTTAAAATCATTTCAAAAATACTTTAATTTAGCTATAGGGTTTTTCTTTAAAATTGAGCTTGGGTTCCAAAACCTTTCGAACCCTTCGAAACCATGCTTTCGACTTCATTGGACACCCTCCTTTGAAAGCAGATAGACATATCATCAAAATATTAGGCTCCTGCCTTTCAAACACTTGAAAACTTTCTTGCGAAGCCTTTCGAACGTATCAAAGAATTAGTATTTAATCATGTAGAAGCACAACTTCGAAACCAATTGAAAGTACCCCTTTCGAAACCATTGGAAGCAACCCTTCCAAAATCCTTGAAAGTCCCCTTTTCGAAACCATTGGGTTTATACATAAAATGGGTCAAAGTGAATATAGGGGAAAGCATCTCTTTCGAAACCATACTTTATCATATAAAGATATTGGGGAAAACATAATGGCGTCGGCACCAGCCCTTTTGAAAGCTTCAAACCATTTTAAAAAAACGTTGAAGGATAGAATTGAAACCCCTTTCGAAGCTATTGCCTTCGGAACCCTTAGACCCTTTCGAAAGCATTTAGAAAGAGGCATAAACATCTTCAAAAACGGACAGTACCTTTTGAAAGCATTGATGACTTCAACACCATCGAAAGGCTAAAGAAAGGCAGAAGGGCTGCAACTAGGTCGGAACCCCTTCTTTCAAAAGCATTCTTTCATAAGTAAAGGAATGCATTAGAAAGCAAACTTATGTTAATGAAAACTCTTTCGAAACCTTTCAAAATCCTCTTTCGAAAACATATGCTTCAACTCCTTCAAAGGCTTTAATAAAACAAAGGCAGGCGCTGCTCTTTTTAAAACAAACCAAGGTGCCGACTCCTTCGGAAAACATGCTTTCGACACCTAACCTTTCGCCTTTCTCCAATCCACTGCATACCATCTTTATGATATCCTATGTATTGGCTTCTGCTTAGTAGGTTTCGACTGGTTGAAGGCAAGAGCTCTGTGTTGAAAGGTACTTTTATAGAAGGCGGAACCAGCTTTTCTGAGTAAACTTGGTTTAATACTAGTTAAAGCAAACCTTTTTCTAACTAACCTGCCATGTGTCAATACCAAATTTATTGCCTTAACTTTTTCGAATTCTTTACTAAAATAACTACCGCTGATTTCAGATCTAAACCGTGGTTAAGTTATCAGCCCTTCCATTAAGCAAAAACAATATTGCAAAGAAGTCCCTCTTCTACAAAAAAATAATTTTCATAGCAGTTTACTTTGGAAAAATCCCTAAAAATTTCAAAAATTCACTTTAATCATGTTATCTAACATGTCAAAATTTCAGATCTAAATTCTTAATTTATTTTTCGAAAAAAATTTATAAACCTAAATAATCATATTTTCCTTTGAAAATTTATAATAAACTTTCCATAGCTTAGAAAATTATCAAAATTAAAACTCAACTCCAAAATCATGTTTATATAACATAAAAAATTTCCATGGCATTTAAACATCAACATAAACCGGCCTTACCCTAAAACCATGTATAATCCCTTTTAAACAATCTTGTTTAAATTCAACAAATCAATATTTAAGAATATCATCAACCAATACATCATAAAAATGAATTTACTCTTAAATCCGAAAACATATGATTCAAAACAAAATAGAGATGGAATTATTATTCATCTTGATTTAGATAATGAGAATGGAATGAGGCTGATTTCTCCTAAGCTTGATTCTTTAGCTTTTAATTGCATTCTTCTTTCTTAATGGTCGGCCGCCCTTTTTAGTTGTTGTTTTCAAAATGACATGAATGAGGAATAAAATGGTATGGACGAGAATATATAAGGGTAAGGGTTATGGGTGGTAAATTTCTAATATACCCATATGTGATTTAATTAACCCAAAAATCCTTGTTCATATTGATCCCAAGTGCAACATTTCATATCGATTAAGAAAATGATCGATACACACTGTGACTGATCCAAAGCAAAGTTCCAAGTGCATTTCCCTTATCCATGCTCGTATCGGTTGATACTAATCGATCAAAATTGAACTGCTGAGTCCATCCTTGATCGATATGAACTACTATCTGTCCAAATCCATGTGTGATATCCATATTCGCATGCATCCAGCTGCTTCCTCCTTGTATCGATACGAGCAACAATTATCGATCTGAAGCGACTTACGCCGATCGACATAAACCGTATCGATCCGATGTAGATACCCAGTTCATCATTGATTGATACAAATTGTATCGATACTAGGGTATTGATACGAAATCGTTCCCTTTCAGCATTGACCCATCCATACCTTGAGCATTCGAACTCCTTTGACCTGAAATTTGATGTATTACCTTTCCGAACATTGTTTATTATTTCCTATCGATCCCACCTTGATTGGAGCTTGGTCCAATTTTGATGGTATTGATCATAATCTTGCTTCCAGTCGATTTCCAATCCTAATATCCATCCTTTTAGCCAATTTTGTTGATATCCTAGCCTTGACCAAAAGGCGGGGTAACATTGCCCCCTTAAAACATGCCTTGTGGTAAGAAGGTGTGTTTTGAATAGCTCCGAATCCGACATCCAAAGTCCATATTCCATGCATAGCCATTCTATCCAATCCTTAATCCAATATATTACCAGCCACCCCCATCAAGTGTCGTAACCGTATCCTTATTCGAATCTGCAACCATTCCGAGGCGATATCTGATTCCGAACTCAGTAGCCAAATCCTTAGCCAATCTTATATCAATCTGAACCCAACAACCTAGTTTTAATCCATCCATATCCAATAACTAATAATCGAATCTAGGACCTCTCCGGGTCGATATCCAAATCCGAGACCACTCGGAGCACTTAGCCAAATCCTTAGCTATTCATAGCCAATATCCAAATCCATAACCTCTCCATATTCTTGCCAAGCGCAATCCAAACTCGACGACCTATACTAAGAAACGCCTTGGTGTTCATGGTTAAGTGTCCCTGAATGCTGAGTAATGCCATGGCTTAAGTCCTAAGCCGGGTCCTAGTCGCTCCGAACCCTTGTCGAGCATAGTCCATACTCGATGACCTGAAAAAGTAACCAATAGATAATATGGGGCCTAAGTCCTGGGCCGAATCCTGGTCTCTTCGTACTCTCGCCGAGCATAGTCCATACTTGATGGCCCGAAATAGTAACCGATAGTTAATATAGGGCCTAAGTCCTAGACTGAATCCTGGTCTCTCCGGACCCTTACCGAGCATAGTCCATACTCGACGACCTGAATATGCCAATTCGCCACGTTCGGATGAAGCGACTTACCCCTTGCCAGGCATAATTCATACTCGACGACCATTTATCAAAAGCCAGATAAAAATCCAATCAAAATCCAATCCGAAAACCAGATTAAATCAGCAAACCAAAAATCCAAACCATAAAACAAGCATCCAAACCAAAGTCAAAACCGAAAAGCGAACAAAACCACGAGTTTAAACAAAACCAGAAAAAGCAAATGTGCGAACCAAAAAAGAAAAAGCAGATTTCACAAACCGGAGCGTCGCGGTTTATCATCTCAGAGCATGCCTTGGGCCAATCTCCATCCCCGTACATCAGTAAGTGACTTAGCCATTTGCCCAGAGTTTGCTACTTATTCCATATCATCCCTGTCAGTTGATAACCAATCGTCCATCATTCCTAGGCCTTATGCAATCGTCATTTGAGGTAAATGATGGCTGCTCCTATTCCATCGCCGCATTCCAAGTTTCGACATATTGCCTCAACTGACCACTCCTTACATTCTTCTCGATTATATCCTTTAGATGCCTGCAGCTTTTGGTATCATGCCCGTCCTAATCATGAAAGAGACAGTGCCTTCCGGATGCCCTCTCGCGTTCTAAGGGTTCCCTCCTTGTCGGCCTTCAGTTAGGAAGGCGATCCCAAGTCTCCATGAATATCCACTCCAATGTTTCATTCAATCCTGTGTAAGTGGAGAATTTTGGCTCTCCCAACGTTTCCTTACCCTGCCAGAGTTTTCATCCGACTTCCTCTTTCCTTTATCCTTATCCTTACCCGAGCTTTCGCGAGATGGTTATCCATTCTCAACTGCATTTACTTCCTTTAACTTCATCTCTGAACATGCATCTTCCTGTTGAAAAAATCTTTAGGCCTCATGAAAGAAAACCTTGAGATCCATTTGTGGATCTCTTATCAACGATACATTGAAATCCAAGTTATCCTCGACTCCTGACACCGTTGCCATTAAAACCATTGATGGATCCAGCCGATCCACCGAAGCAACCGCTGCATTAAACCGAGTTAAGAAAGCCCTAAGTGATTCTCATGTCCTCTGCTTCACTAACGTTAATGTCATTACATTCTTCGGCCTTTTGATATGAACCTGAAACTACTTCAAAAATTTGTCCACCAATTCTGTCCATGTCCTGATAGATCCATCTTCCAACTGCCTGAACCACATAGCAGCTATATCCGTCAAGTATAGAGGGAAACACTGGGCCATAACTTCCTTCGATACCCCCAAACACTTCCATGTGTCTCATGTACCTCATCAAGTGATCGGTAGGATCTGCCCTTCCATTGTATACATCCAGAGTAGGTAACTTGAACGCTAGTGGATTCTGAGCCATTCTGATGTCATGGGTAAACGGATTCCTGTTTGCTCCTTCTAGATCTCTATTTGCTAAACCTCTGCGCATAGTTCGATTGATAAACTCAGCTAATCCAGTGTTTTCCACCAAGGGTTGCCCCCCGAGTCCCCGGGGGAATTTCAGTACATACTCTTCATCACGTACTCTTGTGCTCTTACGGACATCCTATTGTGTGGTCTCACCTGGAATCCCTCCATGAATTGGTTTATCATTGAATGTTAGTGTGCCCCTGAGTTTGGTTCCATCCAAATTGATAACATTATACTAATTGGGGGTTATGCCCTATTGAGCTGCTCCATTAGATTGCTTGTTGGGTCCTTCTGTTCCAGCTCCGTGGATCTGAACTCAAATAGCTCCAGTCGTTCCTGCCTGCCCAAACTGTCTGAGAATGTTCTATATCATCTCCTCTCTCCTTTTCAATAATTCCTCCTATATAGCTCCCATCATCATCTCCATCCCATCTCTGTTGATGAAAACTGAACCCGGATTTTCTCCTGAGGAAGCATCCTAACTCCCTTCGTGTTCACTCCTTTCCATTCTTGGACTGCTTTATCATGGTCCCTTTATGACCTTATCCTTTAGTCTTCCAAATATGAACTCCAAATCTGATGTAGCGGGTGCCAGTTCTTCTAAGTGAAAGCACCAAAGTGTTTGCGTCAAAATTGGTCACAAACCCCAGAACTAGTGAAAACACTAGCGTATAAACACAGATCCTCCATATCTAGACAGAGGTCTCAGATCCAGATTTAGTAGAGAACAAAAATGAAGAAATAGAAAAATTAAAATGTAAAAAGCAAGAAAGAACACAAGGTTTATAGTGGTTCGGCTATCTCTGGCCTACGTCCACTTAGAACCAATCCTCTTATTCCTTTTATAATGTAATTACAGTTACAAGCCTTTGGAATCAGTAAACAAAACGTCATAGTTTAGCTTAGGAAAGAAGAAGAAGATCCCCTTTTAGTTGCCATAGGACTGCTATTTATAGGTGTAGATCCGAAAATATCTACCTCAAAACCTGGAATACCTCTTCTCATGCGCAGGTGGGCCCACCAGATCGATCTAGGGTGATTTTGGATCGATCCATGTACAATTTGTATCGATCCAAAAGTAGTCCAATCGAGCCGAGATCGATCATGGATGTTCTTAAGTGCATGAGGAAGCTCCTGTGAAAATCTCATCGCATTTGGACTTGTAGAGTGAGAGTTATGACCGATCCAAGTTGGTGTTTGCATAAAGGATGAATCGTTTGTATCGATCAAGTCGCCTCAATCCACTTCGTATCCGTCTTATCCCCATATCCGTAGCCGTGACCTTCACATCGATCCGAGTTCCATGCCTACATTCATGTTGAGTGCTTCATCTCTTGACCAACTCCACTACCTCGCATCCATGCTTCGCATGTATCGGCATGATATTCTTCGTATCTATCGACCGACCCTTTTTGTATCGATCTAATGCTACCCTGGGAAACACGTTCCTTCGTATGCATCGACTGCTCCCTTGTTCATATCGATCCCAAGCACAGCATTTCATATCGATCAAGAAAATGATCGATACGCACTCTAACTGATCCAAAGCAAAATTCCAAGTGCATTTCCCTTATCCATGCTCGTATCAGTCGATACAAAACCATCAATCCAAATTGAACTGTTGAGTCCATCCCTAATCGATACGAACTACTATCAGTCCAAATTCATGTGTGTTATCCATATTCACATCCATCCAACTGTTTCCTCCTTCGTATGGATACGAACCATATCGATACGAGCAATAACCATATATCTGAAGTGACTTACGCCGATCGACATGAACCGTATCGATCCGAAGTAGATAACCAATTCATCATTGATCGATACGAATTGTATCGCTACGAGGGTATCGATATGAAATCGTTCCTTTTTAGAATTAACTCATCCACATCTTGAGCATTCGAACTTCGATTGACCTGAAATTTGAAGTGTTGCCTTTCCAAACAATGTTTATGATTTCCTATCGATCCCACTTTGATTGGAGCTTGCTCCAATTTTGACGGTATCAATCATAATCTCGCTTCCAGCCGATCTCCAATCCTGATATCCATCCTTTTTAGCCAATTTTGTTGATATCCCGGCCTTGACCAAAAGGTGGGGTAACATAATCAACATATTCATGCTCAATAACAAAACAATCATTCTCTATTAAATTTATTTACTAGTAAATCATATTATTTACTATTTCATAAAATTATTTTATATAATTTATATATTTAATTATATTATTTTATATAACCGAACAAATTTAATTAAACATTTTATTCTAATTCATTAATTCATATCTCTATATGTTAGAATTATTAGATAGGTTATTAAACCATTTTTCTTTTCATATCCAATTATCATCATTTTAATAGAATAGTTACTATCTAATTTCCAAACCATTTCCAATATCATTTTAATGAATTCTCATCACATTTAGTTTACTAATTTATTGCTATTTAATTATTAATTATTGCTTCCTCACAACGGGTTGCTACAGTGTGATTCCTTCCATTAAATAATCTATGGTCAGTCTTGCCCTTTCTTTTGAATTGTGCAGTCATTTTATGCTTAAACAACAGCTATATTGCATATGTTTATAGGAAAAAAATGGATGTAATATTTGTCCCCAAGTCTACGCTAATGTGTATTAGTATGGAGTTGTCATATTTGTATCCAGTAATCACTTCACATTTAATGCTCTTTACACATGTCTCATTGCGAATGGCAACTTTTCGGACCGTTGTGTACGAATCTTTTCAAATTCGAATAAATTATCCTCGTTCTTTATGAATTTAAGGTTGTTATTATTAAAAACTAACAGGTATTGATTACATGTCGTTGAGGTTTTAGGGGTGAGATTCTTTCACCCTAAAACTACATAAATATTCTCTTCCCTTCTCATTTCTCTTTTTACGTACCCAAAACTTCTAGTGTTAACCTGGTTTTTAACCAGGCCGATTTCAACTGGAAGTTAGAACGTCAAAATGAAAAATGATTCAAGGACTTTGGAAACATAATAAAAAGGAAAGAAAAGGAAATATCAAAAAGCAAGCAAAAAACATTGAGTTTATTTTTCAACTTAGCACTTAGGGTTGGGTCTGTGTTGTACCCGAATTGAAACTAGGAAAAATGAAGGAAAACCAAAGTTGAGAAATAGCCAGGCAAAACGATATGACTTGGAGTCGGCCCCGAGTCAAACCTAAGACTAACCCAGATTAGACCAGAGTCCACTCAATACTGAGTATAAGTCCCAATTCAGTATGGAGTTGTGATTTTTCTCTGGCTGGGCTCACAAAACTCTCGGGTAGGAGTCCAAGCAATCTTTATCAAGTAGAACTCAAGTTGGACTAATAGAACTCTCAGGACAGACTCCAAGCAACACAACTCGGTACTAAGTTATGATTTTATTAGGGTCGAACTCACAGAACTCTCAGGTTGGACTCTAAGTAATCGTTACTGAAGCTCGTGATTTCACTGACATGGCTTTCAATATCATGATCTGCTCCTACATGATTATAAATATCTAGAATAATGGTATTAAGTAACTCAAAAAGTTGCAAAGGCAATGGAGCTAAGTAAATAACTTGGCACCGAGTTATATATTTCGGTACCAACCTATCTTTTCACAACACTTGATCTCCCATACTTCATAAAATCCTATACAACTCCAACAACTCGTGATCAAGTGGTTTTTCCAAAGTTTGGATGACCAACTCTGTGACGAACGCGATTTTGCCCGCTCGAAAATCGACATCCATACTTTACATCGTACTCGAATGCCGTAGATTCGACCGTTCAAATCCGATTCGCCGGAGATTATAACAACATTAAGTAAACAACATAGCGGAATAAAAGAATAATACATTGATATACAGCTTTGATACAATATCTGATACAACAGATGATCCAATAGATATCAATATACATCAGAGATATGATACAATAAATAGCAGCGGAAAAGAAAATAGATGACATCTAGCAGCGGAACACTATAATTCTAAGATAGTCTTCAAAAGAGAACTCCGAGAACTGCAACTCCATCTCCAAGAACCAATCCAGCAATAGCTCGAACTCCCAATAACGATGCACCAAGATGAGTAAGTGCGGTGTGGTCCAGAGACTGAACCAACTCCCGATAATCCACTACATCTGACCATCTGAAAAACCCAACTCTAGACTGCTCATGTAGAAAATAATGAGCACCCAGAGTTTAGGAAAAAAACAATAAACTCCGGATCAGTCGTGGGACTGGTGTGAGCAACAAAAAGCAGTTTATCTTTTAAAACATTCAACAAAAGATTTTCAAAGTCAATTCGCAATGCTTTTTAAAAATGAGACTACCATAAGGCCTCCCGCACACACACACAATGCAAACACAGAATCGGAGGAGATTTCTCCTTATGATAGTCAAAGATGCTTGATACGCATTAAAAAGAAACATTTGATATTATTACTAGTGCATAGTGTAGTAAAAATCATTTCGAAAGTAAAGATATAAATCTTAGCCAACATAGACATTTCGAACTATGCCTACTATAGCTACCATCCAAACAGTGGGCCGCCACCATAAGTGAATGATAGGTTCTACAACTACAACCGTACAAGGTACGTATTTGAAGAATGGATTTCCAACAAATGGTCGGGCAAAGGAACTTCCCAAACCCCGAAATGGAACGCCTCTAGAAGGACGTCCCCGAGCATCCCAAATGGATCTATGCCAAACAAGGCCGGCTACCCCTTTCCCAGGGAGTAAGAAACCTCAGATATACCACCCCCGGTCCTTTGGGACCTTTATACGAGGCCTCGATTCCAACAACACCACACAGTAATAGATATAGTGTATCCACATGAGTAAGTATCTGGGATCCATACCATGATACTACCCCTTTCCAGAAGGAATGGTCCTACCCTAGGGAAGCTATCCCTGAAAACCTTGCCGCACAATTCCTGTTTCGACCATTTCCGGTTTGTGAGGCTCGACGAAGTCTCGTCCACAAAGCCACGCTTTATACAAAGCTGTGCTTTGGATCAACAAATGATCATAGAAATGATCACAAAGATAAACGATCAAACAAATGATCATATCACAAATGATCAACACAATGATCATTTCACAGCAACACTCAGCATGTCACATTACCAAATTGGGAATATATCGCTGATAACCATCAACTACATAACCTCTGAGCTCGTACATCTCAGAGAAGGGTGTTAAGCTAAGAGAATAAATTCTCCGCCACCAACAGAAATATATTTGAAAGAAATCTGCTTTATATCTCAATTTGTAATGTCTAACATACTATCCATACAAGTCTGTTCTGAATTTAGAACAGAACCGAAGGCACTTCCAAAGAAGTCCTTGCAATCCGGATATTCACAATCCCGATCGGATTTCCCATCACTTAGGGAGTTTCTATACTGGCACGAATCAGTGCAGAGACAATCGATAGGTCATCCTATCGCTCTCGCAAATACCCGGTCTTCACCACCGTTCTTCAAATGCTATCCATAACGTCAAATCACATATTCGGAATGGGTTATACGACACAAAGGTCCTTTCCCGGCTAAACCGAATAGTGAGCGCAGTATTTTAAAAATATATGGATATTGGGATTTCAATTAAGTCACAACTTAAAACCCAAAACTTTTCTTCAAATGGTTTAAACCAAATACCATTTCAAATCTTTTAAACAAAAGATTTATTTCACAAAATTCCATTTACGGATTTCAAAACAATTTCTATTTCATTTGGATTAACTCGTTTAAAATCTTAAAATTAAAGATTTATCTTATAGCTTTCAAACCGTTCCCAAATGTTCACTTTCAAAATTCATTTCCAAATATTCATCAATAACTTGGTAAACTATTTCAGTTTAAACTTGAAATCTCTTTTATATAATTTGAAATTCGTTTCTCCTATGAAAGCTTTTTATCATTTAGAAACAACAGTCTTATTTCGAAAAAAATCCGATTTCATTTATACAAGTTACAATCTTTGGGTTAATTCAAATTTTCAAAAATAATACTTTAACTTATAATGACTAGTATAACATTGTTAATCCCTAGTTTCAAATTACAGAATTCAATTACAATATTGAATTCAAATTTAAATCAAAGTTTTTAAATTCTAAAACTTAATCAAGTTATTCAAAATAAATTTCCATCTTTGAAATTCCATTTCAAAAGCTTTTCACTTCAAACCCAATCCATTTTCAAAACATTTGAATTCAAAAATTCAAATACAAAACTATTTTCAAAAATCTGTGACTTAACTGATTTCCTCGTGAAATCCATAATTGTGTGTGTATGGTGTGGTCCATGGGTTTTACACAATAGTGCAACATCATCAATCATCACAGATTAAAACATAGAAATATAGTTGATAAGCGATATAACTATAAAGCTTATCGCCCATTCACAGATTCACAGATAATATGCAGATGTAAATAAATGAATAAATCATACACGGCACAAACCACAGAATAAAATATCACAGATCAGACAGGACAATCAATTCAAGGCATCACATATAATATGATCATGCATAAGTAAGGTCAAGCATTTAATAATCATTTATAAGCATAATTAGTTAATCATTTTATCCTGATTAATTCAATTAATTTCCAGTTAAATTAATTACTTATGAATTAATTATCAACTTCTGATTAACTAATTACAAATCATTTAATATCAATTAATTTATCAAACACTTTGATTAATTAAATTATTCTTAATTTATCACATTAATTAAATCAACCTTTAAACCAATTTCCTAATTAATTAACTCTAATTAATTTGTTAAAGAAATTTAACCTTTAATTACTTACCATAAAGTAATTATCTCATAATAACAAATCATGAATTACCATTTTATCTTTATCATTAATTTAATCAAAATATTCAAATTCAATTACAATTAGTAATTAACCCCTTAATTGCTTTCATTAAGTAATTAGCAATTTACAGTTGATTATCTTAATTAATTAATCTAATAAATCATCAAAATTAATCACATTAATTTAATTACTTAATAATTCCTAGTTAATTATCTTCATTAACTAATAAAATTTCTTAATTACTTTTAAATTAATCTCTAATTATAAATTAATCTAAATCATTAATTTATAAATTCGATAAATAAATCATTCCTTAATTATCTTATTAATTGAATCATTTAATACCTTGATTATCTCTAAGGTAATTTATTTCTTTATTAATGATTAAATAAATATTAATGTGTAGAACATTACCCTTTTTAAATTTAAATTTAAATCACATTTTGAATATAAGATTCAAAATGATTTACCATTTAGAATTTTAACCAAATTTAAATTGAATTTAAACTTGTTTAAAACACCTTCAGATTTAAAACTGAATTTATTTCAACTTGTATTTGAATTTCACTTTTAGTCCAGGTTTTAAAATCTCGATTTAAACTTAAGTTTAAATCTTACTTAATTTAACAAACCCAGACTTGAATTTAAACAGAAGAACAGGCTTCTGTTCTTAAAATGCCTGGAACAACAAACTCGAGACAGTACACTACTTCGAGTCGCCTACCTCTTTACTTCGAGAGATACCCGAGAACCCCCCCCCCTCCTTGAAAACACTTCATCTTCCTTAACGTGATGACCACCAGATACGCCAATGCCCACGTGCACGTGCACCATCATCGCAGCCGACTCCGTTCAACCGCGACAATCTCCTCACATCAACGATCATCCTCAGATCCATTCGCGACCAACAAAATCCACAAAATAACTCGAAATCAAAATCGAGTGGTTTGGCCAAACCTGGAACACACGAACAGACCTCACCTCTAGAACCTGTCATCGCGCCGCGCTTTGAACTCCGACCACCAGAACGCGCCGCACCTCCTTCCAGACCTTCGTCTACGTCCACACTACCATCTCCAAAAATCCCACCAAACTCGATCCCTCTCTGACTCCACGCAAGCACGAGAATCAGGCCGAACCCAAAATTCACATTAAACCCTAAATTCGATTCATCACAAAAATTTATGCAATCGATAATTTTTTATCCATTTTTCCTGGATTCTACGAAGATCAAGCAAGCTTCATACAAAATTTCAACATTTTAAAATCGTTCGATCACTGGGAATTTGTTAAAAAGCAATTTTAGTTCAACTAGGAACTGCTCTTAGCATCTAACTCTAAAAATTATGATTCAAGCTTTAAAAATCAAATTAAAGTATACGAATTCAGTTTATATGCCTGAAAAACGTAATTTAAGAAATTTAAATTTCGACGTATATAAAGCTTTGCTCTGCTCTTTCAATTTCCAAAGGAAATGCTAAGTTGTTTTAGCTTGAATACATTTTTAGATTAAAGCTTCTACAAAAAAAACAAACAAGTTTTGTTTTGATCTTGAATTCAAATCATGCCTTGATCATGAGAACATGATTTATTTTTTGAAGCTGATATCAGAGCTTGAAACCAGAAACAAAGTATCACAGTGAATAACTGTGCACATATATTCACCCCTCACTCATGTGGATCCAGAAAACAGACATATGTACAAATATTCTCATCACAGATACTTGCCACAGAATCATGTTTTAGAATTTTAAAAGGAAAGGTTACTCACTTGGTTTCTGGAAGAAGACAGAGAATAGGACTGCAAAGCCTGGAACTAGAAAACTTGATCCTAACTTGCTTTTTAATTTTGTTTTGTTGAGTTGCGTTGGAACTAGCATTTCATTTTCTCAATCTTTCGATTTGCCTGAAATAATCTCTAGGCTTGACTACCCAGATTTGTTCTGTTTTGATCTTTGTTTTATACTTAATGTTTGAACTGCTTTGCATTGCATTTTCTCAAGTTTTGAAGATGTTTTTATTTTTATTTTTTTTTAACTCTTTTATTTTTGCTCTTACTTTATTTTGTTTAGTATAATAGGCATGGCAGAGGTTTTATTATATTTTTATCTTATACTTTGTTTATGTGCACAAAGATATTTTATTTTTATGCTTTGCTTTATGTTTTGTTTAATTGTTTCCTCATCCTGCATGTTTATTTTTATATTTGTTTATTTGCCTAGTTTGTTTGTATTTTTATTTGTCTTGCTTACTTTATGCTTTATAATTTGGATGTAGTTCTATATTTAATTTGTTGTTAGAATTTGTTAAATGTGTTTTACTTTTATATTTTGCATGTTTGCTTTTATTTTTAACTTAAATATTTTATTTCAAAAATTTTGTTATATTCACACAACTTAAAACAAAAATCCATTTCATAAGATTGAATTCAAATATCTCTATATTAATATTGTTTAAAAATATCTCAATACTAAATTTAAAATAATTTATAAAAGAAACTATATAAATAACATAATTTATTTGAATTTGGAAAAAAAACTCGAATCAATTTATCATTTAATTTCACAATTTTCAATCAAAAATAAATTTAATTTTCAATTTAACATTAATTAAATTCGGGATCGTTACAGACTTCCCCCCTTTAAAGGAATTTCGTCCTCGAAATTCGCCAGAGAGATAACGAAGATAGATAAAAGATAGAGAAATATCTTTTCAGATCAAGCTAGATATCAATTCTGCATTTGGCTCACCAAATCAGAATATCAACAATAGATACAAGAAATTATAATAGAATTTCAAATTCGGTTTTAAACGAAATCATTTTATCGATACAATTCGATTTAGCTTCATCTTCTATTAATCAATTTTAACTCAATTCAAAATTTCTAATTTATTCAAAATTTCCAATTTATATTCATTAAGGTTTAAATCGAAAAGCCGATAAGAAACCGATGAAATACGAAACAAGAATTTTCTACAACGATTCATAGGGCCATCACACCGAAACTTCTTCTGGAGCTGTTACGAAGCAATCAAAAGAATTTGGAAACGAATCAAAGAAATTGATAGGAAAGTTATTTCCACTGTTGCAGGGTATTGACCATTTATAATCGTATTTTCTCATCCCCTATCTTGTTCTCTTCATACACTCATACTCACTATCTGTGAATAGCAAGCGAATTTACTGAGGCATACGAATAGATATCTTAGGGATATACTCATTCTAGGGTTTACTTCACCCTATCTCTAATGAGCTACTTAATGTGTTATACTCCTGAACTAAAGTTTAACCTTAGCTCTGATACCAAATGTGACGAACGCGATTTTGCCCACTCGAAAATCGACATCCACACTTTACATCGTACTCGAATGCCGTAGATTCGACCGTTCAAATCCGATTCACCGGAGCTTATAACAACATTAAGTAAACAACATAGCGGAATAAAAGAATAGTACATTGATATACAGCTTTGATACAATATCTGATACAACAGATGATCCAATAGATATCAATATACATCAGAGATATGATACAATAAATAGCAGCGGAAAAGAAAATAGATGACATCTAGCAGCGGAACACTATAATTCTAAGATAGTCTTCAAAAGAGAACTCCGAGAACTGCAACTCCATCTCCAAGAACCAATCCAGCAATAGCTCGAACTCCCAATAACGATGCACCAAGATGAGTAAGTGCGGTGTGGTCCAGAGACTGAACCAACTCCCGATAATCCACTACATCTGACCATCTGAAAAACCCAACTCTAGACTGCTCGTGTAGAAAATAATGAGAACCCAGAGTTTAGGAAAAAAACAATAAACTCCGGATCAGTCGTGGGACTGGTGTGAGCAACAAAAACAGTTTATCTTTTAAAACATTCAACAAAAGATTTTCAAAGTCAATTCGCAATGCTTTTTAAAAATGAGACTACCATAAGGACTCCCGCACACACATGCAATGCAAACGCAGAATCGGAGGAGATTTCTCCTTATGATAGTCAAAGATGCTTGATACGCATTAAAAAGAAACATTTGATATTATTACTAGTGCATAGTGTAGTAAAAATCATTTCGAAAGTAAAGATATAAATCTTAGCCAACATAGACATTTCGAACTATGCCTACTATAGCTACCATCCAAACAGTGGGGCGCCACCATAAGTGAATGATAGGTTCTACAACTACAACCGTACAAGGTACGTATTTGAAGAATGGATTTCCAACAAATGGTCGGGCAAAGGAACTTCCCAAACCCCGAAATGGAACGCCTCTAGAAGGACGTCCCCGAGCATCCCAAATGGATCTCTGCCAAACAAGGCCGGCTACCCCTTTCCCAGGGAGTAAGAAACCTCAGATATACCACCCCCGGTCCTTTGGGACCTTTATACAAGGCCTCGATTCCAACAACACCACACAGTAATAGATATAGTGTATCCACATGAGTAAGTATTTGGGCTCCAAACCATGATACTACCCTTTTCCAGAAGGAATGGTCCTACCCTAGGGAAGCTATCCCTGAAAACCTTGCCGCACAATTCCTGTTTCGACCATTTCCGGTTTGTGAGGCTCGACGAAGTCTCGTCCACAAAGCCACGCTTTATACAAAAGCTGTGCTTTGGGTCAACAAATGATCATAGAAATGATCACAAAGATAAAACGATCAAACAAATGATCATATCACAAATGATCAACACAATGATCATTTCACAGCAACACTCAGCATGTCACATTACCAAATTGGGAATATATCGCTGATAACCATCAACTACATAACCTCTGAGCTCGTACGTCTCAGAGAAGGGTGTTAAGCTAAGAGAATAAATTCTCCGCCACCAACAGAAATATATTTGAAAGAAATATGCTTTATATCTCAATTTGTAATGTCTAACATACTATCCATACAAGTCTGTTCTGAATTTAGAACAGAACCGAAGGCACTTCCAAAGAAGTCCTTGCAATCCGGATATTCACAATCCCGATCGGATTTCCCATCACTTAGGGAGTCTCTATACTAGCGCGACTCAGTGCAGAGACAATCGATAGGTCATCCTATCGCTCTCGCAAATACCCGGTCTTCACCACCGTTCTTCAAATGCTATCCATAACGTCAAATCACATATTCGGAATGGGTTATACGACACAAAGGTCCTTTCCCGGCTAAACCGAATAGTGAGCGCAGTATTTCAAAAATATATGGATATTGGGATTTCAATTAAGTCACAACTTAAAACCCAAAACTTTTCTTCAAATGGTTTAAACCAAATACCATTTCAAATCTTTTAAACAAAAGATTTATTTCACAAAATTCCATTTACGGATTTCAAAACAATTTCTATTTCATTTGGATTAACTCGTTTAAAATCTTAAAATTAAAGATTTATCTTATAGCTTTCAAACCGTTCCCAAATGTTCACTTTCAAAATTCATTTCCAAATATTCATCAATAACTTGGTAAACTATTTCAGTTTAAACTTGAAATCTCTTTTATATAATTTGAAATTCGTTTCTCCTATGAAAGCTTTTTATCATTTAGAAACAACAGTCTTATTTCGAAAAAAATCCGATTTCATTTATACAAGTTACAATCTTTGGGTTAATTCAAATTTTCAAAAATAATACTTTAACTTATAATGACTAGTATAACATTGTTAATCCCTAGTTTCAAATTACAGAATTCAATTACAATATTGAATTCAAATTTAAATCAAAGTTTTTAAATTCTAAAACTTAATCAAGTTATTCAAAATAAATTTCCATCTTTGAAATTCCATTTCAAAAGCTTTTCACTTCAAACCCAATCCATTTTCAAAACATTTGGATTCAAAAATTCAAATACAAAACTATTTTCAAAAATCTGTGACTTAACTGATTTCCTCGTGAAATCCATAATTGTGTGTGTATGGTGTGGTCCATGGGTTTTACACAATAGTGCAACATCATCAATCATCACAGATTAAAACATAGAAATATAGTTGATAAGCGATATAACTATAAAGCTTATCGCCTATTCACAGATTCACAGATAATATGCAGATGTAAATAAATGAATAAATCATACACGGCACAAACCACAGAATAAAATATCACAGATCAGACAGGATAATCAATTCAAGGCATCACATATAATATGATCATCCATAAGTAAGGTCAAGCATTTAATAATCATTTATAAGCATAATTAATTAATCATTTTATCCTGATTAATTCAATTAATTTCCAGTTAAATTAATTACTTATGAATTAATTATCAACTTCTGATTAACTAATTACAAATCATTTAATATCAATTAATTTATCAAACACTTTGATTAATTAAATTATTCTTAATTTATCACATTAATTAAATCAACCTTTAAACCAATTTCCTAATTAATTAACTCTAATTAATTTGTTAAAGAAATTTAACCTTTAATTACTTACCATAAAGTAATTATCTCATAATAACAAATCATGAATTACCATTTTATCTTTATCATTAATTTAATCAAAATATTCAAATTCAATTACAATTAGTAATTAACCCCTTAATTGCTTTCATTAAGTAATTAACAATTTACAGTTGATTATCTTAATTAATTAATCTAATAAATCATCAAAATTAATCACATTAATTTAATTACTTAATAATTCCTAGTTAACTATCTTCATTAACTAATAAAATTTCTTAATTACTTTTAAATTAATCTCTAATTATAAATTAATCTAAATCATTAATTTATAAATTCGATAAATAAATCATTCCTTAATTATCTTATTAATTGAATCATTTAATACCTTGATTATCTCTAAGGTAATTTATTTCTTTATTAATGATTAAATAAATATTAATGTGTAGAACATTACCCTTTTTAAATTTAAATTTAAATCACATTTTGAATATAAGATTCAAAATGATTTACCATTTAGAACTTTAACCAAATTTAAATTGAATTTAAACTTGTTTAAAACACCTTCAGATTTAAAACTGAATTTATTTCAACTTGTATTTGAATTTCACTTTTAGTCCAGGTTTTAAAATCTCGATTTAAACTTAAGTTTAAATCTTACTTAATTTAACAAACCCAAACTTGAATTTAAACAGAAGAACAGGCTTCTGTTCTTAAAATGCCTGGAACAACAAACTCGAGACAGTACACTACTTCGAGTCGCCTACCTCTTTACTTCGAGAGATACCCGAGAACCCCCCCCCCCCCCCCTCCTTGAAAACACTTCATCTTCCTTAACGTGATGACCACCAAATACGCCAATGCCCACATGCACGTGCACCATCATCGCAGCCGACTCCGTTCAACCGCGACAATATCCTCACATCAACGATCATCCTCAGATCCATTCGCGACCAACAAAATCCACAAAATAACTCGAAATCAAAATCGAGTGGTTTGGCAAAACCTGGAACACACGAACAGACCTCACCTCTAAAACCTATCATCGCGCCGCGCTTTGAACTCCGACCACCAGAACGCGCCGCACCTCCTTCCAGACCTTCGTCTACGTCCACACTACCATCTCCAAAAATCCCACCAAACTCGATCCCTCCCTGACTCCACGCGAGCACGAGAATCAGGCCGAACCCAAAATTCACATTAAACCCTAAATTCGATTCATCACAAAAATTTATGCAATCGATAATTTTTTATCCATTTTTCCTGGATTCTACGAAGATCAAGCAAGCTTCATACAAAATTTCAACATTTTAAAATCGTTCGATCACTGGAAATTTGTTAAAAAGCAATTTTAGTTCAACTAGGAACTGCTCTTAGCATCTAACTCTAAAAATTATGATTCAAGCTTTAAAAATCAAATTAAAGTATACGAATTCAGTTTATATGCCTGAAAAACGTAATTTAAGAAATTTAAATTTTGACTTATATAAAGCTTTGCTCTGCTCTTTCAATTTCCAAAGGAAATGCTAAGTTGTTTTAGCTTGAATACATTTTAGATTAAAGCTTATACGAAAAAAAACAAACAAGTTTTGTTTTGATCTTGAATTCAAATCATGCCTTGATCATGAGAACGTGATTTATTTTTTTGAAGCTGATACCAGAGCTTGAAACCAGAAACAAAGTATCACAGTGAATAACTATGCACATATATTCACCCCTCACTCATGTGGATCCAGAAAACATACATATATACAAATATTCTCATCACAGATACTTGCCACAGAATCATGTTTTAGAATTTTAAAAGGAAAGGTTACTCACTTGGTTTCTGGAAGAAGACAGAGAATAGGACTACAAAGCCTGGAACTAGAAAACTTGATCCTAACTTTCTTTTTAATTTCGTTTTGTTGAGTTGCTTTGGAACTAGCATTTCATTTTCTCAATCTTTCGATTTGCCTGAAACAATCTCCAGGCTTGACTACCCATATTTGTTCTGTTTTGATCTTTGTTTGATACGTAATGTTTGAACTGCTTTGCATTGCATTTTATCAAGTTTTGAAGATGTTTTTTTTTTCTTTTTTCTTTTTTCAGGCTTGCTGAGTAAATAAACGATCTGGTATAGAGGATGTATATATAAAAGAGAAACAGTATTGAATATTGAATGTTATCTTTGCATTAATTGCTTACAACTTTATGCAGGCTGATAGTCTTGTTTTGATGTTACCAGAGCATGTGGCATTTAATGAAAGCATGTTATGTATTGTTCATGCTCCCCTTTGTATGTTATAGCATCTTATTTGATTTTGTGCAAGTACTTTTTATTTTATTTTTCCTCTTGTCTTGCCTTGCCTGCATATTTACAGCTACATATACATTATTAAATTGTTTTGTTTATATTTATTTCTTGCCTTTCTTTTACTTGTTCTTTTTACTTTGTCTCAGCTGAATATTTTTTTTTTTACTCTTTTATTTTTGCTCTTACTTTATTTTGTTTAGTATAATAGGCATGGCAGAGGTTTTATTATATTTTTATCTTATACTTTGTTTATGTGTACAAAGATATTTTATTTTTATGCTTTGCTTTATGTTTTGTTTAATTGTTTCCTCAGCCTGCATGTTTACTTTTATATTTGTTTATTTGCCTAGTTTGTTTGTATTTTTATTTGTCTTGCTTACTTTATGCTTTATAATTTGGATGTAGTTCTATATTTAATTTGTTGTTAGAATTTGTTAAATGTGTTTTACTTTTATATTTTGCATGTTTGCTTTTATTTTTAACTTAAATATTTTATTTCAAAAATTTTGTTATATTTCACACAACTTAAAACAAAAATCCATTTCATAAGATTGAATTCAAATATCTCTATATTAATATTGTTTAAAAATATCTCAATACTAAATTTAAAATAATTTATCAAAGAAATTATATAAATAACATAATTTATTTGAATTTGGAAAAAAACTCGAATCAATTTATCATTTAATTTCACAATTTTCAATCAAAAATAAATTTAATTTTCAATTTAACATTAATTAAATTCGGGATCGTTACAAACTCCACGGTTCATGAGAAGAAAATCAAGAAAGTTGGATAACTCAAATGATAATGGAGAAATCAGTATGATCAATATAAAATCGATGAAAAGAGCATGGAACACATCGATTTGAAGTTAGAAAAGTAAAGCAAAGGAGTTGGACTGATTACCACTTAAGGAAATAATTTGGCATCGAGTCAAATGACTCTACTGCAAGGGGCTTCTGACCCCATACCTTTATTTCCCTATAAATACAAACCACAAAGCAACTAAAAGAGGAGTTTCTTCCTGATCCGTTCTCTTCACTTTGGATTTGGGTTTTCACCACTCTTCACCATCTTCCTCTCTCATAATAGCCACCAAGGCAGCTACTCTTAGCGGTTCCAGGCCTAAGAACTTGTCAACTTCTTGCACTTGTGACTCTAATTCTATGTCAACCCATACAAACTCTCCCAGATCCATAATCATTAATGCTATAAAGTGGACGTTGGCCAGATATTTCCAAACCACTACAAAAATCTCATGTCTCTGTTATTTTTCTTTAATTTCTACTATTATATACTAGACCTAGGTCTCGCAGGTTCCCAAAAACTCATTATTGGGTGTTGATTCATTTTTGACGTTAACATCTTAGTGCTTTCATTGAGAAACTTAATACAGGCTTAGTTCTAGCTCTCTTCTTCAGATTGGATAGATCTAGAAGTTAGATCTGAAAAGTTTGCTTGGAAATATGAAGATTTTCTAATAGAAAACCATGGTCCCTAGGAAACATATTAGATCTAAAAGATCTCCAAGGGCGGTGGCTAGTGGTGATGAAGGAAACATTCACCAAATGGAAGTTAATAATGGAAACCCATTGCTAAGATTCTTTACTCAACATGAAGTATTGACTAGAGGAGAGTTTGATAAGGTGATTCATGGACTTAACTTGAAAATAACGGATAGCCAAAAAGCTCTCATGGATAAGATAAATGCGTTGTTAACATTGTAGCCGCCGACAACAAGAAGAGTTAAAAGAGAAACTTCTCCTGCAATGGAATAACTGAACTCTTCGATTTTCGATTAAAATATAAAGGATGGTAACAAAAAGTAGAAGAAAGGAACTGTTGGACTTACAGGATTTGCTATGGGAGGAAGTAAGTGTGCTCCCCTATGTAAGAAAACAATTCGGTACAAGATAAGACAACTCAGTACCAACCCAAACATTCCACTTGATGATGCTCAAAAGGGAGATGCATTGCTATTTTCTGACTTTGCTGATGACACGCAGCTAGATGATGTCGAAGTTGAGTTGAATACTAGTGTTAACAGACAAAACACTAGAAGCGGAGTTCAAACTGCAATGACAAGACCAACCAAGCACCAACAGTACTCTACAAGAGTGGTTCTCCTAAAGAATGGAGAACCTAGGCTTCAGTCGGCAAGCCAAGATCATTTGTTGAGCCAAACACTCAGTGTAGCCCCTGAAATTGACCTACAGGTTACTGCGCTAGTGAGGAATACATCGTTGACATGGTCAAATGGTTGGCAGAGGAGTACAAGGGCAGGAAAAATGAAGACTGGGATTCTGTGTCGAACTCCATTTACTAAAAATGTTCCAAGAGAAGAATATCCCTAAAAAGTCACCATGTCGGATGCTAAATATCACTTGTGTAAATATGAATAACATATTGATGGAGCTAAAGCTATGAATGTTGTTCATTATAGGTGTTTCCCTATCTTCTTGGAAGGAGTCGATTCCATGTGGTTTACTAGGCTCGTACCGAAGTCCATTTCTACTTTTGACGAATTAGCTAAGAATTCCTAGAGTAGCTTAGGATTCATGCTACTCGACTAAATGATGTAATGTCTTATCAAGCTTATGTCAAGGACCAAAGGAATCGCCGAAAGGATTATTGAACCGATTAAACATTATTGTGACAGAGGCCAGTAATTCAAAGGAAGATTTGGTATTTATGGCTTTAGTACAGCGCATCCACCTGGATATGGATTTTGGACGATGTTAAAAGATGAAATAGCCAAGAACTAGGGAAGAATTTCACAAGAAGACGAATCCATCCATGTGGTTAGAAGAAGTAGGACCGGCTAAAGGAGAGAACGCTGATGGGCAGTCAAAGGAAATATTACAGAGCAATGTTACGATTAACGCTGGATACACTGGTAATCAAAAGAAAAGAAGTCAAAACTCTGTTAATGGGCATGACGCGAATGCAAAATGTCTTAAGAACTTTGGATTGGAAGATTACATTCTCTTGAATGACACACTAGCGAATATATATCTTGCTACTCAAGGAACTAAGCAATATAAGAAGCTACCCAAAAGGAAGCAGCAGAATAGGAAAAAAGTTCCGGGAAGTGCTATTTCTTCCATAAAACCCACAGGCACAACACCAATGAATGCCGACATCTAAGGAATTTGATCAAGCTATTGATAAGGAAAAACATACTCCAGCGGTATGTTAGCGAACCTTGGAATAAAGGAGAAATTGCAAGAGCCCAGGGTCTACTACTCATGAAAAAATACCCGCACCCAACAGAGAGAGGCCTTGATAAGCTGAGGAAAGACTTATCATCAAGTAAACTTCAAGCGAGCCAGTTAACTAGGAATGAAGAAGGAACCTAAAAAGGTGTTATTTCATTTATCCTTATTCAATTTCCTTACGAAAATAAGCGTCCCAAGGACGTTGCGGCATTGTAAATAGGTAGGACTTTCCATTTCTTCTACTCATTAATAAAATCTACTTCTTGAACCAATGAAACTATTTTCTTGTGAACAAAACCCATGTGCCATGTAGCCGGCAGCATAGCCGAGAAAATGCTCCTCTATCCTCAAATGACGGATGTTATCCCATTTTTTGGTCAAAATTGGAATTTCAATGTTGTGTGTGCATTTCCACCACCGGACAAACTCACAGCCGAGCCAAAGCATCACCGGTCCAGGCACTACCGGTCCAACTCCATTTCCATGCCTGCCGAACCAAAGTGATACAGGACCAACCACTGCCGAACCAACTCCCTCCCCATGCCTGCCGAACCAAAGTGATACCGGACCAACCACTGCCGAACCAACTCCCTCCCCATGCCTGCCGAACCAAAGTGGTACCGGACCATTTCCACTCCAACCATCTCCGGACCAAGGCCTTGCCGAACCAACATTGCCAGGCCAGATTGCTTCAGCGCAGGCCCACCAGCAGCTATATACATCCAGGACCCCTACCCTCAGCCTCACTCTATAAATAGAGGGGCAGGGGTACAACAATGGAGGACGAGTTTGAGAGCTCAAGCACGGATAGAACTTTCAAACAACTTTCAGTTACTTGTAATCAAAGCTTTGTACTTGTAATCTGAAGAGAAAAGGAGAATAACATATAAAATGGACGTAGGCACGTTCTGGCCGAACCACTATAAATCTGTGTGTCTTTTACAGTTTAGTCCCTGCTTTTTACATATTTGCATAAATCATCCAAATCACTAAGAACAACTTAAAAATCGACTAAATCATACGACTTGGAGGTGTTTGCCCATTTTTTGTGCAAACAACGAATGAGGAGTATAGACTCATAATGTGTTGGATCGATGGGGCGTATCGATCCGCTACCTTCTAAGAACTGCTTTGTCCCAAGATCGGCAATGTCGTGAAGGTCTAAATCACCGAATCGATGGATCATATCAATCCCCAACCTTCTAAGAACTGGCATTGTCACAAGACTGGCAATGTTGGGAAGGTCTAAGCTGCTGAATCAATGGGTCATATTGATCCCCAACCCTCTAAGAACTGGCGTTGTCCCATAACTGGCAATGCCAGAATGGTTTAAAACGCCAGAATGATGGGTCGTATCGATTGTCAACCATCTAAGAAATGGTATTCTCCTAAGACTAGCAATGTCAAAATGGTCTAAACCACCAGATCAATGATCATATCGATCCCCTACCTTCTAAGAACCGGCGTTATCCTAAGACTTGCAATGTCGAGAAGGTCTAAACTGCCTAATCAATGGGTTATATCAATCCTTAACCATTTGAGAATTGGCGGTCTCAAGACTGGCAATGTCGGGAAGACCTAAACCGTTGATCGACGAGTTGTATCGATCCTCAACTTTCTAAGAACCGACGTTGTCCTAAGATTGGCAACATTAGGAAGGTTTAAACCGCTAGATAGATGGGTCGTATTGATTCTCAACTTTTTTAGAACCGCCATTGTCCCAAGTTGAATCGATCCAATATGTTATGCAAGTTCATAGCCAAAGTTAATTCAATATGCTATGCAAGTTCGTAGATGAAGTCAATTTTGCTATTCAATTGTTTGATTTCCAATTCCTTATGTGTACAAAGTTCAGGTATTACAATCGGCTAAAATCCCCAAATTGATTTAGTGTTTCCAAAGATTTGATTTTAAAAAGAGGAAGAGAATGGAAAATCCGTCCCCCAAATCAGCACCACTAGGTCTGTATTTATAGAGGTAGCGCAATTCCACTCTGCCTTTCATGACTTCAACACGCTTGACTTCAGGGTGCTTGGCTTTGATAGTGTCAACCTATCATTACCTTCTTCGCTGAGGAGGCAACATTGTCTTACTTTTAGTATCTTCAATGCGCTACAGCATCAAATTTTGTGATGGCATTGGCAACGAGCTCAACGACTTCAATACTACTATCTGCCAGCCTTCGAATTTGGGAAGTGTTGTCAACGTCACTTTTACCTTGTGAACATTGATAATCTTCGACGCCGTCCATCTTATGTACTGGAACACCTTAGATTGATAGTCAGCGACAACAATTAACCATGGCATTGGCAGCTTTCACCATAATAGTTGACGACCTTTAAGAGAGGGTAATGACTTTGACAACGGTAACCATAAAGTGGTTTAAAATTACTCATGGATATCGATAGTATTCATCATCAACATCACTTTTCTTAGACATGTAGCGTCCTCCAAATGTTGAAGAAACGCGCTACATAAAAGGTGAAGTGCAATATTGGTCGAAGATCGGTGCTGATTTGTATTCATTTGGCATCATTGTGTTGCAATATATTTGAACACCTGTGAAGTGTAGCACCGCTGACATCTTATGTGGTTGTTGATGACGATCTTGTCTTAGTTACAGTAGGTAAAAAATGGTGTCATTTGAGTATCACTTCAATCAGATTCAATACGGGCTATATCGACGCTCATTAATGGCTTATGATGTTGATCAGTGGCGATGCTGATTAGGTTCGACATCACTGTTCCTCTTATTGCTTGTGAGGTAGTTTATATCCTTTTTATCAATGAAGTGCATAGTCCCACTCCTTTGATGGTGATTTACCCATCCGTCTTCTACAATAATGATGGCGTTCGATGTGACCAAAGATCAATCTCTAATATTGACACTATTACTTTATCTCTGTTTATCGGTGCGACGTCCTAGTTAGGTGGCACGTCGACTCCTTCAGTCATAATTATGGTAGCATCATTTCCCTCTTGTGCAGAGGAGCTATTGACTTTTCAAATCGATAGTTTCAGCACTATTCTTTCACCACCTTTTGGACTTCTCTCGCCAATCTTAATAGTTTATTTAAAAATAATCTAATGATCGTCCCTTACCTGTCTCCTTCTATAAATACGCAGGTTCTTCCCTGTTTCTTCTTTTACCCATAATCAATTGCTCAAGCGAGAATCAACGTTTCTTTTTAATAAAATTCAAAACTTCTTCAAGTCTTAGTTATATAGTTCTCATTCTGGTACTATTTTCATTCCTATTCAATTCAGTTGAGATGCCGATTCAATCAATTAGATTTTACAATCGCTAATAGTGTTTGAATTGGGGATTTTGTTAACTTTTGTTCTATTATTAACGTGTTAAAGATCGAGGTTGCAAATTTGCCATTGTTGAGTGTCGTCTATTTGTTTCATTTTTTGAACCAACTGATTATAAATTAATTTCGTGACAAGTTTTGGGGTTTTAAGCTTAATGGCGAGGCGTTTTTCCTATTAATCCTGGATCCACTTTTATTCTCGACTCAAACTGGTATCCATACTCACGATACTTTTAAGGGGTTTAATTACGAGTTAATCAACATCGTAAGATATTTATATCGCCTGAATTGGTTTCAATATTGATTATTATTGATGTAAAAACTGGTATGTCATGGATTCAACTATCGATAAGGATGACCCCATCTCCAAATGTCATCAAATCGATAATGACCATTACCATCCTCATTACAATTCATGAAATTAACAGGTCTTCATATTATCTTGTTAATTTACCATCGAATAACTTTCAT
This sequence comes from Allium cepa, assembly GCA_030765085.1. Classification (NCBI taxonomy): domain Eukaryota; kingdom Viridiplantae; phylum Streptophyta; class Magnoliopsida; order Asparagales; family Amaryllidaceae; genus Allium; species Allium cepa. The sequence continues at coordinate 619,694,981 of CM060938.1, read as the reverse complement.
TCTGCTTTTAACAAGAGCAAAGTGCGGTGAACCTTTCAAAGTCATGTACACTACTGTTATTTGGGTATCTATGTTGATTTGAGTGACACTAATTGGATCGACACCAGTTTTATAATAATGTTGTGATATAAGCATGATATTGGACATTAATAAAACCCTTGCTATTTTAGCACCAATAAAGTTCTGTTTCATAAAGGACGATGTTAGCCCAAAAAATGGATCAACACCTTGGATTGAGTGTTAAAGCACCAGCCTTGTTTACCAAGGCAAATAAAATAGAAAAAAGACAGTAGTAAATCACATAAAAATTAAATGAACAGACTTTTATAGTGGTTCGTTTATTAACGGAGCCTATGTCCACTTTATAACTTTTGTTATTGAATTGACTATTGATCACAAGTACAAATTAATTACAATACTAATAATTTGAATAAAGAGAGATCAGACCACCATTGATGGAGATAAAATGAAGGATCTCAATTGTTCTATGACAGCCCTTGTGAGGGAAAAGAAAGTTGAAGAATCTTGTAACAGAGTTACTTTAGTAGTCAAAGCAGCCGACCCCCTTTCCGTTGAAGGTAGGATGATATTTACAAAATTTTAAGAGCACTTGCATTGAAATCAGAACACCAAGGGCTTCTAATCATCACTATAAGGCAGCACATAAATTTTGGAAATAAACCGAACTAATTGTTTGGATCGGTACTAATCTAATTGGATCAGATCGGTACCGATCCAAATAGTTAAGGAATTCTTATGCAACTTTCATCCCACAAGCTTCCATATATGCTATCAAGGCTTCCCTTGCAATTTCAGGACTTGTTGATTATTTTGATCATGAATCACTAGTAGGTTAGATCAAATGCATAGGACAAGTCTTATTTAGGAGATTTAAATAGACAAATTAAACAGAATAATGTAAATGTTAGTGATAAGGAGGTTTAAAATTAAGCAAATTTAATTAAAGCCGTGCTTAATAAATAAATAAATGGGCTTTCGATGGATATGAAGGAACGTGTTTCCTAGGTCGGCATTAGATCGATACGAAAAAGGGTCAGTCGATAGATATGAAGAAGCACATGCCGATAGATGTGAAGCGTGGATACGAGGTAGCGGAGTTAGTCAAGCGATGAAGCACTCAACACGGATGTAGGCGTGGAACTCAGATAGTTGTGAAGGCCACGGCTATGGATATGGGGATAGGACGGATACGAAGTGGATTGAGGCGATTTGATCGATATGAACGATTCAGCCTTCATGCAAACACCAACTTGGATCAATCATAACTCTCACTCTACAAGTCCAAATGCGATGGAATTTTCACAAGAGCTTCCTTATGCACTCAAGAACATCCATGATCGATCTCAGATTGATTGGACTACTTTTGGATCGATACTATTGTACATGGATCAATCCAAAGTCACCCTGGATCGATCTGGCAGGCCCACCTGTGCACGAGAAGAGGTCTTCCAGGTTTGAGGTAGATATTTTCGGATCTACACCTATAAATAGCAGTCCTATAGCAACTAAAAGAGGATCTTTTTCTTCTTTCCTAAGCTAAACTCTGCAATTTTTTTGCTCGTTCTAAAGGCTTGTGACTGTAATTATAATATAAAAGGATTGATTCTAAGTGGACGTAGATCAGAGATAGCCGAACCACTATAAACCTTATGTTCTTTCTTGCTCTCTTACATTTTAATTTTTCTATTTCTTCATTTTTGTTCTCTACTTAATCTGGATATGAGATATGTGTTTGGATATTGAGGATCTGTGCTTATACTCTGCTGTTTTCTCTACTTCTGGGGTTTGTGACCAATTTTGGTGCAAATACTTTGGTGCTTTCACTGAGAAGAACTTGTACCCGCTACATCAGATTTAGAGTGTGATAAAAAGGGACATTATGCTAATGAGTGTCGATCTGGTAATATCAAGACAGTTGTGGGGAAGAAGAATGTGAAGTGCCTCGATGGTGGCTAGGTAGGGCATTATAAGAATAAATTTACAGAAGCAGCCAGGTGAAAAAAGGAAAGACCTTTTTGTTTTGGAGCTATCATCATCTAGTCCAATAGCAGAAGAGAAGGGAAAGGTTGCGATGGAGGTACGCTTTTGATTCATGACATACCTATTGGAGTATTATCTGATACTAGTGCATCACATTATTTTATCTTTTAGTGTTGGTGGATACGTTAGACTTAGAACCATCATATCTTGTTACTACCTTAAGGGTTACGAATTCAATAGGAGGGTGTGCAATTCTTAGGATAAGATGTGACCATTTAGAAGTTAAGTTGTTAGGTCATACTTTTGCCTGTAGTTTGTTTTGTTTTGTTTTATGGGCTTTGGGATTATTTTGAGTATGGATTGGTCGAGAAAATATGATGATAGGATATTTTTCCAGATAGGAAAATACAGTAAGATACCATAATAGTAGAGATTCAAATATACACTCAGTTGAGAATTCGAGTTTAGATGTTTGTACTTTATTGGGCGCAACAGACATGGAAGAAGAGTTGAGTCACATTTTATTTGTACGAGAATTTGAAGATGTTTTCTCACCAGATACTAGATTACCACTGAGGAGATCTATTAAGTTCCAAATTGATCTTGTGCTTGGACTGACCCATAATTAGACCAACTAGCAGATTAACACCTACCGAGATGAAGGAGTTAAAGGTGCAACCAATGGACTTAGAAGGAAATTTTTATTAAACCAAGTAGTTTTTTTTTGGAGCTATGGTGTTCCAAAAGAAATCGAATAGGTCATTGAGATTGTGTATCGATTATCATAAGTTGAATGAGAAAACGATAAAGAATCGGTATCCTTTGCCGAGGATTGATGATTTATTTGATCAGTTGAGCAGAGTCAAAGTATTTTACCAGTTGGATTTAGCGATAGGGTTCCACCAATTGAGGGTAGCGGAGGATAGTATTCCTTTAATGACATTTTGAGCAAGATATGGTTCATGTGAGTGGTTAGTAATGCCATTCAGATTGACTAATGTGCCTACTTCCTTTGTGCACTTGATGAACCAATTTTCTTATGGGCACTTGGATAGGTTTGTGTTGGTATTCATTTATGACATTTTGATATATTCTAAGATAAAAGAGATCATGGAGTTCATCTTCAAATAATGCTTGAAGATGTTGTGGGGCATCAACTAAAAGCAAAGTTTTCGAAGTGTCATTTTTGGAAGAGTGAAGTGAAGTTTCTTGGTAGTGTTATTTCAGATGAAGGGTTATCCATAGATCCAGCTAACAATGAAGCTGTAAATAATTGGAAAAGACCCGAGACGTGACCGAGATAAAGAGTTTTCTTGGGATAGCTGGCTATTACTGAAGATTCATTAAGAATTTCTCTCCGATAGCATAACCTTTGAATAAACCAACCAAAAAGGACCTAATGTTTATTTGGTCTAGTAAATGTGAGGAAGTGTTGTAGAAGCTAAAACATTTATTGACAATTCCGCTCGTGTTTGTAATGCCAGACGATAATCGAGATTTAGTGGTGTATTCATATGCATATGGCATAGGATTTGGAGCTGTGTTGATGCAAAGGGGTGAAGTGATTGCCTTTACAGCTTAGACCATATGAAGTTAGGTATCCGATTGATGATTTGGAGTTGGCAGCAATGATCTATGCTTTGAAGTTGTGGAGACACTACCTCTTAGGAGAAAGATTCGAGTTTTTTTACAGATCATAAGTCATTAAGGCATTTATTCCCCTAGAAGGAGTTGAATATGAGACAGGAGAGATGGCAAGAGTTTCTTGCAGCATATGATTTTTGTATTGAGTATACGCCAGGGAAAGGAAATAAAGTTGCTGACACACTTAGTGGTAAACGTCAGAATGTGGTGATAGCTATGATAGCGGAATGGAAGGATTTAGAGGCACTGACTACTTGCAATGTGCAATTGAGATCGACTGCTAGTTCTAATCTGATTACTGCCATGTTGACTTGTTTGGAAGTTCAACCAGTATTGATCAAAAGGATTGCTTCCAAACAGAAAGATGATCCACTACTGGCTGAACGGATTAGAAGATTTAATGGTGGAACTGATATTGATAATCTAAAATATTTTAGTCTTGACCAGAGGAGATGGTTAAGGAGGAAGGGACGACTATGTTTTTCATATGATGGGGACCTAGGAAGGCAGTTCTTAGGGAATGTCATCGATCAAAGTTTACTATTCATCCTGTCGGAACTAAGATGTATCAAGATATGAAAAGGGGTTTCTTCTAGGAAGTATGAAAAGGGATGTAGGCTTATGGGTAAAGCAATGTTTGAATTGCCAATAAGTGAAAGCTGTGCATCAGAAGCCAAGTGGATTACTTCAGCCATTAGATATACCATCTTGGAAATAGGAATCTATATCCATGGATTTTATTGACAGGCTTCCTAGGTCAACTAATATAAATGAGAGTATTTGGGCATTAGTAAATGGATTAACCAAGCGTGCACACTTCATTCCCATTAAGTCGATAAGGACGACACATGTATTGGCTAAGTTTTTTATGAAGGTATTATTAGGATGCATGGGATTCCTAGTAGTATTTCTTTGACTAAGATACATTTTTCACTATTGAATTCTGGAAGAGTCTACAAGAGGTATCAATACCAAGCTTAAGATGAGTACTGCTTTTCATCCACAGATAGTTGGGTAGACAGAGAGAGTCAATAAGGTACTTGAAATTTTTTTGAGAGCTTGCATACTAGATTTTGGTGGGTCGTGGGAAGACCACTACACTAAGTTGATTTTTCCTAGTTATCAGACTTGTATAATAATGGCGCCTTTCGAAGCTTTTTATTGAAGGCCATGTAAATCACCAACATATTGGTTGGGGACCGAAGACAGATTGGCTTTTGGTCAGGATATGGTGAGGAAGCCATGGAAGAGATTGAGTCGATCTAGGTGCAAATGAAGGAGGCTCGGTTTAGGTAGAAAATTTATGCAGACAAGAGGCATAAACATTTAGAGTTCTCGGTTGGGGATCATGTTTTCATTAAGCTATCACCAGTGAAGGGTGTGTTACGATTTGGGAAGTTAGGGAAACAGGCTCATAAATATGTTGGACCGTTACGTAATAAGCACTTCAAACATGCAAATAACTATAACCAACAATGCTAGTACATACTACCAGCTACAAAGTCTATATGACAAATATAGTACATACCATCATAACAACTCAAGATAAGTATCTCTAATACTATATTCTATTTCATAAGTACAGTATTTCTCGTTATCACTCCACTAGACTTTCACTAATCTGACTGTCTTGTTCCTTGGCTTCTTCTCATCTCTCGCTACAACACAAATTAATTGCCTAACAAAAGTCAGATCTGGTTCTATTACTAAATCTTCTAATGCAGTAGGAGAAATAGTAGTCTCTAGATCATGCATACTTTCCAAGATGAGAAACATGAAAAATATTATGGACACCAACCAACTACTCGATAACTCTACCTGATACACGAGCTTTCCTATCCTCTCTATAATAATTTTGAGGACGAAATTCTTTAAGGAGGAGAGTCTGTAGCATTTCCAATTTTAGTTTAATACTATTCAGGAAATTTTAGTGGATAAATTAGGTAGAATAATATAGAGTGATAAGAAGAATGAGATTTGATAGTTTAATTAGGTTGTGCCTTAATAAATCAAGTGATAAGGTTGTTTTAAACTTATAGAAAAAAAGAATGAATGGGAAGGAAAAATTAGGAAGAGAATCTTAGTTCACACCCTAAACCCTTCCTACCTCTCATTCATTCTCATTTTCAAAATACACCAAGTAAAAACAAAAATCAAGGTCGGCCATTACATAGGGAAGAAAGAAAGGGATTCAAAAGGGAAAAAACTTTAGGAAATTAAACTCCATCAAACCTCGACTCCATCATCCAATTTAAGGTGAATAATTGTTAACCATCTCTGTTACTTATGCATGATTTTGGTTATGGATAATTTTCGAATTTATTATGTTGATATTATCATGTTATGATTATTAATGGCATTATTCGGGTAGAATATATAGGTTTTAATGGTAAAATCTAAGTTTTTGATATCTAATTGTTTTAATTTTCTGGCATGTTCTAAAACATTATTTTGAAGATAATTTTTTAATTTATAATTTTCCAAACTAAAATGAATTTTTTTTGAATTTCCTAAGGAGAAAATAGTGTTTATTTCGTGTTTTAATTATTAAAAATAATTAAATGGTTATTTAGGTCTTGAAATTTTTATAGATGAAAGAATATATTATTTATGACTTTTGGATAATTTTAGTGACTTTTCCCAAGCGATTATAAATTTATTTGAATTTATTGTGCAATAAAAGCATTTAAATTAATATTAATCAAAGGTATTAATTAATTAAGTTGATTGATGTTTTTTGAAGTATAAGGCTGATTTGCGGCAGTTTTTTGAAAATAAATTGGTAAAATTTATTTTCAGCCAATAGAAATTTGACAATGATTGGGAGTTGATAAAATAAATTACTTTTTAATAGAAATAAAATAGCTTTGATAGTAATTAAGACAATGCCACTGATATGCCACATTCCCATGACATCAGCATTAATAATAGGCGGTATCACGTTACAGTTGTAAGTGATATTGGAATAGGCAGCATTGATATGAAGCAATGCATGTAAAAAAAATTATTGTAAGTACGCGGTGCATTGGGTCATGCATCCAACATTGGCATTATGGGAATACCACATCTCATGGTATATGAGACATCAATATCGTAAATTATCGATGTCAAAAATATTTAGCATTCATAGATTAATACCGTAAGTTGTTAACCCAAAAAATGGATCAACACCCTGGTTTGAGTTTGAAAGCACCAGCCTTGTTCCAAAAGAGCAATATCATAAATAATAGATTTAGAAAAAGAACGGTAAAAGAAAGAAGATAGGGAATTTTTATAGTGGTTCGGATATTAATGAAGCCTATGTCCACTTTATAGTTTTATTACAGATTAATTGTTGTTACAAGAAATGTTTGATTACAATGCTTTTATTATCCATAGGTAGATTGAATCCCCAGAGTTGTAATCCATTGGAGAATCACGATGAATTCCTTTATAGACTGTTGTGAGGGAGGCAGAGAGTGAAGAATGTTTCCAGCAGAGCTTCAACAACCAGTCCGGAGAAGATCTCGTTTGTGTTTCAGGTAGGATGGTATTTATATGGATCGGAGACTTCTGGACCAGGCCAACTCATCAACTCCTCACATTTAGCTAGGGAATGACCCTGGGAGGTTTGGCTCGCAAATCGAGACAAAACCGTAGGTCGCTGGTGACCCATGATCCGTGGGTCACTTGCGACCCATAGACTTGGCTCATTTGCGAGTCAATGTCTTAGTCTCTTTTCATCGTATCTTTAATTGGTTCATTTTGACGATTAGAGGAGATGCATGGGTTGTTGAACATCCAAGCACTTAGGATTTTTCTAGAGTTTGGAATTGGAGATGTTTACATAGTCATTTGTCGTCATGGTTCCATTTTAATGACAATTTACTAGCTGTTCGCGCTCAGCTGCTGATTGGGCTAAAAGAATTGACCTTTTGGTTTAGCTGATCCCAGTCGTTGTTGTAGTAATATAGCTTGGCTCTCATTGACTCCTTGTCTTAGCTTTTCTGGTTATGTTTTGAACTATTCTAATAACACGAGGTTGTTCAATTTCCTGTTTGGTTCCAGCTGGGTTAAAACCTAAATAACATTTGCCCCCAAAGTACGTCTTTGTTGTAAACAAGGCATGCTCTGGAAGTTAGCGCTCTCAATATATATCCATCGATGTCTAAGTGACTGCATTAGAGTTTACGAATACGTGGTAGGTCATGTTGTTGGTCATCTAGCTTTATTTCTAACTGCTATTCCTTGTCACGATGGATCAAATTTCTTTCCATAATTTCCTGCCATGCCTCGGAGTGATGAATAGGTGTAGGATATTTAGTTTAAGAAGAATTGGAATAGCTCTCTTTTTTTCTATGGGTCGCTAGCGATCCATGTGGGATGCGTCATTAGCAGCTTGACTGCTTGGGAAAATTTACACTGTAAAGTTGGATCGCCGGCAATCCATGGTGGATCGTGTGCGACCCGACTACTTAGTGAAATTTTTTGCTTTGCCCTTTTGCTCGCCTATATAAATGAGGTTAGCCGGTTACCTATCCTTCATTCGACTCGAGCCAGCAAACCTCTTTATGCGATCGACCCTTCAAGCGACTCAATCCCAAGCGATTCAACAACCCTCGTATGCCTAGATCCATCAATCTCTATGATTCTTCCATTGAGATTCCAGTGATTCAACCTATCATGATTCCAGCCCAAAATTCCAAACCCTAGCTCGCCTCTGAACTGTAGCCAACCCATCCCCTAGCTTGCCAACGGTCCATCTATGTCATGTTGGCTCTACATCTTTGATTTCTCGTGTGTTCTTGAATTCAGTCAGAGGTGGGTTCGCTTAATTGGTTTGCTAATTGTTGTGTTTGTGTAATGATTTGATGATGAGCTTTCATTTGCAATGTTGATTGCAAGAAGCTCGAGTTGATTGTGGTTTAATGGAGGAAGATAGTAAACCGAGTCTTGAGTTGTTTCTTGGAACGACATTTGGGTTTCGGCCCAATGCTTGATGCATTTTGCTATCTTCCCCAATTAGGTAAGAATTGACTTGTAACCAGTTTTGTAGCTATTACTATAAGTCACATCACTAGTCGATCACGATTCTTTCATAGAATTTGGACTTATCCTGCTTGCTTGTTGCACGCTCGGTGTTCATGTAGTGAGAATAGTTTCCTACATCGTTTCGGACAACGGATCTGTTATCGATCATAGATCGATAACCGGTAAGTGTACAGGAAGTAGAAACAAGAGTAGAAAACAAAGTGACATAGGAAGTTCTTTTCTTCTTCCACTGCGAGCGAACTATCTACACCAGATAGGGCGATTGCAGTGTATCAAGCATCGAGTTTATCCTATATAGCTAGCACACTTCGCTTACCCCAGTCTTCACTTGAAATCCGATGCGGTGATTACAAGTTAATGTTTCTTCAAAATTCATGTGTGGCAGGGGAAGCTATTAGTTCAAGGTAGATTCACTAACCATTTCTGGATGCAAATTCTCTTATTTAGAATGAAGCAGCCATCCACGCGTCATAAGTCAATCGGGAGAAGCCCGGCGCTCTCAGAAGCCAAATCATCATCCACTTCGCAAGCCAAATATGGCTAGTTAGTCCCAATTGGGCCAATCGTGGATTGTACACCTCCTAAATTTAGGGTTCTGCTTAATCTGCCTGAGAGAGATTCATCGGTCGTTTCCACCAAGGTCCTTCATAACATCTGTGCGCAACACGGAATTCCCGAAGAGGATGGTTGTCTGTCAAAGAAGGATGAATTCGCTCATATGCCTCCTTTGGGGTACATCGCTTGCCATCGATATATGTGTTTGAACGGAGCCGTGCCTCCTTTCAACGAATTTCTACGTGAGACTCTCTCAAATTTGGGCATTGCCCCCATTTCAGCTTCATCCTAATGGCTACGCCATCCTGACTTGCTCGGGCATTCAAGCACGCTCCAAACTTTAACGAGTTGCGGTACTTTCTAGCATTCAATAGAAGGGATGGTTGTCCTTCCTTGATCATAATCGAAGCCCAAAGAAACCAAAAGATCGTCCTGTTCTTGCAAAGCAACTTATCACAATTCAAGATGCAGTATTTCCTTATTATATGCCTCATGGGGTTCAACAATCGGTGGATAATAAGGGGTAAGCTTCTCTTTTCCATTTATCGAGCTCTGATGCATTGTAATGAAGTTCCTAAATAGTTGCATGTCTCTTGCAGTTATCCCAAGAACGAATAGAGACGTGGCCCCTTATGAATTTTGTCAGACTTTAATGGCTATCAACGCTAAGGAGAGATGTGTTAAAGTGCTAATAACCGATGAGAACTTGCGTCAATATGGATTAATGGCACCAAGTAGATCCGTCAGTCAAGTTGATATCCCCTCTCCTGCCCGTTCCAGAGTCCGTACGCGATCTACTTCTTTATCCCACGGTTTCGAGGAAGGTCGAGAATGGGATAGCCCACCCAAAGGATCAACCGATGAGGCCTATAAGGGAGAAAACACTATTGCGACTGGATTAGGCGGTTCAGCTAGAATGCCTTCGATTCCAGAGGAAGCAGAAGATGAGTTCACGCATAGAGAAGGCAAAGCTAAGTTGGGCTCAGAAAAGGAAGAAGGAAAGTTTGAGAATAGCAGCAATGAGTCCACTGCTATTAATTACTTCTCGTCGGAATCTGATGACGAAGACTCAGAGTCTTGTAATGAGACTACGGGAATGAGTCCTGCTTTCTTGAGTTCACCTCTTCCCAATGCAAGTAGCAAAGGGAAAGCCCCTGTAACTGGAAGACATCAAAATTCTATTAATAGGGATGTTGGAGCGGAGTACGGAGATTTCAGCGATGTTTTTGTCCACTTTGACGTGCTCATGAAAGGAGACTTTAAATTTGACACGATGCTTCCCTGTTCGGGTGATATTGTGCCAGCGGTTAGCCCGGTTCCGCCCACAATAACTGAAGTCGCTCTGATTCCACCTACGACGGCTGCTCATCCTGGTTCGTGACGATGTCTTAGGCCCATATTAGAAGCACACTACACATTGCATTAAGGCTACACTTATTTTCATCCCTTCATACATTTGCTTAGTTTATGTTATGCTTTTGAAACTTTTTATGTATGTCAGGTATGACGAGGGGATAAGGCATTTATGATGACTTCGAAGACTTCACCGATTCACAGTGGTATCCTAAGCGCTTCTCCAACTGCCATCAAGTCCGAGAAACGGAGGAGGAATACGGGTGAAGGAAAGAGCTCGGAGTTGAAACCCGTTACCAGAAATAAAGAAACCGAGCTTGATCATACTAAGGCGGGTATGAGAAGAGAAATTCTCTAGAGGAAAGAGTTGAATCATTGAAAAATTCAAAGTTTGAACATCGCCCTCATTCTTCAGAGCTCGCCTCAACACACTCTTCTATCGGACATGAAGTTCCCATTACTTCTTCTCCAATTCCGCTTTCAACCCATATATCATCAACTTCCATTGTCACTATTGCCCCTGGTACTTCCCGCCCCTATTGGAGACCTGCCTACGTCCTTCCTTCGGGCCCCCTTAAACTTGAGGCAGCGCTTCCTAATTGGTTCTTAAAGGAGGTCAAGTTTGACCTGGATCACCACCCCATTCGCAATAATTCCCACATGTCGCATCTCCAAGCTATCCAGAGCGACCTAGAACAGGCCGAATGATGGGAGAAGCTCTGTAAACAGCTAGCTGATACAAATAGAAATAATTATTAGGAGATCCTCTCCTTCGAATTAGAGAAAGATGACTTTAAGAAGGCGTTGGCCGAGCATGATGCCAAGATTAAGCGATTAGAGGAAGAGAAAGCAGCGACACTGCTGGATAGCAAGAGAAATGTCGACATGCTGAAAGAGTTGAGAGAAGCTCACAGCCGAATAGAGATCATCTACAGAGACGGGATCAAAATGGCTCATCCGCAGGAGGAGAACTTAAAGCAAAAGTGAATGCCTGCAACGCAAGGAATGAGGCCCAACGAAAGACTACCGTTGATCATTACCTCATCGTTGAAGGGCATAACAAAAATATTTCCGACCAGGATGACATCATTGCCAAGTTACAACCCCAAGTCGCATAGCTCAGTGCCGAAAAGACTGTTGTTGAAGTTAAGAAAGATGCCATGAAAGCGGATTACCTCCAAAATGCTTTCGATGGAAAAATGGAGAAGTTGGATGTGACTATTCTAAAATTCTATGTTAACTCTTTGTTACATCAAGGAAGTCTCAACTATTTTGACCCAAAGTCCCTATGCACTCTCTTTTTTTTTGGGAGGATATCTTATCTCGTTTTGCCGACAGCGGTGACATTTATTCTGATCGAGAGTTGTGAGACGCCTATCTTAATGATGAATCCAAGAAGGCGTAACTTGAGGGTCAGGAAATTCTCGAATTAAAAGAGAGAAGGAGGCCACCGATGCTGCCTTGATGACCGCCATCGATATGGTTCCAAGCCTTTTATTTCTGGTGTGTGCGAATCATCAGAGTTGCTCCATGACCAGCCAACAAGTTCAGGACTTGAAATTATTCCTCAGTTGGCGGAGCCAACAAAAGAGGGCGAGGGCGCTGAGTATGAAGTAGACATTCTCGAGCATTCCTCTAGCGTAGGTAATGTCCTTGTCTCCTATGAATTTTAGGGTTTACAATTTACGCCATAAGAGCAGGAGGAGCTCAATGCTTTTATCTTTGATCTTATTGGTCCATCTACTTTTCCCGTTGACGTGACAGCTACTTTGGTGCCCATGCCTACTGCCATTTCCACGTCTTTTGTAGTTGTTTATGTTCCTTCCTCGGTTCCCACATCCGCGTTCGGTTCGCAACTGGGTCCAGAGGCCAAAAAGATAGCTACGCTCCACGGCGTGGGTGACCTTTATGTGTCTTTCGAAGGAAATATAATGGCAGCAGAGGACAAGCAGCAGGAGACTCAGACGAAGTTATTGCAGAAGACTTAACGCGAGATGATTACCGTCAGAAGGGAAAAGGCTGAAGCGATCAAAGCTTCCAAAAGCTCTCGCAAATCTCGAAGGCAAAAGACGAAGGGAGAGGATTCTAAGAAGGCTTCGGTGGAAGATGAGGACATTGCCATCGAGCTATTCGTTGACATTAGAGGCGGTGGCACCACTCTTGAGAAGAAGTAGAAGCTGCCGATCAAGGGCAGATGGGGTAGGAAGATTGACTAGTTTTTGTTTCTTTTTGAGACATTTTGTTCAAGTGCAGAGTCTGCACTTTGCGTCTTTATGGTAGATTCAGTATTTTCTTTTGATTGGCCGATGTTGTGTGGGTATGGCCCATATATTTTGACCCTGAGTACAGAAATTTATAAGTAATATATTGATATTTTGACCGTTCCCTTATCTTTCTACTCATATATGTTCTGTGTACTCGTGCTTGTTTAGTTTCATACTTTTCTGGTTCCATGACTATAGCCAAAGCCCTTTATTCGAATTAACGAAACTTAAAGATTAACAGAAGTTAGAAATTAATAACACTTTGTAAATTAATAGAACTCTTGAAACTAACAGAACTTAAGAATTTCTTTGTTAACTTCTTTTTTTCAAAAAAATTTGTTTGGAGTGACAGAACTTGTGAACTTATTGTTTTCACGTATTCTTATTCGGGTCCCGGCGTATGCCCCTAGTTCATAGGGCTGTTCACTTCAAGCAATTTTCAAATAACTAGAAACATAAGGTTTAGATAACTATTAAATCAAACTTGAAATTTGGCCAAGTCACAACTTAATTCCCTTTTCTTTGGAAGGTTTGCAACTTGTAGCATGTAATACCAGTTTCTAGTGATATTATGATAAGCATGTAATTTATGCAGTTCTTGGCGATATTATGATAAGCATGCAAGGAGTGCAAGTTTGGATGCGCTTCTTTTTGTGCTCCTTCTTGTTGCCTATCATCGGGCAACACAAGGAGCAAGGAGTTAGTTTTTTAGTACTCCTCATTGTTTCTTATCTTCGAGAAACACGAGGAGTTCGTTTTCGATGCGTGGCTTATGAGATATGTGGATTTTGATGCTCCTTGGCATTGCCTATCTCTGGTCAACATGAGGAGTTAGTTTTTGATGCTCCTCGTCGTTGCCTATCTCTGGGCAACGAAAGAAGTTAGTTTTGATACTCCTCGGCATTGCCTATTTTCGAGCAAAGCGAGGAGTTAGTTTTAATGATCCTCGGCAATACCTATCTCCGGGCAACACGAGGAGTTAGTTTTTGAGGCTCGAGGCTTCTCGGTGTTGCCTATCTCCAGGCAACGCAAGGAGTTAGTTTTTGATGCTCCTCGACGTTGCCTATCTCCGGGCAAACCGAGAAGTTTATTTTTGATGCTCCTCGACGTTGCCTATCACCGAGCAATGCGAGGAGTTAGTTTTTGATGCTCCTCAACATTACCTACCTACGGGCTACGCGAGGAGTTATATTTTGATGCTTTTCAGCATTTCCTATCTTGGGCGACATGAGGAGTTAGTTTTTGATGCTTCTCGACGTTGCCTATCTTTGGATGACACGAGGAGTTAGTTTTTGATGCTCCTCGATGTTAAATATCTCCGGGCAAAGCGAGGAGTTAGTTTTTGAGGCCCCTCGGCGTTGCCTATCTCCGAGCAACACGGGGAGTTAGTTTTTGCTGCCTTTTAGCATTTCCTATCTTCGGGCAACGCGATTAGTTAGTATTTTACGCTCCTCGGTGTTGCCTATCTCCGAGTAATGCGAGAAGTTAGTTTTTGAGGCTCCTTGGGGTTACAGCGTTGCCTATCTTTGGGCAACTCGAGGAGTTGGTTATTGAGGCTCCACAGCGTTACCTGTCTCCGGGCAAAGCGAGGATTGGTTTTTAATGCTCGTCTATGTTTCCTATCTTAAAGAAACACGAGGAGTTAGTTTTTGAGGCTCCTTGGCGTTGCCTATCTCCGGGCAACGCTAGGAGTTAGTTTTCGATGCTCCTCGGTCTTTCCTATCTCTGGGCAATGCGAGGAGTTAGTTTTTAAGGCTCCTCAACGTTGTTTATCTCCGGGCAACGTGAGGAGTTATCTTTTGAGGTTGCTCGATGTTGCCCATCTTCAGGAAATGCGAGGAGTTAGTTTTTGATCTCCCAACGCAGCCAGGGCGTTTTTTTGAGAGCCAAGTATCAGGTTCCACCGCTTTCGTTGTCCCGGCAGGTATTTATAATGGACATAGTTTTGTCGGTTCGAAAATGAAAATTGAATTTTATTAAGGAAAGCATGGTAGATTCTTTGCCTGTTTCCAACACCCCCGGCATTTCCAGGTTGGCTTATTTGCTGAAAAATAGAAAATGCATAAAGTTGTTTTTAAATGAAATAATGGCGGAGCGATTCGCTATTCCAGGCTCTAGGAATTGTGACTACATCGACGATTGTTAGCTTGAAAGTCCCATCCCTAAGCTTTTGATTAACAACATATTGTCCTTCCTAGTTTGGTCCAAAGGCTCCTGGAATGGGGTAAACTCGCTTGAGCATGAGATCTCCAACTTCAAAGATTTGACCGTGAACTTTGGAGTTAAGGTATCGTGCGACCTTTTTTGGTGGATGGTAGTTCTCAGCTCTGCTTCTTCTCTTTTTTCATCGACTATGTCTAGCGATTCGAGTACGAACTACTCGTTTTGTTTCTGATTGAAATTTTTCCTTCGGTGTGAGGGAACTTCTAACTCAACAGGAATCATCGCTTCTGATCCATATGCTAAGACAAAAAGAGTATGGCCAGTTGTCGCTTTGTGGGTCGTTCTGTAAGCCCTTTAGTGCGAGTGGAAGTTCACCAAACCAATTTCCTTTTTCTTTTGCTTTTGCTAGTCGCTTTTTAATAGTAGATTTGATGATCTTGTTTATTGCTTCTACCTGTTACTTATGGATGAGTGACCGCGGAAAAGCTTTTTTCAATTCGAAAGCGCTTGTAGAAGTCCTAGAACTTGGCACTTTTAAATTGAGTTCCATTGTCAGTGATAATTTTTGCGGCACTCCAAACCTGCAAACGATGTTTTTAGTAACAAATTAATAACTTTCTCTATTGTTATAGTGGCCAGCGATTCCACTTCGATCCATTTTTTGAAATAATCTACGGCAACTATTGCATATTTAGACCCTCCTTTTGCTATTGGCAAGAGGCCAATCAAGTCAATTCCTCATATTATGAATGGCCATGAACTGACCATCTGTGTTAGCTCTATTGAGGGAGTTCTTTTAATTTTGCTGAATCTTTGGCGTTGATCGCATTTCTTGACATAATTGCAGCGTCGCGATTTATTGTTCGCTAGAAATACCCATATCGAAGGATTTTCTTCGCAAGGGACTGCCCCCAAATGTGGTCTCTACATTATCCTTCATGTAACTCCTTTAGGATTCTTTGTGCTTCATCATCGGTCATACACCTAAGAAGTGGGGTTGAGAATCCCCTTCAATAGAGTATCCCATCTTGTATCATGTATCGTGGCGCCCTCTGACGGAGCTTCTTCCGTTGATTTCGATCAGTTGGAAGGGTTCCTGCAAGTAGATAGTCCTTTATCGATGTCATCCATGTATTTGGTTCGACGGTGGTTTCGAGGGTACAGTCAACATCCATTTCGTCTATGCTTGGATTGGTTAAAGTATCAACCGAGACCAACCCCAATGACCGAGCTTCTCCGAAACTTGCCAGTTTGGCCAAATAATATGCCTTGGTGTTTTGCTCCCATAGGATGTGAGTTATAGTGTAGTGCTCGATGTCGCCTAGCAGTTCTTGTACTTTCGATTGGTATGGGGCAAGATTTTCTCCACATACTTGGTATTCCCTTTTCACTTGACAGACAACCTGCTGGGAGTCGATGTATATGTGAATAGATTTTATCTGGTGTTCTTTCACAACCTTCAGTCCAGCGATCAGTGCTTCGTGCTCTACTTTGTTATTTTTCGCTGGGAATTCCTAGCACAAAGCATTGCTAATGGATTGCCCCTTTAGGAGTTTCAAGCACTACCCCTACTCCCAAACAGGAGTTGTTGGATGTGCCATCAACAAAGAGCTTCCGTTGCGTACTAACTTCCAGCTGAACTTCTTCCTCATCATCACTCATAGTAAATTCGACGATGAAGTCGGTCAACGCCTGCCTATTGATAGCTTTCTTAGGGTGATATGCGATGTCATTTTGACTTAGCTCTATATTCCACTTGAGTAGTCATCCAAAAGTACTTGGCCAATATAAAACATGCTTCAGGGGATTGTCGGTCAATATTTTAAGTGGATGATCATGGAAGTATGCTCTAAATTTCTGGGATGCGATCAAAAGGCAATACGCTAGCTTCTCTAATTTTAGGTAATTCTTCTCAGCTATAGAGCATCATTTTCTAATGTAGTATATGGGCCGCTAAATTCTTGCTTCTTCTTGCATGAGAGCGGCACTCAGTGCGTGTGGGGAAGCTGCTAAATAAACGAATAGGTCTTCTCCATCCGCCAGCTTTGATTAGATGGGGAGCCTCCATGCATCGTACCAATTCCTCGAAAGCTGTCTGATAAGCTTCAATGCATTTAAAGTTTTTCTTCTCCTTCTTTAGTGCATCGATAAAGGGTATGCACTTGTCTGTAGCTTCTGAGATGAATTGATTCAATGCTGCGACTTTTCACTTAATCTTTGAATATCCTTGTTTTTGGGGGCTTGGACTTCCTATAATGCTGTTATTTGCTCTGGATTCGCTTTGATGCTCTGGGCACTTGCTATGAGCCCTGAGAATCCCCTAGAGGCTACTTCGAAGTGACATTTGAGCTGGTTGAGCTTCATTCCATGTTTTTGGAGTATCACAAACATCTTAGCAAGGTTTTCTAGATGGTTAGCAGCTACTCGAGATTTGACCAACATGTCGTCCACGTAAACTTCCACAGTGTTTCCAATCTGGCGTTTGAATATTCACTAGCCATTGGTATGTTGCCCCTTCATTTTTCAAGCCTAATAGCATTACCATGTAGTAGTACAATCCCAATCGGTGATGAAGCTAGTATTTTATTGATTTGGCTCATGCATCTAGACTGGTCATAGCTTAAATACGCTTCTGTAAACGATAGCAGTTCATGTCCTGCCATTCCATCGATAAGCTGGTCAATTTAAGGAGCGGGAGGTTATCCTTCGGACAAGCTTTCTTTACATCCAAGAAATCAATACAAGTTCACCATTTTCCATTAGACTTCTTGACAAGGACTGGATACCCATTCAGGTAAGTTGCATCCCAGATGAAGCCATTAGCCATCAACTTGTCAGTCTCCTCTCTCAATGCCTTGGACTGTTCGAGGCCTAAGCTGTGCCTTTTTTACTTTACCGGTGTGAATTTGGTGTCAATATTGAGAGCGCGGCAGGCGGTTTCAGGTGATACCCCACACATGTTGGAGTGTTTCCAAGCAAATATGTCTAAATTGGCATGAAGGAATTTGGTTAGTTCTGGCTGCATCTTATTTTCAAGCTGCGACCCAATTTCAGCTCCCATATTGGGTCATCCATACAGACTGGGACAAACACCGTCAATTCTGCCAGAGCTGCCCGATCCTTCCCTGAGCTCTTCTTCCTAGGGTCCAAAGCATTGTCAAATTGGTTGTGTTTTCCAAACCAGGGACGACTCTGTAGTTGTTATTCGAAGGGTTCACTGATGTGGAGGGCTTTCCCTACATCCTTTCCTTACTTCTTAACTCTTGCAATTCCATGATGTAGCATTCCCGGGTAATGCTTTGGTCTCCTTTCACAATTCCAACTCCGTGCTTGGTAGGGAACTTCATTATAAAGCATCATTAGGCCAGTGCTATTCTAAAGTTGGCTAATGCGGGCCGTCCTAAGAATGTTTTGTATGCTAACATTTCATCCACAATCATAAAAGTCTTAATGAGGGTGACTCTTCGCTCACCCTTTCCAAGCTCCACAGGCAGGTCAATTGTTCCCACCGGTTGTTTAGGTTCACTGGTAAACCTTTGAATCTTTGTTTGGCATGTGGATATGCGTTTTATGCCAATCTTCATCTGATCGAAAGTATGTCAGAAAAGTATTTTAACTGAACTACCACTATCAACCAGCACTCGTTGGACTATGGTAGGCCTGATTCCCACTGTCACCACCATTGGGTCAAGAGTTGGAGCTTCAATCCCTATGGTGTCTCGATGGCAGAACACTATGTCATCACTCAAAACCTTTTGCCGCTTGACCGAAGTTTCATCATCTATTTCTAAACATGATTTGTTCATGGCGTGCTTTAATGTACACGCATATCGCTTAATTTCTCCCCGACATCTTTACGCGGGATATGGTCCCCCAGATATTGTTCCAATAATAAGCCTCTGATCGGTTCATTTTGACCCTTCTTCACTAGTTCTAGCCTGATTCCTTTTTCTCTAGGAGGTTGAGGGGTCACAAGTTGATTGGGATTTTGTGGCTTTTTCACATATTGTTGAAGCTTGTTATCTCAGATCAACCCTTCGATGAGGTCCTTAATGTGGTGGCATTCGTTTGTATTATGGCTATGTGTCTCATGGAAGCGGCAAAATTTCCCTGAGTGCTTTTACTATTCTGTTGACTCTTTTCTAAGAGATTTCTTATATTCTTCAGTCTGTTATGTTGTGAGATAAATATTCTCCGGAGTATCATTTAGAGGGGTATAGTCTACCTATCTAAACTCTCTAAATCTTTTGTTGCTGCCACCATTATTTCTTTTTTTGGAGTTGTAGTTTCTTCTCTTCTGATTCCCACTCTTCTCCATGACTCCTTGAGTACTTCCAAGATTGTGCGTGTTTTGATTTGTTACCATGTCATTTTGTTCGGTGTTCATCTGTTGTATACTAGTAGATTTTCTTTCTAGCTTTTGTGCTTCCTCCAATCTCAAGTACTGGCATGCTTTACAATTTGATTCTTTCCTACTGGTAGGTTGCTTCATCTTAATCCATTTTTCAAACTCCATTTTTGGGTGAATAGCGCGGACTAATGCCGTAAAAACCATATCCTCGTTGGGGTTGCTTGCTTCCATCACCGTTGTGTTAAACCTGTTCATGAATGATTTCAATGACTCGTTGCATCCTTGGACCAATCCGGATAGGGATATGATGTCCTTTGGTTGTGCGGTATGGAGCCTGAACTGGTCAAGGAATTTCATTGCAAATTGGTCAAAGGTAGAAATAGATCTTGGAAGGAGTCTGTCGATATACCAGCTATACTTGTACAAATGGGGTTTTGGGTCCTTCGTTCCATCGTAGGAGGGGATAGTTCGCATAGTGAATTTGTCTGGGTATCTTTCATTTAAGATTTCTGTAAATCTATAGGAGTGGATCGTGTAATGCATATATATGTAAGTATAGGTGAACTAACTATATAATGTATCTAATATAAACTTGATAGATGATAATAGCAAAGTAAATGGAAATAATCACACCAGGATTTTATACTAGTTCGGACCACTCGTCCCACGTCCAGTCCCGAAGCTCCTCTTCGGTATTCAAATATTAAACACCCTCACTTCGCCCGGAGGAATAGGCTTGGTTACAAAAGCTTGTTCTTGTCATGTATATGTTCTACAACACGAATATTGACTGTTGAGTACAAATGCTTCCAATTTATATATATGGATAATATTGATTAAAGAGTTTTGAGTATATGGAAGACTAAAATATAGGTATTAGATTGCTAGAGATCAAGTATTAATCAGAGTATAAGTGAGTAAGGTGAGATCTTCTCTTGAATTCCTGATGCTATTTATAGTGGTAGAGAGATCCTTTGTGTAGTTGCATCTATTAATAAGTGCTCTAAGGTCGCTTCTAATCTTAATGAAGAGTTACAGCGAAGAGGAGCGAACGTGTCTTTTCAATTGTGACAGTTGTACTTTGAACATACATAGCCGAGTTCAAAATTAGACGTCTGGAAAATGTTTCAGACATCTGGCTCTCATATTTTTTTTGTATATGGTTGCTTTTCAAATGTCTGAGTATATTAAGTAGACGTCAGATTATATCTGATTTGCGAACCAGAGGAATTAATCATACGTCTGGCTAGTGCACTCAGACATCTGGATTTTTGCATGTTTCTTTTCCTGTGCCTGTGTCATTCCTCTTCCGATTCTATCGACTTGTAGCCTCTTGTTACTTCTTTTGAATCTTGTTCTTGTCTCTTTGGTGATGTTTACTTTAACAATTACTTGTAAATATAGATATATATGCACACTTGATTTCCATTGTATAGTTGTTATCATCGAAACCATAGAATTGATTTCCTAACAATCTCCCCCTTTTTGATGATGACAACTATTCAATGTACCTATATACAGATTATAACCCTGAAAATGTGCTTATTTTTAACGTTTTATGATTATACTTATATTTCTCCCCCTTTGGCATTATCAAAAAGAATTATAAAATTGAAATCAATCATCAAACAAAAAGAAAATTTCATTAATAACTTGAAGTTTGATTACAAATATAGATTTGTACAAAAATTGTCTATGATTCCTAAAATTTATCATTCCTCTGGAGAAGCTTTATTTTGATCATCTTCCTTTGGTTCTTCTTTTTCAGAGTGCTAGCCTTTATAGGAGATGTCAATTCTTGCTTGAGAGGTTCATCCTCAGAGAGTTTGGAATGTTTTGCAGGAGGAGAAGGTACTGGGGTTGGCCAATCTTCAGAAGATGGTGTTGGACCGCAAACCCGTTGTAGTACTTCTTTAAGAACCGACAAGATAGTCGAAAGAGATTCTTCAACTGTGGCTAGGCGTGTAGTAAATGATGTTTCGAAGTTGTCAATTCGCTTGGCCAAAAGTTTTTGATTTTGGGATAGAATATGTTTGTTTCGAAGGGTGAGATCTCAAATACTTTCATTTGGATTTGTATCCGTTCGAGTCTCCATAATTTCATCTTGTCCCGGATAATCAAATGGTGTGGGAGGAGGTGGAGTTGCTTCTCGATGTTGTTGCTCCTCTTGGGATGGTTCAATGTGTGGTTGAGGAGGAGGCTCAACTCGTCTAGATTGACAATTGTGCGACCAATCTTCAAAGGACATGAATTCTGGGGTAATTTCGTGTAGGTGCATCAGAGAGAGAATTTGGTGGAAGCATATTTAGGCGAGATTTCTTCGAAGGTTGATAGGTAGGATGGAATGTTATGTGCACGAAGAAGTCTCATAATATAAGTTGGGTAAAAAATTGACAGCTGTGATCGAGTCCAAAAATGCTTGAGCTCGTCGAAGATGAATTTGGCCTAATTTACCCTTGTTTCACTAAATAGAGCATATAGGGCTTTGTGCTCTAATTCGGTGATTTTCTCGTGACTTCCCATTCGTGGAACAATTGCATTAATTATCATTCGAGTTAGGAGTCGAGCTTTTGGACGTAGATATTTGGAGGCAAATTTTGGCATTTCGTCCTCCCAAATTTGATGAGTAATACTGTTTCGTGGCTTAAAGCGCATATCGGGAATGTTGTATAAATCTTCCCCTGTGTCAGAGCATCCTAGGGTTCGACCTATTATGCCGGAGTTAATCTAATCACTTTCCCATACACGCTAGACTAGATCCAGTTATCCTCATTTCCAGTGTTCCATGCTGAAGTACTGTCTAAATTCGCATAGAATAGAAATATGGCTAATTGGTCTATTTATATATCATTAGAAGTGAAAGAAATTAGGGTTTCCAACCCGGCATTTTCACATAGTTCATCCAAATCATACATAGAAAATTTAAGGAGATTGTAGAATGGACCTATGTGGAGTTTTTTCTTTTGGATGTCTTCATACCTTTTGATGGAATGTGGCGCTTTATCCATCTACCTTTCCATCTGTTCATCGGAGCACACCCGAGGATTTGAAGATGAGGTCGGTTGGTCTTGTTTTCATTTTGACATCTTGGGATTCTTAGTGCGAGGATGCATTATGATTTCACTTGCTTAAAGATGATGTTTTGGAAAGAAAATCGTGCCTGAGAAAATCGTAGGTTTTAACAATTTTGAGATAAAAGAAAAAATGATGTTATCTGGGCGAATTTAAATGGTCGATTGGGAATCAGACGTCTGGATTGGAAATCAGACGTCTGGTTTGCCCTAAATTGAGTACAGCAGATAAATTTAAATGTCTGGTTTTTGGTTTAGATGTCTGGTTTGGTCGAATTTGTAAAATTGGAGAGGCAGAGAGTTTTATCAGACATCTAAGTATAAAAACCAGATGTCTGGTTTGGTTTATTTTTCGAAAAACTTCATGGCAGTGAACTAAGGCAGACATTTGGATCTTATTTCGGATGTCTGAAATTCTCTGATTTTTACTTTGAGAAGATAGAGCAAAATTTCAAACGTCTGGCGGTATATCAGACTTCTGACATATGCACAGTGCTTAAATTTTAGACGTGTATCATTATGTTAGACGTCTGAAGGCCATAGTCAGACGTCTGAAATAAGCAGTGTGGCTAAAAATAGCCTAAATTTGATGGTTTTGCTTATTTATCGAATGTTTTATAACAAATAATTTTATTGTTGTGAAATAAAAGAACAGATAATCATAGATACATACAATAACAAATATAATTTATTTAGAAGGCGATGAAGTTTTGCGATCTCCTGACTTGCCATCCGTCCATGGTTTAAGTGGAGACCATATAATTCCACGTTCATGGGTTCTCGGGGAGCCAGAATATCGTCTTGGTGAAGGGTCCGAAGGAGAACGATATGAAGACAAGGGATCCAAAGAACTACAAGGTTTTGGTAGCGGTTCATGGATATCTTTCTTCCGTGACGAACAAAACTTCATCGCTACTTGCTCCAATAATCTTAGCCAACATGCTGTAACTTTTTGTTCGAAATATAGTTCTCGTTGAAGATCTATCTGTTGTTTCTGATAATGATGAATTTCATCAATTTTCTCCTTTGTGTTAGGAGAGACAAACAGAGATCTTTTGGTCCATGAACTGCTACCAAAACCTTGCAGCTCTTTGGATCCCTCGTCTTCGTATCATTCTCCTTCGGACCCTTTACCAAGACGATATTCTGGCTCCCCGAGAACCCATGAACATGGAAATATATAGTCTCCACTTAAACCATGGACGGATGACAAGTCAGGAGATCGCAAAACTTCACCGCCTTCTAAATAAATTATATTTGTTATTGTATGTATTTATGGTTATCTATTCTTTTATTTCACAACAATAAAATTATTTGTTATAAAACATTCGAGAAATAAGCAAAACCATCAATTTTAGGCTATTTTTAGCCACACTGCTTATTTCAGACGTCTGACTAATTGATTTCCTAACAATTTCATCGGTAAAAGGGGTCTGTTTCGAGGCAAATTTCTATTCATCATTGTTTCGGTTTTTACTCTCATCCATCAACCATTTGACCATGTCTGCTATGTATGCCTCCAATGTCCAGTAGTCCTGGGGACGGCAATCAGTCACTACGCCAAGTGTTTGGTTCTACAAACGATCTTGACGCGTGGGTTGAAGCCTGGGCCCTCCTGTCTCCTAGAGGGCCATTCCGTGGGATCCCGTTGGCCTTCATTCGGCCTTACTAGGCCAGCTCGGAAGTTTCTATCCTCTTCGAATGCATTGAAGTTCTCTTCCATCTAATTGCCTTGCTCCCCATCCTCTAAATCATAGACATGTGTAGTTATATCTTCCTATGGGGTTTTGGTCTCTTGATTCAAATTCAAGATCGGTTGCCTTGCGCCGGGTGGAGTATTCTCATTCTCCTCCATGTTAACCTTGTTGTTACTCTTCTTTATGACTGCTTCTCATTCCCTCTATGCAGGTCGGGTACGGAGGATTTCTCTTATTCTACAGCTGTCACTGATTTAGGCACAGTCCTTGGAGCGGGGTTTGATTGTAGGGTCAACAGAGCGTTGAGCTTATCCATTAGAGCCTTTTGACTATTTTCCATTCTCTGTTTGATCTTCTCAGCCATCTTCTTCAGCTTGTCCCTGGTGACAACTTCATGCTGATTGGAGGATGCTAGTGTCGGGATTCCTAAGTTAGCACCATTTACTTCGGTTGGAGCCATTGATCCTAAAACAATGGATTCTTCAAGCAAAGGTTAAGGATCTAACTTCTGAACCTATGGGATCTAAAGTAGATAGCTAGATCTGGATCTTGAGTTGGGTTCTCAGTGAAAGTACCAAAATGTTAACCTAAAAAATGGACCAACACCCTGTTTTGAGTTTTAAAGCACCATCCCTATTCCGACAGAGTAATATCACAAAAAACGGATTTAGAAAAAGAATAGTATAGGAAAGGAGACAGGGAATTTTTACAGTGGTTCAGCTGTTAATGAAGCCTACATCCACTTTATAGTTTTACTATAGACTGATTGTTGTCATAAGAAATGTTTGATTACAATGCCTTGATTATTCTTAGGTAGATTGAATCCCTAAAGTTGGAATCCACTGGAGAATCACGGTGAATTCTTTTGGAGATTGTTGCGAGGGACGCAGAGAGTGAAGAATGTTTCCAGCAGAGCTTCAGCAACCCGTACGGAGAAAATTCCGTTTATGTTGCAGATAGGATGGTATTTATATGGATCAGAGAGATTTTGGGCAAGGCTACTTCATTAACTGCTCACAGGTAGGTAGCGAACAACCCTAGGGGGTTAGGCTTGCAATACGAGGAAAAACCGTGGGTCACTGGTGACCTATGGCCTATGGGTCGCTGGCGACCCATCGACTTGGCTTGCTTGCTATTAATTGATGGAATTTCTATCGATTAGAAAACTTTCGAAAAATTTCAAAATAAAAATAATCGCAAGCGCACGATGTACTATTGAAGTATGTGGCGAGTATGGGTCGATACGTAGTGAATTGTTGATTTTAAAAATATATTCAATCAAATTAAACCAATGTCAAAGAGAATGTTAAGCTAGAAAAGGAGAATTAACTAACTAAAAGAAAAGAGAAATAAATATAAGAGTTAAGTGATAATTTAGGTAATAAATCCACTCTCTAGATCATATAATTCAACACAAATGAAATTATGATCTCTCTTTTTGGTTATTAGTGAATTTAAATGATGTGTTTACCACAAGTATGGCTTATTTTTGCTATTAATTAGCTCAACATAAGGCATCAAACTATAACACACCCCTTGAACCACTTACTAACTCTCATGAAAACAACAACAAAGTTGAAAATGAAATCTATTTTAAGCATGTCCTACTGACTATTGTATAGAAATATAAGCCATCAAATTTTAATTTCACATTCACTTCATTACCATCATCATATGTAGACGAAGAGGAAATTATTGTTTGTGATTGTTTAAGCTTAGCCTATTTGTTATGAACAACATAGACTATCAAATTCAACATGAAACAATAAATCACATCAACATTCCTTTAAGCACAAAAGAGATCAAAATTATCAAAATGTTGAAGCTACTTGATTAGATGCTTCATTACCCCTAAATTGAAGAGGTTAAACTCTCATTTTTGTTATCATATGAACAAATGTAGCATGCAACGTTCAACAAAAGAAAGGAAAATGAAAGTTAATGAAAAAGAGAACTACTATTCTACTTGCATAAAATAAAAGAGATCTACACTACAACATGAAAGGAAAAAAATAAGAATAGGAAAAGAACATGTATTAAATTGCATAAAAAAAGAGTTATATAAAGAAGAAATGCCTAAGTAACCATGAAAAGAAAGAGAGCTTTCATTTTATTTTCCTAAGAGAAGAGAGCCTAAAAGAGAGACTAAGGAAGAGGAGAGTTACATGAAGCATAAGGGGTATATATACATGTGTTAAACCCTAATTCATATTTTTGGAGAATGCCTAAAATACCCTTGAGAAAGTGCGGAGGCCAAGTAATCATCGGATTCTACTAATCATCATTTAAGTGTACATGAAGCCATAAGCATGTGCATTAGACTCTAATTGAAAATAAAGGTAAGTGGGTGGGGTCCTCCATGTTCTTCACTTTGAATTATTTCGTCTTCATTCTTTTGTGTCTTCTTTGTGCATGCATATTTCATCATAAAATCACTTGTAAAATCCATCAAATTTCCTACAAAACAACATAGAAAATTCCAAGTAAATTTTCACAATTTAATAAATGCACAAAAATGACCATTTTACCCCTGTATGAAGATGAATATGTGACACTTTGAAAATAATTTGAATTTTAGTTTAAACTAGTTAAAATACCCAATATGATCATTTATTCAATTTAAATAGATCAAATATGGTGGTAAAAATATGCATATTTACATGCACATCAAATACCGCCACACTTATCTTTTTATTCGTCCTCGAATAAAGAAAAACTAAGGTAAATCCGTTTTCGTAGGGAGTACGATTTCATTGAGCATATGCAACAAGCCGTTAAACCTCTGGGTGTCCCCAGTAGGACGAGTGTTGTCTCGTGAGGATTTTTAGCAGATACTACCTACAAAATTCAAATGCAAAGTGAAATATTTACAAAATGCAAGATTTATTACAAAGAGATGAATACAAAATTTTGAAAATATTTACAAATGAAAGGTTTATTTTTAAATTGACATGAATAAGTTAAATATAGGTTTTGGTCATTATCTTTAGATTTAAGTCATTTACTCGTCAATGTTTCCAATAAAAACAAAGTTACCATAACAAATAGACTATAGTTTAACTCGTTGTTTGGGTTGATAACAAATTGTAACTATGAAATGGATCCTTAGCTGATTATCAAAGTTTATCAGGATGGTATATTCATTCTTTTAAATAACAAGTCAAATCAAATAAGTTAAAATAGTGCTTGGATTTCATTTGATCACTCTCTCTTTTTTTTGAAAATTTTATTGATATTTACAATATTTACATATGCCTAACTCAAATAAACTGAGGCCAAATATATTACCCATGCACTGCCTTACGGACTTATGTGAGGGGAATACAGAGCGTGGCGAGTGCACACACGAGTGTGAACACATATTGACTGTAGGCGTTATTAAAAGAAATTTATATATATATATGTACACATACACACACACCTAGCTCAAATAAACCGAGGTCAGATATACCGATCGTGTACTGCCTTTCGGGCTTACGTGAGAAAGGTACAGAGCATGGCGAGTGTACACACAAGTGTGTACACCTGTCGACTGTAGGTGTTTATAGGAAATATTTACATATATACAATTTTTTTATACGTTTCTTTTTCAAAAAAAAATTTGAAAGAGAGGATTTTACAAAATAATCTTAGCACCGCTTAACTTAGAAGACAAAAAAATGTTATATCCTTTACTTTAAATCAACCACATTTTAAAAAAAAGATTTTCGGTTAGGATATATTTCGTAATTAACAAGTATGAATCTTCCTATATACTAGTTAAACCATTGTTGTTTGTAATCAAACTTCATTTTTATTTTTGTTAAGACGAATAAATTTCAAAAATTTCAATTTAGTAAACCAAAACCATATATTTGTCATATAGTGTTTCTTTAAAACTAACTCAAAATGCTTAAAATAATTTTTTTTTTGTATTTTAATTTTTTTGGAGTTTTGGAAGAAAAAAATGAAAAACTAATCATGAAAAATCAAAAAGAAGATGAGTCTCCCTCCACATTTGATTTTGACTATGTCCCCACAGTCAACCCAAGTGGAAGGAAAAAAAATAAAAAACACAACCTTTATTTAAATGAAAATGAAAAGTTGATTATTCACATGATATTAGAAAACATGCCATTGAAGAGTAAATGAACCGGTCTTCCAAAAACCGATTCATTTGTCTCGTCAAGTATGCAAGACACGGCTCAAGCATAGAAAACCAAATCGTAAAAGATTTCGAACTAGAACGTTGATTTGGAAAAATGAATGTTGTTTTGTTGAAAATTGTACGAGTTGTTTTGTTTTCGATGATTTTTGTGGTCGATAAAACAATTGATTGAAGTTCAAGTTTATTTTCACTAATTTGAAACTCAAGCTTATTATTAAAAATATTTTCAGAGTTATTGATTTTAAAATCAAAATGGTGATTTTCATCTTCCCCGTCGGAATTTGACAACTCATTTTCTTTCCAAAGAAATTATGTTCGTTAAATTCGTCTTCCTTTGTTGGATTATCAACAACTTCATTGCGTATCTCAAGTTCAAAATCCAAAGTTGTTGTATTCACATATATGAAATCGAAAAAAGGAAGATCGAAATTTTAATCGAGTTTCTTACCCTCAAAAGAATTGAAATCCAATTCGATTACCAATTTTTCAACAACTTCATTAAGATCGTCATTTTCAGTTTCAAAAGTTGTTGTTTGAAAATCGTCAATTTTGGTAAAAGATAGATTATCTTTTGACTCGTCACACGTTGGAATTTGATTTTTTTCACGTTGTTTCGTATATGTTTCAAATAATGAATCCGTGTGATCATCGTAAATTTCGTTCATTTTCTCAACAAAATCCAATTTGTAGTTATTAACTTGAGAATTTTCCATTGGATTTGTTGAGGACAAAAATTTTAAATCGCATCGTAGTCGAGATTATTCTCATTGCCAAAATTATTTGAAAAGTGGATCACATTTTCATTTTGATTTTGAAATTCATTTTAGAGTTCAAAATTGAACTGGCATGAGTTATACTCGAAATCGTTTGAATTTTGAAGTGAATTCAAATTTTGATTACTTTGAAAACATTGATTCGAGTTATCGCACAAATATGAATTACATAACTCATTTATCATTTTATTTTGTTGTGTAGAGATTTCAAGGAAAGACGAAATGCTATTTTCAAGATTTGAGGGTTGCTCGTTATTTTGAAAATTTTATGGTTCGAAATTTGAATCGTTTAAACAATAGTTGGTGTTAAAATATCCATACGAATTTGGAGTGAAATTATATGGATTATACTGATTTTCACAACTATCGTAAAATTCATATGAATTTGGAAATCGAGACATTTTCAAGAATGTTTTTGGTTTTTTTATATAAAGGAAAAATATTCACAAAAGGAATTTTATTTTTCAAAAGGAAAAATTGATTTTTTTTTATTTGTTTTTTTTTCCTGAAAAGATTATATATATTTGGATTTTTTTTTTTGATTTTCTAAAAAAAGACCAAGTATTTTTTTTTGGAATTTGGATTTGAAAATTTTCAAAGGAAAAGGAAAAAAACTAAGTTAAGAAATATTTACAAATTTTTTTAGTTTTGGATTTTGAATTTTTAGTTGTTTTTTTTAATATGCGTTAACTAATGCGACTAAATGAATGTAGTGGTTAATTACAAATGATTTACCCTAAGTTAACCCAAAATTGTGTAATCACAAATTGTTTAAATCAACAAGATAGTTCTCAGCCAAGTAACGGGCATGATTTATCGGTGCACCATGAATCACCATAGCAATGCAGCCGAAGGTTTAAGTACCTTACGAGGAACAACCACTATAATATTTACGAATCATCGTAATATTTATGAATGGTTATTACTCTGCCGTAGTTTAGACACCAAGAAACAAATTGTTCAAAGAAGACAATTTGTCAATATACAATTAAGCGTTGTTGATTTCTAACCGTTATTATTAATCAAAATTCTAGGATGAAATGCAAAGCGGAAATTAAACGTGTATTAACAATGCAACTACGAATGAAATTTATTTTTGTTTTTGTTTTGGATTTTTTTTAATGCAAGCAAATAACAATGCAATTCAAATAAAACTAGAGATGAAAGCAGCAAATTTTTTTTTAAGCAAGCAGGCAAGTAACTATTTGAGCAATCACTTTTTTTCCTTGCGATTTTCTGCTTTGGCGACCTGGAATTTAAAAACGAGATATATATACAGTTATATATATATATATATATCCAAGAAGAAACTAAAAATAAATAAATAAACAAAACAAATTAAAATTAAACAATTTATTTTAAGAAAAAAAAACTTAAGAAAATCTAACTCAACCCAATTAGTTAAATCAAACAAAACCCTTCTTTTTTTCTTTTGAATAAAGGAAGAAATGAAACAAAGAAAGAAAAAAACTTAAGAATAAAACCCAATTTTTTTGGTTTTTTTTAAAGCGATGAAAAGAACTTAAAACTTAAAGTACATAAACAAAAACTCAAAAAACAAAAAACAAAAAAAATTGAAAATAAGCCCACTGATTTTTAACTGACCCGAACAAATGATTCGCGGACTTAAATTCTTGTTCTAATGCTAACACAAAACAAACACGATTGTAGGCCTGAGTTCAAAACAAAATCCCCAAAATAAAAAATCGAAATCCCCAGATGAAAATCTCGTTTCTAATGAGCTCTTCGAAATCCAAAACCATTTTGAATATCAATTCCCAAATTTTCATAAGAAGGCTGGCGAATTTGGTTTGAGTGGAAGCGACTCGTTTGATTCTCGACTTGGGCTGCTGGTGTTCGGCGATGGATTTCTGTTGAATTCGCTGATGCAATGATAAGTGGAGGTTGTTCAATGGTTTGGGGAGCAATAGGATTGATGCGATGTGGTTGCAGACTATTCAGGTTCAGGAGTGCTCGGTGGTTTTGGTTGATGAATGTAGTTGCAGTGGTTGACTGGGATACTGGAGATGTTGTAGAAGTGAGTTTCAGATGATCGATTGTTCGAATTTGGTTCGACTGACGGAGACTTGAGGTTGTTCGAGCTTCTGTTATTCGCAAGGCCGTAATGGGATGTTGTAGGCTGATGTTGACAGTTTTGGTATTGGATGTTGTAGGATGTTGGAGTTGGTGTTGGAATGTGTTGCACAGAGGGGATGTTTGAGGTAGTGGAGGCAAACTGCAGTAGGGTGTACGAATTCGAAGTGGATTGATGTAGTGGATTTGCCGCAGTTGATAAAGTTGTATGGTATATGAGTTGTTGACAAGATTATGGTGAGAGGAAGAATGGAAGCAGTGGGTGTAACAACCCGATGTTTTCAGCCATTCGTATCCGCACATGTCGGACTTGAATTGCTCAAAATACCGTGTTGTAAATAAATTTGGAGCAAATGAAATACAATCACAGAATCACAGACACAGAAATATCAGAATAACTCGCAGCGGAAATTAAAATACCATAGTAGTTCATGAAGCTACTATAACAAACTCTCAAAACATAATACATAATATCAGTCTGAAAAACATATACAATAGAAATCTCAATTACATAGCAGTTTATCAATACCAAAGCTGAAATAGAACAACTGAAACTGAAGGGATAGATAACTAGACAAGCAGAATCTCCAGCAATTCCTAGCTCCAGAAAGAAATCCAAAGCTAAGCTGTAAATACTCAGGCTGACCCGAGCGTAAAGTAAAACACAAAACACTCGAGTCAGGACAATATATACTTATATAATGTAAACTAACTCAAGAGAA
Source organism: Allium cepa (assembly GCA_030765085.1). Lineage (NCBI taxonomy): Eukaryota > Viridiplantae > Streptophyta > Magnoliopsida > Asparagales > Amaryllidaceae > Allium > Allium cepa. The sequence continues at coordinate 619,663,115 of CM060938.1, read as the reverse complement.
CTGTAGTAGAAATGCACAATAACTTAAAGGATGCTTGGGATCGCCCATCCTTTAAGAATCAGTTAAACTATAAATTAAATACATCCCGTGGTTAAAATTTCAAAATGATATTTTATACTTCAAAATCAAATATCATTTCAAAATTCAGTATCATTCAAAATCCATTTCAAAATATCAAAATATAATATCTTCCAAACCACGTTCATTTTTATTTAATTTAAATACCATTACAAAACACATTTCAAAATAGTTTATATTTCAAAACAAATTACTTCATTTTAAATCATAAAATTAAGTTATTATATTTAATAATTAAATTATTAAATTTACAAAATTTTAGTCTTTCAAAATTCATTTATCCACTTAATTTATTAAAACAGATGAAAATTCAACTTTCGCAGCATTTAGAAATTGCTACGGAAAGTTACATTCAAAACGGTTCAATTTAATAAAAGATAGCATTTAAAAAGGTAGTAATAGGGTTACATTAGTTTCAAATAAAACTTAGTTAAATTCAATAATTATAGCATTTATAAAAATGCTATAATAACCTTTAATTAAACTTAGCCATTTGGTTCATTATTATCAACTACAGCATTTACAAATGCTGTATTATCATTTACATTAGAATTAATAGCATTTCAGAAATGTAGTTAATTAACTTCAAGTATTCAATATAATTTCACAAACAATTATATTTTTATTTAAATCATTTTTAGCTTATAAAATCATATAATTTCACTTTTAAAACTGTCATTCAAATACCCTTATATTCATGATTTTATAAAGTTAAATCTCCATTTAAAAATCAAAATTTAATAATAATTCACTTATTAAATTCCAACATTAAATTTTAAATTCATTAAATTAAATTTAACTTAACATTTAAGTTTAAAATTTTCAAATATAACTTAATTTCATTTTTATTTACTTAACTTAAAATTCACTTTTAAGCCAAATTCACAAATTTCCAATTTTAGTTATATTTCCAAATTTCAACCTAAATATTCATTCATTTCACATTTTAACTTTATTCAAAAATCATTAATATGTTATAAAATCATTTTAAATTAATTTAATTCAAAATATAATAAATTTATCATATTTTCATATTTAATTTAAATTCCATTTATCACCAAATTCTAATTTCCAAAATAACTTACATTTCAGATTTTCTAACTTTACCATTTATTTATTTCACTTATAAATTTTCATAAAATCAATAATGCTTTACAAAAATCATTTTTAATCAAATCTAATCAAAATGTTATAATATTTACATTTCCAAAATATTTTAAAATTTTTAGAAAAACATATTTTAACAACGGGTCTGTATTTCATTTTCTAGCCTAGGTAAAGTGATACGGGTAATATATCATTTCAACCCGTAATTTACAAAGAAACCCGGGTTTGATCATTTCAAACCCGCAATCCCAAGTAATCAAAATAATTGAAAATCATTCAGGCCTATCATTTCAGCCCATAATGATTTTCTCCTATTCTAAAGTCCGTTCGGGTATCTATCATTTCAACCCATAGTGATTCTAATCTAAAGGGAACTTGCAGTGTGATAAACTGATGAAAATAACAGAATAGCAAGAAATAACAGCAACATATGGTATAACAAGTGTAAATATAGGTGTGAACTTCATATGAATGTAATATAGCAGTTATAACAGGATGATATGCATTTACAGATTCAGGTGATGTCAGTTTATCACTATATAAGTACATATTAGTCTGGTGAGATTTACTCACTGTTTTGAGCTGATGACACAACGAAGAATTGCATAACGGGATCTACACAAGCACAAAAGCACGATACAGATACGAAATGGAGGAGCCAAGGATTAATTCCCTTGAATATAAATCAAACAAACAATACAAACAGCATAAGTTTTCAACCCAAATTTCAATTAAACAAAGCTAGAAATGAATACACAAAACATCACCGAAGTGTTTGCACTTGCTTTCTACCACCTATGCTTCAACTCCAAATCTGAAATGGCACGGCTAAAGGCATGGTTTGGATCTGGTTTGGGTTCTTAAAGGTCGGCCTAGCATGGCAAAATGATGGAGCAAAGATATATGAGCATGAACTAACACTACAAGGCAAATATCATGGATTCTTATGCACTAGAGGGCTCGGCCAAGGCCAAGGAGAGCACGGCCAGGTCTGTAGCGGGCTGGAGGATGATGTGGCAGTGGGCTCAGGTCAGGAATTTGCTGGTGGTGGTGGTGTATGGTAGTCCAAAGTGATGGAGAGAGGTGGTGGAACAAGTTAGGCTAGGCTATGAACAATTAGGTGGAGTTTTGTTCATTTTTAGGTGGGTCTTCTTCATCAAGGGGCATGGACATGGCTTGGGCCTGGGCTGGAGGAGGTGATGACCAGATGTGGTGGTGGTGGAAGAGGCCAAGGTGGAGGAGGAAGGAGGAGCTGAGCATAGAATGTGAGAAAACCAGTGCAAAATCATAAGAAAACAAGTAAAAGTTGCATAGAAAAGAAGGAAAAAAATTACCAATCTTCATGGAAATGATGGAGGCCGAAATTTTAGAGATGAGAAATGGAAAATTCACGTGAAATGATAGAGGAGTTGGCTGAAGATAGGAAGTTATGGCAGAAAATTGAATGAAAATTAATGGTTGGAGTTGAAAAGGTGAGAATACAAAGAGCCTTAAGAAATAAGAAATCACAAAACCTTTCATATTTCTCATATATATTTATATACATTTAAATAACTGAAAATACTTATAATTTCAGTTAAAATTCGAAAATATAACAGATAAACAAAATATTAATAATTAAATATTAATTAGATATGATTAAAATAAGAAAATAGCACAGAAAATGAAAACTAGTCTAGAAAATTTGAAATTAAATCGAACAAACTCTGAAAAATTTATATGTACATGAAAAATATTTATAAATAAAGATAATAACATAAAATAAAAATTCATTCACAAAATAAATATATAAATTTTAATTAAATATAATTTAAATGAAGAAAATAGCAGAAAAATAGAAAACAGCCTTTAAAAATAGGAAATAAATACAGTAAATTTTGAAAAAAATTTGTTATCACTTTAAAAAATATTAAAAGACAAAATATATATAAAATAACATATTAACACATATTAAAATAAAATATAGCAAAGAAAATATTATTTAAAAAATTTAAAATAGACGAAATTGCAAAATAAAACAAATTATACCTAAAACTGAAATGTACATAACTTTTACAATTTAAATCCATTTTCAACAAAATGAAAAGCAGTATTCTAGTTATTAAATCTATTTTCATAATAAAAGATAAAATTTAAGAATTTAAATATTTAAATTTGAAATTTAAAAGTCAAGATTTGACTAGTTTGAACAGAAATTCATCTTTTAGTAAAATATCCAATTTATACCGGTTTGAAATTATAATTCACATAATAATCAACACTTATATTTAAAAAAATAAAATGTTTGAAATTAAAATAAGTTTAAAATAATTTCAAAATAAAATAAAGCCAAATATTAAAATATACATAGAAATCTAGAGTTGTTACACTCTCCCCCACTCAAATCTTTTCGTACTCGAAAAGGAAGGAAGCGGAGAAACAACAAGAAAGAGCAATAGGTTGGAATACATCCCCGAAAGAAGGTAGGGAAAAAAAAGATAGCTAGGAGGTAAAGCAGGTTGAAAGACAAGGATGAACCATTATTTGAAACATTATACATTTCAATTTAATTTTTTTTTTAGTATGATGAATAGTCATTTGATTCAAATCTGATGGTTCAAAGTAAACAATATTTAAAACATTTTAAATTTTTAGAAGGGAAAATAATTGATCAAAATATTCTTTATATAATACTTTATCAAAATACTTTTATCAAAATACTTTTATAACTCGATGTCTTAACAAGTTTACTTTCGTTCCTACAGACTCTGGCTATGCGTTGATCAGGCGCAAAGCTAGAATTCTCCAGGTACTTGGTAGACTTGTTTCAACACCTAGTGAAAATAATGAAAACACTTTTAAAAACAGATATGGAAAGTACAATCCAAACAAATCAACCAAACCGAAACAGTTGTCTAACTATGGATCGCAGATACATAATGGTTACGCCTGGATCCCCCAGGAAACAATCAGTATCCGTAAGCTTTCTCAGCCCTGCGAGTTACGCCATGATGACGAGTAGAATGCAGGATACACAATGGTTACGCCTGGATCCCCCAGGAAACAATCCGTACCCCCAGGCCAGACTCAGCCAGGCACTTGCGCTACTATTCGCGACCTACACAGATTGCAGGATACACAATGGTTACGCCTGGATCCCCTAGGAAACAATCCGTACCCCTAGGCAAGACTCAGCCAGGCAGTTGCGCTATGTAGTCGCGATCATAAGACCATGGAGATCGCCATGGAATTCGATGGACACTCGAGTATTATATCCGGAAAACCCAAATCAAAGAGAGAGAATAATATCGATAGAATGAATCCACGGTGTGGCCAGAAAGCGGATATCAAGCAGAAGGCACTTTCCATAACTTTACTTCGAAAATATGTATCATATAGTACCTTTCAAAATCACTTTCAAATATCATACTTATATAAAGTCCATATATATAAGATTTCATTTCAAATCAAATACTTTCCAAAATAATAGTATATCAAATCACACTTATATAAATTTCGATTATATAAGATTTCATTTTTCAAAATCGAGTACCTTTCAAACCAGCAGTTCTCAAATCAATAGTTTACTTATACAAATCATTTTTATATAAGTTCGATAGCTCCCAAATCAAGTATTTAATAAAAAAAGGGTTCTAAATTTCATACCATTTCGATATCAATTCAATTTTAAAATCATATATGATGTCACCAAATCATTTCTTTCAAGTTATATATATTCAGTTTCAAAATTTCTTAAAACAATAGGTTTAGAAAATACTCTTGGTTTCCAAATCAATAATATTTTTGGTCAAACACATTCATTTCCTTTTTAAACCTATATTCACTTCAAAATCATAATACTTTCAAAGTTATAAATCTTTCGAAACCAAAATACTTGAAATCATTTCACTTTGAAAATCATAACATTTTGAAATCATACATTTGAAATCATAAAACATGCCCTTAATTCTTTACATTTCAATTTTTTTTTCAATTAAACCAAAATCTAAAATTTCCAATTTTAATTCAATTCAAACCATCAGTTTCAATTTAGTTTTCCAACAAAACCATTTCCAATATTATCAATTTCAAATATAGATTTGATTTACAAAATAAACCATTAAATCTTAAATTTGTTTCACGGCTTAAATATACTATATTTCAAAACTAAATTTCATAATTTCATATATCTCAAATTTTACTTCATTATTACTTACATATGTCATTATTTCGCAACATTACATTCGATCGCTCACTTGATCACACAAGTTCGCTTTTGAACTAGTATTGTCCATTCGACTTCCCTTATGCGGACTTCGATATGGTTTCTTGACTAGAAGCCATCAGTCTCCTTCCATAGCCATATACTATGATAGAGAATTCTATAATCAAGCCCAAAATCCATATCAAATGTTCGCCATCAAGAATCAAATGAAAAATCCTGACACGAAATGGTGCAATTCACCTCGAACTTGTGTACTCAAACTTGGATCAAATTAATTATGCGAATAAAACAACGTATGTACAACTTATGTATCTATTCCAACTTGTTAAATAAATAGTTTTATAAAGATGTTACTAAGTTAAAACATTTAAAACCAAAATTTTCTCAAACATTTGAAGACTAATTTTTTTATCCAAAACATTTCAAAACTAAATTTCATATTAGTATAATTCAAAATAGTCTTATTTATTTACTTAACAAAACAGTTTCAACTTATAAAAAACCATATTATTTCATACTTGAAACATACAAACTAAACTTATATTCTTTATCAAATACCTTATACCTTTCAAAAAATTTAGCTTTGAAAAATTAACCTTGATTTGGAAGTGCTCGAATCTTAAAATAGTCGAAGAAGTCATATTTTCAATCCAAGAGTCGAAAATCAACACTAAATCAGTAAATCAATTTCAAAAGTTGGGTTTCAAAATCTGAAACTCGAGAACTGAACACCAGCTTACTTTAAATCTTTTCAAATATATATATACGGATCTATCTTTCGAATATCAAACCATACTTCGAAATCTGAAATCAAAATTGGTTTCACAAAATCACTCGCAGAGCAAAGCTACTAGAGTGGCCTCTCTCTCACTCGGAAACTCGAAAATCAATGTCGATGATGCATGCATTCATCACCGAAATTATTTTCCAGCGACATAAGTGAGTTCTGGACTTCAATTAACTTTGAAAAACTTCTTTGAAATTCCTTCGAAATCATTGAAATTCATTCGAATACATTTGAAACATTTCTTATTTGAAATATATATATATATCTTTAAATCATATTACTATATATACTTTCCAAAATCTTAAAACCGATTTCAAAATACCGGAATTCGATTCCTCGAAATTCAAATTCAAAACCCTTCAGTTATAAATCATTTTTGTATAAATCAAGTTCTTATAAAATTTTCAAATTTTCATTTTTGAAAGGTATATAATCCTTATCGAAAACATTTCACTTTTATATATAAAAATATGGCCATCCTTAATAATTTCGATGTATGCACAATTTCAAAATACAACCAAATACAAATTTCCAAAGGATGATTCAGGGAAGGATTTCAAACAAACAAAGATTCAAAATTAGAGGGACACTAATCAAATAGAATTTTAGTTCGAAGATAAACTCAAACGAAGATGAGATAATTTAATTACCAAATAGAGGATAGATAAGCCTATATAAATCACGGGCGAACTTAACCGGTCAATCGAGACTTTAGGAATATAATCAATGCGGAAATCTAAGGCAAATCGACCTTCGATCGCCAGAGATAGAATCCGGGTAGAGCAGGAGATAGATAGCATCGACATCCGAGGATACAAAAATCTTTAGTGAATCAATGCCAATTGTAAAGGAGTTTCACCCCTTAACAAATCATTCAAAGATTTACGGAACCACCGCTCTTTAGAGAGGTCATTCCAAAGTAGAGTTACGAATGCTCCAAAATTAAAAGGAAAAATGGGGAAAACAAGACTGGATTCCATAACAAGTGGGAGTGTTCCAAAGTTCAAGGAATCCTAGTCGATAAGTATCTTAACCAAGAGATTTCTAACAAGGTGGATACCGAAGAGATGAAGTTTAGAAAATCTTGATTTCGAAATAAGAACATTTTTATACCAAAATAATCTTTTAAAAATTATTTTATACTTCGAAAATACGTTCTCTCACAAACAAAGGATTATGAGATTGATTTCACTCATTCTAGGGTATTTCTACCCTATCTCTAATGAGTTTTTGCTCCGCAGGCTAAGGTTTGCCTAAAACCAAAGCTTTGATACCAACTGTAACAACCCGATATTTTCAGCCATTCCCATCCGCACGTGTCGGACTTGAATTACTTAAAATATCGTGTTGTAAATAAATTTGGAGCAAATGAAATACAATCAAAGAATCACAGACACAGAAGTATCAGAATAACTCGCAGCGGAAATTAAAATACCATAGTAGTTCATGAAGCTACTATAACAAACTCTCAAAACATAATACATAATATCAGTCTGAAAAACATATACAATAGAAATCTCAATTACATAGCAGTCTATCAATACCAAAGCTGAAATAGAACAACTGAAACTGAAGGGATAGATAACTAGACAAGCAGAATCTCCAGCAATTCCTAGCTCCAGAAAGAAATCCAAAGCTAAGCTGTAAATACTCAGGCTGACCCGAGCGTAAAGTAAAACACAAAACACTCGAGTCAGGACAATATATACTTATATAATGTAAACTAACTCAAGTGAACTGTAGTAGAAATGCACAATAACTTAAAGGATGCTTGGGATCGCCCATCCTTTAAGAATCAGTTAAACTATAAATTAAATACATCCCGTGGTTAAAATTTCAAAATGATATTTTATACTTCAAAATCAAATATCATTTCAAAATTCAGTATCATTCAAAATCCATTTCAAAATATCAAAATATAATATCTTCCAAACCACGTTCATTTTTATTTAATTTAAATACCATTACAAAACACATTTCAAAATAGTTTATATTTCAAAACAAATTACTTCATTTTAAATCATAAAATTAAGTTATTATATTTAATAATTAAATTATTAAATTTACAAAATTTTAGTCTTTCAAAATTCATTTATCCACTTAATTTATTAAAACAGATGAAAATTCAACTTTCGCAGCATTTAGAAATTGCTACGGAAAGTTACATTCAAAACGGTTCAATTTAATAAAAGATAGCATTTAAAAAGGTAGTAATAGGGTTACATTAGTTTCAAATAAAACTTAGTTAAATTCAATAATTATAGCATTTACAAAAATGCTATAATAACCTTTAATTAAACTTAGCCATTTGGTTCATTATTATCAACTACAGCATTTACAAATGCTGTATTATCATTTACATTAGAATTAATAGCATTTCAGAAATGCAGTTAATTAACTTCAAGTATTCAATATAATTTCACAAACAATTATATTTTTATTTAAATCATTTTTAGCTTATAAAATCATATAATTTCACTTTTAAAACAGTCATTCAAATACCCTTATATTCATGATTTTATAAAGTTAAATCTCCATTCAAAAATCAAAATTTAATAATAATTCACTTATTAAATTCCAACATTAAATTTTAAATTCATCAAATTAAATTTAACTTAACATTTAAGTTTAAAATTTTCAAATATAACTTAATTTCATTTTTATTTACTTAACTTAAAATTCACTTTTAAGGCAAATTCACAAATTTCCAATTTTAGTTATATTTCCAAATTTCAACCTAAATATTCATTCATTTCACATTTTAACTTTATTCAAAAATCATTAATATATTATAAAATCATTTTAAATTCATTTAATTCAAAATATAATAAATTTATTATATTTTCATATTTAATTTAAATTCCATTTATCACCAAATTCTAATTTCCAAAATAACTTACATTTCAGATTTTCTAACTTTACCATTTATTTATTTCACTTATAAATTTTCAGAAAATCAATAATGCTTTACAAAAATCATTTTTAATCAAATCTAATCAAAATATTATAATATTTACATTTCCAAAATATTTTAAAATTTTTAGAAAAACATATTTTAACAACGGGTCTGTATTTCATTTTCTGGCCTAGGTAAAGTGATACGGGTAATATATCATTTCAACCCGTAATTTACAAAGAAACCCGGGTTTGATCATTTCAAACCCGCAATCCCAAGTAATGAAAATAATTGAAAATCATTCAAGCCTATCATTTCAGCCCATAATGATTTTCTCCTATTCTAAAGTCCGTTCGGGTATGTATCATTTCAACCCATAGTGATTCTAATCTAAAGGGAACTTGCAGTGTGATAAACTGATGAAAATAACAGAATAGTAAGAAATAACAGTAACATATAGTATAACAAGTGTAAATATAGGTGTGAACTTCATATGAATGTAATATAGCAGTTATAACAGGATGATATGCATTTACAGATTCAGGTGATGTCAGTTTATCACTATATAAGTACATATTAGTCTGGTGAGATTTACTCACAGTTTTGAGCCGATGACACAACGAAGAATTGCATAACGGGATCTACACAAGCACAAAAGCACAATACAGATATGAAATGGAGGAGCCAAGGATTAATTCCCTTGAATACAAATCAAACAAACAATACAAACAGCATAAGTTTTCAACCCAAAATTTCAATTAAACAAAGCTAGATATGAATACACAAAACATCACCGAAGTGTTTGCACTTGCTTTCTACCACCTATGCTTCAACTCCAAGTTTGAAATGGCACGGCTAAAGGCATGGTTTGGATCTGGTTTGGGTTCTTAAAGGTCGGCCTAGCATGGCAAAATGATGGAGCAAAGATATATGAGCATGAACTAACACTACAAGGCAAATATCATGGATTCCTATGCACTAGAGGGCTCGGCCAAGGCCAACGAGAGAACGGCCAGGTCTGTAGTGGGCTGGAGGATGATGTGGCAGTGGGCTCAGGTCAGGAATTTGCTGGTGGTGGTGGTGTATGGTCGTCCAAAGTGATGGAGAGAGGTGGTGGAACAAGTTAGGCTAGGCTATGAACAATTAGGTGGAGTTTTGTTCATTTTTAGGTGGGTCTTCTTCATCAAGGGGCATGGCCATGGCTTGGGCCTAGGCTGGAGGAGGTGATGACCAGATGTGGTGGTGGTGGAAGAGGCCAAGGTGGAGGAGGAAGGAGGAGCTGAGAATAGAAGGTGAGAAAACAAGTGCAAAATCATAAGAAAACAAGTAAAAGTCGCATAGAAAAGAAGAAATTTTTTTACCAATCTTCATGGAAATGATGGAGGCCGAAATTTTAGAGATGAGAAATGGAAAATTCACGTGAAATGATAGAGGAGTCGGCTGAAGATAGGAAGTTATGGCAGAAAATTGAATGAAAAGTAATGGTTGGAGTTGAAAAGGTGAGAATACAAAGAGCCTTAAGAAATAAGAAGTCACAAAACCTTTCATATTTCTCATATATATTTATATACATTTAAATAACTGAAAATACTTATAATTTCAGTTAAAATTCGAAAATATAACAGATAAACAAAATATTAATAATTAAATATTAATTAGATATGATTAAAATAAGAAAATAGCACAGAAAATGAAAACTAGTCTAGAAAATTTGAAATTAAATCGAACAAACTCTGAAAAATTTATATGTACATGAAAAATATTTATAAATAAAGATAAGAACAAAAAATAAAAATTCATTCACAAAATAAATATATAAATTTTAATTAAATATAATTTAAATGAAGAAAATAGCAGAAAAATAGAAAACAGCCTTTAAAAATAGGAAATAAATACAGTAAATTTTGAAAAAAATTTGTTATCACTTTAAAAAATATTAAAAGACAAAATATATATAAATTAACATATTAACACATATTAAAATAAAATATAGCAAAGAAAATATTATTTAGAAAATTTAAAATAGACAAAATTGCAAAATAAAACAAATTATACCCAAAATTGAAATGTACATAACTTTTACAATTTAAATCCGTTTTCAACGAAACGAAAAGAAGTATTCAAGTTATTAAATCTATTTTCATAATAAAAGATAAAATTTAAGAATTTAAATAATTAAATTTGAAATTTAAAAGTCAAGATTTGACCAGTTTGAACAGAAATTCATCTTTTAGTAAAATATCCAATTTATACCGGTTTGAAATTATAATTCACATAATAATCAACACTTATATTTAAAAAAAAAAGATGTTTGAAATAAAAATAAGTTTAAAATAATTTCAAAATAAAATAAAGCCAAATATTAAAATATACATAGAAATCTAGGGTTGTTACAGTGGGTAATGTTGAACTGTTAGGTGATGGTTATGATCAGAAGTGTTGACTGTAGTGTATGAAGTAGTTGTGGGCGGTGAAGTTTTGGGTTTGGGATGTTTGTAGAGTTTTATAACAATGCTGGCAATGGAAAGAGTAGGCAATGGGAATGGGAATGGAAAGTTTTGTATCGGTGAAGTGATGGTGAATGTAGTGGTTGATGAGTTTTTGGGAAAATGTTTGTGGTTAAGAAGGCAGAAATTGCAATCAACTTGCAAGTTAATGTGAATAGAAGTGGACAGTGCAAGCAAGTGAATTTGCGGAAGTGATGGTAGTTTATTGTAGTAGTCTGTTGTTGGATAGAGGTGTGCAGGTAGATAGTTTTGATGAATTGCAGTGGGATGTGAAGAGGTATGTATGTTGTGAAGTGTAGTTTTGAAGTAGTTTGACTGTAGGAGTGTGGAGTATGCACAGTTTTGTGGTGAAAGAAAGGAGCTCTGTTTGGTTTTGTTTGTAATATGGGAGGGCCAGAGAAAATGCACGGAACAGAGGCAAGCAGAAAGTGCACAGACCAGAGAAGTGCACAGTGCAATGTGTAGATATTTTTTTTGAAATGTAAAGGTAAGCAAAAAAAAGTGAATGTAAGAAATAGAAAATGAAATAATTTTTTTTTGAAATTGTATGTTTTTTTTAATATAGAAATGCTAGTAGAAAAAAAACAAGCACTCGATCAGAATCGAAAACAAAAACACACAATCACACAACATTTTTTTTAAAATGCAACACACACAAAATAAAAACACACAAAAATCAAAGAAAAATAATTCGAAGAATAGAAAATTAAAATCAAAACAACTTCCCGGCAACGGCACCAAACACTTGTTAATCGACGGAATTTCTATCGAATTAGAAAACCGTCAAAAAGTTTCAAAATACAAATAACCGCAAGCGCACGGTGTACTATTGAAGTACGTGGAGAGCACAGGTCGATCTAAAGGGAATTGTTGGTTTTAAGAATCTATTCAATCAAATTAAACCAATGTTGAAGAGAATGTTAAGCTAGAAAAAGAGAATTAACTAACTAACTAAAAGAAAAGAAAAGAGAAACAAATATAAGAGTTAAGTGACTATTTAGAAAGTAAATCCACTCTCTAGATCACATAGTTCAACAAAAATAAAATTATGATCTCTCTTTTTGGTCATTAGTGAATTTAAAAGACGTGTAAGTATGTCTTATTTATGTTATTAATTAGCTCAACATAAGCCATCAAACTGTAACACACCCCTTAAACCACTTACTGACTCTCATGAAAACAATAACAAAGTTGAAAATGAAATTTATTTTAAGCATGGTCTATTAACTATTTTTTAGAAATATAGGCCGTCAAAATTTAATTTCACATTCACTTTATTACCATCATCATATGTAGATGAAGAGGTAATTATTGTTTGTGATTGTTTAAGCATATCCTATTTGTTATGAACAACATAGACTATCAAATTCAACATAAAACAATAAATCACATCAACATTCCTTTAAGCACAAAAGAGATCAAAATTATCAAAATGTTGAAGATACATGATTAGAGACTTCATTACCCCTAAATTGAAGAGGTTAAGCCCTCATTTTTGTTATCATATGAACAAATGTAGCATGGGACATTGAACAAAAAGAAAGGAAAATGAAAGCTAATGAAAAAGAGAACTACTATTCTGCTTGCATAAAATAAAAGAGATCTACACTACAACATAAAAGAATATAAATAAGAAAAGGAAAAGAACATGTATTAAATGGCATAGAAAAAGAATTACATAAAGAAGAAATGGCTAAGTAACCATGAAAAGAAAGAGAGCTTTCATTTTATTTTCCTAAGAGAAGAGAGACTAAGGAATAGGAGGGTTACATGAAACATAAGGGGTATATATACATGTGTTAAACCCTAATTCATATTTTTGGGGAATGCCCAAAATACCCTTGAGAAAATGTGGAGGCTAAGTAATCATTAGCTTCTACTAATCATCATTTAAGTGTACGTGAAGCCATAAAATCCATAAGCATGCGCATTAGCCTCTAATTGAAAATCAAGGCAAGTGGGTGGGGTCCTCCATGTTCTTCACTTTGAATTATTTCCATCTTCATTCTTTTGTATCTTCTTTGTGCATGCATATTTCATCATAAAACCACTTGTAAATTCATCAAATCTCCTACAAAACAACATAGAAAATTTCAAGTAAATTTTCACAATTTAATAAATGCACAAAAAAGACCATTTTACACATGTATGAAGATGAATATGTGACAATTTGAAAATAATTTCAATTTTGGTTTAAACAAGTTAAAATACCCAATATGATCATTTATTCAATTTAAATAGATTAAATATGGTGGTAAAAATATGCTCATTTACATGCACATCACTTGCGAGCCAATGTCTTGGCCTCTTTCCATCGTATACATAAATGGTTCATTTTGAAGATCGGAGGTGACGCATGGGTTGTTGATGATCCAAGCACTTAGGATTTTTCTAGAGTTTGGAATTGGAGATGTTTCCATAGTCTTTTGTCATCGTGGTTTCGTTTTAATGACAATTTACTAGCTGTTCGCGCTCTGCTGCTGATTAGGCTAAAAGAATGCAGACCTCTCAGTTTAGCTGATCCTAGTCATTGCTATTGTAATATATCTTGGCTCTCGTTGACTCCTTGTCTTAGCTTTTCTAGTTAAGTTCTGAACTATTCTGATAACACGAGGTTATTCTATTTTCTATTTGGTTTCTGCTAGGTTAAAAACCCAAATAACACAAGCACCAATTTCGGTACCTGTGTAATTTGCAGCAATGATGTCGCTAATCTTTCAATGTATGAGGCATAATAACCGAAGTATAATAATGAAAAAGTACTTATAATGATGTCGTAAGTAATTGATTTCGGCTCAAAGTATTGATGTCATAGCTTATTAATGTCGGCATTCTTTGTTTAATTGTTTTTCATTCTTTGTTTAATATTATTCATCAACTATGACATGCGGCATTGATGCTGCAAGTCTTTATTTCATTGCAGGTGAGGCCTTGTTTTATGCAAATTAAAAGTATGTTTTAGAAAGGCGAGATAGCCTATGTTTTAAGAAAGTTGACAACTTTATGATTTCGATGGTTAGCCTTATGATCTATAAAATCAAATTTTTGTTTTCAAATCTTTGATAGAGGTTCATTTTTTTTAATGGCATGAATGGCGCAAATCTTTTATTTTTCTGTATTAACGGTGAGAAGCCATATAATTCATGATTTCGATATTATTCATCAGGGATACTAATGTTTTATACTTTTATATGTCATAAGTCAATGAATTTGACGTTATTCATTAAGGACACCTATGTATATCATATTTGACTTACCATTATTCACATATATTGGACATATTAGTGTTGTTGTTACAACATGCCATAAATTTAAGGGGTTGTCAGCCTAATTGGGGATACTAATAGACCTAGGTTGGGCATTTGGGTGAATAAAATTAATTATGAATTAAATTGATAAGTAATGGTCATAATCATCATAGGAAAACTACGGAATGTGTGATGCATAGTCCACATAATACCAGAGGTGGATAGTGTCTATATGGTTCATGAAATGTTCATAGTCATCCTAGAAAAACTATGATTTATGCGATGGATGGTCCACATAGTTTAAAATGAATGAAATATCTGTGATGGATAATCCATATAATTATAGATAGTTAAACCATGTGTGATGGGTAGTCTGTATGGTAGGGTACAGATAATCCATATATTTTACACATGTGAGACGGGTGTCCATAAATATAAGACGGATAGTCATTTAAAGTTATGATAGATAGTAGGAAGAAATTGGAACGGATAGTCAAATAAATTGGGATGGGTAGTCCATTATATCTTGCAAGATTGCGAAGGTATATTTATTATGCTCTAACCATTGCAGATGCAGGAGCATAATATAGATTATAATGTTTAAGTCAAGATGTAGTAAAGGAAAACCCATTCCACTAAGTGGCATGGTCTCACTAGATATCTTTTCGTTTCGAGATGGAAGGTTATTCTACACACCAGACTGTTTGTTTGGGTCGAAGTTTTTGTTTTTTCCTTAAACTCTTGGATGCTCTTTTAAGTAAGTCGGGAGTAGGATTTTCGGTTTGTTCCAATTAGATGAATAAGCTTCCAAAATGTGCAAGAGGCAAGCTAGCTATTAATTTGAGCTTTTATTTTTCCACTGTGTTGTTTTATCTACTTGAATGGACGTAATGGAAAATTGTATAATTACCAAGTACTAGACTTTGATCAACGAAGGGGGCATCATCCTATGTCATTCTTGGAGTATTTTGTAATAATTATATCTTCTTTGAACGTGGGACCTAATAGGATTGTAATGAATAGGAAAACTTATATCTAAAACGAAATATGAAATTTTATTATTAAGCCGTGTTTGAAAAGTTTCGAATTCATACTCTTTTAGCATTGATATGATTAACATGATCGCATTTTTCATCGAAAATTAATGTTATGTGTAGCGACCCGTAAATCCGTACCCCTTGAGTCAACACTATTCTACATCAATCAACTCAAGTTGAACAGAAATACGAACAATTTGGGTTAAAGAAGAAGAGGTAGAAGAAGAGAAAACAGAAAACAACAACAGAATCTAACCAGCGCAGTGGAATAAAATTTGATATATAATAACAGATGTGACATCCCAGAATTTTGACCCTATTATTATTATAAGTTTTTGATCAAAGTTAAATAAAATATAATATTTTCATTTATAAATAAATAAGAATTTGGATATTATTAGTAATATATGTGTTATAAAGGAATTTATAATTTCAAAATATAAATAGACTCTTTCAACAATATTCAAAAATTAAATCTGTTTTATTCTATTACATTAAAAAATTATATATTAATGACACTTAATATCAAAAGTAATAAATGTAGTTAATAATAACAAGTATAATAACACAGATCTTTTCATATTAAATAAATATAAAATACATTAGTGCAAATACATCACAAATTAAATATTGGAACAATTTAAGCTTTGAATAAAAAATAAGGCCAAGCAATGTTTCTAACAATAGTTTTTATAACTAAAATAAAATAAGCTTATAAATATTTAACAAGAGCTTCTATATAAATATAAATACTTATAAATATGGTTATAAACATGAGCTTCTATATATTTAACATAAATATAACATAAAAGTAGGATTACAAACATAAGTACAAATATAATATGTATAAGATATAAATAGAAATGTTAACATCAGCAATGAAGAAAAATTGAAAACCTGCAAACATTACATGTATGTGATCATAAGAAAAATCATACAAACAAAAACCTGCAGCAGACATTTTGTATATATGTTAACATAAATATGTTCAAACAAAATCTGCAAGTATGAAATATGAATATATCTTAGTACAAATACACTGCAAATATCTTTGTACCATATGTTATGTCAGCAAGCAAATATTGATTGTGTTAACATAAGTAAAGACATAAACATTAATTAGCATACATCCAGTCAAACACAATCTGCCAGCCGAAATACTTGAGTTAGCTCAGGCTTTAGTACATGATAAAGTAAAGCAAGATATTTTTATCTAATTAAAGCTTGTCCAAGAAGACATCAATGTTGGAAGTTATATATATGAATGTTCATTGTTCTATCTGTTCTTATCACTTAGTTCTGTCCATAATCAAAAAAAAAAGTAAAACCTGATAAAGAAAAAGGAAAATAAACAAACTGCATATCCAGTTGAAAGCAAAAAGGAAGTGTACAGGAATGCAACACTTCAACTGCAGGTTTCTCATCCAACAATCCTCCTCTGTTCTACTGCAAACTTGGGTGAGTAAACTAATTTTTATTAAAAACTTAAGTTTTAGTAATTGACTTGTTAAGAACCATTATGCTGATCTTTCTTGGATGTGTTTAGCAAATTTCTGACAAATCTACATATTGATGAACTGGTAATATTCAGTAACCATGACAACATAAAAGGAAACATATTGAATCATACACTTTATATTGAAATATTTTCACTGAGGATTTAACTAAATAATTTGGTTTGAATGAAGTCCAAAACTTGGAAACTATTTCAAAAAGTTGCTGTTTATATAAACACTGTGAATTTAATTTATAGTAAAACATGAACAAAGGTCCAAATTCGAATAACACGAATTGTAAATTCAAACTTATAAATTAATACAACATATGAAGTTATGATTTCTAAGATAAAAATTCTAATTTTTGGTTAACTTTGTTTAGAGCAGTTCATCAGTAAACCATTTATGCTATTTCTTGAATTTCGGATGATTCATCCAATATTTGTTGATGAAAATTGACATGAAGTTGGTGTATTGATTCGAGATCACTAGAAAAATGCTAAAAAATTTATTAGTGCAAGATTTTTGAGCATTGATGGAAAGTAGGGTTTAAGGGGTCGGTGTTTTGTTCTCTGTTCATTCGTTGATCGTGTCGCCGTTGCTTAGCCGAGTGACTTGAGGTTTTGGAGGAAGTTAGGAGGTGATGTTGGCAAGGTTAGGCCGAAGGCACGTCGACTCAGGCGGTCGCGGAAGTGAGAACGAGGTGGTTATTGACCACTGGGTTCGTGTTGAAGTTCAACATTGAGGGCATATTTTGATTTCGTGATAATTGGGTGTATCTGGGCTTCGATTTCGTTTGAGTGGGTGATTTGGGGTTTGTGGGGCTGTCGCGAGTCACCGCAGGGGGGTGCGAGCCACCGTGCACGTGCACGGTGGCGATGGAGGTGGAGCTTGCTTTTCTGCCAGTGTGATGTGCTCCGTGTCGTGCTCGAGTCGACCTACTATTTCTTCGGGTTTGTATTCGAGATGGGCGTAAGTATTCACTGTTATTTTGATTTTAAAAATAAAGTTAAACTTAACTTATTGAAAGAGAAAGAGTAAGGGAGGAGAAGGAGCTACGTATAGGGGAGTTACTGAGAGAACGCGTGAAGAACCCGAAGGAGCACTCGAGATAGTGCAGGGGAAACTCGGTTTGTTATCTATAGTTTGTTAGTACGGTAAATAAACAGTTTTTTTACAAACTGTAAACACTCTTAATTTTTTTACAGTTTTAAGATTAAGAATTTAGATATAAGGTTAAACTATTTTAAATTAAAACTGTAAATCGTGTTAACTCTTAATTATTAATAATTTAGGTAATTAATATAAGATGGGTATAAATCTTATTAACTCTCACTAAGTTGATCGCAGGTAGGTTAAAAAAGATCTCCTTTAAACTGTTGATTTAGCTAAAAGATCAACATTTATTAATTGTTTCTAGAAAATAATGAAGAATATTTGACTTTTTAAATTTAATTGAAGTTTGGAATTATGTGCTTAAGTGAGTTAATAAATGATTAGTAGTTAAGTAATTAAGAATAATTTAAGTATAATTGCAATTAGAGATTAATGAATGTTTAAGTGAGTGAGAAATGTGTAATGAACTACTTGAGTTAATTTATGAAAAATGAACAGTTGATTAATTAAGTATTTAGTAGATAATAATTGGGTGATTAAGTTTATTTATAAATAATTAAAGTATTAATTTAAGATTAAGGAACTGATAATTAAATAGTTATAGTTTAACAACTTGATTAAGGAGTAATTAAGTTAATAGAGTGAAATAAAATAATTAAGTAAATCAGACTTAATTATTAGTTGAGAAATGATTAATTAAATAATTTGAAGGGAGATAAGTAATTAACTGTTGATTGATGATCAACTAAACAGAGTTAAGTATTTAACTCTCAAGTAATTAATTTTAAAACTGAATTAATTACAAATAAAACTTGAAGATGACTGCTTATGGACTGTTGTGATTGAAAATCTGATTGTGATATTTATGTGTTGGTATTCTATGTTACTCTGTGATATGCTATGTTATACTTATGCTGCTTGTATATGTTTTATCTGTGACAGATGCTATGTTAATTCAATTGTTAAATTTAAATTGTGTAAACTGTTAAGTTAATTTGACAACTTGGCCCTTAAAATGGCGGTTGGATTCGATGAGACCGGTATCGGATGAATCAAACTTGATTCTCCAAAAACCACATCGATCCAATTTAAACGATAGGTCATGAATCCTGAAATGAAGATCGAGATGGTGTTTTCAGATTGCAAGGGCTATCGTCGTTGACTCTGAGGGTGATTCCAAAATGAGTGTGACGAGATAATGCCTTCGGTTTCGTTCGAACCCGGAACGAACTTGTATGGATTGAATGCTTTCTGCACATCGTCAGGCGGACGATGAGCATTCTAAGTAATATGTTCTATAAAGGTAATCGCAGCCTCAAGCCTCATCAACCGGGAATGGCTAAAATAGGGGAGATGCAGCAAGGTTAGGTGGGTCATGCCCAAGCAGGACAAGATATTTCCCCTGTCTAGATGTCCCTTATATATTTCGGCTTAGTGGGTGGTTGGTCGCGCCAACCACGGGGTTTATCTTGTTCGGGACTGTTCAGTAAGGAATGGTTTCGGCCTTGTGTAGAAGGGGGTCGGGAGTGATCCTCGGTACGGTGATCTAGGCCCCGTACTGTGACGGGCGGTACCCCAGTAGCCCTGCCATTATTGGAAATCCATTTTCCCTACGAGACCCTACGGTTTTGATTTGTATTACCCACTTTTGTGGCTAGTAGCTGGAATTTAATGAATGTAACAATTTTGGCTATTTCCTATTTACTTGAAAACCCTAGACACTATTATAATATCACTGGATTTCCTATGAAATGTTTTGGTTAGCGTAAGGTAAACACTTACCCTTATTTATTTGTGGGAAGTCTTACGTGATACCTTTATTTTCAAAATGTTTTTTTCAAAGTTAAACAACTTTAAACCGTTTACTCATACCAGACCAATGTCTGACCCGGAGTTTATTTTTGTTTTCATAAACTCTCGGGTACCCAAATTTTTACGGGTAGCCAAGGGATTCAGGTTAGATCTGACAAATTCTGGAGGAGCAATGGAGCAGGAGGCTTCTACGTTGTAGATATATATATGGTGTTCTGCTGTTTTGATATCTCTGAGCTGTTTATCTATATTGTATATTGACTTGTGTTAACTAGACAGGTGTTTATAACTGTCTAATATGTGTTGTATGATCTATATAGCTCTGATATATGTAAAATTATGTAATAGTTATGTGATATATTATATTTTGTTCCATTGCGCTGTGAGATTCTGATGTTGTTGTTCTTTCTTCTCTATCTTTTCTATTTTCTCATCCCTTTCTTTCTTAATGATGATACGTCTTTCTGGTAGTTGAAGGGCGGGTCGTCACAGTTGGTATCAGAGCATAGGTTAGTAATAACCTTGGCTCTGGTAAGAATTACTCATAGAATAGAGTTTGTAGAACTCTAAAATGAGTTTGAGTGTATAAATAGATATGAGCGCGTATTAGTTAGTAAATATAAAATTGTTTTATATTGTGTTGATTTATCTGATGAGTGTTTGTGGATTCTGGTCGATGTGTGGGACGCCATTTCATCGATAGGGATTTCTAAACTCTTAAACAAGATTGACCGACACGGTATTGTTTTTAAAAATAGGGTAAATGAAATAATTTTACCCAAAAATTATATTTTGATATAAAATAAATATTTTTCTGAAATAACTAAATATATATACTTGGATATTTGACTGTTAATAGTACAATCAAATAAATTTTTAAATATGAGTGGTTTATAACCAAATAAAATTATTTAAGAATGATTTTAAATAAAAAGGACTATAACTGAAATCTGATTAAACTAGAATTTAAGTCCCGGAAATTTGAAAGGTGTTTAAATGAATTTAAACAAAGGAATTTGGAATTTAAAATCTTGGAAATGTTTAAAAAAAATTCCAAAAATTTGAAGGCAATATTGGAATATTATTTTGGAAAATATAGTTGAAAGGAAATTATTTTGAGAGGCAATTGTGGAAGTAAGAAAGCACTGAACTCACTTCAGTCGCTGGAAAATAATCCTGATGGTGATGGCCACATCATCAGTATTCATTTTCGAGTTTCTAAAGTGATGGATTGCTACCAGGATATTGGTCATGATAAATTGTTTGGGCTTGTTGGGTATACAAGTTATTTTAGAAATTTCGAAGGGAAATTTTGTTTTGGTGCAAACAAGTGTTTGAAATTTGATTATCATTTCAAAATGGTTTTAGAGATGAAAACCGGGAAACTGAATTCTAAGAAATTCTATTTAGATAATGTGAAAGGTTTGAATAAATCAACTATTGAACTTATAAAGTAAAGTTGATATTAATAAGAAGAAATCGGGAATTGTAATCCCGGAATTAAAATTTAACTTAAGTAAATGGAAATAAGAAAATATACCTGAGTTTAACCTGAGATAAGCTAAATGGAATTGAAGTTCAAAATGAACTTATTTGGATATAAAATTTGAAGGTAAAATGATTGTAATTGTGAGCTGGAAATTTATACCTTAAGACAGTAAGTGCTATATATATATAATCTGAAATTGTGGTAATATGGTGAAATGGCTCAAATGAACAATATAAGCTTTTAAGTAAACAAATAAGCTTTGAGCTCATATATTGAGAAATAAATTTAAGGAATGGTAAGTAGCTAAATTTAACTAAAGCTGAGTTAAAATAAAATTGAATTTAAATGAACTCAGTCGAGTTATAGATAAAATTTGAATGAAATAAAATTCTTAAATAAATAAGTAAATGTATAACCAAAGTAAGTAGTGAATTGGATTTAAATAGAAATGGTGTGAGTTGTAAACAAATCTAATTCAAGTATAAATTGAATAACCTTATTATGAATAAATTCAATAATGAATTGATAATGTTAATATAAATTTAAGAATGGATAAAAGAATAAACTAATCAGTAAATAGTTGGGATTTGATTAAAGGAAAACCAAATCAAAGATTTGAATGGAAATTGGTGAAATAGAATAAACTTAAGTTATTAAGTGAAACAGTTAATGACTTAAATAAATTATGAGATAATTAATTTTAAATATGGGCTGTCAAATTTAATTAAATGGTTTGGAATCAAACCTGTTGAAATGAAAGGAAATGCAATGAAAAGGTTGTGAATAATTTAATTAGGATGGAATCAAGTGTAAATTGAATTGGAATCAATTTAGAATTTGTTATAAAGCTTAAGTGATTATCTGTTCACAATAATATTGTTGAATTGCATATGGAAATGGGTTGTTTGAAGTTAAAGAGAATTAGATAAATTCTATGAATTATTGAAAGCAAAATTGGATGATTTTGAATATGAGTTTGTTTTGCTCAAATGGATTATATGTCTATGCAAGTAAGTGAAAATCACTTTAACTAAAAGGAATGATTTGAAAATTGAATGGAAGTAATTGTACTAAGTGTTGAAACTATACATATGTGCTTATGGAAATACGTAATGCTAGGCAAATGGAGACTCTATCAGAATTTTTCAGAATTTGAAAACTATAAAAAAAAATAGCAACAAAACAATTTCAAATTGAAAATTTAAAGTAAACTAATGAATGAAACTAATTTAAAAATAATAATAGGAATCAGTTATAAATGGAGATGGTCAATAAAAGTTCAATATTCAGAGTTAAGAAAATTGAATTCATATGGAATTGGTAATTCGGATTTAAATAAGAAGATATAATGGCTAAAGTGGCAGAGCAATAATATAAGAGTGTATATAATGTTTATATTAAGCTTAAGAAATGAATGGTGAAATTCTTAAGTAAAATTTGATATTGAGAAAATTATTCCAAGTGGATAGAATCGGGATAATGTGAATAAAGAAATTAATATGGTTGATAATCAATACGTAGGATGTACGTATATTATTCTATTCGCATAACAATTTGATCCAGATTCGAGCACAGAATTTGGAGATAGTTATATATCGATCCGAGTAAGGATTTTTCACTCGATTTTCGACGACGAACCATGGATTTGAATTTTGATTGATTCTGAGAAATTCTCTATCATAGTTGTGACTATGCAAGGAGAATGACAGTTTCTGATCAAGAAACCAGTTCTGAGTCTGTACTAGGAAGTCGAATGGACGATACTAGCTCGGAAATGAAATTGTGTGATCGAGTGAGCAATCGAATTTGATATTGCGTACGAATGGTATATGTACATCGTATGGGCTTGATTGAATAGATATTGAAGTTCTGTAAAGAAGTCGATAAAATTTGGAAAGAGTTATTACTGTAGCTTTTAGAATTGAAATGCTAAAACGGATATCTGGAATTCATTGTGTGTTCCATATATCTCATCTAAGGAAATTTGTTCATGATTCCTCATTAGTTGTTAAACTAGTAATTCAGGAATTTGGAAGTTGAACCAGATTTAACTGTGGTCAGGAATCCAGTTTGGATTGTTGATCATCGAGAAAACAACTCTCGATAATTTTAGGGAAGTTTATACGGATTTATGTTCGGATAGCTAGTAATGTTGTTAGAATTTACTATTTGATTGTTTGTTTTGTATGGATGATATGTATGTTTGGATTGTTAACATTAAGCTTTTGAATTAACTGTTGTTTTAAATTTCGGGGACGAAATTCTTTTAAGGGGAGAGGAATGTGACATACCGGAATTTTGACCCTATTATTATTATAAGTTTTTGATCAAAGTTAAATAAAATATAATATTTTCATTTATAAATAAATAAGAATTTGGATATTATTAGTTATATAAGTGTTATAAAGGAATTTATAATTTCAAAATATAAATAGACTCTTTCAACAATATTCAAAAATTAAATCTGTTTTATTCTATTACATTAAAAATTATATATTAATGACACTTAATATCAAAAGTAATAAATATAGTTAATAATAACAAGTATAATAACACAATTCTTTTCATATTAAATAAATATAAAATACATTAGTGCAAATACATCACAAATTAAATATTGGAACAATTTAAGCTTTGAATAAAAAATAAGGCCAAGCAATGTTTCTAACAATAGTTTTTATAACTAAAATAAAATAAGCTTATAAATATTTAACAAGAGCTTCAATATAAATATAAATACTTATAAATATGGTTATAAACATGAGCTTCTATATATTTAACATAAATATAACATAAAAGTAGGATTACAAACATAAGTACAAATATAATATGTATAAGATATAAATAGAAATTTTAACATCAGCAATGAAGAAAAATTGAAAACCTGCAAACATTACATATATGTGATCATAAGAAAAATCATAATACAAACAAAAACCTGCAGCAGACATTTTGTATATATGTTCACATAAATATGTTCAAACAAAATCTGCAAGTATGAAATATGAATATATCTTAGTACAAATACACTGCAAATATCTTTGTACCATATGTTGTGTCAGCAAGCAAATATTGATTGTGTTAACATAAGTGAAGACATAAACATTAATTAGCATACATTCAGTCAAACACAATCTGCCAGCCGAAATACTTGAGTTAGCTCAGGCTTTAGTACATGATAAAGTAAAGCAAGATATTTTTATCTAATTAAAGCTTGTCCAAGAAGACATCAATGTTGGAAGTTATATATATGAATGTTCATTGTTCTATCTGTTCTTATCACTTAGTTCTGTCCATAATCAAAAAAAAAAGTAAAACCTGATAAAGAAAAAGGAAAATAAACAAACTGCATATCCAGTTGAAAGCAAAAAGGAAGTGTACAGGAATGCAACACTTTAACTGCAGGTTTCTCATCCAACAATCCTCCTATGTTCTACTGCAAACTTGGGTGAGTAAACTAATTTTTATTAAAAACTTAAGTTTTAGTAATTGACTTGTTAAAAACCATTATGTTGATCTTTCTTGGATGTGTTTAGCAAATTTCTGACAAGTCTACATAGTGATGAACTGGTAATATTCAGTAACCATGACAACATAAAAGGAAACATATTGAATCATACACTTCATATTGAAATATTTTCACTGAGGATTTAACTAAATAATTTGGTTTGAATGAAGTTCAAAACTTGGAAACCATTTCAAAAGTTGCTGTTTATATAAACACTGTGAATTTAATTTACAGTAAAACATGAACAAAGGTCCAAATTCGAATAATACGAATTGTAAATTCAAACTTACAAATTAATACAACATATGAAGTTATGATTTTTAAGATAAAAATTCTAATTTTTGGTTAACTGTGTTTAGAGCAGTTCATCAGTAAACCATTTATGCTATTTCTTGAATTTCAGATGATTCATCCAATATTTATTGATGAAAATTGACATGAAGCCGGTGTATTGATTCGAGATCACTAGAAAAATGCTAAAAAAAATTATTAATGCAAGATTTTTGAGCATTGATGGAAAGTAGGGTTTAAGGGGCCGGTGTTTTGTTCTCTGTTCATTCGTTGATCGTGTCTCCATTGCTTAGCCGAGTGACTTGAGGTTTTGGAGGAAGTTAAGAGGTGATGTTGGCAAGGTTTGGCCGAAGGCACGTCGACTCAGGCGGTCGCGACAGTGAGAACGAGGTGGTTATTGACCACTGGGTTCGTGTTGAAGTTCAACATTGAGGGCATATTTTGATTTCGTGATAATTGGGTATATCTGGGCTTCGATTTCGTTTGAGTGGGTGATTTGGGGTTTGTGGGGCTGTCGCGAGTCACCGCAGGGGGGGTGCGAGCAACCATGCGCGTGCACGGTGGCGATGGAGCTTGCTTTCCTGTCAGTGTGATGTGCTCCGTGTCGTGCTCGAGTCGACCTACTATTTCTTCGGGTTTGTATTCGAGATGGGCATAAGTATTCACTGCTATTTTGATTTTAAAAATAAAGTTAAACTTAACTTATTGAAAGAGAAAGAGTAAGGGAGGAGAAGGAGCTACGTACAGGGGAGTTACTGAGAGAACGCGTGAAGAACCCGAAGGAGCACTCGAGATAGTGCAGGGGAAACTCGGTTTGTTATCTACAGTTTGTTAGTACGGTAAATAAACAGTTTTTTTACAAACTGTAAACACTCTTAAATTTTTTAGAGTTTTAAGATTAAGAATTTAGATATAAGGTTAAACTATTTTAAATTAAAACTGTAAATCGTGTTAATTCTTAATTATTAATAATTTAGGTAATTAATATAAGATGGGTATAAATCTTATTAAGTCTCACTAAGTTGATCGCAGGTAGGTTAGAGAAGATCTCCTTTAAACTGTTGATTTAGCTAAAAGATCAACATTTATTAATTGTTTCTAAAAAATAATAAAGAATGGTTCACTTTTTAAATTTAATTGAAGTTTGGAATTATGTACTTAAGTGAGTTAATAAATGATTAGTGGTTAAGTAATTAAGAATAATTTAAGTATAATTGCAATTAGAGACTAATGAATGTTTAAGTGAGTGAGAAATGTGTAATGAACTACTTGAGTTAATTTATGAAAAATGAACAGTTGATTAATTAAGTATTTAGCAGATAATAATTGGGTGATTAAGTTTATTTATAAATAATTAAAGTATTAATTTAGGATCAAGGAACTGATAATTAAATATTTAAAGTTTAACAACTTGATTAAGGAGTAATTAAGTTAATAGAGTGAAATTTAATAATTAAGTAAATCAGACTTAATTATTAGTTGAGAAATGATTAATTAAAAAATTTGAAGGGAGATAAGTAATTAACTGTTGATTGATGATCAACTAAACAGAATTAAGTATTTAACTCTCAAGTAATTAATTTTAAAACTGAATTAATTACAAATAAAACTTGAAGATGACTGCTTATGGACTGTTGTGATTGAATATCTGATTGTGATATTTATGTGTTGGTATTCAATTTTACTCTGTGATATGCTGTGTTATACTTATGCTGCTTGTATATGTTTTATCTGTGATAGATGCTATGTTAATTCAATTGCTAAATTTAAATTATTTAAACTGTTAAGTTAATTAGACAACTTGGCCCTTAAAATGGCCGTTGGATTCGATGAGACCGGGATCGGATGAATCAAACTTGATTCTCCGAAAACCACATCGATCCAATTTAAACAATAGGTCGTGAATCCTGAAATGAAGACCGAGATGGTGTTTTCAGATTGCAAGGGTTATCGTCGTTGACTCTGAGGGTGATTCCAAAATGAGTGTGACGAGATAATGCCTTCGGTTTCGTTCGAACCCGGAACGAACTTGTATGGATTGAATGCTTTCAGCACATCGTCAGGCGGACGATGAGCATTCTAAGTAATATGTTCTATAAAGGTAATCGCAGCCTCAAGCCTCATCAACCGGGAATGGCTAAAATAGGGGAGATGCAGCAAGGTTAGGTGGGTCATGCCCAAGCAGGACAAGATATTTCCCCTGTCTAGATGTCCCTTATATATTTCGGCTTAGTGGGTGGTTGGTCGAGCCAACCACGGGGTTTATCTTGTTCGGGACTGTTCAGTAAGGAATGGTTCCGGTCTTGTGTAGCAGGGGGTCGGGAGTGATCCTCGGTACGGTGATCTAGGCCCCGTA
The DNA here is from genome assembly GCA_030765085.1 of Allium cepa. Classification (NCBI taxonomy): domain Eukaryota; kingdom Viridiplantae; phylum Streptophyta; class Magnoliopsida; order Asparagales; family Amaryllidaceae; genus Allium; species Allium cepa. Next base: position 619,635,183 of record CM060938.1, on the reverse strand, counting down.
CTGTGACGGGCGGTACCCCAGTAGCCCTGCCATTGTTGGAAATCCATTTTCCCTACGAGACCCTACGGTTTTGATTTGTATTATCCACTTTTGTGGCTGGTAGTTGGAATTTAACGAATGTAACAATTTCGGCTATTTCCTATTTACTTGAAAACCCTAGACACTATTATAATATCACTGGATTTCCTATGAAATGTTTTGGTTAGCGTAAGGTAAACACTTACCCGTATTTATTTGTGGGAAGTCTTACGTGATACCTTTATTTTCAAAATGTTTTTTTCAAAGTTAAACAACTTTAAACCGTTTACTCATACCAGACCCATGTCTGACCCGGAGTTTATTTTTGTTTTCATAAACTCTCGGGTGCCCAAATTTTTACGGGTAGCCAAGGGATTCAGGTTAGATTTGACGAATTCTGGAGGAGCAATGGAGCGGGAGGCTTCTACGTTGTAGATATATATATATGGTGTTCCGCTGTTTTGATATCTCTGAGCTGTTTATCTGTATTGTATATTGACTTGTGTTAACTAAACAGGTGTTTATAACTGTCTAATATGTGTTGTATGATCTGTATAGCTCTGATATATGTAAAATTATGTAATAGTTATGTGATATATTATATTTTGTTCCATTCCGCTGTGAGATTCTGATGTTGTTGTTCTTTCTTCTCTATCTTTTCCATTTTCTCATCCCTTTCTTTCTTAATGATGATACGTCTTTCTGGTAGTTGAAGGGCGGGTCGTCACAGTTGGTATCAGAGCATAGGTTAGTAATAACCTTGGCTCTGGTAAGAATTACTCATAGAATAGAGTTTGTAGAACTCTAAAATGAGTTTGAGTGTATAAATAGATATGAGCGCGTATTTGTTAGTAAATATAAAATTGTTTTTATATTGTGTTGATTTATCTGATGAATATTTATGGATTCTGGTCGATGTGTGGGACGCCATTTCATCGATAGGGATTTCTAAGCTCTTAAACAAGATTGACCGACACGGTATTGTTTTTAAAAATAGGGTAAATGAAATAATTTTACCCAAAAATTATATTTTGATATAAAAGAAATATTTTTCTGAAATAACTAAATATATATACTTGGATATTTGATTGTTAATAGTACAATCAAATAAAATTTTAAATGTGAGTGGTTTATAACCAAATAAAATAATTTAAGAATGATTTTAAATAAAAAGGACTATAACTGAAATCTGATTAAACTAGAATTTAAGTCCCGGAAATTTGAAAGGTGTTTAAATGAATTTAAACAAAGGAATTTGGGAATTTAAAATCTTGGAAATGTTTAAAAAAAAAATTCCAAAAATTTGAAGGCAATATTGGAATATTGTTTTGGAAAATATTGTTGAAAGGAAATTGTTTTGAGTGGCAATTGTGGAAGTAAGAAAGCACTGAACTCACTTCAGTCGCTGGAAAATAATCCTGATGGTGATGGCCACATCATCAGTATTCATTTTCGAGTTTCTAAAGTGATGGATTGCTACCAGGATATTGGTCATGATAAATTGTTTGGGCTTGTTGGGTATACAAGTTATTTTAGAAATTTCGAAGGGAAAATTTGTTTTGGTGCAAACAAGTGTTTGAAATTTGATTATCATTTCAAAATGGTTTTAGAGATGAAAACCGGGAAACTGAATTCTTAGAAATTCTATTTAGATAATGTGAAAGGTTTAAATAAATCAACTATTGAACTTATAAAGTAAAGTTGATATTAATAAGAAGAAATCAGGAATTGTAATCCCGGAATTAAAATTTAACTTAAGCAAATGGAAATAAGAAAATATACCTGAGTTTAACCTGAGATAAGCTAAATGGAATTGAAGTTCAAAATGAACTTATTTGGATGTAAAATTTGAAGGTAAAATGATTGTAATTGTGAGGTGGAAATTTATACCTTAAGACAGTAAGTGCTATATATATATAATCTGAAATTGTGGTAATAAGGTGAAATGGCTCAAATGAACAATATAAGCTTTTAAGTAAACAAATAAGCTTTGAGCTCATATATTGAGAAATAAATTTAAGGAATGGTAAGTAGCTAAATTTAACTGAAGCTGAGTTAAAATAAAATTGAATTTAAATGATTTCAGTCGAGTTATAGATAAAATTTGAATGAAATAAAATTCTTAAATAAATAAGTAAGTGTATAACCAAAGTAAGTAGTGAATTGGATTTAAATAGAAATGGTGTGAGTTGTAAACAAATCTAATTCAAGTATAAATTGAATAACCTTATTATGAATAAATTCAATAATGAATTGATAATGTTAATATAAATTTAAGAATGGATAAAAGAATAAACTAATCAGTAAATAGTTGGGATTTGATTAAAGGAAAATCAAATCAAAGATTTGAATGGAAATTGGTGAAATAGAATAAACTTAAGTTATTAAGTGAAACAGTTAATGACTTAAATAAATTGTGAGATGATTAATTTTAAATATGGGTTGTCAAATTTAATAAAATGGTTTGGAATCAAACCTGTTGAAATGAAAGGAAATGCAATGAAAAGGTTGTGAATAATTTAATTAGGATGGAATCAAGTGTAAATTGAATTGGAATCAATTTAGAATTTGTTATAAAGCTTAAGTGATTATCTATTCACAATAATATTGTTGAATTGCATATGGAAATGGGTTGTTTGAAGTAAATGAGAATTAGATAAATTCTATGAATTATTGAAAGCAAAATAAGATGATTTTGAATATGAGTTTGTTTTGCTCAAATGGATTATATGTCCAAGCAAGTAAGTGAAAATCACTTTAACTAAAAGGAATGATTTGAAAATTGAATGGAAGTAATTGTACTAAGTGTTGAAACTATACATATGTGCTTATGAAAATATGTAATGCTAGGCAAATGGAGACTCTGTTAGAATTTTTCAGAATTTGAAAACTATAAAAAAAAATTAGCAACAAAACAATTTCAAATTGAAAATTTAAAGTAAACTAATGAATGAAACTAATTTAAAAATAATAATAGGAATCAGTTATAAATGGAGATAGGACAATTTTCCCTACGAGACCCTACGGTTTTGATTTGTATTACCCACTTTTGTGGCTAGTAGCTGGAATTTAATGAATGTAACAATTTCGGCTATTTCCTATTTACTTGAAAACCCTAGACACTATTATAATATCACTGGATTTCCTATGAAATGTTTTGGTTAGCGTAAGGTAAAAACTTACCCGTATTTATTTGTGGGAAGTCTTACGTGATACCTTTATTTTCAAAATGTTTTTTCCAAAGTTAAACAACTTTAAACCGTTTACTCATACCAGACCCATGTCTGACCCGGAGTTTATTTTCGTTTTCATAAACTCTCGGGTACCCAAATTTTTACGGGTAGCCAAGGGATTCAGGTTAGATTTGACGAATTCTAGAGGAGCAATGGAGCAGGAGGCTTCTACGTTGTAGATATATATATGGTGTTCCACTGTTTTGATATCTCTGAGCTGTTTATCTGTATTGTATATTGACTTGTGTTAACTAGACAGGTGTTTATAACTGTCTAATATGTGTTGTATGATCTGTATAGCTCTGATATATATGTAAAATTATGTAATAGTTATGTGATATATTATATTTTGTTCCATTCCGCTGTGAGATTCTGATGTTGTTGTTCTTTCTTCTCTATCTTTTCTATTTTCTCATCCCTTTCTTTCTTAATGATGATACGTCTTTCTGGTAGTTGAAGGGCGGGTCATCACAACAGATCTTTACACAAAAGAAAACTATAACTGTTTTATACATACATCATCAGAGATCCACATCAATAACATACAACTGGATACACCGCGGAATAATAACCAAATAGGGGAGTACGTATCGCCATCCAGCTCGCTGAGCTCCACAGCACCATATCCTGTATACTATAATACTCGGTCTGACCCGAGCATTATAGTTAAATAACACCCTAGTCAGTCTGGAATACCAGCGTGAGAAATCACACTCAAATTGAATATTAAAGTTTCAAAAATCCTTTGAAAACAAAAGCATCTTGTAAGACCACGCCACAAATAAACATGTCGGGTTTTTACCTTACGATAGCTAAAACGGTTTTATATTAAAATCCTCTGATATTTATAATAGTGTCTATATACAAATACTTATTAAAATAGCTAAATTGTTACATTCATTAAATTACAGCTACTACCCACACAATGGGTAATACAAACAAAACTCGTAAAAGGCACGTAGGCAGAATGGATTTCCAACTAATGACTAGGCACTAGGGTACCACCTGTCACAGTACCCGGTCTAGATCAGCATACCGAGGATCACTCCCGACCCCCTGCAACACAAGACCCGGACTACCCCTTACTGAATAGTCCCGAGTAAGATCACCCCACAGTTGGGATCAGCAACCGCACCACTAAGCCGAAATAAAAAGGGACATTTAGACTGGGACGAACTTACCCTAAAATGGGTGCTGCCCACCAAGCCTTGCTGCATAAACCCTGATTTTCAGTCATTCCTGGTTGATGAGGCTTGAGGCCAAGCATTACCTTTTTAGAACATATCCCTTAGAATGCCCATCGTCCACCTGACGATGTTCCGAAAGTTTTCATCCATACAAGTCCGTCCTGGGTTCGAACGGAACCGAAGGCACTATTCCTACTACATCCATTTTGGAAATATCCTCAGGATTAGTAGCGACTAGACCTTGCACATCACTGCTCCATCTTCGAATCCAAACTCGTTTTCCACGAAAACGTGCAAACCGGATCGAAGTGGTTTTCAGGAAATGAATCTCGATCCCGGTATCTTCGAAAGATCAGCGCATTTGGCCAATATTGATAGTCGGTTATTTAACTATCAATTAACATTCCCAACATCCATCGCACAATAAATAATTTCCCAAATTATTTATTTATCTCAAAATATCTTTGCAAGATATATTTCCAATTTCAACCCTTTGAAAATAGTTTCAAACTATCTTCCTTTTTCAGAATAAAATTTTCCAAGTGTTTTCTATTTCCACTGAAATCACCAAGCAAAAAAATTTAGATTTTTAAAATAATTTAAAACACTTTACTTTGAAATATACTTTAAAACATTTAAGTTAAAACTACTTCAATAATTGGTTAAAAATACATACTATATGAATATTTGAAAATAAGGTTACTTTATAAAATATAAAACTAGGTTTTCACTGTTTAAAACAAAATACTAAGTTACTTGTAAATAATTACTTCGATAATAGATTTGAAAAATATTTACTTTAGAATTTAAACATTTAGAAATAATAAATTTTCTAAAACATGCTTTTTAAAACCATATTAAAACCTTTATCTTATTTTTTAAAAATTTATTTTGAAAACCTACTTGGCTAACCAGAGAAATATACTTGTCTTCACATTCTTCTTTAAATTTCCAATTCAAACACTTGAATCAATTTCCAAATTGATTTCCAATTCACTCCCTTTTATTCCAAAATCTATTAATTTCAGGTTTTATTCCTTAATTATGACTTAAAATACTTTAACTGAAAATACCAATTTAGATTTCTCAAATTACTTCTTAATCCTTTTAAATAATTTTAAACTTTAAATTTTAAAATAATTCTTTATTCTTTAAAATAATATCACTTAATTTTACAATTCATTAATTTCTATTTATTCAAAATCTTTTCATTTCATACTCGAAGTTATTTATTAGTATTTTAATATAACTTCCATTTCTTTCCAATTCATTCTTAAATTTATTCAAATTTTCTAAAAGTATTTCGCTTACAAATTTACTTCTTTTATTTTCTTTCCAAAATCCAATTTATATATTTTTGGTAATTCATTATACCCAAATATATCCAATCAAACCATAGCATTCAATCATCCAATATAATTCATGATAGAATATCAAATAATCACAACAGAGAATATTAAATAATTAAATAAATATTGAGGGATCCAATTGGATCCCTCCAACCAGTTTTCCTTGCATCCACAGACGTTAGCACAATATAAAATAACAATTCCACTTCGAGGTGGAATATCGCGGTATATGGGATTTAAATAAAATATCATCCGCTATTATGTGGCGCATAGGGTCTCATCCGCTATATAATGCGGGAAATCAATCATTCCAAGATGCAATATATACTATACATAGCGCATCAATCAATTCAACCATTCAAACAATTATTTAATTTTAATCATTTAATTTAAAATTAAAATTCAACTGAGTGAGATTTACTCACCTTTGCATTTTTATTTTGTAATTCGACCCAAACCAGTTGTTTTCTTCACGATTCCAGACCTTGAATACACATTATATAATTTTATTAATATTTTTAACAATCGAATAAATAAATTTCCAGTTGATAAATTAAATTTAATTAACAACAATTTTATTTAAACTAATTTTCGTTTAATAAATTAGTTTCAGAAAAACACATATACTTATATAATGATCTTTATTACCTTTTTAACTTCCTATATCCCTGTGTCTTATCTATATATTTCCTGCTTGCACTATATGTATATTTAAACTAAATTATGAATGTGAATATATTTATTTTTACCGTTCCACATTAAAAATTTATATTTTCAAACTTATATATAAATTTAATAAAAGGAATACCTTACCTCCCTATCGGCCAGAAATCACGCCGACCATCGACAACCACTGCCAATCACAAACGCGACCCCCAACTCACGATGCTTCCAAACCCTAGCTCAAAGCTTCGGGTTGCGCGACATTCCTAGTCGAACAACTCCAACGCTGCCTCCTTTCGGCGACTCCCCAGTCATGCCTCCGTCATCACGGGAGTACGACTCCACTCCACTCGAGCACAAGATCCACGAACCCACGTCACCGTACGAAGTTACCTCATTGCAAGATTCACGGCATCACGCGGCCTCTAGTCGATCTCGATTTGGGATCTGAAGAAGAGAAGATGCGGTTTGATTTGGATTTCGTGAGGAAGGATTCGAATACTTGAACAAGAAGAGTGAGTCCTATAAATTAGTTCGGCCATTATTGAATTTGAACGAAATGATTTCATTATCTTTTTTTTTAATATATGAATCAAACTGCTTCAATTATGAAAGAGGTGAAATAAGAAGACGAGAGAGGAAAAGATGAGGGCTTTGGCCATTATTATATATTTTTTGCAGATACGAAAAGATAAGGATGGACACGATTTTAAGTTAAGGGAAGTGGCGTATACAAGACACTTGGCTAATTAAATTAAATTTCGTTAGATTATTATCAATTAAATTTTTAGCGCGTTTATATATCATACACTCACACACTAACTCCGATCAATACGAAATTTGAAATCTGATAATAATTCAATATTACGGACCCAATGCAACTGGTTTCGTCGAATTCCGAGACTGTTCCTCGGAAGGCTATTTTTAAATTCAGTTTAAAACGATAAAATTTCAAAACTTAACTAATCACTGGTAAATTCAATTTTAACACTTCTATTATCTTCAATGTTATCAATAAAAATTTTATAAGCCTTCAAATTATTTTTAACAGACTTAGAATTCCAGATTCAACATCTTACCCAACTTCAAATTATTTAATTCAATAATGTAATTATCAAATAAATTGTGATATTTGAATTCAAGTAAAAATTTAACTTTTATATATTTAAAATCAATTGAATATTCCAATTTTAAATGCTTAAAAATTTTGGGTCGTCACATTCCTCCTCCCTTAAAAGAATTTAGTCCCCGAAATTACTAGTTAGGAAGAATGGTCCAAAACCTGTTTATCATTTTTCCAAAACCAACAATTCAATATCCTACCAACTATCTTTTTGTAGAACACCCATTATCATTCTTACTAACTTCCCAAACTCCCTCATAATTTGCAAATAATACTATTTGCTCAATTATTCAAGTTTTAATTTAAAACCAAATTTTGAATTATCAAAATTTTCTCAAAAATTTTCTAATTCCTTAAATTTTCGAAATATTTCGCCAGCGTCTCCTTTGCGCGGCTAGCTCGATACAACTACAAAAGGCCTCTACGGGCTCCCAAATTCCAAAAGAAAACAAAACGCCATGTGGCTCGATCAAAAACCCAATCAAATTTCATGCAGAATTTTAAACACATACCTTTTTGTCGAGCAATTCAATTTTATCTTCTGAAATCTAAACCAATTTTCCTTTTCCTTTATAATACCTGTATATCCTGCTTAGCGCTAAAATCCAATCACAACATTCAAAAAATTTATTGACTTCCTTACCACATGTCAATATCTATTCATCCAAATATTAACTTAGAATATATTTGTAATATCAATTTCCAATTAAGAATTCACCATTCCTTTCTTAAGTTAGTATAAGCATTTTATATGTTTATTTATTTATTTTCACCTAACCATCTTAGTTTATATCTATTTCGATTCAAATTGATTCTTTGATTTTCATATGAATTCAATCTATCTTCAACTCTGAATATTTAATTTTATCTTCCATTTATACTGATTCATATTATTATTCTAAAGTAGTTTCATTCCCTAATTTATTTCGATTTTCAATTTGAAATCGTTTTGCCGCTAACTAAAATTTTCCAAATTTTTTCAAATTCCTAAAATTTTCGCAGAGGCTCCTTTGTACAGAGGAGCTTTTGCAATTTGACGAAAGATATATATATACATCGACCCACACGGTCGGAAAAACCAAAAACAGTTCATATTTCCTATTTTTATTGCGTAGGCGTACCTTATTTAGCATTTTTAAGCAAGCGGCTTATTATTTTAGCAATTAACGCAACCAAAATCCAACCACACGGCTTCCAGGTACATGTACTTACTCAATTTAAACATGTAAGTACAAAATATATGCAATTTATTAACATTTCATTATATTCAAATAGCTAACACATAGATTCCATAAGTAATGCATGTGATATACATTCATAAGTACATATGCAAGGTTTTCAACACTAGTTTTAAATTGTTTGCATCCAAATTACATACCATTCCATTTAATTCATTTTTTTAAACGAAATGAACTCATATTCATTCCAATAAATGCCAAAATCAATTTATTAAACATGCTATTGATTCATATAATTTTGTTTACTTCCATTTACATCGAACGACCAATTTTCTAATGAAATTCGACAATATTAATGTGAATAAATAATTACTTAAGCTGTATAACCATTTAAATTGATTCCAACTCAATGTATATAAATTCCATCCCAATCCAACTTATTTACAAACCATATGGTTACATTCCATCCCGTTTCACTTTGATTTTGTTCAAAGTCATTTTGTTATACTCGACATCATCCCATGCTTCTATAAATTTTAAACTTAAGTTAATTTACTTCAATTCACTCCCATTTCATAACTTAAGTTCATTCCCCTTTTTTTAATTTATTCATACTCGAATTGGATTTATTTTCATCTCAAATCATTTTTATTTTAGTCCAATTCCATACAACTCAAGCTTTATTTCCAAACTCTATTACCTATTCACAATCTTTGATTTGATTTTCCTTTGATCAAATCCCAACCATTTCACTAATTTATTCGATTAGTTTATTCTTTTATCCATTTTAAGTTTTAATTTATATTAACAATTCATTGTTGAATTTATTAATAATAATGCCATTCAATTTATGCTTGAATTGGATTTGTTTATATTTCACACCATATCCATTTTAATCCAATTCAATTTTCATTCAACAACACTTCCAATTGTAATCCCATACTTGATTTTCTTTTTCATTTATCTTGTAAATCATTTTACTTGATTTCCTTGAGTTCAGTCTTATTTTGTATCCCAAGTTTGGATTTTTATCTCAGAATAAAATATTTTTATTCCAGCTTATTTATTCCCTTTTTAAATTTTATAAGCTACTCACTTTTAATATTCATACTTCATCATCAATTTACAGTCAACCACATTCACGTCTTACCTTTAGTTAGGGATTATATTTTTTTTTCAATGCTTTTCAATTCTTTTATAAGCTTTCGAAGTTTATTTATTCTAATTCAATACTTACTTAGTTTACATTTATTTATTTAAGTAGAATTTTATTCCATTCAATATTATCTATAATTCGACTGAATTCATTTAAATTCAGTTTTATTCCATCTCAACTTCAGTTAAATCTAGTTACATATCATTCTTTTAAGTTTTATTAAGCAAGGACTTCATTCCATTTAATAACATTTATGACACAACTGACTTTTGATTCAATTCAATCCAAATTTAACTAAATTTTATTTCTCAATATGTGAGTTCAAAACTTATTTATTTATTCAAAAGCTTATATTGCTCATTTGAGTCATTTCATCTTATAACCAAATTTCAGATTATATATATACACATTTACTAGCTTAAGGTATAGATTTTCATTTCACAATTATAATCATTTTATCTTCAACCTTATATCCAATTTAATTCAATTTCAGTTTCAATTTTATTTAACTTATCTCCAGTTAAATTCAAGTATATTCTCTTCACTTTCATTCACTTAAGTTAAATTTTAATTCCCGGATTAAAATTTCCAATTTCTTCTTATTAGTATCAACTTTACTTTATAAGTTCAATAGTTGATCCATTTATTCATTCATAAATTCATTTTCAACCAATAAATTTTATTTCCAAACATTAATTATTTTTAGTCCATTTGTACTTATTCTGCACCTTATTTTACACATTTAAATCAAACATCATCCAATATTGAATTTCATTTCATTTGCATACCATCTTAATTAATCAGTTACTTATAAAAAAAATTCAAACTTAAGTTCAGCATTAAATTTTGAAAACATATATATCTAACCAAACTATTCCTTTGCATTTTCAAAATCAACCAAATTTCTCCAACAAACATTAATCCAAAACATCCTAGTAGCAATCCCTCTTTTGGAAACTCGAAAATGAACACCGATGATGTCGCGATCATCATCGGAATTATTTTCCAGCGGCCGTAAAGAGTTCAATACTTTTCTCTCTTTTTAAACCCTTCAAATATTTTTAAATTCCAAATCTCTCTAGATTTCACATCTGATTCAAAAATATTTCTCAATATATATGTTATCTTCCCAACTTTTAGAGAATCATTTTCAAATTCAAAGGAATTAAATTTCCAAATTCCAAATCCCAAATCCTTTAAATTTATAATCAAACATTACTTTGGAATTTTATCTTATTTTAATTATTAATCACACTATAATTTACATTTAGTTTATATTCACAAATTTCATTTGTATACAAATTGGTATCTTAGTTTTTAATTATGGTTTCAATTCCTTATTCAATTATAAATCACATTTGCAAATCCCATCTATTTTATTAATTTATTCCTTAATCTTTGATTATTATTTAAATTTCTTATTCAGTTTTACACATTAATGATAATAATTTAATATTATCACTTTCTAACAACAAAACATCCATATATAACTATAACAATTTACGAAAAATCATTTCTTTCATATACAAAAATAATTTTGGGAAAAATTATTCCATTTACCCTATTTAAAACAATACTGTGTTGGTTTATATTGTTTAAGAGTTTAGAAATCTCTATCGATGACATGGCGTCCTATATATCGACCAGAATCCATAAACACTCAACCGATAAATTAACGCAATATAAAAACAATTTTATATTCACTAACAAATCTGCGCTCGTATCTATTAATACTCTCAAACTCATTCCAGAGTACTATAGACTCTATTTAATGAGTAATCTCCACCAGAGCCAAGGTTATCACCGACCTAAGCTCTGATACCAAGTGTAACGACCGACAAATCCGTACCCCTTGAGTCAACACTATTCTACATCAATGAACTCAAGTTGAACCGAAATACGAACCATTTGGGTTAAAGAAGAAGAGGTAGAAGAAGAGAAAACATAAAACAACAACAGAATTTAACCAACGCAGTGGAATAAAATTTAATATATAATAAAAGATCTTTACACAAAATAAAACTATTACTAGTTTATACATACATCATCAGAGATCCACATCAATATCATACAACTGGATACATAGCGGAATAATAACCAAATACGGGAGTACGTATCGCCATCCAGCTCGTCTCCTAAGCTCCACAGCACCATATCATGTATACTATAATACTCGGTCTGACCCGAGCATTATAGTTAATAACACCCGAGTCAGTCTGGAATACTAGCGTGAGGAATCACACTTAAATTGATTATTAAAGTTTCAAAAATCCTTTGAAAACAAAAGCATCTCGTAAGACCACGCCACAAATAAACATGTCGGGTTTTTACCTTACGATACCTAAAAAGGTTTTATATTAAAATCCTCTGATATTTATAATAGTGTCTATATACAAATACTTATTAAAATAGCCAAAATTGTTACATTCATTAAAATCCAGCTACTAGCCACAGAGTGGGTAACACAAATAAAACTCTTAAAAGGCACGTAGGGAGAATGGATTTCCCACTAATGACTAGACACTGGGGTACCACCTGCCACAGTACCTGGTCTAGATCAGCGTACCGAGGATCACTCCTGACCCCCTACAACACAAGACCTGGACTACCCCTTACTGGATAGTCCTGAGTAAGATTACCCCATGGTTGGGATCAGCCACCGCACCACTAAGCCGAAATAAAAAGCGACATATAGACAGGGACGACCTTACCCGGAAATGGGTGCTTCCCACCAAGCCTTGCTGCAAAACCCCTGATCAATCATTCCCAGTTGATGAGGCTTGAGTCTAAGCATTACCTTTTTAGAACATATCCCTTAGAATGCCCATTGTCCACCTGACGATGTTCCGAAAGCATTCATCCATACAAGTCCGTCCCGGGTTCGAACGGAATCGAAGGCGCTATTCGTATTACATCCATTTTGGAAATATCCTCAGGATTTGTAGCGACTAGCCCTTGCACATCACTGCTCCATCTTCGAATCCAAACTCGTTTTCCACGAAAACGTACAAACCGGATCGAAGTGGTTTTCGAGAAATGAATCTCGATCCTGGTCTCTTCGAAATGATCAACGCATTTGGCCAATATTGGTAGTCGGTTATTTAACTATCGATTAACATTCCCAACATCCATCGCACAATAAGTAATTTCCCAAATTATTTATTATCTCAAAATATCTTTGCAAGATATATTTCCAATTTCAACCCTTTGAAAACAGTTTCAAACTATCTTCCTTTTTCAGAATAAAATTTTCCAAGTGTTTTCTATTTCCACTGAAATCACCAAGCAAAAAAATTTAGATTTTTAAAATAATTTAAAACACTTTACTTTGAAATATACTTTAAAACATTTAAGTTAAAACTACTTCAATAATTGGTTAAAAATATATACTATATGAATATTTGAAAATAAGGTTACTTTATAAAATATAAAACTAGTTTTTCACTGTTTAAAACAAAATACTAAGTTACTTGCAAATAATTACTTCGATAATAGATTTGAAAAATATTTACTTTAGAATTTAAACATTTAGAAATAATAAATTTTCTAAAACATGCTTTTTAAAACCACATTAAAACCTTTATCTTATTTTTTAAAAATTTATTTTGAAAACGTACTTGGCTAACCAGAGAAATATACTTGTCTTCACATTCTTCTTTAAATTTCCAATTCAAACACTTGAATCAATTTCCAAATTGATTTCCAATTCACTCCCTTTTATTCCAAAATCTATTAGTTTCAAATTTTATTCCTTAATTATGACTTAAAATACTTTAACTGAAAATACCAATTTAGATTTCTCAAATTACTTCTCAATCCTTTTAAATAAGTTTAAACTTTAAATTTTAAAATAATTCTTTATTCTTTAAAATAATATCACTTAATTTTACAATTCATTAATTTCTGTTTATTCAAAATCTTTTCTTTTCATACTCGAAGTTATTTATTAGTATTTTAATATAACTTCCATTTCTTTCCAATTCATTCTTAAATTTATTCAAATTTTCTATAATTATTTCGCTTACAAAGTTACTTCTTTTATTTTCTTTCCAAAATCCAATTTATGTATTTTTGGTAATTCATTATACCCAAATATATGCAATCAAACCATGGCATTCAATATTCTTATATAATTCATCATAGAATATCAAATAATCACAACAGAGAATATTAAATAATTAAATAAATGTTGAGGGATCCAGTTGGATCCCTCCAAATAGTTTTCCCTGCATCCACAGACGTTAGCACAATATAAAATACCAATTCCACTTTGAAGTGGAATATCATGGTATATGGGATTTAAATAAAATATCATCCGCTATTATGCGGCGCATAGGGTCTCATCCGCTATATAATGCTGGAAATCAATCATTCCAAGATGTAATATATACTATATATATAGCGCATCAATCAATTCAACCATTCAAACAATTATTTAAATTTAATCATTTAAATTAAAATTAAAATTCAACTGAGTGAGATTTACTCACCTTTGCCTTTTTATTTTGTAATTCGACCCAAACCAGTTGTTTTCTTCACGATTCCAGACCTTGAATACACATTATATAATTTTATTAATATTTGATGTAACAACCCGCATATTTATCGAGTTTGTATTTAAATATTTTATTTAAATATTAACTCGTTAATCGGATTTTGGTCCGAAAAGATACTTTTTGCAAACGGTCAAATTAGGACTCGAGACCACTTCCATTGAGTTCGAAATGTCGTTTACAACTTTTTAAGTATAAACATCGATAGGTTTGGAGTTAGTGAAATTTCACTAACTTTTCCCGCTTTGGACTTTGGGTTAGTTTAGCCTATTAAGCCCAAGTTCCAACCCTCTTCTCCTCACTCTTCATAAATTTCCTAACTAATCAAGCTTTGGCATTAATGGTGGAGGGAATGGGAAATTAAAACTCCAAGCACAAATTCAATTGCAAATCCAACATTCAACTCCAAATTCAAGTAGAAGATATTGGATTCAAGCTTTGGATTGCTTCTCCTTGCTTTCAAGCTTCATCTTCATAAACTTTAGTGCAAAGGTGAGATTTTTATCTCACAATTCTAGCCTATAACCATATTGGACTGTTGAGAATGATTCCCTATCATGTTTGCACGCACATTTGCATTTGGTTTGGATTGGATTGGCGAAAAACTCCACTTTTTAGTGTTTGTGGCGAAAAACTGCCCCTAGGTCGTTCTGCCTTTGTTAGGTCGTTCTGTGTGAAAAGTCGCACTGGAGTTAGGTCGTTCCCGACCTTAAAATGGCCTATACCTTTAGGTCGCTCGGAGTTATCTCATTAGGTCGTAGGTCGCATGGGCCTTAGGTCGTAGGTCGCATGTGAGTTAACTCCTAGGTCGTTCTGGCTTTATTAGCTCGTATCGGAGTTAGGTCGTAGGTCGCATGGGCCTTAGGTCGTAGGTCGCATGTGAGTTAACCCCTAGGTCATTCTGGCCACTTTTCGTGTGTTTGGGTTTAGGTCGTTGGACCTTTAGGTCGTTGGACCTTTAGGTCGTTGACCCCCTTGAGTCGTTAACTAGTTAAGTCGCTCGCTACTTGACTCCATTAGGTCGCTCGTCACTGGATGCAGTTAGGTCGCTCGACTCCCTTACCCACTAGGTCGCGTACTTAGTTAGGTCGCGTGACCCTATAACTGTTAGGTCGTTAGACCATTAACCCTATAGGTCGCTTGGCCTATTTGTTTAGGTCGTAGGTCGTTGGACCTTACCTCGATAGGTCGTTCCCACTTTTGGACGTGTGCACTCTAGGTCGCTAGGCCGCCTCTCTTTAGGTCGCGTGACCCAATACAGTTAGGTCGTTTGACCTTATGTTCTTTTAGGTCACGTCTCCTTTAGGTCGCGTCTCCTTTAGGTCGCGCCTCTTTTAGGTCGCGTCTCCTTTAGGCCACGCCTCTTTTAGGTCGTTCGAATGCTAGGTCGCTCGGCCCTTATTCCCTTAGGTCGCTCGGTCTCGTTTATGACCATAGGTCGCTCACCCCCTCTTCGTTAAGTCGCGAGTCATCATTAGGTCGCGAACACCTTTAGGTCGCTCGACCCTATCCCTTTAGGTCGTTAGACCTCATTTTGTCTTCACTAGGTCGTACCGTTTTGGTCGGGGCACTGCCCCGCACCCCGCCGGGGGCGCTGCCCCCTGGACCCCCGCAACCTGACCGGGCAGGTCGAACCCCGTAGGCGGTGGCGTTGCCCCCGCACCCCCACCTTGGGGGTTGCCACCCCCCCTGGACCCCCCCTCCGTAGGGGATCTTATCTGAAAAACATTGAGCTGATTTCCTTGGATTTTATTCGCATCTCCGTATGCGATCTTTGTGACTGATTGTTTCTACACTTGCTTATGTGTTTTGTCACTATATAATATAAAGGTTTCAATACTAGTAGTAAATATCAAAACTCTTTTGACAAACAATTTCAACTCTATTTTTAATAACAAAGCTCTTTTCTTAAACCGTTTTCCAATCTATTAGTATATACAAGCCTTTACCTCACTCGGATGAGAAATCTAATTAAACGATTTAGTAAAACAAGTGGTATGAAACGCTTGCGTTCACTTCGTCGGTTAATTCTTGGACTAGTTCGATTGAACCTCTTGTGACAATTTTATTAGTGAAGATTTACAGTTTGTTCGTAAATATTTAAGTTAAGCAAGTGGTTATGGGACATGAAGCTAAACTTCTATATTTACTAGCTTAGTGTAATTGACACTTCTCGTTGATCTTGATGATCGCTTTATGAATTAGACTAGCAATTGCGCGATGTCTCTTTCATTGCAAGGTTAGACTAGACACCACTTGTGTGATTCCATTCACACATACCTTTCTGCTTTTTGGTTAGTCTTGACCTCAATCTGTGTGATTCCACTCACACATGTGGGGTAGCTCCCCATGGTCTTCGGACCGTCATGTGATAGGCCTCTTTCCCTTTTTATGATTTCTGGATTTCTCATGTTGATTTCTGGAATTTATGTCATTGACTTGTTATGAGTACAAGTTTAGGGTATGATGCCCTCTTCGAATATTTGAGAAGATTCTTGTGATATTGATTATCTCTTATTGATTGATCTTCTGTTGATCATTATTTACATACTTATAGTGGTATGTCGTTATGGATGTTTATGTTTATGCCATATCTTTTATGTTATATCATGTCATCTGATATTTATAGCTAGACTGATCCATTTATTATTTTCTTAAATAATACTCGGGTCAGACCGAGATGTTACAGGTGCTTCTGCTTGACTTCTTCCCAGGGATTCATCACTCTGACTTTTGGCTAACTGTTTAGATTAGCAGTTTTTGTTGTATACACTTGAGATATAAACTCATTGTTGTATTCTTTTGTATAGCACGTGTTGCTATTCTTTTGTATTATCGTGGATCTTATTGACCACTACTCTGATGTACACTTTCATGTGTTAGTTATATATTCATATCTTCTTCCGCCTTTGTGATATGGATATCTGTGACTGATTTGTGATATGATTATTTCTATGTTTGTTTCCGAAGATTATTTATAGCCACCGTGTGATAAGCAATTACATGGATGGTCGCTCCTCAACAGCCTTATTCTCCGTGCTAGTTGACAGCACTACTCCGGAGTGTTCTTGGCTAGCGTGGGTATAGAGGTGGGGCGTCACATTTGAACAATCGAATAAATAAATTTCCAGTTGATAAATTAAATATAATTAACAACAATTTTATTTAAACTAATTTTCGTTTAATAAATTAGTTTCAGAAAAACACATATACTTATATAATGATCTGCATTATCGTTTTAACTTCCTATATCCCTATGTCTTATCTATATATTTCCTGCTTGCACTATATGTATATTTAAACTAAACTACGAATGTGAATATATTTATTTTTACTGTTCCACACTAAAAAATTATATTTTCAAACTTATATATAAATTTAATAAAAGGACTACCTTACCTCCCTATCGGCCAGAAATCATGCCGACCATCGACAACCACTTCCAATCACAAACGCGACCCCTAACTCACGATGCTTCCAAACCCTAGCTCAAAGCTTCGGGTCGCACGACATCCCGAGTCGAACAACTCTAACGCTGCCTCCTTTCGACGACTCCCCAGTCACGCCTCCGTCATCACTAGAGTACGACACCTCTCCACTCGAGCACAAGATCCATGAACCCACGTCACCGTATGAAGTTACCTCGTCGCAAGATTCGCGGCATTGCGCGGCCTCTAATCGATCTCGATTTGGGATCTGAAGAAGAGAAGATGCGGTTTGATTTAGATTTCTTGAGGGAGGATTCGAATATTTGAACAAGAAGAGTGGGACCTATAAATTAGTTTGGCCATTATTGAATTTGAACGAAATGATTTCATTATCTTATATATATATATGAATCGAACTGCTTCAATTATGAAAGAGGTGAAATAAGAAGACGAGAAAGGGAAAGATGAGGGCCTCGGCCATTATTATATTTTTTTAGATACGAAAAGATAAGGATGGACATGATTTTAGGTTAAGAGAAGTGGCGTATACAAGAAGCTTGACTAATTAAATTAAATTTCATTAGATTATTATCAATTAAATTTTCAGCGCGTTTATATATCGTACACTCACACACTAACTCCGATCAATACGAAATTTGAAATCCGATAATAATTCAATATTACGGACCCAATGCAATTGGTATCGTCGAACTCCGAGACAGTGCCTCGGAAGGCTATTTTTAAATTCAATTTAAAACGATAAAATTTCAAAACTGAACAAATCACTGTTAAATTCAATTTTAACACTTCTATTATCTTCAATGTTATCAATAAAAAATTTATAAGCCTTTAAATTATTTTTAACAGACTTAGAATTCCAGATTCAACATCTTACCCAACTTCAAATTATTCAATTCAATAATATAATTATCAAATAAATTGTGATATTTGAATTCAAGTAAAAAATTTAACTTTTATATATTTAAAATCAATTAAATATTCCTATTTCAAATGCTTAACGATTTTCGGTCGTCACACTATGGTTGACTGCAACATTAGTAGCACTTAGTTTCGAGCCTTAAAATGGAGGATGTTCAACTTGAATCGGTCCAAGGGATTTTAGTTGTAGGTTCCTGGTGACGTTAGAGCTTGAAGGACTTTAGGTGAGGCTGGTATTATATATAAGATGATACATACCCTATATATTTTGTACCTCGTTGATGTACCAATTATGTAGTTGTTAATGATGTATTTGTATAATGAGCTTAAGACCATCATTTTGTAGCTCTGGACTATCTATTATGTACGTTATCTATTGTAATTTCTCTACTGTATTCTAACTCTGTGCTCTCTTATATTGTTGTTATATGTGATTAAGTACTGTTCGTTTTGGAGGCAAGCGTGTTTATTGATTTGCAATGGAACCATGTACATTTTGTGGTAAGTATTAGAGACATTTAAGGCATGTATCTATGTCGGTCCAAAGGAACATCCAAGTGTGTATGCAATATCATCTCATTCTCCACATTATTCAATAGTATTATTTATAATACATTCGAGTAATATGGATATAGAGGTGAGAGTGTTCACATTTGGTACTGGAGCCACGTTAGAACAATCTTGGTTACAAAGAGATAGACTCGTTGGCCTAGATTGAGTTAGGAGGCCTTGTACCTTGTGTATTGGGTAGATAATCAATATATATATATATAGGTATACATGGAAACTATAGGGTATAGTCATCTAGTTGCATATTCTTGATGTGTATGATTTGATATATTATATATTATTATTGTTCTTGAATACCCTTAATATATATCTCACTTAAGTGTAGAAGTGAGGAATGGCTGGTATGCGTGCTGGTCATGCAGACCTAGGTCAGTCTAGTGCATCTAAGGAAGTCTATATAACTATAGAGCAGCTCATCGAATTAGTGAGAAGAATCCAACAGTGAAGCGCTTCAACCACTCCAAATCTTCCCACCAAATCCTCCCACTCCTCGATTTTACTATGCCAAGCTGTACAGTGCTTATGCTAAACTGTAACAACCCGCATATTTATCGATTTTATATTTAAATATTTATCGTTAGTCGGATTTTAGTCCGAAAAGCTACTTTTTGCAAACAGCCGAATTAGGACTCGAGACCACCCCCATTGAGTTCAAAATGCCTTTTGCGACCTTTTTGAGTATAAGCTTCGATATGTTTGGAGAAAGTTGAATTTTGCTACTTTTCACTTAGGGTTTTGGTTTGGGCTGAGCCCACTTATGTATTCAGTCCCAACCCCTCTCCTCTTCATTCACTTCTTTTCTATTTTCCTAACACTCAAGCTCAAGCAAAAATGGGGGAAGAGAAAAAGAATTAGGAAATCCTAAGCCCTAGTTTCCATTAGCAAATCCATCTTCTTGCTCCAAACTCAAGCGAACCCATTGGTAAGCATCTCCTTCATCTTCTCCAACTCTTTCTCCATTCAATTTCAGAAAATTCCTAAACCTAATTTAGGAAATGTTTCTCTTTTAAGCTTAGATTCAAGCTTCTCGTGTTGAGATTGAAGTGTGGTTGATCTTCCTTCGTCTTCAAGCTTCTCATTCATTGTTTTTGGATTCAAAGGTGAGATTTTTATCTCACATCTATGCTTATATTTATCTTCGATTGTTAGGTATGAATTCCTAACACTTATTCGTGTGCATTTGCTTTTGGGTTGGATTGATTTGGTGAATATTCCAATTTTTAGTGTTTTGGGTTCAAATCTTTAAAAATCCTAACTTTGATGTTTGAATGTGTTTTTGATTGTGCATCGAAGAGCTTTTAGGGTCGGGTAGTCGACAGGCATAAACCCTTAGCGCCGTTGCTCGAGCGAATGCAATTTGATCGAGTTTGCACCTCTTTTGAAATAGGGCAGGGGAGTGCTGGCAACAGGTTCGGCCGACCGAGCCCCTGGGTCGGTCGACCGACCTGCTATCCAGGCACTTCTTGCCTCTGTTTGGGAGTGCCGTTTACAGGCCTCAGTCGACCGAGCCTCTGGGCCGGTCGACCGACCTGGTGCCCCAGGCACTTCCAACCCTTGGTTCGGTCAACCGACTCAGGGAGTCCGGTCGACCGACCTGCTCCTATTTGCAAGTTTTGCCTATTTGCTTGAGAATTCCAACTTCAATCGATTCGTGTTGATTCCCTTTTGTTATTATCACTTATTATCGACTTTGATGACATTTTCTTCGTGATTTATGGGAATATCCATTTTGATGGATTCGGTATCGATTTCTTTGGATTTTATTCACGTCTTTGAATGTGAATCTTTATGAGTTGATTGTTTCTACAATCACTTCTATGATTTGTCACTTAAAAATATAAAGGTTTTCTATACTAGTAGTAAATATCAAAACTCTTTCCTCAAACGATTTCAATACTATTTTAATACCAAATTCGTTTATAAAACCGTTTTCCAATCTATTAGTATATATAAACCTTTACCTCACTCGTATGAGAAATCTAATCAAACGACTTAGTAAAACAAGTGGTATGAAACGCTTGCGTTTACTTCGTCGGTTAATTCTTGGACTTGTTCGATTGAATCTCTTGTGACAATTTTCTAGTGGAGACCTACAATTTGTTCGTAAATATTTAAGTTAAGCTAGTGGTTATGGGACATGAAGCTAAGCTCATATATTTACTAGCTTACTGTAATCGACACTTCTCTTTGATCATGACGATCATTTTTTGTTTTAGACTAGCATTGTGCAATGTCTTTGTCATTTGGTTCATCGGATGTCCCGCTGTACGACGTCGTTGTTCCCTTTGATTGTGATTTGGTTCATCGGATGTCCCGCTGTACGACGTCGTTGTTCCCTTTGATTGTGATTTCTGGATTTCGTGTGTTGAATTCTGGAATTTATGTTTCACCAACTTTTACGATTGGCATGAATACATATGTCATTTATTGTGGCTTGGTGAATGAAATTAGGAGTATGACATTCCTTTTTATCTTGAGTAGATTATTGTGAAATTGATTAATCTCTTGTTGATTTTCAATTACTTATTTATCACAGCTTGGCATTGTGATTATTAAATGTTTATGCCATATCTCTTAATTCTATATCATGTTATCTGATATTTATAGCTAGACTGATCCGTTTATTATTTTCTTATTAAATAATACTCGGGTCAGACTGAGATATTACAGGTGCTTCCTCATGGCTTCCTATCTGGAACCATCTTCTGACTTTTGGCTAACTACTTTAGTTTAGTAGTTTTTGTTGTATACATTTGAGATACAGACTCTATGATGTATACTTATTCTTTTGTCTAGCACATGTTGCTACTCTTTGTATTATTGTGGATCTTTTTGACCACTCCTCTGATATACACTTCCATGTGTTAATTATATATATTCATATCTTCTTCCGCCTTTGTGATATGAATTATCTGTGACCGATTTATGTTATGTTTATTTCTATATTTGTTTCTGAAGATATTATAGCCACTGTGTAGTAGCTTTGAGTTTGTGTCGGTGTGTCGGATTTCCCTCTTGATAAGAAATGCATGTTATACTATCTGACATATCGATGCTCGCGCAAAGCAATTACATGGATGGTCGCTCCTCAACAGCCTTATTCTCCGTGCTAGTTGACAGCATTCACTGTAATGTTCTTGGCTAGCGTGGGTATAGAGGTGGGGCGTCATAGCTTGGTATCAGAGCCAAACTTCGGAACAATATAGAATAATTTAGCAAGGATCATGTCCTAAGTCCATCTTAAGAGTCGTGCTTTAGGATTTTATTCGAGTCTTCGTACCGATTCATCCTATTTTCTTTATGATTCCTTGTTTTATCAATCAAGTTTGATTTAAATTTATTTTGAGAATAACTTTTTCCCTCTTCTTTCTTTCTTTCTTAAAGAAGAGAAATGGTTAGACCAGGCCATCCCAGCGCCGGTCAATCTAGTGCTACTCCCCAGGATGGAGTATTTATGTCTGCCCAACAACTTCTTGATTTAGTAAAGAACGCTCAAGCAGCCGGACCCATTCCAGAGCCTACTCATCCTAGATCCGGTTTTGCACGCTTGTGCAGAGACTACACCGATTTGGGTGGAAGGCCATTCAGGGGATCCGAGAGTGTTATAGAAATTCAAGCTTGACTCAAATCATGCGATCGCATCTTTTCTCGCATGAACCTTATTGACCTTTATCGAGTCCAAGTGGCTTCTAGCATGCTCCAAGAAAGAGCGTTAGATTGGTATGAGCTCCTAATTTCTGAAATCGTTGAAGCGGATCTCACTTGGGAGCAATTCCGGGAAAGATTCGAATCGAAATTTGTGCCGGAGGCTGAAAAAGTAACTTTAGCCCGGCGTTTCATAGACCTTGTTCAAGGTGAATCTTCTGTGACAGACTATGTCGCATCCTTCGAATCTCTGTCCAAATACGGGGTTGAGTACATTAATACCCCATTGAAGAAAAATCAGAGATTTGTCTATGGCTTGAATAAGAATCTTAAGAAGCCATTACTCCTGAAACTTGAGGTTTCATTTGATCAGTTTATTGATATCGCTCTACGTCTTGAAGAGGCCGATAATGAAGGTGATGTTGAAGTTGTGCATGCCCAACGGAACTTCGACAATAACTTGAAGAGGCCTATCAAATTCAAAGGCCCCGATTCTAATAAGAAAGGAAAGCAACAAACTCAGGTAGCAAAAGTTCCTACCTCTAGTCGTGAACGATGATACAATTGTGGTTCCACAGACCACCATGTAAGGGAGTGCCCGAAACCCCTCTTTTGTCGTTATTGCAAAGGTTCGGGTCTTCTTTTATCTTCGTGTCCTAAGCTTCCAAGCAAGTGAGAAGGAAAGCTGCAGGCCCCTGGCAACTCTTCTCTTGGTCAAGATATTTTCATTCAATCCTTGATGGCATTGTTTTAATTCGTGAACTTTCTATTTGAGTTCTTTTTGATATGGGTTCATCTCATTGTTTTTATATCAAAAGAACTTGAAGATTCTTTTCTTTGAATATTTTGGGCTTGATGACTTCTTTGAGAGCTGCGAATCCGGATGGTTGATCCGCAACACTCAATTTGCTTTCTATTGATGTCGAAATTATTTTATGTGATTTATCTTTCTGAGCCGATATTTTTACTTAGGCTTCGGAATTGATTTTTGTAAGGATTGGCTTAATCGTTGTGAAGCCCATATCCTATTTTCTCGTGTGGACTATTCCTCTTCGACATTTTCAATCTGTTAAGCAGATTTCTATTTTTCCTTTATGATTTTGATTCCAACTTGATGGCATCATTTTATTCCTTAAGCCCACTTATAAGGAAAGTGTTATTTCTCTCATTCATGTAGTTTGAGAAATTTTCCGGTATTTTTGAGCTTGTCTTAGGATTTATCACCTAAGTAATCTTTGTGTGGTGCTAAGGTCTTTTCAGTTTGACCTTACCACCGGTTTTCATTTGCTACGAGTTGCGGAAGTTAGCATTCCACTTACCGCATTCCGCACTTGTTATGATTCCTATGAATGACTTATTTTGTCATTCAGTTTGTCCAGCTTATTTCATCCATTTTATAGATCGAATATTCTATGAATATCTCGATGACTCCATTCTTGTACTTATTGATTTTGGATGAAAATAGCAATTTAAAATTTTGCAAAATCTTTTTCATAAGATTTATTTAGAAGTATAACCGGATTTTTGTTCTTAAAAACGAACAAAGAATATTCTTAGAAGTTTTTGAGAAACTTACTTATCCTATAGAATACGATTTTGTGATTGTATTGCCCATTTAGTGTTTTAAGAATTTTGGTCGATGCGCTTGATCAACGTTATCGATAGGAATTTCCTAAACGCTTTGATGAGATAATCAGACACAGTATATTAACTTGAAAATAGTAAATTTTTCTAGAAAGATTATTACATAATGATAAATGTAATTTGAAAGTTTAAACTTTTCAGGAAAGAAGATTATTTAAAAGAAATTCTTTCTTTTCAATACTCTTATTCTTGTGATTCCTGGAGGGGAACCAAGATTTTGCTATTTGTACCGATACTAGTCGTATTGGTTTGTATGCCGTTCTCCTGCAAAGGAGAACGTGCTATCACTTGTGCTTCTAAATCATTATAGCTTATCGAGACTAGGTATGCCACTCATGATCTAGTGCTCGCGGCTATTGTTTTTGCTTTTAGAGTTTGACATCATCATCTTTGGGGGAGAAATTTGTTCTCTACCTCGATCATAAATCTTTGGAATAATTATTTTCTCATATGGAACTCCATGTTGACTCGAGTTCCTGACATCTTATGATCTTGATATTCTTTTTATTCCTGGAAGGGAAATCGTGTTGCCAATGCGCTTTGTCGTAAGCAACAAGTGGTTGATTCTTTGATGTTGTCTGAATGGAATCATCTTTTTATCAAGTTCATCGGACGTTTTGGTACACTTCATTTTATTGAGCTTTATCTCATTCCTTTTATGGTCCGGTGTTCTTTTATGGTGTTCGGTTCATCGGATGTACTGTTATTATACTACATCGATGTTCCGTCTTATTTGATTCATTGGATGTACCGTTTGTACTACATCAATGTCTTTCCTTTTGATTCATTGGATGTACCGTTTGTACTACATCAATGACTTTGCTTTTGATTCATTGGATGTACCGTTTGTACTACATCAATGTCTTTCCTTTTGATTCATTGGATGTACCGTTTGTACTACATCAATGTCTTTCCTTTTGATTCAGTGGATGTACCGTTTGTACTACATCAATGTCTTTGCTTTTGATTCATTGGATGTACCGTTTGTACTACATCAATGTCATTGCTTTTGATTCATTGGATGTACCGTTTGTACTACATCAATGTCTTTGCTTTTGATTCATTGGATGTACCGTTTGTACTACATCAATGTCTTTGCTTTTGATTCATTGGATGTACCGTTTGTACTACAACAATGTCTTTCCTTTTGATTCATTGGATGTACCGTTTGTACTACATTAATGTCTTTGCTTTTGATTCATTGGATGTACCGTTTGTACTACATCAATGACTTTGCTTTTGATTCATTGGATGTACCGTTTGTACTACATCAATGTCTTTCCTTTTGATTCATTGGATGTACCGTTTGTACTACATCAATGTCTTTGCTATTCGATTCATTGGATGTACCGTTTGTACTACATCAATGTCTTTGCTTTTGATTCATTGGATGTACCGTTTGTACTACATCAATGTCCTTGCTTTGGTTCATTGGGCGTACCGTTTTTGTACTACGCTGATGTCCCAAATTATTTTAGTTTCTAGTTCCTCGGGCGTACTGTTTTTATACTACGCCGTTGCACCGGCTCAATTTTCTGCTATTCTTGACGTTCCCCACGTCTTTTATCTACGGAAATGCCTTAGGGATTCCGGTTTTCATTCTTGAGCCCGGTAATATTGTGGAAATTGAAGTTTCACCAGATTTCTTGCTAACTCTTTCGTGCACTTTATGGTGAACTTCCTATTTCAAATTTTCTTTTGTGTTGATATGCTTCCATGGTTGTTACTTCTTATTTTCCTCTTAAGTATTGCGAGGATGCAATTTCTTTAAGGAGGGGAGTCTGTAACAACCCTCATATTTATCGATTTTATATTTAAATATTTTATTTAAATATTTTATCGTTAGTCGGATTTTAGTCCGAAAAGCTACTTTTTGCAAACAGCTGAATTAGGACTCGAGACCACCCCCATTGAGTTCAAAATGCCTTTTGCGACCTTTTTGAGTATAAGCTTCGATATGTTTGGAGAAAGTTGAATTTTGCTACTTTTCACTTAGGGTTTTGGTTTGGGCTGAGCCCACTTATGTATTCAGTCCCAACCCCTCTCCTCTTCATTCACTTCTTTTCTATTTTCCTAACACTCAAGCTCAAGCAAAAATGGGGGAAGAGAAAAAGAATTAGGAAATCCTAAGCCCTAGTTTCCATTAGCAAATCCATCTTCTTGCTCCAAACTCAAGCGAACCCATTGGTAAGCATCTCCTTCATCTTCTCCAACTCTTTCTCCATTCAATTTCAGAAAATTCCTAAACCTAATTTAGGAAATGTTTCTCTTTTAAGCTTAGATTCAAGTTTCTCGTGTTGAGATTGAAGTGTGGTTGATCTTCCTTCGTCTTCAAGCTTCTCATTCATTGTTTTCGGATTCAAAGGTGAGATTTTTATCTCACATCTATGCTTATATTTATCTTCAATTGTTAGGTATGAATTCCTAACACTTATTCGTGTGCATTTGCTTTTGGTTTGGATTGATTTGGTGAATATTCCAATTTTTAGTGTTTTGGGTTCAAATCTTTAAAAATCCTAACTTTGATGTTTGAATGTGTTTTTGATTGTGCATCGAAGAGCTTTTAGGGTCGGGTAGTCGACAGGCATAAACCCTTAGCGCCGTTGCTCGAGCGAATGCAATTTGATCAAGTTTGCACCTCTTTTGAAATAGGGCAGGGGAGTGCTGGCAACAGGTTCGGCCGACCGAGCCCCTGGGCCGGTCGACCGACCTGCTATCCAGGCACTTCTTGCCTCTGTTTGGGAGTGCCGTTTACAGGCCTCAGTCGACCGAGCCCCTGGGCCGGTCGACCGACCTGGTGCCCCAGGCACTTCCAACCCTTGGTTCGGTCAACCGACTCAGGGAGTCCGGTCGACCGACCTGCTCCTATTTGCAAGTTTTGCCTATTTGCTTGAGAATTCCAACTTCAATCGATTCGTGTTGATTCCCTTTTGTTATTATCACTTATTATCGACTTTGATGACATTTTCTTCATGATTTATGGGAATATCCATTTTGATGGATTCGGTATCGATTTCTTTGGATTTTATTCACGTCTTTGAATGTGAATCTTTATGAGTTGATTGTTTCTACAATCACTTCTATGATTTGTCACTTAAAAATATAAAGGTTTTCTATACTAGTAGTAAATATCAAAACTCTTTCCTCAAACGATTTCAATACTATTTTAATACCAAATTCGTTTATAAAACCGTTTTCCAATCTATTAGTATATATAAACCTTTACCTCACTCGTATGAGAAATCTAATCAAACGACTTAGTAAAACAAGTGGTATGAAACGCTTGCGTTTACTTCGTCGGTTAATTCTTGGACTTGTTCGATTGAATCTCTTGTGACAATTTTCTAGTGGAGACCTACAATTTGTTCGTAAATATTTAAGTTAAGCTAGTGGTTATGGGACATGAAGCTAAGCTCATATATTTACTAGCTTACTGTAATCGACACTTCTCTTTGATCATGACGATCATTTTTTGTTTTAGACTAGCATTGTGCAATGTCTTTGTCATTTGGTTCATCGGATGTCCCGCTGTACGACGTCGTTGTTCCCTTTGATTGTGATTTGGTTCATCGGATGTCCCGCTGTACGACGTCGTTGTTCCCTTTGATTGTGATTTCTGGATTTCGTGTGTTGAATTCTGGAATTTATGTTTCACCAACTTTTACGATTGGCATGAATACATATGTCATTTATTGTGGCTTGGTGAATGAAATTAGGAGTATGACATTCCTTTTTATCTTGAGTAGATTATTGTGAAATTGATTAATCTCTTGTTGATTTTCAATTACTTATTTATCACAGCTTGGCATTGTGATTATTAAATGTTTATGTCATATCTCTTAATTCTATATCATGTTATCTGATATTTATAGCTAGACTGATCCGTTTATTATTTTCTTATTAAATAATACTCGGGTCAGACTGAGATATTACAGGTGCTTCCTCATGGCTTCCTATCTGGAACCATCTTCTGACTTTTGGCTAACTACTTTGGTTTAGTAGTTTTTGTTGTATACATTTGAGATACAGACTCTATGATGTATACTTATTCTTTGTCTAGCACGTGTTGCTACTCTTTGTATTATTGTGGATCTTTTTGACCACTCCTCTGATATACACTTCCATGTGTTAATTATATATATTCATATCTTCTTCCGCCTTTGTGATATGAATTATCTGTGACTGATTTATGTTATGTTTATTTCTATATTTGTTTCTGAATATATTATAGCCACTGTGTAGTAGCTTTGAGTTTGTGTCGGTGTGTCGGATTTCCCTCTTGATAAGAAATGCATGTTATACTATCTGACATATCGATGCTCCCGCAAAGTAATTACATGGATGGTCCCTCCTCAACAGCCTTATTCTCCGTGCTAGTTGACAGCATTCACCATAATGTTCTTGGCTAACGTGGGTATAGAGGTGGGGCGTCACATAAACTATAATGGAATACCTTCAGTGGCACAAAGGAGTAATAAATGTACAGGCTTGGATGAAGACATATGAATGCATTGTCATACATATGGGTATTACCAACCAGTAGAAAGTTCAAGTTGCTTCCAGCCAGCTTCAAGAAAGATTATTGGATTAGTATGAGCTTTTAGTAGTGGAGATCAATGAATCAGAGCTGACTGGGAAGATTTCAAGGAATGATTTGAGAGGAAGTTTCTTCTAAAGGTGGAGAAGGCGGCTTCGACACATAAGTTTATAGATCTGAACCAACGTAACATATCCGTAGCGGATTATGTTTCTTCACTTGAAGCTTTATCCAAGTATGGCATTGAGGTCATTAACACGTCGCTGAAGAAGAATCAGAAATTTGTATATGGGTTAAAGAAATCTTTAAGGAAGGCTCTTCTACCTCAGTTGTAGGTTACTTTTGAGTACCTTGTCAACTTAGCTTTGAGTCTTAAGGAAGAGCAGAAGGAAAGCAATGAAGATGAATCAAAGACCAAGGCAGTTGTCGGACCAAATTGCAGCTTTCCATGCAAGCTGTAAAGGCCAAGGTTCTTCAAGAAGAAGCCAGAGGAATCTAGCACGTCAGATTTTAAGAGTTATAAGAGAGACTGTAAAGTTCTATAACTGTAGGGAGAAAGGACATTTCTTCCAAGAGTGTTCCAAATCACGTAAAGTTCCATTTCAGAAGAAGTGGAGGATCTACAACGAGATGGGGCATCTTAGCTACACTTGTCCCTCGGCTGAGAAGAAGACTGGGCAGCTAAATGTTATAGAGACCATTGGCAGTACCTCTCAAGCTAAAGGAAAGGCATCTCCAATCCTTAGAGGTATGGTACTATTTAGAAATTTCCCTATTAGATTTATATTCGATACGGGTATGTCACACTGATTCACATCAAAAGAACTGGAGGATAAATTTGATCTTGATGTGGTATATTTAGTAGCATCTTTGAGGATTGTGAATCCTATTAGAAGGTATGCAACTCTCAAGATGTTTTGCAAGGATGTTGAATTGCTTTATAGTAGTTACTATTTTTACTATGACTTGCACTTATTTGAATACCTAGGATTTGGAATTATCGTTGGGATGGATTGACTGGATCGATATGAGGCATACCTATTATGTCCTAAAAGAATTTTGACTCTCAACCATCCAGATTCTAAAGAAATAGTTAGTATAGCTCTTTGGAGAGTTAGTGAAAATTTGGATGGATCTCCTTTTGTAATTGAAGCTCGAGATAAGGATCAGATTACTCGGATTCTAAGGGTTAAGGAATATCTAGGTATCTTTGAACCCATAATATATTTAACTCCTAAGCAAGCTATTGAGTTCTAAATAGATCTTGTTCCCATACCTCAACTTGTTATTCAAACTTCGACAAGAATGTCCATCAAAGAGAATAAAGAGCTTAAGAAGTAGTTATCTAAACTAGAGTCGAAGCACTTTATTAGATCAGTAGTTCACCATAGGAAGTCACTGCTGTATTTACAAAGAAGTTAGATGGATCCTTCAAGCTATGTATTGACTATAGAAAATTGGATGAGATAACTATTAAGAAATAGTATCCCCTTTCTAGGATCGACGACGTGTTCGATCCATTGAGAAGAGCAAAGATCTTTTCATAGGTAGATTAGCTATGGGATTCCATCAGCTCGGAATTGCTGAAGATAGCATCCCACTAATGGAATTTAGAACTAGATATATTTTACATGAATCGATGGTAATGACGTCTGGTTTGACAAACGCTCCAGTTTACTTCATGAATTTAATGAATAGAGTCTTTAGAGCTTACTTCTATAAGTTCATCCTAGTTTTCATTAATGATATACTAGTTCACTTTAAGTCTGAGGAGGAGCATGAAAAGCACCTTAGAATTGTGTTGGGGAATCTGAGGTAGAATAAGTTAAAGGAAAAATTATCTAAATATCACTACTAGCAAAGGCAAGTAGATATCTTAGGTCGGGTTTTTTCTGAAGAGGGTATCTCAATAGACCTTACCAAAGTTGAATCGATACAGAAATAGAAAAGACCAGAGACCGTATCGAAAACTAGATGTTTCTTTAGATTAGTCGATTATTACCGACTATTCATGAAAGACTTCTCTAAGATTGTACAGCCTCTGACCAACCTTAAGAAAGGAGTGAAGTTTTAGTAGAATATGTTTGAGGAAGCTTACTTGAAGTTGAAGGTGTTGCTTACGAATGCACTTGTGCTTATAGTTCCCGAAGGAAACCAAGACTGGAAGTTTATGCAGATACATGTGGTTCTAGATTAGGTGTAGTACTCATGCAGAAGGGAAGAGTTGTGGCATATACATAGGGACAGTTAATACCCAATGAAATTAGATATGCTACACATGATTTGGAAATTGCAATTATTGTCTTTGCTCTAATGATTTGGCAAAACTATTTGTTTGGAGAGAGATTTTGTTATCACAGATACAAGTTGCTAAAGTATCTATTTACGTAGAAAGATCATAACATGTGACAATGGCGATGGTTGAAATTTCCAACAGCATATGATTTCAAAATCTAGTATACACCGGATAAAGGAAATCGAGTTGCTGATGCATCAAGTTGAAAGCACCAAGTTATGGTCTCCATTATGATAGCTGAGTGGAAGGATCTCGAGATATTATCTATATGCCAGACTAATGATAGACTCTCCATTGTTAGTTCTGATGCAGTGATAGCTAGCCTAGTAGCAAGACCATCTATGATTGATCTAATCGTAGAAGCATAGAAGAAAGATCTAAAAACTTTAACTCTTATTCAAAGGTTGGAATCTGGAGATGAAGGTGAAAATTTAGCTAGCTGTTCTTTAGATTCTCATGGTTGCTTGCAGCAAAGAAATAGGTTAGTAGTACTAGA
The DNA here is from genome assembly GCA_030765085.1 of Allium cepa. Taxonomy (NCBI): domain Eukaryota; kingdom Viridiplantae; phylum Streptophyta; class Magnoliopsida; order Asparagales; family Amaryllidaceae; genus Allium; species Allium cepa. Next base: position 619,603,168 of record CM060938.1, on the reverse strand, counting down.
TGTTGATGATCTCCATAGAGAAGTACTGGAAGACATTCATGGGTTACAATACATCATACACCCAGGTGGTAGCAAAATGTACATGGACATGAAGCGTCTCTACTGCTGGGAAGGTATGAAACGTGATGTAGCGAAATTTGTTAAGGATTTCATGACATTAAGGAAGAGCACTAAAGACCCAATGGTCTTCTACAGCCATTAGAAATCTCTCAGTAGAAATGGAATAGGGCGTCACTGAATTCATGGATTGGTTACCATGGTCTAAGAGTGGACACGAGAGCATTTGGTTTGTAGTAGGTCGGCTGACTAAGTTGGCACACTTTATACCGGTAAAGTCGAACCAAACTACACCTTATTTAGATAAGTTATAAGTGAAAGAAGTGGTGAGACTCTATACTGTTCCTAGCTCCATAGTCTGCGACTATGATCCCCTATCCACTAGCAGATTTTGGAAAAGTTTCTATGAAGCATTAGGAAAGAAGCTGAATCTTAGTACAGCATATCATCCATAGAGAAATGGACAAACGGAGTGGTGAATCAAGTTCTTGGAGATTTTCTTCGTGCTTGTGTACTAGATTTTGAAAGTAATTGGGAGGACCATCTATGCTTGGTTGAGTTTGCTTACAATAACAGTTATCACGCAAGCATCGACAGGCTACATTTGAAGCTCTTTATGGTAAATCGTGTCAATTGCTATCTTATTTGTTAGAGGCCGGAGACAACACTATTCTAGGTCTAGATCCTGTTAGGAAGAAACAAAGAAGATTGAGCTGATTAGATGAAGGATAAAGGAGGCCCAGAATTGAAAAAGTCGTATGTCGACCGTAGGAGAAAATATATAGAGTTTGCAGTTGGAGAATTAGTATATGAGAAGGTATCTCCATTGAAAGGAGTATTGAGATTCAAAAAGTCGAGGAAATTTGTGCCTCGTTATGTGGGTATGCACTAGATTACTGAATGTGTTAGAAAAGTGGCATATAGAGTTGCATTACCTGAGCACTTCTCTAAGATTCATAATGTCTTTCACGTGCAACTGAGGAAGTTCTTAAGGGATACAGAGACAGCTATAGATCCTAAAGCCATTCAAGTGGTCGAGTTATTCCCTGATCTGACTTATGTATAGCATTTGTTCGGATAGTTGACTCAGAAATTTGATAAGACGAGTAAGAAAGCTCTGTTAGTGAAAGTACAGTGGTCTAACAATCCGTTGGATTGTACATAGGAAACACAAGAGCTCGTAGAGCGATCCTATCCGAATTTATTCTCAAATGTGCACAAGTCGGGTATGTAATTAGTTCTCTGTTATTATTAATCAACGGTGTAGAAAGCTAGAATCATCTAGCTAATTTATGGATTTTCCCTGAGTAAGAATTGCAAGGACACAATTTTTTTAAGGGGGAAGTCTGTAACAATCCATTGTCAAAAAGAAATTAATTAATAATTAGATAGAAATTAATTAGTAAATTAAATATAGTGAGAATTAATTAAAATGAATATTGGACATGGTTTGGAAATTAGATAGGTATTATTCTGTTAAAATGGTAAGAATTGGATTTGAAAAGGAATATGGTTTAATAATCTATGTAATAATTTCGAAATATGGAGATATGGATTAATTACTTAGAATAAAATGTATTTTATATATAAAATGTATTTTTTATTTGATATTTATTTTGATGATAAAATATATTTTATTAATAAACTTTAAAGTTAATTAGTATATGAATTTAAATAAAATAATTTAATTAAATAAATGAATTATAGAAAATAATTCTATGAAGTAATAAATAATATGATTTACTAGTAAGTGAATTTAATAGAGAATAATTCTTCTGTCAATGGGCTTGAATATATTGATTCATAAATTAAACAAAAGAGAAGAAAATGAAAATGAAAAAGAAAATGAATTGAAGTCCAATATCATTTGTGCCCAAACACTTAACCCTAGTCGCTTTTACATCTCCAAACATTCCATTTTCTGGACGCTTCTCCTCCAATTATAAATAAATCTAAATGTACTCATTTATTCACTTTAGAAAATCAATATCTTTCCTGAACCCTACCTCTTCAAAATTAAAATTAGAATCAAAATAAAATTTATAGATTCTTATAACTATCAAAACTTCTTTACATGTTCTACACCACGTAGTAAGCTTGTATTCCAGGTTTTGTTTATCAATTTGAGAAAGGGGCAATTTACAACGAAGGAAAATATAAAGAACGAGAAATAGAAGCTAGGCCTGTAGGTGAGATTCTTCAATCGAGATGAGTACCTCTACTCACAACTATGTCTATTTAAGACTAATATGTTGTAATAGTGAAAATTAAGATGAATTATAAGCATGTACATCAATATCAGCAACAACAGCTTACCATAACCTTCCCTCCTCTTCCCTCCTCTTCTCTGTATATATAATTATGATTGATAATTGAGAAATAGGAATGATGTTTGGGTTTGATTGGATGATAAAATGATGAAGTATGTTTATGTGATTGTTAACGATGAAGGAGTAGTAGAGAATGAGGGAGGAGAAGGTCAGAGAAGCATAGAAACAAGCACAAAATCCATGTGCCTAGTGCCTAACGGGTTGACCGCTTCGACCGACAAATGGTCTAGACCGATCGGCAGATCGACCAACTAGTTGCCTGATTCTTAAAAAACAACAACATAAATAAAAAAATGCATTTAAATTAAGTTAACTTATAATAAAATTTATATATTATAAATATATTAATATATTAAAGTGTATGTATGTATATATTTACACTTGGATATAATAATGTTTAAAATGCTTTATAACTAAATGGAGTAAATTTAATGATATTATTATTTTAAAGGAAAATTAAAAGGTTAGTAAAATTATTATGTTTTCTAGTATAAAATATTTACTTAAAATTACTTTATATTATGGGTTATCGATTATGTGTAATGAGAAATTTGAATAAACAGATCAATGATATCGTCTGTTATGGGACTTTCGATAACACTTTCTGGTAATTCATTGGACTTATAGTATAGAAATATTCAGTGTGAATCTAGTATATTTTATGAACGCTTAATAAACATTTAAATAACACATGGTGCTATGGGACATCGTAGTGTTATTTGTTCGGTTATTCATTGTAAGTGTATGCCAGTGCGGGGATACACACACACACACACACAGATATATATATATATATGTATGTATATGTATGTATGATTTGATATGGTACTCACTGTTATTAGTTATGATAGTTATAGTCATGTGTCGATATGTGTATAAAACCGTGTGTCAGTATATATATATATATATATATATATATATAGTGTTGTGTGTCAGCCATAGTTATAAATAGGTTGTGTTTGTCTATCGTTGTCTTACTTCCTTATGGTGCGGAGTTAAACAAGATTGGCTAGTATCCATCCTAGAGGCCTTTTTGCAGTGGACGCGTCCGGATCTATGATACCCTATTATACAGACATGTGTCAGCAAAGTGTAAAGCAGTGTGTCGATGATGTATAGCCCCTTTGTGTCACCAAGTCCTCGCATAGTTGAGTACAATGATGGATAGGACTCTTAGTGCCCATCGAGGTAACTTAGACTGTAAGAGCCATAACGGAGGGACTCATGTATGTCTTTTAGAGTAGGTGTGTGGGCACTGTCAGTCTCCTTTTTGGTTCTGATGTGTGTGATTTATGTACCTTTGATGATGAGTATGACTATGCTAGAGATTGAGTATCTAAAGTATAGTCGATCCTCGTATTATCCATACTTGACTTGTTGGCATGATATTTTACATAGTTTAGTTTGATGTTATACATATATGCGTACTAGAGTTACTTATACATATTTCTTCCTGAATTACATTATATGACACTTGAATTTAATTTAGACATGGTCTCAACCGTATGTTTTATACTCGGGTCAGTCTGAGGGATTTTAGGTGCAGTTTCCTAATGATGTTAGAGCTTGAAGGACTTTTAGGAAGGCTAGTAGTAGATATAGGATGATCACTCTATATATTTTGTGGCTCATTGATGTATCTACTATATAGTGGTTGATGATGTATTTGTATATTGGGCTAGAGACTAACCCTGGACTATGTATTATGTATGTTATCTTTTATATTTTCTCTACTGCGTTCTGACTTTATGCTCTCTGATATTGTTGTTATGTGTGATAATGCATTTCTCATCCTAGTGGCACATGTGTTTATTGATTGGTACCGAGACTGTGTACATTTTATGGTAAGTAATAGAATTATTTGAGACAAGTACCGGTGTCGATTGAGAGGAATATCCATGTATGTACCCCACCACTATACCTGTCAAGTTATTTTGAAACTTGGTCCAAAGGAATATCCACATATCCAAAGGAATGTCCATGTATGAACTACACTGAAAGGCATTGCCATAATAAAGCTAAGTCAAAAACAAACTACATAACCTCTAAATAATTGCAAAAATGTTGCAGTAGCAAATATTAGGAAGCGAATTGAGACATCACTCGTTTATGAAGCAAAAAATTGAGTATTATACACAAACAAAGATAAACCTAAAGGAAGCCTCTAACAAAAGGATATGAAGATCTATGTCATCATTTCCCTAATGCCTACACTGATACCGACATAAAGTTTATGTCGACACCTTCTTAGAATCTGCGTCGACCCTTCCTAGAATCTATGCTAACACCTTCCACGAATCTATACCAACATTCTAAGAATCTATGCCAACACCTTCCTAGGATCTATACACCATCAACTAGGGAACATCACTAACACTCAAAAGAGGCATCATCTTTATGCTTGATAAGAACTGCACCGACTCTTCAAAAAGCAGATGTTATTCAACTCCAGGCCAAACCCATGCTGCAACACTCCACACCAACTATGTCGCCACAAACTAGTGCATCCAGCTTTTATAGAAAACTCAAGAATTGACCTCTATTACTCCCAAACTCAAATCTCCTACCTAGATTCCCAATTCAAAATCCTCACCTTTAGTCAAATCTTCCCGTCTAATGAAATAGCCTATATATTCAATCACGTTAGCAATCCATGCATAAATCAATGAGCCACAAGATGAATGACACTACGAAGGATCAAATGGCGGAGAAGAAATGCTGGATAAAGGAAATTAGTCATCCACGTGTTAGCATAGTACTATAAATAGAAGGCTACTATAGTAGAGAAAAGGACTTTTAGATATTCTCCAAATTCTATACTAAATATAATTGTACTCACTACGATTAAAAACATTTTGTACCAGCAAGGAGAATATAAAAAACGATTTGACATGTGGATGTAGGATTCTTCGAAATCCAAACCACATAAATTTCTTGTGTCATTTACTGTTTATGCACCTTTTTATTTGTTATTTCCAGGACTAGATTCTCTTTGATTTTACTTAAATTGGGCATAAATTAAATTTGACATTTTAATAAATAGTTAAGCGCTACAGATGTTGCAGCCATTTATAGTGTTAACTTCCGGCGACTATATACGGCTATGTTAATGGTATCTATAATATTAGAAGCACTTGAATATGAAACAAATCACATATTTCAAAACAGAATTTTCCATTACATTTCAAAACACATGTTCCATATTCACATTACAAAATCCAAAACGTTACCTAGGCAATGATAAAATATACTTATTATAAAATACACCAAGTGCGACATATGAAGATGCCCCATTGGATGATTAGAGTCATATAGTCATAATTGACTTAATACATACACAGCGGAAATAAATAACAAAACAAAAAACTACAACTCCTAATAGCTATCCTTAAGCCTCCTGCCCGTCTCAGGTAGCTTTATTCGTCATCCTACTTAAAACCAGAAAGAACCTTAACCCTCAGCCTACTCAAATAAATTTTAAGAACCTAAGAGTTTAAGGATAAAACATAAACTTCGAGTTAGACATAAAGCCTGGTGTGAATAATACTATACATCCTAGTTATTAATATTAAGTTAGACCAGGCCGCTTAGCGGAACGGGTTTTCCCTCGCTAACATTCATATAAAACATATCTTCTGCAAATCTTTTTCTGCAACCAAAACTGGTTAAATACTATAATGCATCATTATGTAAACATACATTTCAGGTAATAAAAGAACTATATGTTCAAGCACTTTAGCTTTGTTCGGCTGACTATTAACCTTTTGCTGACTCAGGCCTACCAGACAATACAACAAAATAATCAAACATCTGTTAGACACTCTCCTTCTAGACGGTCTGCCCTTAACTATCTATTAAATACTTCTCTTCTGGACGGTCTATCCCTAACTTAACATCTCCCAGGGTCACCTGATCCTAATGGTTTTGCAGTCTCACTAATAACCTATGTATATGTATATATATTTATATATTCCCCTTTGTGTGTAATCATAATTTTAGTAGCCCTGCACATTGGAATTTTAGACTAAATTAGCTGGGGCCAAAAGCTAATGTATAGGGCGCGATCCTATACCAGTCTTGTAACGACCCAGAATTTTGAATAATTTAATTTGGAAATATTTAATTAATTTTAAATATTTGAATAATGGTTTGGATTGAATTTTCAATATAACTATGAATTTGGCGATTAAATTATAGAATTTAATCTATTGAGAGTTGAATAAAAATTTGAATCTTTAATTTTAAACCGATTAAAAATATTTCAAAGGCTTGTAAAATTTATATTGATAATACTGAAGATTATAGAAGCTTCAGAATTGAAATTGAAAGTGAATTGTTCAGTTTTGAAATTAAATCGTTTGAATCGATATTTAAAAATAGCCTTCCGAGGCACAGTCTCGGAATTCGACGAAACCAGTTCCATTGGGTCCGTAATATTGAATTATTATCGGGTTTCAAATTTCGTAGTGATTGGAGTTGTTATGTGAGCACACGACACAAAAACGCGTTGAAATTTTCAACGAATTCAATTTAAATTTAAAATTTAAATTGGTCAAACACAACACGTTCTTCCTTTAATCACGCACTTGAACCACGCCTAAAATCACGCTACTCTCCTTCAATAACGCCTGAGATCGTGTGGGAATCATGCAGAGCATGCCTCAGTTTCAATTTTAAATAACAATTTGTTCCTCTCCAAATTTAATTCCTTCTTTCCAAATTGAAAACGATAAGATGGCTGAACTTCCTCTTCGTCTTCATCTTCAATCTGAGAACAACATTTTTCAGAAATAAATCGAAGCCTCTTCCATTTCAAAATTTCAGTTCGAAATAAATTAAAGGCTAACCGCCGCGTTTTTGTTTTCAAAACCTCACGCCCTAGCTTCCTCGTCTACAATCGCTCGCGCTCGCGTGCGAGTTGAGTGTCGCGATCCAAGTTAGGGGTTTCGATCGAGCGGAGAGGATGATGGCTGAATGCTCGCGTCTTGGCAATTGTCGCGTGCTCGAGTTGAAGCGGCGGCGAGGCAACATCGAGCAGTGGGACCGCGCTCGCGAGGGCTCGCGATTTCTGGAAGGGTGGCAGTGGATCGTGGGCGGCGGCTCGGTCAATTCAAGGTGGAGCGGCACGGGGCGGCGACAGTGGATGTGAGGTGGTCGGAGCCTGGGATTCACAGTGTAGGGCAAGGCCGTGAGGTATATTTTTTTTTTTTACGCAATTGAGTTAATAAATGTTTATATAAAAAAAAATAAAGATATATGCAGAAAGTTGTTTTACAGTAAGTATAAATACATATACACATTTTAAAAAAATCTATTTGTTTATTTAAATAATGCATATTGGTAATTGATTTGGTTAATAAATTGATTTGAATTTATTTAGGGCACTCAAAATAATTTGTTAAAAGGAAATATAGTTTAAGATTTAATTTTTAAATAAATTTATAAACGAGAATTCTTTATATGGATAAAACTGGGAAAAGGAAGAAAATAAATAATAATAAGAATTTTAAAAATTGAAGAAAATTTTGTTAAATAAATCTATTTAGGGGTAATTAAATATTCAATTCAGTTTAAAAATTTATATTTGTTTGTGTAAAAGAATTCATCGATAATTTAAATTTGTTAAATTTAATATAGAAATTTATTAAAGGAGAAATAATTGGTTTAAATAAAACTATCAGTTAATTTAACTATTAAAATGAAATCACCGATGAATCGAGATTATTAATTGAAAATTTATTATTCGATCTGTTCGAATATTAATAAATTGTGTATAATATTTATACAAGGTATAAATCAAGAAAATTGAGTCAAGATGGGAAATGGATTGCAAAATAAAAGCAAAGGTGAGAACTTCTCACTCAAAAGGATTTATTTAAATTTTAAATAGTTAGATTTAAAATTGTTAGTTGTGTTGATTGAATGCTTGAATGATGATTGTTATATATATATATATATATATATATATATATATATATTGGATGTGAATAGACCCTATACGCCGTTAGTAAGCGAAGGTTATTTATTACACACATATACCGCGATATTCCACCTCGAAGTGGAATTGGTATTATATTATATATATAGCAATATATATATATTGGCATATGTATATATTGCAGTTGATTGATTTCCCGCATTGTATAGCGGATGAGACCCTATGCGCCGTTAGTAAGCGGATAATATTTTATAAAATCCCATATACCGCGATATTCCGTCTTGAAACGGAATTGGTATTGTGCTAATGTCTGTGGATGCAGGGAAACAGGTTGGAGGGATCCAACTGGATTTCTCACAAATATTTATTTGATTTAGATATTGTGATATTTGATTGTTTATCATGGATGATATATGATGTTTGAAAGTCGTAATTGACTATTTGATGTGTTGCATCATCGGATCCAATTTTTGAAGTTTAAAAACAACGATTTTGATTTCTAAAGTGATTTTTGGAAATATACGTTTATAAAATATTTTTGAAATCGATTCATCTTAAATAAATAAACGTTATAATTTTAATATTATAAAAATTAAGATTTTTGAGAAATACAGTTAAAAGTTGATTTTTGAAGATATGAGATTAATGATTTTATAAAATAGCTTAAACTGGGATTGCTGAATTTATTATAAAAAGTTTAAAAATAGGATTTATAAAATTTGATTATTTTATAAATCAAATGATGAAATTATAAAAGAGTTTAAAGACGTTTTAAAAATAGTAATATAAATTGTTTTATATTAAAAGATTTATAAATTGATATTTATAAATTAAAAATATTGGAATTATAAAACGAGCTTTTACAAGTATTAGAATGAATTGTAAATGAATTTCATAAATTGGAATTATAGAATTATAACGGTGAAGTTATAAATGGAATTTTATAAACAGTAGGTTTATAAAATTTGTAAAGTTATTTAAAAGAATAGATTTTGGATAAATAAAAGAATCTTATAAGTTATAAGATTTATAAAATTGGGAGTTTAAAGAAAAAATTTTGTAAACAAATAAATTATAAGTGTTTGACTTATAATAAGGATTTTTAGTATATCATTGTGATATGAATTGAGATAGGTTAATAAAGGAATTTATAAAAAGGAGTTGATATAAAATAAATAGAAATAGAATTTATAAACGTTGTTTTATAAATCCGCAACGACTTATTTTGATAAGGAATTGTTGTAATTTGTTAATGGAATTATATTCATGTTTTAGACAGTGAATAATCCTTTAAAATAAAATGAATAGAAGTGATGAAATTTATTGACAAGGTATATTCACGTTTTTGAATAGTGAATATTATGTTAAAGAAATTATTTTGGATGTGATGTTTGAAATAGAATTAAAACGATCTAAAGATGTTTTAAAAGGTGTTGAGATTCGAAACCATAGATTTCAACATTTATTGTTGAAATAGATGTTTTCGAGAAATAAAAGGAAATGGTGGACTATAACACTGTTGTTATAGTAAATGATTTCGAAAGGAAATATTTGGTATAGTATTGGGATTTATATATCTATTTTAATTTTGAATCCCTATACTAGTGATTTTGGGTTGTCGTAACGATGTTTTACGCAACATTCGTTTTGGCCCAAATAAATATGTTTAAGAGAATGATTTCCTTAAAGAATGAAATATATGCTTAATTTTGATTTAAGTATATTGAATATTTTCCAAGTGTTGAAAATAAAAAGATTTGTGAATCACTTATGAATAAATAAGTACGGAAATGTTTTTCCAATGTGAAATGAAAAGTTTAGAGAATTTATCTTTTTGAAGATAAATTGAAAATGAATAATTGAAAACGTAGATTCATAGATATTTTAGAATATAAATTCAATATGGAAATTATAAATGGAATTTGGAAAATGAGTTTAAATATTAATTTATTTTTAAAGAATGGAAAATATATATCTTGTAAAGATATTTTTGGAAAATAAATAATTTGAAAAATTATTTGGAATCTGGTGATGTTGGCATATCTATTGATAGTTCAATAACCGACTATCAATATTTACCTTTAAATAGGTATTTGTTGTGATTTGTTTGAAATTGAATGCCACACTTATTTTTTTTTAAAATAAGCGCTCACTATTCGGGTTAACCGGGAAAGGACCTTGGGGTCGTATAACCCATTCCGAATATGTGATACGTCGTTATGAATTGCATTCGAAGACCGGTGTTGAAGACCGGATATTTTTGAAAACGTAAGGGTTTCTTGATGATTGTCTCTGCACTGGCTGATCCCCGGTATTGAGATCTCCATATGTGATGGGAAATTCGGGCGTGATTAGTGAATATCCGGATTGCAAGGACTTCTTTGTAAGTGCCTTCGGTTCTGTTCGAGCCCGGACCAGACTTGCTTATGCTAGGTGATATGTGATGGGGGGTTCTCGCTTCGCGGTTTGGTGGCGAACGGGAGACTCTTACCCCCACACGTCCTCTTTACGGAGTTGGTTAGGCGAAGCCGTGACATTCGAAAGGGTGGCCGTAAAAGCAAGTTTGGGATATCAGTGTAAGCCACGGTGGGGCTGGGATGGTTGAAAAGCCTACCGGTTGTGACCGCCAGACGTTACATTTGGTATCAGAGCTTATGGTTAAGCGACAACCATGGTTCTGTTGGGTGTTACTCATTAGAGATAGAGTCAGTAGTACTCTAGAATGAGTTTGAGCGTAATAATAGATATGAGCGCGTATTTGTTAGTGAATATAAAATTGTTTTTGAATCGGGTGAATAAGATAATTTTGCCCAAAACTATTTTTGTATAGAAAAGAAATGATTTTCTATGAATTATTATAATATATGGTTGCATGATTGTTAGGAAGTAATAATATTAAATTATTATCATTAATATATGGAATTAAATAAAATAAAATGGATTGAATTCAAGTGAACTAACTTGATAAATTATTGATTCATGGACTAATGAATTGGAATTTGAATTAGTTAAACTAAAGTTTAGTCGTGAGCTAAATTTGAAGATAAATTTGAAATTGCGTATAAATTCAAATAAGTAAAAGAAATAAATTGAAATTCCCTATGTTAGTAATTAAGTAAATTCGAGATGAATTGAATATGGAAATTGAAAATTAAAATGAATTAGTGAATGAAACTAATTTAAAGTAGTAATATGAATTACTAAATGGAAGTTAATCGATAAAAGTCAATATTTAGAATTGAGAATTGGATTCGAATGGAATTTAAACTATGAATTGAATTCAAATAGAATTGAAATTGTGAATTGAATTGAAATGTAAAAAAAAATGAAAAAGAATATGTAACTTCAACAGTGAAGTAAAAAAATGTATAAGAAACATATATTGGAAATTTTGTAATAAATTGGCAAAATGGTTTGAATGTTGGAATTGGATTTGGATGCTACTACTAGCAGGTTATACAGGTGTATAAAGGAATTGAGATTTTGATTTCAAAGATAAAATTGAATTGCTCGACAAAAGGTACGTATTTCAATATGAGATTTGATGATTTTCTTCTCCAGCCACTTGGCTTTCTCTTTTCTTTTTGATTCTGAGGGGCCGTGGTGCCATTTTGTAGTCGTACCGAGCTAGCCGCGCAAAGGAAACGCTGGCGAAATTTTTCGAAAATTTAGGGTGTTAGAAAAATTTTGAGAAATTTTGAAAGTTTAAAATTTGAATTTGAATTTAAATTTGAATTGTTAGGAAAACAATGTTGTTTGAAACTTATAATTGAAGTTGGAAAGCTAGTTGAAATGATAATGAATCTCTAGTAAAAAGATTTAGGTTAGTAAGTTGATAAAACTATTTGGATTGTGAAAAATGATAGATGGGATAAGGGCATTCTTCTTAACTTGTAATTTCGGGACGAAATTCTTTTAAGGGGGGAAGATTATAACGACCCAGAATTTTGAATAATTTAATTTGGAAATATTTAATTAATTTTAAATATTTGAATAATTGTTTGGATTGAATTTTCAATATAACTATGAATTTGGCGATTAAATTATAGAATTTAATCTATTGAGAGTTGAATAAAAATTTGAATCTTCAATTTTAAGCCGATTAAAAATATTTCAAAGGCTTGTAAAATTTATATTGATAATACTGAAGATTATAGAAGCTTCAGAATTGAAATTGAAAGTGAATTGTTCAGTTTTGAAATTAAATCGTTTGAATCGATATTTAAAAATAGCCTTCCGAGGCACAGTCTCGGAATTCGACGAAACCAGTTCCATTGGGTCCGTAATATTAAATTATTATCGGGTTTCAAATTTCGTAGTGATTGAAGTTGTTATGTGAGCACACGACACAAAAACGCGTTGAAATTTTCAACGAATTCAATTTAAATTTAAATTTTAAATTGGTCAAACACAACACGTTCTTCCTTTAATCACGCACTTGAACCACGCCTAAAATCAAGCTACTCTCCTTCAATAACGCCTGAGATCGTGTGGGAATCATGCAGAGCATGCCTCAGTTTCAATTTTAAATAACAATTCGTTCCTCTCCAAATTTAATTCCCTCTTTCCAAATTGAAAACGAGAAGATGGCTGAACTTCCTCTTCGTCTTCATCTTCAATCTGAGAACAACATTTTTCAGAAATAAATCGAAGCCTCTTCCATTTCAAAATTTCAGTTCGAAATAAATTAAAGGCTAACCGCCGCGTTTTTGTTTTCAAAACCTCACGCCCTAGCTTCCTCATCTACAATCGCTCGCGCTCGCGTGCGAGTTGAGTGTCGCGATCCAAGTTAGGGGTTTCGATCGAGCGGAGAGGATGATGGTTGAATGCTCGCGTCTTGGCAATTGTCGCGTGCTCGAGTTGAAGCGGCGGCGAGGCAACATCGAGCAGTGGGACCGCGCTCGCGAGGGCTCGCGATTTCTGGAAGGGTGGCAGTGGATCGTGGGCGGCGGCTCGGTCAATTCAAGGTGGAGCGGCACGGGGCGGCGACAGTGGATGTGAGGTGGTCGGAGCCTGGGATTCACAGGGTAGGGCAAGGCCGTGAGGTATTTTTTTTTTACGCAATTGAGTTAATAAATGTTTATATAAAAAAAAATGAAGATATATGCAGAAAGTTGTTTTACAGTAAGTATAAATACATATACACATTTTAAAAAAATCTATTTGTTTATTTAAATAATGCATATTGGTAATTGATTTGGTTAATAAATTGATTTGAATTTATTTAGGGCACTCAAAATAATTTGTTAAAGGAAATATAGTTTAAGATTTAACTTTTAATTAAATTTATAAACGAGAATTATTTATATGGATAAAACTGGGAAAAGGAAGAAAATAAATAATAATAAGAATTTTAAAAATTGAAGAAAATTTTGTTAAATAAATCTATTTAGGGGTAATTAATTATTCAATTCAGTTTAAAAATTTATATTTGTTTGTGTAAAAGAATTCATCGATAATTTAAATTTGTTAAATTTAATATAGAAATTTATTAAAGGAGAAATAATTGGTTTAAATAAAACTATCAGTTAATTTAACTATTAAAATGAAATCACCGATGAATCGAGATTATCAATTGAAAATTTATTATTCGATCTGTACGAATATTAATAAATTGTGTATAAATTTATACAAGGTATAAATCAAGAAAATCGAGTCAAGATGGGAAATGGATTGCAAAATAAAAGCAAAGGTGAGAACTTCTCACTCAAAAGGATTTATTTAAATTTTAAATAGTTAGATTTAAAATTGTTAGTTGTGTTGATTGAATGCTTGAATGATGATTGTTATATATATATATATATATATATATATATATATATATATATATATATATATATATATATATATATATATATATATATTGGATGTGAATAGACCCTATACGCCGTTAGTAAGCGGAGGTTATTTATTACACACATATACCGCGATATTCCACCTCGAAGTGGAATTGGTATTATATTATATATATAGCAATATATATATATTGGCATATGTATATATTGCAGTTGATTGATTTCCCGCATTGTATAGCGGATGAGACCCTATGCGCCGTTAGTAAGCGGATAATATTTTATAAAATCCCATATACCGCGATATTCCGTCTTGAAACGGAATTGGTATTGTGCTAATGTCTGTGGATACAGGGAAACAGGTTGGAGGGATCCAACTGGATTCCTCACAAATATTTATTTGATTTAGATATTGTGATATTTGATTGTTTATCATGGATGATATATGATGTTTGAAAGTCATAATTGACTATTTGATGTGTTGCATCATCGGATCCAATTTTTGAAGTTTAAAAACAACGATTTTGATTTCTAAAGTGATTTTTGGAAATATACGTTTATAAAATATTTTTGAAATCGATTCATCTTAAATAAATAAACGTTATAATTTTAATATTATAAAAATTAAGATTTCTGAGAAATACAGTTAAAAGTTGATTTTTGAAGATATGAGATTAATGATTTTATAAAATAGCTTAAACTGGGATTGCTGAATTTATTATAAAAAGTTTAAAAATAGGATTTATAAAATTTGATTATTTTATAAATCAAATGATGAAATTATAAAAGAGTTTAAAGACGTTTTAAAAATAGTAATATAAATTGTTTTATATTAAAAGATTTATAAATTGATATTTATAAATTAAAAATATTGGAATTATAAAACGAGCTTTTACAAGTATTAGAATGAATTGTAAATGAATTTCATAAATTGGAATTATAGAATTATAACGGTGAAGTTATAAATGGAATTTTATAAACAGTAGGTTTATAAAATTTGTAAAGTTATTTAAAAGAATAGATTTTGGATAAATAAAAGAATCTTATAAGTTATAAGATTTATAAAATTGGGAGTTTAAAGAAAAAATTTTGTAAACAAATAAATTATAAGTGTTTGACTTATAATAAGGATTTTTAGTATATCATTGTGATATGAATTGAGATAGGTTAATAAAGGAATTTATAAAAAGGAGTTGATATAAAATAAATAGAAATAGAATTTATAAACGTTGTTTTATAAATCCGCAACGACTTATTTTGATAAGGAATTGTTGTAATTTGTTAATGGAATTATATTCATGTTTTAGACAGTGAATAATCCTTTAAAATAAAATGAATAGAAGTGATGAAATTTATTGACAAGGTATATTCACGTTTTTGAATAGTGAATATTATGTTAAAGAAATTATTTTGGATGTGATGTTTGAAATAGAATTAAAACGATCTAAAGATGTTTTAAAAGGTGTTGAGATTCGAAACCATAGATTTCAACATTTATTGTTGAAATAGATGTTTTCGAGAAATAAAAGGAAATGGTGGACTATAACACTGTTGTTATAGTAAATGATTTCGAAAGGAAATATTTGGTATAGTATTGGGATTTATATATCTATTTTAATTTTGAATCCCTATACTAGTGATTTTGGGTTGTCGTAACGATGTTTTACGCAACATTCGTTTTGGCCCAAATAAATATGTTTAAGAGAATGATTTCCTTAAAGAATGAAATATATGCTTAATTTTGATTTAAGTATATTGAATATTTTCCAAGTGTTGAAAATAAAAAGATTTGTGAATCACTTATGAATAAATAAGTACGGAAATGTTTTTCCAATGTGAAATGAAAAGTTTAGAGAATTTATCTTTTTGAAGATAAATTGAAAATGAATAATTGAAAACGTAGATTCATAGATATTTTAGAATATAAATTCAATATGGAAATTATAAATGGAATTTGGAAAATGATTTTAAATATTAATTTATTTTTAAAGAATGGAAAATATATATCTTGTAAAGATATTTTTGGAAAATAAATAATTTGAAAAATTATTTGGAATCTGGTGATGTTGGCATATCTATTGATAGTTCAATAACCGACTATCAATATTTACCTTTAAATAGGTATTTGTTGTGATTTGTTTGAAATTGAATGCCACACTTATTTTTTTTTAAAATAAGCGCTCACTATTCGGGTTAACCGGGAAAGGACCTTGGGGTCGTATAACCCATTCCGAATATGTGATACGTCGTTATGAATTGCATTCGAAGACCGGTGTTGAAGACCGGATATTTTTGAAAACGTAAGGGTTTCTTGATGATTGTCTCTGCACTGGCTGATCCCCGGTATTGAGATCTCCATATGTGATGGGAAATTCGGGCGTGATTAGTGAATATCCGGATTGCAAGGACTTCTTTGTAAGTGCCTTCGGTTCTGTTCGAGCCCGGACCAGACTTGCTTATGCTAGGTGATATGTGATGGGGGGTTCTCGCTTCGCGGTTTGGTGGCGAACGGGAGACTCTTACCCCCACACGTCCTCTTTACGGAGTTGGTTAGGCGAAGCCGTGACATTCGAAAGGGTGGCCGTAAAAGCAAGTTTGGGATATCAGTGTAAGCCACGGTGGGGCTGGGATGGTTGAAAAGCCTACCGGTTGTGACCGCCAGACGTTACATTTGGTATCAGAGCTTATGGTTAAGCGACAACCATGGTTCTGTTGGGTGTTACTCATTAGAGATAGAGTCAGTAGTACTCTAGAATGAGTTTGAGCGTAATAATAGATA
The DNA here is from genome assembly GCA_030765085.1 of Allium cepa. Lineage (NCBI taxonomy): Eukaryota > Viridiplantae > Streptophyta > Magnoliopsida > Asparagales > Amaryllidaceae > Allium > Allium cepa. The sequence continues at coordinate 619,586,272 of CM060938.1, read as the reverse complement.
TGAGCGCGTATTTGTTAGTGAATATAAAATTGTTTTTGAATCGGGTGAATAAGATAATTTTGCCCAAAACTATTTTTGTATAGAAAAGAAATGATTTTCTATGAATTATTATAATATATGGTTGCATGATTGTTAGGAAGTAATAATATTAAATTATTATCATTAATATATGGAATTAAATAAAATAAAATGGATTGAATTCAAGTGAACTAACTTGATAAATTATTAATTCATGGACTAATGAATTGGAATTTGAATTAGTTAAACTAAAGTTTAGTCGTGAGCTAAATTTGAAGATAAATTTGAAATTGCGTATAAATTCAAATAAGTAAAAGAAATAAATTGAAATTCCCTATGTTAGTAATTAAGTAAATTCGAGATGAATTGAATATGGAAATTGAAAATTAAAATGAATTAGTGAATGAAACTAATTTAAAGTAGTAATATGAATTACTAAATGGAAGTTAATCGATAAAAGTCAATATTTAGAATTGAGAATTGGATTCGAATGGAATTTAAACTATGAATTGAATTCAAATAGAATTGAAATTGTGAATTGAATTGAAATGTAAAAAAAAATGAAAAAGAATATGTAACTTCAACAGTGAAGTAAAAAAATGTATAAGAAACATATATTGGAAATTTTGTAATAAATTGGCAAAATGGTTTGAATGTTGGAATTGGATTTGGATGCTACTACTAGCAGGTTATACAGGTGTATAAAGGAATTGAGATTTTGATTTCAAAGATAAAATTGAATTGCTCGACAAAAGGTACGTATTTCAATATGAGATTTGATGATTTTCTTCTCCAGCCACTTGGCTTTCTCTTTTCTTTTTGATTCTGAGGGGCCGTGGTGCCATTTTGTAGTCGTACCGAGCTAGCCGCGCAAAGGAAACGCTGGCGAAATTTTTCGAAAATTTAGGGTGTTAGAAAAATTTTGAGAAATTTTGAAAGTTTAAAATTTGAATTTGAATTTAAATTTGAATTGTTAGGAAAACAATGTTGTTTGAAACTTATAATTGAAGTTGGAAAGCTAGTTGAAATGATAATGAATCTCTAGTAAAAAGATTTAGGTTAGTAAGTTGATAAAACTATTTGGATTGTGAAAAATGATAGATGGGATAAGGGCATTCTTCTTAACTTGTAATTTCGGGACGAAATTCTTTTAAGGGGGGAAGATTATAACGACCCAGAATTTTGAATAATTTAATTTGGAAATATTTAATTAATTTTAAATATTTGAATAATTGTTTGGATTGAATTTTCAATATAACTATGAATTTGGCGATTAAATTATAGAATTTAATCTATTGAGAGTTGAATAAAAATTTGAATCTTCAATTTTAAGCCGATTAAAAATATTTCAAAGGCTTGTAAAATTTATATTGATAATACTGAAGATTATAGAAGCTTCAGAATTGAAATTGAAAGTGAATTGTTCAGTTTTGAAATTAAATGGTTTGAATCGATATTTAAAAATAGCCTTCCGAGGCACAGTCTCGGAATTCGACGAAACCAGTTCCATTGGGTCCGTAATATTAAATTATTATCGGGTTTCAAATTTCGTAGTGATTGAAGTTGTTATGTGAGCACACGACACAAAAACGCGTTGAAATTTTCAACGAATTCAATTTAAATTTAAATTTTAAATTGGTCAAACACAACACGTTCTTCCTTTAATCACGCACTTGAACCACGCCTAAAATCAAGCTACTCTCCTTCAATAACGCCTGAGATCGTGTGGGAATCATGCAGAGCATGCCTCAGTTTCAATTTTAAATAACAATTCGTTCCTCTCCAAATTTAATTCCCTCTTTCCAAATTGAAAACGAGAAGATGGCTGAACTTCCTCTTCGTCTTCATCTTCAATCTGAGAACAACATTTTTCAGAAATAAATCGAAGCCTCTTCCATTTCAAAATTTCAGTTCGAAATAAATTAAAGGCTAACCGTCGCGTTTTTGTTTTCAAAACCTCACGCCCTAGCTTCCTCATCTACAATCGCTCGCGCTCGCGTGCGAGTTGAGTGTCGCGATCCAAGTTAGGGGTTTCGATCGAGCGGAGAGGATGATGGTTGAATGCTCGCGTCTTGGCAATTGTCGCGTGCTCGAGTTGAAGCGGCGGCGAGGCAACATCGAGCAGTGGGACCGCGCTCGCGAGGGCTCGCGATTTCTGGAAGGGTGGCAGTGGATCGTGGGCGGCGGCTCGGTCAATTCAAGGTGGAGCGGCACGGGGCGGCGACAGTGGATGTGAGGTGGTCGGAGCCTGGGATTCACAGGGTAGGGCAAGGCCGTGAGGTATTTTTTTTTTACGCAATTGAGTTAATAAATGTTTATATAAAAAAAAATGAAGATATATGCAGAAAGTTGTTTTACAGTAAGTATAAATACATATACACATTTTAAAAAAAATCTATTTGTTTATTTAAATAATGCATATTGGTAATTGATTTGGTTAATAAATTGATTTGAATTTATTTAGGGCACTCAAAATAATTTGTTAAAGGAAATATAGTTTAAGATTTAACTTTTAATTAAATTTATAAACGAGAATTATTTATATGGATAAAACTGGGAAAAGGAAGAAAATAAATAATAATAAGAATTTTAAAAATTGAAGAAAATTTTGTTAAATAAATCTATTTAGGGGTAATTAATTATTCAATTCAGTTTAAAAATTTATATTTGTTTGTGTAAAAGAATTCATCGATAATTTAAATTTGTTAAATTTAATATAGAAATTTATTAAAGGAGAAATAATTGGTTTAAATAAAACTATCAGTTAATTTAACTATTAAAATGAAATCACCGATGAATCGAGATTATCAATTGAAAATTTATTATTCGATCTGTACGAATATTAATAAATTGTGTATAAATTTATACAAGGTATAAATCAAGAAAATCGAGTCAAGATGGGAAATGGATTGCAAAATAAAAGCAAAGGTGAGAACTTCTCACTCAAAAGGATTTATTTAAATTTTAAATAGTTAGATTTAAAATTGTTAGTTGTGTTGATTGAATGCTTGAATGATGATTGTTATATATATATATATATATATATATATATATATATTGGATGTGAATAGACCCTATACGCCGTTAGTAAGCGGAGGTTATTTATTACACACATATACCGCGATATTCCACCTCGAAGTGGAATTGGTATTATATTATATATATAGCAATATATATATATTGGCATATGTATATATTGCAGTTGATTGATTTCCCGCATTGTATAGCGGATGAGACCCTATGCGCCGTTAGTAAGCGGATAATATTTTATAAAATCCCATATACCGCGATATTCCGTCTTGAAACGGAATTGGTATTGTGCTAATGTCTGTGGATACAGGGAAACAGGTTGGAGGGATCCAACTGGATTCCTCACAAATATTTATTTGATTTAGATATTGTGATATTTGATTGTTTATCATGGATGATATATGATGTTTGAAAGTCATAATTGACTATTTGATGTGTTGCATCATCGGATCCAATTTTTGAAGTTTAAAAACAACGATTTTGATTTCTAAAGTGATTTTTGGAAATATACGTTTATAAAATATTTTTGAAATCGATTCATCTTAAATAAATAAACGTTATAATTTTAATATTATAAAAATTAAGATTTCTGAGAAATACAGTTAAAAGTTGATTTTTGAAGATATGAGATTAATGATTTTATAAAATAGCTTAAACTGGGATTGCTGAATTTATTATAAAAAGTTTAAAAATAGGATTTATAAAATTTGATTATTTTATAAATCAAATGATGAAATTATAAAAGAGTTTAAAGACGTTTTAAAAATAGTAATATAAATTGTTTTATATTAAAAGATTTATAAATTGATATTTATAAATTAAAAATATTGGAATTATAAAACGAGCTTTTACAAGTATTAGAATGAATTGTAAATGAATTTCATAAATTGGAATTATAGAATTATAACGGTGAAGTTATAAATGGAATTTTATAAACAGTAGGTTTATAAAATTTGTAAAGTTATTTAAAAGAATAGATTTTGGATAAATAAAAGAATCTTATAAGTTATAAGATTTATAAAATTGGGAGTTTAAAGAAAAAATTTTGTAAACAAATAAATTATAAGTGTTTGACTTATAATAAGGATTTTTAGTATATCATTGTGATATGAATTGAGATAGGTTAATAAAGGAATTTATAAAAAGGAGTTGATATAAAATAAATAGAAATAGAATTTATAAACGTTGTTTTATAAATCCGCAACGACTTATTTTGATAAGGAATTGTTGTAATTTGTTAATGGAATTATATTCATGTTTTAGACAGTGAATAATCCTTTAAAATAAAATGAATAGAAGTGATGAAATTTATTGACAAGGTATATTCACGTTTTTGAATAGTGAATATTATGTTAAAGAAATTATTTTGGATGTGATGTTTGAAATAGAATTAAAACGATCTAAAGATGTTTTAAAAGGTGTTGAGATTCGAAACCATAGATTTCAACATTTATTGTTGAAATAGATGTTTTCGAGAAATAAAAGGAAATGGTGGACTATAACACTGTTGTTATAGTAAATGATTTCGAAAGGAAATATTTGGTATAGTATTGGGATTTATATATCTATTTTAATTTTGAATCCCTATACTAGTGATTTTGGGTTGTCGTAACGATGTTTTACGCAACATTCGTTTTGGCCCAAATAAATATGTTTAAGAGAATGATTTCCTTAAAGAATGAAATATATGCTTAATTTTGATTTAAGTATATTGAATATTTTCCAAGTGTTGAAAATAAAAAGATTTGTGAATCACTTATGAATAAATAAGTACGGAAATGTTTTTCCAATGTGAAATGAAAAGTTTAGAGAATTTATCTTTTTGAAGATAAATTGAAAATGAATAATTGAAAACGTAGATTCATAGATATTTTAGAATATAAATTCAATATGGAAATTATAAATGGAATTTGGAAAATGAGTTTAAATATTAATTTATTTTTAAAGAATGGAAAATATATATCTTGTAAAGATATTTTTGGAAAATAAATAATTTGAAAAATTATTTGGAATCTGGTGATGTTGGCATATCTATTGATAGTTCAATAACCGACTATCAATATTTACCTTTAAATAGGTATTTGTTGTGATTTGTTTGAAATTGAATGCCACACTTATTTTTTTTTAAAATAAGCGCTCACTATTCGGGTTAACCGGGAAAGGACCTTGGGGTCGTATAACCCATTCCGAATATGTGATACGTCGTTATGAATTGCATTCGAAGACCGGTGTTGAAGACCGGATATTTTTGAAAACGTAAGGGTTTCTTGATGATTGTCTCTGCACTGGCTGATCCCCGGTATTGAGATCTCCATATGTGATGGGAAATTCGGGCGTGATTAGTGAATATCCGGATTGCAAGGACTTCTTTGTAAGTGCCTTCGGTTCTGTTCGAGCCCGGACCAGACTTGCTTATGCTAGGTGATATGTGATGGGGGGTTCTCGCTTCGCGGTTTGGTGGCGAATGGGAGACTCTTACCCCCACACGTCCTCTTTACGGAGTTGGTTAGGCGAAGCCGTGACATTCGAAAGGGTGGCCGTAAAAGCAAGTTTGGGATATCAGTGTAAGCCACGGTGGGGCTGGGATGGTTGAAAAGCCTACCGGTTGTGACCGCCAGACGTTACATTTGGTATCAGAGCTTATGGTTAAGCGACAACCATGGTTCTGTTGGGTGTTACTCATTAGAGATAGAGTCAGTAGTACTCTAGAATGAGTTTGAGCGTAATAATAGATATGAGCGCGTATTTGTTAGTGAATATAAAATTGTTTTTGAATCGGGTGAATAAGATAATTTTGCCCAAAACTATTTTTGTATAGAAAAGAAATGATTTTCTATGAATTATTATAATATATGGTTGCATGATTGTTAGGAAGTAATAATATTAAATTATTATCATTAATATATGGAATTAAATAAAATAAAATGGATTGAATTCAAGTGAACTAACTTGATAAATTATTGATTCATGGACTAATGAATTGGAATTTGAATTAGTTAAACTAAAGTTTAGTCGTGAGCTAAATTTGAAGATAAATTTGAAATTGCGTATAAATTCAAATAAGTAAAAGAAATAAATTGAAATTCCCTATGTTAGTAATTAAGTAAATTCGAGATGAATTGAATATGGAAATTGAAAATTAAAATGAATTAGTGAATGAAACTAATTTAAAGTAGTAATATGAATTACTAAATGGAAGTTAATCGATAAAAGTCAATATTTAGAATTGAGAATTGGATTCGAATGGAATTTAAACTATGAATTGAATTCAAATAGAATTGAAATTGTGAATTGAATTGAAATGTAAAAAAAATGAAAAAGAATATGTAACTTCAACAGTGAAGTAAAAAAATGTATAAGAAACATATATTGGAAATTTTGTAATAAATTGGCAAAATGGTTTGAATGTTGGAATTGGATTTGGATGCTACTACTAGCAGGTTATACAGGTGTATAAAGGAATTGAGATTTTGATTTCAAAGATAAAATTGAATTGCTCGACAAAAGGTACGTATTTCAATATGAGATTTGATGATTTTCTTCTCCAGCCACTTGGCTTTCTCTTTTCTTTTTGATTCTGAGGGGCCGTGGTGCCATTTTGTAGTCGTACCGAGCTAGCCGCGCAAAGGAAACGCTGGCGAAATTTTTCGAAAATTTAGGGTGTTAGAAAAATTTTGAGAAATTTTGAAAGTTTAAAATTTGAATTTGAATTTAAATTTGAATTGTTAGGAAAACAATGTTGTTTGAAACTTATAATTGAAGTTGGAAAGCTAGTTGAAATGATAATGAATCTCTAGTAAAAAGATTTAGGTTAGTAAGTTGATAAAACTATTTGGATTGTGAAAAATGATAGATGGGATAAGGGCATTCTTCTTAACTTGTAATTTCGGGACGAAATTCTTTTAAGGGGGGAAGATTATAACGACCCAGAATTTTGAATAATTTAATTTGGAAATATTTAATTAATTTTAAATATTTGAATAATTGTTTGGATTGAATTTTCAATATAACTATGAATTTGGCGATTAAATTATAGAATTTAATCTATTGAGAGTTGAATAAAAATTTGAATCTTCAATTTTAAGCCGATTAAAAATATTTCAAAGGCTTGTAAAATTTATATTGATAATACTGAAGATTATAGAAGCTTCAGAATTGAAATTGAAAGTGAATTGTTCAGTTTTGAAATTAAATCGTTTGAATCGATATTTAAAAATAGCCTTCCGAGGCACAGTCTCGGAATTCGACGAAACCAGTTCCATTGGGTCCGTAATATTAAATTATTATCGGGTTTCAAATTTCGTAGTGATTGAAGTTGTTATGTGAGCACACGACACAAAAACGCGTTGAAATTTTCAACGAATTCAATTTAAATTTAAATTTTAAATTGGTCAAACACAACACGTTCTTCCTTTAATCACGCACTTGAACCACGCCTAAAATCAAGCTACTCTCCTTCAATAACGCCTGAGATCGTGTGGGAATCATGCAGAGCATGCCTCAGTTTCAATTTTAAATAACAATTCGTTCCTCTCCAAATTTAATTCCCTCTTTCCAAATTGAAAACGAGAAGATGGCTGAACTTCCTCTTCGTCTTCATCTTCAATCTGAGAACAACATTTTTCAGAAATAAATCGAAGCCTCTTCCATTTCAAAATTTCAGTTCGAAATAAATTAAAGGCTAACCGCCGCGTTTTTGTTTTCAAAACCTCACGCCCTAGCTTCCTCGTCTACAATCGCTCGCGTGCGAGTTGAGTGTCGCGATCCAAGTTAGGGGTTTCGATCGAGCGGAGAGGATGATGGTTGAATGCTCGCGTCTTGGCAATTGTCGCGTGCTCGAGTTGAAGCGGCGGCGAGGCAACATCGAGCAGTGGGACCGCGCTCGCGAGGGCTCGCGATTTCTGGAAGGGTGGCAGTGGATCGTGGGCGGCGGCTCGGTCAATTCAAGGTGGAGCGGCACGGGGCGGCGACAGTGGATGTGAGGTGGTCGGAGCCTGGGATTCACAGGGTAGGGCAAGGCCGTGAGGTATTTTTTTTTTACGCAATTGAGTTAATAAATGTTTATATAAAAAAAAATGAAGATATATGCAGAAAGTTGTTTTACAGTAAGTATAAATACATATACACATTTTAAAAAAATCTATTTGTTTATTTAAATAATGCATATTGGTAATTGATTTGGTTAATAAATTGATTTGAATTTATTTAGGGCACTCAAAATAATTTGTTAAAGGAAATATAGTTTAAGATTTAACTTTTAATTAAATTTATAAACGAGAATTATTTATATGGATAAAACTGGGAAAAGGAAGAAAATAAATAATAATAAGAATTTTAAAAATTGAAGAAAATTTTGTTAAATAAATCTATTTAGGGGTAATTAATTATTCAATTCAGTTTAAAAATTTATATTTGTTTGTGTAAAAGAATTCATCGATAATTTAAATTTGTTAAATTTAATATAGAAATTTATTAAAGGAGAAATAATTGGTTTAAATAAAACTATCGGTTAATTTAACTATTAAAATGAAATCACCGATGAATCGAGATTATCAATTGAAAATTTATTATTCGATCTGTACGAATATTAATAAATTGTGTATAAATTTATACAAGGTATAAATCAAGAAAATCGAGTCAAGATGGGAAATGGATTGCAAAATAAAAGCAAAGGTGAGAACTTCTCACTCAAAAGGATTTATTTAAATTTTAAATAGTTAGATTTAAAATTGTTAGTTGTGTTGATTGAATGCTTGAATGATGATTGTTATATATATATATATATATATATATATATATATATATATATATATATATATATATTGGATGTGAATAGACCCTATACGCCTTTAGTAAGCGGAGGTTATTTATTACACACATATACCGCGATATTCCACCTCGAAGTGGAATTGGTATTATATTATATATATAGCAATATATATATATTGGCATATGTATATATTGCAGTTGATTGATTTCCCGCATTGTATAGCGGATGAGACCCTATGCGCCGTTAGTAAGCGGATAATATTTTATAAAATCCCATATACCGCGATATTCCGTCTTGAAACGGAATTGGTATTGTGCTAATGTCTGTGGATACAGGGAAACAGGTTGGAGGGATCCAACTGGATTCCTCACAAATATTTATTTGATTTAGATATTGTGATATTTGATTGTTTATCATGGATGATATATGATGTTTGAAAGTCATAATTGACTATTTGATGTGTTGCATCATCGGATCCAATTTTTGAAGTTTAAAAACAACGATTTTGATTTCTAAAGTGATTTTTGGAAATATACGTTTATAAAATATTTTTGAAATCGATTCATCTAAATAAATAAACGTTATAATTTTAATATTATAAAAATTAAGATTTCTGAGAAATACAGTTAAAAGTTGATTTTTGAAGATATGAGATTAATGATTTTATAAAATAGCTTAAACTGGGATTGCTGAATTTATTATAAAAAGTTTAAAAATAGGATTTATAAAATTTGATTATTTTATAAATCAAATGATGAAATTATAAAAGAGTTTAAAGACGTTTTAAAAATAGTAATATAAATTGTTTTATATTAAAAGATTTATAAATTGATATTTATAAATTAAAAATATTGGAATTATAAAACGAGCTTTTACAAGTATTAGAATGAATTGTAAATGAATTTCATAAATTGGAATTATAGAATTATAACGGTGAAGTTATAAATGAAATTTTATAAACAGTAGGTTTATAAAATTTGTAAAGTTATTTAAAAGAATAGATTTTGGATAAATAAAGAATCTTATAAGTTATAAGAATTATAAAATTGGGGAGTTTAAAGAAACAATTTTGTAAACAAAAAAATTATAAGTGTTTGACTTATAATATGAATTTTTAGTATATCATTGTGATATGAATTGAGATAGGTTAATAAAGGAATTTATAAAAAGGAGTTGATATAAAATAAATAGAAATAGAATTTATAAACGTTGTTTTATAAATCCGCAACGACTTATTTTGATAAGGAATTGTTGTAATTTGTTAATGGAATTATATTCACGTTTTAGACAGTGAATAATCCTTTAAAATAAAATGAATAGAAGTGATGAAATTTATTAACAAGGTATATTCACGTTTTTGAATAGTGAATATTATGTTAAAGAAATTATTTTGGATGTGATGTTTGAAATAGAATTAAAACGATCTAAAGATGTTTTAAAAGGTGTTGAGATTCGAAACCATAGATTTCAACATTTATTGTTGAAATAGATGTTTTCGAGAAATAAAAGGAAATGGTGGACTATAACACTGTTGTTATAGTAAATGATTTCGAAAGGAAATATTTGGTATAGTATTGGGATTTATATATCTATTTTAATTTTGAATCCCTATACTAGTGATTTTGGGTTGTCGTAACGATGTTTTACGCAACATTCGTTTTGGCCCAAATAAATATGTTTAAGAGAATGATTTCCTTAAAGAATGAAATATATGCTTAATTTTGATTTAAGTATATTGAATATTTTCCAATTGTTGAAAGTAAAAGGATTTGTGAATCACTTATGAATAAATAAGTATGGAAATGTTTTTCCAATGTGAAATGAAAAGTTTAGAGAATTTATCTTTTTGAAGATAAATTGAAAATGAATAATTGAAAACGTATATTCATAGATATTTTAGAATATAAATTCAATATGGAAATTATAAATGGAATTTGGAAAATGAGTTTAAATATTAATTTATTTTTAAAGAATGGAAAATATATATCTTGTAAAGATATTTTTGGAAAATAAATAATTTGAAAAATTATTTGGAATCTGGTGATGTTGGCATATCTATTGATAGTTCAATAACCGACTATCAATATTTACCTTTAAATAGGTATCTGTTGTGATTTGTTTGAAATTGAATGCCACACTTATTTTTTTTTAAAATAAGCGCTCACTATTCGGGTTAACCGGGAAAGGACCTTGGGGTCGTATAACCATTCCGAATATGTGATACGTCGTTATGAATTGCATTCGAAGACCGATGTTGAAGACCGGATATTTTTGAAAACGTAAGGGTTTCTTGTTGATTGTCTCTGCACTGGCTGATCCCCGGTATTGAGATCTCCATATGTGATGGGAAATTCGGGCGTGATTAGTGAATATCCGGATTGCAAGGACTTCTTTGTAAGTGTCTTCGGTTCTGTTCGAGCCCGGAACAGACTTGTATGGATTGTATGTCTGACATTACAAATTGAGATATAAAGCCGATTTCTTTCAAATATATTTATGTTGGTGGCGGAGAATTTATTCTCTTAGCTTAACACCCTTCTTGAGACGTACGAGCTCAGAGGTTATATAGTTGAAGGTTATCAGCGATATATTCCCAATTTTGGTAATGTGACATGCTGAGTGTTGCTGTGAAATGATCATTGTGTTGATTATTTGTGATAGGATCATTTATTTGATCGTCTATCTTGGTGATCATTTCTATGATCATTTGTTGACCCAAAGCATGGCTTTTGTATAAAGTATGTTTTTGTGGACGTGACTTCGTCGAGCCTCACAAACCGGTAATGGTCGAAACAGGAATTGTGCGGCAAGGTTTCCAGGGATCGCTTCCCTAGGGTATGGCCATTCCTTCTGGAAAAGGGTAGTATCATGGTATGGAGCCCAGATACTTACTCATGTTGAAACACTTATTACTATGGTGTGATGTTGGTTAGAGAGCTCTCGTTTAAAGGTTCCAAAGGACCGGGGGTGGCATATCTGAGGGTTTGTAATATTCCTTGGGAAAAGGTATTCCCGGCTTTGTTTAGCAGAGAACGGTTTGGTTCTCGGGGCGTCCTTCCAGAGGCGTTTCCATGTGGCAATGGGAAGTTCCTTGGCCTGACCATTTGTTGGAAAATCCATTCTTCAAATACGAGCATTGTACGGTTTTAGTTGTATAACCTGCCATGGAATATGGCGGTAACCCGCTATTGAACATGGTAGCTATAGTAGGCATAGTTCGAAATGTCTATGCTGGCTAAGATTTATATCTTTATTTTCGAAATATTTTCTACACTATGCACTAATAATAATATCAAATGTTTCTTTTAATGCGTATCAAGCATCTTTGACTATCATAAGGAGAAATCGCCTCCGATTCTGCGTTTGCATTGTGTGTGTGTGCGGGAGGCCTTATGGTAGTCTCATTTTAAAAAAAAACATTGCGAATCTATTAAAAAAATATTCCCCTATTTTTATTTTAAAAAGAAAAATAAACTGTTTTGAGTTCTCACACCAGTCACATGACTGACTCGGAGTTTATTGTTTTCCTTCCTAAACTCTTGGTGCCCACCAATTTTCACACGGGCAGTCAAGAGTTAAGGTTTATCAGGATATTCTGTAATTCAGGAGTTGCAGGAGGCAAGATGGATGGCATAGCGTATTACTAGTATCTAGTATTTCTTTTTCCGCTGCATTGTTTGATTGTTGTACACTCTGATGATATGATGTAATGAAATGTAATGTAATAACTGATATAGTTCTTTGTTTAAAGATTATTCATTTATCTATTATATGTTGTTCCGCTGCGAATTGTGAGATTCTGATATTGTTCTATTTTCTGTTTTTTTTTGTTCCGTTCTATTTTCTATTTTCTTTTCTCTCTATTTTCTACTATCTTCTTTCTTCTACCTCCTTCTTTTTCTTAAAACCCTAACTATTCGGTTTTTCGGCAACGAAAAATCGCAGACGTTACAAGTCTCATTTGCTATTCTAATATTTGAGTCATTTTACTTAGGGATACCTTCCCATAATTTTCCTTGAAAACTTTTTTCGTTTGAAATTGATTTAAACCTTTTTAAACCAAACTTAAACAAGGAAAACATTTATACTTTATGCTTTATAAAAAATCACCATGCCATGTTATATACATACTTTACTCAAACCTTAATTGATGAAGACACTTAAATACTTGAAAGTACCCCTTTCAATTCTATTGAAAGTCTCTCATTCAAAACCAAGTTAAACCCTTCATTATCTAGGCTGAAAGGCCAAAAGCTTCCTTTCGAACCCATTCTTAACACCCTTTTTGAAACCTTTGAAAACCTTCATTTCGAAAGCATTAAAACCTTAGAAATCATGTCTTAAAATACTTCAAAACATTGCCTTTAAAAACCTAGAAAAACCTTCCATTTCAACCCTTTCGAAACCATCATAAACACTACCTTTCGACTCCTTTGAAACCCTTTGAAGAACCACTCCTTCGAAACCATTTCAAATACCTTTTGAAAGCATCAAATTTTTAGAAACTCAAACCTTTCGACAGCACTTGGGTTCAATTTAAAACATGTGGAAAACACCTTTCGAAATAATTTAAATCATGTCTTTCGAAACCATTAGGTTATACTTTACCGAGGACAAAAAGGGTCATTTAAAACATCTAAGTCGAAAGCCTTCCTTTTGAAACCTGTTCCTAAGTAAAGAAGTGATGGAGCCAAAACCATCACTTTGAAAGCATTGGAGAAGTTGTTAATTTTTAAAAACAAAGTATACCTTCCAAAACCATTGACTTCAAAAGGTAGAAACGTGGCAGCTAGGGGTTTCGACTCCTTCAACAACATTACTTAAAATAAAAGAGTGCAACCTATTCGAAACCTTTCCTTTTAATATATTTGATCTAGTCAAAAGCCAACTGAGTCGAAACCTAGCCTTTCGAAAGCAAAGCAGGCGTTGCCTTTCTTTAAAACAAGGCATACTCCAACCCCTTCGGAGCCTAGTGTTACGACTAAGTACCCTTTTCCTTTGTCCAATGTGCTGCGTACCAAGTAGCTTGATACCATACGCATTGGTTTTGAAACCTTTGGTAGCAAAATTTCAGGGTCGGAACCCTTGTGTTGCAAGTGGCGGAATATGCTAAAACCATGTTATTTTTGTTTTTAACTTAAATGAAAAACACTTTTTTAACCAATCTACTGCTATTTGTCAAATTTCCATTGATTGCTAAATGCTTTTTTTAAAAGTGCTGTCGATATTTTCAAAGATAAACTATAATTTTATTTTACAAAATACCTCTTCCCCTTAATTAAATATATAAGACATTTAAGTCTCATACCTTAAATAATTGTATATATTCATCAAAACACTTAGGAAAATTCTATAAAAATTCTAAAAAATCCTTTTCAATATGCTTTCTAACATATATTAATTTCAGACCCAAATAATTATTTATTTTGTCGTACATGATCTATAACCCAATAGATCAATTTCTTCACTAGAAAATTAATACAAAATCCACATTAATTTAGAAAATTATGAAAATTGAAATGCATCTCTAAAATAACATTTCTTACCTATATCTAAAATCGAAAGACATTTGGATGTCATTTAATAGGGTTTTCTTATCGAAACATATCCTAAAAACCAATATGAACATTCATAAATCATCAGCAGGTATATATAAACTTTTAATCAATCAAAACATGGCATTCTTATGCAAAACGTTTTGGATTATCCTTAAAATCAAAAACATAAGAAAAACGAGATGTAGCAATCATTCACCTTAGCTCTGTGATTAAAGAAATGAAATTGGATTTTGATTAAGTTGATTTGATTTTCCTCTTGAAAACTTTAGCTTTATCTTCTTCTCCTTTGCTAATGGGGGCCGGCCTTAGTTTTGATGTTTTTGTTTGTGATAGAATGAAATGAAGGTGTGTTCAATTTCCTTAAGGGTTTGGGGTATCAGGAAATCCCTTTTTTCTTATTTTTCCCTTCCCTATTTCTTAACACTTAAGTCCATTTTACTCCATTTATCTATTCATTAATATGGCACGGCTACCCCCTCAATTTAATCAGAAATCTCAATCCACTAATCAACACATTATTTTATTCAGTTTAACAAATTAAATATCCTAAATAATGTTACTAAAAATATGGAGTGTTACACTATGCTACTGACATTTTCTCTTTCACATGTATCTAATGCATTTTAAAAAAAAATCCCTTTTTCAATCGAGCTCGGCTAGAGTCATCATGCATCGAG
Organism: Allium cepa; assembly: GCA_030765085.1. Taxonomy (NCBI): domain Eukaryota; kingdom Viridiplantae; phylum Streptophyta; class Magnoliopsida; order Asparagales; family Amaryllidaceae; genus Allium; species Allium cepa. The sequence continues at coordinate 619,571,219 of CM060938.1, read as the reverse complement.
AAGATAGCTTTTTCACATTCCATTCCTATATTTTGGAAATCAGGAATTGTCCAACTTCTGGAGGGACCCTGCATCTAGTCTTTATTTCAAGTAAATTATGTAGGTAATCTCCATTATATAATCATTGAAGTATTCAATGGCTCTTTCTTCCAGCTCCTAAATTATCATCATAGCTTACTCTACGAATATAAACAGTTAATTAGATTGTTATGATTTTTCCTTTGAGAAATTTTTGTGTAAAAGAAATTGCTCATCACTTTCGGTTAGTCATTTCTCTTTAGCTTTCTGTGTTAGTTCTAATGCTTGGGTTTTAATCACATAGTATGCAATAGTAATCTATGTTGAGTCACTCATGTTGTGGGTCATCATCTAGCATGATTCATTTCTTCTAATTGTTGTTGTGGCTTTTGGATGACATCTTTAGGCTGTGTCTTTTCCCGTTTCATTCATTAAGTATGTTTCGCATATATTTTAATGAGCATAACAAAAGAATACATCCAATTACCGTTATTTAACTAAATATCGTGAAAGTTAGCTACTTTATTATAGCCACTACATAGATGCAGATGGTTTGCATATCTAACTGGTTTACCTTTTTTAGCTTAACGTTCATTATTAGATTGAATAAAAAGTAGGCAATGCTCGTTGGTATAACTAGGCAAAATAACACTTTGAAATTTTTAGTAGAATTAATTAGGTTAGAGTTTACCAAAGCTCCATCAAATCTTAAGGCAATTTTTACATTTCACCAATTCTCTATGTGATTTCAGTCCAATATGGAGTGCTTTTATGAGTCCATAAGCCAGCATGCAATCATTAAATTCAGAAACTTTACAGACTTTTAATGTAAGTCAACATTTTTTCATTTATTCTTAAAACTAGATTGAAATCACGTATGACTACCCATGGTTTATGAATAACTTTTGAATTATGTACTAGTTGTTTTCAAAGCAATGTTCTGGTAGAAGCTAAAATTCTAGAATATACAAACGTGAAATTAATATCCAAACGCCCATAGTTTTCAAAATTAGCTGCAATTTGTTGCTTACAAAATAATAATTATAGCAGACCAAACTTTATAATTTTATAGCACCATAATTCAACCCTTGATAGTACTAGAGCTATTGTGCATATGGCTCCACTATTCACCTATTTATAATTTTAAACATCTCAATACATTCTTCAATGAATTTGTTTTCTATAGCTCGAATTTTTGGAATATTTCATGCCTTTAGATTATAGTGGTCTTGCTTTCTAGTATCAATTCTTAGACCTCTCATGTAACGACCCATATTTATGTATCGAAGGATCGTAAAATATAATTATTTAATTCATATGAGGTTGTAGGACTCTAAAACTTTGGAAAATGAAACTAGGGACATTTTTCACTAATAGAACTTTTATTGCATAGTTTGGGCCTAAATATTCTTATAATGTCTAAAATTGTTAATAGGAGCTTAATTAGGGTCTGAAACCACTCCCACTAGATATATATGATGGTTTATCTTTTATCTTTCCATAGATTGATTATATTAGTAAAATAGTCTTACCATTTAGGAGATATGTTCATTTAAATTTAAAATGTTGCTGGTTAGATTATATTGAATATGCGCTTATATGAATTTTGTTTGATGATAATAAACAAATATATATTCATTTAAATGTCTAGATTACATCACAATTCAATTTACATAAATGCCTCCCTACATATCACTCACACTCGTAGTTTATCTTCAATTTCATTCCAGTTATAATCCAGCATCTGAGAAATCTGCAAAAATATTCACTAGCGCGGTAAAATTGAAAAAGAAATATTTTTGCAATATAAAATGAAATATGATTTTCCTCAGTTATTTGGGTTGTTCATCATCATTTACATTTGAATTCATCACACACGAATAGTGTGACATGCACAGTGTATCACTGTACATGCCACAAGGCCGTACACATCGATATACACTTGATAATGCTACGGGGACAGGTGAGCACAGGTCAAACCCAAACGAAAGCCGGGTTCAACTCACGTGCAATATATTTAAAATCACGTCACGAGCACAAGGTCAAACCCGAGTTTTGAAACTGGATTCAACTCAAGTGAAATTTCAAAAATCAACATAAAATGATCAAGAACCAAACAGCAATGCAAGTGTAGACCAAATGCAAGCATACAAAATACTCATGAAACAAATGCAATGTAACACAGTGGCAACCACAAGACGCAGACATAAAAAACATCAAAGAAACAAGTATTGACCAAACTCAGTGAAACTCAAGCAAGTGCACAACTCAGACCAACATAATGCAACAATGATCAAAACAGTTCACAAGATCACTCATGAAAACTCACAAGGCACAATAAAACTGAAGCATGAAGCAGTTCAATATCCAAGCTACAATGGAAAAGCATGACCAGACACACATGAATGTGAAGACCACAAAGGCAATGCACCAGTGCAACAACTCAAGCAATGACCAGAACACAAAGACAGGAAGAGAAATGAACACAGCGGTGTACATGAATACAACAACAAGTCCAGCTACAACAAGACACAGTGCAAACTGAGGAGTAAGTGCAACTTGACTATCAAGACACAGTGCAGAGCAAGTGCAAATACAAGTTGTACAAGATTGCCACCAACATAACAGCAATAATGAAGACTGCAAGAATGATACAAAGTAGACATGAATGCAACAAAAAACCCAAATGAAGACCATAAGTATACAACAATTCCAGCAGTGACAGTGAAATATGCAAGCTCGACTAACAGGACTGCAACAAACAAATGAATGCAACAAGCATCATGTGTTGAACAACATGAAGAATACCAACAGTATGGATATACAGTGATGAATGGAACAAGACTCAAGTATGTATACAGAGAGTATACATCATGACAATGCAGACACAACAATGAAGACTACAGCAAATGTCCAGACAACAAACAAGCACTGAAACAAAGATGGCCAGAGACGAAGCTCACAGGGATGAACACATAGATGGTCGAAGCCGTGGCAATCAAGAAGTAAACAAGTCGAAGAATAACAATGCAGACGCAAAATAATCAACGCAGTATAAAAATGAAAAAGTGCGTATCTTTGAAATAGTCAAACAAAATCAAAAGAGGAAAGTTTTTTGCCGTATGACTCAAGGTAAATCGAACGATTGAAAATCAAAGCCATGCGCATCAGGAAATCGAGAATTAGGAAAGTGTAAATGAATACGAACAAATTCAAGTGTCTCGAAATTCATATAAATACCAAACTCCAAATTCATCATCGGCATCGAGTTCAAGCAAGCAATTAAACTAGCAACGAAAGGAAAAAAATATACATACCACAATCTATCGAACTCGATCAAAGGAGCAGCTGTGAACAAGCGCAAGCAAAGCAACCAGAGAATCGATCATCAGAGAAGCAGCGAGCAAGGCAAAACGCAAACCACTATATCGATCAAAAAAAAAGGCTATGCTTCAAAAGCCTAATTTTGGAAGCAAGGAATGAAAGAGCCGAAGCCCTAATTTCAGAAAGAAGAGAGAGGCCGCCATTTTTTCTTCGCGAGCCATAAGAAAGAGGAACGGGCAAAAGAATTGGGTCGGCATTGTTTTATAAAAGGGGCTTTAGTTTATTTTATTTCAAATAGGGCTTTAGTTTATTTATTTAGGGTTTATTTTTATTAAAGGGGGTTTTTGTTTATTAGTTTTATTTTTTATTTGTTCTTTTCGAATCAAGTCTTGGTAAATCACCACCTAGGTTGTAAGTAGTGTCAGATTGTCTAGTTAGAATTAGTTCAGTGAGCAGGGTGTGCGAGTTTGCAAAACTCTATAGGCGGTAGCAGGGTGTGCGAGTCTGTTAGAGTGTTTGTAAGCGGGAGACTGTTTAATTCTAATAGAAATCTGGGAATGCAGCAGTAGGCAGGGGTTGCCGAAGCTGGGTAAATTTTGTGTGTAATTTACTTTTCAGCATATTTATTTCTATGAAATTTGTTTTTGCGTTTAGTTCGATAAATTTTGTTATAACCCTATTCACCCCCCCCCCCCTCTCTAGGGTTAATCTAGATCCTACAAGTGGTATCAGAGCACGGTATTTTTCTTTAACTCTAGAGTCATGAATCCACCAAATAATGCTTTTTTCTGAGGGGCAATCTATTGTTAGGCCACCCATGTTTAATGGAAATGATTATGCTTATTGGAAAGTTAGGATGGGTATTTATCTTAGTTCTGTTGATTATGATGTTTGGGACATTATTGAAACTGTCTATAAATCTCCCACTATAACTGTTGGTGATACTGAGATTCCTAAACCTAAGGATAGGTGGGATGCTAACGATAAGAAATTAAAAATTACAAATGCTAAAGCCATGAATGCTCTGATCTGTGCTCTTGATAAGACTGAATTTAATAGAATTTCTCATTGTAAAACTGCACAGGAAATTTGGCATACCTTGGAGGTGACACATGAAGGAACTTCTCAAGTCAAGGAGTCTCGTCTAGCCGTATTCAGCAATGAATACAAGAACTTTGTGATGGACAAAGGCGAGAGCATAAAAACATGTTTGGACGCTTTTAAACTTTGGTGTACAATGCTAGAGCGCTTGGGAAGGTATTCACTGAGGTAGAGCTTGTAAGCAAGGTGCTATGAGTCTTACCTTTGATCTTTGAGGCAAAAGTCACGGCAATACAAGAATCGAAAGATCTGAGTAAACTAAGCATGGAGGAGTTGATCGGTAACTTGATGACATATGAGCTTGAGCTAAAAGCAAAGGAGGAACGTAACAACTCTGAATCAAAGAAGAAGATGATTGCCTTAAAGAGCAAAGAAGAGAGCAATGAAGAAGAAGAAGATCCAATTGAAGAACTTGCAATGGCTGTCAATAATCTTAGAAAATGGTCAAGATTCAAGCCATGCAAGAAGAAAACAAATGGTAATAGGTCAAAAGATTCTGAAAATTCCGATAATGAATTGACGTGCTTTAACTGCAACAAGCCTGAACACTTCAAACAACAATGCCTACTTTTCAAAAACAACAAAGGAAAGAAGAAGAAGAAGAAGAAGAAGAAGGCCTTTGCAGCGACTTGGGATGATGAAGAAGGAGAGGAAGTTTCGAATAGTAGCTCAGAGGAGGATAACTTGTGTCTTGTGGCAAAATCAGATTTAGAAGCAAGCTCAGAGGAATCTAGTGAGGTAGTGACTATTCTTATAAAGAACTTGTTTTCATGTGTTGTGATCTTACTAAAGTAGTTGACACTCTTGAATCTAAAATTGAAAAACTGAAATCTGATAGGAGAGAACTTGCTCGTGAAAATTTTAGGTTAGAAACTGAACTTGAAAATATTCAAAACCTAGACTGTAAAAAATGTAAAATTTTAGATTCAGAATTATCAAGACTTAAGAATAGCTTTGAGAATCTTGTAAAAGAAAACTCGAGTCTTAAGGAAACCATTGACACTAGGAAAAAGGATTTTATAAATAGATGCACCTCACTTGTAACTGAAAACACAACACTCAAAACCAAAGTCCAAAATCTTGAGAAATCTCTGAACAACTTTTCAAGACGAGAAAAATCATTCAACATGCTATTGGGAAATCAAATTTTTGCTAACAACGGAAAAGGATTAGGCTTTGGGAAAACACAAGTTGATAATAATGCAAAAGGTAAGAGTGTCTTTGATAGATGTGAAATAATTGGACATCGTGTTGAAATTTTCATTCATAGGAACAAGAACACAAAATTTATACAAGTTTGGGTTCCTAAGAATTCTACAAACAAATTTCATGTCTGTTGGAACAAGAATAAAAAGACTAAACAAGTTTGGGTTCCAAAGGGATTGTTTATTCACAATGCTTCTGCCACTAACAATCATGGACCTATAAAAACAAATAGGTCACAAAAATCTTTCATCGTGTAGGTATGGTGGCAGGCTAAGGAACAACAATAGTGTTCTTTGATTTTTGGTTGTTCCAGAAACACAACGGGCAACAAAGCGAAAGTTCCTTAGCCTAGTACAAAGGTGACAAAATCACAATGGGCAACCATGAAAAAATATCGTAAAGGTAAAACAGGTGAAGGTATATTTTATCGATATATTAAATGTGATAATCTGCACCATATTCTGAATGAAATCAACCAATATTGAGATGTTGTAAAGATGATGTTTTTTTATTCTGACTTGTTCAACATAGTTGGCCAATTATATTTATGCCAAGAACACTATTCTTTGAATTACTTCATACATATACGTTTGGATAAAACATAGCGTTTTGTTGGATGATAGTACATTGGGTTATAATATGGCTAACTCTATATTCACAGTTTCTGATTATCTACACGACTTCAATTCAAGTTCAAAAATGCTGTTAAAAATTGAGTTTGAGTTTTTATGCACACTTTGTGGTCTGGTTTATCAAATTTAATTAGTGATATTTTGTAGTGAAAGAGAAATTCAGATGCAGATCATACCGGTGATCTAGTTGACAGAAAACTTATTAGTTGAACGTGATTTATGGTGAGACATTTGGTAACTGCATTGTTTTTCAAAGAAAATATCTGCATATTTTTCATTATAAATAATTTTCAAATAGTAGAATTTTTTTTTTCTCATATAACCCATTCGAAAAAATCATTTTTGACCATATTCTCATATTAGTCATTTTTATTTGATTTTAAATGACAAATTTTTGACTAATCCGACTCCCTACTAATTATCAAAAAGATAAATAGCGATTGAAAAGATGATAAGTGTTGATATTTAACATACATTACTCAAGAAAGTATATTCGGAAAATTTCTCTAGGAATTCAAACAAGAGTTATAAAACTTTTTGTTGGGTAAAGATTCCATGACCATTTCTATATCTATCATATTTCTATCGACCATTGTTTACCAAAACGTAAATATAGTTTGTCGATATGCGATACTATAATCAGGGATCATTTGTTTTTCATTTCATATTTTTTTGTAAAAATAAATAAATATCCAAAGTATTCACTCTTATTTAAAAGTCCTCACGGTTATGCATGGGTGAATTACTTGGATTTTTGATTATGTGCTTCCATGCTCATTTAAAAGTCCTTACGGTTATGCATGTATGGAATGCATATCAGAATTAATTGATTAAATAGACAAGTTGATTCTAATCCCATTTAACAGTCCTCACGGTCATGCGTGGTTAGAAGATACTTGATTTCATTTTTTAAAATTAAATTGGAATACTACTAATCTCATTTAAAAGTCCTAACGGTTATGCATGATTAGTAGATATTCAAATTCTTAATATAAATGCACCACAAGTTGATACAATTGTATGATTTTATATTAGAACATCATTTCCATTCTTTCTAAAAGTGGAATATGCGCCTAACAAGGGTAGTTATGATTTTTGTTTGATTTTTATTCAAGTTTAATATTTATATTCAATTTGAGTTTAATGTTGGATTAATATTGATCACTTTATCTCTATTTTCTCTAACACTATTATTCTTTTGCTGATAACAAAAGGGGGAAAGAAAAGTTAAGATTTTGTCAAATAGAATCAAGCAAAGGTCAAATAATTTTCCATTTGCATCTAGGCTCATTTATATATTTCTATTTGTATGCATATATGTAGGGGGAGCATCATGTAGAGAGGAAGCATTTAAATAGGGGGTGCAATTAGAACTGTATATCATTGATCAAATACATTTAACACAGTCAAAATCTTAAATATATGTTTGTTATCATCAAAGTGGGAGATTGTTGAATATGCGCTTATATGAATTTTGTTTGATGATAATAAACATATATATATATATGTTCATTTAAATGTATTTGTTAATGTACTATTTTATTTTTCATAGATTAAATAAATATTTGTCGAATAAAATAAATTACACAAAATTTGAATTCAAACAGAAATTTTATTCAAACAAACATTTATTACAATTTTGAATAGTACAAATTCAAGTTCTCACTATACATATACAATTTTGATTGTAATTACATCACAATTCAATTTACATAAATGCCTCACTACATATCACTCACACTCGTAGTTTATCTTCAACTTCATTCCAGTTATAATCCAGCATCTGAGAAATCTGCAAAAAATTTCACTAACGCAGTAAAATTGAAAAAGAAATGTTTTTGCAATATAAAATGAAATATGATTTTTGAAAATATGATTTGCCTCAGTTATTTGGATTGTTCATCATCATTTACATTTGAATTCATCACACGCGAACAGTGTGACATGCATAGTGTATCACTGTACATGCCACAAGGCCGTGCACGTCGATATACACTTGATAATGCTACAGGGACAGGTGAGCATAGGTCAATCCCAAATGAAAAGCCGGGTTCAACTCACGTGCAATATATTTAAAATCACGTCACGAGCACAAGGTCAAACCCGAGTTTTGAAACTGGATTCAACTCAAGTGAAATTTCAAAAATCAACATGAAATGATCAAGAACCAAACAGCAATGCATGCAAGTGCAGACCAAATGCAAGCATACAAAATCTCATGAAACAAATGCAATGCAACACAGTGGCAACCACAAGATGCAGACATAAACAACATCAAAGAAACAAGTCTCGACCAAACTCAGTGAAACTCAAGCAAGTGCATAACTCAGACCAACATAATGCAACAGTGATCAAAACAGTTGACAAGATCACTCATGAAAACTCACAAGGCACAATAAAACTAAAGCATGAAGCAGTTCAATATCCAAGCTACAATGGAAAAGCATGACCAGACATACATGAATGTGAAGACCACAAAGGTAATGCACCAGTGCAACAACTCAAGCAATGACCAGAACACAAAGACAGGCAGAGAAATGAATACAGCGGTGTACATGAATACAACAACAAGTCCAGCTACAACAAGACACAGTTCAAATTGAGGAGTAAGTGCAACTTGACTATCAAGACACAGTGCAGAGCAAGTAAAAATACAAGTTGTACAAGATTGCCACCAACATAACAGCAATAATGAAGACTGCAAGAATGATACAAAGCAGACATGAATGCAGCAACAAACCCAAATGAAGACCACAAGTATACAACAATTCCAGCAGTGACAGTGAAATATGCAAGCTCGACTAACAGGACTGCAACAAACAAATGAATGCAACAAGCATCATGTGTTGAACAACATGAAGAATACCAACAGTATGAATATACAGTGATGAATGGAACAAGACTCAAGTATGTATACAGAGAGTATACATCATGACAATGCAGACACAACAATGAAGACTACAACAAATGTCTAGACAACAAACAAGCACTGAAACAAAGATGGCCAGAGACGAAGCTCACAGGGATGAACACATAGAAGGCCGAAGCCGTGGCAATCAAGAAGTAAACAAGTCGAAGAATAACAATGCAGATGCAAAATAATCAACGCAGTATAAAAATGAAAAAGTGCGTATCTTTGAAATAGTCAAACAAAATCAAAAGAGGAAAGTTTTTTGCCGTATGACTCAAGGTAAATCGAACGATTGAAAATCAAAGCCATGCGCATCAGGCAATCGAGAATTAGAAAAGTGTAAATGAGTACGAACAAATTCAAGTGTCTCGTAATTCATATAAATACCAAACTCCAAATTCATCATCGGCATCGAGTTCAAGCAAGAAATTAAACCAGCAACGAAAGGAAAAAATATACATACCACAATCTATCGAACTCGATCAAAGGAGCAGCTGCGAACGAGCGTAAGCAAAGCAACCAGAGAATCGATCATCAGAGAAGCAGCGAGCAAGGCAACACGCAAACCACTGTATCGATCAACAAAAAAAGGCGAAGCTTCAAAAGCCTAATTTTGTAAGCAAGGAATAAAAGAGCCGAAGCCCTAATTTCAGAAAGAAGAGAGATGCCGCCATTTTTTCTTCACAAGCCATAAGAAAGAGGAACGGGCAAAAGAATTAGGCCGGCCTTGTTTTATAAAAGGGGCTTTAGTTTATTTTATTTCAAATAGGGCTTTAGTTTATTTATTTAGGGTTTATTTTTATTAAAGGGGGTTTTTGTTTACTAGTTTTATTTTTTATTTGTTCTTTTCGAATCAAGTCTTGGTAAATCACCGCCTAGGTTGTAGGTAGTGTCAGATTGTCTAGTTAGAATTAGTTCAGTGAGCAGGGTGTGTGAGTTTGCAAAACTCTATAGGCGGTAGCAGGGTGTGCGAGTCTGTTAGAGTGTTTGTAAGCGGGAGACTGTTTAATTCTAATAGAAATCTAGGAATGCAGCAGTAGGCAGGGGTTGCCGAAGCTGGGTAAATTTTGTGTGTGATTTACTTTTTAGCATATTTATTTCTCTGAAATTTGTTTTTGCGTTTAGTTCGAGAAATTTTGCTATAACCCTATTCACCTCCCCCCCTCTAGGGTCAATCTAGATCCTACAGATTACCGGGTAATTATTTAATCCCAGACTAGAGCGCACTAACCCTTTCCAGGATTATGCCTAGTTAAGACCGATGGAGCAAATCCATAGCATTTCTCACTTTTAAAAAAGTTATAAAGCTCTATTAGTCTAAATCTCATCAGAAATTCCATCTTTTCATAGTAATCTCAGCTTAAACCATCGTTAGAAAGACAATTAGCAAAAGGGATTGAAGATCTGTTATTTTGGTTGCATTGAGTTCAGATTTCTTATTCTCCATTTTAGTTTGGAGATTAGAGTGGTACTAGGTGATTGATTTAAGATCTCTTATTATTCTATGCATGTCCATATAGTTAAAAATAATGTTTTTAGTATGATTTTGCGCTAAAACATATTTAAACTTTAATGTAAACTTATATATGTTTATGGTCGAGTTTAAAAAGTTAGGATTTTAAATGGCTTTACACCTCTTTTGGATCATCATGTTTTTATAGAACTATAGCTAAGCTAAATTTTTTACGTTAAACATGTTTGAATGTATTGTATGTATTAAATGAGCGCTTTTGAATGATGGTTGTTATTTCATGTATTGCTTTGATATGTTAGGTAGGTGACTGGTTAGGAAATGGTCGTCGATTTGGGCAATGGGGGTTAAAAGTGCTCATAATTGTGTGAAACTTGAAGGAGGGGTTTCAGAGAAGAATGGAAGCCAACACTTTAGGTCATAAGTTATTTAGAGTTGATTTAGATACTCAATCTCAGGTTGGTATCGAATAGAAATATGGTCGTGGGAGGTTGCACTTTTGGTTAATGTGGAGTTTCTTTGAGACTTAGGCTGAAGAACTTCGAGGTAAGCTACAGGTAGATAAAAGAATAGAGCTTTTGGGATTTTAAACTCCATATTTTGGTGTAGTCCTCAACTCGGTACAAATCTCTTCTGATTAATACCATCTACTTTTCAAGTCATAAGAATAGGCCAGGGGACTTGGGGAGTTGAGATATGGTGAAGGGAACCTCCAAGCAAGCAAATGAAGGAAAGAAGTCAGTATTAAGAACTTAGCCAAATAGTTAGATGAGTAATTCATAACAATTCCAACATAGTCCCAATCATGTCGGTACCGAAATGAATTGGGGAGGATGGCCATTTGCAAACTTCCATGGGATGCTCTGGGGTCTTACAGGTCTTGTTGAAGGTGTTCGTTCGTTTGTGATGTGGTAAACATGATGAAGGATGATGGTTTTGGGATTTCGATGATGGTAACTCCCATGATGCATTTATGTTTCAATGATGATGGCTCGATGTTGAATGGAGTGAGAATTGTTATCCATAAAGGCGGGTACCAGGAAGAGTGAATAGTGGATAGAATGTTGAATGGTTCATCGTGGAAAGTAACGTGCAATGGTTTCTTGAGGATGAAAGGAAACTAAATGGAGTAACGAATGGGCATGGATAAGCATGCCAAGGGATCATTGATACTTGATGTGTTTTCTGATGTACTCATGAGAAGGGGTATTGTGACGACCCTTATTGGGTAATTGGAATGGCTACCCTTGATTGGTAGAATGAATGCATATCACTTAGATTAGTGGAATGGTTCTAGTGTCATTTATGTGCTTATGGTGAGTACATTAAAAACCAAGATTTTTCCATTATCCTTGGCAAAGGAATGTTTATACATCTTATCATATATCCAAGGCTTATTGAGTGAGTGAGGATTGTCTGATGCTATGTTTTCTATGGTTTCTTTACTTATTGTTTATCACTTTATGGATGTCTCATGATGTAGGTATTGTGGATATGGATACCTAGGCACCCCGACGTTGTACATAGGATGCAGTATTCCTTAATGATATTTGTAGAGTGGCATATTATCAATGTTATGTGTTAACTCTTTGGTTGTAGGGACATGTCAGGTATGGTTCGTATAACTTTGTACCTTACTATATTGACTTGTATGGTACTTTTAGATTTCTTATCGTTCACACCAAACTCTTGTCTGACTCGATGTCTTATGCTTTTCTCCTTATTATCTTGAGAACTCTTAAATGACTGGACTATGAGGTCTTAGTGGTATGTGGTAGTTGTGCAGAGGATGAGTAGGATGGAGCATTCTCGTATTATATATGGACTTACTTATGCTTATTCCACTATATGACACTTTGGAGCCTAGATGGTGTTCGTTTATTATATTCAAAGACGTTTTTAGTTTATTATCAGTTGTGTAAACTTTATCAGTATCTTGTATAACTTTATAAACCTATATACTATGATACTATGGTTTATTTAGTTACTACTCTCTTGCCTATTTTATTCTTATATGTTTATTAATAAATTTTATTCGATGCGCTGTGAGCTATACAATGGGTTATGAGATTGTTTCTCTTCCTTTCACCCATGACAATCATCTTACACAGTTGGGCATCGTTATAATGCACTCTTCAGGTTTATTGGGTAACAAAGGTGTACAGTAGTTGTGGCATTTGGTGCCAAATCTTAGGTTACATGATCAACCCGAGTTGATATCATGATCTACTAGAGATAGAGAAGGAGTTACCACCCAAGACCAGATTGAAAGTGTACATATACAAGAGAGAGCATACTTGTTATATATTTTGGTTTTCAAAACTATATAGTAGTATATATGTCACATGCACAAACAAGTACCGTAGATGCATTTTTTATGGGAGGCTAATCATTCTTGTTATATATTGAGAATGAGATGGCATACAAGAAAACTATGAGGAACTCCATTTTTGGAATCAAACAAGGAGAGTGGTTGGGAGTTGGTAACATAGACTTGCAAGAGATTTTTAATGCAATGGTATCGATCGTGCCGCAAAATGCCCAAGCGGCTACTCCTAATGTTGTTGTAGGCGGTGGTGCTTAAATGCAGGTGCCATAGTCGATTCACAAAGTTTAAGGATTTTTCCAATCTTGGTGGAAATCTATTCCAAGGGAAGGCTCGGCTATGGAAGTGCTTGATTGGTTGGATACATATCAGAGGGTTTCTGATGACTTGAAATTAGAGTTATAAAATGAGGAGGAGTTCGGCTTCCCGATAGATTCAGGGGAGTGTCGTGAACTAGTGGAACTATTAAGGTTGCCACACCCGAGGACTACATTACTTGGGATCAATTCAAAACTAGGTTTTACGAGAAGTTTGTTCTAGATGTTATGAAGTTGGTGTTATACAGGAAATTTGCTGAGCTAGAGAAGAGGGGCATGCCTATCGCTGAGTATGTGGCTGAGTTTGATGTGTGTCAAATTATAGGATGTCTTTCACTAACACACCCTTGAAGAAGAATGAGAGGCTCATTATAGGATTGGATGACTATTTCAGTAAGAAGCTCGTGCCAAAACTATAGCAAGGAAATAGAAGCAAGAAGAAGTGGAACGGTAGAAGGAAGCAATTTTAAGGGAAAAATGCTTAGAAGAAGGGAAAAGGAATCTCGTCTACTATGGTTATGGAGATTAGGGTAACTTGATTAGGGATTGCAAGTCTAAAGGAAAGAAGAATGTTATAACTGTAATGACCTAAAATTTTGAACACTTGTATTTAGATATCTGAATTATTTAAATATTTGATTCTTGAATTAAATGGGATTAAGATATTTAATAACCTTATTAACCACATTTAAGTAATAACTAATAATGTTTAAATTGTTTTAGAAATGTGATTACAAAAATATATAGTTCGTTGAAATATAGATAAAATGACAAAAAATCATTTTATTAATAAACAACATTTTTCTCATGAAAGTTGTTCAAACCTTTTATGCTTGTCTAATTAATCATTATAGAGGTAATTAGCAACTAAAAATATTTTGCACTAAAACTCTTAAGAAGCTTTTAGAAGCATCTTAAAGTTAACCAGTTAAGTGTGAAAGCAAAGAGATATTTTCAAGTGGTTTAAAGGGTGTAGAGTGAAAAGCATGCAAGGAACATGGGGTGCGCTCTTTGGCCAAAAATAGGAGGATAGAGGAGAGGGTTTACATGTGTTAACACTTCATGATAATCAAAAGGTTCAAAAGAAATAAAAACTCATAAATGATGGAAGTGGATTAACACTAATCCAATTTGTTCTTCGCTGATCTTTTTCTAATTAGTTCAAATCTCTTCCAAACTTTCACTAGCGCCTTAGAACACCCTAGAAGCATAGATCTCGTAACACCTTGAAAATTTAATAAGAAAGGTAAATTTAGTCAAAACAACGACTAAAAAAATAAATTTTTCATAGACGTCCAAATTTGGCTACGAAACTTGCACCATCGCGTTCATAGCGATTTTCTAAACAATTTTCATACATAGCGCTTTGTAACTAGAGATGATATGGAGAAGTTAATAACCAAAGAAGAATTGGAAATAGAATAAGGAATTAAAAATAAATTAAGAATAAAAATTTCACAAATTTACTAAGCGACCGGCCAACCCAAAGAGGTCGAAGGTCGACCGGTAGTTGTTGACCGTGAAAACTACAAACCAGCAATTGTAGTTTCCTGTGATGTGTTAAAATTGTGTAGATGGATTGATTTGTGACAAAGGTTGAGATGAACAAACGTGATTATCGAAAATATTCGCTAAGCTAAATCTAATATCTAAACTATTTTGCAAACCCTAATTCTCACATAGCCATTTACTGTAACGAAACTCTGCCGAAATTTTCTCTCTTCCCTCACTCTAAAATTTTCATAAAAATCAAATAAAGCAACATTGAAAACATAAGTGTTGGAATCAAGGTGGAGAGAGCGAATGGAGTGGTGTTTCTTAGGCAAGTGCAATAGAAAGAGTTTAGACTTGAGGTGAGTGGAAACAATTTTAGTAAGATGGTTATTACAGTTAATTTAATCTATTTTAATTTGTTTAGGTTGTAAGAAATCGTATTTGAACTATATAAATCCTAAATTGAAATATGCAAACTAGGCTAGAATTGAACCATAGTAAATTATTAACTTGAAATTGATATCTATGCCTCTTTTACAACTAAATTTACAATCCCCAAATTAGCAAACCCTAAATTAAATTGCAAATCGATACTTAGACTGGTCATCTAGTAATTAGGATTCACCAAACATTGCTAAGGACTTGAATTAAAATAATAAACGATTGATATTAGAAAGATGCAGAAATCCAAAATTTTACTACGTGATCGGTCGACGTGGAACACTAGCGGTCGACCAGTAGTGGTCCACCGGAAAGGTCCAGCGATCAACCATTCAGAAAGAAAAATATAGACATTAAACTTTGGCCTAAGGCCTAATTTTACTAATAAAAATATAATTTAAATGTTAACTGTTTAGAGGCCAATTTAAGGGCAATTCGATGTGTGCTAGGACTTGTAGGGAAGATAGTTCCCTAAGAGGGGATACTAGATCATTGCGGTGTTAGGTAAATATTGCCTATCCAATTTACGATCAAGTAATTAAATGGAAGTGATGTATTTACGCAATGGAACTCAAAGGAGGTTTGAGTGTACAAAACTGATGAGGATGCCTGATGGAGTGGGTAAGGCTCAACAAGTGTCCTAATATGCATGATTTCTAATGCACGTGATACATGTTAGATGGAGGATCCTAGAACATGCAGTAGGAGGCCAACACTATAATCGAGAGGTGGTAGAAAATGAAGATAATGAGACATACGGATGAGTCGGCATCTTGGGTTCTTCCTCTGTAGGCATAGTGAAGGGGAATCGGTTCCAAATAGCACGGTGGCTGTGATAGTAGTGGGAATTCAGCCCTACTATAGCCTTGTGGTAGTGATGATAGTGGGAATTTAGTCTCACAATAAAGGCAGTGTTTCCACATTTAGTAGCAATGTGGTGGTGTTTCTATGTTTTAGTAGCCTAGTGGCATTGTTTACATTAAGTAGCTCTAGGGGCAATGACTGATCATTAGATATGAGATTCGACCTTTTGTGTAACAACCCTGTATTTTGTAATTATTTTATTGTATATTTTAGTTATTTTTAATGTAAGATTTTGATTTAAAAACTTATTTTACTTATTTGAAATGATTAAATTTATTATTTAAATATAATCTTGATTTTTATGAGTTATAATTCCAAACTTGTGTAAGTTGAATATTTGCCTGAAATGCTGATTTTGGTCAAAATAGTCAAACTGTGACTTTCAACTTAAAATTTTAAAAGTTTAAAATTTTAATTTTTTCATTTATTTAAAGACTTTGGCTTTTGTTTTCTTAAAAATCTAATTTTGGAAATTTTCTTGAAATGATTTCTGATCATTTGTCCAAATAAAAATAAACAATGTCTGAAAATTTGATTTGGATAAAAAGTGTAACTTTAATAGAAATTCTAAATTTTATAATTCTAAAGGCAAAATTTTCATCTTGAACTGTATACAATTGTGTAACATTTGTTTCACTTTTGTTTTGGTCAGATTTGTTGTATACTTTTAAAAAAAAGTTAGTAATAATTAGTGTGAAACGGAAATAAACTTTACATTTCTTTTACATATGTTTACATCTGTTTCTTAACTTTATATTTAACAATCAATTGGATGAAGCTAAATCAAATGTTATTAATTATGGTATAATAGCTATTAAATTTTGGTTTAAAGTGATGGTTTATTTTTCCTAATAGAAACGTTAGTATTTTAAATTTATTTAATAAGAGAAACAAAATAATTTGTACGTTACTTTGGGCATATATTTAATTGTTGCTCTTGCCTTTTCGTTATCTATTTGATTTTTTTCTTGCGTTAACAATGCAAAGTTTTCAGCCGTATATTCTCTTTTGAGAATCCAAAATCTTGCTCAAATCTTGCCTTAAATCATTTCCGTGTGTGAATTATTTCTTTCCCTCTTGCCTCCCATACGTTTCCACCTATTGGATAGAATTAAATTGCCTCTACCGTTCAAGCATTTTACTCTTGCCTGCCCTCTACATAAATTAGTGAGCAAATGTTAATATATATTTCACGTTCAAAAGTTCCATACCACAAATTATTCATTTTGCTTCCATCAAAATTTGCGTGAGCATCTCCTGAAGGTATGAACCGGTGCATGCTTTTCCTTTCATTTTTTTTCTCTTTTTTCTTACTTTCTTCATTTCACTCTTGTTTTATTTCATTTGTTCTCCTTTCATTGTTTTGCTTTATCCTATTGCCTGCCACCGTGCTTGGCCATTCACCATATTTTTCCGACCCTACCCATGCCAAACCACCGAGCCTTGTTTGAGAAAAAAAGGAATGAAAAAAATTCCATTTTTGTCGCCTTTGTATTTTCTTTTTGAAGTAATATTGCCACCGAGCCTTGTTTTGAAAAAAAAAAGGGAAATGAAAAAAAAAGTTGCTTTTGTCGCTTTGTATTTTTGAAGTTATAATCTATTTTTCCACTGGCCCTTGTTCTGGAAAAAAGAAATGAGAAAAAAAAATTGTTTTGTCACCTCTGTAATTTGGCATTCTAGTCTATATTCCCTCTGCCCTTTTGTTTGAAAAAAAAAGAAATGAACAAAATTTGTTTTGTCACCTTTGTTTTGAAGTTATAGTCTATTTTAAAAGTGGTCTTGTATTTTTGAAGTCATAGTTTATTTTGTTTTTATAAAATTAAATAGAAAAGGAAATTTGAAAGGCCTTAAACTTTCTATCTTTCTATGGGCCTTTATAGTCCACCCTTTTACTTTTAACCTAACCTTTCACCAATTAACCCTAACACCTCCTCATATCATCTCCTACCACTTCACATTTTTGTGCTTGCCATGCCTTTGTGATGCCAAACCAGATCCTTTTCCACCTGAAAACATGTGTGGCCTAGCCCTAAGCATGTATGGCCGAGCATACATGGAGTTGTGGTCAAGCAAAAGTGGTTGAAAAGCTTGGTAATGTCATTTGTTGCTTCTACTTTTCTATTGTTCAACAAATCTTTATATTGTATGCATATGTTTATATGGTCTTGTTTATTTGTTGTATACAAGATCATTATCAAGGCTTTCCATTCATTCAATTCAAATCGTGTTTGTCGTGCTTTTGGAATCGCTCTTGTGTTTGTTGTTTTGGTCTCTAGCTTCGAAAAGGTGAGTCTTTCTCACTCTGACATATATACTTATGAAAAGTGGTTTGATGACAAGTGTTTAGTAATGTAAAATGTTTATGCAAGTTAATGATGATCATATGATATGCTATGCCGTGTTATTACCATGTTATTACCATGTTAAAACTGTTAATTTCACCTGACATCTGATACATGACTGTAAATTGTGATATTGACATTGTTTATATTATTTCTGTATATGATCACACTGCAAGTTTCCTGTTAGGATAAAAATCATTATGGGATGAAATGATAGGCCTGAGTTATTTTATTTATTTATTTAAACTTGGGATTGCGGGTTCGAAATGATAGAACCCGGATTTTTACCTTTTAAACTGCGGATTGAAATGATACATATCCGTATCACTTGACCTAGGTTAGAAAACTATATACAGACCCGTGGTTATTCTATAAAGTGCTTTGAATATTTTAAGTATTTTAAAAATATAAAATTATGAAATTTGATTTAAATAGATTTTGAAAGGTTTTAAAATAAATAAATTATGATTTTTCTACGTGTTAAAAATGTAATTTATGAATGGATTAACTGAATTTTGAAATATAACTTATGTTTGAAATTTGGAATTTTGACTAAAAATGATATTTAAGCTACATGAATAAAATGGACTTTAATTTTATTTGGAAATGGTAAATATGATAAATTGATTTATATTTGAATTTAAGTGATTTATTAAAGAATTATTGATTTTCTATAAATTTAAGTAGTTGAATAAATGACTGTTGAAAATGAAATTTTAAAATATAACTTGACTTGAAAATGTGAAATTTGAGTTTTAATAAAGATGTTAAATTAATCAAATAAACTGGAAGTTTAGTTAAATTTGTAAAATGGTAATATAAATCTAAAACGTATAGGTTTTAATTTATGAAAGAAACGTATAGGTTTCAATTTATGAAAGAAACGTATAGGGTTTAATTTATGAAAGAAACGTATAGGTTTTAATTTATGAAAGAAACGTATAGGGTTTACTTTATGAAAGAAACGTATAGGGTTTTAGTTTATGAAAGAAACGTATAGGTTTTAGTTTATGAAAGAAACGTATAGGGTTTAATTTATGAAAGGAACGTATAGGTTTTAATTTATGAAAGAAACGTATAGGGTATAATTTATGAAAGGAACGTATAGGTTTTAATTTATGAAAGAAACGTATAGGTTTTAATTTATGAAAGGAACGTATAGGTTTTAATTAATGAAAGAACGTATGGTGTTCTAATTAATGATAGGAACATGTAAATTCCTAATTAATGAAAGAAGGTATAAGTTTTAATTAATGAAAGAAGGTATAAGTTTTAATTAATGAAAGAAACGTATAAGTTTTTAATTAATGAAAGAAACGTGTAAAGTCCTAATTAGTGAGAGAACATGAAAGTTTTAATTAATGCAAGAACATGTAAAATTTTAATTAAGAAAGAAACATGTAAAGTTTTAAATAGTGTGGTATTGATTTAATTAATAAATGTTCATTATTGTAATAGGAATATAAAATTTAAAACGTACACTTGACACGTAGATTTTAATCAATGTAATGGTGTATTTTAAATTGATTAAAATGATAAATGTTACTTATTGTAATAATAATGCAAGTTAATAAGGTGCTTTTAACTTAACATAAGAATTTCGGTTTAAATTGTATATTACAGTAAGAAAGTTTATTTAACTATAAGGCTATGATAAATTGACATGTTAAAATTTTAAGCTTATCAATACTTTGATTATATACAATGTAAAGTGGAAAGTAGTACATTTCAAAAATGTTATGATTCCTTAAGGTAACATTTCCAAAATGCTATGATAATTTAAAGGAATATTTCAAGTTTAATAAATTTAAAGAAATATTCAATGATTTGAAAATTTAGGTTTTATTTGAATGATATAATATTGAATTATTTTTGAAATGGAAATGATACAATTGTGATATTGTTTTGAAATGAGTATGATATTTTGGTCTTGGAAATATAAATTATTTGAAATAAATATCCATGGGTTATAATAACGATTGGTTGTTAAAGAGACCGGGATCAGATATTGTCTTATAGCCGGCCAATACCGAAAACCACTTTAACAACTGTGTACGCGGTGGAGATTCCAGAATGAAGTAGGATGGTGGCGACGTTCTCGAGGTATATTACGTGGACCCAACCCCCGTGAGTTGGCATATACGACTAAAACAAGAGCTATACCGGGCAACACAAAGGGTCGCACCCTTTCATCGAGCATGCTCCATCGGAAACTATTCTATTACTATTGTGGTTCGATTCGGTGGCGCCACTTTGATTCGGGGGTATTGTTCGAGGTGGGCGGAAGCTGCTGGCTTGCCGTCACCACCGGTCCGGGAGTGCAAACGGTGTATCCACCCTGGCATTGCCTCGCGTGCCGTGTCATATCCTTATATCGAGCCCACTACAATTTTGGTTTTAAAGATCCGACCGCGTTAAGGTTCACCATCCCCTTAACGCTATTTTCTATATGATTATACTTTACTGATTAGACACTACCGTATATAGCGTATATTACTACATAGTAAATAGTGTAACGGATCCTTAGAGGATGGGCAGTCCCAAGCATCCTTTAAGTTACTGATGCATTTTGTTACTGTTCATGTGAGTTGATTTACAGTTTATAAGTATTTATGTCCTGACTTGAGTGTTTTTTGTTTTGCTTTACGCTCGAGTCAGATTGATTGAGTTTAGCATTCAAGATTCACCTTCGGCGTTGGAGCTTTCCTTGAAGATCCAGCCATCTATTTTGTTTCAGTATCCAGTGGTTCAGTGATGTATCTGATTTGTACCTGATGTATCCTGTTACTCTTCTGTTGTATCTTATTTAACTCTGATGTATCTTATATTTTATATAGTAGCTTCATGAACTACTATCTCTTTTTCTTCCGCTGCATTTTTATATACTCTGTGTCTGTGATCTGTGATTTTATTTACTGTATATTCTGAGATTTGCCAAATTTTTATTTACAACGCGGTATTTTGAGCTATCCAATTCCGGCATGAGTGTCTACCTATACACTTATAATGGATGCGAATGGTTGAAAATATCGGGTCGTTATAGTTGGTATCAGAGCTTTGGTTAGCTCTAGGCAAAACTCAGCATATGGAGTAGATGTATTTACAGAATCACTTTCATTCGAGTTGAATCTCTCTCTTTTGACTCGATTCCTTTGAATTTTGGAACGTTCCCTGTGGTTCCAAAAATCCATTCTTATTCCCCGCTACTCATCTTCACTTGATTCTGGAGTATCCCATAACTCCACTTCGAATGATCTTTATAGTGAGTTGGTGGTCCCGCCAATCTCAAAATATTTCTTGTAAAAGGAGTGAAACTCCTTTACAACAGCATCGATTCACCAAAAATTTTATATCCTCGGTTTAGATGCTAGTATCTCCTATTATCCCAAACTCTATCTCTTGAGGTCGAATGTAGATTTACCCCAGAAAATCCACTTCGATCTTATACTTTAAGTCACGGTTGACCCGGTTAAGGTTGCCCGCGATTTGTATAAGCTTATCCATCTTCCTATTCTATTATTTAATCATGTCATCCTTATTTCCAACTTATTTTTAATCATAATCTCCTTTGATTTGTGATAATCAAAAATTTGAATCTCTATCCTTCTTTGAAAATTTATTCATGTATAGTGTATTTGTAAACTAGTATTTAAAATTAAAATGTTTTATATATTGTGTTGTTTGAGTTGTTGATGTTGAGTTGGGTTTCTGATCGATACGTCTGATCAGCGCTATCGATAAGATTTCCAAAACACTTTGACAGAACAAACGGACACAATATATTTTTAAAAAAAAATTTGGTTAATGAAATAAATTTTGATATATAAGTAAATTTATGGAACTTAATGAAATGATTTAAATTGATAATCTGAAATGATAATACTTGATTTATCATTTATTGTTCTACAAATAGATCTATAAATATTTGTTTATAAATTTATTTGGGAACTGAAATGAATTTAAAACAGGAATTTGAGGATTTAAATTCCGATTATTTCGAACTTTGGTTTAAAGTTTTAAAATTTTATATTATTTAAAGTATTTTGAATAGAATTTGTTTTCAAAGAATTTTAAGTTTAAAATTAGTACTCTTCTCTTTGTCGCTGGAAAATAACTTCGGTGATGACTGCAGCATCATCGACGTTCATTTTCGAGTTTCGAAGTGAAGAGACTGTTCTGTAGTCTTGCTACAGCTTTGTTTTGGGAAATTAAATTGATTTGAATTTCTAAAATATGACTTAATTTATAATATATATATAGATATATGATTGAAATTTGATTTGACATATTATATATGTATATATATTATTTCTTATCTCTAAATGGTTTGAAGAAATCGGAAATTTAATTCTTAAATTTTATTTTTAACAATAATTTCAATTATAAAAAGAAAATCAATTTTTTTTGGATAAATGATTAAACTTGAGATAATTGAATTGGAAAGTTTTATTTGTATGACACAATTCCATTCCAATATAACTTACCTTAATTCCAAAAGTTAACAATGTAATTGGGTAATATACAATATAAAAAGATTTTATAAATAAAATTTTGGTGGTTATAATAAATGTTATACACTTAAATTTTAATTATAAAATGATTAACAGAGGTAAATATAAAAAAGGGTAATTGAATAACTTACAATAAAATGATGTTAAAAGAACTAAGAATAAAAGAAAGCAGTTATAATAAGTGTAAGTATATTGAACATGAGTGATAAATATATTGAGAGGGATAAATTTAATTTTTATTAGGAATAAAGAAGAATAAAATTTATTAAATACATTGTGAGTGTAATAAATGATTATTTTTCTAACCCATGGTTTTAAAAAAAAATTGTTAATTTAAGATGATTGGATAAAAAGATAATGAAATTTGAGATAGTTAAGATTTATGCAACTTGTGTAAAAGTTTATTTTCTATTTAAGTTGAAATCTCCATGCTTTCAAATTCATTTTCTTATTTTGTTTTTCAAACTATCTTTTGGTTGTTCTTATCGTCCTCATCTTGCTATAGACTGGTATATGCATTTTTCTATGATCTTTCTGTTTAGAAATCTTTCTATAATCTTTGATAATCTCCACCTTGTAAAACTTACCTATAACAACAGTTATCAGGTATAACTTCAATCTTCTTGTCATCTTATCTTAATCCTATTTCACTCTATCTTTTCTGTGCCCTTCCATACCTCATTCCTTTTCGGAGACGAAAAGTTTTGAGTGAGGGAGAGTGTAACAACCCTGTATTTTGTAATTATTTTATTGTATATTTTAATTATTTTTAATGTAAGATTTTGATTTAAAAACTTATTTTACTTATTTGAAATGATTAAATTTATTATTTAAATATAATCTTGATTTTTATGAGTTATAATTTCAAACTTGTGTAAGTTGAATATTTGCCTGAAATGCTGATTTTGGTCAAAATAGTCAAACTGTGACTTTCAACTTAAAATTTTAAAAGTTTAAAATTTTAATTTTTTTCATTTATTTAAAGACTTTGGCTTTTGTTTTCTTAAAAATCTAATTTTGGAAATTTTCTTGAAATGATTTCTGATCATTTGTCCAAATAAAAATAAACAATGTCTGAAAATTTGATTTGGATAAAAAGTGTAACTTTAATAGAAATTCTAAATTTTATAATTCTAAAGGCAAAATTTTCATCTTGAACTGTATACAATTGTGTAACATTTGTTTCACTTTTGTTTTGGTCACATTTGTTTTATACTTTTTATAAAAAAAAGTTAGTAATAATTAGTGTGAAATGGAAATAAACTTTACATTTCTTTTACATATGTTTACATCTGTTTCTTAACTTTATATTTAACAATCAATTGGATGAAGCTAAATCAAATGTTATTAATTATGGTATAATAGCTATTAAATTTTGGTTTAAAGTGATGGTTTATTTTTCCTAATAGAAACGTTAGTATTTTAAATTTATTTAATAAGAGAAACAAAATAATTTGTACGTTACTTTGGGCATATATTTAATTGTTGCTCTTGCCTTTTCGTTATCTATTTGATTTTTTTCTTGCGTTAACAATGCAAAGTTTTCAACCGTATATTCTCTTTTGAGAATCCAAAATCTTGCTCAAATCTTGCCTTAAATCATTTCCGTGTGTGAATTATTTCTTTCCCTCTTGCCTCCCATACGTTTCCACCTATTGGATAGAATTAAATTGTCTCTACCGTTCAAGCATTTTACTCTTGCCTGCCCTCTACATAAATTAGTAAGCAAATGTTAATATATATTTCATGTTCAAAAGTTCCATACCACAAATTATTCATTTTGCTTCCATCAAAATTTGCGTGAGCATCTCCTGAAGGTATGAACCGGTGCATGCTTTTCCTTTCATTTCTTTTCTCTTTTTTCTTTCTTTCTTCTTTTCACTCTTGTTTTATTTCATTTGTTCTCCTTTCATTGTTTTGCTTTATCCTATTGCCTGCCACCGTGCTTGGCCATTCACCATATTTTTCCGACCCTACCCATGCCAGACCACCGAGCCTTGTTTGAGAAAAAAAAGGAATGAAAAAAATTCCATTTTTGTCGCCTTTGTATTTTGTTTTTGAAGTAATATTGCCACCGAGCCTTGTTTTGAAAAAAAAAGAAGGGGAAATGAAAAAAAAAAGTTGCTTTTGTCACTTTGTATTTTTGAAGTTATAATCTATTTTTCCACTGGCCCATGTTCTGGAAAAAAGAAATGAGAAAAAAAAATTGTTTTGTGACCTCTGTAATTTGGCATTCTAGTCTATATTCCCTCTGCCCTTTTGTTTGAAAAAAAAAAGAAATGAACAAAATTTGTTTTGTCACCTTTGTTTTGAAGTTATAGTCTATTTTAAAAGTGGTCTTGTATTTTTGAAGTCATAGTTGTAGGATCTAGATTAACCCTAGAGGGAGGGTGAATAGGGTTATAGCAAATTTTCTCGATTTAAACATAGAAATAAACTGCAGAAATAAATATGCTGAAAAGTAAATCACACACAAAATTTACCCAGCTTCGGCAACCCCTGCCTACTGCTGCATTCACAGATTTCTATTAGAATTAAACAGTATCACGCTTACAAACACTCTACTAGACTCGCAGACATTTTCTCCCGCTCACAAACACTCTACTAGACTCGCACACCCTGCTCGCAAACATTTGCTCCCGCTCACAAACACTCTACTAGACTCGCACACCCTACTCCGCCTATAGAGTTTCGCTTACTCGCAAACTTTGCTTCCCGCCTATAGAGCTTCGCTTACTCGCAAACCCTGCTCCCGCCTATACAGCTTTGTAAACTCGCACACCCTGCTCACTGAACTAATTCTAACTAGACAATCTGACACGACCTAAACCCTAGGTGGTGATTTACAAATTCTTTGATTCGTAAAATAAAAACAATAATTAAAAAACAACAGAAAATAACCCTAAACCCTAATTAACAATATAATAAAGCCCTTTTATAAAAATTAAAAAACAAAACCCCTTTTTTAATAATAAGGCCAGCCCACTCCCTTATTTCACCCGATCCTTTTGTCTCGTTCGTGAGAGTAATGGCGGCTTCGTCCAGTTTAGGGCTTCGTTCCCTTTGTTCCAATTAGGGCTTCGGCTCTTGTGTAAATCAGGGCTTCAATTTCTTCGATCGATCTGAGATATGTTGCCCTAGCTCGCTGCTTCTCTGATGGTTGACTATCGCTCGTTTGCAGTTGCTTGATCGAGTTCGTTGTTTGTGAATTCGGTATGTACTGTTTCCTTTTGCTTTTCTAAGTTGATACTTGAACTCGATGCTTGAAATTGCCAGTGATAATTGGGTTATATATGCGTTCGAATTCCTTGAATTACGTTCGTCTAAATATATTTGAATTTTTCAATTCCTTTTTCTCTGCCGCTTGATGATGTTTGAACGATTGATGATTAATATGACTTGTTCAATACGACTATTTCTAGTAGCTTGATTCACACGGCTTTGAATTGCCTTGCTTATCACGGTTTTGATTTTGCTGGTTCGACTTGGCATTGACTGTTTCAATTTGTCTCACACTTGATTTCTGATTTGTGAATTATTCGACCTTGTTCATCACGGTACTGACATTTGCTTTGACCAGTTGATTTACTTTGGCCATACTGTTGAAATAGTTCTTCACTGTGAACTTGTAGTCTCGAGTTTGCATTGTTACATTTCACTGGACTGTTTCTGGTCATGTATATGTTTGTGCATGATCTCATATGCATTGAACTCTGGTTTGGATATCATGGTGTACATTTCATTTGCAGCCTTGACGTGATTTTGTTCACTGATGTTCACTGATATAATTCATGATGTATTCATTTTGTTTACATGAAATCTTGTTCATTGTTGTTGTTGAAGTTAGTCTGCACTTTTACTTGAACTTGTAGTCTGCCTTGATCATCTTGTAACCTGGTCTGGTGCACCTTGTTTCATTATCTGTTGCATACATGAGATTGACACTGTACTTTATTCATGCTTGTTGCGTTCAGTTTGCACTTGTTCATCATGTCGCTTGTTGGTCTTCATTTGAAGTCGTAGCATTCATGTTTGACATATATGCACTGTGTGGTCTTGAGCATACATTTGTTCACCTGCACTGTTGCCTTGTTGACTGCATCACCATACTCTCTGTTTTGATTTGCATTTGCATTGCATTTCTCAGTGTCATCTTCACTTGCACTGTGGCATTATGTTCATTTGTTGTAGTTGTATTCATGTACACTACTTGAGGATTGCTGTGCACTTTTGATGCATTACTTGTCTCTGCTCCATCCTGGTTGCTTCCCTGACCTTGTATCACTTGATGTCTTGAACATTGTTTTGATGCCTGATGCATATTACTTGACCATCGTTGCTGCATTGCTTACTGTCACTACTGCTTCGAGTCAGTTTCATTGTTGCTGCTCCTTCGGTGCACTATGCTTTGTGTACATGTCTTGTTGAGTTTGTAGTTTGTTGTCACTGGTTCATTGAGCTGCATACATGTTGTAAGTGGTTTGTGTTTAGTTGCATCACTGGTATTTGGGGCTGCTGTGTATTGTTCATGACTGTTTCATGCAGTTCATTGTGTAGCCTTGGTTTTTTGTTGTTTGTATGTGTGATACTTTGAACCTTTTGCCTTCAGTTGCTTGTCGAATTTGCATGTATCTGTATCACTTTGGTATACTGCAGCTTGTATTCTGCCTTGAGTTGAATCCCGTGTGTTATTTGGGTTTGACCTTGTGCTGAATTGTTAACAGTGCTTTTGTTTGATTTGTGCACACGAGTTGGCGAGGCAGTGCACATGTATACGAATGTACACGTGTGTACTGCAGCCACTTATAATTGCCTGTCCCTGATAAAAATACTGATATGCACAGATATTGCACAGTCAAAAATGATAACGAACAACCCAAATAACTGAGGCAAACAATGTTTTCAAAATCATCGTTTCTTTCAAATTTCAAAAATATTTCTCTTTCAATTTTACTGTGTTTGAGAATATTTTTGCAGATTACTCAGATGCTGGATTCAAACCGGAATGCAGTTGAAGACAAAAACACGAGTGTGAGTGATATGTAGTGAGGTTAACTGTAAATGTGAAATATGATGTGATTGTAATCAAAAATGTATATGTATAGTGAGAGCATGAAATTGTACTATTTAAAATTGTAATAAATATTAGTTTGAATAAAATATCTGTTTGAATTCAAATTCTGTGTCATTTAATTTTATTCAGCAAATATTTATTTATTCTATGAAAAATAAAATAGTACATTAACAAATACATTTAAACGAATGTATATATGTTTATTATCATCAAACAAAAATCATATAAGCGCAAAGCGCACATTCAACAATCTCCCCCTTTTGATGATAACAAACATATATTTAAGATTTTGAATGTATTAAATGTATTTGATCGTTCAATTTGCTCCCCCTATTTGAATGCTCCTCTCTACACAATACTCCCCCTACATATATGCATACAAATAAAAATATGTAAATGAGCCTATATGCAAATTGAAAATTATTTGACCTTTGCTTGATTCTACTTGGCAAAATCTTAACTTTTCTCTCCCCCTTTTGTTATCAGCAAAAGAATAACAGTGTTATAAAAATAGGGATGAAGTGATAGACATGAATCAAACATTTAACTCAATTAAATATAAATATCAAATTTCAATAAAACTCAAACAAAAATCATAATTTCCCTTGTCAAGCACATATTCCACTTTCAGAAGTGATGGGGATAAAATCATCAAAAATCATACAATTCTGTCTATTTGTGGTATATTTATTTCAGGAAATTTGAATATCTACTAACCATGCATAACCGTTAGGACTTTTAAATGAGATTAGTAGTATTCACAATTTTTATTTAAAAAATGAAATCAAGTATCTTCTAACCACGCATGACCGTGAGGACTTTTAAATGGGATTAGAATCAACTTGTCTATTTGAATCAATTAATTTTGATATGCGTTCCATACATGCATAACCGTGAGGACTTTTAAATGAGCATGGAAGCACATAATCAAAAATCCATGTAATTCACCCATGCATAACCGTGAGGACTTTTAAATGAGAGTGAATACTTTGGATATTTATTTTTATTGCTAAATATAATAAATTGAAGCAAATAATTTCCTTCACAGATTTAAAGATATTGAAGAACAAATGATTTCCTTTGTAAACTACCACAAATTTACATACTATGTGTAATTTTGATGAGTGATGGTCGATAGAAAGATGATAGAAATAGAAATGATTATGGAATTTTTACCCAACAAAAAGTTTTTATAACTCTTGTTATGAAATTCTAAAGAAATTTTCTAATTATATTTTCTCGAGTTTTAATATATGATAAATATCAACACTCATCACTTTTTCAATTACTATTCATCTTTTCGATAATCAAAGGGAGTCAGATTAGTCAAAATTTGTCATTTAAAATCAAATAAGAATGTCTAATCTGAAAATATGGTCAAACATGATTTTCTCGAGGGGGTTATATGAGAAAAATTTCTGCTATTTGAAAATTGTTTCAAGTGAAAAATATGCAGATATTTTCTTTGAAAAAAAACGATGCAGCAAATGAATGTTAAAAATTAATCACGTTCCACTAGTAATTTTTCTATCAACTGTATTACCAGTGTAATCTCATCTGAATTTAAATTTCACTCAATACTCACTCGTTGGATATCAAAGACCAGATTGTGAAATTTCAACAAACTATCTCAGAATTGTTTTCAACAATTTTTAAATGAAATTTGTAATGAAGCCATGTTCACACTCAAACAAATATCATGATGTTAATTTCAGAAACCGTAGGATAAATAGTTATATTCATGAGTAATCAACAGTCAATCAACATCATAATTATTTCAAAAACAATTTTTTGGAGTCCTTTTTAACAGCTTTCATATGAAAATTGAAATCGTGCAGATTTACAAGCAGTGACCAAAATGTCAAAACCAATATATCTACGTGTAGCATGAGTAACCATCATTTGACCGAACAAATTTATATAAATTAGTTCAAAATTGAAAATCTGATTGGTCATCAATTAAGCACAAATCAATGTCATAAATAAGAACAAGTCAAAAAATCATATTAGTTAAATCCGAATCAGTCAACCATCATAATTACTCCACGTAATTCTATTTAAAGATGGTTGGTCAATATTTTGAAAAAGAATCATAGCATCAAAATCATCATCTTTTGTTCATCTCAATGTTGGTTGATTTTAATTTAGAGTATGGTGCAGATAATCACATTTAATATATCGTTAAAAACAATTTTACCTGTTTTACCTTTACGATAAATTTTTCGTGATTGCCCATTGTGATTCTGTCACCTTTGTACTAGGCTAAGGAACTTTGCTTTGTCGCCCGTTGTGTTTCTGGAACAGCCGAAATCCAGAGAACACTGTTGTTGTTCCTTAGCCTGCCACCACACCTACACGGGAAAAGATTTATGTGACCTATTTGTTTTTATAGGTCCATGATTGTTAGTGGCAGAATATGAAAAATATGTTTTTGGAGACCCAAAACTATTTATATATGTTCCTTTTGGCACCCAAATTTGTTTGACTTTCAAAGTTTTTATATTTGTGCCTTTTGGAACCCAAATCGGTATAGTTTTTACATGTTTGGGTCTATACCGACAATTATTTTGATTATGTCCAAATTTTCTGCAAATCGAGCACATTAAATTGACTTGATTAAATTTTGTGTTCCTATGACTATGATTTTCAACATGATTTCCAATTATTTCAGATCGAGCAAAAACACTTTTACTTTTTGCATTATCATCATTTTGTGATTTCCCAAAACCTAGTCCTTTTCTATTGTTAGCAAAAATTTGATTTCCCAATAACATTTTGAATGATTTTTCTCCTTTTGAAAAGTTATTCAGGGATTTCTCAAGATTTTGGACTTTGGTTTTTAATGTTGAGTTTTTAGTAACAAGTGAGGTGCATCGATTTATAAAATCCTTTTTCCTAGTGTCAATGTTTTCCTTAAGACTCAAGTTTTCTTTTTCAAGATTCTCAGAGTTATTCTTAAGTCTTGTCAATTCTGAATCTAAAATTTTACATTGGTTACATTCTAGGTTTTGAATATTTTCAAGTTCAGTTTCTAACCTAGAATTTTCATGGGCGAGTTTCCTCCTTTCAGATTTCAGTTTTTCAATTTTAGATTCAAGCGTATCAACTACTTTAGTAAGATCAGAACACATAAAAACAAGTTCTTTATAAGAAAACTCACCTGCCTCACTAGATTCGTCGGAGCTTGCTTCTGAATTTGATTTCGCCATAAGACACAAGTTAGCCTCCTCCGAGCTGCTATCCGAAACTTCCTCTCCTTCTTCATCATCCCAAGTTGCTGCAAAAGCCTTCTTTTTCTTTTTCTTTCCTTTGTTGTCTTTGAGAAGTGGGCATTTTGGTTTGATGTGGCCAGGCTTGTTGCAGTTATAACACGTCAGTTCATTATCGGAATTTTCGGAATCTTTTGGCCTATTACAACTTGTTTTCTTCTTGCGTGGCTTGAATCTCGACCATTTTCTAAGATTATTGACAGCCATTGCAAGCTCTTCAATTGGATCTTCTTCATTTTTATCGCTTTCTTCTTTGCTCTTTAAGGCAATCGTCTTCTTCTTTGGTTCGGAGTTGTTGTGTTCTTCCTTTGCTTTTAACTCAAGCTCATATGTCATCAAGTTGCCAATCAACTCCTCCAAGCTTAGTTTACTCAAATCTTTCGATTCTTGGATTGCTATGACTTTTGCCTCAAAGTTCATTGGTAAAACTCGTAGTATCTTCCTCACAAGCTCTACCTCAATGAATACCTTCCCAAGCGCTCTAGCATTGTATACCAAGGTTGAAAAGCGTCCAAACATGTCTTTTATGCTCTCGCCTTTGTCCATCACAAAGTTTTCGTATTCCTTGCTGAATAGGGCTAGACGAGACTCCTTGACTTGAGAAGTTCCTTCGTGTGTCACCTCCTAAGTGTGCCAAATTTCCTGTGCTGTTGTACAATGAGAAATTCTATTAAATTCATTTTTATCAAGAGCACATATCAAAGCATTCATGGCTTTAGCATTTGTCGTTTTCAATTTCTTATCGTTAGCATCCCACCTATCCTTAGGTTTAGGAATCTCAGTATCACCAACGATTATAGTGGGAGGTTTATAGCCAGTTTCAATAATATCCCAAACATCATAATCAACAGAACTAAGATAGATACCCATCCTAACTTTCCAATAAGCATAATCGTTCCCGTTAAACATAGGTGGCCTAGCAATAGATTGCCCCTCAGAAAAAGCATTATTTTGTAGACTCATGACTCTAGAGTTAAATAAAAAATATACCGGGCTCTGATACCACTTGTAGGATCTAGATTAACGCTAGAGGGGGGTGAATAGGGTTATAGCAAATTTTCTCGATTTAAACACAGAAATAAACTACAGAAATAAATATGCTGAAAAGTAAATCACACACAAAATTTACCCAGCTTCGGCAACCCCTGCCTACTGCTGCATTCACAGATTTCTATTAGAATTAAACAGTATCACGCTTACAAACACTCTACTAGACTCGCAGACATTTTCTCCCGCTCACAAACACTCTACTAGACTCGCACACCCTGCTCGCAAACATTTGCTCCCGCTCACAAACACTCTACTAGACTCGCACACCCTGCTCCGCCTATAGAGTTTCGCTTACTCGCAAACTTTGCTTCCCGCCTATAGAGCTTCGCTTACTCGCAAACTCTGCTCCCGCCTATACAGCTTTGTAAACTCGCACACCCTGCTCACTGAACTAATTCTAACTAGACAATCTGACACGACCTAAACCCTAGGTGGTGATTTACAAATTCTTTGATTCGTAAAATAAAAACAATAATTAAAAAACAACAGAAAATAACCCTAAACCCTAATTAACAATATAATAAAGCCCTTTTATAAAAATTAAAAAACAAAACCCCTTTTTTAATAATAAGGCCAGCCCACTCCCTTATTTCACCCGATCCTTTTGTCTCGTTCGTGAGAGTAATAGCGGCTTCGTCCTGTTTAGGGCTTCGTTCCCTTTGTTCCAATTAGGGCTTCGGCTCTTGTGTAAATCAGGGCTTCAATTTCTTCGATCGATCTGAGATATGTTGCCCTAGCTCGCTGCTTCTCTGATGGTTGACTATCGCTCGTTTGCAGTTGCTTGATCGAGTTCGTTGTTTGTGAATTCGGTATGTACTGTTTCCTTTTGCTTTTCTAAGTTGATACTTGAACTCGATGCTTGAAATTGCCAGTGATAATTGGGTTATATATGCGTTCGAATTCCTTGAATTACGTTCGTCTAAATATATTTGAATTTTTCAATTCCTTTTTCTCTGCCGCTTGATGATGTTTGAACGATTGATGATTAATCTGACTTGTTCAATACGACTATTTCTAGTAGCTTGATTCACACGGCTTTGAATTGCCTTGCTTATCACGGTTTTGATTTTGCTGGTTCGACTTGGCATTGAATGTTTCAATTTGTCTCACACTTGATTTCTGATTTGTGAATTATTCGACCTTGTTCATCACGGTACTGACATTTGCTTTGACCAGTTGATTTACTTTGGCCATACTGTTGAAATAGTTCTTCACTGTGAACTTGTAGTCTCGAGTTTGCATTGTTACATTTCACTGGACTGTTTCTGGTCATGTATATGTTTGTGCATGATCTCATATGCATTGAACTCTGGTTTGGATATCATGGTGTACATTTCATTTGCAGCCTTGACGTGATTTTGTTCACTGATGTTCACTGATATAATTCATGATGTATTCATTTTGTTTACATGAAATCTTGTTCATTGTTG
Source organism: Allium cepa (assembly GCA_030765085.1). NCBI lineage: Eukaryota > Viridiplantae > Streptophyta > Magnoliopsida > Asparagales > Amaryllidaceae > Allium > Allium cepa. The sequence continues at coordinate 619,537,438 of CM060938.1, read as the reverse complement.
TTGTTTAAGTTAGTCTGCACTTTTACTTGAACTTGTAGTCTGCCTTGATCATCTTGTAACCTGGTCTGGTGCACCTTGTTTCATTATCTGTTGCATACATGAGATTGACACTGTACTTTATTCATGCTTGTTGCGTTCAGTTTGCACTTGTTCATCATGTCGCTTGTTGGTCTTCATTTGAAGTCGTAGCATTCATGTTTGACATATGTGCACTGTGTGGTCTTGAGCATTTGCACATTTGTTCACCTGCACTGTTGCCTTGTTGACTGCATCACCATACTCTCTGTTTTGATTTGCATTTGCATTGCATTTCTCAGTGTCATCTTCACTTGCACTGTGGCATTATGTTCATTTGTTGTAGTTGTATTCATGTACACTACTTGAGGATTGCTGTGCACTTTTGATGCATTACTTGTCTCTGCTCCATCCTGGTTGCTTCCCTGACCTTGTATCACTTGATGTCTTGAACATTGTTTTGATGCCTGATGCATATTACTTGACCATCGTTGCTGCATTGCTTACTGTCACTACTGCTTCGAGTCAGTTTCATTGTTGCTGCTCCTTCGGTGCACTATGCTTTGTGTACATGTCTTGTTGAGTTTGTAGTTTGTTGTCACTGGTTCATTGAGCTGCATACATGTTGTAAGTGATTTGTGTTTAGTTGCATCACTGGTATTTGGGGCTGATGTGTATTGTTCATGACTGTTTCATGCAGTTCATTGTGTAGCCTTGGTTTCTTGTTGTTTGTATGTGTGATACTTTGAACCTTTTGCCTTCAGTTGCTTGTCAAATTTGCATGTATCTGTATCACTTTGGTATACTGCAGCTTGTATTCTGCCTTGAGTTGAATCCCGTGTGTTATTTGGGTTTGACCTTGTGCTGAATTGTTAACAGTGCTTTTGTTTGATTTGTGCACACGAGTTGGCGAGGCAATGCACACGTATACGAATGTACACGTGTGTACTGCAGCCACTTATAATTGCCTGTCCCTGATAAAAATACTGATATGCACAGATATTGCACAATCAAAAATGATGACGAACAACCCAAATAACTGAGGCAAACAATGTTTTCAAAATCATCGTTTCTTTCAAATTTCAAAAATATTTCTCTTTCAATTTTACTGTGTTTGAGAATATTTTTGCAGATTACTCAGATGCTGGATTCAAACCGGAATGCAGTTGAAGACAAAAACACGAGTGTGAGTGATATGTAGTGAGGTTAACTGTAAATGTGAAATGTGATGTGATTGTAATCAAAAATGTATATGTATAGTGAGAGCATGAAATTGTACTATTTAAAATTGTAATAAATATTAGTTTGAATAAAATATCTGTTTGAATTCAAATTCTGTGTCATTTAATTTTATTCAGCAAATATTTATTTATTCTATGAAAAATAAAATAGTACATTAACAAATACATTTAAACGAATGTATATATGTTTATTATCATCAAACAAAAATCATATAAGCGCAAAGCGCATATTCAACAATAGTTTATTTTGTTTTTATAAAATTAAATAGAAAAGGAAATTTGAAAGGCCTTAAACTTTCTATCTTTCTATGGGCCTTTATAGTCCACCCTTTTACTTTTAACCTAATCTTTCACCAATTAACCCTAACACCTCCTCATATCATCTCCTACCACTTCTCATTTTTGTGCTTGCCATGCCTTTGTGATGCCAAACCAGATCCTTTTCCACCTGAAAACATGTGTGGCCTAGACCTAAGCATGTATGGCCGAGCATACATGGAGTTGTGGTCAAGCAAAAGTGGTTAAAAAGCTTGGTAATGTCATTTGTTGCTTCTACTTTTCTATTGTTCAACAAATCTTTATATTGTATGCATATGTTTATGTGGTCTTGTTTATTGATTGTATACAAGATCATTATCAAGGCTTTCCATTCATTCAATTCAAATCGTGTTTGTCGTGGTTTTGGAATCGCTCTTGTGTTTGTTGTTTTGGTCTCTAGCTTCGAAAAGGTGAGTCTTTCTCACTCTGACATATATACTTATGAAAAGTGGATTGATGACAAGTGTTTCGTAATGTAAAATGTTTATGCAAGTTAATGATGATCATATGATATGCTATGCCGTGTTATTACCTTGTTATTACCATGTTAAAACTGTTAATTTTCACCTGACATCTGATACATGACTATATATTGTGATATTGACATTGTTTATATTATTTCTGTATATGATCACACTGCAAGTTCCCTGTTAGGATAAAAATCATTATGGGCTGAAATGATAGGCCTGAGTTATTTTATTTATTTATTTAAACTTGGGATTGCGGGTTTGAAATGATAGAACCCGGATTTTTACCTTTTAAACTGCGGATTGAAATGATACATATCCGTATCACTTGACCTAGGTTAGAAAACTATATACAGACCCGTGGTTATTCTATAAAGTGCTTTGAATATTTTAAGTATTTTAAAAATATAAAATTATGAAATTTGATTTAAATAGATTTTGAAAGGTTTTAAAATAAATAAATTATGATTTTTCTATGTGTTAAAAATGTAATTTATGAATGGATTAACTGGATTTTGAAATATAACTTATGTTTGAAATTTGCAATTTTGACTAAAAATGATATTTAAGTTACATGAATAAAATGGACTTTAATTTTATTTGGAAATGGTAAATATGATAAATTGATTTATATTTGAATTTAAGTGATTTATTAAAGAATTATTGATTTTCTATAAATTTAAGTGGTTAAATAAATGACTGTTGAAAATGAATTTTTAAAATATAACTTGACTTGAAAATGTGAAATTTGAGTTTTAACTAAAGATGTTAAATTAATCAAATAAACTGGAAGTTTAGTTAAATTTGTAAAATGGTAATATAAATCTGAAACGTATAGGTTTTAATTTATGAAAGAAACGTATAGGTTTCAATTTATGAAAGAAACGTATAGGGTTTAATTTATGAAAGAAACGTATAGGGTTTAATTTATGAAAGAAACGTATAGGTTTTAATTTATGAAAGAAACGTATAGGGTTTAATTTATGAAAGAAACGTATAGGGTTTAATTTATGAAAGAAACGTATAGGTTTTAGTTTATGAAAGAAACGTATAGGGTTTAATTTATGAAAAAAACATATAGGGTTTAATTTATGAAAGGAACGTATAGGTTTTAATTTATGAAAGAAACGTATAGGGTTTAATTTATGAAAGGAACGTATAGGTTTTAATTTATGAAAGAAACGTATAGGTTTTAATTTATGAAAGAAACGTATAGGTTTTAATTAATGAAAGAACGTATAGTGTTCTAATTAATGATAGGAACATGTAAATTCCTAATTAATGAAAGAAGGTATAAGTTTTAATTAATGAAAGAAGGTATAAGTTTTAATTAATGAAAGAAACGTATAAGTTTTTAATTAATGAAAGAAACGTGTAAAGTCCTAATTAATGAGAGAACATGAAAGTTTTAATTAATGCAAGAACATGTAAAGTTTTAATTAAGAAAGAAACATGTAAAGTTTTAAATAGTGTGGTATTGATTTAATTAATAAATGTTCATTATTGTAATAGGAATATAAAATTTAAAACGTACACTTGACACGTAGATTTTAATCAATGTAATGGTGTATTTTAAATTGATTAAAATGATAAATGTTACTTATTGTAATAATAATGTAAGTTAATAAGGTGCTTTTAACTTAACATAAGAATTTCGGTTTAAATTGTATATTACAGTAAGAAAGTTTATTTAACTATAAGGCTATGATAAATTGACATGTTAAAATTTTAAGCTTATCAATACTTTGATTATATACAATGTAAAGTGGAAAGTAGTACATTTCAAAAATGCTATGATTCCTTAAGGTAACATTTCCAAAATGCTATGATAATTTAAAGGAATATTTCAAGTTTAATAAATTTAAAGAAATATTCAATGATTTGAAAATTTGGGTTTTATTTGAATGATATAATATTGAATTATTTTTGAAATGGAAATGATACAATTGTGATATTGTTTTGAAATGAGTATGATATTTTGGTCTTGGAAATATAAATTATTTGAAATAAATATCCATGGGTTATAATAACGATTGGTTGTTAAAGAGACCGGGATCAGATATTGTCTTATAGCCGGCCAATACCGAAAACCACTTTAACAACTGTGTACGCGGTGGAGATTCCAAAATGAAGTAGGATGGTGGCGACGTTCTCGAGGTATATTACGTGGACCCAACCCCCGTGAGTTGGCATATATGACTAAAACAGGAGCTATACCGGGCTACACAAAGGGTCGCACCCTTTCATCGAGCATGCTCCATCGGAAACTATTCTAATACTGTTGTGATTCGATTCGGTGGCGCCACTTTGATTCGGGGGTATTGTTCGAGGTGGGCGGAAGCTGCTGGCTTGCCGTCACCACCGATCCGGGAGTGCAAACGGTGTATCCACCCTGGCATTGCCTCGCGTGCCGTGTCATATCCTTATATCGAGCCCACTACAATTTTGGTTTTAAAGATCCGACCGCGTTAAGGTTCACCATCCCCTTAACGCTATTTTCTATATGATTATACTTTACTGATTAGACACTACCGTATATAGCGTATATTACTGCATAGTAAATAGTTTAACGGATCCTTAGAGGATGGGCAGTCCCAAGCATCCTTTAAGTTACTGATGCATTTTGTTACTGTTCACGTGAGTTGATTTACAGTTTATAAGTATTTATGTCCTGACTCGAGTGTTTGGTGTTTTGCTTTACGCTCGAGTCAGATTGATTGAGTTTAGCATTAAAGATTCACCTTCGGCGTTGGAGCTTTCCTTGAAGATCCAGCCATCTATTTTGTTTCAGTATCCAGTGGTTCAGTGATGTTTCTGATTTGTACCTGATGTATCCTGTTACTCTTCTGTTGTATCTTATTTAACTCTGATGTATCTTATATTTTATATAGTAGCTTCATGAACTACTATCTCTTTTTCTTCTGCTGCATTTTTATATACTCTGTGTTTGTGATCTGTGATTTTATTTACTGTATATTCTGAGATTTGCCAAATTTTTATTTACAACGCGGTATTTTGAGCTATCCAATTCCGGCATGAGTGTCTACCTATACACTTATAATGGATGCGAATGGTTGAAAATATCGGGTCGTTACATTTTGTATTAACCCACATAAATTATAGTGTAGGAATGTATTGGATAAGAACCTTTAGGTAACATACCTTGGGAATCCATAGACATTTGTATCACATCATCTATAGTAGTATTGAAGTAACTATACATGATCATCACATTATTAAACTTGTACTTATTCTCTAGACTATATCTGGCCCACTCCTTCCTTTCCATTTTTCACCACCATAGGATAGGATGACAAGTTAGCTGTTAATTGGGCATAATATGTGGAGAAAGGAGCTTCTCGTTGGAGTTCTCACACTCCTTGTTGTCAATCATGCAATTTCTTGCTATATTAAAAGTCTGTAAAACATATATTATTGTTTGAAACAGTTTATATGGCAAAAAGGTATTTTGGAGACAATTTTTCTGAAATCCATATTTTCAATACTTATATTTTAATTACTTCCATTATGAGATCTAAAAGTGTACAATGTCTTAGAATTTACCCTTATATTTATGATCTGTAATGTTTTAAAACCCCAATAGATAGCATGACGCGAGTTTGAAAGTCGCACTAGGCTTTGGATTAGTGTGTCTGCAAGTGTGAGTTGTTGTAGATCTAAAGCAAAAGTGGAAGAAGTGAAGAGAAAGTGGTGGTTTTACTTTAGGCCATGAGCATGGAAGGTGGAGGGCGGAGTTGCTTTGTGATTTTGGTGCTAAAGCTTGGATCTTTGGAAGTTTGTTTATGGTAGGAGGTGGTTCTATGTTCTTGGGTGCTTTTGCTTAGCTTATGCATGGATTTTATGAATTTACTCACCATTTAATGATTACATACTATGTTATATATGTTATGTGCTTGAAATATAAAATTAAAGTGACAATGACTAAATAAAGTTATTAACTTGGACTCTTTTGCTTTTGAAAACAAATAACAACTTTATATTGTATAAAACCACCATATTACCTTCCATAACATGTGGCATGGCCTTGACTTCATGTTTAATGGTTGTTTGGATTGTTTGTTGAAGTGAAGTATGTTTGAAAGTGTTTGAAGAAAGAATGGTTGCCATAAATGCATTTTAATAACTTTTAACTTTAACTTATGTAAATGGAAGATTTATGATCTTAACTTGGTATAACTTGTTTTGGTCATTCTCTACACATATTTTGGTGTATGGGGTAGTAAAGAAGTGGTTTAGAAAGCTATGGAAATTCTGAAAATTAGAAGCAAATAGGTCGCTATGAATGCAGCTTGAATATGCCTTGTGTTTGGCGATTTTCAAATTCAACTTCTAAAGACATCCGAGGGGCTTCTTTTCATTTTTGATATGTATTATAAGATTACTTGTAACGACCCGAAATTTTGGTCGTTAGATTTTAACGTTTAATTCATTTTAATTTTTAAATGTGGATTTTGAATTGATTTTTAAGTAAGAAGATTTTGGTTTAATCAATATAATTAGTTAAAATATCAAATATGGCTATTCAATTGGATTTGAATAATAATAATTTAATATTTGGAAATTTAAATAATTTGTGAATCTAGAGGCAAATGGAGCGGAAATGGTTTTTAAAATTTATTTTAAGTCTATTTGGATTTGAATTATAATATTGGACTGTTGGATGGAATTAAAAGTCGATAGGTTAAATTTGGAATTTTATATTAATTTAATAATGGAATTTAATAATATAATAATGCAAATGTTCAGATTTTGATTCGAAATGAATCAGAATGGTTTCTAATGTGATTATAAATTCTATATGATTTATAATTAAGTTAGTAAAATTTTAAAAAGTGAAGTTTTAAAAGATTACGATGATTTTGGAAATCGCTCGAATTAATCAACGAGTTAAAATAGCCTTTCAGGGCACAGTCTCGGAATTCGACGTTACCAGTTCCATTGCATCCGTAATAATGTATTATTATCGGATTTCAATTTTCGTAGCAATCGGAGTTGCTGTTTGACCCTGGCAGCTCAAAATGCATAGGAACTATTTTAATCGATTTAATTTAAAATTGATCGTTTATTTCCGTAACTCACGCATATGATCAAATTAGCCTCCGAAACATGTTCCATAGTGTTGGAATGCGGGTAAAACATTATAATCGCATGTCGGCACGCATCGTTTGGAGATCGTGTGGAAAAGTTGCTTTAAAATGGATTTAATATTAAAATAATATTTATCAACGTTTTTAGAGAAACCCTACCCCTTTCTTTCGGCCGCCACCTTCCCTTATTTCAATGGCTGAAACACATCAAAGTTCATCTCTAATTTGCGATCAATCCATCGTGCAATAGCAAATTCTTCCAACTGCATTATTGAAGAGCTCGCCGAGCTTCATCCATCCAACGGCGCAGATCGATTATCAAGTGTCGTAGTGGCTAGAAACTGATGGTGAAGGGGCCGCGTTCGTTCCTGGACTACGGTGTCAAAAGGAGGCCAAGCGTTGTCGCGTTCTGGTCGTGGGTTCGGGGCAACGTGGACTTCGATGTAGTGGAGCCTAATCGGCGTAGACATGGTCGAGGGTGGAATGATGGGTAGGGTTTTGAGGTGGCTGATGGGTTTCGTGCGCGTTCGTGTATGGAAGGGAGAAAAGATGTAGCATGCGGCCATGACTTCCTTTCTCTGATCGAACGTCTAGATCTTGTTTTGGTAAATAAAAAAAAATTCTTTAAATTAGAGTTTAAACTATAAAAATTCATAACTTCTGCATACATTATCAGATTCCGACGAATTTGGTAGCGCCAGAATCGCAACGACAAGCAGCCCGCTGTGGTGCAGATCTAGGATCATTCTGAGCAAGTAAAAATTTAGGTTAAATCGAACACCATTCGATTTAATTTAAAATTTGAACGCTAGTCGAAGATTCAAGGTAAGTTAATCTCACTCACATCTAGATGCCATTTAATTTAAATAGCTAATATTTAAATCATTGATTGGTTGATACGTTGAATGTGATAATTATTATCAGATTGGATCCATATTTATTAGTTGTGTTAATGTCTGTGGATGCAGGGAAACAGGTTGGAGGGATCCAACTGGATTCCTCACAAATAGAAATTATATTTATAATCTATGATATATTTCATTAATATCCTATGATAGATAGATTTGGAATTTTGTTATGTTGTGTTATGGTTGGATAATATAATTTGGTATTTTAAAATATCAATAAAGTGAAATGGGAGTAAAAAGGAAATGAAAGAAATTTTTAAGTAATGAATTTAAGGAAATTAAATTCAAGATATTGGTTTAGAATTTGAAGTGTTTTGAAATTGTGATTTAAAAGAAAATGAGGAATGAAAATTTATAAATTGGGTTTATAAGTGAAATGGGACATTTATCGGGGGATAAATTTGAAAGTATAGATTTCCTATGGGAACCTCTATAAGAAGGAGCAAATTGTTTTAAAAATAATAATGGGATTATTGTTTTAAAAAAAGGATGGAAAGTGTATCTTTCCTGGGAAATGAAGTATATCTCAAAAGAGAAGTTTTAAAGTATAAACTAGAAAGTTTTAAAAATGTGTTTCTAGAATATTTTAGAAAAATTACCGTCTTTAATTACTTTTAAATGAAAAGTAAATATTATTAAAGTAATTATGGTATTTAACCTTTTTAAAGATAAATTAGTATTATGATTTCTAAAGGAAATTTTATTATAAGTACTTGATGTAATAATTTTATATAAAAAGGAAATGATAGTATAAATATTGGATTAATAACTTTATTTTACAAGGTAAGTTTGTTTTAAATTACTAAGAAACTTCTCTATATTTCCTTAAATATTTTCCATTAAGAATTTCTAGTAGCCTTATTCTAAATATTTTAAGCATATATTTTGAAAGTGATTTTCCAGGAAATAGAAAGGTGCTTGAAAATAAAAGGAGTTTATTTTTAAAGTGTTGGAAGAAAATTTTGCAGGATTTAAACGTAAATTTGAATTGAGGTAAATCGTGTGGGATTTATAAAAAGGTTCTTTGGTTTATTCTGAAACTGGGAGTGTAGTTCCCTGAAAAGCCATGTACGTTTTAAAGCAGATTTCTAAGTAAAGGTTGAAAGTTTTAAATTTGATTTTAAAGGAATGTTTTTAAGAAAATTATTATTTAAGTTGTAAAGATTTTAGAAGTAAATATTTACTAAATTGGTCATAGTAGTAATTATTTTTAAAAGGGTTAATTGGTATATGCTTTAAAAGAAGGTCATTAATATTTATATTTACAAATTAGTTTTATTGTAAAGATAGTTTGGTTAAAGTTTTATTTGAAAACTTGTATAAGATTTCTTAACTTTATTTTAAAGTTTAGCATGACTTAACTTTATTTTGAAGAAAAATAGTTTATATTTATAAAGCAATTTTATTTGAAACTTTTAAAAAAGTATGTATATATTTCAAATAAAGTATGTAAATAGCTTTAATTTAAATTATTATAAATCTAAAGTACTTGGCTTGGATTTTTCAGTGGAAAATCAATATTTGGGATTTTACTCCATAAGGAATGTGTGGTTTGAAACTGTTTTCAAGAGATTGAAAATGGAAATATATCTTGCAAATATATTTTTGAGGATAATAAATAATTTGGGGAATTTATTTGTAGTTTGATGGATGTGTGTGAATGTTAATTGATAGTTAAATCACCGACTATCAATATTGGCCAATGCGTTGATCATTTCGAAGAGACCGGGATCGGAATTTATTTCTCGAAAACCACTTCGATCCGGTTCGTATGTTTTCATGGGAGAAACGAGTACGGAGTCGAAGATGGAGCAATGAAGTGCACGGGCTAGTCGCTACTAATCCTGAGGATGTTTTAAAAATGTATGTAGTAGGAGTAGTGCCTTCGGTTTCATTCGAACCTGGGACGGACTTGTATGGATGAATGCTTTCGGAACATCGTCAGGTGGAAGATGGGCATTCTAAGTGAAACATTCTAAAAGGTAATGCTTAGCCTCGAGCCTCATCAACTGAGAATGACTGAAAATCAGGGGTTATGCAGCAAGGCTATGTGGGTAGCACCCATTAGGGTAAGGTCATCCCTGTCTAGATGTCCCTTTTTATTCGACTTAGTAGTGCGGTTGTTGATCCCAACCGCGGGGTGATCTTACTCGGGATTATCCAGTAAGGGGTAGTCCCGGTCTTGTGTTGTAGGGGATTGGGAGTAATCCTTGGTACAGTGATCTAGGCCACGTACTATGACAGGTGATACCCCAGTGCCTAGTCATTAGTTGGAAATCCCTTCTCCCTACGTGTCTTTCACGAGTTTTGTTTGTATTATCCACTTTGTGGCTAGTAGCTGGAATTTAATCATGTAACAATTTCGGCTATTGTAATAAGTATTTGTATATAGACCCTGTTATAATATCAGAGGATTTTTACAAAACGTGTTTTAGCTATCGTAAGGTAAAAACCCGACATGTTTATTTGTGGCGTGGTCTTACGAGATGCTTTTGTTTTCAAAGGATTTTGAAATTTTAATAATCAATTTGGGGGTATTTTTATCAGCTAATATTCCAGAATGACTCGGGTATTATTTCATTATAATGCTCGGGTCAGACCGAGTATTATAGATTATAGGAAAGGATGTTATGGAGCTTAGGAGAGGAGCTAGAGTCCGAGACGTATTTTTCGTACTTGTTTATATCCGCTGCAGTGATTGTTTGAAATTGTCAGGTTGAAATTTGTTGTCTGTTTGAGATATACCGATGATATATTGTATAAAATAGATATAGTTTTTATTTTGTGTAAAGATCTGTTATTGACTATTATATTTTGTTCCGCTGCGATTGTGTGATTATGTTATTGTTTAGTTCCTTCTCTCTTCTATCTTCTTTCTTTTCCCTCAACTATCTGTCTTTTCCGACACTCGATCGTCGGCATATTATACTGTGGAGTATTTTTTGTCAATTTTCGAGGGTCGAGAAGTGCGGGTCGTCACATTTGGTATCAGAGCTTAGGTTGGCAATAACCTTGGCTCTGGTGGGGAAATTACTCATCAAACAGAGTCAATAGTACTCTATAATGAGTTGAGTGTATTAATAGCTATGAGAGCGTACTTGTTAGTGAATATAAAAATTGTTTTTATACTGCGTTAACTTATCGGTTGAGTGTTTATGAATTTTGATCGGTACGAAAAGTACAACCGTATCGATAGGGGTTTCTAAACTCTTAAACAAGATAAACCGACATGGTATTGTTTTTAAAAGGGGGTAAATGAAATAATTTTACCCAAAAAATTATATTTTGATATAAAAGGAATAATTTTTCTGAAATTATTATTATATATTTGGATGTTTGGTTTATAATATTATAATCAAATATAAGAAATCTAAAATTTGAAATGGTTATAACCAAAAAGGATTCTATAAGTATGATTTATCCAAAAGAAGAATAACTAAAAATTTGATTTAAACCAGAATTTAAATCTCGAAAATTTTGAAAAGAATTTAAAATGTAATTAAAACAAAAGTGGGAATTTAAAATCTTAGAAATGTTCGAAATGTTTCCAAAGTATTGGAGGGCATAATGGAGTAATATTTTGGGAAATATTTTTGAATGGAAATTGATTTGAAATAATTTATGGAAGTAAGGAAGCACTAAACTCACTTCAGTCGCTGGAAAATAATCCTGATGACGATGGCCACATTGTCAGAATTCATTTTCGAGTTTCTTAAGTGATGGATTGCTTCTGTGGTGAGTGGTTATGATATTTGTTTGGACTTGTTGGGTATAAAAGTGGTTTTAGGAATTTCGAAAGGGAATTTTGTTTGGTAAAAACAAGTTGTTTTGGAATCCGGAAGTTTGATTTAATGTACCAAGTGGATATGTGTTGATTATTATTTCAAACTGGTTTTGAAATAAAATCGGGCTATTGAATTCTGGAAAATTCTCTTTAAATAATATGTAAATTTAAAATGAATCAACTATTGATCTTTTAAAGTGAATTTGATCTAATTAAGAAGGAAATTTGAAATTTTACTCCTGGAATTAAAGTTTATTTTGAATGAATGGTAGTGAATACGATATATTTGAATTTAACTTAAGATAAGTTAAATAAAATTGGAATTGAAATTGAATTAAATTGAATATAAAATTGAAATGTAAAATGATTATAATTGTGTAATGAAATTTTATACCCTTAAGCTATTAAGTGATATATATTTATATATATAATTTGGAATTTTGATTATAAGATGCAAATGGATTAAAATGGGCAATATAAGCTTTTAAGTAAATAAGTTGGTGAACTTAAGAATAGGAAATGAAATTGTAAAACCAAAATAAAATGGTTGAATGGTATGGTAAATTCAAAATTTAAAATGGAATTGAGATGGATTTATATTTCATTAAAATCAAAATTCAATTGTGTTATGAATAATAATCAATGGAATTAAGTTCTAAATTAAGTAGTAAAGGAAGTGGAATGAATTTAAGTTGGCTAAATAAAATTTAGTTAAACTCGAATTAGAATTGAAAAAGAATTGAATTGAAAGAAAATTTAATTAAGTTGAAAGGATATTGTATGAATAAAATTTTAATTCAACTAAATCCAAAGGAATTGTTTGAGATGAATTTAGCGTAAGCTAAATTAAATAAAAGGGTAAGGGGATGAATAAAATTTTGGTAGCTTGTTAAAAATTTGAAAAGCAAAATAAAATCCAATTTTGGTTTAGAACAATTGGAATGGTTATGTTATTAATAAATTCAGAAATGAATTGAGAAGATGAATTAAAATTTAAAATGGATTGAGTAAGTAAACAAATTGAATTAAAATTTGTAATGGATTGGAATTTGATTGAATAAAAATCAATTTAAAATGGAAATAAAACTGATGTAAGAAGAAATGGAGTTATTTTGTTATTGAAATAACTTAAGCAAATTGGAAAATGATTATGGTCTAGCTTTATAAGTGGTCTTGAATAAAATTTGTTTAGATAATAAAGTTGAAATGCAAGTGAAATGATTTTAATTAAATATTGTGATAAAATAAGGATGTATGGGTTGTAAATAATCCAGAATGGAATGATATTAATATAAACTTGAATTGGTTAATGAAATGGAAATGTTAGGGTAAGGATTTAATTTAATAATTGCAATGAAATAAGAATGTTTGGATTGTGAACAATGCGGAATTGAATTGGTTTAAAGAAGAAAATGAAATTGGTCTTTAAATCAATGGGACTAAGTGAAATTTAATTAAGTGGTTTTCTACATAAATGCAAGAGAATCATAAAAGAAATGCAAGTGTATCAAATTGAAAATAAAATTTGATTGTGAATCAATTTGAAATTGAATTGAAGTAAAGTAATGTAAGCAAAGAATATGTAACCATATTGAAGTGAAAATAAAGTGGTTATGGTGAATATAAATTGAGTATAGCAAACTTGGGTGTAAATTCTTTTGAGTTAAGTAAATGAAATATGGATTTGCAAAGAAGATTAGAATATTATTAAAACGTGTGGGTTACTTATATAAATGGATTACTTGCAGGATTTCGAAAATTTGATGTGTGGGCTTTGAAATTGACATGTTTGGTTTAGATTAATAAATGGAATGTTGTTGAAAATCTCATATTTTTGAAAACCGATGTGTTTGTTTAAGTAAGTACAGGTACGGGAGGCAATCGATAGAGTGGGAGCGTGTATAGGCATCATGGTTTTAGATCTCCTATATCTCGCCCGAGATCTCGCCCGAGATTTCATTTTAACACTTAAACGAGACGAGACATCAAATCTCCTCCATATCTCCCTCGACACTCATCTCGTCCGAGATATTCAAATCTCACCCGATATATGGATCAAAATCTCAATCCGAGATCTCACCCGAAGTTATACATTTTTCTTGTTTTCCATAATAATTTTTATTTTCATATTGATTCAAAAGAAACTAGTCAATCCAATTATAATTTACCAACTTCTTGAATATATTCTTTACTTTTTATCTTAATGAGTCATAGCGAAAGGTTTCGCTTCTTTATTACATTCAAATAAAAGAATATTATTCAATCGTTACCAAAACAAGCTACTACTCTTCTAAAAATATTTCTTTTTCCATGTAAATCAAGTATTTTACCATTTTTATTTTTACTAAGAAAGTTATAATCGTTAAATAAATTTTTGACACATCAATTTTAAACACATAAGTGCATCCGATATATTCCCGAGATGCATTATAAGACCCGAGATATCAATCCGAGATGTACATCCAATATGTACTCATCTCGTCCGAGATCTCTCCCGATACGAGATAACTTGTGTAAAAATTACGAGACGAACGTGACCGAAATCCGATATTTAAAACTTGATAGGCATAATATATTATCCGCTTGCTTTTAAAATGCTAATCTTAGGTACGCCTACGCAATAAAATTTGAAAAATGTTATATATATTGTGGTATATTTTGTTTTCCGGCCATGTGGGTCGATGTATATATATTTATATCTATTGTGATATTGTAAAATGCTCTCTGTACAAAGGAGACGCTGTCAAAAAAATTGGGAGTTAGAAAATTTTGAGAATTTTAAAAATTTTGGTTAACTGGGAAAGTTGTTTTTGAAATGATGTTGAAAATAAAGCTTTTAAGTAAAAATAAAGCGAATGGTTTTAGAATTGAGCTAAAAAGTGTTGGCGAAGTAAATGTAAGTTTTAACAAAGTTTGGGTAAATAAATGAGTTTGGAAGCATTTTCAAACCCTAGCAAATTTCGAGGATGAAATTTTTATAAGGGGGGAGGAATGTAACGACCCAGAATTTTGGTCATTAGATTTTGAATGTTTAATTCATTTTAAATGTTAAATGTGGATTTTGAATTGATTTTTAAGTAAAAAGATTTTGGTTTAATCAACATAATTAGTTAAAATATCGAATATAGCTATTTAATTGGATTTGAATAACAATAATTTAATATTTGAAAATTTAAATAATTTGTGAATCTAGAGGCAAATGGAGTGGAAATGGTTTTTAAGATTTATTTTAAGTCTATTTGGAATTGAATTATAATATTGAACTGTTGGATGGAATTAAAAGTCGATAGGTTAAATTTGGAATTTTATATTAATTTAGTAATGGAATTTAATAATATAATAATGCAAATAATCAGATTTTGATTCAAAATGAATCAGAATGGTTTCTAACTTGATTATAAATTCTATATGATTTATAATTAAGTTAGTACAATTTTAAAAAGTGAAGTTTTAAAAGATTTCGACGATTTTGGAAATCGCTCGAATTAATCGACGAGTTAAAATAGCCTTCCGGGGCATAATCTTGGATTTCGACGAACCTGTTCCATTGGATCCGTAATAATGTATTATTATCGGATTTCAATTTTCGTAGCAATCAGAGTTATCGTTTGACCCTGGCAGCTCAAAACGCATAGGAACTATTTTAATCGATTTAATTTAAAATTGATCGTTTATTTCCGTAACTCGTGCATGTGATCGAATTAGCCTTCGAAACACGTACAATTGTGTTCGGAATGCGGGTAAAACATTATAATCGCCTGTCGGTACGCGTCGTTTGGAGATCGTGTGGAAAAGTTGCTTTAAAATGGATTTAATATTAAAATAATATTTATCAACGTTTATATATACACTTTTTTAGAGAAACCCTACCCCTTTCTTTCGGCCGCTGCCTTTCCTTATTTCAATGGCCGGAACACATCAAAGTTCATCTCTAATTTGCGATCAATCCATCGCGCAATAGCAGATTCTTCCAACTGCATTATTTAAAAGCTCGCCGAGCTTCATCCATCCAACGACGAAGATCGATTATCAAGTGTCGTGGTGGCCAGAAACTGATGGTGAAGGGACCACATTCATGCTTGGACTACGGTGTCAAAGGGAGGCCGAGCGTTGCCGCATTCCGGTCGTGGGTTCGGGGCGACGTGGCCTTCGATGTAGTGGAGCCTGATTGACGTAAAGATGGTCAAGGGTGGAACGATGGGTAGGGTTTTGAGGTGGCTGATGGGTTTCGTGCGCGATCGTGTATGGGAGGGAGAGAAGATGTAGCATGCGGCCGTGATTTCCTTTCTCTGATCGAACGGCTAGATCTTGTTTTGATAAATAAAAAAAATTGCTTTAAATTATAGTTCAAACTATAAAAATTCATAACTTCTACATACATTATCATATTCCAACGAATTTGGTAGCGCCGGAATGGCAACGACGAGCAGCCTGCTGTGGTGCAGATCTAGGATCATTCTGAACAAGTAAAAATTTAGGTTAAATCGAACGATGTTCGATTTAAATTAAAATTTGATCGCTCGTCGAAGATTCAAGGTGAGTTAATCTCACTCACATCTGGATGCCATTTAATTTAGATAGCTAATATTTAAATGTTTGATTGGTTAACACGTTGAATGTGATAATTATTATCAAATTGGATCGATATTTATTAGTTGTGTTAATATCTGTGGATGGAGGGAAACAGGTTAGAGGGATCCAACTGGATTCCGCACAAATAGAAATTATATTTATAATCTGTGATATATTTCATTGATATCCTGTGATAGATAGATTTAGAATTTTTTTATGCTGTGTTATGGTTGGATAATATAATTTGGTATTTTAAAATATCAATAAAGTGAAATGGGAGTAAAAAGGAAATGAAAGAAATTTTTAAGTAATGAATTTAAGAAAATTAAATTCAAGATATTGGTTTAGAATTTGAAGTGTTTTGAAATTGCGATTTAAAAGGAAATGAGGAATGAAAATTTATAAACTGGGTTTATAAGTGAAATGGGATATTTATCGGGGGATAAATTTGAAAGTATAGATTTCCGGTGGCAACCTCTATAAGAAGGAGCAAATTGTTTTAAAAATAATAATAGGATTATAAATTTTTTTAAATGATGGAAAGTGTATCTTTCCTGGGAAATGAAGTATATTTCAAAAGAGAAGCTTTCAAACTATAGACTAGAAAGTTTTAAAAATGTGTTTCTAGAATATTTTAGAAAAATTACTATCTTTAATTACTTTTAAGTGAAAAGTAAATATTATTAAAGTAATTATGATATTTTATTATTTTAAAGATAAATTAGTATTATGATTTCTAAAGGAAATTTTATTATAAGTACTTGCTGTAATAACTTTATATAAAAAGGAAATGACAGTATAAATATTGGATTAATAACTTTATTTTATAAGGTAATTTTATTTTAAATTACTTAGAAACTTCTTTATATTTCCTTAAATATTTTCCATTAAAAATTTCTAGTAGCCTCATTTTAAATATTTTAGGGATATATTTTGAAAATGATTTTCCAAGAAATAGAAAGGTGCTTAGAGTGTTGGAAGAAAATTTACAAGATTTAAATGTAAATTTGAGAGGTAAATCGTGTAGGATTTATAAAAAGGTTCTTTGGTTTATTTTGAAACAGGGAGTGTAGTTCTCTGAAAAGCCAAGTACGTTTTAAAGCAGATTTCTAAGTAAAAGTTAAAAGTTTTAAATTTGATTTTAAAGGAATGTTTTTAAGAAAATTCTTATTTAAGTTGTAAAGATTTCAGAAGTAAATATTTACTAAATTAGTCATAGTTAAATCACCGACTATCAATATTGGCCAATGCGTTGATCATTTCAAAGAGACCGAGATCGAGATTTATTTCTCAAAAACCACTTCGATCCGGTTTGTACGTTTTCGTGGAAAAAACGAGTTCGGAGTCGAAAATGGAGCAGTGAAGTGCAAGGGCTAGTCGCTACTAATCCTGAGGATGTTTCCAAAATGGATGTAGTAGGAGTAGTTCCTTCGGTTCCGTTCGAACCCGAGATGGACTTGTATGGATGAATGCTTTCGAAACATCGTCAGGTGGACGATGGGCATTCTAAGTAAAACGTTCTAGAAGGTAATGTTTAGCCTCAAGCCTCATCAACCGGGAATGACTTAAAATCAGGGGTTATGCAGCAAGGCTATGTGGGTAGCACCCATTAGGGTAAGGTCATCCCTGTCTAGATGTCATAGTGGTGCGGTTGCTGATCCCAACCGTGGGGTGATCTTACTCGGGATTATCCAGTAAGGGGTAGTCCCGATCTTGTGTTACAAGAGATTAGGAGTAATCCTCGGTACGGTGATCTAGGCTATGTACTGTGACAGGTGGTACCCCAGTGCCTAGTCATTAGTTGGAAATTCATTCTCCCTATGCGCCTTTTACGAGTTTTGTTCGTATTACCCACTTTGTGGCTAGTAGCTGGAATTTAATCATGTAACAATTTCGGCTATTTTAATAAGTAGTTGTATATAGACCCTATTATAATATCATAGGGTTTTATAAAAAGTGTTTTAGCTATCGTAAGGTAAAAACCCGACATGTTTATTTGTGGCGTGGTCTTGCGAGATGCTTTTGTTGTCAAAAGATTTTGAAACTTTAATAATCAATTTGGGTGTGTTTTTATCAGCTGGTATTCCAGACTGACTCGGGTGTTATTTCATTATAATGCTCGAGTCAGATCGAGTATTATAGATTATAGGAAAGGATGCTGTGGAGCTCAGGAGAGGAGATGGAGTCCGAGACGTATTATCCATACTTGTTTATATCCGCTGCAGTGATTGTTTGAAATTGTCAGGTTGGAATCTGTTGTTTGTTTGAGATATACTCTGATGATATATTTTATAAAACATATATAGTTTTCATTTTGTGTAAAGATCTGTTATTGACTATTATATTTTGTTCCGCTGCGATTGTGAGATTCTGTTATTGTTTAGTTCCTTCTCTCTTCTATCTTCTTTCTTTTCCCTCAACTATCTGTCTTTTCCGGCACTCGATCGTCGGCATATTATACTGTGGAGTATTTTGTGTCTGTTTTCGAGGTTCTAGAAGGGCGGGTCGTCACATTAATTACTATTGAATATATATATACATGAAAGTTTAGATCATTTTTAAATTGTGAAACAAAGTTGAAAAAAGTTATAGCGAGAAGGTCGCTATATGAATACTTTAAAATACCATGTTTTTGGGAATTTTTGTACTTAGTTTGAAAGATCCTTAGGGGTTTCTTTTCATTTTTAATAATTATTATATGTGTACTTATTACTAGGAAAAAAAATCAAAGCTTTAAAGGTTTATAACTGGTTAAACAAAGTCGCTAAAGTTTGAATAAAAAGCTAAACGAACACTTAATAAATACTATGTTTTCGAGAATTTATATAAATAAATAGGGAGGCATCCTTAGAGATTTATTTCAATGGTTTTTAAGTAACCTAAGGGTAGTACTTACTAAAATTTTCAAGTCTTAAATCATTTGTTTGCGTTGCTAAAATAGGTTGCAAAGATTGTGCTTTTCTATGTTGTTCTTTGACAAGGACTTTTAACATCATTTAGAAATGATGTCGTAAGTTATTTGAGTTTTTAAGTATCTAAAAGTGATATTTAAATTTGTAACTTTTCTCTATTCATTTTAGGAATGTTTTCTAACATATTTTCAGTATCTTAAACTTGGTTTGAGGTTTAAATATATGTTGTTAATTATTTATATATTTTCAAAGTAAAGAGGTTTTATAATACAAAACATGTTTTTCATCAAATTATAAATTAGATATTTTATGTAATATTCTATATAGGTATTTAAACCCTATTTATAATTACTTTTAAAGTGTATATATACACGCACAAGTTTGGAAAAGTAAGTTAATTATTTTGTAAAAGGATAAGAGATAGTTTTGGATTATAACACTTATGTTATAATAAATGATTTTGTTATTCAATAAATGCAGACATGCTTAGATCTTTAAAAGAATGCGTTTAAAGATAATAATAAGTATGAAATGGTTTTGGATTCGTTGTGACAATGTGTTAACAACATTATATTTATCATTTTTTTATTTTACTTATGAATGTAAATATATCTTTGAAAAGAATGTTTCAAAGATGTGTATAAGTGAAATAGTTTTGAATTTGTAGGGACAATGCTTAGGTAACATTAGTCTTAAACTGTTGTGAAGTAAATTTGTGAATATACTTATACCATTTAAGATAAGTATATGAATAATTTCTAAAGTATTGAAAGAGTACAAATGAATAGTAGAAATTGATAAACGAAGTTTTATTAGATAAAAGAAGTTTTAATAATAAAAGAGGTTTTAATTACTAAATGTATTAATTAAATAAAAAGGGGAATAAAAGTTGCTTGTGTGACTTAATCATGCTTTGTGTGACTTGACATGCTTTGTGTATTTACTCGTTTGTGGAAACTATTTAGTCGTGTACTTACCACTAAAAGCCGACTAAGAAACTTGTCTATCTGTAAGAGTTGAAAATGAAGCATCTAGGCAAGGCTTTGATGCAATTGTTATCCCTATAATTTTCAAAGGATATAAACCAAGGAATCAGTGTCGAGAATAAGAGCTTGAGTCAAAGTTTAAAGCTCCAGATGATAAGACAGCATTAAGGAAGAATATCGATATCAAAGTCCACATCAATGTCGAAGACCATAAGATCACGTTGAAGAAACAACACCACTCCTTAACTATTGTCATATTCTTTTATGTCGCACATCATCTATGTTGTAGATGTCGTCACTCAAGCATCACCGCATATGATCAAGGTTAATGTTGATGTACGTTTTGCCAATGTTGTGTCTCATCAAATTTGAAGATATGAAAGAAAAGAATAAACATGACATCGCCTTTCATAATGAATGAACGCTCTTTATTCACGGTGACTACCAATCAACATTCCTGAAGACATATGATCAACGATACTCTTGTAATGCACATCTAACACATGAAGATAGATGAGTGTTGAAGACATGTATAAAACATTGCCAGTAATAAAGTAAGCAACGATGTCAAACCTAGTCACTATCCTCTTCGTCGCACTTGAAGACATGTGAGTATTGAGTAGTAAAAATGGATTGACGTCAAGAAATAGGATACCATTCTTCATCGAAAAAGGAATACAACACTATCGAATGCAACCAAGCATTATAAGCCATCATTTAGTGTCAATATAGCCTATAGGACACTTCTTTGATGCTGAATATCGCCGACATTGCTATTCATCTTTGATGCTGAATATCAAGGACATTCATTCATGACAACATTCAATGACGATGTCTCTCCTTTTTAAAAATGTTTGGTGTCACCTTTCTATTGACGCCGAAGTCAACCCAGCCGAAGTCATCCAAGGTGGAAAGGTGTTACTTTTCTCCTATAAATATGGACTATGGGTACCATTTTAGGGGACGAATTCTCTTTTCTCACTTCTTACATATTTTCAACTTTGTAAATCCTAAATCAATTTAAAGATTTTGCCAATTGCACCACTTCAGTCTTGTACGCATAAGAAATTAGAAATCAAATAATATCATAGCATATGGACTATGATTTATGACTAGCATGTTTGTCTTTGATTATAATTTTCACTTTGACTTGACTTTGAACTTGTGCAAGCATATCATGCCGACCTTGTTCGAGCTTGAGATATGCATATCCAACTTTAACTACAACCTGACTTTGACCCTAATCTTGCATAAAATTATTGGACTTACATATTAAACTAGCACATTGACTTGGACCCTATATGACTCCAGCCTCGATGATTAAACATAGACTAAACATTATGGAAAGAAAATGTTTGATTCAGAGGGAGAAGAAATGATTGAAATTGGAACAGAAATATCATTTGATTCGTCGGTCCTTAAAAAAAGAAATAAGCAAGGTTCCTTGGTTGAGTGAAAAATAGGAAATTCATGGAAAATTTCAATAAATTGCAATGGACGTTGACTCACGCAAATTTTAGCTTATGACTTCGATGACTTTAACCATCTTCGAAGAGGCCACTCTTTGATTAATCCATCTTTAATCTATTTTTAGGTATTGATGAATTTACTCGTTAAATGCAACCAATGCTCTAATTTACCTGGCTTCACTCTTGATGGAGGGATAGTATAAGTTGAGAAGTTTAGAAAAGTGATAAGTATACAAGACTTGGTTTCCATATGTGATCTCTTTCATTATTGTTGAAATTAACCAAAATCATCGATTTAGCTTTGAATAGACAGAGATCGGTAAATATTTTTACTTATAGAAAACCACTTCAAAACTGATATACATGGTTATATGATTTGGAAGCAGATGTGAAGTGGAATGCTATAGAATTGAACTGTCTTCCTAAGGTTAAGTCCGAGGGGGAGGTCAACGTTATCATTCGAATGAGGACTTTTGTTGGAATCTATGTAGAGATTCATGATCTGTTTAAGATGTTGGAATCCATTTAGGGATTAGTGTTCTATTCGAGTGATACAGACTCATATAAGAGATGTCGAACGTGACCTCGACATTGAAAATGGTGGAAAAAAGAGTAAGATGCATAGTGTAGGGTTTTGCTAACCCACAATAGGATATTATCACTACATATCTAGAGTACCCTTATGGTATGATCAATGTAAGCATCATGGGTATTTTTTATTTATATTCTACACCCTAGACATTATCTGTTATTTCGCAATATGTGCGTATTAGATAGTTTGGATCTTTTGAGGGGATAACTGTTACGACGGTCTCAAAAGGTGTCGTTATATGTTGTACACATATTTCTTGAGTTTCTCACACCAGACTTAGGTCTGAGACGTGATTTTTGTTTTCCCTAAATTTCTTGTGTGCTCTTTCAAACAGCCTAAGAAAGGTTGGATATTCTTGAAGCTTAAGGAGATGAGTTAGGTGTTTTACCTAATATAGTAATCTTATTTATGTTGCATTACTATTATGTAAGTAACAGCATTTGTGAGGATGGACTAATGATAGTACTTAGAATTGTAACTCTAAAATGCTTTGTATCTTAAAGTGATAGGTTTGTACTATCTTTTTATATTATATGTTATCGTTTCACTATGGGATTCTGGTATTTTGTTCCTTCTTTCTTGTACTGTTTCTTTTTCATGTACCGTAACAGTTTGTCTTTTCGACATTTGAGTGCTCAACATGTGAATATAGTGGATGTATTAGTATCGACATTAGGGGTTGAAAAGGCAAGTCATTACAATAACTGTGGCAAGTTCAGACGTGTGTAGAAGATTTGCCCAGAACCAGTGCAGTAGAAGCATGTGGTGAAGGCCCATACTTTAGATGTCATCCTAACTCATTGAGTGCTCCTTCGGTGAAGGAGAATAAGGTATTACCATTTAAGGTATGCTTTATATTTGTGGTTTTCCATACATGTTTTGTTCGATACTGGGGCTTCGCATTCCTTTATATCTAGTGACTGGTAGATAGATTGGGATTGAGACTCAAAATAACTGACCGATCTTTAGTAGTGACAAACCCTGTGGGAGGCCTTACTAGTCTTTGAATAGTCTATCGTGGTTTAGTCTAATCGAGTCATGGATGCACTTTTATTTGTGATGTTTTTTTATTGGGTTTAGCTGGTTTGGGATTATCTTGGGGATGGACCGACTAAGGAAGTATGCGGTAGTGGTGGATTGCGAGAAGCTTTTGATGATGACTAAGGCTGAGGACGGGCGGAAGGTAGTGATTAGCTGCAACCCAGAGGATGAGATTATGGTTAGCTTCCTATATTCACTCGAGGTCCCATGGGATGATTTTCATTTTTGCAAATAGTTAGAGATTATTCTGACGTGTTAGTGGAGATGACTAGATTATCACCACATTGAGAGATTGAATTCTGCATAGACTTGGTAAAGGATTCCAAATGATAGTTATGCCTTTAAGGCATATGGCATCCAAAGAGGAAAAAGATTTAGAGGTGCAAGTGAATGACTTATTGACACGAAGGTTCATTTACAGGAGTATATTTGAATGGGGCTCACCCATAGTATTCGCCAATAAGGTGGATGACTCTATGAGATTGTGTGTTTATTATTGTGAGCTAAATAAGGTGATGAGGAAAAAATTATCCACTCCCGCATAATAATGACTTATTCGATCGGCTCCGTGGTGCGAAGATATTCTCTAAGTTGGATCTTACGATAGGATTTTACCAATTAAGGGTAGCAATAGAGAGTGTGTTGATCACTGTGTTTCTGTAACCCATCGAAATTCAAGAGAAAAAATTAATAAAATAATTATATTTAAAAAAATAAGAGAAAAAATATAATTTTGCAAATGTTCGAATCTGGCTACGAAACTTATCCCGTTGTATTTCTAGTAATTTTCTATATGACTTTTATACATAACATTTCAAAATCAGAGCTAATGTGAAGAAGTAATAAACGTTTGAAAACTAGCAAATGCAATTAATTAAATAAATAAAAAGGAAAATAAATATTAGTAAATAAGGGAATCCATGGATCGATAGCAGGATTGAGACCGGTAGACCGTAAGCAGCCGACTGTTCTACTCAATAGGGGTTGACCGGTGGTGTTATATTGACTAGGTTTTGGGTTGATCAATGGCACAGATTTGATCATATTTTTTTAGCGTCAACGTAAATGTCCAGCAAGTAGGATGTAAACAAATATTATTTTATAGTCCCTCTATGGTCCCTATTAGTTTAAAATTTCTATAAGTATAACGTTAGTAAAAAACCTTAATTCATTAGAAATCGGTCTGTGCACCCAAACGATGTTAATTCCTTTTTCTCTTTAACTTAAAAATTCTTCAAAGTAAATAAAAGTACAAGTAGAGAGATTTAAGGAGTCAAATCAAGAGAAAAGATCCAATTAAGATACAAAAGGGGAAAGCTTGGATCTGAGGTGATTGGTATATTTTTAATAAGATGGTTTATATGCAGATAATTTTACTGTACTCTATCTGATTTAGATTTTTAGAAACTAAATTGAGAATCATATTGTTTATATCTAAGACAGAATAATAAATGTAAATTGATGAGTACTTGTTAAATAGAAATTGACCTGGGTTCAACCCTTTCTATTCAATTATGAATTTATATAACCTGTTGATATAAACTGTTAATACTGATTTCATATAACCTGTTAATATTGGTATTAATAATAACCCTGGATTAAATTTATTTTACAATAAATTTTTAACTGAATTTGAATAAAGAATTTTGACAAGCGCAAATTTGAGTTCATTGTATTTGTTATAGGACAAAACTGTAAATTACTGTGAAAAATTGGGAACGAATGTAATTAACAAAATAATTAATAATTAAAAGCACTAAAAGTAGAGAAAATCCCTAATGAAATAACGATGAGCGATTGACTACTCTGAATAGAGCGGTTAACAGCAAGCGGTCAACCGCTCCAGAAGCAAATAATCGACCGATTAACGTTCCAAAAGCACAATACGAATCTCGGCCCGAGGCCTAAGTTATAAATAAAATTGTTACAAGTGTGTATATATGTTTATATGTGTGTGTGTGTGTGGATGTTAGGAGTGGGGAAACTAGTTCCCTATGAGGTGACACTAGAACGTTGCAAGCCTGGGTAAATGTTGTTTATCCAACATGGGTCAATATTTAACTAGTAGCGATTCTATTGCAAATTGCATACATGGAAGGTTCTATAGTGGATATGCAGCACTAATGGATATCTGATGAAGTGTGTGGCCTAGCACAACGGTAATTCCTTGGTACTCACGGACGATGAAACGTGGTGTTGTGGTGTTGTTGGATCCCAACGCATGCAATAAGAGGTGTTACGTTACCATTGAGAGGTGGACATGGATGCAGATGATGAGACACTTTGTTAAGTTGACATTGCAGGATCCCCCTCAATGCGTAACTAGGGTTCATAAATGTTGGAAATTTAGTCTCATAGTAGAAGTAATAGGGAAACCTATGTTGGGATAGTTACGTATAATCGTAACGTGGATAACGGAAGTGTTATCCTACGTGGGATACTTCCAGTAGCTACTAGCCGATCATTAGTTATCTAGAGGTTCGATTAGTTGTTCGATCCTAAGTATAAGCCTGCAAAACTAGTCAATGTAGGCGTGTATTGACTTAAACCCCTTAGGTAAAGAAAACAAGTAACACATGAACAACTGCAGGACATTCTTGGTCACATAGAGTATTACTAAAATCACCTTTGTGTGATCACCGTATATTAATGATGCACTCGTTCACCAGACTTTTGTCTGACCCGCCCCTTTTCCTTTCTTTTTCCCAGCCACACGAGGATAAGGCAGTAGGTAATAGGCTCGATCAGTACGTGGACGGTCGAGCTTAGCTTTAGAGTTGCTACATATTTTTCCATTCCTCTCCATGTATTTCCTTATCATATTTAGTACTTGGTATTTATCAAACTATGTACCATATTTCTATGTACTTTGGATTTGACTATGTACTATTTTTTGAGACTGTTTTTTCAGATATTTTCTGAGATGGTTATTTTATATATTCATATTTTGTTACCTTTTGCTACGAGATCTAAAAATGTAGAATATCTTAGTTCATATCTATTTAATTCTGAGAAGACCTCGACAGCTCGTATTTTTCTACACCGACGACAGTCCAAAAGTTACCTTAGGCTTTGGATCGGTGTGTCGGGAGGTGTGGGTTGTCACTGTTGGTATCGAGCTTAAGGATTGAAATTCCTTAGGGATTAAGGGCATATTCAGAGAACGTACTTGAAAAGGAATTAGAGATGCATTAAGAAAATGTACTTGAAAATTTTTTTCAAAAAGAAAAGTTTTTCAAACATTTTTCTAAAATGGATTCAAAATAAATTTCCAACGTGTGTGTATTTGTTAATATATGTATGTATAAATGAAGGTTTTTCAAAAAAAAATTCATAGGTTTTATATATATGTAATGTGAATAATCCCTTCCCTTATTCTTGCTCATATTACCTATGGAAAAATTGCTATAAATCACAAATTAAAGATGTGTGACCTTGTTTGTTCAGGCTCAGGCGATGTGGCTAAGATTCTGGTGTGAACATTCTGATTTGGTTCCGTCGGTACTTCAAGCAAGGGGACAAGTGGAGCCTAACTCTAATAAAGGACCCATAGAACAAGCGCCAGGTGCAGTTCCTACACATCCATATATCATCGATTTTACTAAGCTATGTAAGGACTTCGCAAGCCTAGGAGGGAAGCCATATGTGGGACTGAGTCATATGTAGATTTGAGGACATGGATTCATACTTGCGAGAGGATTTTTGGATTAATGGGTCTTGATGATGCGGTGAGGAGGCATCTTGCTACTTGGTTTTAACAGAGAGGCCCTGAATTAGTAGGATATATTTGAGGCGGAGACTGGTGAGGGAGGGATCACTTAGAGGGAGTTTAGAAGATGTTTGAGATGAAGTTTCTTTCAAGAGCAAAGGAGGGAGTGCAATTAGAGAAGTTTATTCATCTAATGCAAGATTGATGTCATGAAAGAGTATGTGAATTAGTACAATGAGTTGGCTAGGTTTGGTATGGAGTTGATAATACCCCTCACAAGAAGGCTCTGAAGTTTACGAAGGGGTTGAGTCAACCTCTTTAAGGTTTGGCTCTTAGTCATAATCCCATGGTTGTGACTTATGAGTGTCTGGTGCAGGTAGCCTTGATGAATACTGTCTCCAAGGCGGAAGCGAAGGAAAAATCCAAGAAGTCTAGAGCGAAGGGGCCATAGCAGAGTCAGCGCAAGGGAGGAATGAAACCTAATGGATAGATTAAGAAGCAGGATATGTGTGCAGGAAGTGCAATGAGAAAGGGCATTTCACGAAGGAGGGCAAGGTGGATAGTTTGATGGTTAAGTGTTAAAAGTGTAATCAATTTAGGCATATAAAGTGGGAGTGTCCAGCGCCAAAGAGGACATCTACCTAGGTTGTTCTAGCTTGCGCACTAGACTCAGTTCCTAGCATGAGTGTGCCTCCAGTAGCGAACAAGGGGAAGAAGTTCATAATTGAAGGTATGTTCACTCTATTTGGTTTATCCATTCGTACCGTATTTAATATTGGGGCATCACGCTCTTTTATTTCCAGTAGACTTATAGATGAGTTACACTTAGATGCTAGCATAGTTACAAAACCTGTGGTTGCACCAAACCCTGTTAGAGGATCGGCCCTATGATATGTAAGGGTTTGAAATTTTTTATTTTAGAGGTCGACTTCAATTATGATGCTTTTTTCTTATGATTTTCTGGGTTTGGCTCAATTTT
Organism: Allium cepa; assembly: GCA_030765085.1. Classification (NCBI taxonomy): domain Eukaryota; kingdom Viridiplantae; phylum Streptophyta; class Magnoliopsida; order Asparagales; family Amaryllidaceae; genus Allium; species Allium cepa. Next base: position 619,509,337 of record CM060938.1, on the reverse strand, counting down.
GGACTAGGGTTGGATGACAATGTATGGCGTTGTTCTAGATTGTGAGTAAGAAGGTTGTTAGTTGGGTACTTGTAGTGGGTGCAGTCTAGAAGTTTATTACAATCACAGAGGTTCAATTATGTTGAGTTACATATATTCATTAGACCTATCATATGACAAGTTAGATTCAGTGTTTGTAGTTTGAGATTACCCAGATGTCTTTTCAAAGGTTATCGATCCCCACCCTAGAGGGAGAGAGATCGAATTCCAAATTTATCTTATAGAGAATGCCAGACTTATTGCCTTTGCCTTGAGGCATATGCCTTCGAAAGAGAGATGCAAACTGAACAAGAAAGTAAATGAGCTATTAAAGAAGGGCTTCATTAGAAGGAGTATTTCAAAGTGAAGAGCACCATTCATCTTTTCCTCTAAGGCGGATGGTTCTTTTAGGCTTTGCATCGATTATCGGGAGCTGAATAAGCTGATGAATAAGAACCATTATCCATTGCCCCGTATAGATGGTCCCATTGATCAATTAGACGAAGCGAAGGTGTTCTCACAGCTCGGTTTGGCTATAGGATTCCTTCAATTGCGTATAGCTGAGGATAGTATTTCGAAGACTATTTTTCATGGACTTTATGGGTGGTTAGTCATGCCCTTTGGACTGACCAATGCACCCACTTACTTTACTGATCTGATCAGTCGAGTTTTCAGAGGATTGTTTAATAATTTTATGGTGATATTTATGGATTAACTTTTGGTCAATTCGAAAAGTGAGGAGAAGCATAGGTTGCATTTAGAAGAAGTGCTCTATACACTATGTGAGCATAAGTTGAAGGCAAATTTTTCTAAGTATCACTTTTGGCGGGAGGAGGTATGCTTTTCAAGACATGTTTCTCGAAAAGTGGGTTGGCAGTTGATCTTTGTAAAGCATCTGCAGTATAGGATTGGCATGTGCCAAAGAATGCCACGGAAGAGAGGAATTTCCTTGGTTTAATGGGCTATTATAGGAAGTTCATATAGGACTTCGCTGAAATCTATGCCTCTCTGACCTATCTTACCAAGATGAATTTGGTTTTCTCGTAGGAAGCAAAGTGTGAGGGTGCTTTTGTTAAGCTGAAGTATGCGTTGACTAGTGCACCTATTCTAGTGTTGCCTGATGGCACAATGACATTTATAGTATATACCGATGCTTATGTTATGGGGTTACGCATGGTATTGATGAAAGAAGGGAGAGTGGTGAGCTATGCTAGTCAACTGTTGAAGGTTCATGAAAGAAACTATCCTACCCATGAGCTTGATTTAGCAGCCAATGTCTTTGCGCTCAAGTTTTGGAGGCAATATCTATTAGGAGAGTAGTTTGAGTTGTACACGGATCATAAGTCTCTAAAGTATATGTTCTCCTAAAAGGATCTAAATTTAAGACAACATAGGTGGATAGAGCTTTTAGCGTCCTATGACTTCAATATGTTATATACTCTAGGCAAGAGCAATGTGGTGGCCAGCGCCATAAGTATGTAACATGCAGTGTTGAGACCTTTGTTCTTAGAGTGGAAGTATTTGGATTTCATTTCTGCATTTTTTTCCAACCATCATCAGACATTAGCTTTCGATGTGAAACCCACACTTATGGACCATATTGGCTTAAGTTAGAAAAAAGAAAAGGAGCTAGTGGGTATTTTAGAGAAGCTTGGTGGAGGAGAATAGTCGAGTCACTTGAGGCATTATAACATTGACTCGAAAGGGTAGTTATAGAGAGATGGTAGGTTATTTTTTCTTCTTATTATGGATTTGATCGACTTGGTACTGGTCGAGTCTCATCGCTTTAGGATGACCATTCATCCGAGTAAAGACAAAAATGTACCATGACTTGAAGAGAGTCTTTTATGGGCAAGATATGAAGAAGCATGTGGCAGAGTATGCAGCTCGATGTATAACTTGCCAGAGAGTAGAGGCGAACTAGAAGAAGCCAAAAGGATTGTTGCAGCCGTTGGATATTCCACAGATGAAGTGGGAAATATTTCTATGGACTTCATCGATGAACTACCTAGCAATAGGAGAGGAAACTAGAGTGTTTGGGTCATAGTCGATTGGCTGAACAAATGCGCTTATTTTATCCCAATTAGCAGTACAAGGACTAAAGTGACTTGGCAACACTATACATGAGAGAGATCATTAGGTTATATGGAGTTCCTTCTAGCATTATTAGCAATCGAGTTATGATTTTCACTAATGGGTTTTAGAGGATTCTACAGGAAGTTTTAGGCAGCAAGTTGAGCTTGATTATCGCTTATCATCTGTGGATAAACAGACAGACGGAAAGAGTGAATCGGTTGTTAAAAGGCTTACTTTGGATGTGCATATTGGATTTTGGAGGCTCTTGGGAGGATCACTTACCACTAGTGGAGTTCACCTATAATAACAACTATCAGGCGAGTATTAGGATGGTCAACGACCTAGATTTGATCAAATATATTTCTTCATGGCGAAGAAAACATTGAACAATTAGGATGTAAATAAATATTCTTCCAAAGTCCATCTACGGTTCGTATTAGTCTTAAAACCCTATAATAGACCTTAGTGAAAATCCTAAATTCGTCAGCAATTAGTCTACACATCCAAACTTTGTCCTTCCTTTTATCTTTAACTTACAAAATTCTTCAAAATAAATAAAATAAAAGTAGAGAGATCTTAGGAGTCAACTCAAGCGAAGAGCTAAAGAATGAGGAGATTTTCGGACAAGATTCAAAAGGGGAAATCTTGGATCTAAAGTGATTGAGCATATTTTAAGAAAGATGATTTATATGTAGATAATTTTAGCATACCCTATATGTTTAAGATTATTAGAAACTAAATTGAGAATCATGTTGTTAGATCTGAGACTGAATAATAAATGTAATTTGATGAAGATGTATTATATAGAAATTAATGTACGTTAAACCCCATTTCCAAATCAAATATGAATTCATATAACCTACTAATATAAACTAGTAATGTTGATTTCATATATCCTATTAATACTGGTGTTAATAGTAATCCCAGCTTGAATTATTTTTACTATAAATTGGTAAACTGAATTTGAATGAGGAATTTTGATAATCGCAAATTTGGATTCACTATAATTATTATAGGATGAAATTATAAGTTACTGTGTAAACTCAGGAATGAACATAATTAATGAAATAATTAAAAGCCCTTAAAGCAGCGGAAATCCTTAATTAAGTAACGATTACCAGTCGATTCCCCTTACTGAAGCAGTCGACCGCTCTAGGAGCAGTGGTCAACGTGTTAGCATTCCAGAAGCGCAATACGAACCTCGACCGGAGGCCTAGGTTATAAATAAAATAGTTGCAATGTGTATATATGTTATATATAATGTTAGGTGTAGAGAAGCTAGTTTCTCATGAGGTGACACTAGGACGTTGTGGGGCTGGATAAATGCTATTTATCTAGTAGGGGTAGATAATCAACTAGGAGCGATTCTATCGCAAATTGCACTCCTAGGAGATTCGATGATGAACACGCAACAGTGATGGATGCTTGATGAACTGTGTGGTCGGTACAATGGGAATTCCTTGGTACTTATGGATGATGCGACATGGTGTTGTGTTGTTGTTGGATCCTGGCCAACACATGAAATAAGAGGCATTATGTTATCATTAAGAGGTAGACACTAATGCGGACGATGAGACACTTTGATGAGTCAACATTGCGGGCTCTCCCTCAATGCGTAATGGGATACATGTAGTCATAGTTGTGGAAAATCTAATCCCATGATAGAAATTGTAGGGGAAACATTTGTTGGAATAGTTACATGTAATCATAATGTGGGAAATGCTAGGGTGATCCTATGTGGAATAGTTCCAGTAGCTATTAGCCGATCATTAATTCTCTAGAGGTTTGATTAGTTTTTCGATCCTATTTATGAGCCAGCATAAGTAGTTAACCTATGTGTGTATTGAGTTAAACCCCTTAGGTAAAGAAAATAAGTAACTCAAGAAAACCTATAAGACATTCTAGGTCACATAGATTATTACTAAAATCAATTGCAAGTGTTCGCCATATATTAATGGTTTACTCATTCACTAGACTTTTATCTGACCCACCTTTTTACCTTTATTTTTTCGCGCCACAGGAGGACAGGGCAGCCGATGATAGGTCTAAGATTAGTACGTGGAGGTCGAGCTTAGCTTTGGAGTTGCTATATATTTTTCAATTTCTCTCCATGTATTTACTTATCATATTCAGTACTTAGTATTTATCAGAGTATGTAACTTATTTCTATGTACTTTACATTCAACTACGTACTATTTTCTAAGACCATGTTTTGAGATATTTTCTAAGATCGTCCTTTTCTATATTTACATTTTGTTGCCTTCCACTATGAGATTTGCAAGTGTAGAATATTTTAGATCATAACTATTTAATTCTTAGTTTCTATAATGTTTAAAACCATGATAGTACTTTCTTGTTACTATAGCGAGTTCGAAATTCACCCAAGCCTTTGATAGTTGGTCGGAGATGTGGGTTGTCATATTTTTGTATGTCGTTTGATTTCTGTGAGTGGATGGTTATGCTATTCGGGTTGACCAAAGCTTGGGAATACTTTCTTGGTCTCATGAATGTGTCTTCAGGGATCAACTAAACTAGTTCATGCTTGTGTTTGTGGATGGTATTCTAGTCTATTCTAGGATGGAGGATGAATACAAGATGCACTTGAGGATTGTGCTCGAAGTTTTAAGGAAGCACAAGCTAAAAGCGAAGTTTTTGAAGTGTCACTTTTGGAGGAGGGAAGTGAGATTCTTAGGTCATACTATCTATGAGTAGGGCAATGCAGTAGACCCTGCAAAAATGGCTGTGGTTCAAGATTGGAACTAACTCAAAAATGCTACTAATATGAGAATCTTTTTAGGATTTGCGGGATACTATAGACATTTTATGAAGGACTTCTTAACGGTAGCATCACTAATAACTAATTTGACAAAGAAGAATTAGACATTTGTATGGGACACAAAGTGCAAGCATGCATTCATGAGTTTTGAAGGAAAAGTTGAAGAGTGTGCCAGTGTTGGCCGTTTCGAGAGGGAATGAGGAGGTAACGGTTTTCACCGATGCTTCTAGTACTAGATTAGGTGCGGTACATATGCAAGGAAGAAAGGTTGTCGCCTACACTAGCGGACTACTGAAGCCGCATGAAAGGAAGTACCTAACCCACAATTTGAAGTTAGTGGTGATAGTTTTTGCTTTGAAGATTTGATGGCATTTACTATTAGGAGAAATTTTCAAGTTATTCACACACCACAAATCCTTAAAATACTTTTTCTCCCAAAAGGATCTCAACCTTCATCAGCAGTGATGGTTGGAGTTCTTAGCCTTCCACAACTTTATCATTTCTTATATGGTAAGGGAAATGCAGCCGCTGCCACACTGAGCAGAGTACGTGCCAGCTTAGGGGAGACGATCCTAGAATGGAAGCAATTCGTTATGACTTCATACCTGATTGCAAGCTAGAGCTAGAGATGTTTGCAAGTTTGACCAACATATCTACTTTAATCAAGTAGATTGGTACTAGTAATAGGCGAGACACTAGACAAAAATGATGATAGAAAAATAGAGAAAGGAATATAGTATGAGTAGATGAAGCATTATGGGCTTGATGGTGAAGGTTAGCTACATAAGGATGCGAGGTGCCATGAATTGACTATAATAAAAGTAGAGCTTTCATATTGAAGAACCAAAGTATTCTCAAGTCGAGAGAAATGTGTAAATCAGTCTCATCAATATTTTCTATTTGACCTTAGTTATATTAACCAACAAAAAAACTATCAAGTGAATCGTTTCATAAGTATCCAATAACTATCAGTATGTAACACCTAGGTTCCCAAACGGTCATGATGCTAGGAAATCAAATCTACGGTTTTGATGACAACAACTATACAATGAAAATCGAATATGCATATATATATATATATATTTCTATATACAGGTACTTGCTGGAGCAACATCACTAGAAAGACAAGACCAAGGCTCAAAGAATGATACAAGAGACTACAAGTCGATAGGATCAAAGAAGCAACAAGAAAGATGCACAAAATAGACATGCACAGATTTCAGACATCTGGGTGCACAAGCTAGACGTTTGAAAAAGTCCCCTGGAACACCAAAACAGACATAACCAGACGTCTGGTAGATGCACTCAGACGTCTGAAAGTCTACTATTTACAAAAAATATATATTGTCAGACGTCTGATACAAATACCAGACGTCTGATTTCGAACTCGGAATTTAATTTCAAATTTCAACTGCCATATTTGAATAGACATCTACGCTTCCCTTCGATGCAACTCTTTACCATCAACAGTAGCAACTGTAGAGCGCTTGTTAATGGATGCAGCTACTCAAGGAACCTCTCTACAACTACATAAAACATCAAGAATCAAAGAGAACACTTACCTTACTCACTTGCGCTCTTTACTTACATACTCTGTTATACTCTTGATCTCTAGCAATCTATACTTGTATTTCACTCTTTCATATATTCGGTTCTTCACAGATAATACTCTCTAGATATATAGTGGAAGAATTTATACTTATTAGTTAATATCCGTATTATAGAACACATATTTGACAAGAATAATTTATTGTAACCAAGCCAATTCCTCCGGGCGAAGCGAGGGTGTTTGATAGTTGAATTCCGAAGGGGAGATTCGGGACTGGACGTAGGACGGGAGATCCGAAACAGTACAAAATCCTGGTGTGCTTATTCTATAGTTACCTAGATTATTACCGATTTAGTTACATCATATATATCGTTACATATACTTGCATATACACTACACGATCCACCCTCTAGACTTTCAATTGGTATCAGAACAAGGTTAGATCAAAATACAGTAACACGTTTTTGAATCAATAAAATATGGCAAGTATTTTTTAAGAAGATCAATCCACAGCACGACCCCCACTTTTTAATGGTTCTAACTATGCATATTGGTCAACACGTATGAGAATTTTTATGGAAGCTAATGGATTAGAAATTTGGTCAGACACTCAAAATAAATATGAAGCATCTAACACTGCTATGAACACATGGGCCGATGCACAAAAAACCACAGCTTCTAATAATGCCAAAGCTATGAATGTTCTATTTTGTTCACTAGATAAGAATGAATTCTCACGTGTCATGTTATGTAACGCTGCATTTGATATTTTCCGTAACTTACAAGTTACACACGAAGACACAAACAAAGTTAAACAAACAAAAATTTTAATTTTACAACAATTTTCATCATTTAAAATGAAACAAAACGAATCTATAGTAGACATGTACTTTAGATTCCAAACCATTAACCCGATTTAATAGCACTTGGAGTCAAATTCACAAATTTTGATTTAGTATCTAGAATACTCAATTCTTTAACTCCAGAGTGGGAAAGAAAAGCATTATCTATCGAAGAATCTAATGATCTCTCAGCACTCTTAGTTGAAGAGTTAATAGGAAATTTAATGTCCTATGAAGCTAATCTGCAGGCATGAAAAGAACTAAATTTGGAAAAGAATAATATAGCGTTCCCAGCAACAAATGAAGACTCCGACTTAGACGAAGAAGAAATTGTATTTATTGCCAAAAACTACAAAAATTCAAGAAGTATAGGAAAATGACTAAATTTTAGAAAGGAGGGAAATCAAGCTAAAAAAATCAAACATCAATCAAATGCTATGAATGTGATCAATCTGGACATATGAAGAAAGACTGTCCCAAGCTCAATAATGATGAAAAGAAGAACAAATTTGAAAAATTAAAAAAGAAGAAGGCTTTCAAAGTAACATGGGATGACTCGAGTTCTTCATCATCAGATATTGATGGCGATAGTGATGGAGAACAAGCTAATGTGTATTTATGGTACAAACTGATGAGGTATGTCCCGAACTTAGTTATGATGAATTATTAGAACTTAGCATGGAATTAGATGATAAATTTAGACAAATTAAAAACTTGAACAAAGAACATATAGCCAAAATAAATAGATTAGAACTTGAAGTAGGAATGTTAAAAGATGAAAAAATTATTTTAGAAGAAGAACTAGAATTATCTGAAGAAAAAATTAAAAATAATTTGGTCGAATATGAGGCTATTGCTATTGATTTTGATAAAACTAAATTAGGAAAGGATAACTTGTTAAAAGAAAATGACAACTTCAAGAGTAGTATTGAATAATTGAAAATTGAAAATTTAGAATTAAAAGAAAAATTAGATGAAATAACAAATAATGTTTCAAAATTTAATAGAGGAAAACAGGATTTGGAAAATCTAATCAAAACTTCAAAACCATCAGGTAATAGAAATGGAATAGGATTTAAAAATACTCCTAAATAAAGAGGGAATGATATTAAGAAATATATTTGTATTTATAAAAAAACTAAGAGTTCACCTAAGTCTAATATGAATACCAGAAATATGAAAATTTGGATTCCTAAGACAAATAATAATTTAGTTAGACAAAAACATATTAATAATTTCTTAGAAAATGTAGTCTATAATAAGAATTATATTCATAAAGGTACCAAACCTTCTTGGGTATGGCTACCTACTTCTCCTAACATCTAGGACCCTAACAAAGTATATGGGTACCAATTAAATCATCTTTTATTTTACAGGTACCTAAAATAAAAAATAAGGAGAAATGGATACTAGATAGCAGATGCTCCAAGCATACGATCGGAAATTCAAAAATGTTATCAAATATAACATACATAGGTGGTGAAACAGTAACTTTTGGAGATAACTCAAAAGGATATGTCGTGGGCATTGGAGAAGTCATCAACTCTGGTATTTCTAACTCTCCTATTATTACAAATTTTCTATTATTAGAAAATCTAAAACACAACCTACTAAATATTAGTCAATTATGCGATAAAGGTTTTCAAATCAATTTCGAAAAAGATAGATGTAATATTTTCAATAATAACAAACAACTTATATTTGTGGGTTTAAGAAACAAAAATATTTATGTCTTAAACATGAATATAACTCAAAATTCAAATTTGTGTCATATTAACCTTAAATATATTAATAAATTAGCAAAATATGAGCTAGTTAGAGGTTTACCTAAAATAAATTACAAAGTAGAAAATTTATGTGACGATTGTCAAATTGGAAAACTAAAGAAAAGCTCTTTCAAATCGAAAAATAATATTTCTACAAAACAACTTTTAGAATTATTACATTTAGATTTATTTGGTCCAATGCAAGTACGATTTATAAATCACAACAAATATGTTTTCGTAATAGTTGATGATTTTTCAAGATATACATGGACTTTATTTTTTTAACATTAAAGTTGCACCTTTGGTATGTTTAAAATTTTTGCTAAAAGAATTAAAACACAAATGGATTTGAAAATTAAAAATATTCGAAGTGATCACGGTGGAGAATTCGAAAATGATCTTTTTACTAATTTTTGTAATAAAAAAGTAATAAGTCATAATTTTTCTTTTCCCCGCACACCTCAACAAAATGGTGTAGTAGAAATAATAAATCATACGTTTCAAGAATGTGCATGAACACTATTAAATAGTAGTGGTCTACCAAAACATTTTTGGGTTGAAGCTATTGCCACGGCATGTTATGTTTTGAATCGAGTAACCATACGTCCTATGACTTAAAAACTTGTTTTGAAACATTTATTTGGAAGAAAATCTAAAGTATCATACTTTAGAGCTTTTAGATCAAAATGCTTTATATTAAATACAAAAGATAATTTAGAAAAATTTGACCCAAAGGCCGATGAAGGAATCTTTGTTGGATATTCAGATCGCAGCAAAGCATATAGAATTTTTAATAAACGAAATAACACTATCGAAGAAAATTTACATGTTTCATTCAATGAAAATCTTCTTAATCATCATACTAATGACGATGAAGAAATAATTCCAATAACAAATACAACGAATTCTCTTGATGATGAGACAAATGTGCAAAATAATACTTTAATATCATCTCCTAAAATTCTTAAGGATCATCCAAAAGATAATATCATCGGAGATCTCAACCTAGAGTAACTAGAAATCAACTCAATCAAATAAGCCATATAGCATTTGTGTCAAATTTTGAACCAAAAAATTATAAAGAAGCTTCAAATGATAACTTTTAGATAATAGCTATGCAAGAAGAATTAAATCAATTTGAACGTAATAATGTTTGGGAATTAGTACCAAGACTAGAAAATCAATCGGTTATAGGAACAAAATGGGTATTCAAAAATAAAGCAGATGAAAAATGGAAATATTGTTAGAAATAAAGCATGTTTAGTTGCTCAAGGTTATAATCAAGAAGAAGGTATCGACTATGACGAAACTTTTGCTCCAGTAGCAAGACTAGAGGCCAAACGTACATTATGCGCTTTTGCAAATCATCCCAATTTTAAATTATTTCAAATGGATGTCAAAAGTGCTTTTTTTAATGGTTTTATTAAAGAAAACGTATATGTTGAACAACCTCCATTGTTTTTTCATGAAAAATATCCCGACCATGTTTTTTAAATTACAAAAAGTCTTATATGGTTTAAAACAAGCCCTCCATGCATGATACGAACGTCTTAAAAATCATTAAATTGCCTTGCCAAAAAATCATTAAATTACATTTGGTTTTCAAATAGGTAAAATCGATACAACTTTATTTATTAAACGAGTAAATAATAATATTTTAGTTGTACAAATTTACGTAGACGATATTATTTTTGGTTCAACTAACGAAAATCTATGCAATCAATTCTCAAATATTATGAAAAATGAATTTAAAATGTCTCACATGGGAGAATTAAATTTCTTCTTGGGTTTACAAATAAAAAACTCGAAAATGGTATTTTTATTCATCAAGAAAAATATTGTAACGATCTATTACGTCATTTTGAAATGGATAAAACTTCAAGCAAACCAACACCAATGAGTACTAGCGTTCACTTGGAAAAAGATAATAACGGAAAAGATTTTGATGAAAAATTATATCGTAGCATGATTGGTTCCTTACTCTATTTGACGGCTAGTGGACCCGATATTATGATGAGTGTATGTCTTTGTGCCCGATTTCAAGCAAAACCGAAAGAATCTCACCTAAGAGTTGTTAAACGTATCTTACGATATCTATCTAGTACTAGAGATTACGGTTTGTTTTACCCTAAAGGATCATCGTTTGAACTAGTTTCATGTAGTGATGCGGATTTCGATGGATGTAAAACAGATCGTAAGAGTACTAGTGAAACATGTCACTTTATCGGACAATCATTAGTTTAATGGTTTAATAAAAAGCAAAACTGTGTCTCCTTATCTACTTGCGAAGCTGAATATATTTCAGCAGCTCTAGCATGTGCACAATTGATATACATGCAACAAACATTTACGGGTTTCGGCAAAGTAATCATTGAATCACCAATATATTGTGATAACACAAGTGCAATAAATCTATCAAAAAACCCTGTAAATCACTCACAAACTAAACATATAGATGTACGACATCATTTTTATGTGACAATGTAGAAAAATGAATTATTTCATTAGAATACGTAAATACCGAGAATCAAATAGCAGATATTTTCACAAAACCACTAAATGAACAAACTTTTGTTAAAATACGACGTGATTTAGGAATATGCTTCCTTAATGATCTTCTAAACTAATACCACATCTTCATTAATTCTGTGTTTAGCTAAAAGTGTTTTTATCCATAAATTAAAATTAATAACTCCTTCACCTTAAATTTTTTAGGTGGTTGTTTTCTGAAATTACCTATAAATAATTTTTAAAATTATATATAAATCTTTACATAACAAGAAGTAAAGAATATATAAATTTCATATTTTTACAACAGAAAATATAATCATGTCTTCTAAAGATTCTCATCTGTCCTTCTCGACACCTACAACAGATAGCTCAGGAGATACACATCAATGCCTTCCTACCCCTACACCAAATCAGGAACTGACGTACAGGTGGTCCTCCTATCACACGAGATTTACTCCCGATAACAAGAAATCCAAACGAGCTCTATTTGTTTCTCCAAACACCAAGGAGAAAATTAATGAGATACATCACTATCAAAAGCAACAAATAGACCTACAACGAGAATTATATTTTGAACAAAAAGTCACGGCGCGACGACTAAGTTTTTTGGAACAAGTAGCGATAAAATTTTGTAATTCACGGAAGAATGATGTGCATGAACCGCTTCTGATTCCTTGCAGTTCTTTGGATCCCTCATCCACGTATCGTACACCTTTGGATCCTTCACCAAGGCGATTCTTTGGTTTCCCGATAACCCACGAACGTGGAAATATATGGTCTCCACTCAAGTGATGAAGGGATGACAAGTCTGAAGATCGCAAAACTCCATCCCCATCTAAATAGATTAAATTATTTTCATTGTATTTGTATCTACGTATATTTGTAATTCTGTTTCACAAATATGATACTATATTTTTAAAAATATAAAAGGTCAAAAAATAAGCAACACCCATCAAATTTAGGCTAATTTTAGAAAAATTGGTCATTTCAATCGTCTGGACATTACCCTCAGACGTCTGACACTCTGATATCACAACAATTTTACACCATCGTGCATATGTCAGACGTCTGATAAAACCTTCCAAACGTCTGAAAATTGTCTCTATTACAAAAAATAGAAACCAGATTATTTCAGACGTCTGAATAAAGTCTCTATCACCAAATTATAAAAATTTAGACGTCTATTATTTATACCAGACGTCTGAGAAAACTATCTGTCATTTAGAAATGAAAATTCGATCTATTCCAAACGTCGGAAAATACAAACAGACATCTGAAAAATCTCTCTGATTATTAATTTTTTCAAATCAACCAAATTCAGACGTCTACCATAACAAACCAGACGTCTGATTCTATTTACTGTCTTAAAACTAGGTTAAATCAGACGTCTGAATTACCTTCCAGACGTCTGAAATTCAATCGAGACATTTGTACGGCCAGATAACGTCTATTATTTTTACCCTTTCTCACTTCGTTTCATTTTATTCTTACTTCAATATTGATTTTTTCCCAGAAATCCTACCTCTTTCAAACTTGAACGAATTTGATGGCTTCTAAAACAAAAAACCCTAAAATCACTAAGAGAAAACAAGACCAAGCAACTTCCTCAAATCCTCAAGTTTGTTCAGATGATCAAATTGAATGATAGATGAATCGATTGCCTCATTCACTCAAGAGATATGAGGATATTCAGAAGAAGAAACACCACGCAGGTCCATTTTATAACTTACTCAAGTTCCCAATGTATGATTTAAATGAAATGTACGAGAATGCCGGTTTAGAAACTTTGATATCTTTCAATCCCAATAACATCCAAATTGATCAGTTGGCTATATTTCTCTTCTACGCTAATTTGGATAGCACAGCGGTTTGGAAAACTGAAAACGAAGATAATTGGATTTGGTCTAGTGTTTATGGCAACACGATTAGGCTCACTCTAGGAATAATAGGCAGAGCTCTCGGATGTTCTGACACGGGTGAAGATTTATATAATATTCTCGATATGCATTTCAAACTAAGGGACAATATAAAACATCAAATATGGGAGGATCAAATGCCTAAATTCGCATCCAAATATCTACGACCTAAGGCAAGACTTCTTACTCGAATGATCATCAACACTATCATTCCATGGCTTGGAAGTCATGAGCAGATAACGGAGTTAGAACACAAGGCCCTGTATGCTCTATTCAGCAGAACAAGGGTAAATTGGGCTAAATTTATATTTGACGAGCTCAAACTTTCTTGGACTCGATCACGCCCATCGATTATCTACCACACGTACATCATGAGACTTCTATGTGCTCACAACATCCCCTCATATTTATCTACTTTTGAAGAAATTTCTCCAAAATATGCTTCCACGAAATTTTTCTCGCTAATGCACCTACCGAAAAACCCTCCGGAGTTTATATCATTTGACGAGTGGACGCAACGTCGCCAAGCCAGACAAGCTGGGCCTCCACCTCAACCACACCATGAACCATCACAAGATGTGGAACAACATCTCAAGACTACTCCTCCTCCTCAACCATTTGATTATACGTCCCACGATGAGATTTTGGAGACTCGAACAGAGACGAATCCAAATGAAAGTATTCGATATCTCACTCTTCAAAATCAGCATATCTTATCTCGAAATCAAAAAGTTTTGGCCAAGCGTATTGACAGCTTTGAAACATCTTTTTCCACATGCCTAGCCACAGTTGAAACATAACTTTCAATTGTATTATCGGTTCTCAAAGAGGTTCTTCAAAGGGTTCGTGGCCCTACACCGCCTTCCGAAGATTGGCCAACACCGGTGCCTTCTCCTCCTTCGAAACATCCCAACTTTTTGAGGAGAACGAACCTCTAGAATAAGTTCCGACATCTCCTACGAAGCAACCTAGCTCTTCCAAAAATGAAGATAAAGGAGATGATCAACAAAAAGCTTCCCTAAAAGACTCATAGATTTTTAGGACTCCATCTTATGTAAAATTATTAAAAATCTATGAACGTACTCGATTATTGTAAATTAATGAAATTTCTCTTTTGGTATGTTATTTCTATGTATATCTCTATATTACAACAATTGGTCGATAATTTCTAATTTAAAAAGTTATATATCCTTTTTGATAATGTCGGGGGGAGAAATAATAAAGATCACAAATAAATTATGGAAATCACATATTCAGGGAGAGATTTATAAAATTATATATAAGTACATTATATAATTGTCATCATCAAAATGAGGGAGATTGTTAGGAAATCAAATCTACTGTTTCGATGACAACAACTATACAATGGAAATCAAATATGCGTATATATTTCTATATACAGGTACTTGCTGGAGCAACATCACTAGAAAGACAAGAACAAGGCTCAAAGAATGATACAAGAGACTACAAGTCGATAGGATCAAAGAAGCAACAAGAAAGATGCACAAAACAAACATGCACAGATTTCAGACGTCTGGGTGCACAAGCTAGACGTTTGGAAAAGTCCTCTAGAACACCAAAACAGACAGAACCAGACGTTTGGTAGATGCACTCAGATGTCTGAAAGTCTACTATATACAAAAAATATATAGTGTGAGACGTCTGATTTCTAACTCGGAATTTAAATTCAAATTTCAACTGCCATATCTGAATAGACATCTTCGGTTCTCTTCGCTGTAACTCTTCATCATCAACAGTAGCAACTGTAGAGCACTTGTTAATGGATGCAACTACTCAAGCAACCTCCTACAACTATATATAACATCAAGAATCAAAGAGAACACTTACCTTACTCACTTGCGCTCTTTACTTACATACTATGTTATATTCTTGATCTCTAGCAATCTATACTTGTATTTCACTCTTTCATATATTCAGTTCTTCACAGACAATACTCTCTAAATATATAGTGGAAGCATTTATACTTTTTAGTCAATATTTGTGTTATAGAACACATATTTGACAAGAACAATTTATTATAACCAAGCTTATTCCTCCGGGCATAGCGAGGGTGTTTGATAGTCGAATTCCGAAGGGGAGCTTGGGGATGGGACGTAGGACGGAAGGTCCGAACCAGTATAAAATCTTGGTGTGCTTATTCTATAGTTGCCTAGATTATTACTGATTTAGTTGCATCATATATTTTGTTACATATATTTGCATATACACTACACGATGCACCCTGTAGACTTTCACATGAGTAATACACTGTCCAACATTTGAATAGCCTTACGTACTTTAGTCTCAATAGATACATTAATATCCAGTCTCGATGCATCTTGACTTGGAACGTTTAAAATGGCATATTTGTTTTCATTGTGATATATTACTCATGGTTACAACACTTTATAACTACTATCACAAAATGTACCATCTATGGATTTTTCTTTTCAGCATACTTTTAATTAAATTATTTAATTAATATAACACAATATAGAAGTATATAATAGAAAGAAAATACCTTTTATTTCGAACAAGATTGGTCAACAAGCTTTGATCAATTATTTGTATAAATGAAAGTAGTACTATTTCAAACCATTGTCAACCAAAATTATAACGATCAAATATTTGTCATTATCTATATTTACAATAAAATTTCATTTTATTTACCTTTTCTTACTTGTTTTCAGGTTCGGCTTTTTAGATTGTTGAGTTTTCGTTACAATCATTGGTTGCTAATTTCAAACATTAAACTTCTCCTTTTGTAAATTTGCAAATATTTTTCGTTTTTAGTTGGAAATTGATATTTAGTTTCTCAGTTGAGTAGATGGGTGATTTATTCTTTGATTGGTGCTCAGAGTGGGTGGTTTTCTTCGACAATTAGGTTTTTCGATGGCTAGGTTTTTCGACGGCAGGTTATTCGAGTTTTTGAATTTTTTTTCCTTTCAAAATATAATATAAAATTGCGTAATGATAGGTTGTGGATGTCAAAATATTTTGTGTAGAAGGTAGACAGTTAAGGATTATAGTGGTAATTTTTATTACATGACTTGAAATAGCGATTTATTTTATAAGTTATGATCGGGAGCGACTTTGGTCTAAATATTTTTAATTATAAGCATGATGGCCGCAAATTTACCACGTAAAGGTTGAAGATATTCTACACCGCAATGAATCTAGGCGAAAAAGATGGTCGCAACTGGACCGGTCAACTCATACCAGCTAATATAATGCAGCCCATTAATTTTTAGTAGGCTTGGAAGGATAAAGTTAAACATAGCCTACCGTGGAGAAAAAAAATGAATCTTTCTGATGTGTAATTGCAGATGTGACGTGACCAACCCACGGACAAAAGGACAGAGAACGATGTTTCGAGTGTGAAATTAGAGTTCTGGAAAAAATTTGAAGAACGTATGTGAGTAAAAATGCTTACATTTTTTACACCCAAGTTGATTCTGAAAAGAAACCCTTATTTCGATGATTTCGAAAGAGGTGTTAAAGTTACACTTTTATGCAAAGGAGAAATAAAATTTGCATGGGGAAGTGGAGAACCAACATGCCAATGCAAGCAATTATTTATAAGCTAAAGATTCATACAATGGAACAAGAAGCTATCTTGGACGAAAGGAAGATTAAGTTCATGTTTCACATATAGCTAATAAATGGAACGAGTAATTTCCAATCGCAAAACACATTACAGATTACATCCATATTTTTAATTTCGGCAAACAAATTCGTTTTTTTTCAAATATTAAATCTGCACATTAATCGTATGTTTTTATGGCTACAACAGACAAAATTTGAATTTTTTTGTGAAAACTAGAAATATTTGTAGAAAAACAAATATTTGCA
Organism: Allium cepa; assembly: GCA_030765085.1. Lineage (NCBI taxonomy): Eukaryota > Viridiplantae > Streptophyta > Magnoliopsida > Asparagales > Amaryllidaceae > Allium > Allium cepa. The sequence continues at coordinate 619,492,031 of CM060938.1, read as the reverse complement.
GTTTTGGAATTTCGAAAATTTGCAGATATTTTAAATTTTGTACAAATATTTACGAGTTCTCTACAAATTTCCTAGAACTTAAAAAACAGGTAAATAGGTACAAAGAAGAAGTTGTAAAAAAATTTAGTCTACGGGACAACAAGTTTGCTTTTTAGCCTGAATGACCTTTTTTAATGTAAACTGAAAATGATAGTTACAACTATCATTCTGTGATTTACACTAAAAAGTTCTCTTCAACCTAAAAACAAACTTATTGTCTCTGAAACTAAATTTTTTTCTAAGTTTTTCCTTTAGCCTAAAACCACCACTTAAAAATATGAGTTTTTTTACATGTTGGCCATCTTATCTTCATCCTCTCCACCTAACAACATCCCAACCGATTCTGGTTTTGTTGCGCTAACTTTGTCATTTAACACAAGATTGATCAGCACCTCGTAGGGATTTGTATTGAGCGGATGTTCTTCTCTGTTTTAACCATACATGGTTTTCGTTATTTCCACAAGCAACGTAAGGCTCAATAGCACGCTTCATTAGCAGTTAGTAAAGTCATGTGAAAAACATGCAAGCACTTCGTTAGGAGTTTAGTAATGTCATGTGATGAAACATACAAGCGATCTTTTGTGACTATTCACTGATATTTTTGGACGATTCATTGTATGAAGAGTTGCAAATACAAAAGAGGTAAGAAGCCTAGTTTAAGATGGAGTTGCTAGAACAGTACACACAACATTTGCCTTTTCTACACTTCCTAAACCTACACTGCAATATTTTGTATCATAACAATAGGAAAACAGGTAAAATTATCTTGGTTCATGTCGAGGTGCCAATGCTGCTTCAATGCAGGGTTTCAAGATAAGTTTTGGGGAACTAAACAGGGAAATATCTACGCTCCAAAGTCGCCCCAAAGTAAATTGCTAGAATCATTTGCAGAGAGTCATAAGATGCCTAGTTTCACAATATAAAAATCATAAAAGGTACCACAAAGATGGAAAAAACAATAACCTTCTGATAAAACAAGTCCATATTTGTTCTTGATTCCACAAAGTAGCACAATATAAACTAGAAGCATCAAGAAGATCCTAGAATAGTAAAATTTAATACTGCCTTAGGGTATCGATCAAGCAGTTTGTCCAGCAGTTGCTTCATCTGTATCTTCGGACAGGAGATCGACTGCACATCAAATAAAGAACCAATCAGAAATAGTGTTCACGCAAACTAACGTAAAATGGATTCTCATGTAAAGATTACTAGATAATGGAATGATAAGATAACCAAGTCAACTGTTGCAACTTGCACATAGAAGATGCACTGTTGCGGCATTAATTAACCACTAGCAAGTAAATGAAATGTTTTTCACCATTGCTGTTTCTAGTAGCAAAAAGCTTTGTTGATACTGTTTAAAAAGCTGGTAAATCTATTTCTTTAGATAACCAAGATATGGGGCAAAAAAATATAAGCCGTTACAGTATAGTTTTAAGCCTTCTAAGGAGCACTTATATTTTGTACAAATTTGATGTTTAAATTATATCCCTTGTATGCATTTCTTTTAAATAAAAAATGTTAATTGGTGGCATATCAAAGAAACCTTTTAATGAGTTTTTTCAGACTAGAAAACCCAACATTTTACAAGCCAAACAGCGTGCTAGGGCCAAAAGCACTGATGTTATATGGAAAGGTGCAAAAGTTGATTGTTGTTTTGAGGCACGGGTTCTTTTGAAATAGTCGGTATGTGTTCTAGGTTGGTGTAAGGTGGTTCTTTGGTGGAAAATAAAATGTGTTTCAAAGATGTTAGAAAGTCCAATCAGCAAAGATGGAATTCCAGCCATTGCAGTCCGATTCTAGCATAGTTAGACAGTAATAATGATTGTTTTTAGCATATAAAAAGGTAAAGATTACTTCAAATTGAAGCATGTGAGCGTAGGGATTGAGAGAACTAAACGAAAGCAAGAAGAAGAAAAAAAGAAAAAGATGTTCTATTCAGAACAAGCAACCTGAATTTGGCATCATTTGTTGATAATGCTAAATGATGATTGTTGAATATTTTTAAATACCATATTGTTTGTTTGCATTCTCATTAAAATTTATTTTGTCAACACAATTTAACACTTTGACAGTATTACCCCTCAATTTTAAAATAATTGTTCTTCGGTGCAACTGTTATAAAAACACACTTAATCATCTTATATTATGTTCTATATTTTATAGAAAAAAATCAAAAATAAAATAAAATAAAAAAACGCTTGTGTGTTTAAATACTACCAGATTTACAAAACACGTCGAAAATAGAAAATTTGATGACGTAAATATATTTTCCAGAAGTTTGGTTGGGAGGAAAATATTTCATTACAATAAGTGAAGCTTGTCATGCGTTTGGATTATCAATTAATATTTTCAGTGGTGTTAATAGGACAGCGCACCTGGGTGTGCTAAGGTGCAGAAAGGCTCACGCACGCAGTTGCATCTTTTCGAAAGCTAAAGCGCTCGAGCTATTCAAGGCGCCTAAAAAGCACGTCTTTTGCTATGAGGACGAAAACCCCAAGGCGCCAAAAAAGCATGTCTCAACTAGCGTTTGGTTCCTAAATTGGAAAACGAGTAGTTTAATTTAATTTCAATTTAATTTTAATTTAAAGTTTGTCATGCCAATTTAATTTTAATTTCAAATTTAGTTAATTTGAATTTAAAGGTTAGTTAATTCTGATTTTAAATTTAGTTAATTTTAATTTGATTTTAACTTTAGTTTGAGATTAAAGTTTAAGAATTAAATTTGGATATTAGTGATTAGAAGTTAAATTAAATTTGAAGTGGTGTGTTTTATTGCAGTTTCTATGTTTTTGATACTTTAGACTTGAAGTTGACATCGTTTGTGAATTCGCATCTAGTGCTTTCTTATTTGCAAAAGGATTGTTTACAAACATGTTTTAATATTTAAATAAGCATTTTTGATGTTAATTTATATGCAATTTTTTTAAGCAAAAAAAACGCAAAATCGTATAAAAGACGCACAAAAAGAGTCAAGGCGCAAAAAAAACCCAAGGACAAGCTTGACCTTTTTTTTGGGCATTTGAGCACCTTAACTACCTTGGTTCAGCGTTATTAATATATGTTCAACGTGAATACGTTATTACAAAAATATCACACGATTTTGTCCAACTGTTCGAGCCTACTTTACATATTTCGTTTCATTTATTTTTGAATCAAAAATAAATTATATTATTTCATTTCCATTCATATTAACCAATTTACAAATTATAATATTTTAACTTCAATTGGTATTCAAAATTTACACTAGGTTGCCATCAAATTTTTTTCCTCATTAGCTTTTAGTAGATTTGTTTCCCATGCTTGGAAGCTACAATATAAAACTAAGATAAAAACAAAACGTAAAAAATCACTTCAACATAGAAGGTGATGGGATTAAAAACAAAAGTTTATGTTTGAACTTTTATAATTGTTTGAATAATATTAAAAAAGAAAACCTTTATAAAACAATTACGTATTATGTTACATGTAGATATAACTGGAAAATGTAGTGTAATAAGCGATCAACAGTAATAATAGACACTAAAATTTTGCTCATTGATTTCACTAAATAAAGGAGCTTAATGAGAGCACTTGTCAGAAAACAAGTTGACAACCTCTTATCACTTATTTAACAAAGACTCAGCGCTTTTTCTCGCAAAACAGACAGCCTAAGTCGTCAAAACATCCAAAAATCAAGAAACCTGTTGCAATTGAGCAGTAACAGCTTGCGTTTTGAGAAAGGTGAAGGAATTTTAATTTTAGTTTTACCAGAATCAATTTTAGAATAGAAAAGAGATTCAGAGCTTTGCATGTTGGTTGGAGATGAAGGATTCTTAAGGCTTCAGAGAGAAAATAAATCGATATTTAGGACTGATGATCTTGCTGTAGTAGTGGGCTTGTTTTTTCAGCCCAAAAAGTGCATTTGAAAGGCTAATTGCAAATTTGCACTAAAATTTTTATTTAGGGCCAAATAAGCCCAATGGAAAATAGATTCATAGGGACGAAAAATGGATTTTCAGAGCTAAATACCAATTTGAAGTATATAGTGGTGTAGTTATTTATATAAAAAACAAAATCCGAAAATATAAATGTAACGGAATCTCCAAAATTTCCGAAATGGAACGAAATTTCAATAAAATCAATAACAAAACGAAATGGAACTGAAAACCAAAATTTTCAACCTCGTAAAAAAAGTCTAACAATGTGAAGTGTTATAAAATATAAAATTTATATATAATGATGTTATATGCCAACATTAGTCGGTATATTCACAATTTGCTTACAAACTTTCAGAGCCAAAACAATAATTATAAAACAGTTTAATTTTCAGTTACATGCAAACATGGTGCACGTATAGTATACTAAAGCCACAACCAACTGCAACCTATACAAATTTGCACTAAAAAATTTATTTAGGGCCAAATAAGCCCAATGGAAAACATAAACTGAAAACTGAAATTTTCAACCTTGAAAAAAAAGAGTAACAATGTGAAGTACTATAAAATGTAAAATTTATATATAATGATGTTATATGCCAACATTAGTCGGTATATTCACAATTTTCTTACAAACTTTCAGAGCCAAAACAATAATTATAAAACAGTTTGATTTTCAGTTACATGCAAACATGGTGCACATATAGTATACTAAAGCCACAACCAACAGCAACCTGTCAACCCACAAACAAAGCCAGGTATTTATTTAATGGACCTCAGCTACATACTGGAGGGTCCACATGGGAAAAAAAAACAGTTATCCAGCTTTAATAAAGCCTAGCATCCCTTCGAATTCATTTTCAGCAACACAAACAATCAACTCCATTTCAGCCACACGTTTCGTGTGGTTTAGGCAGGATAGCTTATGCGGCATTTAGAAGTATTTTTGGTGCATGGACCTACCATTGGGGTTTGTACTACGCACAGAACCCATGTTGGAAGTGCTCTAAAGAAAGAAAGCTTATTCACGTTCCAATTATATCACAAAACCATTGATCAAAATCATATTTGATCTAGACCAAAGTGTGATGAAATACATATCTATCCTTTAACTATTAAGAAGTGAACTTCTACAAGCGTTTGAAAAAAAAAAAAAATATACCAAAGCACATGCTTGCATTACTCACCTAGAATAGCGACCATAAGCAGGGCTTCTATCCCTCACCCTCTCCCTACTATAAGAAGTTGGTCCAGTGTATCGATCATAAACAGGGCTGTGAGCCCGACCGTAATCAGGACTAGGGCGGGACCTACGATAAACTGGACTGATAGATCGTTCACGACGAGGACTGTCCCGACGTCTACCACCATATCCTCCTCTTCCATTGATGTCATCAGGTTCACCATCCTCTCTCAATGCATATTCAACCGTAACTACCCTATCCAGTATCTTACTGAAACAGACAATTGTTATTAATAGGCAAGACAAACAACGAGCAGACAAAGAAACGATATGCTAGCAATAATTACAAGGGTTTTGACTCAGCAAACAATTAATCATAAGCGTTTGAACAAATAGTGATAATCTCTACACACCCATGTAGCTAACTGTGCTAAAACAGAAGAAAAGTCCCTGCTAGGAGTTGTTCAAAGAACGTCCTAGAAAATATTCTAGTGAAAAAGCGGAATGATGACATAAAACACAAAAGATATGCGCCACTTAAGTACCCATGTTATACTTTGCCAATAGAGTGCTAGATCCATTCTTATAGAACAAACAATATTGCTGGGGACTGTTTACATAAACAGTCAAAACATCGAATTCTCTATTATGTTGCTACTACAGAAAACAAAACAAAAAACCTGTTCAATATAAATGCTAGATGGAATCAGTTGAACTCAACAATTATTACAAGGGCATATGTTGTGTCTTTACCATACTGAAATGTAAAATTGTAGTTCTCAAATTTAATGTACCATTCTGTTGATCCTATGTTAGTTTTATTGGTCATGTATTCATTCATAAATTCAGTTTCAAATAGAGTTTAATGTACAATATTATGTTATTAAACGGAAAAATATAGGCCAGACAAACCTCATGTTGGTGCATTCAAGAGCCTTGGTGGCTTCTTCTTGTGTCTCAAATTGCACAAATGCAAAGTTCCTCCTAATCCTGATATTTGACACTTTCCCGTATGGCTCAAAATGCTTTTCAATGTCACGAGTCCTTGTGTGAATTGGGTCAAAATTTATAACAAATAGTGTTTTTGTAGGTTTTGTGTTTGCAATTGATCTAGAACCATCCCGATGATGAGGTCCACCACGATCGCCTTGCTACACATAGCACATTAACAGCGATTTCAGTTACTGAGGTACAAAAGTAGTACTGTAAATGAATCTGTACAATATCATACACAATTTAAGAGGAAACAAACAAATTATGATAAAGAATATAAAATACTCGGACTATACAGTACTTGCTACGTTTATGTTTACTTACCGATGTAGCTTTAATTTAAAACAAAAAATGAATTCACTTTGTTATGAACTCTCTCAGATGGTCAGAAATCATAAAAAGACAACTTTTTTTTAGGCGTTTCTATCATAACAATCCTACGGAGTGAGTGGATGACAAAGGAGGATATCGAGTATCTGTTTAAAGATAAAGGACAGCATACCCTTGACCATTCCACTGTAAGACGACGTCTGCTATTACCAAAAGGTGTACCATGGAGATCATGGATGGCATCATCAGCATCACGCTCATCTTCAAAAAATATAAAAGCAAAACCTGGGAAAAAGCATAAGGTAAGCAAAAAGATTAAATTAATTAATATCATTTTTCACATGGCTGTCTCACATGCAAACCATCTTAATAATTCTTGTTTAAAAAATACTGCACCTGTAGGTGGCATACGTGGCATGGTGGTATAAGAATGAATTAAGGAGATCTTCGATGTAAATGCTAGAAGTATTGAGATGTCATGTTATTCCCAAATTCATTGTTGAGAAAGTTATATGCCAGTGAAGCCAAAGACCGGTAGCATGAAAACAAGATGCAGACCGGCTAGTTGGCATAAATCGGCAATAAGAAAAATAGAAAGCACAGCATGGTGGTAAGGAGTGAGCATTTGCTATAACATGGATATGAAAGGAAAATAAAGCATAGCACATGATGGGGTGACCATATGGATGGCAAGATGATGGCATGACCAGGTAGCACAGCATGGTGGCATGCATTTACCAAAAGACATATTGTGGTACTCCTGTTGCATAAACTATGCTTAGGCATATGAAACTGATCGTGTAAAAGATGTAAAAATGGCTGTGATATGAGGTAGCATCTAAAATGAGGGACATCATAGCAAGTAGTGTGGCATTAGCATGGAAGATATTTCATACAGAACAGAGCCACATAATTGAATTTGTCTTAATGATTCCTGCGCCAAAACAAATATTTAATTATGTTATTTTTTTTCCATTTCTTACAAATGCTGATTTGTGGCAAACTCATGAAGGTAAGAGGTTCAAGCAATTTCTTATAGCCCTTGAGTTTGAAAGTTCAATACAAGCCATCGTAGCAAGCAAAAAAACAAAAAAAAAACAAAAAAACAAAAACAAAAATAAAAGAAACGAAAAGATACGAGTTAATATAACATGCACAAAAAAGTGGAAGTTAAATTGAAATTAGAAATAGTCGCAAAAACGGTTCATCTTCCAAAAAGGTGCGTGTGTGTGTCATTAGCTACAATTTTTAGAAGATGAACCGTTTTTGCGACTATAAGCTTTAGATTACGAAACATTTGATGTCATGGTAATTAATCCACTAACCTATTATGTGGCAGCTCAATGTCTTGGTCATCTTGTATTAACAGTAGAAAACCAATTTACTTACATGATTGTATCAATATGATATAGCGTGCAAAACTACCTTGCAATAAATGTGCACATGAATGTTACACATGTATAAGAAAAATAATTAGTGCAAATAAAGATTAAAAAAATACATGATAATAATCAGGTTCAAATTTGCATTAATTTTATCAGAGTTTATCAGCCAAAGTAAACAATGTCCGTTTGCAATCAGCCATTCATATTTGTATTTGTATCTATCCTTTATGTACTACTGTTCAGTTAAATGGCAGCATAAATCTGAAGTACCCGTATACCGTCTTAATGTGGTTTAGTGAATTTCCAAATGTATATGTATGCATACAGTTGCTTGAAAGTTAACAGACAAAACCACATATCCAGTAAAATCAAATGCGTACCACATCTTTTGTTAATAGACTAATGTCCTTGTAAGAAAGGCACTCAACGCATAAAATGATTGCCATACCAAATCTCAAAGCAAAACAAAATGCATATTGAATTTTTAAATTTTATGTAGGAACGAGTTCGATGAAATTATCAAACTCAATAATCAGATAGATTTAACAAAAATTTCAGCAAGAAAGAAATAACTGGCAAACTATTTCTTACTTCACATAAGGCAACAGAGTACGTTTTATAAATAGGTACGTCCATATTATACACCAGCACGCATGCAAGAGTGTGTGTATGTGTGGAGGTGAGGATGGGGAGGCATATATCAACCGTAAACGGTACTTCTATCAAATGTATATCACAAAAGTAATTTATAGAGTCTCTGTTAACCGCGATAAAAGCAAAACCATGCCACACTCAATCACCAATGTCGACATTAAGGGATAGTGTATGTGCATACAAAACCATAACTAGGGAAACAGATTCGGCAAATGTATAATAACGTTTGTCTCCCACATAATATGTTGAATTTAATGTTAAACATGTTCCCCCAAATCTAATGGTACATGTTGAGTTGAAATAGTTTCTACAAACTTATTCCTCCTGTGATTTGTAAGGAAAAAACTTTTCTAGACATGCCTAACCCAAACTGCATTGATTAAAGTTCAAATTAAATCTTAATGTAAACCTAGATATTCTTTGATCGTATGCAATGATTATAAACAGTAAAAATGTGATGACAAATTAAAGTGCCTACTTGATAAAGTACGTAAACTACGAAAACTGCTTAACCTAATTAATGAAGCAAACAATTGAAGATGATAAAACATATAATAAAATACCAGATTTCAAGTCGATGCGTTCAATCTTGCCATATCTTGAGAATAATCGCTCTAGCTCCGAATGGCGAGTCTCATATTCCAAGTTTCCGCAAAATACCGGCTTCATTCTCAATGCAATCCACACGAAAATATTTTTGAACCCGGATTGAGAATTCTAATTTGTAAACCCTAGGTAGAAAAGCGTTGGGATAAATAAATAGGGAAAATTATGTTTCAACCGGCTATTACCATCCAAAATTTTGCACGGAAGTAGGGTGCGTGTTGTTTTGGTAAAACAGAATGGAGAACTTCAAAGCGGTATTTGTTTACCAGAATTAGGTGTAGTGCGGCGATTTGCAAATTGTATTCAAACCGTGTGGAATTTACTTAAATAGCCTCATTAAAATAATTAAGTTTTAAAGACTAAAACGTCCTTACTAATCAATTTACTGTTTTTCTGTTCAACAACAATTTTCTCACTTTTTTAAATCAGCTGCATTCAGCTCGATCCTTTGATCGTAATTTCTAAAATTTTCGAGCTAAAATTCAAATATTTTATTCAAACTGATGGATTTTGAAGAGAAGAATAAAATATTAATGCAATCAAACTCATAATTAGTGAAACTGTTATTTTTAACCAAAAAATACAGTCGTATAAGAGGAAATCGTAGAATCGTACTTAATTACATATAGGCACTACGAGGTTGGTATAAAATCCACGTACAACCAATGCACGGAAGGTCCCAGTATCGCGTAATTGGACTGCGTGATTTCTGCATAAATCATGTAGTTCCAGTACGTGAGTAATCGATCTTTTTTTATTTTTTGCTAATGAACTCTGGTGCGGCTTGCGTTAGTTGCTGATGAACCCTAATCGTCGAGCGTTCAGATTAAAAAGCTAAGGCTAGGGTTGCGCGAGTTGAAAGAAGGTAGGGTTTGTGCTTGCGTGAGTAGGGTTTGAGCGCGCGGGGTTTCTGGTGTCGCCTGGATTAGAAAGGAGGTGAGGATAGAGTTGGAAGAAAAAAGAAAATAGATGGTACTAAGTAAAATCTTGGGTGTAGACTGTTTTTCAAAAAATTGGGCTACTACATAAATTTTTAGGTTTAAATAGAATTTGTCATGATGCTAAGGACGTCTCATTTTCCTCTTTATAATATCATTGTTAAAAAATACCATAAAATTTAATACTATACTCTTCCTAATACTAGACATTTTAAGGGGCTACTAAAAACATCATTTTCGACTCTTTTTTGCACGGCAAATAGGTGCCGATCAGCACTATTTTTCACGACGATCAACTACCGAACATCAATACTTTGATGGTTGATGACCGTGGAAAACGATGTTGGTCGACGGTTGTCCGCCGTGCAAAAAAAACTTTGCGCGGTGTTTGATTGTTGTGTAAAATGATTTTAGTATTGGAAAGCATATGAGTTTTATTGTGTTTATTTTTTCTATGGTGGTAGAAAGATGAAAACTGGATCCCTTAGCAAGACACTAAATGTATTTTAACTGATTTGTTGAATAATATATTTTTTGGTTTGGTTATATTTAATAACATAGTTAAATGAATTTTTATTTATTTATAGAATAAATTATGTAACGCTATAAAATAGGCAGTAAGAAATAATTTTTTATTAAATGTACAATGCTATCATTCTTAAATTCTCTACTAGATATATCACAAACTGTTTAAACACCTCGGAATCGCTCAATAGAAAACAGACAGATTTTTAGTCTGCCTCCATAAAACTTTGGAATGTACGTGACTTCCCATTTCTTATATAGGTTATCCTCTTACCGTTCAACCATACATCTGATGATGGTTTGTGCCATCTCCACGTCTTGCAAAGAAAGCTCCACTCGGTTGACGTCTACGAGGAGGAGCGATGATGATGTAAATAAGATCGAGGAATGGAGGTGTTGTCTCGGTAGCATCGCCCTTGAGAAAGTCGGCACATTTGGGTGTCGAACTTGACATCGATGGGTGGAGCCCTCAGAACTATAAACTTGTAGGAGGGAGTTCTGATGTAGTCTTCAAATATCACATTCATCAACCTGAATTCAGAGATAAGCAAATATTGAATTTCTTAAACTTCTACGGCAATTGGTTCTAAGGCTTCCAATAATGTAGGCTCTCGAACTTGTTTTTTATACGAATAAGGTTAATCAATGCTCATTTGTGTGTTGAATGCCTTAGTGATTTCCTTGTGCTGGTAATCAACCCAACCTTTGTGAGTTTCAATATTGGCGAAACAAACGTCAATAAAGACCAACATCCTTTCATCGGTCTAATCTACACTGTATCTGGTAGACAAACTGAAAAATTCATGGATCAACGTTTTGGAAAGAAATTAAAAAAATTCAAATAGAGCATAAATGGTAGATGTAAGTATGAAAAATACAAATCGAACGATATTTACCTCAAAAAAAACAACGTATAAGCGGCTAAAATTGTAAGAATTTTTGAATCAGGGAGGATGAATGAAGGAAATGAAGAAAAACGAAAGGGAGATAATACAAAGAAGGAAAGTGGTATGGTAGTTGGAGATAGTTGTTGGTTTTTAACGCGTCGGATGCTAAGTTTTATTTTCAACAGTTCACTCCAATTGACCAAATTAGTGCGAGTCATCATGGATGTGTTAGATACGTCGGAGGAACGCCAACTAAACCTTATCAAATTTTGGCTTCGAAATTACCATAATTTGGTTGCGGACCCCTAGAATCCACCTCACACGTGTGCTTCTCATGATCTGTAGCCAAATTACCCAGCACGGTTCAATAAACTAATGATGATGCTATTTATATCCATCTAAATACTTACCAATGCCACTTATACAGTTGATAAAATTAAGTCATAAAACTTATTTTAAAAATCTTTCTTAAACTTAAAAAATGATTTGGAAGTAACGCGATCAATTATGCATAATCGAGCAATGTATAAATAGAATGATTCTCTGTTATCACTATTTTCAATCCTATCAACATTAATGACATATGAAAATGAGATGAATAACATAAACAAAAATATTTATTAATTTTAGATTAAGAGTTGATGGGTTTAGATATTATTTATATTTAAAATATGCATGTAAATTAATATATTTATAATCATGTTCATTTCTAGAGACAGGATCGTGACAATTAATTATATTTGGTTATATCATGCTATTTTCTATTACAACTGGTTTCACCGTTCCATTTGTTTTCTTATTGAAGCAACAATAGAAGTAATAATGATTATATATTTTGTAATGAAGATTCTTTATTATGTTCTATTATAACATAAAATTTGAGGTGCAAAATATTTTTTACCAGGTTAGTCTTAGTTAGGATTGCAAAATTTACAAAAGCATGAAAAATTACTATAACTAAAGTCGATAATAGTTTGGTCACAACCCAGTTAGTTGGATTTATATGTATTGATGTAGCATTAAATGATAAATGTTGATTACGGAGACATCAAAAAGATAAATTTTGTTTTGTTATTTGAAGAGAAAGGGAGAGGATATGTCTATTTATGGTGTTTAATTGGGTGAAATAATAATGGGTGAAAGAATAATAGGTGAAAAAAAGGTATTTATGTGGATAGATGAATGAAGTATTAGATTGAATGAGAGAATAAACGGATGAAGGAAGATATTTATGTGCGTGTAAATAGTACTGCCATAAATAATTACCAATCTCCGAAAAGGAAGAAAATATGAACAAAGTTTTGAAAACAATAAAGCCAGATGCTTGTTTGAAATCTATTTTTCCCAAGGTATGCATGTTCCAACAAAGATGAAATCCTACCCTATGCACTTTTCGGCATCACATGCATCTGTGTATATCTGACTCGCTAATTTCATCGTTTGATCAATATGTGAGATCCATACTATCATCAATAACATTTATCATGTACAAATCACAAATAATGATGCAAACGAAAATATATACATTAGAACATGAAGGACCCAAGACTTCATCTCGTTATAATGTATCCCGCCAACAAGAGTTCAAACTTTTTCGCAAGAAGATTAACACATAAGGCCAAGATAGGCTCTTTTGCAAAATTTCTTAAATCCTTATTGATTAGACATATGAAATACTGAATTACACATGAAACTTCAAACTGAAGCCAATAAAAGTTCAACAGTCAAATGTATAATAGCCAATGTTTTAAAACTGCAACTTTACGTTTGACAACATGATCATTATAAAATGGACAATAATTTTTTAGCTTCAAAAATATAGTTTTATGGTTTTTAAAACCGTAATCTTTGTTTGGAAACTTTACTGTTATAAATAGAAATAGAAATTACGTTTCTATAATTAGTGAGAATCAAACTAATTTATGAAATTTCATATAGTATCCCCTTTATACACAAACATTTTGTATGACCGTTTATTTAAGGTGATCTTTATTTCATAAATTTATAGTATTTGTTTTTTATTATCTCTAAATTTATTCCATTTATGGCACTACTCATTTTTATGCATTTTATTCCATTATTTAGATTAATTTAATATAATTAGTAAGATGATTTGGCACTTAATTGATGTTGGTTGGGATGCTGAAGTTAAACCGAGAATAATTAATAATACGTGAAAAGTGTTTGGAATAAGAACAGAAGTGCTAAATGATATAATTATGTTTGAATGGAGATTTAATGCTTAATAAGTCGTGTAATTTCAGTTGAGATATAAAGCACGCAATACTCATAACTCGTTATCCATGTTTTATCTATCTCATTACACACAAAAGGATACAAAGTTTCATGATGCCCATAGCAATCTGCTAACCTCTTTTGACTAGAAATAATAATTATGAGGAAGATAAAGCAATTTCGAGAAGATGAAAGTTGAAAGAGAATTATCTTCAAAGTTAGGTAAGAAATATTACCTTAACATGAATTCAAGGTTATATAAATTTGGACTTAATCATGAATTATAATTTGCGAGTTGATTTATAATCAAGTTGTGGTTTAATGTTATTACAATGGTCATATCTGATTATAACATGTTGAATGGTTAAGAAAGAGAAGTTAAACCTCCAAATTCACTGATTTTATGCCTGGAAATGATAGAGTTAAGCGTGTGCTCTAAGCATAATTATGTAATTTGATTATATAACTTAACTATTATAGCGAAAGTAAGATTCTGGCTTTATTCACTACTATATATTGTTGTACTGGAATATAAGAAATGTTTTAAGTACCTTAGTACATGCAAGAAAATGATCCTTAGGAAAAGTACTTAATTGATTGTAGTTACGACTATTTTGAGAATTATAAGCATTAAATTGTGTCAATAAATATTTGTTCTAAATGTCTATAGTCAAGATACATCAAGAGCAAGATATTAGTATATCCACTGAGATTGTATTCAAGATTGTATTCCCATACGATGAATGGCGAAGAACTCATGATCATTGAGGGAATCAAGGGTAATGTACATGCGATTATTTGGAAAAATTACAGAATAACTCACCAAGAGTCTTCTGTAGACCAGGTCAATTACAAAGTAAAGCAGAAGGTCTCATGTGATGATATACATTAGTCTTTTGACTCGAGAATGCTGTAAAGTTTAAGTGTTTAAACTATACTTTGACTATGGTCAATCATAGGACAACAACGATTGTGCTAAGACTATAGTTTGGGTATAAGTTGAACCACTTAAAGTGAAATTACACAATGGAGGATTATTTTCATTCGAATAAAAGGTCATTATGGCCATAATTGGAGTCTACTTAAAATCAAAGTTTTGTCGAAAGCAAGTTGGTTATCGATAATTGTTATCAAATTGAACCAGGGGCTCTATGTTGTATTTCGTAATTAACACTGGAGATTATTAGATTTTATAACATTGACTGAATTTTTAAATATATAAGTGATATAGTGATGATGAAGAGAAAACATGCATAATATATCATTGCTTAGGGTGTAACTCAACTGATTAAGAATATGATTTTATTTCAATAACCAGTAAACAAGTTAACCCGTGTTCACTACCGTGCTTCAACAAAGTTGATACATGTATTAATATTTAAATTGTTTAAATATTACCGAGGGCTGGGTTCATATCGGAGAGTCATACAACAATATTTGTCAGCATATTCTTAATACAGCCTGATTGAATTAATTTATAAATTTATAAATTAAAATGGAAATATTAATACAAATGTTATATTAATTTTTTATGTTATTTATTTATTTACTGAAGCCCTAAAATAATCAAAATAATACATCAGTGTTATATATTAATTTAATTAATCAAATGGGCTAAAATAATTAATAACTGTAACTAGTTAAGCCTAAAATTTACAAACATCTTGTAATTATATATAGTCAGCCATAAATATTATAAGAATGTTTTGTGTTTCATTTGAAAAATGAAAAATTGATAAATGGTTTGTCAAGGAGTAAACAGAGAAGAAAACGGATAAATATATTAGATATTTTAACCATTTTTTGGCTATAGATACCAGCTTATTCCTTTATTCTTATCGTATTATTCTATAATAAAACCCTAACCTTCATTAGAGAAAAACTTAAAGCTTATAGTTCGACTTTGCAAGTAAAGCTAAGAGGAATGAGAAGGGGTTCTCCAAGGAGGAAACACCAGTACAAAAAGTGCATATTGCTTCGTCTCATTTGCATCGGTTGAAGTAAAAACCGATGCAAATAGAACTATTTGCATCAGTTCTATCTTAATAACCGATGCAATTGGTACATGGAAAGTAATAGGTAATAAAAAAATCAAATTTGCATCAGTTCTAACCAACAACCGATGCAAATAGTTTTAGTCGCATCGGTTTTAAAGTCAAACGATGCAACTACATGTTGATGGCAATATGAAATTTAGGTAGGAAATAATGAAAAATTAGCTCCAAAGTTTACTTTGACAAATGTACTCCTTCCTCACTCCAAAAAAAATAAAATAATAATAATACCGTGCCCTCCCCTTCTTCTCATTTTCAACGTCGAACGAAAGAAGAAAAAATTAAAACGAAGCTTTTGAAAATTTTAATGGCAAAGATGGCAGCAAACTCGAAATCGAAGTTAACCCCTGTAATTTTTCATCATCATTGCTTCCGCTGCTGTCGATTCCTAGAAAGAAGAAGATAACAAGGGTGATTCCAGAAACATTTCCTGGTTCCTCTTCTTCTGTCGTAGAGGCGGATTCTCCAGAGGCGGTACAAGTACACATTGCGGCTGCTGAAGCAGAAATTCCGAAGGGGGAAGACGTATTTGCCATCGTCATGGTATTATTCTTATACTGCTTACAGCTTTCTTCATTTCCTTTTCCGATTTTAGTTTCCCTTTCCACTGGTTTTCTGTAAAACAATAATTATAATTAATTGATGACTAAGAGAAGAGGATGTGGGTTGTGGTGGTTATTGGCAGAAGTGGATGATTTTAGAGGTGAAGCAACAGTGAGGAGGAGAGTTGCGGTGAGGTCATTGTATTGGGCCATAAAAGGAACTGCTCATTGGCTTCGAATGACGAGGATGAAGGGGTTGGCGGGTGGGGAGAGGAAGAAGAAGGTGCCACCGAGTTGGTTCAACTCGGAGCTGAAGGAAGACCCAAAAATGTTCTTATTTTGATGAGTGATACAGGCAGAGGTCATCGTGCCTCAGCTGAGGCTATCAAGGATGCCTTCCGTGTCGAGTTTGGTGATAAATACAAGGTAAAATTAACAATCTTTAGTCTTATGTATATGCAGCAAATTACGCAAAAATATATACAATGGACATATGATTTAACCGTAAGTGATTATTAAAACTGGAAAATTCAGGTGTTTGTGAAGGATTTGGGGAAAGAGTATGCAGGGTGGCCACTAAATAACATGGGAAGCTCTTACAAATTTATGGTGAAACACGTACAGTTATGGAGCCTTTCCTTTCATGGCACCTCTCCGAGATGGGTTCACTGCGTTTATCTTGCTGCTCTTGCTGCCTTCTATGCCAAGTACTTCTCTCCAATCCAAACATGAGTCCTTTTATTGATTTTGATTCTTGAATCGTGTTCTCTGGATCATCATGTTCATGTATGAGTTTGCATATCTTTTTTTATATGCTTTCCTACTTTGCTTATTCTGCATTCTTCATAAGCAATAACGGTTAGAAATGAGGATTTGTTAATAGCCTAAATAGCGAAACTCAGATAGCCGAAGCACTAAAATTTTCTTAAAGGATATACAAACAATAGCACAAACAAACTTCAGATTCACGATTTCTTAAATGATTATTGCACTTGGCTAATATAAATTGTTCCTGTTTGTCTTTGAATTGAAAAGAAAAGTGGAGGCAGGATTCATGAAGTACAAACCAGACATAATCATAAGTGTACACCCACTAATGCAACACATTCCTCTTTGGGTTCTCAAATGGCAAAACCTTCAGAAAAGAGTCATTTTTACTACTGTCATTACAGATCTCAACACTTGCCATCCCACTTGGTAATTCCATAATCAAATCCCAACTATCTTCTCTAAATTTACTTGCTACGTTTACTATTCTTTTTTACATATTTCCTTTTGATGTAGTCAGGTTCCAATAGAAAGATGCAAATGCAATTTACACTGACTTTGCACTGAAGGTTAACAAAAAATCGATGTTTACAGTTTCAATATAAAACGCTTCCAATATAAAGAGAGCTTTTGGCTACCTTGGTCCTAAGCACATTTCAACATGAAAGTTAACAAAAAATCGATGTCTACAGTTTCAGAGTTTTGCCTTTTGGGTTGAATCTGCCAGAAATCTACAATAAGGTTTCATGGACTATGGTGAGCTCGTAAGATTTCTCTTTGTTATGCGAATGATTGCCAAATTAATACAAGCAAGTTTTCAAATATCTTTATGTGAAAATGTATTTTTTTAATAAGCACTTGTAAAACAAAACAATTTCAGTCAGTGAGAGGTCAGTTATGTTCATTTGAAAGGGAAAAAAACGTCACTAAAAATTAATTGAGACGTAATGTGTCTGCAGGCAGTGGCCAGATTCATGGAGAAAGTGAGAGGTAATCGCATCAGATTCAAACCTGATAGAATAGTTGTAACGACCCGTTAAATTTATGATATTTAATAAATTTAATTAAAATAATTTCAAATTTGTTGAGGAATAAATGTAGAGATTGGGTATAGTAGTTGAAATTTAGTGTTAAAATATAAATTTTATGACGATAAATGTGGATAATGCAAATTGTCACAATTTGATTTAAAGTAAATTTTAAGAAACAAACAAATGTTGAATCTGTGAATGTAGTACAAATATTAACTTGAATGGTGTTCATTAATACAAAGATGTAATTAGTGTAGATAGTAATAATTTATGCCTGTAGTGAAAAAGAAATCTAATAGAGACATAAACTCTAATTATATAAAGGAGTATAGATCTGAACAAATATATGAAGATTGATAAGGACAGTGTTTGCAATCAAGTTTGGTTATTAATATTTGAAAGATAGAGATGTGTAAATACGTTAATGAATTTATAATGGGAAGGAATGGTAGAATGAAATGAATATATATAATAATAAGCAATTGATTCAATTAAGGGAATTAAATTTTAGTAAATGGTCATTTAATAAATTCAACGTTTGTGAGAAATCATAATAGTTGTGTAAAATATGTACAAACTACGATTTGGAATTTATTGGATTTATAACGATTTTGTTATTAAGTGTATGAGTTTAAAAGTTATTCCATTTTGTAAAGTAATAGAAGAATGCATGTAAATATAAACAGGGCTTAATAGAATTTGATACTTAATAAATTGAATAAATTGCCCATTTATGTAGATATGTATAGTGGACTATAAATGGCCTAAGCAAATTAAATGGGATGATTATTGAGATTGGTACTATGAAAATAAATAGTAATATTTATTTGCAAGTAATAAAAGCCTATTTAGGTGACTAGAATTTAGATTTAACGACTATTGTATGTTACCTATTCTTGTTTCTTGTTATTTTAAATTTTGGGAATTTATTCAATTTATCCGCCAATTTACCGCAGTTAAAGTGAAATAATTGGTGATTGAGAAACGTTAAATACAGATAAGATGAAAACCAAAGAAAATCCCATTTGTAATAAATTATGTAGAATAAAGTAAAGAAACTAGGAAATGAAAATGTGAAAATGTGGATGCAGTGAGATCTTAAGTGATAGTAACCTTGTTAGGCAAGTGATAACGGAATTTTGTGTATAACCAAATAAAAATCCAAATTTATTTGGAAATAAATTGCAATCAATTGAATTTATTGCAATTTAATGGATTTAATATTTGATAGTTTATGTAATTATTATTTGGAAGAAATTGGAGTTATTTGTAAAAAGGTATGAACCTAATGTTAATTTTTCTTATGAAATTGACAATTGATATGAATGAAAAGAAGATAATTTGGGACAGTAAAATTTGGAATTTATGCATAATAAAACGGATTCTAACGTTAATTATTACGTTATTGAATTTAAAATGGAATTTGTAAACAATTGAGTGAATTTAATAGATTTATCAAACTTATAATATTGAATTCATTAAGATTGGAATTGATAATAGTTAAGAAAAGGAGGGAATAATAATTTGAAACCATAGCAATAGATATTAATGTAAGGTTGCCTTAAATAAATTAAGGCGGATAAATGGGAATAAAGTTTATTAATAATTTGAAATTTAATATATGGTAAAAGTTTATTTGCAATCATGAGTTGGAATGGAAATCAAATCTATTTACCTAATTGGATTTTTGTTGAGAGTATAAGAATATAAGCTTCAATAATTGAGTTTTAGAATATAATTTATAATTCCCAATTAATAAGAAAGTGCAGATATTAACACTGCCAATTTATATACTTATAAATTTTAATTCACATCCAAGCTTGGAAAACCATTTGGGATTGTTTGAATTATATAAGTCACAAAATTTGGCCAATATTAGAAGTTGAAACATAAAAACTGGATTTATAATTTATTTTAATTTATTTAATAAATATTAAAAATAGCCATTTTTGGCACGGACTCGGATTTCGACGAAACCAGTTTCATCGGATCCGTATCGGTGAATTATTATAGGGTTTCAAATTTCGTATCGATCGGACTTGTTGTTTGATCGTACGGACGCGAAACGCCTTGAAATCAATTTTATTAAAAATCAATTTGAAATCAATTTGGAAATCTTATTTTCAGCATAACTTCTTCATACGATCAAATTTGGACGTGAAACTTTTTCCATCGCGTTCAGAATATTTTAAAACATCTATTTGGATATATAGTTTTAACAAATTCGGTTCCGGAGGCATAGCGGGCTTTTTGGGCCATAGTTTATTCCGTACGTTCGCGTATCCAGTCTAGCTACCCTACCTCTAGCCTATCTATAAATATGCAGTTATAAACCCTAGCTCCTTTCTTTTTCATTTGCTGTACGTTCATTTTTTCACTCTTTCCTCTTCCCCAAATGTATACATCTCAGATCCACTTCCAGATCTATCCACAGTTCAAAATCAAAAGTCAAAACTCAAAAATTTCAGAAAATTCTCAAAAAAAATATATGTTGAAGTATTCGATGCGCGTAATCTACTGGTGCAATTCGTTTTTCAATTGGAGCTGTCGTTCATCCAGAATAAATTCAAACAGCCCCAAAATCGTTCATCATCATCGCACAAAACTTCGTCGGATGGAGAAACTGTTTCTGGGTTTTGACGAGGGAACGGAGGGGAGTACATCTATGTATTTTGTTTCGAGTATCAACGGCTAGATTGGGCTGTAGAATTCGACTAGGGTTGGTGATAATTGGCGGCGGCTGGGCTTGGGTGTCGACGGCGAGTGGAGGTGGTTGCCGTGAGGGGGCCGCGGGTTTGGGAGGACAGTGGACAAGTGGGCGGTGGCTGGTGTGGGGCCGCGGCGTGAAGAAGTAGGCGGTGGCGACATCCAAGGGTTCGCTTCCTGTAGGGTCGAAGGTATCGGCTCCTGTAGCTCGCGCTGGGAAGAACGTGTAAATGCTGACGTGGCATATAAATGTAGGTAAAAGTGTGTCGTTTTCTATTTATTTTCAAATTGAATTCAATCATCATTTTTCGCCATAACTTTCTCATACGAAGTCGGATTCACACGAAATTTCTTTTGTTAGGATCGTAATTTAATTCCGGACTCGATGACGCTAGTTTGGACGAATTCTGAGACGGGCGAATTTTTGGGTTTAAATCGAATTTAAATTCGATTTAAATTCAAAAAGGTGAGTGTTTTAACTCACTCACAATTACTAGAAGCTTTTATGTTTGTTAAATAAATTTTAGAAATGAATAGAAATTTATTTATGAGCTTTTGGCATGTTATTTCACCCATATCTGTTGAATTGCATTTTTTGAATTTAGCTGTTAATTAAATTGATTGATTGCGTATTAATTGGCTGTTAGAAATTATTGTTTGCATAAGAACTGCTAGTTAACAGTTATGTCAATTATCACTGAAAATAAACTGTTAGATTTATAGTTGATAAATATAATTTGAATTAAAACTGCCAATTATTACCTGTTGTATATTCCCAAACATATTTTGTTATTGGTTGATATTGCTTGATGTTTGTGACTGGATGATGGATGTGTTGTTGAATGGATGTTTTGTTTGATATCATTAAACTGCAAGTTAGCATACATTTTACATTTCATTCGGGATTGTGGTTTGAAATGATAAAACCGCAAAGTTTTATTTTTTAAATTGCGGATTGAAATGATAAATATCCGTATCACTTGACCATAGGATAGAAAATTATATACAGGCACCGCGGTCTATATATAACTATTTTAATGTGATTTCTATGGTTTGGATTGAATACGGTCTATAAATCTTAAATTTATATTGTATAAATATTTTATTCCATATTTATATGCCTATGAAGTTGAAATTTTGAAATTAAAAGGAATATAAATTTCTTTATTGAAAATGGAAGAAATTTAGAAAATGGAGTTTGGTAAATTTATATCCTATGTTTAAATGTAAAGTTGGAAATTTTAAGATATGATATTTGTAATTGGATTTTCCCAAAATAAATAGAAATGGATATTCTAGTATAATTTGAAGTGGAAAAATTCTATATATATATATATATATATATATTTTACTAGAAATTGAAGTCTTATTAATTATGGATTTTATGTGAATGGTCAAGATTAATTAATAGAATATTGATTTTGAAAGGATAAAAATCCAACTTTAGTTGAAATATTAATGCTCAAAAATGGATATAAATATATATAAAATTGAAATGGTTTTGGGACTTGAAGTAATATTTTGGATTTTGGTTTAACTTTAAAACAAGAAATATTTGGAAAGCCATGTAATTTATTCTTTATAAAACAACAGTAAAGTTAAACCTTTTTAATTCGCATACCGTTGAATATCCAAACCATTTAGTTTTGAAAATAATGGTTTTAAAATACTATGGATTTTCGAAGAATTATGTTGAAAGTTACAAACACAATATTGGTTACATGGGATATTAAATAATAAAAAGTGACATAATTTTTGGAAAGAAAAATTTTATTTGGGAAACAATATCATTGATTTGGGCTTTTATAAAATAATATGAAAATAAATTGTTTGTGTTTTTAAAGAAGAAATGATATCGTAATATTATTGTTTTGAAAGGGATTATATTCTGGTTTTAAAGTATAAACTGTTTTTAAATAACCGCGGTGTTATAATAACGATGGGTTGGCAAAGAGACCGGGATCGGATATCTGACATATTCTCTGTCGATACCGAAAACCACTTTGACTAACCGTGTACGCGGTGGAGATTCCAGAATGAAGTAGGTGGTGGCGACGTTTCCTGTAAGGTAAATACGTGGACCCGACTCCCGTGAGTTGGCATAAGGTGGCTAAAACAGGAGCGATTCTCAGGCCAATGAGGTCATTCCTCTGATCGGACGCTCCTCTTCGATATTATACTTTGACTTGGATTTGATTCAGTGGCCACTTCTATATTTTGATTTTAGGGAGTTAGTCCGAGGTGGGCGGTAACTGCGGCTACGCGTTTCCACCAGCCTGGATAGCAATTGGTATATCTACCCTGGCATTGCCTAGTTGTGCCGTGTCACCTACCATACCGAGCCTTTACTACGAGTTTCTATTTGTGTCGTTGTAACAGCCCAATTTTTTTAACAAGTATTTTTCACTTGTATTTTTCTAAAAATAAAAACTTTGGGGTTTATTTAAAGTGATTAAAAATATAAAAAAAAAAACAATTGACCAAATTTTTAATTAAATAATAAGATCTCTGAAATTTTGACATGGTTAAGAATTAACTTTAATTTGGAAATTTGGGGTTTTGTCGAAGATGGTAAATAACTTAATGTCTAGCAAAATCAAGTTTTAATTAAGAAAACATTAATAGCTTAGGTGGTTAAGACATCTGGGCTATTCACGACATGTCACGAGTTCGAGTCTCAGCATGGTCAGAATTTCGAATTTTTTTGTGTATAAATGAACTGGGAAATTACGCGTTAAAAAGGGCGCCTAAATTTAGGGAATAAATACCGTATATATATATATAAGATTATATATAAGAAAACGTATAGAACTTTAATCCGTTATTTTTCTCTTTCCAGTAAAATTTACTTCCCAATTTATATACATATATAATTTGATTTAAATCATTTCCTTAAAATACTAAATATGGAAATTTAAAGTGTGAAACGGTTAAATTTGTTAAAAGACAACTCCATTTGAATTTTAATAAAAGAAATTTTGTATATATATATAATATGTGAAAACCAATTAAGTTTGTTAAGTAATAATTTTGAAGAATTTAGTGTATTAATGAACTGTTGGATTTCGCGTTTAAAGGACGCGTAAAAATCTATGGTAGGTAACGGAATAAAACGTATAAACTTAAAAATGTTATTTTTATAGAAATTTTTGATGTTCTGTATTACGTCAGTTTGATGTATTGTAAAAAAAAAAAAATCATATTTTTAATATTTTTGGATATAAAATATCAGTCAGTGATTTTATAGCAAACGTTATTTTGTTTTAACGGACAGTTTGGTTTTTTTTAAATAAATTTATATACGTTTCATTCCTAAAGCCTTACATAATTTTTGCCATTTCATTTATTGCAATCAAACTAAAAATCAAGATTGATAAACTAGAAATGAATCACACATATAAGTAAAGTCCAAATCTGTTTATCCTCTGTTTCAAGCAGTACTACACAAAATCAAGTTCCTCAATCACGCATAAATATTGAAATCAAAGCTTCTCATAAAATTTGCAGTAATCGCATGCATTAATTTCAATTGGCAGTTTTAAATCTCGCAAGCCATATTCCCACAATCAACGCATGTTTTAATAAATAGGGGTAACGTTCAAACATTTATAACTGAGAATCGATATCACACAGATAAAGATCAAAATGTATAAAATGAATATGAAGTAACGTTCGAAATATTTTTCCCTCTGATATCCTTTTACACAATCAATGCATGCACTTTAAAGACTGAAACGTGCATGTCCTATATTCTCCCATTCTCTGCTTCCAACAGCTCTACCAAAATCAAGTACATGAATCTCGCAATTCATTGAATAAATCAAACCATTTATCACGCTTGCCATTTTTTTTTCTCTGCTTTAATCACGTATCTATATTCATAATTTATGTCAATATAACTGATGCTTGCTTGCCCTTCCTTTGATCTATATTCCCTTAAGTAACGTTCACGCATTCATGTTAACAACTTTATATCTGTGTAACTGACATGCTATATCAGTGGTTCTTTCATCACGCAAGAAGATCTCAATCAAACCTTTTCGAACATATTCTTTTGTTCAAAACTGGAAATGTGTTTTGCCTTTTCTTTTCTCAGCAATAAAATCACGTATTCATATCTTTCGTCTCTAATAGCTTCAAGTCTTCAACTGATTGCTCTCCCTCCCCATTGATCTTGCAGCAGTTCAAATCTTTTTAATTTTTGCAACGTTCGAACTTTATCTATTTCCTTTGAACTGATGAGGAAATTTCGCAGTCATATCAACCAAATTTATATCAATAAAACTGATGCTTTTACCTCTCCTTTAATTCGCACTGCCTATATATACCCACCTCACCAGTTTCTTTCTCCGCATCTAAATATCTCTGCCTTCCCCTTCCTCGTACGTTCAAGATCCATCAGGTAATAAGTCTTATTGTTTTTTTCCTTCCAGTTTTCCTTCCTCTTTCTCTTGATGTTGTTCTATCTGTGCCTTGCTCGGCCACACTACTATCTATTCACTTTGTCTTTCTATGAGACTCTTATCATCTGCCTTGAACTAAACATATGGGATCTGGATATGTTGAACTGTTTTTGTTTTGGAAAGTTAGATCTAGAAACAGAGAGGAAGTGAGATCTTGTGTGTGTGTTATAGGCTTAACTCTCGACACATAGGTAGTGGAATGTTGTGCAAATTTGTATATGGGAACTGTGTTGATGTCGTGCCAGGTAAGTTGTAGGGCCTGGGAGTTATTTTGGGAACAGATCTGTCGAAGAAAAAAAATATATATACTTGAGGTATAAATTGCGTGAACATAAGATGGTCTGGAGTTGTTTGAGAGGAGTAGGAAGGGCAGTGTTGTCAAAATATTTAAGAAAGAGGGATGGGTTCATTTAGTAAGGATCTGATGATGCTTAGTTTTTTTGTTGCATGAATATGTGTTGGCAGGGATGTTAGACTGGGTTGTGCATTGGTGTCACCGTGTACGTGTATCACAGTCACAAATATTTAGAAGCATGCATTTGTTTTGTATCTGGTTAGGAGTTGTTTTGGTTCGTGTAGAGGTCTGATAGGAACAGTGAGAAACCCTTTTTGCATGTTTGAGTTGGATGTTAACAAGGCCTAGAGAGTTTTCTTTCATTTGCAAAAAAAAAAAAACAAAAAACAAAAAACAAGGGGTGGGGATGGGAAAGAGGTAGGCTAGGACTGTGAGTTCAGTTAGTCTGCATATATGTAACCTTCATATGATAGAGGAAGCAGAGAATAAGGAGGAGAGGAGATGTACACATTCAGTAGATGCTTTGATTTAGTCGCATGATTTTACTCGAAGTCGTTGCATAAAATTCTCGAAGTCTTTATATTTTGTCCCGAAGATTTGTTGCATTTTTCTCGAAGAAATTCCATGGTTAGCTCGAAGAAGTGGGGTTGTGGCGCGTGTAGCTGATGATGAATTCCTATCTGATTGTAAGTTTGTAAAGCCTGCAAGTTTAAATTTAGACTGTAAAGAAATATTGTAAGTACTTAGGTTGATTTGCAGTAGTAGATGATATTTTTAGTAGTTGGATCCAGGTAAAAGGAAAAGAAAATAATGAATGAAAGTGGCAGAAGAGATGTAAGTATGTGGAAATGTTGGCGTGAGTGCGTGTACGCGAGTAAGTGTAATGGAAGTGTGCACGTGTACATGTACCCCAGCATAATAAGAAAACTCCACCATTTTGCCTTAGTTTGTCTTTAGGAAATTTTATCATGGTTATAGTGTTAGCACAGTTCGTGTGTTTGGAAATGTTTTGGTTGTTGTACACGGTAGAGTGGTCGAGCAAGTCAAACAAAAAATTCTCTCCCTACTTTTAAATTTTTCTTTGACCGTAAATTCTAAAGTCGCGTATTCAATATTTTGAATCTTGTTCTAGATTTAAATCTAAGCTTGACATCCGAGGGATTTTGATCGTTACTCTCTGTAGTTCTTTTCCGGTGAATCATCGTTTTGAAATTTAAAATCTTTCTGCAGCCATCAGGTGAGTATTTCTCACCAGACATACGTATTTATATTTTGGTAAATTATTGCAAGTGTATGTGTAAAATTGTATTTCACTATTATCTGTCTGTAGTGTAATATAGAATGATGGACCCCATTTAAATTGACACCTCATCAGTATTATCTGTTATATTATTTCTGCAGTTATGTTATTGTTTATTTACTGCTTAAATCACCACTGCAAGTTCCCTGTTATTATAGATGGTATGGGCTGAAATGATAGGCCTAATTGATTATTATTGTTCACTTGTTCTGTTAACTGCTGTAAATTGTCTTGGGATTGCGGGTTCGAAATGATAGAACCCGGGGTTGTGTAAATATCGGATTGAAATGATATAAATCCGTTTCACTTGACCTAGGCTAGAAATCTTATACAGGCCCGTGGTTTATATATTATTTTCTGAAATTATTTTAAATTATTTAAATTTAGAAATTTGATGATATTCTAATTTAAATTATATAAAGGATTTTTATGAGATTTACAATGATTTAAAAGGGGTTAAATAAATAAATGTTGAGTTAAAATTTTGGAATATAACTTGTTTAGAAATTCTATATTTTTGGAAAGGAAAAGATTTCAATACAGAAATAATAAATAATAAGTTATATTTGAAATTTGATGTTTAGCTAAAAGTCTACTACAGCATTTAATTGCTGTCTTTTGAAACTTGACTATTTTAAACCCATAACTTTAGATAGCATTTCCTAGATGTTGTAGAAGTGAAATTGATTTAAAATTGATTTATTTAAAATTTCATCTCTATTTTGGGAATACGTTAAGATTTGGAATTTAAATATGAAATTGCTAATAAAGTAAGAAGTTGAGTTTGGAAAGTTTTAAAAGAAGAAAATTGATTTCTATTCTTTTGATAAAAGCAATAAATTCCAAATTTAATTGAATAAATTGAAATGGTATATTTTCAAAGGAAATGTTTTAAATCAAGGATTTGAAATTAAAGGTATTTGAAATATATATATTGATTTGAAAAATATAAATACCATTTTTCAAACTATAACCACGGGTTATAATAACGTTTGGTTGGCAAAGAGACCGGGATCGGATATCTGGCATACTCTCTGTCGATACCGAAAACCACTTTGACTAACCGTGTACGCGGTGGAGATTCCAGAATGAAGTAGGATGGTGGTGACGGTTTCTTTAAGGTAAATACGTGGACTCGACTCCCGTGAGTTGGCATAAGGTGGCTAAAACAGGAGCGATTCTCGGATTAATGAGGTAGCACCTCTGATCGAACGCACTTCTTCGTATGCCATTCTATTACTCTTGTGATTGTTTTGGTGCGCACCTTTGATTTGGGAGTGTTGTTCGAGGTGGGAGGTAACTGCGGCTACGCGTTTCCACCGGTCCGGATAGCAATTGGTATATCTACCCTGGCATTGCCTAGTTGTGCCGTGTCACCTACCCTAGCGAGCCTACTACGAGTTTCTATTTGTGTCGTACCTATGGAGTATCCTCTGGTAGCTTCCCGATCAGGAGGTATTACGGTACTGTATAGACTATTGGCATTATTTGTGTTAAGGGGAATATTGGGTCACTCCTTAACGCTATTTAAAAGTAAGTTTATTTTATATATAGACACTATTATAATAGCGCAATATACTACATAGTAAATAGTTTAACGGATCCTTAGAGGATGGGTGATCCCAAGCATCCTTTAAGTTACTTGCTTTATATTACAGTACACTTGATTTAGCTTACATTATATAAGTATGTATGTCCTGACTCGAGTGTTTTGTTTATTTGTACGCTCGGGTCAGCCTGAGTTGCAGCTACAGCTTTCTTTCCGGAGCTAGGACCACTCATAGATCACTCTTGCTAGTTGGAAGCTTTTTCATCTTTATCTATTTTGTAATTCAAAGCATTAAAGACTTTATATTTGCTTATGGCTTAAAATTGTATCGAAGTTTATAAACAATGTATTTCTGTTTGGTAAAAGTTTCAGTGGCTTCATGAACCACTGTGATATTTTATATTCCGCTGTGAGATTCTGATGTCTGTGTCTGTGATTCTGTGATTAATTATTTACTGCATATTCTGAGTTCTGCCAAATTTATTTTTTTCAACGCGGTATTTTGAACAATTCAAGTCCGACATGTGCGGATGCGAATGGTTGAAAACACCGGGTCGTTACATTTGGTATCAGAGCTTTGGCTCTAGGCAAAACTTAGAATGCATGGTAAATTTGATTTACAGAATCACTTTCATGCGAGCTTGAATCTCTTCCTTTTTGAATTTTGGAACGTTCCCTGCGGTTCCGAAGTTCATTCGTGTCCCTCACTATTTATTTTTCTTTCGATTCGGGAGTATCCCATAACTCCACTTAGGATGATCTTTATAGTGAATTGGCGGTTTCGCCAATATTCTAATATAGCGGTGAAACTCCTTTACAACTAGCATTGATTCACCGGAGATTTATATTTATCCTCGGTTTAGATACTAGTATCTTTGGTTATTCTGAACTCTATCTCTTCAGATCGAATGTAGATTTACCCCAGAAAATCCACATCGATCTGACTCTTTAAGTCACGGTTGACCAGGTTAAGGTTGCCCGCGATTTATATAAACTTATCTGGTTTCTTATTCTGTTATTTAACCATCGGATCTTCTGATTCCAACTTATCTTTAAATCAAAATTCTCTTTAATTTGAGTCCTTCAAAATTTGAATCTCTATCCTTGTTTGAAAAAAAAAAATTATTCCTATTTGGGAAAAATCTAATATTATATATATAAGTATAATTTTCAAAATTTAACTAGTTGTTTAGAGATAATAGTGGTTGGTTTTATTTATTGTTTTGTAAATCATTGGTTTTGTCTTATATAAATAATTGAATATAAACATGGTTATAAATTTATTTGGAAACAGAAATGAATTTAAAACAAGAATTTAAGAATTTAATAGTTTCAAACCTTGTGTTTAAGGTCTTAAAAGGATATATTATTATTTAAATAATTTTCGAATATAAATTTGTTTCCAAAGAATTTTAAAGTTTTAAAAATCAGTGCTCTTCTCTTTGTCGCTAGAAAATAATTTCGGGGATGAGTAGAACATCATCGACATTCATTTTCGAGTATCGAAGTAAAGAGACCACGATGTAGTTTTGCTTCAAAAATTTAATTAATTTGAATTTCTAAAATATGACTTAATTTATAATATATATAGATATATGATTTAAATTTGATTTGACATATACTATATGTATGTATTTATTTATCTCTAAAGGGTTTGAAGTTAATTGGAAATTTAATTCATAAATATATGTTAAAAGGTGATTCTAATGATAAAATAAAGTCAAATTTGGAATGAATATTTAAACTTGAATAATATAGTTGGAAAATTTTACTTGTATAAATTGCATGCCAATATAACTTACCTAAATCATTCAGAAATTAACTATGTAATTGGATAATGTATAATATAAAAGGATTTTATAAATAAAAATTTGAGTGGTTATAATAAATGTTATACACTTAAAGTTTCAGTTACAACAAGACAAATAGAGGTAAATAGAAATAAAATAATAATTGAATAATATACAATATCAAATGGTGTTAAAGGAAATTTAGAAATATATTGGAATAGTTATGTTAAATATAATCTACTTAATATGTGCGATAGATATATTAAGCAGAATATATTTAATAATAATCTGGAATAAAGAAAATTAAATTTGTTGAATAAAGATGATTATGATAAATGACTATACAAATTTCAGATTTTAGAAAATAATTGGATAATAAGATAACTAATTTGGAAATAGTTAAGATTGATTTAACTTCTGTAAAAATCAAATGAATTAAATCAATTATTGAATATTAATTAATTGAATTTATATGGTTTAGATATTGAGAAAAATATTTGACATAGATGAGAAAAATATTGAGAAAAATAAATTTAATTATAGTTTGGAATAAAGAAGAAACTAAATGGGGATTTAGTTTATTTTGGGAAATGGTAAATTTACTTTAACAATTAAGTTAAATTACCATTTCAAATTTGGATTAAAATTAA
The DNA here is from genome assembly GCA_030765085.1 of Allium cepa. Taxonomy (NCBI): domain Eukaryota; kingdom Viridiplantae; phylum Streptophyta; class Magnoliopsida; order Asparagales; family Amaryllidaceae; genus Allium; species Allium cepa. The sequence continues at coordinate 619,461,191 of CM060938.1, read as the reverse complement.
ACATTTTAAATTAGAATGTTATAATACCTTGGGTAAAATTTGGATAAAAAAAAAAAAATTGAATGATTTTTTTTAGTGTAGGGATATTATACAAGTAAATATGTAAATAAATAAACGTTAAAATTTTAAGTATAGATAGATGAAATCAATGATTAATTTAAAATTGAATTTTTATTGTTTAGATTAATGATTCTAATTTAAGTTTCAATTTAGTTTTCTTTCAGGTTGTTTCTATTCACCTACCTTCTTCCTTTTCGAGGACGAAAAGTTCTGAGTGGGGGAGAGTGTAACAGCCCAATTTTTTTAACAAGTATTTTTCACTTGTATTTTTCTAAAAATAAAAACTTTGGGGTTTATTTAAAGTGATTAAAAATATAAAAAAAAAACAATTGACCAAATTTTTAATTAAATAATAAGATCTCTGAAATTTTGACATGGTTAAGAATTAACTTTAATTTGGAAATTTGGGGGTTTGTCGAAGATGGTAAATAACTTAATGTCTAGCAAAATCAAGTTTTAATTAAGAAAACATTAATAGCTTAGGTGGTTAAGACATCTGGGCTATTCACGACAGGTCACGAGTTCGAGTCTCAGCATGGTCAGAATTTCGAATTTTTTTGTGTATAAATGAACTGGGAAATTACGCGTTAAAAAGGGCGCTTAAATTTAGGGAATAAATACCGTATATATATATATATATATATATATATAAGATTATATATAAAATTTATATATATATATATAAGATTATATATATATAAAATTTACTTCCCAATTTATATACATATATAATTTGATTTAAATCATTTCCTTAAAATACTAAATATGGAAATTTAAAGTGTGAAACGGTTAAATTTGTTAAAAGACAACTCCATTTGAATTTTAATAAAATAAATTTTGTATATATATATAATATGTGAAAACCAATTAAGTTTGTTAAGTAATAATTTTGAAGAATTTAGTGTATTAATGAACTGTTGGATTTCGCGTTTAAAGGACGCGTAAAAATCTATGGTAGGTAACGGAATAAAACGTATAAACTTAAAAATGTTATTTTTATAGAAATTTTTGATGTTCTGTATTACGTCAGTTTGATGTATTGTAAAAAAAAAAAAATTCATATTTTTAATATTTTTGGATATAAAATATCAGTCAGTGATTTTATAGCAAACGTTATTTTGTTTTAACGGACAGTTTGGTTTTTTTTAAATAAATTTATATACGTTTCATTCCTAAAGCCTTACATAATTTTTGCCATTTCATTTATTGCAATCAAACTAAAAATCAAGATTGATAAACTAGAAATGAATCACACATATAAGTAAAGTCCAAATCTGTTTATCCTCTGTTTCAAGCAGTACTACACAAAATCAAGTTCCTCAATCACGCATAAATATTGAAATCAAAGCTTCTCATAAAATTTGCAGTAATCGCATGCATTAATTTCAATTGGCAGTTTTAAATCTCGCAAGCCATATTCCCACAATCAACGCATGTTTTAATAAATAGGGGTAACGTTCAAACATTTATAACTGAGAATCGATATCACACAGATAAAGATCAAAATGTATAAAATGAAATAAAAATGAATATGAAGTAACGTTCGAAATATTTTTCCCTCTGATATCCTTTTACACAATCAATGCATGCACTTTAAAGACTGAAACGTGCATGTCCTATATTCTCCCATTCTCTGCTTCCAACAGCTCTACCAAAATCAAGTACATGAATCTCGCAATTCATTGAATAAATCAAACCATTTATCACGCTTGCCATTTTTTTTCTCTGCTTTAATCACATATCTATATTCATAATTTATGTCAATATAACTGATGCTTGCTTGCCCTTCCTTTGATCAATATTCCCTTAAGTAACGTTCACGCATTCATGTTAACAACTTTATATCTGTGTAACTGACATGCTATATCAGTGGTTCTTTCATCATGCAAGAAGATCTCAATCAAACCTTTTCGAACATATTCTTTTGTTCAAAACTGGAAATGTGTTTTGCCTTTTCTTTTCTCAGCAATAAAATCACGTATTCATATCTTTCGTCTCTAATAGCTTCAAGTCTTCAACTGATTGCTCTCCCTCCCCATTGATCTTGCAGCAGTTCAAATCTTTTTAATTTTTGCAACGTTCGAACTTTATCTATTTCCTTTGAACTGATGAGGAAATTTCGCAGTCATATCAACCAAATTTATATCAATAAAACTGATGCTTTTACCTCTCCTTTAATTCGCACTGCCTATATATACCCACCTCACCAGTTTCTTTCTCCGCATCTAAATATCTCTGCCTTCCCCTTCCTCGTACGTTCAAGATCCATCAGGTAATAAGTCTTATTGTTTTTTTCCTTCCAGTTTTCCTTCCTCTTTCTCTTGATGTTGTTCTATCTGTGCCTTGCTCGGCCACACTACTATTTATTCACTTTGTCTTTCTATGAGACTCTTATCATCTGCCTTGAACTAAACATATGGGATCTGGATATGTTGAACTGTTTTTGTTTTGGAAAGTTAGGTCTAGAAACAGAGAGGAAGTGAGATCTTGTGTGTGTGTTATAGGCTTAACTCTCGACACATAGGTAGTGGAATGTTGTGCAAATTTGTATATGGGAACTGTGTTGATGTCGTGCCAGGTAAGTTGTAGGGCCTGGGAGTTATTTTGGGAACAGATCTGTCGAAGAAAAAAAAAAAATATATACTTGAGGTATAAATTGCGTGAACATAAGATGGTCTGGAGTTGTTTGAGAGGAGTAGGAAGGGCAGTGTTGTCAAAATATTTAAGAAAGAGGGATGGGTTCATTTAGTAAGGATCTGATGATGCTTAGTTTTTTTGTTGCATGAATATGTGTTGGCAGGGATGTTAGACTGGGTTGTGCATTGGTGTCACCGTGTACGTGTATCACAGTCACAAATATTTAGAAGCATGCATTTGTTTTGTATCTGGTTAGGAGTTGTTTTGGTTCGTGTAGAGGTCTGATAGGAACAGTGAGAAACCCTTTTTGCATGTTTGAGTTGGATGTTAACAAGGCCTAGAGAGTTTTCTTTCATTTGCAAAAAAAAAAAAAAAAAAAAAAACAAGGGGTGGGGATGGGAAAGAGGTAGGCTAGGACTGTGAGTTCAGTTAGTCTGCATATATGTAACCTTCATATGATAGAGGAAGCAGAGAATAAGGAGGAGAGGAGATGTACACATTCAGTAGATGCTTTGATTTAGTCGCATGATTTTACTCGAAGTCGTTGCATAAAATTCTCGAAGTCTTTATATTTTGTCCCGAAGATTTGTTGCATTTTTCTCGAAGAAATTCCATGGTTAGCTCGAAGAAGTGGGGTTGTGGCGCGTGTAGCTGATGATGAATTCCTGTCTGATTGTAAGTTTGTAAAGCCTGCAAGTTTAAATTTAGACTGTAAAGAAATATTGTAAGTACTTAGGTTGATTTGCAGTAGTAGATGATATTTTTAGTAGTTGGATCCAGGTAAAAGGAAAAGAAAATAATGAATGAAAGTGGCAGAAGAGATGTAAGTATGTGGAAATGTTGGCGTGAGTGCGTGTACGCGAGTAAGTGTAATGGAAGTGTGCACGTGTACATGTACCCCAGCATAATAAGAAAACTCCACCATTTTGCCTTAGTTTGTCTTTAGGAAATTTTATCATGGTTATAGTGTTAGCACAGTTCGTGTGTTTGGAAATGTTTTGGTTGTTGTACACGGTAGAGTGGTCGAGCAAGTCAAACAAAAAATTCTCTCCCTACTTTTAAATTTTTCTTTGACCGTAAATTCTAAAGTCGCGTATTCAATATTTTGAATCTTGTTCTAGATTTAAATCTAAGCTTGACATCCGAGGGATTTTGATCGTTACTCTCTGTAGTTCTTTTCCGGTGAATCATCGTTTTGAAATTTAAAATCTTTCTGCAGCCATCAGGTGAGTATTTCTCACCAGACATACGTATTTATATTTTGGTAAATTATTGCAAGTGTATGTGTAAAATTGTATTTCACTATTATCTGTCTGTAGTGTAATATAGAATGATGGACCCCATTTAAATTGACACCTCATCAGTATTATCTGTTATATTATTTCTGCAGTTATGTTATTGTTTATTTACTGCTTAAATCACCACTGCAAGTTCCCTGTTATTATAGATGGTATGGGCTGAAATAATAGGCCTAATTGATTATTATTGTTCACTTGTTCTGTTAACTGCTGTAAATTGTCTTGGGATTGCGGGTTCGAAATGATAGAACCCGGGGTTGTGTAAATATCGGATTGAAATGATATAAATCCGTTTCACTTGACCTAGGCTAGAAATCTTATACAGGCCCGTGGTTTATATATTATTTTCTGAAATTATTTTAAATTATTTAAATTTAGAAATTTGATGATATTCTAATTTAAATTATATAAAGGATTTTTATGAGATTTACAATGATTTAAAAGGGGTTAAATAAATAAATGTTGAGTTAAAATTTTGGAATATAACTTGTTTAGAAATTCTATATTTTTGGAAAGGAAAAGATTTCAATACAGAAATAATAAATAATAAGTTATATTTGAAATTTGATGTTTAGCTAAAAGTCTACTACAGCATTTAATTGCTGTCTTTTGAAACTTGACTATTTTAAACCCATAACTTTAGATAGCATTTCCTAGATGCTGTAGAAGTGAAATTGATTTAAAATTGATTTATTTAAAATTTCATCTCTATTTTGGGAATACGTTAAGATTTGGAATTTAAATATGAAATTGCTAATAAAGTAAGAAGTTGAGTTTGGAAAGTTTTAAAAGAAGAAAATTGATTTCTATTCTTTTGATAAAAGCAATAAATTCCAAATTTAATTGAATAAATTGAAATGGTATATTTTCAAAGGAAATGTTTTAAATCAAGGATTTGAAATTAAAGGTATTTGAAATATATATATTGATTTGAAAAATATAAATACCATTTTTCAAACTATAACCACGGGTTATAATAACGTTTGGTTGGCAAAGAGACCGGGATCGGATATCTGGCATACTCTCTGTCGATACCGAAAACCACTTTGACTAACCGTATACGCGGTGGAGATTCCAGAATGAAGTAGGATGGTGGTGACGGTTTCTTTAAGGTAAATACGTGGACCCGACTCCCGTGAGTTGGCATAAGGTGGCTAAAACAGGAGCGATTCTCGGATTAATGAGGTAGCACCTCTGATCGAACGCACTTCTTCGTATGCCATTCTATTACTCTTGTGATTGTTTTGGTGCGCACCTTTGATTTGGGAGTGTTGTTCGAGGTGGGCGGTAACTGCGGCTACGCGTTTCCACCGGTCCGGATAGCAATTGGTATATCTACCCTGGCATTGCCTAGTTGTGCCATGTCACCTACCCTAGCGAGCCTACTACGAGTTTCTATTTGTGTTGTACCTATGGAGTATCCTCTGGTAGCTTCCCGATCAGGAGGTATTACCGTACTGTATAGACTATTGGCATTATTTGTGTTAAGGGGAATATTGGGTCACTCCTTAACGCTATTTAAAAGTAAGTTTATTTTATATATAGACACTATTATAATAGCGCAATATACTACATAGTAAATAGTTTAACGGATCCTTAGAGGATGGGCGATCCCAAGCATCCTTTAAGTTACTTGCTTTATATTACAGTACACTTGATTTAGCTTACATTATATAAGTATGTATGTCCTGACTCGAGTGTTTTGTTTATTTGTACGCTCGGGTCAGCCTGAGTTGCAGCTACAGCTTTCTTTCCGGAGCTAGGACCACTCATAGATCACTCTTGCTAGTTGGAAGCTTTTTCATCTTTATCTATTTTGTAATTCAAAGCATTAAAGACTTTATATTTGCTTATGGCTTAAAATTGTATCGAAGTTTATAAACAATGTATTTCTGTTTGGTAAAAGTTTCAGTGGCTTCATGAACCACTGTGATATTTTATATTCCGCTGTGAGATTCTGATATCTGTGTCTGTGATTCTGTGATTAATTATTTACTGCATATTCTGAGTTCTGCCAAATTTATTTTTTTCAACGTGGTATTTTGAGCAATTCAAGTCCGACATGTGCGGATGCGAATGGTTGAAAACACCGGGTCGTTACAGTCGTACCTATGGAGTATCCTCTGGTAGCTTCCCGATCAGGAGGTATTACGGTACTGTATAGACTATTGGCATTATTTGTGTTAAGGGCTATATGGGTAACCCCTTAACGCTATTAAAAAGTAAGTTTATTTTATAAATAGACACTATTATAATAGCGCAATATACTACATAGTAAATAGTTTAACGGATCCTTAGGAGATGTAAATCCCGAACATCTCTTGAGTTACTGTACTCATATTTATTTCTGTTAATTTAACTCACATAAGATCTTTTAGTCTGACTCGAGTGTTTTTGTCTTTTCAAATTCGCTCGGGTCAGTCCGAGCGTTTCAGGATCGAAGACTTTAGCTTTGGAGGACGAAGACGAAGAATTCGTATTATTATTATTTATAGTATTGCACCACACTCATACTGTTCCGCTGCATTGATTGTATTGGTATGTGTAACTCTGATATTTATTGTATAAAGCAAATCAAGTGTTTGTAAACTGTTTTGAACTGTATATTTATTATTATATTTTATCCTTCCGCTGTGAGATTCTGTTTTGTTTTTATTTCTTCTCTGTTTTTCTTATTTACCCCATAACAATCCGCCCTTGCGTATGCTTTGAATTGGCACGTGTGTCGGTTTAAAGTGTGCAAAAAGGCGGGATGTTACAGCTGGTATCAGAGCTTTGGTTTAGCGATAAACCTTGGCTTTGTGGGGTTTGACTCTTTGTTAATAGGGTAGAAATATCCTATGGGAGTCGCTGAGTGTATATATATGAGAGAGCGTACTTGTTAGTATTAATAAAAAGATTTTAATATTGTGTTAATCTGTTCCGCTTTGTATTTATAAATTCTGGTTGATGCATGGGACGCTATGTCATCAATAGGGATTTCTAAACACTTAATAGGACAGACCGACATAATATTTGTTTTTTTATATAGGTGAATGAAATAATTTTGCCTATTATATTTTCTATATATATAAAAATATTTTTATAAAGATATATATATATATATATTTGGTTGCTATAGATTGGGTGTTAGGCCATAAGAATATTTGTAATGAATTGAAGCTAAGAGAAATTATAATAAACCAAACTGGAGATTTTATAACTTAAGTCCGGGATTTGAAATCTGCTTTCAAAGAATTTATGAAATATAATGATTCGGTTTATAAGTATTTTCTTATATATGTATTTAGTATAATTTGGAAGAATTGTTTTAAAGAAGATTTTGGAGAGAATAAATTTTGTACTTTCCTCTCTGTCGCTGGAAAATAATTTCGGTGATGGCGGCCGCATCATCGACTTTCATTTTCGGGTTTCGAAGGGGAAAGGCTACTGTAGTGAATTCTACTACAGATTTATTTGAAATTTTCTAAAAAAAAAAAAAATTTCTTTTATTGTTCTAAATATAATTAGAGATATTGAGTTGTAAGAACTTATTTATCTATTATTTTGAAATAAATTGAAATTTAACCCGGTACTTAATTCTAAATTTATCCGTTAATTAATTGTTTAAAATTTGTTAGTGAAATAAAAGTTAAGTAATAAATGAATTGAAACCTCTAATTTAAATAAGAGAATTATTGCAAGTTATAAGAGGATTTTGAATACATACGAGACAAAGGGTAATATGGATAAACATTAAATTTAATTAAAGAATGGAGATTTAACTTGTATAAGTTCAATTGCATTTTCTTTAACATAAATAACTTACCCAAATATAAAAGTTGAAATGTTAAATAAGAAACTAGAATTGAATATTTTACAAGTAGGAATTTTGGAAATAATGAAGTATTCAATAAATTGCTGTTATAATAAGAATTTAATGGTATAAACTTAGGTTATAATTGAAATTTTACTGAAAGGGGTTAAGAATTATTAATAGATGATATGAACCTAAGTATATAAAATGAAATTCAAAATAAGAATTGATTGTATGATTATTGACTTAAGTATGTTTTAATCTACCCTATTCTAATATAATGGAAAGTAGGAAAATTAAACGACTGAAATTCATAGTTAATGGATAAATAAAAACTTCCACTTATAAGAATGAATGTTAGCAGATTAAGAATTTAAGGGAAATCTTACAAGTGAAGAGTAAGGAAATGAAGATATTCAAAATATTTGTTGTTATTAATGAGAATTTATTTTATAAACTTAAGTAATAAAAAGGAAATACAATTGTAATGAATTTTGGGATAATTGGAAAATAAAACTTGTAAGAAATAAAGAAATTCTTCCATAAATGAAGGAATGAAAATCAAAACACTGAATTATGAAATAAATGTATAATAAGCTATTTTGGTGTTGATTTGAATTGTTTGGTTGATGTATGTTTGTTGGGTAAGGAATTGTGGAGTTGTTGGATGAACAAATAATCTATCTTTGTTCCATCTAAGGCTGTTGAGCAACGGATGTACTTGATAGTTATTCTTCGTTCGTACAACTTCAGAATTTGAACCCGAACAACTGATTGTTTGTTGAGTGAATGATTGTTTGTTTGTGGTGTGTGCTGTTGTTAAAAATGTATGGTTGTTGCATTTGATTGAATATGAATGATTGAATCTATCCAAACATTTCACTGTATTATAAATATTTAACTTTTAGACTACAAAGTGAATACAGGTGATGGAAGCAACTGCTACTGCTTTTGGTTCCAAAATAAAAACGTATAGTGTCCGACAAATAGGTACGTTTTGGGATTACGTTTAAAGCGCTATTTTATATATTTTCCCGTGTTGGGATATTTTATTTTGGATATATATGTAATATATTTGTATATTTGGATATTATATTTTCTCCAGAGTCCCTCCGTACAAAGGAGACTCTGCCAAAAATTTTCGAAAATTTTGGACTTAGAATTTTGTGAAAACATTTTTCCCAACTTTAATAATTCAAGTATTAAAGGATATAATGATTATAAAACAAGTGTATTTCATTAAAGGGAATTAATCCAGTAAAATATTGTTTATAAGTTAATATTTGAAATAAGATGCACTATTTTATTCTTCCTTCTCCCTTCTTTTCCTTTTCGGGGACGAAAAGTTTTGAGTGGGGGAGATTGTAACGACCCGTTAAATTTATGATATTTAATAAATTTAATTAAAATAATTTCAAATTTGTTGAGGAATAAATGTAGAGATTGGGTATAGTAGTTGAAATTTAGTGTTAAAATATAAATTTTATGACGATAAATGTGGATAATGCAAATTGTCACAATTTGATTTAAAGTAAATTTTAAGAAACAAACAAATGTTGAATCTGTGAATGTAGTACAAATATTAACTTGAATGGTGTTCATTAATACAAAGATGTAATTAGTGTAGATAGTAATAATTTATGCCTGTAGTGAAAAAGAAATCTAATAGAGACATAAACTCTAATTATATAAAGGAGTATAGATCTGAACAAATATATGAAGATTGATAAGGACAGTGTTTGCAATCAAGTTTGGTTATTAATATTTGAAAGATAGAGATGTGTAAATACGTTAATGAATTTATAATGGAAAGGAATGGTAGAATGAAATGAATATATATAATAATAAGCAATTGATTCAATTAAGGGAATTAAATTTTAATAAATGGTCATTTAATAAATTCAACGTTTGTGAGAAATCATAATAGTTGTGTAAAATATGTACAAACTAAGATTTGGAATTTATTGGATTTATAACGGTTTTGTTATTAAGTGTATGAGTTTAAAAGTTATTCCATTTTGTAAAGTAATAGAAGAATGCATGTAAATATAAACAGGGCTTAATAGAATTTGATACTTAATAAATTGAATAAATTGCCCATTTATGTAGATATGTATAGTGGACTATAAATGGCCTAAGCAAATTAAATGGGATGATTATTGAGATTGGTACTATGAAAATAAATAGTAATATTTATTTGCAAGTAATAAAAGCCTATTTAGGTGACTAGAATTTAGATTTAACGACTATTGTATGTTACCTATTCTTGTTTCTTGTTATTTTAAATTTTGGGAATTTATTCAATTTATCCGCCAATTTACCGCAGTTAAAGTGAAATAATTGGTGATTGAGAAACGTTAAATACAGATAAGATGAAAACCAAAGAAAATCCCATTTGTAATAAATTATGTAGAATAAAGTAAAGAAACTAGGAAATGAAAATGTGAAAATGTGGATGCAGTGAGATCTTAAGTGATAGTAACCTTGTTAGGCAAGTGATAACGGAATTTTGTGTATAACCAAATAAAAATCCAAATTTATTTGGAAATAAATTGCAATCAATTGAATTTATTGCAATTTAATGGATTTAATATTTGATAGTTTATGTAATTATTATTTGGAAGAAATTGGAGTTATTTGTAAAAAGGTATGAACCTAATGTTAATTTTTCTTATGAAATTGACAATTGATATGAATGAAAAGAAGATAATTTGGGACAGTAAAATTTGGAATTTATGCATAATAAAACGGATTCTAACGTTAATTATTACGTTATTGAATTTAAAATGGAATTTGTAAACAATTGAGTGAATTTAATAGATTTATCAAACTTATAATATTGAATTCATTAAGATTGGAATTGATAATAGTTAAGAAAAGGAGGGAATAATAATTTGAAACCATAGCAATAGATATTAATGTAAGGTTGCCTTAAATAAATTAAGGCGGATAAATGGGAATAAAGTTTATTAATAATTTGAAATTTAATATATGGTAAAAGTTTATTTGCAATCATGAGTTGGAATGGAAATCAAATCTATTTACCTAATTGGATTTTTGTTGAGAGTATAAGAATATAAGCTTCAATAATTGAGTTTTAGAATATAATTTATAATTCCCAATTAATAAGAAAGTGCAGATATTAACACTGCCAATTTATATACTTATAAATTTTAATTCACATCCAAGCTTGGAAAACCATTTGGGATTGTTTGAATTATATAAGTCACAAAATTTGGCCAATATTAGAAGTTGAAACATAAAAACTGGATTTATAATTTATTTTAATTTATTTAATAAATATTAAAAATAGCCATTTTTGGCACGGACTCGGATTTCGACGAAACCAGTTTCATCGGATCCGTATCGGTGAATTATTATAGGGTTTCAAATTTCGTATCGATCGGACTTGTTGTTTGATCGTACGGACGCGAAACGCCTTGAAATCAATTTTATTAAAAATCAATTTGAAATCAATTTGGAAATCTTATTTTCAGCATAACTTCTTCATACGATCAAATTTGGACGTGAAACTTTTTCCATCGCGTTCAGAATATTTTAAAACATCTATTTGGATATATAGTTTTAACAAATTCGGTTCCGGAGGCATAGCGGGCTTTTTGGGCCATAGTTTATTCCGTACGTTCGCGTATCCAGTCTAGCTACCCTACCTCTAGCCTATCTATAAATATGCAGTTATAAACCCTAGCTCCTTTCTTTTTCATTTGCTGTACGTTCATTTTTTCACTCTTTCCTCTTCCCCAAATGTATACATCTCAGATCCACTTCCAGATCTATCCACAGTTCAAAATCAAAAGTCAAAAGTCAAAAATTTCAGAAAATTCTCAAAAAAATATATGTTGAAGTATTCGATGCGCGTAATCTACTGGTGCAATTCGTTTTTCAATTGGAGCTGTCGTTCATCCAGAATAAATTCAAACAGCCCCAAAACCGTTCATCATCATCGCACAAAACTTCGTCGGATGGAGAAACTGTTTCTGGGTTTTGACGAGGGAACGGAGGGGAGTACATCTATGTATTTTGTTTCGAGTATCAACGGCTAGATTGGGCTGTAGAATTCGACTAGGGTTGGTGATAATTGGCGGCGGCTGGGCTTGGGTGTCGACGGCGAGTGGAGGTGGTTGCCGTGAGGGGGCCGCGGGTTTGGGAGGACGGTGGACAAGTGGGCGGTGGCTGGTGTGGGGCCGCGGCGTGAAGAAGTAGGCGGTGGCGACATCCAAGGGTTCGCGTCCTGTAGGGTCGAAGGTATCGGCTCCTGTAGCTCGCGCTGGGAAGAACGTGTAAATGCTGACGTGGCATATAAATGTAGGTAAAAGTGTGTCGTTTTCTATTTATTTTCAAATTGAATTCAATCATCATTTTTCGCCATAACTTTCTCATACGAAGTCGGATTCACACGAAATTTCTTTTGTTAGGATCGTAATTTAATTCCGGACTCGATGACGCTGGTTTGGACGAATTCTGAGACGGGCGAATTTTTGGGTTTAAATTGAATTTAAATTCGATTTAAATTCAAAAAGGTGAGTGTTTTAACTCACTCACAATTACTAGAAGCTTTTATGTTTGTTAAATAAATTTTAGAAATGAATAGAAATTTATTTATGAGCTTTTGGCATGTTATTTCACCCATATCTGTTGAATTGCATTTTTTGAATTTAGCTGTTAATTAAATTGATTGATTGCGTATTAATTGGCTGTTAGAAATTATTGTTTGCATAAGAACTGCTAGTTAACAGTTATGTCAATTATCACTGAAAATAAACTGTTAGATTTATAGTTGATAAATATAATTTGAATTAAAACTGCCAATTATTACCTGTTGTATATTCCCAAACATATTTTGTTATTGGTTGATATTGCTTGATGTTTATGACTGGATGATGGATGTGTTGTTGAATGGATGTTTTGTTTGATATCATTAAACTGCAAGTTAGCATACATTTTACATTTCATTCGGGATTGTGGTTTGAAATGATAAAACCGCAAAGTTTTATTTTTTAAATTGCGGATTGAAATGATAAATATCCGTATCACTTGACCATAGGATAGAAAATTATATACAGGCACCGCGGTCTATATATAACTATTTTAATGTGATTTCTATGGTTTGGATTGAATACGGTCTATAAATCTTAAATTTATATTGTATAAATATTTTATTCCATATTTATATGCCTATGAAGTTGAAATTTTGAAATTAAAAGGAATATAAATTTCTTTATTGAAAATGGAAGAAATTTAGAAAATGGAGTTTGGTAAATTTATATCCTATGTTTAAATGTAAAGTTGGAAATTTTAAGATATGATATTTGTAATTGGATTTTCCCAAAATAAATAGAAATGGATATTCTAGTATAATTTGAAGTGGAAAAATTCTATATATATATATATATATTTTACTAGAAATTGAAGTCTTATTAATTATGGATTTTATGTGAATGGTCAAGATTAATTAATATAATATTGATTTTGAAAGGATAAAAATCCAACTTTAGTTGAAATATTAATGCTCAAAAATGGATATAAATATTTATAAAATTGAAATGGTTTTGGGACTTGAAGTAATATTTTGGATTTTGGTTTAACTTTAAAACAAGAAATATTTGGAAAGCCATGTAATTTATTCTTTATAAAACAACAGTAAAGTTAAACCTTTTTAATTCGCATACCGTTGAATATCCAAACCATTTAGTTTTGAAAATAATGGTTTTAAAATACTATGGATTTTCGAAGAATTATGTTGAAAGTTACAAACAAAATATTGGTTACATGGGATATTAAATAATAAAAAGTGACATAATTTTTGGAAAGGAAAATTTTATTTGGGAAACGATATCATTGATTTGGGCTTTTATAAAATAATATGAAAATAAATTGTTTGTGTTTTTAAAGAAGAAATGATATCATAATATTATGGTTTTGAAAGGGATTATATTCTGGTTTTAAAGTATAAACTGTTTTTAAATAACCGCGGTGTTATAATAACGATGGGTTGGCAAAGAGACCGGGATCGGATATCTGACATATTCTCTGTCGATACCGAAAACCACTTTGACTAACCGTGTACGCGGTGGAGATTCCAGAATGAAGTAGGTGGTGGCGACGTTTCCTGTAAGGTAAATACGTGGACCCGACTCCCGTGAGTTGGCATAAGGTGGCTAAAACAGGAGCGATTCTCAGGCCAATGAGGTCATTCCTCTGATCGGACGCTCCTCTTCGATATTATACTTTAACTTGGATTTGATTCAGTCGCCACTTCTATATTTTGATTTTGGGGAGTTAGTCCGAGGTGGGCGGTAACTGCGGCTACGCGTTTCCACCAGCCTGGATAGCAATTGGTATATCTACCCTGGCATTGCCTAGTTGTGCCGTGTCACCTACCATACCGAGCCTTTACTACGAGTTTCTATTTGTGTCGTACCTATGGAGTATCCTCTGGTAGCTTCCCGATCAGGAGGTATTACGGTACTGTATAGACTATTGGCATTATTTGTGTTAAGGGCTATATGGGTAACCCCTTAACGCTATTAAAAAGTAAGTTTATTTTATAAATAGACACTATTATAATAGCGCAATATACTACATAGTAAATAGTTTAACGGATCCTTAGGAGATGTAAATCCCGAACATCTCTTGAGTTACTGTACTCATATTTATTTCTGTTAATTTAACTCACATAAGATCTTTTAGTCTGACTCGAGTGTTTTTGTCTTTTCAAATTCGCTCGGGTCAGTCCGAGCGTTTCAGGATCGAAGACTTTAGCTTTGGAGGACGAAGACGAAGAATTCGTATTATTATTATTTATAGTATTGCACCACACTCATACTGTTCCGCTGCATTGATTGTATTGGTATGTGTAACTCTGATATTTATTGTATAAAGCAAATCAAGTGTTTGTAAACTGTTTTGAACTGTATATTTATTATTATATTTTATCCTTCCGCTGTGAGATTCTGTTTTGTTTTTATTTCTTCTCTGTTTTTCTTATTTACCCCATAACAATCCGCCCTTGCGTATGCTTTGAATTGGCACGTGTGTCGGTTTAAAGTGTGCAAAAAGGCGGGATGTTACAATAGTAATGGGTGGTGGTGCAACAGATGTACTCTCTTTTGAAAGTTGAAAATTTAAAGTATCATTTCTCCATGATATTGCCTGGAGTGCTGCAAAGAAAAAAAAAAAGCTTCATGTCAATCCAACATGACTTCTGATATAACAGGTAAATCAAGATTACAAATTTGTAAATACAAATTAATTACCAAGTAAAAAGAATATCAAAACTAATAGAAAAAGGCGATGAAATGGAATCGTGCTTCAGTCGAGTTATATAGACAAAAATAATTCAGCACCAAAGTCAGTATGAAATTTCTCTTCCTTGAAGGTGATCTGTGCATTTCAGTTATCAATTTGGTGAGTCATATGTGCAACTTTCCATCGTCTTGTTCAATTTATAAACAAATCTAAATAACCAACAATTTTTTTTATGAGATATGAATGGCAACATATTAGAGGCACATGCCACTTCAAAAACATAGTAAAAAAATACATATATACTACTTTTGCTGAGACATGCTAAAAGGCCTACCAAAATTATTGTTACGCATTGTATATTTTACTATCAGATAATTCCTTCAATGGTACAAGTAACTATATTGTATGACTTCAGTATCTTTTCTACTCAATCCTTTCGAGATTATACTTCACCATTCCTTCAAGATAAGATTTGAATTTACTAACAGGGAGGCATTTCAAATTCTGTAATGCCAAATCAGCGTTCACTTTTGCAAGCTCACAGGCTTTTTCAATTCCTCCAGATTTATGAACCAATTCTATAGCTTCATCCAAAGACCCATCTTCACTAAATTCAGAGTCAATTATATCTCTTAATTTTTGTTCCACCTTCAGTGCGTAAATAACAGGAGTCTGGCAACTTGATTCCTTCTTCTTTTTTGCAAAGGTAATTATTACCCAGTTTAATAAAAGCTGGCTAAATTTTTTTTCCTTTGATGCCATACTTGGGTTAGGATTACAGTTTCGATTACCAATTTAAACCCGTCTATCACCTTTTTAGTGTATTTTGTACAATAAGCAAATACTTTTTTATTTATTTTATCCAGTACTATTTTTAAATAACAGCTTAATTAATTTCAAATTATTGTAAGTTGAACTCATTCAAAACTAATAAGTAGGTTTAATGATTTTCTAAACTTCCAACTAAATATAAGTTTTGGTGTTTTTGTCCAGTAATATTTCAAATGATAGTTTGTTAATTTTAAATTATTTGTTAATCTTTTTTTAACTTCAATTGAATGAAAAAGTAATTATTTAATTATCACATTGTTTGTTTCCTTTTATTGTAAGAAAAAAGAGGGGGGGAAATGGTACAGAATATTGTTGGTTCGTTTGAAATGATTTTGTTGAATGCGGACTTCTTTTGGGCTGGTAGTTTGAAGTGTTTTGCAAGTTTGATTAGATGGTAAATGATTTTTTAGAAATTCAAATTAACAATCATTTTCTTTTTTTGTCATGTCTGCTCATGTTGTCCTTCTCCCATCCCCTTCTGTACCTTCCTCTTCCAATCCCATACTTCCCGTTCCAGTCACTTCTTTTGCCCAACGTCCTTCTGCTGACTTCCAGTCCCCTCCACCTCCTCCTCTTCAGACCGATCTTGATGCCACTACTCTTCCTTCATCAATCTCAGTCCTAACTGGTCCTGCTGTGGTTCATCATGATACTCTTCCTCCCATTGTGCCTGTACCAATATCCAGCTCTTCTTTGCTTCCTGTTCTTCTCAAACCCTCCCCCATCCCCATTAATCCACCTCCTCCTCCTACTCCTCCTACTCCTCCTCCTCCTGATGATCTTCCTCCCTCTTCTCTGAACCCCTCCAAGCCTATTGTTTCACTTCTCTCTTCTGAACACATTCCTTCCCTTGGTGCCACCACTTCTTCTGCTCCTCCTGCTTCATGGTCCTCGCTTTTTAACTAGAAACCTAGGAATGCTGGTTCTTTCATCCCTAAGCATTTTGATGTTGATTACACTGGCTCCCGATTGAACCTCCTCAGGAAGTATTGAATGAGGGTATTAAGGCATGGTCTGGTTGCCTAGTTGGATCCTTTTTGGCTGGAAATGTTAATTATATGGCAGTTAAAACTCATCTTCAAAAAGTGTGGTAGCTTAAAGGATAATATGACATCTTTTTTGATAATCAAAATTACTATTTTAAATTTTCCTCTGAGGAAGACAAAATCAATATTTTGCGACGCGATCCCATGTTCATACGAGGTCAAATGTTTATCATAACTAAATGGAATCCCACCCTATCTTCAGCGCAGGCGGCCGTGAGATTAGTGCCAATCTGGATTCATTTTTACAGAATTCCAATAATGCTATGGTCATTGATGGGTATTAATTGGATAGCATGTCACATTGGGAAGTTTGTTTGCTTTGATGAGAACACTGAAAGGATGAAAAGATTTGAATATGCAAAATGCTTAGTTGAAGTATCTCCTGATAAAGAACTGCCTCTATTCCTATCTGTTGGAGATGATTCCTGCCCTAATATTCAGATTGAATACTCATGGAAACCACTCATTTGTGTTACATGTACAGCTTTTGGTCATGCTACTGACCAATGTGAGAGGAATAAAGTTCAGCAAGATGGAGTAATGCCTGATAACTTAACTACAACATATGCTTCAGCTGATGATAAAGCCAGGGATGTTGATGAAATACAAGATGATAAAGATAAAAGGTTTTTTTTTGTAAGAAGCAAAAAGAGAATAAAAGCTGGTCAAAAGATTTGGAGAAAAGTAAATAAGGATAAAAGTAACAATAATGGTATGGAAGGTGGTCAGGTAGGAAGACTTACTGATGTGAATCAAATAAGCAAAAGGAATGATGAAGATGCTGTACTACAAGCTTTGAAAAAAAATGAATCAATAAATGTAACTGTCTTGGAAACTAACAGTAGTGCAAATAAAGTCTCTGATATGTATCAGCAACTTATTTCCATTGAGGATGTCATGAAGCAAACATTGAATGTCTCGGAGTATGATAAATGCAGTACTATTCAGAAAGTTGGTGGAATTCACAATATAACAGAGTATCCTGATAATAATGAAGCAATACTTGAAAATACACTTCATTCTAATTGTGATGTGTCTACACACAATGCTTTCTCAGTGCTTCAGGAAATTAGTGACTGTCATGAAGCAACTCCACTTCGAACCGGTGGGAATGTAACTGTCTTGGAAACTAACAGTAGTGCAAATAAAGTCTCTGATATGTATCAGCAACTTATTTCCATTGAGGATGTCATGAAGCAAACATTGAATGTCTCGGAGTATGATAAATGCAGTACTATTCAGAAAGTTGGTGGAATTCACAATATAACAGAGTATCCTGATAATAATGAAGCAATACTTGAAAATACACTTCATGCTAATTGTGATGTGTCTACACACAATGCTTTCTCAGTGCTTCAGGAAATTAGTGAAAATGATGAGGCTAATCAACATCACATATCTCAAATTCCAGAGTTGCACAACAATTCACTATGCACTGACATGCACAAACTATCTCCACAAACAATTTCCCCTTCTATAATCTCACATTCCAACAATCATCTCAATGCAGTATCTCCTTATTCTTCCCTTTCTATCCCAAACCATATCTTCAATGACATCATCAACCCTTCTCTTTCAGATTCAACAAATCTACCCATCCCTTCTCAACCTCACATTCCAGATTCCTCAACCAAAAAGAAGAAAGGTCGTCCAAAGAAATCGACTAATATACCCACAATTGACTTGGACAATGGTATCAATTACTCCATTGATCAAATTGGACTTGATGTTTTGTCTCAAAATAATATGGCTAACTCTTCCTCTGGTGTCCAAACCAGAGCTTCATCGTCATCATTATATTAATGAATGACAATATAGGCTATTGGAATGTTAAGGGTGCTAACTCCATTGACAAGCAACTTGAAATTTCCAACCTTATTTCATCTCACAGCATTCAACTAATGGCCATTTCTGAAACTAAACTCAATCATGAAACTACTATTAAAGCTCTCTCCAACATTAGACATGCCTGGAGCAGTATCCATAATTTATCACAAGCTCCTTTTGGTAGATTGTTAATCTTATGGAATCCTATGATCTATTCCCTATCCCCTATCATTGTCCACAGGCAGTTCATTCACTCAGAAATATTACACATCCCCTCTTCAACTTCTTTTTTCCTTACCACTGTTTATGCTGACAATAATGCTACTCAAAGGCAACTCTTTCTTGACATTCTACCCTCTCTTCAGCAGTCCAATCTACCTTGGATCTGTCTTGGTGATTGGAACTGCATGTAACTATCTTCTGATAAATGTTGGGGTTCTCCATTATCCTACAGTCATACACGACTTCTAAACAAAGCCATTTACGATGCTAACCTTATTCCATCCACCAATTCTGGGGCTCTCTTTACTTGGAATAACTCCAGTAAATCTTGAAAGAGAACGTATTGTAAACTTGATAGAGTTTATATTAACTACTCCACTATACTCAAATGGCCTAATCTCTCTACCTTTATCCCTCCCCCATCATTATCAGACCATTCCCCTCTTATCATTTCCTGGGGCAAGGACACTGTGAGAAGACGCTCCTCATTTTCATTTTTTAATAACTGGTCTAAACGCCCTGATTTCTTAAAAATTGTAAAATATGGCTGGAACTTTCATACTTTTGGCAACCCCATGTTTGTTTTGCAGGCTAAACTCAAGAATTTGAAGATTCATCTGAAGGACTGGGATCAGCAAACATATGGTAATGGGAATAGCTGTCTTCTTCAATACGTGAAAAATTATATCAAGTTCAACTGGAAATACAAAGATGTCCAGACCAACCTCAGCTGATTAATACTGAAACTTCTCTACTTAAGGACCTCTCCAAAGCTCTCACTGAAGAAAATAAGATGGCAAAGCAAAAGGCAAAACTGGAATGGCAGTTGAATGGTGATAAAATTCATCCACTTTCCATAAAAGGTTAAAAATTCAACAGTCATCTGCAAATATTTTCTCTATTCTTGATATACATGGTCAGCCTTGTGATACCCAAGATTCCATTCAAGATGCCTTTATGGAGTATTTTCAGCATAATCTTGGGAAGTCACAAATTCCTTCAATTTCTCTACGTCATTTTTTTCAGTACCAACTCCCTAAAATTCCTGATGACGTGTTCACTGTTTTAATGCTCATTTTTTCAAAGTCACTTGGGATATTATTGGTGGGGACTTGATCAAGGCTATTAAGAACTTTTTCAGACACAGCAAGCTTATCTTGGGCATTAATGCTACTAAACTTGCACTGATCCCTAAAACTAACCATCCTATGTCTGTTGATCAGTTCAGACCCATTGCATGCTGCAATGTTATATATAAGTGCATTGCTAGGATATTGGCAGCTAGAATGAAAACTCCTTTGGATGGTTGGTCTTTGCTAATCAAAGTGCATTTCTTCCTGGTAGGGACATAACTGATAATATACTCCTTGCTTCTGAACTAATGAAGGGGTATAAAAGGAAACTCATTTCTCCTAGATGTGTCCTTAAGCTTGATATTCAGAAAGCTTATGATTCCTTACAGTGGAAATCTATCATCTATATTTTGCATAAGATGAACTTCCCCATCCCCTTCTTATGTTGGCTATATACATGTATTTCTACTGTCAACTACTCCCTTAGTATCAATGGAAATATATTTGGCTACTTTGGTGCCACTCAGGGTATTAGACAAGGTGACCTAGTTTCCCCTTACCTCTTCATCTGTGTTATGGAGCTGCTCACTACACTTCTATCTGATGCTATGTGCAATAAGCTACTTGACTATCATCCATTATGCAGGATGAACAATATATCCTCTCTCCTATTTGCTGATGACTTACTTTTATTCACTAAGCCTAATTTGAAATCCATTAGTGGGGTCTTAAATGTTCTTGATACCTTTTGTACCTTGACTGGTCTGGTCATTAACAGAAGTAAATCTAGATTGCTAATTGCTGGTCTCCCTGATGATGGTAAAGAGATGATGTACTCTATGTCTGGCCTCTCTCCATTTAGTGAAAATGAATATTATCTTGGGGTGCCACTTTGTGATTCTAGAATCAGGACATTCCAATGCTTACAACTATTTGAAAAAATTACTGCTAAACTTGCTAGCTGGAAAGTATCTCAATTTTCGATGGTTGGTAGGCATGTAATTGTTAAATCCATTGCATTATCCATGTGTGTTTATTATGCCATAATATTTATTCTCCCAGCCAAACTCATTAGCATGGTCAACTCGACTTTGAATCATTTTTTGTGGCATGGTAATCCTTTCTCTAAGAAAATGATTCCTATAGCTTTTAGTAAACTTTGTTGTCCACCGGAAAAAAGGAGGTCTTGGAATTATAAATATTAAGGACTGGAACTTTGCAATGTTATCTGCAAGAATTGACAAGTTATTAAGGAATGACAAAAATCTATGGGCTTCTTGGTGTAGGCAATACCTCATACGTCAAAGCAACTTCTGGTATATTTCATCTCCAACTGACTACAACTGGACTTGGAGGAATATCTTAAGAGGAAGACAATTTTTCCTACCTCTGGTGCAACAGAGAATTAAAGATATTAACAAGATATCTTTTTGGTTTGATCCATGGCCTTCAAAAGGGGTCACTTTAGCTAATATAATTGATTACGACATGAGAAGATCCACTGGCATTGGTTGTAATGCTACTCTATCTAGGTTCTGGGCTGATGATGCTGTCTCCCTCCCTAATTGTAGCTCTGCAGTGGTAATAGCTGAATGGTTTGCTATACAAAATAGGTCCTACAAACTCAGTTCTGTTCATATGACTTGGAATGACAGGGTGCATTCAATTAAAAATGTTTATAAGGCACTTGATGCCTCCATGCAACTGCCTACTTTTCTTTGGTATTCTCGCATCTGGGATCATAGGTCTGTCCCAAAGGAAAACCTGTACATATGGAAGGTTTTGATGAATGGTATCCTGACTCTATCCAAGCTCAAAGGTTATGGGGTTATTCAATGTGATAAATGTCTATTCTGTGGTGTAGGGGTGGAAACGGTTGCGCACTTATACTTTGAATGTGAGTTCACTTACCACATCTGGAGTACGATAATGCAATGTTATGGTTATCACAGGCCAATGAGAAGCTCATGTATGGAATGGTACAACATCTTTAAGGCAACTAGGTGGAAGAATGAGAGAAGTAGAATGCTGTTGAGAATTTTGAAGAAGGCACTGTATTTTGTTTGGTTGGAGAGGAACAATAGGGTGTTTAAAGGGCAAGCTACCTCTAAACATGTATTGGCCCTTTCTATTACTAGTAACATATAATTTTTGCTTTTGCTTTCATCAGTCCTGTGGTGGACAGTATGTTGTAATCCATTGTATTGAATTTTTTTGTTAATTATAATAATGGTAGGGGACCATTCAAACCCACTAGCTTTGTTAAATTTTTTTTTTATTGCTGACCATTATCATCATAAATTCCGATAGTTAAACAATTCAGGTAAATGGAAGTTACCAATGTAGAAGAGTTTCATATTCTTTGTTGTTGATTGGTGTAGGTTCGAAGTTCAACTGTGATAAAACCCTATAAAAACAGGTATGACAATTTAGAATATTATTCACTTCATGGTAATTTATATCTTTATATCAATTTCTTAGAGTGACTAATAGAGATTTAGGTAAAAGATATTTGAAATTGACTACAGCAATGAAAGCACAGTAGAAATGAAAGCTTAGCGATGGGGCAAGGCAGTGGTAGAAACTGAGGTGGTGGTTGCGGCTTTGCCTGCTGTAAGTGTGGTTGATTTTGGGATGGTTGGTGGAGAAGACGAAGGATGGTAGCAAGGTACAGTACGTTATAGGAGAATGATGGTTGAGTAAGGCTTGTAGAGTGGAGGTTGTATGTGAATGTTGCAGTGTGAAGATGCAGTGTGGCAGTGTGACACAGATGAATGAAATGCACAAAAGTATGTATGTCATTTGCAGTTAGGTAGGTGATGTATGTATGGTTGAGAGTTCAGTGTTTTGCAGTTATAGTAGTGTTGTTTGAATAGAAGGAAGTTGTCGTGTTGTTGAAGAAGGCGGTGACTGTTGTTTAAACTGAAGAAGGTGTTGTGTTTTTAAGAAGTTATGTTATGGTCAGGCAAGTATGGTTAGAGGCAAGGGTGATGTTGGCGCAGTTTGTATGGTGATGTTGGTTTTGGTGAAGGTAGGTGATTGAAATGGTAATGTTGATGTGCACTGGGTATTTGATGACAGTAGGGTATGTGCACAGAAGTGAATGTAGTTAATGAAGAGTTGATGATAGTTGTTTGAATGCAGTTTGAAGTGTGAGAAGATGGTTGAATTGAAGGTAATTGACTGATGGAAGAAGTAGGGAAGTAAGTGATGGCAAAGTTCATGTGATGGCAGTGGTGTTATGGTTCAGACGATGACAGTTGAAGTTTATTGCAGTTTGATGATGGGGTGGCCAGGGAAATGGAGTGGGGTGCAGCAGTTTGCAATGGGGGTGGAGTTGATTAATGTGCAGTGCAGTGCTTGTTTTGTATAGGAATGACAAGTTGTTTAGTTGAGGCAAGTAATGACACTTTAATTGATATATGTTTATTTTGGTATTATGTTATTCAGTTTGTATTTGCCATCAAATTTAATTTTGAATGATTGTAATATTGCATGCAATAATTGTTTGTTATAATCAATAATATATATAAAGTCTATTTGAGTACTGTAATAATGGTTTCTAAGAATGACTTTTTTGCATTAGGTATAAATAGCTGATGCAATAGAGGGATTAGTTTGCATCGGTTGTTATAAAAAACCGATGCAATAGAGGGATTAATTTGCATCGGTTTTCAACAACAACCTATGCAACAAGTTCCTTTGTTGCATCGGTTTTTATTACAACCGATGCAACATGGGGGCTGTGTCCAAGCTACCAACCATGATATTTTGCATCAGTTGTTAGTAACAACCGATGCAAAAAGGACCATTTTGCATCGGTTTCAGAACTGATGCAAAAGTGTTAAGCCTGTTGCATCGGTTGCATATGCATCGGTTGTTGAACTGATGCAAAAGGGGGGTAAACAACCGATGCAAATGGCCTGTTTTGTAGTAGTGAAATATCTCACAATCGACATATAATTTATTTTAATAGGTACTTTATTTACCAATGGAGAAAAGGGGTATAATGAAAGGTTACATTTAGGAGACAAACTATGGCAGGAGTGTAGCGACCCGACTTTCTATCACCAGAAAATCACATCACTAATTAAGAAAGAAAGCGATAGAGGAAGAAAAGAAAGAGAAGAAAAAGAACAACACATCAGAATCTCACAGCGGAACGATTTAAATATATATAGAACATATACATAGTATCATATACATCAGAGTACACAACTATTCATCTCAATTTAGACAGTTATAACATTTCTGTCTAATACAATACAAGACATCATACAGAATAACAACACAGCGGAAACTCTAACTATAATCTACACGCTGAAGCCTCCTGCTTCATAGCTCCTCCAGATTTCGTCAAAGATAACCTGAATCACTTGACTACTCATGCAGAATATGAGTACCCAAGAGTTTAACAAAACAGAAAATAAACACTCGGGTCAGACAGGGGTCTGGTGTGAGTAAACGGTTAAAGATTGCTTTAACTTTAGAAAATCCATTGAAAGAAAAGGTATCACGTAAGACTTCCCACACATAAACATGGAAAAGTTTTTACCTTACGCTAACCAAAACATTTGATAGGAAATCCAGTGATATTATAATAGTGCCTAGGGTTTTCAAAATAAAATACAGAAATAGCTGGAATGCTTACATCTCATGTTCCAACATAGTTGGGCATAATCAAAATCGTACAGGCACTTATTGGAGTTTGGATTCCATATGATGGCAGGGCTACTGGGGCACCGTCCGTCACAGTATGTGGCCTAGATCACCGTACCGAGGAGTACGCCCGCTCCCCTACAACACAAGGCCGGGACCATTCCTTACTGAACAGTCCCGAACAAGACCACCCCGCAGTTGGCTGCAGACCAACTGCCCACAAAGCCGAAATAAAAAGGGACATCTAGACAGGGATGTATCTCGCTCTCCAGTGGGAGCTACCCACGAAGCCTTGCTGCACCTCCCCTGTTTTAGCCATTCTCGATTGATGAGGCTTGAGGCCGCGATTACCTTTATAAAACATATCTATCTTAGAATGCTCATCGTCCACCTGACAATGTGCTGAAAGCATTCAATCCATACAAGTCCGTTTCGGGTTCGAACGAAACCGAAGGCACAATCTCGTTGCACTCATTTTGGAATCACCCTCAGAGTCAACAACCATAGCCCTTGCACTATGAATCACCATCACGAGCCTATAAGCACTATTCCGTCAAACTCATTACGGAATCACCCACAGAGTTATACTGACGTATAGTTCTTACACCTCTAGTCTTCACTTGCTCCACTTGGATTACGACCTAACGTTTATTTTTGGATCGGTGTGGTTTTCGGATATCCAAATATGGAAACCCGATCCCGGTCTCACCGAATCCAAACGTCATTTTAAATGTCCAAGTTGTACTTAAGGGATTTAAACAATAGATATTCATAAATTTCACTTAACATAAATGGATGATTCACAACACAGATAGATAATCTTCTATTATTACCTTCACCTATATATATCACAAAGCAGCATATATCACATTTCAGATACATCACATTCATATCATCACATATCAACCAATGACATAAAATACCAACCATTATCATTAACTCATCCAATAATACTAATCAACCAATCAATAATCACTCACACACAAGGTTGATCCAACTTAAATAATTTAATTAATCCTTAATTAAATTGATTCTTACTTAATCACTTGGATTATCATCAATCCATCTTACTATTCATTAATTAATTACAAATTAATTAATAAACCTCACTTAATTATTCTCTTTAATTAATCATCTTTGATTAATTATTACTTAACTACTATAAGTAATTATTCCTTAACCACAAATTTAATTAATCATCTTGATTAATAACTTCTTAATTATCCAAGTAATTATCACTCAATTACTTTCTAGATTAATCACACTTGATTTATTATTATTTAATTACCTTAATAATTATTTAATTAATCACACCTGATTAATCATCCTTAATTAATCATACTCGATTAATTACTCTTGATTAATTATCTTTAATTAATCATATTTGATAAATCATTTATAATTAATTATTTTTAATTAATTACTTTAATTAATCACATTTGATTAATTACTTTTTAATTACATTTAGTAATTAAAACTTTAATTATAAATTAATTAACAATTAATTAATTATTTCCATTAATTAATGAATTCTTCATTAATTAAATTTCTTTTTAATTAATTACTTTAACAAGTAATTAATCACTTAATTAAATTCTCTTAATCCTTTATTAATTAACCATTCATTAAATAATTAAAACCTTTAATTAATTGTATTAATTAATTCTTAAATTATAACTCCGGTGATTAATTCTTAATCACATCCACTAAATTACTTTTTAAAGTAATTATTTCTTACATAATTACCTCCTGTAATTAATCATTTAAGTACTTTACCCAGTAATTATACTTAATTAACTTCAAGTGATTATTTTTAATAAATTACAAGTTAATTACTTAATTAATTACTTAACTTAATCATTTAAATTTAATTAAATAATTCCTTAATTTCTTATATTATAAAGATTCTTAATTAAGAAAACTTATTATCTTAAATTAAACCAAAATTCTAAACTTCTTAAGAAAATCTCTATTATAATTGATTACCCAATTCTAAATAATTAAACCTTATTTAAAATGAAATATATTGGAAATCAATTACAATTAAAATAATTTAAACATTCAAATTAAACTTTTTAACCTTCCAAAGTTATTAAAATAAAATATAATACAAACTTTATTATAAAATTCACTTATTTTATTTTTAAAACTTTATATTTCAAAATAAGAAATTGTTTAAAACTTAACTTTAAAACAAATTTAGTTTTATAAGTAAAACTTGTTTAACTCCTGTTTTAAAACTTTAATCATTGACAAAATCAAGTTTTCTTTTGTTTTTAAAAGCTTTAAAAACATTACTGTTAACATTTTAAACTTTTAAAACTTCCAGATTTAATTATATATAAACTTGTTTTAACATTTGTTTTTAAAACTTTGATTATCTACACAATCACGTTATCATTGTTTTAAAACTTTTAAAACTTTACTGATAAATTTAAAGCTTTAAACCCCCCCGAACCCAATCAAAAACATGCTCGACAAACTCGAGCAAACACTCAGAAATACACGCGACTACCCCGAGCAACCCAAACCCTATACCTGCTTCGATCTCAACCCACACGAATCCGAAGCCATCTTCGAGTTCCCTCCCCTCTTCTCCCCAGAACCCCTAACTGAAAATATGATTCTGTGCACGTTAACGTGCACAGCGCTGGTGGACGTTGGCGAACTCCACGCCGACCACCCACAAGTCGTCTTCGACTCCTACGACACAACGCACAACCCAGATAATTTATTTCGATCGAGGATCGAAATTAAGCCCTCCAACTCAAACTGCTCAAAAACCATCCACCATCAACATCGACCACCGCCGACGATCCCTGTCACTAGACGCCACTTCCTCCTTCCAAAAGCTACGTCTCCCTCTCCAGCACCTCCAGACCCCCGCGCGATTGTCTCCGACAGCCTCTCGACGTCGCAGAACCCATCAGAACATCATCGGCATTTACAGAGTAACAAAACCCTACTACCCCAATCTACGATCACCCCACTCATCAATAAAATACACCAGTATTTTTCTGATGACCATCGTAGCATCCTCCACCTTCGAGCACAACCTCGTCCATTGATTCGTCGCCGTTCGTCCCAAATTGACCAAAGTGCACAAATCAAACAAAACCCAAATTCTCACAAATTACTACTCTAAAATTCGTGATTCAAGTTTCAAAAATCATATTTTCTTATTTGCAATATGATTCTAGAATCAAAACACTAGTTTGCAATCAAAAATTTTCAACCTAATTTATACTTTTACTGCAAATTTTTAAAATTCGAGCTAATTACTTAATTTAACAATCTGTAATTATTTTTAGGTGTTAGATACTTTGATTATAATCATCTTCTCTTTACAAATCAAAGCCAAATTCGAAATCAAAATCAAGGAAATGAATTTATCATGAGATTGAATTTTTTTTTATAAACATAGTGATTTCTTTCTTTCTTCCTTTTTTTTATTTTGCACAGGCAATTCCTATATACAATTCAAAGCATGCATTCAGTAAACTTAAGGTAGATTCAGATATCACCGTGTTATTCAATCATAAAATCAAATTGCAACAAATGTTTTAAACTGTTTTTAAAAGATTTATTTACTCACTTGTTTGCAGAAGATTAGAACAGAAGTTAATGACTGCATTTTTCTTTTCCAGGTTCTGAAATTCACTTAGCATGTTCTTGAATTATTTGCATGTTGAAAACATTCTAGTTGCTGTTGATTTCCAGCTTGCATTGATTTTGAATCTCCAGTTTATTCTTCTGATTTGAATTTTTTTCCAGATTATCCTTTTTTTTGTCTTCAAATTGCAATTCCAGGTTCATTCATTTTTCAGGTATTACTTCTTTCATTTTGATCTTTATTTTGCATTCAATTTGTTGAAATGAGATAATGTTTAGCTGAAATTAAAACTTATTTTGTATTTTTCAATTAAATTTTAAATTTAGTTATTAAGAGAACATTGCCATTTGTCTATTCTATGTTCCAATTATCTTACACCTATGCACATAATTCACAAGTGTTTTAACATGCATACTAAATGTTTTACAAGTGTTAAAATGTTAAATTAATATTTACTAAAGTATTTTCCTAATGTTTTATAAATGTTTTTTTTAAAGATTCATTTTGTTTTTAATAATTTATTTAAGCCTTATACAATGTATTTATGTACTATTATAAAATGTTTTTATCATATAAAAATAAACTTTAGACTTTCATAAATATCTTAAAAGCAAATTCATATGGCCATTTATAAATAACTTATATTTTAATCAGTTTATTTCTATCATTTGTTTATAAATTGAGAAGCTTAGTTTATCTCTTTATATAAAAATTCTTAAAACAATTTTACCTTATGATAAAAATTTAAAATGAAAGAATACCAAAAATAATTGAAAATGAACTTCAAATTTTATTCTTATTTAGAACAAAAACTAAAATATATGTTTATAAAATAAGAAATTAACTTTGTTATTAAAATTTAAATCTCAATTATCATTTTAAAAGCATTAAATCAAATTAACCTTTCAAATTACAAAACTATATATATATATAATAAAGTTTGGAAATACTTATTAAATTCAAATTAATAAATTCCTATTTCAAATATATATATACAAATATATATACACATTTCAAATAGAAAACATTTTAACATTATATTTGATAATTAGTGTATTAAATTTTGAACACAAACCAAATCATAATATATACATCATATATATATATATATTAAAATTTAAATAAAAAGTTTTATTTCATTAAAAACTTCCTATTTACAAGATATATCAATACATATATATTATAAATAGAAAATATTTTTGATTAGCTTCTGGAAAATAAATCTTACCAATATTAAATTGCCAAAAATAAATATTTCCAAATTAAAATATTATAAATTTTTAAAAGAATTAAACTTGTCAATTTATACTGTTAAGAAAATTGTTTGATAGATATTAACAAATTATTATTATTATTATTACCCTTTTAAAAGAATCTAACTTGTCAATTTTAATAAAAATGATCAAATC
The DNA here is from genome assembly GCA_030765085.1 of Allium cepa. NCBI lineage: Eukaryota > Viridiplantae > Streptophyta > Magnoliopsida > Asparagales > Amaryllidaceae > Allium > Allium cepa. The sequence continues at coordinate 619,431,451 of CM060938.1, read as the reverse complement.
AATTAAATTATTATCAAAGATTATAAAATTGATATTGCTCAAAATTCCGGGTCGTCACAAGGAGTTTAACTGAATTGTACGAACCCTAAATGCAAAAGATATAGAAATACATAGGAAATAGAACCTCCAAATATGTCGATACAAAACTTATGCCACTTAACTACTTAAAGAATCACCTATAACTTAAATTAACTTCCTTAGTGTACTTCATTAAATAAAGTACATTCAAAACTTTCTTCAATTATGCAAAATCCATAGTTGCCTTTAGATTTATCTCGATGCCACTTTACTCAAAGATGCTCCACAATTGATGCCGATTTAAACATCTTGTCAATTTCTTCAGATCTTGAATTCTCATGTTATTGTACGTCAAAACTGTTTCACTTCTTCTACCAACTTCAACGTGATGAAACAATGTCATGACCAAACTTAGCAAAGATAAGTACAAGTCCCTTTTTTCATCTTCTCTAATACTTGTACTTCTCATTAAGTATTTGTAATCCATTTAAACTATTTAACACTGATATTTACTGGAGTTTCCATTTTCTTAAAGTTCACATGTTACGTTTGAGCCATATATGCCATATTATCATTGTGGTTACTATATCTATTAATTTAGTTGATGATATGTTGGTATTGTTCATGTTGAACAATTTGTTAAACAGTATGTTGATGTCTTAGTTGCACGTTCTTGTAATCTATAGTTTATTAGTTAGGTTATCCAATAGGTTCCTTGAGTACACACAATCGAAAAAAAGATGTGTAGTTGTTTCCAAGTCATGTTTGCATAAAACACGCATCATGTTGATTGAGTTGTTCCATCTAGATTTTATATCTTTGGTGTGTAATTTATTTTCCTTCGCTGGCAAGGCACACATTAGCTTTTTAGGTGCACAAGCTATGTTCATAACATATTTGCACCATGATTTCTCGATGTTTGCCTCCCTAACCCGACTTCACATTGAAATAAATGAGAACCCCTATTGTTTTAAAGTTTCCGTGTCTAACAATCTTCTTCCTTGCTGTGAAAATTAGGATTCCTTGAATTTTTCCAAATAATATGATAAGGCAAGTGGGGGTTATCTTCTCTCCAACATCCATTGGAAATGAGAGAAGATACCTTTATGTCCCGCCCCCGATCATCGACACATAGTTTTCTCCCACTAGATCAACTATTAATTGTCAGTTAACCCATGGGTCAAACCATAAACTTGTGCTATCTACATTGACCACCTTCCTTTCTATTATATCTTTGGTTGTTGATCTTGTGTTAAGCAATACCTTCTAAATATATAACATTAATTGACAAGAAATTTTTACTTTCGCAATATCTGTTTCTCATCCATTGAGACCATAGACATTTTCCTTGTATAAATCTCCATGAGAGTTTCAATGCGGTAGCTTTTATCAATTTCTTAAACCCATGCTTCCTTCAAGCTTTGATCAACATAAATTTTCCCATTTCATGTAATGATTATTTTTTTTCATACAAAGTTCGCACACATTGGCAATCGATAGAATTGAATCTAAAACATTATCATTAGATAGCTTACCGTTTTGATTAGTTTTATTCTGCCAGCTACATTCAACATCATGTTTTTTGAATTGTAAAATTTTGTGTATCCAACAGCACTCCAAAATCTCTAGTTTTCAATTTGCGGTAAGATGATGGAATTCCTAAGTATGTGACTAGGGGATTCCATGGTTGAACGTTCAATATACCAAGGATTGAACTTTTGAATTTTGCTCATTTGCTAAAATAAAGTGTAATTTTCTGTTCATTAATTTTTAAACCCATAGACTCCTTAATGTTTTTCATTATTTTGGCTATAGTTTCTACATTTTTATTGTTGGCTTTTGTGAACACAAATATGTTATCTTCATATAATAAATTAGTGAGGGTTGGTTCAATAAGAAGGATGGGATTAATATCCCCCTCATAATATTCAAGGTCCAATAAAATTGTGAAGAATTCCATTACAATAGCAAATAGAAAGGGATACAGAGGATCTCCTCATTTGATACCTCCGTTGCTACTAAAGAATCCTGTAGGGATGCCGTCTAATAGTTTTGAAAAGGTAGTAGTAGATATACATCCATATTCTAGATTTACAAATTTTAAGGTAAACCCCAAACATATCAATACATAGTATATGAATTCTTGTTGATTTTATCACAAGCTTTATATAAGTCTACTTTCAAGCATATGTTATTGGTAGTATCCCTATTGAATCCCCTCACCATTTCGTATTTTAAAACAGAGTATTCTGTGGCGGTTCTTTTTAGAATAAACACATTCCGATTTATTCATATTAAATTGTTAAGGAGACGCTTCATTCGATTGCTTGGCAAATTACCAAAATTTTGTAGATTACATTACGTATAGAAATTGGTCTATAATTTGACAAAGTATGTGGGTCTACAGCCTTATGGATTAAGTATAAGAATGTGATTAGTTTCCTTAATGATCTTACTTGACTGCTGATTTCCTAACATTGCTTGCAAAACATCATTTTTGATTAGGTCCCAATGTATTTTGTAGAATTTGGAACAGAAATCATCTAGTCTAGGAGAGTCGTTATAGTCAATTAGAAAAACCGCCCTTTTAACTTTCTTCATCTCAAAAGGTCAGTTCATTGTATTCTCGAATATTTTTACAAGTGATATATGAAAAGTTTACATTAATGGAAGTGGAATTAAAAAGTTTGGTAAAGTATTATAAGGCTTCCCTATTCAGGTTCTCGTTTGGATTAACCCAGTTACGCTAATAGTCTATCATTAATTTGGTGGTTGATTTGGTCTTGTATCCACAAATTTAGAGTGAAAAAATTGAGATGTTTTTTCTCCTTGTGTAAGCGATTTCACTTTGATCGTTGAACGCAATTTGTAGCCTGCCTATGTAATAAATTTAAAAGTTGTTCCACTTTCTGTTTATAAGGATCAAGTACCTAAAATCATTTGGATGATTAATTACATTAGAGAATGCAACATCTGGATCTCTTCTCAACTAGTCGGTTGTCTTTTCCTTGATAATGGTCTTTGCTCCAAATTCATAAACGTTCCTTTGTTTTCTTAAGCTTTGAAATTGATTGAAAAAGGGGATTTCCAACACTGAACTCTTCCCAAACTGAATTGACAATGCTAAAATAGTATGTCCTATAATGCCACTAGTTATTATATTCAAATGATATTCCATTTTTAGACATTATAGGAACCGCCAAGTTGAAAAAAATTGGGTGTGGTCACTTGTTTAATGGTTCGCAAAGTGAACTAAAAAATGGAAAATCTTTTAAGGTATTCCTTGTTAATAAATACTATGTCTATTTTATTGTGCACTGACATGTTGGAGCCTCCCCTCCAAGTGTAGTAGTTCCCTATACTTGGAGGTCCAAATATGTTAGTATCCCTTATATAGTCAACAAATTCTACATCAAGGCTCATAGAATAGGCACCATTACTGATTATGTCTTGTCCATATAGAATAGCATTAAAATCCCTTGCTACTACCCAAGGTAAACTAAAAATAGTAGCATGGGAATTAATGATATCCCATAACTCAGTCCTCTTTTCTAGTTGATTATGGGCATATCCAAAAGGGCAATAGAAATTTAAGCCCGATTTTTTTGTATCATACTCGTAATATATTACTCATTTTTATGAATAAGTGTGCTCGACCATTACAATCGACTAGAAATTTCATCTAAGGCAAATCATTTCAAAACATTTAAGTCCATTTATAATCCAAAATCTATATATTTATATTCAATTAAGTATTATATTTCATTAAAAGAATATAAATAAATAAGAAAATCATTTTTTATTTTGGCCTTGAAGATTATAATTAGAATATATATATATATATATATATATTGGTTTTGAATACTAATAATAACATATGACTTTGATTAACATTAAAATTTATTTAAGTATGTATATATTGAATAAAAAATATTTTATGAGCTAGGAAAATACTTTATAGAACTATAAATAATATAATATTCTTGTTTGAATTTTTACCATAATTGTATTAATTATTATGGAAGTTGGAAATAGTGGTATATATTAAGAATGAATTTAAATAATTGAGTAAAATAATAAAGTAGCCCCTAAAATCTATATATAGTATTCGAAAATTAAATAATAATTTTTGCTTATTAAAATATTTTTAATTGATTTTTTACATAGATATACTAACTATGACAAATTTTTAACTAGTAAAATGCATTTAAATTAAAGAAATTAAATTAATAAGTAATTAAAAAATATTCTTGAATCCAATAAATAAATTTATAATTTTTACACATAGTACTTTATTGAAAACATTTAGTGTTACATGTGTGTGTGTGTGTGTGTGTGTTTATGTATTTAATTATCATTAATAGGTGTCAAGGACCACTATCTCAATTGGTTAGTAGAATGACGTTCTAGACGTGTATACTAGAGGTCATTGGTTCGAACCCCTAAGACATAGAAATGAGTGCTCTACCTGAATAAAGTAAAACTCTTGCTGTAAAAAAATTATCATTAATAGGCCGATATATATGTGTGTGTGTGCACGCGCACACAAATTTGTATATTGTGATTTTTGGTTATACATAAATGATATTTACAGATAGCATTGTAATGTATGTGTATTCCTCGTATGAGTGCTAAAAATATATTCCTCGTAGACATTATAATAATATAATGGTGGATATACGATGTTAATTATTACATTATATATAAATTAATTCAAAGTAATTCTCAATATATTAAATCAAATATTAAGTATGGTTCGATAAAATCTATATTATTCATGATAATGTATCAAAATGCGATTATGGATAATAATTATATTTCGGAAATTTTCTCTTTTACCCTGTTGCACAATGTACTTGGTCCAATAAAGTTATCAAAATCTGACCGTGTTATTATGAATAATCGACCAATATAAAGGGGAATCTCTTGAAAAATCTAACTGGATAGGTGTATATAATATGGTGTCTAAGGAATGCTCTTACGAATGGAAAACCTTCATCGCTATTAGTCTTTCCCTAGCCATTTGAAGCGCTTCATTTGTACAGTATTCCCTTAGTGGAAGTTCAAAGGTTTTGCTCCTTGGGTCGACATATTTGAATAATATATAAAGTTTGAATTAAAAAAAAATTAACTTGAAATTAAAATTGATAAAGGTTACAAATAAATAATTTTATAGGTATTTGAAATAAAGTTATAACTGAATAAATTTGAAATTATTTTCAATTCAAAATTAAAAAACTTATAAATAACTAAAATTCAAAATAATTTTAAATTATAATATAAACTATAAATGTTATAGCCCATAAAAGGTTGCAATTAAGTTGTAATATTAATTAAAGTTTAAAATATGTACATAAATATAAGATTTTATACTTAATGTATATAAATAAAAGTAATATTATTTAAAAGATTAAACTGATATAAAGCCTGTTATAGATATAGGGAATGAATGCATATGTTGTATAAGCATATAAAATGACACATGAAGTTACTGAGTATTGTAAATACTTATTTTTCTTCATAATCGACGATACTTGTTGTTATTGTTTTATTTAATCATGAATCCAAAATAAAGTTTTTTCTATCGTTTACAATAGAAATAAAGTGACATGCACACTTATGGTTATTGAACACCCTCAGGCCATAAACTACGTATAGTTATATTTATATTGTCTCTGTATTGGGTATACATCGTGGAAAGGAGACAAGGCAACATATGCTCTTAACTAACGACATTAGAATGTTGTTTAGTACTATTTGTTGAGCAAAGACTTAGAAATATTGGTGTCTTGCAGGGTTCATATAAGACCAATAGCTAATTCTAGCCAAAGCATAATATTATTATCTTCCTTAAAAGTTTGGCATGCATTAATAAAACAAATTAATAAAAAGGAGATAAAAACTAGGTATTAGTGGAGTTCTTTTACAATAACCCACTACATTTAGGAGTTCTTTTATATAATAATAGTTATTTATCTGGCATCCATATGGCATTATTCGTGGCTTTATACAAAAGACCATGCAAGTCTCAAGCATGTGGGCTCAAGACCAGAGACAGACTAATATTTGGTCCATACTTAGTTAAAGAGGTAATCAAGAAAATTTAATTAATCCGAGGAAGGATGTAGGTGGATCAATCAAGTTAGAAAAATTGCATGTATTGAATATGTAAGAACTTGGAATTCTCAGTGGGTGGTCCAGTGTTTGTAATAATATCACCGATGAGAGAAGTTGTGAAGTTTGGAAAGATCAGGAAGTAATCCCTCAGGTATGTCGAACTAGTTCCAACCACTAGAAAGATTGGTAATCTCACACACAAAATACAACTGTCAAGCAAATTAATTTAGATACATAATGTGTTTCACATATCTCCTAAGTAAACATGTCATGACCCTAGGGAATGACAGAGCCAAGAGCATTGAGGAACATAGAAGTTGAACTTGATATGACTATAGCTTGATGTCTATTTCATATCATTGACTGAAACATGAAGGACCTAAGGATGAAGTAATACGGTGGGTTAAATTACATTTAAGTGTCGATTTTGATGATTGTAGGTGGGAAATCGATGATACAATTAGAGAGAATTTCCCCAAAATGTTTAATACACAAATATATTGTAAGAGGAAGATATGATCTTTTTAGTGTATAAATTTAATCTCTTTTTTTTAGTTTTACTCATTAGATATGTTGCATGCTTCAAATTATGATAGTTTTGGTACTTACATAAGTTTCAAGGATGAAACCCCTATAAGGACCTATGGTGACTCGTATTTTTATGCATTTTAATCATGACATGAGTATTAGTGTAATATAGTTAATAAGATGATATGATATATAATTAATGTGGGTTAAGATATTGAAGTCAGCCGAGAATGACTGTTTAGAAAAGAAATGAATAACCAATGGTTAAAATAAAAAGAATATAAGTGTTGGGTGATATAGTTATGTGTACATGGGATTGTAACAACTCATATTTTAATGTTAATTAACAAAATAAATCATTTTACTTGGTACAAATGACTTAAATGAAATAATGGCTTAGAAGAGGAAGTTTTAAACTTGAAAGAATTAGGACTCCAGATCCATTCCTTTACATTTGTGACGTCGTTTACAAACGAAAGACATACGAAGTTTGTCAAATCAAATAATAAGATAAAATAAGATGAAAAAGAGAAGATAAGAGAAAAATAGCAATTCGGCCATAATTGCCTTATTAATTCTAAAATGGGAAAATTCTTTCATTTCGCTACTTTTCATCATCTTCTTCTTCTTCATCTTCAAGTAACAAAACTAGGTTTTTTAATTTCAAACCTTCGTAATTTTCTTAATCTTATCAAAAATTTCGAATTAAATATCTAAATTTAAGTTAGAAGATTCTCTACAAATCTAACTCTTTAGGTTTGCATTTTCGGAGAAATTAGAGTTAGATTTCTAAAATCAAGCGAGCTTCAATGTTAAGTTAGATTTAAGCTTGGATTTCTTTAGATTTGGTTAGTGGGATTTGTCTTCTAAACTATATAATCACCATTTATGTTACATATTAGTATTAAATAAAAAATATTGGGTTAGGGCTTGATGAATGAATTTGAAATGAAATTTAGACATGATTATAATGAACATTTATAATTGTTGAATCATAAAACCAATATATTAACAGTTTAATAATTAATGTATTATATTATTGAAATTAGTTAGTAATTGTATTGATTGTTATGGGTTTGGAGATGATAAGATGAGTAAAGAATGAGTTGGTATATTTGTGAATGACATTATTGAATGGATGTACTGGTCGGAATGATAAACGATGCTAAACTCAAATGGTTGTTTTAAATGGTTCACCGCCTCAAAGTCGTTCATCGAGTATGAAGATAGACTCGTCAGGCAGACAAACAACTTATAGAAAGGGCATAAACTGAGTAGAGCGGAGTGTCTTGGTGACATGAAGCTGAATGTAGAAAGCAGAAGAAAGAAAAATAAATAGGGAAAAGCTGGTACAAGTTTCCACTAAAACAAAATCTCCTATCCAGTTCAATCCCGTCATCACCAGGTATTCAAATGTTTGAATCCGAATTTCAAATGTCTGAATTCTAAGGAAATTATTCCTACATTCTTCTAGTGTAAAATTGGAAAGTTCAATCATTTGGAATTTGGGTGAGACATTATCTAGACATCTGAAATGTTGTGCATTTGAGGATTTGATCTATGTTTCAAAATTGGACATTTTGGGAGTTTGGGTTCGTTTTGGAGTCCTGAGAGATGCTCAAAAGGTCTATAGTAACTAAGGAACAATATGAGAAAATCAAGGATAGTAGACTATGGCTTGGAAAATGTGTGATGGATGCTAGGCGATAGAGGGACTATGGTGATAGTTTGAGATGTGGTCCGATTCGTATGGTGGTTTTATAAGATGTATGGTGGCTGCAAGACAAGACGACTAGGGTATTTGTAATAACCCTAAAATTAATAATTAATTAAATAAGTTAAATAAAAGGAAAATGGCGGGTTGATAGAAGGTGCAAAAGGATATGAATCAATAGAAGCGGGTATAGGGCCCAGGCCTAACTTATTATGGGATAATATACGTTACTCATTTCTATTCATTTATTTCATTCAACTCAAACTAAAAAATAAAAGCTAGAGAAACTTGTTAATTGTGGAATCATAAGAAGGAAGATAACAAGAATATACAAAAATGCAAGTTAGAAAAGGGTAAGAAAGACTAAAGCTATACATCTAAAAGATCTAGTTGAGTAATACTTAACCCTTCTAATCCAATTTCTTACATGTATGGGATCGGTTTATATCTATATGTTTATATATGATGGGTTCATATAGGGTTACATATAAAAATATAAAAGGTTTAATTAATGTTATGGGGAAGGATGGGTAAACATGGGGTGTTTTTGTATGTTTTCCCCATTTAAATAGTTCCAAAACTAAATAGAAGTTTCACAAGATGTTTATAACTAGATTTATGAAGTGGTTTCTTAGTTTTAGAATTTCATAAGCTTGTATGAATTTATATGAATTTTTGAATTTTTTCAACCTATAAAACAACAAGAAGAATCCCCTAAAAGGAGAATAAAGTTAAACAAGGGAAAAAAATAGGGCTCGAGCGATTTAGGGAAAGTATTAGAATTTTCTATAATGAAATAGAACTAAATTAGAATTTTCTATAATGAAACAGAAGTAAACATAGCTTGATACTACAATGGATACATGGGTACTACAGGGGATATAGTAGAATAAACTCCATGTGAAAATATATTAGTGGGGTTGGTAAAAAAGGGACAAGATCTGAATTAATTGCTGAAAAGGACACTGCAAATAACATAAGGTATAATAGGAATGAGTAGAAAATCAACATGTGTAAAGATGTTATTAGGGATGTCGAGTTGTTGGGGTACAATAGTTAGGTGGTGGCTCTATATGTATAAGTAGGAGAATTGTGTTAGATATGAGGGGATCATACCGTTCTAAAATTAAAAAAGAAAGGAACACTTAAAAAGTAAAGTGCAAAGCATACTGCGTGGGTTGGAAAGATTCTGCATTATAACGATGGGTATATATAAGACTTATAAAGGAGAAGTCAAGGCGACTCAGGTAGAGGTCGTGTGAGAATAGGGGAAGAACCCCGCGTTAGTTAAAGGAAGGGAAGAATTTTGAGGGTCTGTTGACATCGTATGGGGGACGCTTACTTGAATGCACACTCAAAAAAAGGTGAGGAGAGCCTTTAACTTCCAGGAACTATGGCGGTGAGGACCAAGTAGTTCCAAATTAAACATAAGAGTGTTTAGACGTTACACATGGGTTTCTTTATAGTCCACTACGGTAGGTGATTCTAAGTAGTTTGAAGAAAATAAGTAAATGAACTATTGCATTGGATTGATTCCAAGCAGTTAGAAAATTTAGTAAATAAATGCAGGACTACGGGTGGCTGTTACGTTGTAGTCCACAGGTTAACTAACTAGATAGTTAAATACCGTAGGAGGTTATCTCTATGCAGTCAAAGTTAAATAATAAATTTAAAAGTATACCGTGGTGGGGAATTCCAAGCAGTATTAGATGGATGACAAACTTCTATAGAATGACTTTAAAAGAGCACCACAGTGGATGATTCCAAGCAGTGGTAGTTAAGAATCAAACCTTAATGGAAGGTTAAGTAAGCACTGCAAGGGGCATAGTATAAACTCAGTAAAGAATGAAAAAGTAATGCGCAATGGCGTAGGAGTAGACAATGTTGGAAATGCGGATTACGGATCTTAAAACTGAATTAACACTAGGGGGTGAATAATGTTTAATGGATTTTATGGGATTTTTTAAATCTTTTCAAACTAAACACATACAAATGCAATTTCACAAACACAGAATCAAATACAGATGCAAATAGTATATAAAAGCAGTAAAGGAAAGAACATACCGGAATTTTATACTGGTTCAAAGTTACCCTACATTCAGTCCCATACGATTTCTTATGCATATTTATTTTAAAATATAATGTCAATATTACAACCTCGATTTCAAGGCCACAAGATACACCCTCCTATCTCCGAGTCCAGGGAAAATTTTCTTGATTTAACTAGGCTACAAAATCACCTAACTGATTACGGGCTACAATCACACCCAATTGATTTAGGGGCCACAATCACAGTTTCTAATCACACTTTGATAGAGAGAGACTCGATACACTTAATTGATTACAAATGATCCTAGAACTCTGAGTAGCACTAAGATCTTTGAGAGAGAGTGGCAAAGAATCAAACTAGAGATGATCGAGTTTGACTCACTTAGAATTTCGACGAAGTTTTTATTAAAGCATTTGAAATATAATTGAATGTTTGAGTGGAGAAGAAGGAATGAAGAAATGAAGAAAAACTAAATTAAAATTCATTGAAAACAACTGGTATTTATAGGAGAACAACGACCATGTCCATTGTGAAAGGTTATGACGGATAGACACTTCTTTTGAAAATTTGAATTTTAAATTCTACGGCTAGCATGTCGATGGGGGATGAGGGATGAGGGATGAGGGATGTCGACATACCTATGTTAATTTTGAAAATAGATTTTTCTTTAAAACGATTTCTATTTTAAAACTTACCAAAACAATTTCTAAACTTTGTAAACCATTTTGAATATAGTTTAAACTTATAAAAGAGTTTTAGAAAGTAATCTTAATATACATATAATCTATAATAGAAAAGTAATATTAAAAACTAAATATAGATTTTTTTAAGGCTAAAATATTAAAATCAAGAGATAGTTTAAAAAACAAGATATGATTTTGAATTAATATGATTAAAAATAGTTTTTGAATTAAGGATAAAATAGTTAAATTGATAGAGATGACTTTAAACAGATAGTTTTGAAAAAAATAAATTATTTTGAAAATTTCGTGGATTCCATTCCACTAGAGAAGGTCGTGGGTTCCATCCCACTAAAGAAGTCATGGGTTCCGTCCCACTATTAAATCGAAAAGGTGGATTCCATTGCTCAATTAAAATATGAATAAAGATTTTAGTGCTATTATGAAGTTTTAACATAAATCTAGACACTATTATTTATCTCAATTTCTTGAACTCTTGAACTCTTGATATCTTGAACTCTTGATACTCATGAATCTTCAGTTTTGATTTCTTCAGTCTTGAAACTTTGTACCGTACAGTCTTCATTCTCGGTACCTGCATATATATATATATATCCTGCATATACATATACATCTAGACAAGAATATTAGTATTTATATTTTATAACAAGTCCTAATATTGTTGTCATCAAAACCACATCTCAGGAACTAACAATCTCCCTCCTTTTGATGATGACAACCTATGTTTATAAAATATACTCCACTAAACTCTGATACTACTTTGACTCCCCCTTATTCCAATAAATCCCTTTTAATCCAACAACTCCCCCTTAATCTAAGCCTAACTAACCTATTTTATAATCCCCCCTTATCATCAACAAAAACTAATCCTAAACTACATAACTCCCCCTAAATCTTATACTATAGCACCGTATAGGACAATAACACAGCATAGTAGAATATAAATGAGACAGATAATAATAAAATATAGTAAGGTAAATGTGAGAGATTTCAAACGTAATCAATTAATATGTTCACCATGTTCTTATCAAACCACACAATGTTCAATCATATATTACACACCATATTTAAATCAATCCAAACCATACCAAATCAAATCAAATTAAACCAAATGAAAGTAAATCAAATCACATATGCCAAATTAAACATTTCTTGGAACTTGAACCCATCCTTCTCACTGAAGATAGGATCCGCCTTTATAGCATCCCATTCTTTATTATCTCTGTTCAGAGTTCCATCGGGGTTTGCTTCAAGTTCTTCTTTGTTGAGGGCTGTGATCATCCATCGAATGGCATCGAAGAGCCTTTCTTATTTTTTTTATCATCTGCATTTGGCTTAATTCTAGGTGATGTTGATTGCGAAGGATAAAAGTAAGTATGTTCTTGAAGGACTCAAGATTCTCACTTAGATCATGAATAGGAGATGCCATTTTTTTTGATAAAATATGAAGAAATTCAATGGAAAATAAAGAGAATTGAAAGTATGCATTTTTCTAAAAGAAACGGGTATTTAAAGAGTTAGAAAGTCATTTGAAGTGAAAAGACATAAGGTTATTTAAAGAGTTAGAAAGTCATTTGAAGTGAAAAGACATAAGGTAGTTATGTCAGTTTCAAAACGAAAACCTTTTTCTAGCCGTTACATGTAGACATGGAGGGTAAAGGGATATCAACATGCCTTTGTTAATTTGGGCAATTTCTTTGTTTCTTTATATTATGTACAAGTGTATATATATATATATAAACTTTTATAATATAATAACAGGCATTCCAGAGATATTTTAGAGATAATAAACAGAAATAAAGGGTTTTCATTGATAATTTTAGTTAACATTGCATGAAGCATTGCATAACATTAACTAAAGAGAGATGCAAACTAATACAACATGAAATGTGCGACGACCCACATTTTGGATGGTTTAAATCGACAATAATACACAAATTTCCAACTTAAATAATCCGAAATATAGATACTCAATGGGGTTAATTAAGAAAAATAAGAAAAGAAGAAGAAGAAGACAAGCACATAAACTCACAGTGGAACGATAAACTATAATGATCAAATAAACAGTTCATGAAGCTGTTTACTATACATTTGATTATAATTTATACAATATTTATCAGAGTTATACATGTACAACAGAACAAATATAATGCAGCCGACAACATGATGCTGAGAATAATAACAGTAATAATATATCAAATCTTCGTCTTCATCCTCTAGAATAAATCTCCAATAAGCTGAAAACTCAGGACTGACCCGAGCGTAATGAAAAGACAAAACACTCGAGTCAGGACTAAAATATCCTTATGTAATTCAAATCAATATCGCATATAACATGAGTGTAATAGAATCAGAGATGTTTATGAGATTTCACATCTCCTATCTAGTGTATAAGGTGCATGCAATAACTCAAGAGATGTTACAGGATTTTCCATCTCTTAAGGATCCATCAAAATATTTATATGTAGTAGAGAACGTTATATATTTAATGTCTAATCAGTAAAATAAATATTTTCTTAGCATTAAGGCTTTACATTGATGCCCTTTAATGCGTTTTTAAGCATTGTCATACGGTTTGCGTTTGACATCACCAGTAGAACGTCAGTAGTTAGGGATACGCCATGATACGACAACACTAAACCAAAATTGTATGGGTCTCGTATAGGGATAAAAGTATGACAAGGCACATTAGGCAATACCCAAGGTAGGATACTACCAGTTTACCCTTCCCGGTTGGTGGTTACGATCATAGCCATGATCGCCCACTGAATCCAACACTCCCATAAAATCAGAGGGTGTGTACCAATCAATCAAAATGTAAATGATGGTAATACGAAGAAGTGCATCCGCTCGGGGTAGCTAACCCACTTGGCCAGTACGGCTCTTGTTTTAGTCATTTCAAATTGGCACAAGTGCCAGGCTAATCCATCGTCGTTCTATTTCTTCAAATCCAGCAAACGACGCCAAATCCAACCACTTCGTTCTGGATCTTCACTCCACGTACACAGCTATCAAAGTGGTTTCGGTATCGAAAAAGAGTACGCCTATATTTGGCCCTGGTCTTTTTAACAACCAAACGTTGTTTTACACACAGATTGGTACTTTTACATTTCGAAATAGTTCATACTTGATATCAAAATATCAAATTCGCTTCAAAATCAAATCCATTTCGAAATCATTATATTTACTCAAAATATACCATTTAACTTCAAAAATCATTTTGCCTCAATATTTCGTTTTCGCTTCCAAAATTGATTTGAATTTCTGTTTAGGTTATAACTTCATTTTAACCTAATTCGTATTCAAGTTTAAGATTTAAATATATCGTTCCACCCTTTAGACTAGTTTGAATTTTTGAAAAATAGTTTGAATAGGTTTAAAATAGTTTAAATAATTAACATAGTTAAAAATAGTTTAAGTGGTTAAAATAGTTAAAAATAGTTTAAGTGGTGAAAATAGTTTAATATAAATACTTTAAGTATTAAAATGGTTTATATAGCAAAATCGTTTGGATATCCAAAATAATTTGAATATTTAAAAAGATAGAGTTATATAGTTTATTTTAAATAATTTATTTGAAATTAGTTTAAAAGTCAAACTGATTCAATTTCCAAATTTCCCAATTCAAATCACTTTAAGTTTCCATTTCCATTTAAATCGATTCAAAACACTTAAATAAAATTTACATTCAATATCCAATTTGAAATCCAAATCCTTAAATATAATTAAATTCTGAGCTCAATTTCAAAATAGTTTGATTTCCATAGATTCAATTTTTATTCCTTAAAATCAAATCATTTAAATAATTTCAAATCAAAATTACTAAAATCATTTAATTTAACCAATCCGGTGTCCGTATATAATTTTCTATCATATGGCCAAATGATCAGTTATTTCAATTTAATTTCAGGGATGGATATATATAATTTCAATTCAAATCACAGTGTCATAGGTATATATCATTTCAACCTACTTCTTAATTTATTCGAAATAATTCAATTTACAGTTTTATACACTATAAAAAAATATAGGATGATAATAGGATATATCAAAAGAAATAAACATCCAAATCATCCAAAACATCGATTAATAGCATCCATCGCGATCAATTATCCAAACAGTCAGTAAATCACAACAACTATTATCGGGTATTTTACTGGAAATTAAATTCCAATTTCAAATTTGATTGTCAATTTTTATTTTTAATAGTTAATTCAAATGACAATTTAGACGACAATTAAATTTTTCAAACAACGATCAATAAATTTATAACACTTCATAAATTTAAGTTTAACTAGCATAAAAATATTTAAGTACGTTGTGAGCATTAAAACACTCACCCTGAGTTTTCAATTTTAAATCAAATCAAACGACATTTGATTTAACCTAAAATTTTAGTTAGCTCCAATCGTCTCCAAATCATTTCTGGAATGTAGTGCTCGTCGCCACGATTCCATCGCCGCTTGTCTCGTCCCAATCGGACCTCGTATGACCAAATTATGAATTTTATAAGAATTGTAATATAATTTAACTAATTTATATAACTTAATTTTTTAATAAAATTACAATACCCAATTCACAATCTCGGCCCAAACCAAGAAAACCCGACCCGCTTCCTACCCTAATTCCCCAAACCTTTCCCCCTTTACACGAGAATAACCTACTGCCTCGACCTGATACGTGAACATGCACGAACACCGAAGCCACCGCCGACCATCTCGAGTTCACTAATGCACTCCTCACTCGAATCCCCCTCTCGGACATCACCATTTCCACGCCTCCGCTGCCTTTGTAACAACCCGCATATTTATTGATTTTATATTTAAATATTTTGTCGTTAATCGGATATTGGTCCGAAAAGCTACTTTTTGCAAACGGTCAGATTAGGACTCGAGACCACATCCATTGAGTTCGAAATGCCGTTTGCAATCTTTTTAAGTATAAACTTTGATATGCTTGGGGTTAGTGGAATTTCACTAACTTTTCCCCCTTTGGACTTTGGGTTGGTTTAGCCTATTAAACCTAAGTTCCAACCCCTTCTCCTCATCTCTTCATAAATTCCTACCTAACTCTAGTTTTAGCATTAATGGTAAGTGGAAAGGGAAATTAAAATTTCAAGCCCAAGTTCATTAGAAAATTCAACATCCAACTCCAAAATCAAAGTAAAGACATTGGATTCAAGCTTGTAGTTGCTTCTCTATTGACTTCAAGCTTCTTCTTCATTGAATTTGTGCAAAGGGGAGATTTTTATCTCACATTCTTGTCTATAACTATCTTGGACTGTTGGGAATGATCTCCCATCACTTTAGCATGTACATTTGCATTTGGTTTGGATTGGATTGGCGAAAAACTCCAATTTTTAGCGTTTTTGGAGATTTCCTGCACTTAGGTCGCACTGCCACGAAATGCCACTTCGGAGTTAGGTCGCTAGGTCGTAGGTCGTGGGCCTCTAGGTCGTTCGCCTATAGGTTGATCTGCCTGCATATTTGTCTCGTTCGGAGTTAGGTCATTAGGACTTGGGATGATAGGTCGCTCACGTGTTAAACCCTTAGGTCGCTCGCGTGTTAAAATCCTTAGGTCGATCGCGTGTTAAACCCTTAGGTCGCTCGCGTGTTAGACATGTTAGGTTGCCGGTTAAATAGGTCGTTCGGCCTCAAATGACTCGGTCACTTGCTTAAGTCTCTCACCCCTCTAGGTCGCATGACCATTAGGTCGCGTCCACCTAGGCCGCATGCTTACCACTTTAAGTCGCTCGACCTCACTTCCTTTAGGTCGCTTGCTCCATTAGGTCGTTAGGTCGCTCGACCTTGCCTGGGTTGTTAGGTCGTTTGGCCATTTCAGTTAGGTCACATGACCACAAGGTTGCTCCAGTTAGGTCGCATCCCCCTTAGGTCGCGTGCCGTTGGGTCGTTCCACCTTGACCCTGCTTGAACTCATTAGGTCGTAGGTCGCTGGACATTAGGTCGCTAGGTCTTCAACCTTAGGCCGTTCTATTTAGGTCGCTCGACCGTGCTAATGATAGGTCGTGAGCTTCTTAAGTCGCTCGATCCTATCCTCCCTTAGGTCTTCACTAGGTCGTACCGTTTTGGACGGGGCGCTGCCCCCTGGACCCTCGCGACCTGACCGGGCAGGTCGAACCCCGTAGCGGGGGTGTTTCCCCCGCACCACCACCTTGGGGGGTTGCCACCCCCTTGGACCCCCCTCCGTTGGGGATCTTATCTGAAAAACATTCAACAGAACTTGCTTTGTTGAGATGCTGAGTTGACCATTCTTTGAGACAAACTATCTTTGGCTTCTCGGTCGATTTTATGGTATCACGGCCTTGCTAAAAAGGCGGGCAACTTTATAAATATGAAGGTTTCAATACTAGTAGTAAATATCAAAACTCTTTCAACAAAATGATTTCAACCCTATTTTCAATAACAAAGCTCTTTTCTTAAACCGTTTTTCCAATCTACTAGTATATACAAACCTTTACGTCACTTGGATGAGAAATCTAATTAAACGGCTTAGTAAAACAAGTGGTATGAAACGCTTGCGTTCACTTCGTCGGTTAATTCTTGGACTTGTTCGATTGAACCTCTTGTGACATTTTTCTAGTGAAGATTTACAGTTTGTTCGTAAATATTTAAGTTAAGCAAGTGGTTATGGGACACGAAGCTAAACTTTTATATTTACTAGCTTAGTGTAATTGACACTTCTCGTTGATCATGACGATCATTTTATGATTTAGACTAGCAATTGTGCGATGTCTCTTTGTTTGCAAGGTTAGACTAGACCTCATTGGTGTGATTCCGACTCACATGTATCTCTTTGTCCGCAAGGTTAGTCTAGACACCATTTGTGTGATTCCACTCACACATACCTTATTGTTGCGAGGTTAGGCTAGACACCATTTGTGTGATTCCACTCACACATACCTTTTTTCTTTTTGGTTAGCCTAGACCTCATCTAGGTGATTCCGACTCACCCATATGGGGTAGCTCCCCATGGTCTTCGGACCGTCATGTGATAGGCCTCTTTCCATTTTTCTGTGATTTCTGAATTTCTTGTGTTGATTTCTGGAATTTATGTCATTGACTTGTTATAAGTACAAATTTAGGGTATGTTGCCCTCTTTGGATCTTTGAGAAGATTCTTGTGATATTGATTTATCTCTTATTGATTGATCTTCTGTTGATCATCATTTGCATACTTATAGTAGTATGTCAGTATGGATATTTTATGTTTATGCCATATCTTTTATTTTATATCATGTCATTTGATATTTATAGCTAGACTGATCCGTTTATTATTTTCTTAAATAATACTCAGGTCAGACCGAGATGTTACAAGTGCTTCTGCTTGACTTCTTCCCAGGATTTTCTACTCTGACTTTTGGCTAACTATTTAGATTAGCAGTTTTTTGTTGTATACACTTGAGATATAGACTCATAGTTGTATTCTTTTGTATAACACGTGTTGTTATTCTTTTGTATTATTGTGGATCTTTTTGACCACTACTCTGATGTACACTTTCATGTGTTAGTTATATATTCATATCTTCTTCCGGCTTTGTGATATGGATGTCTGTGACTGATTTGTGTTATGCTTATTTCTATGTTTGTTTCCGAAGATTATTTATAGCCACCGCGTGATAGGTAATCACATGGATGGTCGCTCCTCAACAGCCTTATTCTCCGTGCTAGTTGACAGCACTACACCGTAGTGTTCTTGGCTAGCGTGGGTATAGAGGTGGGCGTCACAGCTTGGTATCAGAGCCAAACTTCGGAACAATGTAGAATAACTTAATAAGGATCATCGTCCTAAGTCCACCTTAGGAGTTATGTCTTAGGATTAATTCGAGTCGTCGTACCGATTCATCTTATATCCTTTATGATTCCTTGTTTTATCTAGCAAGATTGCTTGATATTCATTAGTGAATAATCTTCTTCTTTCTCTTCTTTCTTTCTTAAGGAAGAGAAATGGTTAGACCTGGTCGTCCTAGAGCTGAACCATCTAGTGCTTCACCCCAAGATGGAGTTTTTATGACTACCCAGCAACTTCTTGACCTTGTCACGAATGCTCAAGCAGCTGGTTCTAATTCGGAACCTACTCACCCTAAATCTGGGTTTGCACGTTTGTGCAATGATTACACCAACCTGGGTGGGAAGCCATTTAAAGGTTCTGAAACTATCATCGAGATCCAGGCTTAGTTGAGGACCTGCGATCGAATCTTCATTCGCATGAATCTCGTCGATCTTCACAGTGTTCAGGTGGCTTCCAGTATGCTCCAAGAGAGAGTATTGGACTGGTATGAACTTCTTATTTCTGAAGTCAACGAAGCGGACCTTACCTGGGAGAAATTCCGGACACGCTTCGAGTTAAAATTTTTACCAGAAGCAGAGAAGGTAACTCTAGCTCGACGCTTTATAGACCTTGTTCAAGGTGAGTTCTCTGTGGCTGATTACGTCGCAGCCTTTGAGTCGCTTTCCAAATATGGGGTTGAACACATCAATACCCCATTGAAGAAGAACCAGAGGTTCGTGTATGGCTTAAACAAAAGCCTCAAGAAGCCATTACTTCTAAAGTTAGAAGTTCCTTTCGACCAACTTATAGATATCGCTCTTCATCTGGAAGAGGCTGATAAAGAAAGTGATGTTGAAGTAGTAGCTTCCAAACCCAACTTCAACAACAAAAAGAGGCCCAATAAATTCAAAGGCCCTTATCCCAATAAGAAGGGTAAGCAAGCAACCCTTGCGGCAAAGTCTCCTTCTCCTAGTGGTGCGAGATGCTTCAACTGTGGATCTGGGGATCATTTTGCGAATAAGTGCTCTAAGCCCAAATCTTGTCGCTATTGTAAGAGCCCAGATCATTACATACATCAATGCCTCAAACGTGAAGGCAAGAAGGAAGGAAAGTTGAATGTGGCTCAAGCCCCTGGCAACACATCTCGTGGCCAAGGTATTTCTCACTCCATTCTTGATGGTATTATTTTATTTCATGATCAACCTATTAGAGTTCTCTTTGATACGGGTGCATCCCATTCTTTTATATCAAAGGAACTGGTAGACACTATTTCTTTAAGTGTTACTGCATTAATGACTTCTTTAAAAATTGCGAATCCTGTTGGTGGATCCCCAACTCTTAATTTGCTTTGTAAAGATGTGGAGATTATTTCATGCGATTTTTCCTTCCTAGCCGATTTGCATGTTATGCGTTACTTAGGCTTTGGAATGATATTGGGTATGGATTGGCTTAACCGTTATGAAGCTCATATCCTATGTCCTGAGCGGACTATTTATCTCCGACATCCGCAATATGTAAATCAGATTTCTATTATTCTTAAAGATTCAGATTCTTCTTTGACTGCATCTTTATATTCTTTAAATCCTCGAGACGATGATGATGATGATGAGGAAGACGTCATTTCTCGAATTCACGTTGTCCGTGAATTTTCCGACATATTCGATCCCTTTTTAGGTTTACCACCTAAGCGAGCAATTGAGTTCAGAATTAATCTTACCTCTGAAGCTCAACCTATTACTCGTCCTCCTTATCGCATGTCCAATAAGGAAAATGAAGAGATGCGCAAACAATTATCCAAATTGGAGACGAAGCAATTTATTCGCTCTAGTTCCTCGCCTTGGGGGAGCTTCAGCTATTTTCGTAAAGAAATCCGATGGTACTCTTAGTCTCTGCGTTGATTATCGCAAGCTTAATGATCTTACTATTAAAAATAAATATCTCTTACCTCGGATTGATGATCTATTCGATTAGCTTAGTGGCACTAAGGTCTTTTCACAATTGGACTTGGCTACCGGTTTCCATCAGCTTCGTATCGCAGATGATATCATTCCTTTGACATCATTCCATACTCGATATGGATCTTATAAATGGCTTGTTATGCCATTTGGGTTAACGAATGATCCAGCTTATTTCGTTGACCTCATGAATTGAGTTTTCAAAGATTTCCTCGATCGGTCTGTTCTCATATTCATTGATGATATTCTTGTGTATTCAAAAACCAAGGAGGAACATGAGAAACATCTTCGGATTGTATTGGAAACTCTTAGGAGTAATCAATTGAAGGCAAAATTTTCTAAATGCCACTTTTGGCGATCTCGTGTGAAGTTTCTCGGTCATATTATTTCCGAATCCGGAATTTCCGTGGATTCTTCAAAGATTGAAGCGATTCAAGATTGGAAGAGACTGGAGAGTGTGACAGAGATTCGTAATTTTCTCGGATTGGCGGGTTATTACCGTCGTTTCATTAAAGACTTTTCTAAGATTGCCGTGCTTCTTACTGGCTTGACTAAGAAGGCAGTTAAATACATTTGGTCGGACAAATGTGAAGCCTCTTTTCAGAAATTGAATGAACTCCTTTCCGATGCTCCTATTCTTGTTATTCCCGAAGGGAATCAAGATTTTGTTGTTTATACTGATGCTAGTCACGTTGGTTTAGGTGCCGTTCTTATGCAAAAAGAACGTGTTATTGCTTATGCTTCTAGGCAATTAAAGCCGGCCGAGACTAGATATGCCACACATGATTTAGAACTCGCGGCTATTGTTTTCGCCCTTCGAATTTGGCGTCATTATCTATTAGGAGAGAAATTTATTCTTTACACGGATCATAAGTCTTTGAAATATTTATTTTCTCAAAAGGAACATAATTTGCGTTAACAACGTTGGCTCAAGTTCCTTGCACCTTATGATCTTGATATTCTTTATACCCCCGGTAAGGGTAATCGTGTCGCCGATGCTCTTAGCCGTAAACAACAAGTAGTTGTTTCTATGTTGATATCCGAATGGAACGATCTCGAGATTATATTCACTTGTGAGATTCGAGAGCGCGCATCCGATTTATGTTCATCACCTGTTTTATGTAGCCTTGAGGCTCATCCTACTCTGATAGACCGCGTTCTTGAAGCTCAAGGGCTAGATCTTGAATTGGCTCTTTTTGGCCAAAATGTTAAGGATAAAATTGATATTGAAGGTTTTAAAGACTTTGATATTGATTCTCGTGGCGGCATTCGAAAATTTGGTAGACTTATCGTACAAAATATTGTGATCTTCGTAAAGATATTTTAGAAGATTCCCATCGTCCTAAATTCACCATTCATCCCGGTAGTAGTAAAATGTACGCTGATATGAAGCAACTTTATTATTGGGAGGGAATGAAATCTGATATTGCTAACTTTGTTAAGTGTTGCATGACTTGCCAACTTGTCAAGGCCGAACATCAAAGGCCTGGTGGGTTATTGCAACCTTTAGAAATTCCAATTTGGAAGTAAGACCAATTTCCATGGATTTTATAGATGGCCTTCTCCATTCTCGTTCGGGTCATGATAGCTTATGGGTGATCGTTGATAGACTTACTAAATCCGCCCATTTTATTCCCGTTCGATCTAACCGAACCGTTCCTCTTTTGGCCAAACTCTTTATCAAAGAAATTGTTAAATTGCATGGAGTTCCTACTTCTATTGTTAGCGATCGAGATCCATTGTTTACTAGTGGATTTTGGAAGAGTCTTCAAAAAGCTTTAGGAACGAAGCTTAATTTTAGCACTGCTTATCACCCCCAGTCCGATGGACAAACCGAGCGTGTGAATCAAACTCTTGAAGATCTTCTTCGTGCTTGTGTGCTCGATTTTGGTGGAAGTTGGGAAGATCATATTTCACTTGTTGAATTTTCCTATAATAATAGCTTCCAATCTAGTATTGGTATGGCACCTTTCGAGGCACTCTATGGAAGGCCATGCCGATCTCCTTCTTGTTGGCTTGAGGCCGGTGAGAAGCTGGTTTTAGGCCCAGACTTTATTCGTGATTCCACAGAGAAGATTGAACTTATTCGACATAGCATGAAAGAAGCCCAAAGTAGACAAAAATCCTATGCCGATAATCGAAGAAGGACGTTAGAATTTTCTGTGGGAGATTCTGTTTTTATTCGTGTTTCACCTATGAAAGGTGTTGTACGTTTCAGTCAATCGGGAAAGTTAGCACCCCGATATATTGGGCCATTTCCTATCACTGAACATATTGGTTCTATGGCTTATCGCCTTACATTACCGGCTCAGTTTTCTCCTATGCATGACATGTTTCATGTTTCTCAATTACGGAAATGCCTACGAGATTCCGATTCTATTCTTGAGCCTGGTGTTGTGGAAGAAATTGAAGTTTCACCGATTAACTTACGAGCAGCATCCTATTCGATTTATTGCTTCTGAGGTCAAATGACTTCGAAATAAAGATGTTCCGCTTGTGAAGGTTCAATGGTCCTCAAATCCTAAGGATTGCTCTTGGGAATCCAGAGAATTCATCGAGTGAACACATCCAGACTTGCTTACTCCTGCTCTTTGAGGTGAACTTCCTATTTCAAATTTATTTTGGTGTTAATATGCTTTTATGGTTGTTACTTTTTATTTCCATCTTATATATTGCGAGGACGCAATTTCTTTAAGGAGGGGAGTCTGTAACAACCCGCATATTTATTGATTTTATATTTAAATATTTTATTTAAATATTTTGTCGTTAATCGGATATTGATCCGAAAAGCTACTTTTTGCAAACGGTCAACTTAGGACTCGAGACCACTTCCATTGAGTTCGAAATGCCGTTTGCAATCTTTTTAAGTATAAACTTTGATATGCTTGGGGTTAGTGGAATTTCATTGACTTTTCCCGCTTTGGACTTTGAGTTGGTTTAGCCTATTAAACCTAAGTTCCAACCCTTCTCCTCATCTCTTCATAAATTCCTGCCCAACTCTAGTTTTAGCATTAATGGTGAGTGGAAAGGAAAATTAAAATTCCAAGCCCAAGTTCATTAGCAAATTCAACATCCAACTCCAAAATCAAAGTAAAGACATTGGATTCAAGCTTGTAGTTGCTTCTCTATTGACTTCAAGCTTCTTCTTCATTGAATTTGTGCAAAGGTGAGATTTTTATCTCACATTCTTGTCTATAACTATCTTGGACTGTAGGGAATGATCTCCCATCACTTTAGCATGTACATTTGCATTTAGTTTGGATTGGATTGGCGAAAAACTCCAATTTTTAGTGTTTTTGGAGATTTCCTGCACTTAGGTCGCACTGCCACGAAATGCCACTTCGGAGTTAGGTCGCTAGGTCGTAGGTCGTGGGTCGCTAGGTCGTAGGTCGTAGGTCGCTCGACCTTGGAGATTCCCTGAACTTAGGTCGCACTGCCACGAAATGCCACTTCGGAGTTAGGTCGCTAGGTCGTAGGTCATGGGCCTCTAGGTCATTCGCCTATAGGTTGATCTGCCTGCATATTTGGCTCATTCGGAGTTAGGTCGTTAGGCCTTGGGATGATAGGTCGCTCGTGTGTTAAAATCCTTAGGTCGCTCGCGTGTTGAACCCTTAGGTCGCTCGCGTGTTAAAATCCTTAGGTCGCTCGCGTGTTAAACCCTTAGGTCGCTCGCGTGTTAGACGTGTTAGGTCACGGGTTAAATAGGTCGTTCGGCCTCAAATGACTAGGTCGCTCGCTTAAGTCGCTCACCCCTCTAGGTCGCATGACCATTAGGTCACGTCCACCTAGGCCGCATTCTTACCACTTTAAGTCGCTCGACCTCACTTCCTTTAGGTCGCTTGCTCCATTAGGTCGTTAGGTCGCTCGACCTTACCTCGGTTGTTAGGTCGTTTGGCCATTTCAGTTAGGTCGCATGACCACAAGGTTGCTCCAGTTAGGTTGCATCCCCCTAAGGTCGCGTGCCGTTGGGTCGTTCCACCTTAACCCTGCTTGAACCCATTAGGTCGTAGGTCGCTGGACATTAGGTCGCTAGGCCTTCAACCTTAGGCTGTTCTATTTAGGTCGCTCGGCCGTGCTAATGATAGGACGTGAGCTTCTTAAGTCGCTCGATCCTATCCTCCCTTAGGTCTTCACTAGGTCGTACCGTTTTGGACGGGGCGCTGCCCCCTGGACCCCCGCGACCTGACCGGGCAGGTCGAACCCCGTAGTGGGGGTGTTGCCCCCGCACTCCCACCTTGGGGGGTTGCCACCCCCTGGACCCCCCTCCGTAGGGGATCTTATCTGAAAAACATTCAACAGAACTTGCTTTGTTGAGATGCTGAGTTGACCATTCTTCGAGACAAACTATCTTTGGCTTCTCGGTCGATTTTATGGTATCACGGCCTTGCTAAAAAGGCGGGACAACAACTTTAGAAATATGAAGGTTTCAATACTAGTAGTAAATATCAAAACTCTTTCAACAAAATGATTTCAACCCTATTTTCAATAACAAAGCTCTTTTCTTAAACCGTTTTTCCAATCTACTATTATATACAAACCTTTACCTCACTTGGATGAGAAATCTAATTAAACGGCTTAGTAAAACAAGTGGTATGAAACGCTTGCATTCACTTCGTCGGTTAATTCTTGGACTTGTTCGATTGAACCTCTTGTGACAATTTTCTAGTGAAGATTTACAGTTTGTTCGTAAATATTTAAGTTAAGCAAGTGGTTATGGGACACGAAGCTAAACTTTTATATTTACTAGCTTAGTGTAATTGACACTTCTCGTTGATCATGACGATCATTTTATGATTTAGACTAGCAATTGTGCGATGTCTCTTTGTTTGCAAGGTTAGACTAGACCTCATTGGTGTGATTCCGACTCACACGTATCTCTTTGTCCGCAAGGTTAGTCTAGACACCATTTGTGTGATTCCACTCACACATACCTTTTTGTTGCGAGGTTAAGCTAGACACCGTTTGTGTGATTCCACTCACACATACCTTTTTGCTTTTTGGTTAGCCTAGACCTCATCTAGGTGATTCCGACTGACCCATATGGGGTAGCTCCCCATGGTCTTCGGACCGTCATGTGATAGGCCTCTTTCCCTTTTTCTGTGATTTCTGAATTTCTTGTGTTGATTTCTGGAATTTATGTCATTGACTTGTTATGAGTACAAGTTTAGGGTATGATGCCCTCTTTGGATCTTTGAGAAGATTCTTGTGATATTGATTTATCTCTTATTGATTGATCTTCTGTTGATCATCATTTGCATACTTATAGTAGTATGTCAGTATGGATATTTTATGTTTTTTCCATATCTTTTATTTTATATCATGTCATCTGATATTTATAGCTAGACTGATCCGTTCATTATTTTCTTAAATAATACTCGGGTCAGACCGAGATGTTACAGGTGCTTCTGCTTGACTTCTTCCCGGGATTTGCTACTCTGACTTTTGGATAACTATTTAGATTAGCAGTTTTTTGTTGTATACACTTGAGATATAGACTCATAGTTGTATTCTTTTGTATAGCACGTGTTGCTATTCTTTTGTATTATTGTGGATCTTTTTGACCACTACTCTGATGTACACTTTCATGTATTAGTTATATATTCATATCTTCTTCCGCCTTTGTGATATGGATGTCTGTGACTGATTTGTGTTATACTTATTTCTATGTTTGTTTTCGAAGATTATTTATAGCCACCGTGTGATAAGCAATCACATGGATGGTCGCTCCTCAACAGCCTTATTCTTCATGCTAGTTGATAGCACTACACCGTAGTGTTCTTGGCTAGCGTGGGTATAGTGGTGGGGCGTCACAGCCTTGCTTCCAAAAGCGGCATTGTGGCAGCGCTCTCCTCCCCTGCTAGGTCGCGTTCGTCCCTACCCAACCGAGCTTGGCCAAAACTTCACCTGAGAAGCTATTTTCCATAATGAATCCAAAAATGAACTTTGTTTTGCGAATAGACGAGCCAAACTCTCCTAAATCGAAACCTCAGCTGAAAGTGGCATGTGCCATTGCAGTCGAACGCCAAAAAAAATTGCCGCACCTCCCATACCATACATCAGATTGAAGCTCTTAGAAAAATACGAATTTAGGAAGTGGTTTTTTTTATTAAGTATATTACACGAATTTGATTTTTGAAGTTTTCCTTTTCATTTCCTTTACTGTGAATTGCTCGTCCTGGAGATGATTTTATATAGGGAAGGGCATATGTGTACAAGAATCATGTAGGGTGGCTGGGTAACAAAATAATGTTGCCAATGGAACATTTCTGAAGCTGATGTGAATGCAGGGCAAGTCATTATATAGTATAAAATTTCAAAAATATCTCGATTTAAGTAACTTAAAATTTTGAATCCCCCTCAAGGCGTGCTACCAAGAATTCATAATGTTATATTCCTACTCCAAACGCAATGGAATAAGTTTTGAGTCCTAATTCGATCGTATGGAGAAGATGGCTTTTTGAACCCAATTATTATATTAAATTCAATGCGTTTTTATCCCGTACAACCAAACGATAACTCCAAACATTACAAAATTTAAAATCCAATAATAATACACTTTTACGGATCCATTGGAACTGGTTTCATCGAAATCCGAGATTGTGCCCCAGAAGGCTATTTTTATATGTTAATTTAAACAAGTTTTTTTTTGAAAAATGATTAAGTCACTTTTAAATTCAATTTAAATTTTATTTACGTCCATTCTTATTAATAGAAATTTTATAAGTCTTTAAACTATTTTTTTTCCATATAAAAATCCATGATTTAAATTATTTTCACGATTTCAATTATTTAATTCAATAATTAAATTATCGATAAATTATTATATCTGAAATTCAACCTATTAAATCAATAAAAGTTCACTTTCCAATATTTAAAATCAATTAAATAAACAATTTCAAATAACTAAAAATTCTGGGTCGTTACATTCCCCCCCTTAAAAGAATTTCGTCCTCGAAATTGCCAAAGTAAGAAGAATGTCCCAAAACCCATTAACTTTCCCAAAACAAATTAGTTGAAACAACTTTCCGAAATCAATTTGTTGAAACCACATTATCACTTTTACTAATTTCCAAATTCATCCATGGATTCCAAATAATATTATTTACTCAATCATTTCAAATTATATCCTAAAATCAAATTTTAGATATTAAAAATTTTCTAACTCCTTAAATTCTCATAAAATTACGCCAACGTCTTCTTTGTACGGCTAGATCGAAACAACTACAAAATGCCACTACAGGCCCCAAACCAACAAAAGAAAACCAAAGTGGCTTAATCATATAACCATCAAATAAAATGACAAAATAAATATGTACCTTTTTGTCGGGCAATCCAAAATTTTCTTGATTTTAAATACCTGCATCTTATTTACTAATGATATCCAATCATATAATTTAAATCTTTTTATATTTTGCATTTTCAATTTCCATTATATGCTTTACATAAGCCCGTACGATATACATATATCATCCGTACGTAATATTAAATCTGATCTCTCACAATCACACAATTTCACTTCCGAACTAGTATCGTTCACACGACTCTCTAGTGCGACTCCTATTTAGTTCTTGATTAGAAACCGTTATTCTCCTTGCATAGCCATATACCGAGAATTCCAAAATCAAATCAAAAATCCATATCCAGGGTTCGCTGTCAAGAATCGAGTGAAAAATCCTGACTCGGATCGATGTATATTATCTCGAAATTCTATGCTCGAATCTGGATCAAATCATTATGTGAATAAAATAATATACGTACAACTTACGTATTTATTTCTATTGATTCTTAGCTATTACAAATTCCTTTGTTTACATTTACTTCATTTCCATTCAATTATTCACAATTATCATCCATATTGCATTATTCACAGTGCTTAATTTCTTAGTATTTTTTTCAATACCAATTGTTTCTTTAGAGTTTTCTCATCAAATTTTCTTAAGTCAACTATAAACATTTTTATACAAAAGTTCTTATGTTTATTACCACTTCACCACTTAAATTTATATCCACTTCTATTCAAATTCAAATTCATTTCCATTTTACTCTATTTATCTCCCAATTTTAAATATTGAATTTTATCAACCATATCCCAAACCTTATTTACTCCCTAATTAAATTAGTTAGTTTACTTAGCCCATTTCATTATTTATTTCAAATCTCAATAAATTTCATTTCCAAAATTTTATTTTATTTAGCCCCACTTAGGTCAAATTTCCAAATTTCACTTTATTAGTTCAATTCAGTTCACTTAATTTGTTCATTTTACCAATTTATTCTACCACCACTTCACTTAAACTTTCTTAAGTTAAATTTAATGTTTACCACAATTTCACAATTATTTTCTTATCTATAACATTTCTCAAATTTATAAGTTTAAAACTTATCTTTATTCATTTCACAAACACTTAGATAGCAAATTTCAACATTTAAACACCCGTTTTAATTACAGATCAATTTGAAATCATACACACACATATCTCACTTTTTTATCAAATAAAAATTTTAAATTTCTTAAAGTCAAAAAATTGTTTATCAAAACAGGACTCCATTAGCAAATTACTACCCTAGCAATCCATCACTTAGAAACTCGAAAGCGAACACTGATGATGTCGCGATCATCAATGGAATTATTTTCCAACGATCGAAGTGAGTTCACCTCTTTTATTTCTTTTAAATCCATTCTTAATATTTTTATTCAAAAATACTTCTAAAATAATAATGTTATTATTATTCCAAAACATTTTGGAACACATTTCGAAATCTCCGGGACTTAGATTCAAAACTTCTTGATTTAAATCCATTTAAATTTATAAGTCCCATTTATAAATTATATTTTTAAAATTTCACTTCCTTAAAACATTTCACAAATGCTTTATCATTGTTTATTTTAAACATATTTTATTAAGGCACAACGAAGAATTAATGTAATTACCAACATTATCATTCCTAACAACCAAACACACCGTATAATAATAATTTCTAAAAAATTAGTCCTTTCTATATAAATATAACCAGGTAAAATTATTTCATTTACCCAATTTCAAAACAATACTATGTCGAATTGTTCTATTCAAGTGTTTAGAGATCCCTATCAATAACGTTAATTATTCATATTGACCATAATACATAAGCCACTCAATAAATCAACCAACGCAATAATTTTTTTTTATATTCACTAACAATTACGCGATCATATATACACTCAAACTCATTCTAGGATACTATTGACCCTATCTCTAATCAGTTACCCCACAAAGCCAAGGTTATTGCTAAACCAAAGCTTTGATACCAGCTGCGACGACCCATATTTCGGAAGGTATAAATCGACAATAATCCACACACGTACGATTTAAACAATCCAAAACATAGATAATCAATGGGGTTAATTAAGAAAAATAAGAAAGAAGAAAAAACAAATACAGAATCTCACAGAAGAACGATAAAATATAATAATTAAATAAACAGTTCATGAAGCTGTTTACTACACATTTGACTATAATTTATACCACATTTATCAGAGTTATACATATACAACAGAAAAAATATATTGCAGCAAAAGAACATGATGCTGGGAATAATAATGGTAATAATATAACAAATCTTCATCTTCATCATCTGGAATAATTCTTCAATAAGCTGAAAACTCAGGGCTGACTCGAGCGTAATGAAAAGACAAAACACTTGAGTCAGGACTAAAATATCCTTATGTAAGTCAAATCAATATCGCATATATCATGAGTGTAATATCATCAGAGATGTTTATGGGTTTTCACATCTCCTATCCAGTGTATAACGTGTGTGCAATAACTCAAGAGATGTTATGAGATTTTCCATCTCTTAAGGATCCGTTAAAATATTTATATGTAGCAGAATATGTTATATATTTAATGTCTAATCAGTAAAATAAATATTTTTCTTAGCCCTAATGCTTTACATTGATCCCCCTTAACGCATTTTTAAGCATTGTCATACAGTTTGCATTTGACACCACCAGTAGAACGTTGGGAGTTAGGGATACGTCATGATACAACACTAAACCAAAATTGTACGGGTCTCGTATAGGGATAAAAGTATGACAAGGCAATGCCCAAGGTAGGATACTACCAGTTCACCCTTCCCGGCTGGTGGCAACGCATCCTAGCCATGATCGTCCACCGTGTCCAACACTCCCGTAAAATCGAAGGGTGCACACCAATCAATCACAATGTAAATGATGGTAATACGAAGAAGTGCGTCCACTTGTGGTAACTAATCCACTTGGCCGGTACAACTCCTGTTTTAGTCATTT
This sequence comes from Allium cepa, assembly GCA_030765085.1. Taxonomy (NCBI): domain Eukaryota; kingdom Viridiplantae; phylum Streptophyta; class Magnoliopsida; order Asparagales; family Amaryllidaceae; genus Allium; species Allium cepa. Next base: position 619,400,293 of record CM060938.1, on the reverse strand, counting down.
TAAATTGGCATAAGTGCTAGGCTAATCCACCGTCATTCTCTTTCTTCAAATCCAGCAAACGACGCCAAATCCAACCACTTCGTTCTATATCATCACTCCACGTACATAGTTGTTAAAGTGGTTCCGGTATTGACAAAGAGTATGTCCATATCCGGCACCGATCTCTTTAACAACCAAACGTCGTTTTACACACCGATCTGTACTTTTACATTTCGAAAACAGTTCATACTTGATACCAAAATATCATATTCACTTCAAAATCAAACCCATTTCGAAATCATCATATTTACTCAAACTGTACCATTTCACTTCAAAAATCATTTCGCCTCAATATTTCGGTTTTGCTTCTTAAATTGTTTCGAATTTCAATTTAGTTTATAACTTCATTTTAACCCAATTCGTATTTAAGTCCACGATTTAAATATAAAATTTCATCCTTTTGACCAGTTTGAATTTTTGAAAATAGTTTGAATTGTTTTAAAATATTTTAAATAATTAAAATAGTTAAAAATAGTTTAACTGGTTAAAATAGTTAAAAATAGTTTAAATAGTTAAAACAGTATAATATAAATAACTTAAGTATTAAAATGGTTTATATAGCAAAATCATTTAGAAATCCAAAATAATTTGAATATTTAAAAAGATAGATTTAAATAATTTTATCAAAATAAATTATTTGAAAATATTTTCGAAGTCAAACTGATTCAGTTTCCAAATTTCCCAATCCAAATCACTCTAAATTTCCATTTTCATTTAAATCGATTCAAAACGCTTAAATCAAATTTACTTTCAATACCCAATTTGAAATCCAAATCCTCAAATATAATTAAATTTCGAGCTCAATTTGGAAATATTTCGTTTTCCATAAATTCGATTTTCATTCCTTAAAATCAAATCACTTAAATAAATTCAAACCAAAATTTCTGAGATCATTTAATTTAACCAATCGGTGTCCGTATATAATTTTCTATCATATGGCCAAGTGATCAGTTATTTCAATTTAATTTCAGGGATGAATATATATAATTTCAATCCAAATCACAATGTCATAGGTATATATCATTTCAACCTATTTCTTAATTTATTCGAAATAATTCAATTTACCGTTTTACGTAATGTAAATAATATACAGGATGATAATAGGATATGTCAAAATACATAAACATCCAAATCATCCAAAACATTAATCAATAGCATCCATCACAATCAATTATCCAAACAGTCAGTAAATCACAACAATTATTATCGGGTATTTTATTGGCAATTAAATTCCAATTTCAAATTCGATTGTCAAATTTTATTATTAATAGTTAATTCAAATGACAATTTAGATGACAATCAAATTTATCAAACAAGGATCAATAAATTTATATCACTTCATGAATTCAAATTTAACCAGCGTAAAAATATTTTAGTACGTTATGAGCGTTATAAAACACTCACCTTGAGTTTTTAATTTTAAATCAAATCAAATGACATTCGATTTGACCTAAAATTTTAGTTAGCAGAAATTGTCTACAAATCAGCTCTAGAATGTAATGCTTGTTAGCACAATTCCATTGCCGCTTGTTTCGTCTTAATCGGACCTCGTATGAACGAATTTTGAATTTTATAAGAATTGGAATATAATTTCACTAATTTATATAACTTAATTTTTTAATAAAATTACAATACCCAATTCACAATCTCGACCCAAACCAAGAAAACCCGACCCGCTCCATAACTTTCTTCCCCAAACCTTCCTCCCTGTAAACAAGAATAACCCACTGCCTCGATCTGAATTGTGCACGTGCTTGAACACTAGAGCCACCGTTGACCATCTCGAGTTCACCAACGCACTCCTCACTCGAATTCCCTCTCAGCCGTCACCATTTCCACGCCTTCGCCACCTCCCTGTCAAAAGCGACATCGCGACAGCGCTTTCCTCCCCTGCCAGTTTGCGTTCGTCCCCACCAACCAAGTCTGGCCAAAACTTCACCGGAGAAGCTATTTTCCATAACGAATCCAAAAACGAACTGTATTTTGTGAACAGACGAGCCAAACTCTTGTAAATCGAAATTCTAGCTCAAACTCACACACGCTATTACAGTCGAACGCCAAAAAAAAGTTGCCGCACCTCCCATACCATACATCAGATTGAAGCTCTTGGAAAAACACGAATTTAGGAAGTGGTTTCATATTATGTTTTTGTATGTTACACAATTTGATTTTTAAGTTTTCCTTTCCATTTCCTTCACTGTGAATTTCTCGGCCTGGAGATGATTTTATACAGGGAAGGGCATATGTGTACGAGAATCACGTAGGGTGGCTGGATAAAAAAATAGGGTGGCTGATGGAATATTTCTGTGGCTGATGTGAATGCAAGGTCAACTCAATATATATTATTTAAATTTCAAAAATACCTCGATTTAAGTAACTTAAAATTTCGAATCCCTCTTTAGGCATGCTGTCAAGCATTCATAATGTTATACTCCTATTTAGTATGCAATGGAACAAGTTTCGAGTCCTAATTCATAGCCTCTTGAACCCAATTATTATATTAAATTTTCGATATTAAATTCAACGCATTTTTATTCCGTACGACCAAATGATAACTCCAAACATTACGAAATTTGAATTCCTATAATAATGCCCTATTACGGATCCAATGGAATTAGTTTCGTCAAAATCCGAGACTATACCCCAGAAGGCTTTTTTTATATGTTAATTTAAACAAGTTATTTTTGAAAATCGAATAAATCTTTTAAATTCAATTTAAAATTTTGTTTACCTTCATTCTTATTAATAGAAATTTTATAAGCCTTTGAACTATCTTTTTCCAAATAAAAATGGAAGATATAAATTATTTTCACGATTTTAATTATTTAATTCAACAATTAAATTATCAACAAATCATTATATTTAAAATTCAACTTATTAAATTGATAAAATTTTACTTTCCAATATATAAAATTATTTAAATAAACAATTTCAAATAACCAAAAATTCTGGGTCGTTACAAAATGAAACTAATATTTATTATAGGATGACGAAGATGATGATAATCCAAGCTTGTGACTTACTTTCCCAAAGAACTTGTTCATTTTGGTGGAAATCTTGTCCAACTTTTTACTAATAGATCTTTTGAGAATCTGTTGGTTCTCCACGATAATCTTTAATACTTGAGAAGCGTTTTGTTGGATGAATTGTTAGGAGTGATAGGGTATTCAATGCTTTCCAATGAAGTGTCTTCCTCCTCCTCTCCTTCTTTTTCAATTTCCATCTCCTCCCCTTCTTCCTCCTCTTCCTCTTCTTCTTCCATCTCTTCGTAAGCCAATCTCTCATCCTTTTCGGCAAATGTTTCATATGGTTGAAACACAAATGGAATTTTCATGGAAGAGATGTTAGCATGGTAACACTTTTCTAGAAAAGGCTTCTTATAATCAACGCAAAGTAGTTAAAAATCCGAGTGAGATAAATCCCATGAAATAAAGTGTTTTTACCTAAAGCAAAATTTTTGGGACGAAATTCATCCAAAATTACTTGTGCCCACTTAACGCCATAGTGCCCAAAAATAGCAATAAGGGCCTTAAGAACTTTTAAAGTAGGGTGACTGAAATTTCTCGATCTTGGATTTATGGTATGTTGCAAAAGAAGGTTTACAATTCTAGCTTTAGGTCGAAAATTTCGGTTTATAAACTCAAAGTTATCTTCCCCTTTAAAAAATGTGATGGAACGTCTCACGATCATGTTCATCATTTGACAATCCGAAAGATCCATTCCCATATACTTACAACAGAGAATGTTACCCAAAATCTTACTTTTTAAAATGATACATATTCCTTTAACGCTACTCCACACTTCCCCTTCATTTCCTTCGTATAAACCACGATTAAATTTGCATAAAACATTTCGATAAGATTAGGATAATAAACAAAATTATTTTGAGAATCATCAATTAAGCTAAGAATTTGATTCTCTTCAAAAAGAACATTGATTTCATAAGAAGAAAAATCATTAAAGATAGGAAATTTTCCCATATGGACCTTTCCAAAGTTTACATAGCTAATATAAGCTTTGATAGCTTTTGGATCATTGCAGGGGAACTCATTGGTGGCCTTGGACAATCTAATGGTGGATGGTGTGCTTGAGGAAACCATTTTTGAAGAAATTAGAGAGCTTGACAGTTTGAAAGAGAGTTTGAATTTTGAAATGAAAGTGAAAAGATAGGATAACGTTAAGAAGATAAATAGATGCAACAACCCGCATATTTATCGATTTTATATTTAAATATTTTATTTAAATATTTTATCGTTAGTCGGATTTTAGTCTAAAAAGCTACTTTTTGCAAACAGCCGAATTAGGACTCGAGACCACCCCCATTGAGTTCAAAATGCCGTTTGCGACCATTTTGAGTATAAGCTTCGATATGTTTGGGGAAAGTTGAATTTTGCTACTTTTCACTTAGGGTTTTGGTTTGGGCTGAGCCAATTAACCACTTACTAACTCAGTCCCAATCCCCCTCTCCTCTTCATTACTTCATTCCAACTCCTAACTCTCTAGCAAAACTGAAAATTGAGGTGGAGAGTGGAAATTAAAACTCCAAGCCCTAGCTTCCTTTGCAAATCCATCTCCTTGCTCCAAAGTTCATGAGAACCCATTGGTAAGCTTCCTCTTCTTCTTCTCCAACTCATTCTCTCTTTGATTTCAGAAATTTCCTAAACCTAATTTAGGGAATGTTTCTCTTTTAAGCTTAGATTCAAGCTTGTTGAGTTGGAATTAGAGTGCTTGTTCTTGCCATTGCTTCATAGCATCTTCTTCATTCGTTTGGGTTCAAAGGTGAGATTTTTAATCTCACATCTATGCTTATAATTCTCTTCTATTGTTAGGTATGAATTCCTAACACTTATTCATGTGCATTTGATTTTGATTTGGACTGCTTTTGTGAATATTCCAATTTTTAGTGTTTTGAGTTCAATTCGTTAAAAATCCTAACTTTGATGTTTGAACATGTTTTTGGTGATGCATCGAGGAGCATATAGGGCCGGGTAGTCGATTGGCATAAACCCTTAGCGCCTTTGCTCGTGCGATTGCAATTTGATCGAGATTTGCACCTCTTTTGAAATAGGGTAGGAAGTGCAAACATACAGGTTCGGCCGACCAAGCCCCCTGGGCCGGTCGACCGACCTGTAGTCCAGGCACTTCCTGCCTCTGTTTGGAAGTGCTGGTTACAGGCTTCGGCCGACCGAGCCCCCTATGCTGGTCGACCGACCTGGTGCCCCGAGCACTTCAAACCTCTGGTTCGGTCGACCGACTCAGGGAGTCCGGTCGACCGACCTGCTACTATTTGCCAGATTAGCCTATATTGCTAATTCGTTTGAATATCCAACTTTAATCGATTCGTGTTGTCTCCCTTTTGTTGTTGTCATTTATTATCGACTTTGATGACCTTTTCTTTGGGAATTTTAGATATATCCACTTTGATGGATTTTATATCGATTTCTTTGGATTTTATTCACGTCTTCGAACATGAATTTTTATGCCCGATTATTTCTACAATCACTTCTATGATTTGTCACTTTAAAATATAAAGGTTTTCTATACTAGTAGTAAATATCAAAACTCTTTCTTCAAATGATTTCAACACTATTTTATTACAAAGCTCGTTTTCTCAAACCGATTTCTAATCTATTAGTATATACAAACCTTTACCTCACTCGTATGAGAAATCTAATTAAACGACTTAGTAAAACAAGTGGTATGAAACGCTTGCGTTTACTTCGTCGGTTAATTCTTGGACTTGTTCGATTGAATCTCTTGTGACAATTTTCTAGTGGAGATCTATAATTTGTTCGTAAATATTTAAGTTAAGCTAGTGGTTATTGGAGATGAAGCTAAGCTCATATATTTACTAGCTTACTGTAATTGACACTTCTTGTTGATCATGACGATCATCTTTATGGTTTAGACTAGCAATGTGCGATGTCTTTTTGTTTGCAAGGTTAGGCTAGACACTATTTGTGTGATTTCGACTCACACATACCTTTTTGCTTTTTGGTTAGCCTAGACACCATTTGTGTGATTTCGACTCACATATACCTTTTTGCTTTTTGGTTAGCCTAGACACCATTTGTGTGATTACGACTCACGCATATCTTTTCTGTCTGCGAGGTTAGGCTAAACACCACTTATGTGATTTCGACTCACACATACCCTTTTTGCTTTTTATTGTGATTTCTGGATTTCGTGTGTTGATTTCTGGAATTTATGTTTCACCAACTTTTACGATGGGCATTGATATATATGTCATTTATTGTGGCTTGGCGAATGAAATTAGGAGTATGACATTCCTTTTTATCTTGAGTAGATTATTGTGATATTGATTAATCTCTTGTTGATTTTCAATTACTTATTTATCACAGCTTGGCATTGTGATTATTATATGTTTATGTCATATCTCTTATTATATATCACTTCATCTGATATTTATAGCTAGACTGATCCGTTTATTATTTTCTTCTTAAATAATACTCGGGTCAGACTGAGATATTACAGGTACTTCCTTATGGCTTCCTACCTGGAACCATCTTCTGACTTTTGGCTAACTACTTTAGTTTAGTAGTTTTTGTTGTATACATTTGAGATACAGACTCTATGATGTATACTTATTCTTTTGTCTAGCACTTGTATCTATTCTTTTTGATATTGTGGATCTTGTTTGACCACTACACTGATGTACACTTTCATGTGTAATATTCATATCTATTTCCGCCTTTGTGATATGAATTGTCTGTGACTGATTTATGTTATGTTTATTTCTATATTTGTTTCCGAAGTCCTTTATAACCACTGTGTAGTAGCTTTGAGTTTGTGTCGGTATGTCGGATTTCCTCTTGAGATGAAAACTTATATTTTTATCTGGCATATCGGTGCTCGCACAAAGCAATTATACAGATGGTCGCTCCTCAACAGCCTTATTCTCCGTGCTAGTTGACAGGATTACTCCGTAGTGTTCTGTCTAGCGTGGGTATAGAGGTGGGGCGTCACAATAGATATCTAAGAGCCATGTTCTCTGGTCAAGAGACACCTTTTCAGAGCTTTGGAGTTGGTGAAAAGGTGGAGGGAGATTCAAAGTTTTGAATTCAAATTCAAATTTCAAATTTCTGGGGGGATGTCGACATGGGGGAGGGAGGCGGGTATTTTTCTTATTTTATTTAATATATATATCCTATAAACTAATTTATATTTATCTAAAATAATATTAAATATAATAACACTTTAATATTAAAATATTATTAAAATAAAATAAAAATTTTAAATTCAAATAAACATGTAAATAATCAAACATACAAACAAGCAATTTTAATCAATATAATTTAAATGCGTACCTATTTTTAGATCCATATTTCCAAGATCATCAGAATCGTGAATAGCTGTAAAGCACATGTTTGAATTTTCCATCTCTTGATCTTCATCACTAGAGCATGAGTCTGAATCGTCTAGTGTAGTAGTATATGCTCTCTTCCTTTTCTTTGACGAACCATTACTTAGAAAAAATTTCTGTTTATACGGATGCAGACAATCTCTTTTTGAGTGGCCTGGCTTATCAAAATTGTAGCATCTGCCATTATTTTGAGTTTCATTATTGTTTCCAGAATTCTTCTGATCATTTCTTTTGTAATTGTTCATCTTTTTGTATTTTAGAAAAATTCCTTGTCATCAAGGCTATTGCTTTATCATCGTCAAAGTTTGAGTCTGAACCATTTGTTATAGCATTGAACACTATTGACTTCTTTTTGAGGCCTTTCTTTCTCTTCTCCCTTACATTTGTAATTCAAACGACATCAAATTCCCAATCATTTCTCAATTTTAAGAGTACTGATATCATTAGCCTCTTCAGTTGCTAGAATCTTCAGGTCCCATTCCGGAGTGAGTGAATTCAGAATTTTTCTTGATATTCTTTGGAAAAGTTCTTTCCTCCTGCAATTACCGAGGGCATAATGTCTTGAAACCCACCGTACATGTTTGAAATGGACTCATTTGGATTCATCTTGAATAATTGAAACTGATTGGTCAAGATAGATATTTTGGTCTGTTTAACTTTGCTTGTTCCTTCATGAGTAATTTGTAAAGTTTTTTAGATATCATATGCAGACTTACCGCAGACACTCTATTAAATTCATTCCTATTAAGTGAAAAAAATAGAACATTCATGGCTTTGGAAATGTTTATGCAACCGTCTTTTGCTCAGCAGTCCATTGTGAAAAATTAGTTGTGGGTTCAATATACTCAGTCTATGTGATATTCCAAGTGTCTAATCCTGTTGATTGTAAATAGATTTTCATCCTACGTGCCCAATATGCATAGTTACTACCATTAAAAAATGGTGGTCTGGCAGTAGACCGGCCCTCTACAAATGAACTAGTGATAGTGTTGACATTACCAGTGTTGGCGGCCATTTTGAAACTTTTCAAAAATCAGATTGTGAAAACTTTGAAAAACAATGATACCAAATGTTGGAAATGTGGATTACAGATCTTAAGGCTGGATTAACACTAGAGGGGGGGGGGGGAGGGTGAATAGTGTCTAATTGATTTTATGGAATCTTTGAAATCTTTCAAAGTAAACACATATAGATGCAATTTCACAAACATAGAGACAATCACAGAATCAGACACAAATGCAAATAGTAAATCAAAGTAATAAAGGAAAGAACACACCAAAATTTTATACTGGTTCGGAGTTACCCTACATCCAGTCCCGCACAATTTCTTGTGTAGATTTCTTTTCAAATATAATGTCAATATTACAACCTCGATTTCAAGGCCACGAGATACACCCTTCTGCCTCCATGTCCAGGGCAAACTCTCTTGACTTAACTAGGCTACAAGATCACCTAATTGATTTATGGGCTACAATCAAACCCAATTGATTTATGGGCCACAATCACACCGTTTTCGATCACACTTTGATAGAAAGAGACTCAATACACTTCTTTGGTTATAAATGATCCTACAACTCTGAATAGCACTGAGATCTTAGAGAGAGAGAGAGAGAGTGTGGCAGAGAGTCAAACTAGAGATGATCGAGTTTGATTCACTTAGAATTTCGGCAAGTTTTGTTAAAGCATTTAAAATATAAGAGAATATTTGGGTGGAGAAGAAGGAGTGAATAAATGAAGAAAAACTAACTTAAAATACGTTGAAAACAATTGGTATTTATAGGAGAACAACAGTCATGTCCATTCGTGAAAGTTTGTGACAAATAGACACTTCTTTCGAAAATTTGATTTTTAAATTCTACGGCTACCATGTTGATATGGGGGGATGAGGGATATTGATGTGCCTATGTTGTTTTTGAAAATAGATTTTGCATTTAAACTTGTCAAAACAATTTCTAAACTTAGTAAACCATTTTGAATATAGTTTAAACTTATAAAAGAGTTTTAGAAAGTAATCTTAAAATGTATAATCTATAATATATAAGTAATATTAAAAACTAAATATAGATTTTTTTAAAGCTAAAATATTAAAATCAAGAGATAATTTAAAAAACAAGAGATGATTTTGAAATTAATATGATTAATAATAGTTTTTGAATTAAGGCTAAAATATTTAAATTGATAGAGATGACTTTAAAAAGATAGTTTTGAAAAAATAAATTATTTTGAAAATTTCGTGGATTCCATTCCACTAGAGAAAGTAGTGGGTTCCACCCTCACTAAAGAGTTCGTGAGTTCCATCTTATTATTAAAGCGAGAAGGTGGATTTCATTCCACAATTAAAATCCGAATGAGTTTAGTGCTATTATGAAGTTTTAACAAAAATCTAGACTCTATTACTTATCTTGATATCTTAAACTCTTGAACTCTTGATAGTCTTGATATCTTGAACTCTTGATACTCATGAATCTTCAGTCTTGAAACTTTGTACTGTACAGTCTTCATTGTCAGTACCTGCATATATATTTATCCTGCATATACATATATATCTAGATAAGAATATTAGTATTTATATTTTATAACAAGTTCTAAGATTGTTGTCATCAAAACCATCATCTTTGGAACTAATACACAAGTAATGAAGAGTTTATAAAGGAAACTAGGATGGTCTACACAAGTAGCATAGTATTTCATACTTAGACTCTAAAACAATATAAATCAGGTTTCGAATTGGGTCAGCGTAGAGTGATAGTAGTAATGAAAAATCTACTTAAGAAAGCATTTAATTGAAGACATAAATAAAAAATAATTGTGTTAGTAGTTTAAAATGTTTCACAAGGATTGACCAAATAGTGAGGGGAAACCTAACCTACACAGTGTAGGTTGGTTTCACTATGTGTTTGTTTTTGGTAATAGTATTATTCATACCAAACTTTATGTCTGACTAATGTTTTTATTATTGTTTTCCCCATAAATTTATGGGTACTCATTTGAGCAAGTTGAGTTTATGGGCTTAAACAGTGAGATAATTGCCGTAGTACGAGGATTGAGGACGGAGCAGAAGGTTCTCTAGCAAATAATTTTTTTATTCCCACTGTATAAAGGAGTGTGGGTAGCATCTTCAAATGTGGACCTAACTCTTTATTATGTTATTTGTCTATTATATTTTGAACCCTGTGGGCATATTTTTGGGTAAATACAGACCAAAGTGTTGTAAAGAATATTTAAAAGATTTTTTTGTTTTATAAAAGTACTTAGTTTCTTTGTCTATTCAACCATGCATTCATTGTAACAACCCGGAAATTTCGATCCTGAAAATTCCAAATAGTTAGGAAAAGAAGAAAGAGATAGAAGAAGAAACAGAAAAGAAACACAGAATCTCACATTCGCAACGGATCAAAATATAATATCCAAAATAAATGACAGTTAAACAAAGAGAAACTGTATTTATTAATTTATATTATTACATCAGAGTTACAACATTTCACAATCTTTGGACAGTTAAAATAACTAGTCCCAAATAAACAATGATATATCACAGTGGAATACGCTTCATACATTCCTGCCATTTAGCTCGCCTCCTGAGCTCCAGAACGTCCTTGCTTGAAAATCTATAATACTCGGTCTGACCCGAGCATTACATCAAAGTAACACCCGGGTCAGGCTGGAAACCAGCGTGAGTAAAACCATATAACATGAAATTACCAATGCAATATACTAATGTAAAACCCGGGTAACTCGTACCTTTATGAGTTCTTACTTATCATAGTAAACCACATCATAAAATCATAACTAAGCATCACTACTCAGATTAATGACCAAGCTTACATCATTTATTTCATTCCAGCCTATTAATTCCAAAATCAAATTCATATAGAATTAATGCAGATTACAATTCGAAGTGGTTTCGGGTATTTACTGATACCCGACCCCGATCTCTTCGATTCCAATGTTATTTCATAACAACTGCTTAAGTTTTAAACAGTTTCATTTATCCAAAATTACATATTACATTGTCATTCATCACAGATAGACAAACCATATTATCATAGTTTAATCCAACATAACATACCACATAGCATCTCATATCAGAGATATCAAATCCAAGGCATTCAATATCATTCAATAATCTATAAATAAGATTAATTAATCATACCATACTAATTAATTAAAATAAATTAATTAAATTCCTTTAATCCCTTTAATCCTGCTTACTTCACATTAATTACAAACCATTAATTAATCATCCCTTAATTATCCCCTTTAATTACATTAAGTAATTAGTCTTAATTAATAAGACAAATTAGTTAACCTTCACCCATACACATTAATTACATTTATCCTTAATTAATTACTCAAATTAATTATCCTATATCACTTACATTGATTAATTATCTTTAATAAATCACACTTATAAATTTATTAACCTTAATAAATTTCCCTAATTAATCAATCCTTTAATTAATTACACTAAGTAATTAATCCTTAATTACTTCCCTTAAGTAAGTGACCTTTAATTACTTTCATCAAGTAATTATACCATTGGTTAGTTAATTACATTGGTTAATTACATTGATTAATTAACCCTAAATCCATAATTAATCACAACTATTAAATATTCTTTAATTACTCATATTCAGCATCAATTATCCATTTATTACTTAAGTAATCATCTAATTAATTACATTAAGTGGGTAATTTTTATTTAATTCCACTAACTATTTATCTTTAATTAAATCATATTGATAGACCCTTTAATCAATACATTAATTAATTAACCCCTTTTTATCATAAATTAATTTATCCTTAAACCTATTTAATTAAATTATCAAGTTTATTTAAATTTTTTTTAAAGGTTATAAATATTGAAATTTCTTTAAATCTAAAATAATTCTATTCTAATAAAATTCCATCTTAAACAACCCTTAATTATTTTAAATTGAAAAGGTTGATACATTGCTTATACTTGATCAACTCTGAACTTAAACTTGTTATTCCTCTTCTGCATATTAAAAACTTGCTAATAAAACAAGTAACCCGAGTTACACCCTTGATTTCTCGAGCCAAACCATTACGTACACACGAGCTATCTTTAACTCCGAGCAACCATGCAATATTCTCAAAAATCAACCCGAGACCACAACTTCACCTCCAAAACTTCCAACTACACCTGATACATTGTGCACCTGTGCACATACACCGCCGTTCCACCCTTCTCCGATCGCCACCGTGACCTCAGACAAGTCATCTACAACCATCCCATCACGATCGAACTTCACCGTGAAATCAAATTGTGCGAATACGAACCCATCATCCTGAAACCCATCGTCAAACTTCTCGACTTCTGCCATCTTCGTTCATCGGAGACCACGATCATTTGCCTGGACCACCGCCTGCAACCCACGTTCCTATCCCTGCAACTCCAATTCAATTCGACTCGACGCCGAGGAAACATTTTCCCAGAAACCCATTCCAATCAAAACTTCACCTTAAATCCCTAGAACGACGTTTAGCCGTCGCCACGGTAGCTTAAAAATTCCATGACCATTTTTAACGACTCCGCCTACCTCCAGGCTATCTTCCTTCCTGAACATGAGATCCCAAGGTCTTCCGATCAACAGAAATTACTCCAAACCCAAAACCCGTTCATCATGTCATTTCCCTTGAATTAAAACCCTAAAAATCTTGATTATAATTTTAAAAATCCTAGTTTTTGATGGCAAAACAGATTATACACTTGAATCAACCAATTATTGTAATTGAGATTCTTGATAGGTTTTAAAATCTACCGTTCTTCTTATTTCTTTGTTAAAACTAGTTCCAGATTGATCTTGGAAATATTTTTAAAATTTATACCCTGTTATAATTAACAAATTGTGTATATACATTGTAACGTCCCGCCTTTTTGTACGCCTTAAATCGACGATAAACCACACACATCAGACTTAAACCATACAGAAGGGCGGATTGTTATGGAGTAAATAAGAAAAAGCAGAGAAAGAAAAAACAAAATAGAATCTTGCAGCGGAATGATAAAATATAATAATCAAATAAACAGTTCATGAAGCTGTTTTACAAAAAACATTTGATTATACTTATACAATACATATCAGTGTTACACATACCAGAGAATAATCAATAACAAAAGCAGCGGAACAATGTGATGTTGTAACGACCCGAAATTTTCGAAGCCGAAAATTCCAGATAGTTATGAAAAATAAGAAAGAGTTAGAAGAAGAAGAAGAACAGAAACACCAAACATCTCACATTCGCAGCGGATAAAATATAATAATAAATAATAACAGTTTACAAAAGAATACTATATCAGTCGATTATATTTAATATACATCAGAGTTTCACATATATACAGTCACTAAACATATAGAATTACCATGACTCAGATTTACAATAATATAAATATAGCGGAAATATTCTATACGATATTGCCATCCAGCTCGCCTCCTGAGCTCCAGAACGTACCTACCTGAAAATCTGTAATACTCGGTCTGACCCGAGCATTACACCAAAGTAATACCCGGGTCAGGCTGGAAACCAGCGTGAGTAAACCCATCTATTATGGAATACAAAGCATATAACTTATATAGAACCCGGGTAACTTAAAGCAATTCATAAGCCACAATTTTCTATAAACATCACCATTTTCACCCATTAATTTCTAATTACCGAATTTAGATTAAATAGTCCAATGCACTTAAATCATTTCATTCCGGCCTATTTATTTCACAAATCAATTTATAAAAAATTCGAAGTGGATTCGGATATTTCCCAATACCCAACCCCGGTCTCTTCAAAACTCATGTTATCCTAACCCAAGTTATACAATGAAATACACAACAATTCATATCGAAGATATTAACTCATTCAAAGCATCCAATACCATTCAATCATCCATAAGCAAAGCTTAATTACATACATATTTAACTTAATTAACCCTGATCGAATTACCAATCTCAAATTAATTAATCAATCATCCCTTCATTTACTCATCTTAATTAATCACTCAGGATTAATTATCCTCAATTACATTCAAGCAATAAATTTTAATTAATTTCGCAATTTAATTACCCTTAACCCCAAACAGTAATTAATCTTTAACTACTTCACAAATTAATTAACTATATTAATTACATTAATCTTTAATTACCTGTATAATTAATTTCTCATAAAGTACTTAGCATTGATTAATTTATCTTAGTTAATCAATTTTTTAATTACGCCATTAATTATATAAATTAATGACTTTCCATTTATATTTCAATTTATTCTAATCTAAATTAATTACTTTAATTCAACCACAATATTAATCATTCTCGATAAATCTCCACCTGTAGTTAACTATCCTTTTAATTAACTTCATTAAATAAATAAATTTCTCCTTAATCAATTATCTTAATTAACTCTGGAATAATCTCACATAGTATTTATATTTTATTAATTACAACAAGTAAGTACTTATTTAATCATCCAATGATCGTTCTGATTTAACTGAACTTAATTAATTCACCCAAATCATTCATTAAGTACACTAATTAATCATCCCTTTACATTACCCTACCTATTTAATGAATCACCAAACATTAATCCCTTATTAAATTTTAAAATGAACCATCTTCTTATTTTATGATTTAAGTTTAAAACAATTTTAAAACCCAAATGCTTCGAGTCAGACAACAATTAACCCAAGAACCAACCAAAATTAAAATCACCAGATCATCAATACACATCCAAACAACACAATCATTCATCCAATTATTTAAATTCAACCATTTAAATTTAAATTAAAAAAAAACCAACAGAGTGAGATTTACTCACCTTTGATTTTGCTGTTTG
Source organism: Allium cepa (assembly GCA_030765085.1). Lineage (NCBI taxonomy): Eukaryota > Viridiplantae > Streptophyta > Magnoliopsida > Asparagales > Amaryllidaceae > Allium > Allium cepa. The sequence continues at coordinate 619,385,022 of CM060938.1, read as the reverse complement.
CAACCCATTCCAACCAGCTTGTTTTCCTTTCAGATTCCAAACCTTGAATAAACATTTACAATTTATTAACATTTGAACCAATCGATCAGCCTATTACATCTATCAAATTAATTTTAACTAATTTCCTTTTATAAATTTTCTTTAAGTGACTAAGAACAAATAAATTCCCATAATTCATTATTTAAAAAAAAATTCACTAGTAAATAGAAATAGGTATATATGTGTATTTATTAATATTTTGAATGAATTGAACAATTGGTTACTATTTTATAACTTATTTACCTAATAATTTATTTTTAAACTAATTTTAAATAAAATATCCTTAGTGACCAAAATCATTAAATAGGTTAGTTAGACAAATAATATTTTCGTAATCCAATATTTTAGAATTAATCTAGTAAGTTTAGAAGGTGTATACATAAATCCTTTATTTCCCTATTTTATCGTTGAACTATATATATATACATTTAAAAAATAATAATTTTATTACTGTAAAACTTTAATATATAGATATATATAGATAAAGATATATAGATCTTTACAGTGAAAAATCAATCTTTGATGAATATATTATAGATTGGAAACAAGATATACCTCGATGTCATCTTTGCCGAAACCGAAAATCGAGCAGACCCCAAACCCTAAACGTTCGAACCCTAAACTGCTTCCCACGTGCCTCGTCGCCATTGACGTGCTTGCGACTTGATTTGCCTCTGCCTCTCACGATCATCGCGACCCACGACCTCCGCGCCTATAGTAAAACTACTCGAGTCGAAGCCCCGAGCCTCCACGACCCTTGGTTGTCGTCGCCTAGATCGGCACGAGCTCGAGATTTATTTCGTCTCTCTCTCTCTCTGTTTTTTTTAGAGAACGAATTTAATTTTCGAAAGAGGGAAGAAGAAAATGAAGGGCTCGGCTTCGATTAATTTGACGGGAAATAGAACGGGGTTTAGGAAAAACAACGACGACTCCCTCGTTTTTATCAGTTCGATTTCTCCTTTAAGCTAAGAGAGGAAGACGAAAATAAAATATCGGTTTGGAGAAATAGCTTCCTGCGTATGCTATTATAAAAATATCTCTGACTAAATGTACTTCAAATTTTATTATATTATAAAATTTCCATAATGCCCTTGTAATGCTACCATAAAATTCGAACTCCGAATCCGACATGCCGCCAGGTGATTATAAGGTTTTACCCGCGTCCCGAACACAATGGAACGTGTTTCGAAAGCTAATTCGATCATATGCGCGAGTTACGGAAGTAAACGATCAATTTTAAATTAAATCGATTAAAATAGTTTCTATGCGTTTTGAGCTGCCACAGTCAAATGACAACTCTGATTGCTACGAAAATCGAAATCCGATAATAACTAACTATTATGGATCCAATGGAACTGGTTTCGTCAAATTCCGAGACTGTGCCTCGGAAGGCTATTTTTAATAGTCAATTTTAAACAATATATTATTAAAATTGAAAAATTACCTTTAAATTAAATTTCAATTATTCAATTATCTTCAGTATCATCGTTATAAATTTTATAACCCTTCAAATTATTTTAAACAGGCTTAGAAATTTCAGATTCAACAATTTACCCAATTTCAATTATTAAATTCAATATTTAAACTATATAATTCAATGATTTAATTATCAAGTAAATATTGATATCGTGAATTCAAGTTAAAATTAACTTTTGAATATTTTAAAATCAATTAATTATTTCATTTTAAATTGTTAAATATTCCGGGTCGTCACATTCCTCCCCTTTAAAAGAATTTCGTCCCCGAAATTACTAGTTAGGAAGAATGGTTCAAAACCCCTTTACCTCTTCCCCAAAACCAACAGTTATATCAACATCCTTCCAACTGTATTTTATTAAAGACCCACTATCACCTTAACTAACTACCCAAAACCTCCTATAGTTTCAATCAATACCCTTCTGCTCAATCATTTAAATTTCAATTTAAAACCAAAATTTGAATTATCAAAATTTTCTCAAAATTTTTCTAACTCTCTAAATTTTCGAAATTTTTTGCTAGCGTCTCCTTTGCGCGGCTAGCTCGGTACAACTACAAAAGGCGTCTACGGCTCCCAAATTCAAAAAAGAAAACAGAAAGCCAAGTGGCTAGATCAAAAACCCAATCCAATTTCATACAGAAATTTTAAATACATACCTTTTTGTCGGGCCATTCAAATTTATCTTTTGGACTCAAATCCAATTTTCTTTCCCTTTAATACCTGCATATCTTACTCAGCAATAATATCCAATCGTAACTTTTTAATCATTTTATATATTTCCTTACGTAGGTTTCATATCTATTTCAAATTAGTTTTTCCCACTTTCATACGAATTCAACTTTAAATTTTGAATATTAAGTTTTATCTTTCAAGTATAACTGATTCATATTAGTTCATCTACTAAAGTAATATCAATTTGAAATTGTTTTGTCGTTGACAAAATTTTCTAACTCCCAAAATTTTCGAATTTTTTTGGCAGAGTCTCCTTTGTACGGAGGAGCTTTTGCAATTTGACAAGAGATATAAATATGTATACATTGACCCACATGTTCGAAAAAAGTAAAAACAGTTTATATTTCCTATTTTTATTGCGTAGGCGTACCTTATTTAGCATTTAAAGCATGTGGCTTATTCATTTTAGCAATTAATGCATCCAAATCCAGCCAAACGGCCTTTAGTTACCTGTACTTACTCAATTTAAATATGTAAGTGCCATAGATAGAAAATCTATTAGCATTTCACTTATATTCAATAGCTAAACACATGTATATCATAAGCAACAAGCACCAAAACGCTTTCCATAAGCGATTTATATAACTTTAAAGCTAATTTAATTGCTTTCTATCAATTCATAAGCCATTTCATTCAGTTTCAATGGTTTGCAACTCAATTTCTTACATCCAATTGGTTTTTAATCCAAACAAGCTCATATTCACTTCAATTAATTCTAAAACCAATTTACTTATTATCAGCTCACAGGAATTTAATTACTTTGGTTTACGCCAAACGACAATTATTGTTATGTAATTTCGACGATATTCGCTTAATAAAGTATCTATTTTAGTTTATAACTACTTCGAATTAATTTCAACTCATTCTGAATTTAATTCCTTTTCATTTCTAATTTAATTTAACCCAGACTTTTATGATCTTTTTACCTTTGCTCGAAGCCAAATTTCTATAAATTTTAAACTTAAGTTAATTTACTTTCTTCAAATTATTTCAACTTCATAACTTGAGCTCACATCATTTGCAAATAAATTTTCTTTTCACCTTAACTTGATTTTATTTTATACAAATCTCATTTCAATCTACAAATTCATTTGATTAGTCATTATAAATTAAATTATCAAATTCAATTCATTCACGACTCATTTAACTAGTTACAAGGCCATTTTCAATTATTCTATTCACTTGGGTTTTTTTGCAACTCAAACCATTTCTATTATAATCACTTCTATTATATCCAATTTACTTGCAAATTTTATTAAATATTATTCAAATCACCCTTGAATTTTATTTGTAATTCAAACCATCACATTTTTCAATCCAACTTTATTTTATTTTTATTTTACAACATCTCTTCTTATTTAATTCATCATCAAATCCAAGTCGAATTCTATTTTCAATTCGAATTCATTTCCAAACTCCATTATTAACTTACAACCCATTTTATTTAATCGAGTTAAATTTTATTAACATACTCAATCAAACAATTATTTAGCCAATTAGCTTACGTTCAAAATTTTAAATCAATATTCGATTTTATTACAAAAATTATTTTATTAAATTTTCCTGAGTTCAAATTTTGTTTTTTATATTTCCAGTTTGGATTTTCTTTCATTTTCCAAAATTCCAACACCTTTACTCTAAAAAATTTAAAAATGCTTTTAAATGCACATAATACTATTAAAATAACTCTTTATAAAAATACTTTTTTTATAACTCGATGTCTGAACCAGTCCATCCTTGTTCTCATAGAAATTCGGTCATACGTTGATCAGGCGTAAGACTGAAAATCTACAAGTGCTTGGCAGACCCGTTTTCAACATCCAGTGAAAATACTTTTGAAATAATTTTATTGAAAATATTAAAAACAGTTTTTTTTGAAAATAGAGGAAATATCTTTGGTGAGAATGCTCTGGAAATCATCACCCCCATCCATGGTCGCAGTTACATCCAGGGTTACGTTGCCATCGCAGCAAAAGTCCATGTAACTGCAGGCTCTCCGCGGCCTCTCGATTTATGCCATGGAACCCACAACAGATCGCAGTTACATACCAGGGTTACGTTGCCATCACAGCAAAAGTCCATGTAACTACAGGCTCTCTGCGGCCTCTGATTTTCGCTGTCAAAATGAAACTTCTCCACTCCTACATAGGTCGCAGTCTACCGATATAAAATCAAACTCAGACTGTTGGCTCTCAGCGGCACACATGACTTTTGCTATGTTATACCATAGGTCGCAGTCTACCGATATAAAATCAAACGCAGACTGTTGACTCTCAGCGGCACACACGACTTTCTCTATGGTATACGCTACTCATAATCCCTAGGAACTAGTTTTGTCCGGACTCCTCACAGGATCAACTTTAGAACCCTCCCTTGGGGCTCAAGGCAGCACCATCCGGTGGCACTCCTGAAAAGTTCATTTCAAGGGAGCGCCTTTTTCCCCAGAGCCATCATCAAAACACTTTATACTATACATATAGTATCTTCCAAACCATACACCTAGTATGATCTCATAGAAAGCTCCTTTACACAAAATCGATTATCCCAAAATCAATAATTCACAAATTAGGCTTTCCAAATTTTAATATTGATTTTACCCAAAAATCAAAAGCCCTTCCAAATCCGAAGGTTCCTAAAACTTTTCCAAAATCCTCTTAAGATCCTTTATATATATATATTCAGATATATATAATTTTTTTTTAAAAACTTTGGATTGTAACAGCCCGTAAATCCGTACCCCTTGAGTTAACACTATTCTACCAAAATCAACTCAAGATGTACAGAAATACGAACCATTTGGGTTAAAGAAGAAAAGGTAGAAGAGGAAAAATAGAAATCAATATCAGAATCTAACCATCGCAGCGGAATAAAATATAATAGATAATAAATAATCTTTACTCAAACATCAAATATATCTGTTTATATATTACATCATCAGAGTACATCACTCACAACTCATCATCAATAACATACAACCGGATACACAACTAAACAACAAAGCGGAATATATATACACAAGTACGGGAGTACGTATCGTCATCCAGCTCGTCTCCTGAACTCTACTGCATCATATCCTGTATCCTATAATACTCGGTCTGACCCGAGCATTATAGTTAAATAACACCCGAATCAGTCTGGAATACCAGAGTGAGAAAATCACACCCAATTGATTATTAAAGTTTCAAAAATCCTTTGAAAACAAAAGCATCTCGTAAGACCACGCCACAAATAAACATGTCGGGTTTTTACCTTACGATAGCTAAAACATTTTTTTATAGAAATCCTCTGATATTACAGTAGGGTCTATATACAAATACTTATAAAATAGCCGAAATTGTTACATGATTAAATTCCAGCTACTAGCCACGGAGTGGGTAATACAAACAAAACTCGTACAAGGCTCATAGGGAGAATGGATTTCAAACTAATGACTAGGCACTGGGGTACCACCTGTCACAGTTGGGGGCCTAGATCACCGTACCGAGGAGTACGCCCGCACCCCTGTAACACAAGGCCGGGACTACCCCTTACTGGATAATCCCGAGTGAGATCACCCCGCAGTTGGGATCAGCAACCGCCCACTAAGCCCAAATAAAAAGCGACATCGAGACAGGAATGACCTCACCCTGCTTGGGTGCTACCCACCTAGCCTTGCTGCATAACCCCTGATTTTCAGTCATTCCCATTTGATGAGGCTTGAGGCTAAGCGTTACCTTTATAGAACATATCCTTTAGAATGCCCATCGTCCACCTGACGATGTTTACGAAAGCATTCATCCATACAAGTCCGTCCCGGGTTCGAACGGAACCGAAGGCACTATTCCTACTACATCCATTTTGGAAATATCCTCAGGATCAGTAGCGATTAGCCCTTGCACTTTACTGCTCCATCTTCGAATCCAAAATTGTTTTTCACGAAAACGTACAAACTGGATCGAAGTGGTTTTCGAGAAATAAATCTCGATCCCGGACTCTTCGAAACGATCAACGCATTTGGCCAATATTGATAGTCGGTTATTTAACTATCAATTGATGTTCACAACATCCATCACACAATAAATAATTTCCCAAATTATTTATTTATCTCAAAATATCTTCACAAGATATATTTTCACCTTTCAAATTCCTTTGAAATAGTTTTCCAAAACTATCTGCCTTTCTCAAAATAAATTCCTAGTATTTCTATTTCCACTAGGATCACCAAGCACAAAACTTTAGATTTTTAAAATAATTTAAAAACACTTTATTGAAATATACTTTAAAACCTTTAAGTTAAAAACTATTTCAAAAATTTGTTAAAAATACATATTATATGAATATCCAAAAATAATGTTTACTTTATAAATATAAAACTAGTTTTCACCTTTTAAAAACAAATACTAAGTCACCTTTTAAATAATTATTACAATAATAGATTTGAAAAAAAATATTTACTTAAGAATTTTAAACATTCAGAAATAATAAATTTTCTAAAACATGCTTTTTAAAACAACCTTAAACTTTTATCTTATATTTAAAAATTTACTTAAAACGTACTGGGCTATCCAAAGAAATATACTTTTCTTCACAACCTTTAAAAATAAATCACTATTTATTTTTAAACAATTTTTCTTATTCCTTAAATAAATTCCCACCTGAATTTATTCTTCCAAATATCCAATTTCAACACTTAAATTAATTCCAAATTGATTCCCAATTTATTTCATTTATTCAAAAATCCTTTAATTTCAGATTTTATTCCTTAAATATGATTTAAAATACTTTTAATTGAAATACCAATTTAGATTTCTCAATTTACTTCTTATTCCTTTAAATAAATTTAAAACTTTAAGTTTAAAATAATTCTTTATTCCTTTAAATTAATGTCACATAATTTTACAATTCATTAACTACTGTTTAGTCAAATCCTTTTCTTTCCATATTCGAAGTTATTTATTAGTATTTAACATTCTTCCATTTCTTTCTCAATTCATTCTTAATTTATTAAATTTTCTAAGATTATTTCATTTACAAAATTTACTTCCTTTATTTTCTTTCCAAAGTTCAATTTATATATTTTTGGTAATTCATTATACCCAATAAATATATATCCAATCAAATCATATCATTTAATATTCCAATATATTCAACATAGAATATCATCACAACAGAGAATATTAATAATAAATGTTGAGGGGTCCAGTTGGATCCCTCCAACCTGCTTTCCCTGCATCCACAGATGTTAGCACAATATAATCTGCCAATTCCAAAATTACCATACTATAGCACATCAATCAATCTCAACCATTCAAACAATTGTTTAAATTTAATCATTTAAATTTAAATTTATTCAGCTGAGTGAGATTAGCTAACCTTTGCCCCTTTAAATTTGCAACTCAATCCAATCCATGTTGCCTTGGGTTTCCCGATTTGACCTTGAATAAGCAATTTTTATATGATTTTATTAACATTTAAACCAAATGAAAAAAAATCAACTACCATTCAGTAAATTTAATTTACTAATTATTTTGTTTAAACTAAATTCCCTTTTAAAGATCTGTTAGTAACTAAAAATATTTTAAATAAGTTAATTTAACAAAATAAACCACCTTAATAAATTATTTTAGAATAATCTAGTAAATTGAAATATGTTTGGGTATATTTATTTTATTCCCTTAACAAATTCTTTTTAGCAACTCAAAATTTAAATAAGTTAATTAAACCAGATAGACAAATTATTAAATTTTAAACTAATCTCTCCTTTATCAATATTTTTAGTTACTAAAAATTTAAACAAGTTTATTAGATACTCTAATCTTCATAGAGCATATTCATTTTATTTATATATATACATTTTATTAACTCACTGGAAAACATGTATATATATATATATATTTTATTTACCATTTTCAGGCTGCTTAATCTCTTACTGTAAATTTCAATCACTGGTTTATATATATACTCTCTCTATATATATGTATATAATATTTATCAAAATAAGCTAAATCGAGAAAACGGATACTTACTGCTTGGTTCGAACCGTGCTACCCAAACTCCAGATATCGAGTTCGCGACCATCGACGAACACGAGCGAGCCTCCCCCACCAGTTTGTGGCCACCCAGACTTCGATTCCCACCACCGCAATCCTGGAAATGGGCCGATGTTTGTTGATTACTTCATTTGATAAAGCAGTTGTAGCTTGCTCTTGCAGAATAGCATTCCATGGAGGGAGTGCGCGACCAGCATCTCGAGCATGGGCACAGTAAAGCTCCCAAATCCAAACCCTAGACTCGATTCGCCGCCGCCGCGCATCCCATCTCCCCTTCACGAGAGCCAATCGATTCGATTTAATTGAAATTGAAAGACGAAAATGAATCTCGGTTTTTGATTTAATTTAAACGAAGGTGACGTAAATTTTGTGTGATGCCCCCCTTTTCTTTTGGTTTATACTGATTGAAGATGAAGGCTTCGGCCCTCCTTTTTTTTCTTTATAACTGAACGCGTAGATTCTCGAAGAAGGCTCAACTTAAAATGAAGGCGGTAGCTTCTGAGAGAAGCCAGAGTACGTGATGCTAACTACAGTACACAATGCAATATCAACGCGTTTATATACCGTACGCTCACACAACAACTCCGTTCAATATGAAATTTGAAATCCGATAATAATTCAATACTACGGATACAATGGAACTGGTTTCGTCGAATTCCGAGACTGTGCCTCGGAAGGCTATTTTTAAATTCAATTTAAACGATATAAATTTCAAAACTGAACAAACCACTTCCAAATTAAATTTTAACACTTTTACTACCTTCACTATCATCAATATAAATTTTATAAGCCTTCAAATTATTTTTAACCGGCTTAAAATTCTAGATTCAATAAATTCCCAACTTCAGATTATTTAATTCAATAATTAAATTGTCAAATAAATTGTGATATTTGTAATTCAAGTTAAAATTGCTCTATTGAATACTTAAAATCAATTAAATATACCGATTTTAAATGCTTGAAAATTCCGGATCGTCACATTCCTCCCCCCTTAAAAGAATTTCGTCTCCAAAATTACTAACTAGGAAGAATAGTCCAAAACCCGTTTACTTTTCACAAAACCAAACAGTTTCTAACAATTCAACATCTTACCAACTGTCTTTTTATAAAAGACCCATTATTATTCTTATTAACTTTCCAAACTTTTCCAAAACCTTCTATAGTTTTCAAATAACTTACTTATTCGACTATTCAAATTATAATTCAAAACTAAATTTTGAATTATCAAAATTTTCTCAAAATTTCTCTAACTCCCTATATTTCCGAAATTTTTTGCCAGCGTCTCCTTTGCGCGGCTAGCTCGGTACAACTACAAAATGGCTCTACGGCCTCCCAGATCCAAAAAGAAAACAAAAGGCCAAGTGGCTCGATCCAAATCCCAATCAAATGTCACACCAAATTTAAATACATACATTTTTGTCGAGCATTTCAAATTTATCTTCTGAAATCAAAATCAATTCCCTTTTCCCTTTATATTACCTGCATATCATGCTTAGCACTAATATCCAATCACAGTATTCCCAAAACATCATATCAACTTTCTTACAGACTGTCAGTATTTGTTCATTCAAATATTGACTTAAATTATATTAGTAGTATTAATTTTAATTTAAGAATTCACCATTCTCTCTTAAGTTTAGTATAAGAATTTTATATGCTTCTTATATTTATTTTCATCTTACCACTTTAGTTTATATCCATTCCTATTCAAATTGATTCTTCCATTTCCATATGAATTCAATTTATCATTAACTCTAAATTTTAAATTTTATTTTTCATTTATACTGATTCATGTCATTATTTTACATTAGTTCATTTACACATTTATTTCAATTTCCAATTTAAAAACGTTTGTCGTTAACAAAATTTTCCAAAAATTTTCTAACTCCCAAAATTTCTGAATTTTTTTGGCAGAGTCTCCTTTGTACGGAGGAGCTTTTGCAATTTGACAAAAGATATAAATATATATACATCGACCCACATGGTCGGAAAAACCAAAAACAGTTCATATTTTCTATTTTTATTGCGTAGGCGTACCTCTTTTAGCATTTTAAGCAAGCAGCTTATTTTATTTTAGCATTCGCGTGTCCAAACTTCCGCTATACGGTCTTCTAGTACCTGTACTTACTCAATTTAAACATATAAGTAACATATCTATGAAATCTATAACATTTTACTCATTTAAACAACTACAACAATTAATAACATAAGTAATGCACTATAAATGCTTCCATAAGCAATTTGTATAGTTTCCACCCTAATTCAATTTGCTTCTTAACCAATTCATATACTATTTGCATTCAACTTTAAGTGAGTTACAACTCATTTACTAATCTTCAATTCCTTTTCAAGTCCAAATAAACCCATTTCAAATTAACTGATTTCAAAAATCAATATTTGTTACCCATCAACTTATAGTAACAGCAAAGCCATATTTTATAAACAATGTACACAAAGCCGTTTATAAACAATTGGTAAGGCCTCAAAATCAATTCGATTGCTTCACTCGATTTTTCAATTATTCTATCCATTTTCAGAATGATTTTCAACTCATTCTCTTATATTCAATTTATTTTTAATCCAAACTATTTTGTATTCATTTCAATTGATTCAAAAATCAAGTTTTATTTACTTCTATTAATCCATAGAACTTTATTAAATCTTGTTTACGACAACAATAATTATTTCTATGCAAATTCGACAATATTCATTCAAACAAACAATTTCTTTAGTTTTATAACTATTTTAAAATTGATTCCAACTCAATTTATATTAAATTTCATTCCATTCTAATTTATTTCAAACCATATCTTTGCATTGATTTCATTTTCACATTGATTTTATTCAAAACCATTTTTATTAAGCTCAACAATCCTTATTGCTTAAAATTTAACAATCATTTCCCAAATTTTATATAAGTCATGCTTCATTGAATTTTAGACTTAAGTTAATTTACTTCAAATTATCCAAATCCCCTTTTTTTTATACTTAAGCTCATTTCATTTTGCAAATAAATTTCTCTTTTCAATTAAACTTGATTCTATTTTAAGCCAATCCCATTTCAAACTACAAATTTATTTGATTAGTTATTATACATTTTAACTTTTTAGATTCAGCTCATTCAATTTATTACAAGGCCATTTCCAATTTATTCCCACTTATTTGGAATTTATTGGCAACTCCTACCATTACTATTTTAATCCATTTACATTTTTATTCGATACATTTCAATTATATTTAATTTGTTAACACTTCAAGTTAAAATTTAATTTATAACTCAAGTTCTGAATCCACTATCTATTTTCAATTTACCACCCAATTTCATGGACTCACAATTCAGTTACATTTACTTTACTGACCATTCAAGTCGAATTCAATTTATAACTTGAGTTTTATTTCCAAACTTCATCATAAATTCACAATTCAGCTTCAATTAAACAACATTACGTTCCCATTTACACATTTTATTAACTAATTTATATAAAATTAGTTCTCTCCTATTTACAGTTCAATACTTAATTTTTGATTTCAAATATCACTTCATTTAATTTTCTTAAGTTCAATTTATTTTACAATTCAAGTTTTGATCTTCATTTCATTTTATTTTTTCAATTCATCAAACAATATTGGATTTCGTATTCCATTTTCAATTTTATAAGTCACAACTTATTATTTACACAATTCCCTTCATTCAAGGCTTAAATATATTCATCTTTTATTTTTAATTCGAGCCTTCTATTTATTTATAGCCCAAGCATATTTTTATTACCCTGGATTTTTAATTCTGTTATACGTTATTTTGATTTATTATTTCCAATCCAATTCTTATCCAACTTATTTCCATTTATTCAGGTAAGAATCTAATTCCATTTGATAACTCAATTGAATTTTTATTCCAATTCAATTTTATTTTAACTCAGATTTATTTAACTCAATTCGATTTCAACTTAATTCGATTACAACTGGATATTATTTCCAGCTTATTCAATTTATTTTAATCTAGTTAATTTTTTTTATTTCCCATCCAAGTTAATTTCATTTTTACTTTTCCCTTTAAATTTAAATTTCCAACATTCAAAGCTTATATTCCCTTCCTGATTTAAAAATCATCTCAATTTATAAGCTTACAACTATCTCATCAAGATTTTTAAACACCCGACTTTTGGTTTAGAATCATCTTGAAATCTCCAACATCTCAAATCTCCTTTCTCAAAAATTTTAAACCAATCCTGGCTTTTATTTTCAACAAATTTCCTTTGAGATTTTCAGAACAACTAGCTTTCTGAACAAATCAGTTTTTGGCAGCAATCCGTCACTTAGAAATTCGAAAATGAATACTGATGATGCGGCGTCATCATCAGAATTATTTTCCAATAATCCAAGTGATTTCAATGCTATATCACTTGCAAAATTCATTTAAAACAGATTTCCTTTCAGAAATACCTTCAAAACAATAATACTATTATTTATCTCCAAATACTTCCAAATCTCCGGGATTTAAATTTCCAAAGCCTGCTTAAATAAATTCTAACCATAATTCATTTGTACACTTTATGCTTATACAAATTCTTATTTGATTGTATTTCAATTTATAAATTACATTCATAATCCATATTTATAAATTTCATTTTATAATGAATTTATTCCCTTAAACTTCAGTTATATTTCAATTTCTAGTTAAATTTTCACTTAACAATGATAATACTTTAATATTATCATTTCTAACATCCAAGCAACCATATATTAGCTAAGTAGTTTTCAAAAACTTTTATTTATATTAAAATATATTTTGGGTAAAATTATTTCATTTACCCATATTTAAAACAATACCGTGTCGATTGTTCTATTCGAGTGTTTAGAAACCCCTTCAATACAGTTGCGCAGACTGTGCCGACGAAGGTTCATATGCCCCTCAATAAATCAATCAACACAATACTAAAACAATTTATATTCACTAACGAATACGCGCTCATATTTATTAATACGCTCAAACTCATTATAGAGTCCTACGGACTCTATTTTAAAGGAGTAATTCCCACCAGAGCCAAGGTTATAACCAACCTAAGCTCTGATACCAACTGTAACATCCCGCAAATCCGTACCCCTTGAGTTAACACTATTCTACCAAAATCAACTCAAGGTGTAAAGAAATACGAACCATTTGGGTTAAAGAAGAAGAGGTAGAAGAGGAAAAATAGAAATCAATATCAGAATCTAACCATCGCAGTGGAATAAAATATAATAGATAATAAATAATCTTTACTCAAACATCAAATATATCTGTTTATATATTACATATCAGAGTACATCACTCACAACTCATCATCAATAACATACAAACGGATACACAACTAAACAACACAGCGGAATATGTATATATACATAAGTACGGGAGTACGTATCGTCATCCAGCTCGTCTCCTGAACTCCACAGCATCATATCCTGTATCCTATAATACTCGGTCTGACCCGAGCGTTACAGTTAAATAACACCCGAGTCAGTCTGGAATACCAGAGTGAGAAAATCACACCCAATTGATTATTAAAGTTTCAAAAATCCTTTGAAGACAAAAGCATCTCATAAGACCATGCCACAAATAAACATGTCGGGTTTTTACCTTATGATAGCTAAAACATTTTTTATAGAAATCCTCTGATATTATAGTAGGGTCTATATACAAATACTTATAAAATAGCCGAAATTATTACATGATTAAATTCCAGCTACTAGCCACGGAGTGGGTAATACAAACAAAACTCGTACAAGGCTCGTAGGGAGAATGGATTTCCAACTAATAACTAGGCACTGGGGTACCACCTGTCACAGTACGGGGACTAGATCACCGTACCGAAGAGTACGCCCGCTCCCCTCCAACGCAAGGCCGGGACTACCCCTTACTGGATAATCCCGAGTGAGATCACCCCGCGGTTGGGATCAGCAACCTCCCACTAAGCCGAAATAAAAAGGGACATCTAGACAGAAATGACCTCACCCTGCTTGGGTGCTACCCACCTAGCCTTGCTGCATAACCCCAGATTTTCAGTCATTCCCATTTGATGAGGCTTGAGGCTAAGCGTTACCTTTATAGAACATATCCCTTAGAATGCCCATCGTCCACCTGACGATGTTTACGAAAGCATTCATCCATACAAGTCCGTCCCAGGTTCGGACGGAACCGAAGGCACTATTCCTACTACATCAATTTTGGAAATATTCTTAGGATTAGTAGCGATTAGCCCTTGCACTTTACTGCTCCATCTTCGAATCCAAAATCGTTTTTCACGAAAACGTACAAATCGGATCGAAGTGGTTTTCGAGAAATAAATCTCGGTCCCGGTCTCTTCGAAACGATCAACGCATTTGGCCAATATTGATAGTCGGCTATTTAACTATGAATTGATGTTCACAACATCCATCACACAATAAATAATTTTCCAAATTATTTATTTATCTCAAAATATCTTCATAAGATATATTTTCACCTTTCAAATTCCTTTGAAACAGTTTTCCAAAACTATCTGCCTTTCTCAAAATAAATTCCAAGTATTTCTATTTCCACTGGGATCACTAAGCATAAAACTTTAGATTTTTAAAATAATTTAAAAACACTTTATTGAAATATACTTTAAAACCTTTATGTTAAAAACTATTTCAAAAATTTGTTAATAATACATACTATATGAATATCTGAAAATAATGTTTACTTTATAAATATAAAACTAGTTTTCACCTTTTAAAACAAAATACTAAGTCACCTTTTAAATAATTATTACAATAATAGATTTGAAAAGAATATTTACATAAGAATTTTAAACATTCAGGAATAATAAATTTTCTAAAACATGCTTTTTAAAACAACCTTAAACTTTTATCTTATATTTAAAAATTTACTTAAAACGTACTTGGCTATCTAGAGAAATATACTTCTCTTCACAACCTTTAAAAATAAATCACTATTTATTTTTAAACAATTTTTCTTATTCCTTAAATAAATTCCCACCTGAATTTATTCTTCCAAATATCCAATTTCAACACTTAAATTAATTCCAAATTGATTTCCAATTTATTTCATTTATTCAAAAATCCTTTAATTTCAGATTTTATTCCTTAAATATGATTTAAAATACTTTTAATTGAAATACCAATTTATATTTCTCAATTTACTTCTTATTCCTTTAAATAAATTTAAAACTTTAAGTTTAAAATAATTCTTTATTCCTTTAAATTAATATCACATAATTTTACAATTCGTTAATTACTGTTTAGTCAAATCCTTTTCTTTCCATATTCGAAGTTATTTATTAGTATTTAACATACTTCCATTTCTTTCTCAATTCATTCTTAATTTATTAAATTTTCTAAGATTATTTCATTTACAAAATTTACTTCCTTTATTTTCTTTCCAAAGTTCAATTTATATATTTTTGGTAATTCATTATACCCAATAAATATATATCAAATCAAATCATATCATTCAATATTCCAATATATTCAACATAGAATATCAAGTAATCACAACAGAGAATATTAATAATAAATGTTGAGGGGTCTAGTTGGATCCCTCCAACCTGCTTTCCCTGCATCTACAGATGTTAGCACACTATAATCTGCCAATTCCAAAATTACCATACTATAGCACATCAATCAATCTCAACCATTCAAACAATTGTTTAAATTTAATCATTTAAATTTAAATTTATTCAGCTGAGTGAGATTAACTCACCTTTGCCCCTTTAAATTTGCAACTCAATCCAATCCATGTTGCCTTGGTTTTCCCGATTTGACCTTGAATAAGCAATTTTTATATGATTTGATTAACATTTAAACCAATTGAAAAAAAATCAACTACCATTCAGTAAATTTAATTTACTAATTATTTTGTTTAAACTAAATTCCCTTTCAAAGATCTGTTAGTAACTAAAAATATTTTAAATAAGTTAATTTAACAAAATAAACCACCTTAATAAATTATTTTAGAATAATCTAGTAAATTGAAATATGTTTGGGTATATTTATTTTATTCCCTTAACAAATTCTTTTTAGCAACTCAAAATTTAAATAAGTTAATTAAACCAGATAGACAAATTATTAAATTTTAAACTAATCTCTCCTTTATCAATATTTTTAGCGACTAAAAATTTAAACAAGTTTATTAGATACTCTAATCTTCATAAAGCATATATTTTTATATATATATATATATATTATTAACTCACTGGAAAACAGGTATATATATATATATATCTATTTTATTTACCATTCTCAGGCTGTTTAATCTCTTACTGTAAATTTCAATCACTGGTTTATATATATACTCTCTCTCTATATATGTGTATAATATTTATCAAAACAAGCTAAATCGAGAAAACGAATACTTACTGCTTGGTTCGAACCGTGCTACCCAAACTCCAGATATCGAGTTCGCGACCATCGACGAACACGCGCGAGCCTCCCCCACCAGTTTGCGGCCACCCAGACTTCGATTCCCACCATCGCAATCCTGGAAATGGGCCGATGTTTGTTGATTACTTCATTTGATAAGGCAGTTGTAGCTTGCTATTGCAGAATAGCATTCCATGGAGGGAGTGCGCGACCAGCATCACGAGCACGGGCACGGGCACATAAAGCTCCCAAATCCAAAGCCTAGACTCGATTCGCCGCCGCCGCGCATCCCATCTCCCCTTTATAAGAGCCAACCGATTTGATTTAATTGAAATTGAAAGATGAAAATGAATCTCGGTTTTTGATTTTAGTTTAAACGAAGGCGACGTAAATTTTGTGTGATGCCCCCCTTTTCTTTCGGTTTATACCGATTGAAGATGAAGGCTTCGACCCCCCCTTTTTTTATTTATAACTAAACGCGTAGATTCTCGAAGAAGGCTCAACTTTAAAATGAAGGCGTCAGCTTTTGAGAGAAGCTAGAGTACGTGATGCAAACTACAGTACACAATGCAATATCAACGCGTTTATATACCGTACGCTCACACAACAACTCCGTTCAA
Source organism: Allium cepa (assembly GCA_030765085.1). Lineage (NCBI taxonomy): Eukaryota > Viridiplantae > Streptophyta > Magnoliopsida > Asparagales > Amaryllidaceae > Allium > Allium cepa. The sequence goes on along the minus strand of CM060938.1, from coordinate 619,367,743 downwards.
TACGAAATTTGAAATCCGATAATAATTCAATATTATGGATCCAATGAAACTGGTTTCGTCGAATTCCGAGACTGTGCCTCAGAAGGCTATTTTTAAATTCAATTTAAACAATATAAATTTCAAAACTGAACAAACCACTTCCAAATTAAATTTTAACACTTTTACTATCTTCACTATCATCAATATAAATTTTATAAGCCTTCAAATTAGTTTTAATCAGCTTAAAATTCTAGATTCAATAAATTCCCAACTTCAAATTATTTAATTCAATAACTAAATTATCAAATAAATTGTGATATTTGTAATTCAAGTTAAAATTGCTCTATTGAATACTTAAAATCAATCAAATATCCCGATTTTAAATGCTTGAAAATTCCGGGTCGTCACATGGATCCTTTCAAACTTGTATAAAATTCCTTTATACTTCAAACACTTTCAAAAATCCTTTTCTTCCAGCAATAAATTCAACAATGGGAGATTTATCTTATATAACAAAGATATATAACTTTGTTTATTCAGATCAAATATTCAAATTTGATTACTTTTTTTCAATATCCATTTCATTCAAATCCGTACGATGTACACTAATCATCTGTACGCTATACCAATCTGATCGCTCACTCGATCACGTAATTTCACTTCCGAACTAGTATCGTCCACCCGACTTCCTAGTGCGGACACAAATCTGGTTTCTTGATCAGAAACCGTCATTCTCCTTGCATAGCCATAACTATGATAGAGAATATCCAGAACCAATCAACAATCCATATCCAGGTTCGTCGTTGAAAATCAAGTGAAAAATCCCAACTCGGATCGATATAACTATCTCGAAATTCTGTGCTCGAATCTGGATCAAATCACTATGCGAATTGAATAATATACGTACATCCTACGTATTTATTCCCATTGATTATCAGCCAAATCGGTTTCCTTTCTATTCACATTTCCTTAAATTCCCCTTCACTTATTTACAATTGCTTAATTCTCATTGAATTATCACTTCAATTCTTATCTCGATTGGGTATTTAAATCAGTAATAGTTTGAACTCCGACCAGTTTATATTTAGAAAATAGCTTGAAAATTTTAAAAATAGATAAGTAGTTGAAAAATAATTATTAGTTTGCAAAGTAGCTATAAAATAGGTAACTAATTGTAAAATAGTCGGAAAATAGTTGGATAGTTTCAGGAATTTTTAAATAATTGCAAAATAGTTGTAAAATAGAAATTAGTTTGTGAAATAATTGAAAAATAGTAATTAGTTTAGAAACGGTTGAAAAATGGTTAAATTGCTCCATAATAATTGTAAAACAAGTATAAAATAATTTGGCTTTAAGAAAGAAAGGTTATATATATTTAATAGCTTAGAAAAATAAGTTTATATCAAAACAATTTATATTGAAACTAGTTAAGAGTCAACTGTTCACTTCCCCAACAATTCAATGTAAATTTACACTTCCATTTAATTGATTCAATTCTAACTTGAATAACTTCAATTTCTATTGAAATTTATTTAAACCCAATTCAAGTTGAATCAATCTTGATTCCTTTCCTAATTTAAATCAAATTCCATTTGATTTTAGTCCTGTTCAACTTAATTATAGTTTCAAATTATTCCAATCAATTTGAATTATTATCAATTGAACCCATTTCAAATTCAAATCATTTCAATTTAATCCAATTCAATTTCCCATTTAAATTCTTAAACTTATACATCTTCCATCACCAATACAATTAATTCAAACCAAATTCAATTTTGAACTAATTCAATTTCAATCTTGAATTTAAACTACCTCGAATTATATAAACTCGAGTTAAATTCTCAAAGGTTGGTTTAACTCTTTAAACCAAATTAACTTTATTTAAAGTTTCTAATTTTATTTTTGAGTCCAATTCTCAAAATCCCATGTTAAAATTATCTTTACTTATGTATTTCAAGGTTCAAATAAGAGTTCAATACAATTTTATTTAAAAATTTAATTTATTATTAAATTTTATCTTCCTGTTTGAAGCCAGTTCTTAAACAATTTTAATTTACAAACTTAATTATTCAAATTTTCAGTTTAAAGTGATTCCATATCCTTAATTTCAAATTAAACTTAGATTTCCCTTTTATCTCAACAATGGATATATTACCACACTTCATTTCTCATTCATTTAAACAAATCCAATTCGCAATTTAAGGATTTTTAATAACAATAGGATGATATTATCCAATTTATCTTAAAACGTCCATCCATTTCCAATTTCTAGATCTCAAACCCATTTTGAGATCACACAAACTACCAATTCAAATTAACCACTTAACTTTCCAAGTTAAATTTCTATATTTTTTGAAATTTCCATTTTAAGTTGTTCATTCAAACTTATTTAACTTCTCCCAAGTTAAATTCAATTTACTTAATCCAATCAACCTCATTCAATCCTTAAACTTCACAATAAATATCTTCCCACTTAAAAACTTATCACTTGGGTATCACATCCTATTCCTAAACTCAACATTTAGGGTTTATTCAAACTATTTTTGATTTATATATATTCCTTATTCATACATATTATTTCCTTTACACACGAGGTCATCCTTAAATTTTAGACCACTTTTGGTCTTTAATTCAAATCAAATTTTCAAACAACCCATTGTTGGCAACAAATCCCGGTTATCCAATCAATATTTATTTATTAATTTTTCATTGCTTTGAAACAAAATTTTTGAATTCTAGGTCCAGATTTAGAATTTCATTTTCAATCAATTAAATTTTAATTTGATTTTATTATTATACTTCTTAATTTTAATTCCAATGATTTAACAACCAATCAACTTAATACTTATTAGTAGGAAATATTACTTTATATATCAAAATATACTTTTATATAAAATCATTTAAAACCTTTATATAAGAAAATAACAAGTATGCTCTCATATATATTTATATACTCAACTCATTCTAGAGTACTACGGACTCTACTTAATGAGTAATTTCCACCAGAGCCAAGGTTCTCGCTTAACCTTTTAGCTCTGATACCAAATGTAACAACCCGAAATTTTCGAAGCCGAAAATTCCAGATAGTTATGAAAATAAGAAAGAGATAGAAGAAGAACAGAAACACCAAACATCTCACATTCGCAGTGGATAAAATAAAATAATAAATAATAACAGTTTACAAAAGAATACTATATCAGTCGATTATATTTAATATACATCAGAGTTTCACATATATACAGTCACTAAACATATACAATTATCATGACTCAGATTTAAAATAATATAAATATAGCAGAAATATTCTATACGATATTGCCATCCAGCTCGCCTCCTGAGCTCCAGAACGTACCTACCGGAAAATCTGTAATACTCAGTCTGACCCGAGCATTACACCAAAGTAACACTCGGGTCAGGCTGGAAACCAGCGTGAGTAAACCCATCTATTATGGAATACAAAGCATATAACTTATATAGAACCCGAGTAACTCAAAGCAATTCACAAACCACAATTTTCTATAAACATCACCGATTTCACACATCAATTTCTAATTACCGAATTTAGATTAAATATTCCAATGCACTTAAATCATTTCATTCCGACCTATTTATTTCACAAATCAATTTATAAAAAATTCGAAGTGGATTCGGGTATTTCCCAATACCCGACCCCAGTCTCTTCGAAACTCATGTTATCCTAACCCAAGTTATACAATGAAATACACTGCATTTCATATCAGAGATATTAACTCATTCAAAGCATCCAATACCATTCAATCATCCATAAGCAAAGCTTAATCACATACAAATTTAACTTAATTAACCCTGATCGAATTACCAATCTCAAATTAATTAATCAATCATCCCTTCATTTACTCATCTTAATTAATCACTCAGGATTAATTATCCTCAATTACATTCAAGTAATAAATTTTAATTAATTTCGCAGTTTAATTACCCTTAACCCCAAACAGTAATTAATCTTTAACTACTTCACAAATTAATTAACTATATTAATTACATTAATCTATAATTACCTGTATAATTAATTTCTGATAAAGTACTTAGCATTGATTAATTTATCTTAGTTAATCAATTTTTTAATTACGCCATTAATTATATAAATTAATGACTTTCCATTTATATTTCAATTTATTCTAATCCAAATTAATTACTTTAATTCAACCACAATATTAATCATTCTTGATAAATCTCCACCTGTAGTTAACTATCCTTTTAATTAACTTCATTAAATAAATAAATTTCTCCTTAATCAATTATCTTAATTAACTCTTGAATAATCTCACATAGTATTTATATTTTATTAATTACAACAAGTAAGTACTTATTTAATCATCCAATGATCGTTCTGATTTAACTGAACTTAATTAATTCACCCAAATCATTCATTAAGTACACTAATTAATCATCCCTTTAAATTACCCTACCTATTTAATGAATCACCAAACATTAATCCCTTATTAAATTTTAAAATGAACCATATTCTTATTTTATGATTTAAGTTTAAAACAATTTTAAAACCCAAATGCTTCGAGTCAGACAACAATTAACCCGAGAACCAACCAAAATTAAAATCACCAGATCATCAATACACATCCAAACAACACAATCATTCATCCAATTATTTAAATTCAACCATTTAAATTTAAATTAAAAAAAAAACCAACAGAGTGAGATTTACTCACCTTTGATTTTGCTGTTTGCAACCCATTCCAACCAGCTTGTTTTCCTTTCAGATTTCAAACCTTGAATAAACATTTACAATTTATTAACATTTGAACCAATCGATCAGCCTATTACATCTATCAAATTAATTTTAACTAATTTCCTTTTATAAATTTTCTTTAAGTGACTAAGAACAAATAAATTCCCATAATTCATTATTTAAAAAAAATTTCACTAGTAAATAGAAATAGGTATATATGTGTATTTATTAATATTTTGAATGAATTGAAAAATTGGTTACTATTTTATAACTTAATTACCTAATAATTTATTTTTAAACTAATTTTAAATAAAATATCCTTAGTGACCAAAATCATTAAATAGGTTAGTTAGACAAATAATATTTTCGTAATCCAATATTTTAGAATTAATCTAGTAAGTTTAGAAGGTGTATACATAAATCCTTTATTTCCCTATTTTATCTTTGAACTATATATATATATATATATATACACATTTAAAAATAATAATTTTATTACCGTAAAACTTTAATATATAGATTTTTTTTTCATTTATCTGGTTTACTGTATATATAAAGATATATAGATCTTTACTGTAAAAAATCAATCTTTGATGAATATATTATAGATTGGAAACAAGATATACCTCGATGTCATCTTTGCCGAAGCCGAAAATCGAGCAGACCCCAAACCCTAAACGTTCGAACCCTAAACTGCTTCCCACGCGCCTCGTCGCCATTGACGTGCTCGCGACTTGATTTGCCTCTGCCTCTCACGATCATCGCGACCCATGACCTCCGCACCTACAATAAAACTACTCGAGTCGAAGCCCCGAGCCTCCACGAACCCTAGGTCGTCGCCGCCTAGATCGGCACGAGCTCGAGATTTATTTCGTCTCTCTCTGTCTTTTTTTGTAGAGAACGAATTCAATTTTCGAAAGAGGGAAGAAGAAAACGAAGGGCTCGGTTTCGATTAATTTGAGGGGAAATAGAACGGGGTTTAGGAAAAACAAAGGCGACTCCCTCATTTTTATCAGTTCGATTTCTCCTTTAAGCTTAGAGAGGAAGACAAAAATAAAATATCGGTTTGGGGAAATAGCTTCCTGCGTACGCTATTATAAAAATATCTCTGACTAAATGTACTTCAAATTTTATTATATTATAAAATTTCCAAAATGCCATTGTAATGCTACCATAAAATTCGAACTCCGAATCTAGGCCGCCAGGCGATTATAAGGTTTTACCCGCGTACCGAACACAATGGAACATGTTTCGAAAGCTAATTCGATCATATGCGCGAGTTACGGAAGTAAACAATCAGTTTTAAATTAAATTGATTAAAATAGTTTCTATGCGTTTTGAGCCTCCACGGTCAAACGACAACTCTGATTGCTACGAAAATCGAAATCCGATAATAACTAACTATTACGGATCCAATGGAACTGGTTTCGTCAAATTCCGAGACTGTGCCTCGAAAGGCTATTTTTAACTGTCAATTTTAAACAATATATTATTAAAATTGAACAAATTACCTTTAAATTAAATTTCAATTATTCTATTATCTTCAGTATCATCGTTATAAATTTTTCCAGCCTTCAAATTATTTTAAACAGGCTTGGAAATTTCAGATTCAACAATTTACCCAATTTCAATTATTAAATTCAATATTTAAACTATATAATTCAATGATTTAATTATCAAGTAAATATTGATATCATGAATTCAAGTTAAAATTAACTTCTGAATATTTTAAAATCAATTAATTATTTCATTTTAAATTGTTAAAAATTCCGGGTCATCACAGATGCAGCGGAATATAATAAATAATAGTAATACAAATCTTCGTCTTCGTCCTCCAAAGATAAAGTTTTCGAATCCTGAAATGCTCAGACTGACCCGAGCGAATTTAAAAGACAAAACACTCGAGTCAAAAGTAAAGATCTTATGTAAGTTAAATCTACTGTAAATAATGTGAGTGGAACGACGTCAGAGATGTTTACGGGATTTGACATCTCCTATCCAGTGTCTAACGTGAGTGTAGTAACTTAAGAGATGCTTGGGATTTACATCTCCTAAGGATTCGTTAAACTATTTACTATGTAGTAATATTTCACTATTATAATAATGCCTATAGTAAAATAAACTTACTTTTAAATAGCGTTAAGGAGTTACCCAATCTCCCCCTTAACGCAATAATAGTCCCAGTAGTAACTAGTATCAGCGCATCTCTAGATCGGAAGACTATACTAAATACTCCACGGGCTACGGGAGAAAAACAAACTCGTACAAGACGCGATAGGGTAGGTGACACGGCACAACTAGGTAATGCCATGGTAGATATACCAATTACGCTTCCGGACCGATGGTAGCGTGTAGCAGCTACTACCGCCCACCTGAGCCACACCCCCAAAATCAAAAAGGGGACCTAAACAATCACAAAGTATTAGAATGGTATCGAAGGAATATTTCTGATAAAAGGTGCTACCTTCTTAGTCATCAATCGCTCCTGTTTTAGCCACCTTATGCCAACTCATGGGAGTCGGGTCCACGTATTTACCTCAAAGGATACGCCGCCGCCATCCTACTTCATTCTGGAATCTCCACCGCGTACACGGTTGTTAAAGTGGTTTTCGAAGTTGGCAGAGAGTATGAGAACTTCCGATCTCGGTCTTTTCAACAACCAAACGTTATTATAACACCGCGGACATTTCAAAATAATTTATACTTCAAAACCAGAATATAATATCCATTTCGAAACCATATAAATACAATCATTTCCATTTCCAAACCAAACCAATATGATATCATTTTAAAAATCATAGTATTTCAAAGTTATAAAATTTCGCAACCAAAGACTTAAAACTATAACACCTCCAAAACTTAATACTTTGAAATTAATAACTTTGAAACATAACTTCCACCCCTTACATGGTTTAAATATTAAAATATTTTATAAAATAAACTAGCTTCTTAAATTTCACAAACCAATTCCAAAACAACCCGAATTTCTAAATTTTAAATTGAACCAAATCCCCAAATCATAAATTTCAGTTCAATTCGGTTTTCAAATAGACCATTCCAAATTATATCGATTTCAAAACAGGTTTGATCCACAAAATAAACAATTTCAAATTCAATATATTTCGAAGTTTAAATATTCAATATTTCAAAACTAATTTTATTAATTCGTATATATGCTAAATTCATTTTACTATTACTTAGTTTTGAAATATTTGCTTAATACATCCAATATCCTATAAATAAAACTTCAAATTTCAATAACTGAATATTCCTCAATTTATTTAGACTTGATATATTCACTTAAATCACCTTAAACCCGAATTAAGTTATAAAACCATATTCTTTTAAAATCTCAATTTCAATAAGTTCTAAATGGATTCTTATTAAATATAATTTTTAATTAAATAAAATCCCAAATCAATTTCAAAACTATCTTCTCGACCTTGATTTATAAAAATAAATATAACCTCTATATTAAATATAATTTTAGTAAATACTTATCCATATTATATTTTAATAGAATCAAACTTTATTATTAAACTTATTTTATACTTTAAACAATTTTATTCATAGCTTAAAACCAAGAATTTAACTATGTATATAAAATAACATTTATAAAATATCCAAATCAATATCTCATAAAATCATATATTTCTTTACAAAGCCATAGAAATCATTTCAAAATATTTTTATATACAGACCACAGTGTCTGTATAAAATTTTCTACCCTATGGTCAAGTGATACAGATATTTATCATTTCAATCCACAATTTAAAATAAAAATACGGTTATATATCATTTCAAACCGCAATCCAGAATGAAATAAAAATCCATACAACTTGCAGTTTATAACAATATAACATATAACATCCATTCATCCAATATCAATCATCAACCATTTATCACAATCATCATACAATTAAATCAATAGCATCAATATAGAACAGGTAATAAATAACTGGTATTAACTGATGGTTTATATTCAATAATAAATTAAATAATAATTTAACTGGCAGTTTATATGCAATAATAAATTAAATAACAATTTAATTGACTAAATCCAATTAATTGAGGTGATGATTAAAAATATGCCAAACAGTCATAAATAAATTTCTAATCACATCAAAAATTAATTTAACAGACATAAATTTTTTTAGAAGTTCTGAGTGAGTTAAAACACTCACCTTTTAAATTTAAATCCAATTTAAACCCAAAATTTGAACAGTCTCAAAATTCATCCACACCTGCATCAAAATGTCCGAAATTTCGATACGATCCTAACAGAGGAAACCACGCGTAAATCAGACATCGTATGAGAAAGTTATTTAATTTAGAGCGATTGAAATTAAAATAAAATAAAAGAGCAAAACAAAACATACTTAGAGCCACGTCACGCACATGCAGTTCCTCTCTGACCACTATCGAACAACGAGACCCAAAGCCCAGTCAACCTCACCGTTGACCGCCCAGAGCTTGGCCTTTGCGACGCCGCTGACCACGACACGGCCACCAAAACCCTCGCCTCATCTCGCCGCACCACCTCCTAGCTACGCCTTTCGCCAGCTGCAAGACACCGCCGCCATAAAATTAGGGTTTTCGAAACCCTAATCGAAGATTTCCGACCGCCACAGGCCAAGCCACGCCAAACGACCACCAGCCCCGACATCCTGGAGCCAAGCACTACAAAACCCCTCTACCAATTTCATCAATTAAAGCATCGATTAAAACTCTTAAATTTAATTTTGACCGCTATTTCCGTAAAATCAAGCATCAATTCTGAAAACGAACACTTGACGCAGATTCTTAATTTCGAGATATTCAATATATAATTTTTATGAATTTTTTTGAGGAGTTTGAAATTTTGGGCTTTGAATTTGATTTGAAATTGCAACTGGAAATTTTGTCTGCCATTCTGGAAGAGGAGGAATAGAATAAATTGTACGTACGGAAAAATGAGAAATAAGAAGTAGGCTAGGGTTTATAGCAGTGTATTTATAGTTAAGCTGAAATTAGAACGGATGGATAAGATTGATATACGCGTTGAACGATAAAGTGACCTGAAAGCCCCGTTTCGACTCTGAAAGGAAATTGGGTTAACCCATATATCAAAATAGATGTTTTAAAATATTTTAAAATCAATGGAATAGGTTTCAGGTCCAAATTCCATCGTATGAAGAAGTTATGCAAAAATCAGTTTATTCCAAATTGATTTCAATTTCATTGATTTCAAGGCGTTTCGAGTCCATACGATCAAACAACAAGTCCGATCGCTACGAAACTTGAAACCCTACAATAATATACCATTCCGGATCCGATGCAACTAGTTTCGTCGAAATCCGAGTCAGCGGTCAAAATGACTATTTTTCAGTTAATTAAATAAATTAATTATTGATTAATTAAATCAAGTTTTCAATTTCAACTCTATAAATAAAAAATTTCCTCATTTTTTTATTTCTCAATCATTTACAATGATTTAAACAATTTAAATGTCAACTTAGAGTTGATTAATTTATTAATTTCAGTATTAACTTCAATTTCATTAAATTTAAAATTATAAATTTAATTTCCAATAATTCTATTTAATTTACTTTTCATTCTATTATTCAATTCATTATTATCAAACAGATGAAAGTAACGTTGGATTCAAAATCTATTACACTAATATTCTCACATTCCATCTAGTTTCAGTTAACATAATATTTACATATTTAATTTTATTTAATTGCAATTACTCCAATTATTATGGTTCAAATCCCAATAAATTGATAAATCTATATTCCCATTCTTATAATTCAAGAAATTGTCCAATTATGAATAACATTAACATTATTTCCAAATATTTCCATAATTTACACTAACATAACATTGAATTGAGATTCATTGCAATTGATTACAAATTTTAATTTAATATACTAAATAAATGGTTAACTTATAACCATTAATGTTTAATTTCACTTGTAAGCTATTATTAACAAACAAATGTTGCCATTGATTTAGATCTAATTCAATAAATTAAATGAATGGGTAAACAATTAATAATTATCACTATTGCCAAATTTACTCACATTCATACTTGATTATCAACTAAAAATTATTATAGTTACTTATCTAGCATTGATTTTCATTCAATTACCATTTATTATAATTTAAATTCATTAATTAATTCAATGCTTACATTTGTTTTCTTATATTCAATTTATAGCAAAGTATAACATCTAAATTATTTCCAATTTACTAATTACCATCCATTGTACCTTACAATTTTTCAATTTATTGGGATTCCACTAAATTAGTTATTCGTTAACTTGCATTAACCTTTTTATCTTAATTTACATTCAGTTACTATTAATCAATATACTATTTCATTAGTTGATTCAATACTTGTAACAACCCAGAATTTTTGAACAATTTAATTTGTAAATATTTGATTTATTTTAAATATTTAAATGATAATTTGACTTAAATTTCAAACTATCAGAATTAATTAGCGATTAAATTTTAGAATTTAATCTATTTAAAGTTGAATAGAATTTGAATTTAACTTTGGAGTTTGAAATTGAATATTGAATTGGTATTTAAAATTTGAACGAATGACTAGGAATAATAATTTGGATTTGAGAATTATTTTTAAAGAAAATTTATAAATTTAAGTTTGATATTTGAACCGCAAAACGATTATATGTTTATTTAAGAAAATAATTATACAAAACAAACTGAATTTAAATTGAAAAGAAAAAAAAGAAAAAAAAGAAAAAAAAGAAAAAAAAAAGAGTACATTACCTTACCCCTGTCAGCCAAATTCACGCCGTTGTTTTTGCCTTAACCTACGCCTTCAACCACGCTAAAATCACGTCCCCTTCTCTTTTATATCCGATACCCCTTTACCTTTCCCATTCAAAACCCTTTCAAACGAAACAAAGAAACAATGGCGGCTGTCGTTCGTCCCTCTCTTCAACAATTAGGGCTTCAGCTTCGATCTTCGTTCAATTGTGCTCATTACACTTCGGCCATTTCGATTCAGTGAAAGGTGAGTTCTTTGCTCACGATTAATTTTGATTCAAGTTTTTAAATTTGTTTGAATTGGTTGTTTGGTTGCATGCTATGTTTTAGGGGGTTATTCATTATCAATTGCTCGGATTTTTTTTTGATTTAAACTGATATGAGCAGATTTGTCACTGCATGTTGGTTGTTGGTTGTTATTCGCTATCAATTGCTCTGATAATTCGATTTAAAATTGATAAGAACAGATGCTATATAAATTTTGTTTTAAACTGTTAAGAACAAATGCTATTTGAATCATTTGCTCGGTTACTTGAATTTAAACTGTTAAGAACAGATGCTACTTGAATTTTTTTTTAATCTGATGAGAACAGATGCTATTTAATATTTTGTTTTAAACTGTTAAGAACAGATGCTATTTGAATAAATTGCTCGGTTACTTGAATCTAAACTGTTAAGAACAGATGCTATTTAAATTTTAATTTAAACTGATAAGAACAGTTGTTAACAAATTTTTGCTCTTAAACTGATAAGAATAGATGTTACCAAATTTTTGTTTTTGGATTGATAAGAATAGATGCTTTTAAACTGATGAAAACAGGTGCTATAAATTTTGTTTTTTAAAAATCTGATGAGAACAGATGCTATTAAAACTTGACTTGCTTTGTGTCACTGCATGTTGGTTGTTGGTTGTTATTCTTTATCATTTGCTCTGATATTTTGAATTTAAACTAATAAGAACATATGCAAGATAATATTGAAGTAATTTGTTTGTATGTATATGAGTTTCTGGAAATTACTATGTACTTATATAAGTATGTATACACTGTTAGTATCAGTAATTGTTGATGTTCTTAACTTAAGCTTTTAAATCTAAAATTTTGGTTGCATGATTTTATGTTGAGATGAATAAGCATTGCATGTTATTATAAGTAAATACATGATGTAAGTATTATATGTGTGCATGGCTGTGAAATTGCTTCTGTATGTTTGTTTTCCATCTGAAATACCTCTGTTTCCTGTCTTCATCCCTCAGTGAGTAAACAATCTGACTTTGGTTCTGAAATATTGTTTGATGTTGAATGTATTTAATAAGTGCAGTGGCAATTGGTTGCATGTAAGAAATTTTGGCACACATGTTTTAAATATGCAAATATAAATGGAACATATCTGAACATGCTTTGCTACTTCTTTTTAAATTTAGTTTTAAATTTTAATCTGGAAACTGTGAACTAAAATTTCATGTAGTTTTGTTTACAAGATTTAAGAGCATATCACATCCATCCTAATCTTGCTCATTTGTGTTGGCTCTGTTAGCTTTGGGTTCACTGATCAGTACATGTACATGTTGAGTCTCATGACTTTGTCTCTATTTTGACCCTTGATCATTTCATGTTGACATTTACTCCACTTTGCATTTGTGCATTGCTGTTATTTAAGTTGGTCACTGTTGCATTACTTGTGGCAGTTGCTATGTTCACACATTTTCCCATTCACTGTCACACTGTACTTGCTTCACTTGAGTTTTTGTAACTTGTACATGCTGTGTTCATTCGAGTTGCTTCACCATTGAGTGTTTCATTTCATGAACATTAGGGTCTGGTCTCTTTATCCACACTTTGTTTGATCATCATGTAGCTTACTGTGTTCATTTGAATACTTTGTATTTCCAAAATTTTGATATGTTGTCCACCTGAGTATGGGGTCTGCCTTGTTGCTATGTCATTTCTGTTGACATGTTGTTGCATTCTCTTGAGTCTGTTGGACTTGGGTCTAGTTGTGCACTTGCATTTGAGTACCGTGTCTTGTTTCATTTAGTTTGCATTGTTCAAAGTCATGTTCCAATAGTTGCTGCCCTGTCCATATAGTTGTTCAATTGACTACTGAGCTGGTGCCTTTTGGTACTTGTTTGCACGTCAGTTCATCACTTGATTACTTTGATTTATTTCATATTTTTGATATGTTGTCCACCTGAGTTTGATGCATTTGCATGTACTCTGTCTTTGAGTTGCTGTGTTGATTGCATTGTTGTACCTGGGTTATATCACTGATCATTTGTATACACATAGTTGTATGCTTCTCGGTTGCACTGTAGTTTGGTTTGCATCCCTTTGTTTGATCATCAGTTGTAGCTTGTTATATTGAACTTGTAGTTGTTGCCGAAAGCTCTATTGCACTTCGATGTTGTTTATGTTGAATCATTCTCTGTTGCACTTCACCTCTGAGTTGAGTTTCACTTATGGTTCCAGTATTGCTGAAACATGATGTTTACTTTGCTCACTTGTGGGTTAGTTTGATATTAAGTTGTATATGTTGACACATTCATATGCTGTTTGCACCATTTGATCAGATTATTTCTTTGTTGCATTGCCTCCATTCAGAATTATTGTTGCAGTGATTTGTCTGATTTGTGCACACGTGTTGGCGAGGCAGTGCACATGTGTGTAAATATACGTGTGTCAGCCACACAGGATTGACAGATTTTAAAAATTGAAGTTGTTAATGTGAAGAATCCATAATAGATTTAAATTGATTCATGTGATTCGTCATCTCTGTTACCATTTTATTCAGTTCATTACAAATTTAATTACTTGAATAAAGATTAATCCTGACTCGAGTGTATTGTGTTTTGCAATAAACGCTCGAGTCAGACCGAGTATTTTTACAGCTTGAAGATTTTCAGGCCGCGAAGTTAGAGAGAGTTGGGGAAATTGCTTCACTAAAGCTTTTCAAGAAATTTTCTTGTACTTAATAAAATAAATTGTTTCCGTTGTATAAATCTAATTCATTGTATCAAACTCTGATATATGTATAAAAATTCATTTATGAATAATATTATGATTATTCTGTGATTCTGTGGCTAATTCTGTTTAAACTCTATAAACTGAACAACAATCCGTCATTTTGAACGTTTCTAGTTGGTTTAATTACCAGCTAGAGGCGGTCAGGGCGGCGGGTGGTTACAAAAGTGGTATCAGAGCTTTGGTTTACGCAAAGCTCAGTTTATGATGTTTAATATGAATAGTTACTAGAACCACTATAAAGAAAGTGCTTTTCAAATTTAAAGAAGTATGAAATTGTTTTCTTTAAAATAAAAGGTATTTTGAAAATTCAAATCTTTTTCGAAAATTCCCCTCTCTAAATTTAGGATTGCGATAGTTTCTCATTCGAAAATCCATTATCGAATTATTGAGACTTATGAAAAATAAAATATAAGTGAAGTGAATTAATGAATTGGTTTGAATAAAATATTGTGAATATCTACAAAATAATAAATTGGAAAATAAAATGACATGTCAATTTGATTATAACCAAGAGAATTATTGAACTATAACTTGGAAATTTGATTCTGAATTCTTTTGAAAATTGATTTCAAATGTTTTGAAGAACGATTTAGTAAATAAATGGATTATAAGTATTTAAACTTATAATATGGATTTTTGGTATATAATTGAGTTATATAAATTGAGTTGAATTAATAAAGAAGATTTATAAATCGAAGTTTATAAATAGAAATGGAATTTGTAAAGATTGTTTATAAATTCGAAACCAATTGAATTTGATAAATGAAAAATAGAAGTTATTAAAGGAGATATATTCGTGATTTTGGACAGCGAATTATCCTTTAAGTTAAATATTGTGATAGTAAATGTGGTTGGGAATTTTATTTACGATTTTGGACAGTGGATAATCTTTTAAATAAAATGTGTAGAAACACTGAATTCAATAGATAAGTATATTCACGATTTTGGACAGTGAATATATTATTAACTAAAACAGATATGTTTTAGAGAAGTGATATTATGAAATGTGGTTAATGTGGAAATATAAATTTAATGGAACCAAGTTGATGAATGGCTTACTAAAGAACTAGTTGATTATTTTTGAAATAGAAAGCAAATGCAAAGTTCAAATGAGATTTAAATTTCAAATTTGAAGTAGTCAACATGATAATCCATTATAGGTTTAATAAATTCAGTGATGAATTTGAATTTAAACGTGCGGAAAATTTAATTAAGTGAAAAACTTAATATTGAAAAGTTTGAAATCAGTTTAAAACTAATATTATGAAATGTATGAGGAATTCAAACTATGAATTAAGTTGAAGTTGAAAAAGTTAATAGTTTTAAAGATGTTTTAAAATGCATTAACTATCGAATACATAGATTTCAACATTCATTGTTGAAATAGGCGTTTTCAAGAAATAAGGAAATGGTGGACTATAACGTTGTTGTTATAGTAAATGGTTTCCGAAAGGAAATGTTGTTTATAGTATTGGGATTTATATATCTATCTTAAATTCGAATCCCTATACTAGTAATTTTTGAGTTGTCGTAACGATGTTTTACGCAACATTCGTTTTAACTCAAATAAATGGGTTTAAAAGAATGATTTCCTTAAAGAATGGAATATATACTTAATTTTGATTCAAGTATATCGAATATTTTCCAAGAGTTGAAAATAAATGGATTTGTGAATTACTTATTATTTAATAAGTATGGAAATGTTTTCCAATATGAAATGAAAGGTTTGAAAATTTATCTTTTAAAGATAAATTGAAAAAATGAATATTTGAAATTGGTTTCAAATGGCTAAGTGTGAAAATTATATATCTTGTAAAGATATTTTTGAGAAATTTGAACAATTAGTTCAATTTGAATATTTTCCAAAAAAAAAAAAGATTGAATCTTGAGTTAAATTGAGTTTAACTTTGACACCAAAAACAATATAAGTTGAGCTTTGAATTTTGGATAGTCGATTGGGATTGTATGTCTAACATTGTGAATTGATGACATAGCATTTGATCTCTATTAAATATATATCTGTGGTGGCGGAGAATTTATTCTTTTTGCTTAACATCCTTCTCTGAGACGTACGAGCTTAGAGGTTATATATCGATAGACATCAATTATGTGTTGAGAATTGACGATGTAACGTGAAATCCAAATCGAATGTGAGGTCGATAATGAATTGGATTATGAATGTGAATTAGGTTTGAGATAACCTTAAATTTTCAAATCGATTTAGAGGAAAATTTTAAGTGAAATGGAAAATTTTGGAATCCTCTATTTGTTATGAATGTGAATTGAGTTTTCGTAACTTATATATGTGAATATAATAAATCGAAAACTATCAGTTTGGAAAGTCATTATTATGAAAATCCTGTGTAGGTTTACATAGGTATGATATGTACGAAATGTGAAATGAAGTACTATATGTATATGACATATGTTTTCTAAAAACTGAGGATATGGAAATGTACCTTCCATTTATTATTTGTGAAGGTGATTGGAACTCGGTGGAGTGTCCATTGGAAATCGTAGCTACGTAGAATTTCCATTAGTGGAATGTCCATTGGGACTGACTGGGATCCCCCACGATGGATCATCGTGTTTGGGATTAGGTGAATTGATGCTGGCGTAATTCGTAGGGCGTGATGCCTACAGTTACAAGCGATTCCACTGGGATAGTGGCGCAACCGCCGTGTAAACTGCGATCTAGAAACCGAAGCGTAATTCGAGGGGCGTGATGCCTACGGCCACGAGCGATTCTACTGGGATAGTAGCGTAACCGCCGTGTGGACCGCGATCTAAGGCGACAACCATGGCGAAATTCAAGAGAGATGAGAAATCTAAGGTTACAAGCGATTCTACTGGGATAGTAGCGTAACCGCCGGGTAAACTGTGATCCATGGGGGAATGTGCTTTCCATATCCATTTTTAAAAGAATTTTTAAAAAGTATTTTCACTGGGAGTTGAAGCAAGTATATTTAGTACTTGGAGATTTTTAGTCTTGCGCCTGGCCAGCGTATGCCTAATGTCTGTGAGAACGACGATGGACTTGTTAAACTTCGAGTTATCAAGTATTTTCAAACTTTGAATAGAAAATCAATAATCTGAAATTAGAATTATATAATTCTAACTTAATGAATTAAGGAAGAAGATTTTTAAAATATCTTGAAAGCACACAGCTTTGGAAAAGATATAATATGCAAATATTTAGCATGAAAGATTTCAAGTTTAAAAATCTGAGTTTTGTAAGTCAAAAAATTTGGTAAAAGACTTTTGTGTCTTGATTATTGAAATCGATGAACAAAACTGCTGAGATAAAATGAATGGAATGAATCCTATATTTATTTATAAGATTCGAACTTGGCAAAATTGTGTAGGATATAAATATCGGTGAGATTTTAGCAATCGTTTTCCTAACTTATAATTTCGGGACGAAATTCTTTAAGGAGGGAAGATTGTAACAACCCAGAATTTTTGAACAATTTAATTTGTAAATATTTGATTTATTTTAAATATTTAAATGATAATTTGACTTAAATTTCAAATTATCAGAATTAATTAGCGATTAAATTTTAGAATTTAATCTATTTAAAGTTGAATAGAATTTGAATTTAACTTTGGAGTTTGAAATTGAATATTGAATTGGTATTTAAAATTTGAACGAATGACTAGGAATAATAATTTGGATTTGAGAATTATTTTTAAAGAAAATTTATAAATTTAAGTTTGATATTTGAACCGCAAAACGTTTATATGTTTATTTAAGAAAATAATTATACAAAACAAATTGAATTTAAATTGAAAAGAAAAAAAAAAGAAAAAAAAGAAAAAAAAAGAGTACATTACCTTACCCCTGTCAGCCAAATTCACGCCGTTGTTTTTGCCTTAACCTACGCCTTCAACCACGCTAAAATCACGTCCCCTTCTCTTTTATATCCGATACCCCTTTACCTTTCCCATTCAAAACCCTTTCAAACGAAACAAAGAAACAATGGCGGCTGTCGTTCGTCCCTCTCTTCAACAATTTGGGCTTCAACTTCGATCTTCTTTCAATTGTGCTCATTACTCTTCGGCCATTTCGATTCGGTGAAAGGTGAGTTCTTTGCTCACGATTAATTTTGATTCAAGTTTTTAAATTTGTTTGAATTGGTTGTTTGGTTGCATGCTATGTTTTGGGGGGTTATTCGTTATCAATTGCTCGGATTTTTTTTTGATTTAAACTGATATGAGCAGATTTGTCACTGCATGTTGGTTGTTGGTTGTTATTCGCTATCAATTGCTCTGATAATTCGATTTAAAATTGATAAGAACAGATGCTATATAAATTTTATTTTAAACTGTTAAGAACAGATGCTATTTGAAACATTTGCTCGGTTACTTGAATTTAAACTGTTAAGAACAGATGCTACTTGAATTTGTTTTTAATCTGATGAGAACAGATGCTATTTAATATTTTGTTTTAAACTGTTAAGAACAGATGCTATTTGAATAAATTGCTCGGTTACTTGAATCTAAACTGTTAAGAACAGATGCTATTTAAATTTTAATTTAAACTGATAAGAACAGTTGTTAACAAATTTTTGCTCTTAAACTGATAATAATAGATGTTACCAAATTTTTGGTTTTGGATTGATAAGAATAGATGCTTTT
Source organism: Allium cepa (assembly GCA_030765085.1). Classification (NCBI taxonomy): domain Eukaryota; kingdom Viridiplantae; phylum Streptophyta; class Magnoliopsida; order Asparagales; family Amaryllidaceae; genus Allium; species Allium cepa. The sequence goes on along the minus strand of CM060938.1, from coordinate 619,348,597 downwards.
AAACTGATGAAAACAGGTGCTATAAATTTTGCTTTTTAAAAATCTGATGAGAACAGATGCTATTAAAACTTGACTTGCTTTGTGTCACTGCATGTTGGTTGTTGGTTGTTATTCTTTATCATTTGCTCTGATATTTTGAATTTAAACTAATAAGAACAGATGCAAGATAATATTGAAGTAATTTATTTGTATGTATATGAGTTTCTGGAAATTACTATGTACTTATATAAGTATGTATACACTGTTAGTATCAGTAATTGTTGATGTTCTTAACTTAAGATTTTAAATCTAAAATTTTGGTTGCATGATTTTATGTTGAGATGAATAAGCATTGCATGTTATTATAAGTAAATACATGATGTAAGTATTATATGTGTGCATGGCTGTGAAATTGCTTCTGTATGTTTGTTTTCCATCTGAAATACCTCTGTTTCCTGTCTTCATCCCTCAGTGAGTAAACAATCTGACTTTGGTTCTGAAATATTGTTTGATGTTGAATGTATTTAATAAGTGCAGTGGCAATTGGTTGCATGTAAGAAATTTTGGCACACATGTTTTAAATATGCAAATATAAATGGAACATATCTGAACATGCTTTGCTACTTCTTTTTAAATTTAGTTTTAAATTTTAATCTGGAAACTGTGAACTAAAATTTCATGTAGTTTTGTTTACAAGATTTAAGAGCATATCACATCCATCCCAATCTTGCTCATTTGTGTTGGCTCTGTTAGCTTTGGGTTCACTGATCAGTACATGTACATGTTGAGTCTCATGACTTTGTCTCTATTTTGACCCTTGATCATTTCATGTTGACATTTACTCCACTTTGCATTTGTGCATTGCTGTCATTTAAGTTGGTCACTGTTGCATTACTTGTGGCAGTTGCTATATTCACACATTTTCCCATTCACTGTCACACTGTACTTGCTTCACTTGAGTTTTTGTAACTTGTACATGCTGTGTTCATTCGAGTTGCTTCACCATTGAGTGTTTCATTTCATGAACATTAGGGTCTTGTCTCTTTATCCACACTTTGTTTGATCATCATGTAGCTTACTGTGTTCATTTGAATACTTTGTATTTCCAAAATTTTGATATGTTGTCCACCTGAGTATGGGGTCTGCCTTGTTGCTATGTCATTTCTGTTGACTTGTTGTTGCATTCTCTTGAGTCTGTTGGACTTGGGTCTAGTTGTGCACTTGCATTTGAGTACTGTGTCTTGTTTCATTTAGTTTGCATTGTTCAAAGTCATGTTCCAATAGTTGCTGCCCTGTCCATATAGTTGTTCAATTGACTACTGAGCTGGTGCCTTTTGGTACTTGTTTGCACGTCAGTTCATCACTTGATTACTTTGATTTATTTCATATTTTTGATATGTTGTCCACCTGAGTTTGATGCATTTGCATGTACTCTGTCTTTGAGTTGCTGTGTTGATTGCATTGTTGTACCTGGGTTATATCACTGATCATTTGTATACACATAGTTGTATGCTTCTCGGTTGCACTGTAGTTTGGTCTGCATCCCTTTGTTTGATCATCAGTTGTAGCATGTTATATTGAACTTGTAGTTGTTGCCGAAAGCTCTATTGCACTTCGATGTTGTTTATGTTGAATCATTCTCTGTTGCACTTCACCTCTGAGTTGAGTTTCACTTATGGTTCCAGTATTGCTGAAACATGATGTTTACTTTGCTCACTTGTGGGTTAGTTTGATATTAAGTTGTATATGTTGACACATTCATATGCTGTTTGCACCATTTGATCAAATTATTTCTTTGTTGCATTGCCTCCATTTAGAATTATTGTTGCAGTGATTTGTCTGATTTGTGCACACGTGTTGGCGAGGCAGTGCACATGTGTGTAAATATACGTGTGTACTGCAGCCACACAGGATTGACAGATTTTAAAAATTGAAGTTGTTAATGTGAAGAATCCATAATAGATTTAAATTGATTCATGTGATTCGTCATCTCTGTTACCATTTTATTCAGTTCATTACAAATTTAATTACTTGAATAAAGATTAATCCTGACTCGAGTGTATTGTGTTTTGCAATAAACGCTCGGGTCAGACCGAGTATTTTTACAGCTTGAAGATTTTCAGGCCGCGAAGTTAGAGAGAGTTGGGGAAATTGCTTCACTAAAGCTTTTCAAGAAATTTTCTTGTACTTAATAAAATAAATTGTTTCCGTTGTATAAATCTAAGTCATTGTATCAAACTCTGATATATGTATAAAAATTCATTTATGAATAATATTATGATTATTTTGTGATTCTGTGGCTGCTTCTGTTTAAACTCTATAAACTGAACAGCAATCCGTCATTTTGAACGTTTCTAGTTGGTTTAATTACCAGCTAGAGGCGGTCAGGGCGGCGGGTCATTACAATACTCTTACTCTTATTTACTTATTTTCAATTTTATAACCAAGTGTAGAAATTTACACTATTTTGTTATTATATTGGTTATCAGTGAAGTAATATTTAATTACCCTTATTTGTAATCGGTACATTAACTGGTGACAGCAACCATTTGTCACCATTATCCCTTATAATACTTGTATGTTTATTCTTCACAAACAATTACCCTCAATTTAATTATTTCACGCATTGATTCAATAATTAATTTTTAATTACCCATGCTACATTTAATTTCTAACATTCGCTTCATTACAAGTTATAAAGTTTTTATTCTTTCTAAATTTAGTTACAAAATCTTATTAAATTACCCAATTTAATTATCGAATTTTACGGCTCATTACATACATCATGTTCTAAGGATGATCAGAGAAGGAAAACTAAATCTCTTTCAGATTTTAAATCCTGAACAACCAGAACAGAACAAAAATCTTGCAAACAGGCATGCACACTCAATAAAATTCACATATATACTCATATGATCACATAAAGCAATCATGTAATCACTAATTACTAATTTACTTCAAGATCGCTGCATGCAACAAGACTGAAAACAGATTAAAGGCTTGTTTACTCACTTGATTTCTGGAAACAAAGAACAAAGCTACAGGTACTTCATTTATCTGGATTGAAAAAAAAGTTTTGATTTTTGATCCGCTTCCAGATTTGCACTTGAAAACAGGTTTTGAAAAAAAACTGAAATTTGCACTTGAATTTGATTTTATTTGGTTTTCTTTTGGATCTGAGTTGAATCTTTATTTTGAAGCTGATCTCTTTCTGGTTTGATGATTTGAGACAGTTTGATTTGTATCTTGTTTCATCTTTAAATCTTCCAAGAGTTTGATTTCTTTTTTTTCTTATCTGGTTTTTTTTTCTAGATTTCAATTTGCTAAGTTTCTGATTTAAAATAGAATAGAAAAGAAATAGAGAAGGTAATGTAGGGAAATTTAAAATTTGATTTTGTGAACTTAAAAATAAAGAAAAAAAAGTATTGACACTTGTATTATTAGCTAGCCATTTTACTTACAAATGTTAATATATGATCCAATTTCCTTACACTTGTCTTTTCTTTACTAAATTTAATTTTGAATGTTAATGAAATTTTCATATTATATTTATCTTATGTTTATAATATTATATATGTTTAAATGTATGCTAAAATATTTGTAAAAAAATACATGTATTAGTGATTTTAATATGCTTTTATATTTATATTTTTAATTTCCAAAATAAAACTTCCAAATCGCAATATATACAAACACACTTTATATACTTATATATGTATATACTTAAAGTTTTCAACACTTCAAAGTTTACATTTATCTATTAATGGAATTTATTAATTCACTATCATTTTCAGATATTGTAATCCAATATTTATTATAGTTCCAAATCCATATATAGACATTTTAATTAGTAGAATTTATTTTTTCAATTTACAAATTATTATTTTAATAAATTTAATTCTGCTAATTACCAATTAATTTAGATATCCCAAAATCTACGTTATCGCATTCCTCCCCCTTTAAAATCTTTTCGTCCTCGAAAAGGAATGAAGCCAGAGTTTATTCTAATGATTATTATCAGAAAAATTATTCTTTGAATTTTTTTTAAAACAATTTAAAATATTATAGAATAGCTTTATAAAGATACGTTTATAATTCGATGTCTCTACCAGTCCACCTTGTTCTCACAGAAATTTGGTCATACGTTGATCAGGCGTAAGACTGAAAATCTATAAGTACTTAGCAGACCAATTTTCAACACCCAGTGAAAATACTTGAAAAATAATTTTATTGAAAATATAGAAAAACATTTTCGAAATGGAGGAAATATCTTTGGTGAGAATGCTCTGGAAATCATCACCCCCATCCATGGTCGCAGTTACATCTTGGGTTTCGTTGCCATCATAGTAAAGTCCATGTAATTGTAGGCACTCCGCGCCCCTCGATTATGCCATGGAACCCTCCACAGATCGTAGTTACATTCCAAGGTTACGTTGCCATCACAACAAAAGTCATCTAACTGTAGGTATCAACGCCCTCGATTTTCGATGCCAAAAAATGAAACTTCTCCACTCTCACATAGGTCGCAGACTACATCAGTCAAGTCCAAATGTAGCCGTAGGCTCTCACGGCCTCTCGACTTTCGCTATGTCTTTATAAGTTGCAGTCTACCGATGTAAAATCAAATGTAGACTATTGGCTCTCAGCAGCACACACGACTTCCGCTATATTACTATAGGTCACAGTCTACCAATGTAAAATCAAACGTAGACTGTTGGCTCTCAGCAACACACACGACTTTCGCTATGGTCTGCCGTAGATCGCAGTGACATCGAGTTACACTATCGCCACAGCATAACCCAAATGTCTCTGTAGGCATCAGCGCCCTCGACTTTCGCTACCCAATAATCCTCAGGAACTAGTTTGTCCGAACTCCTCACAGGATCAACTTTAGAAACCCCCTTTAGGGTTCAAGCCAGTACCACGCTGTGGCACTCCTGAGAAGTTCATTTCAAGGGAGCGCCTTTTTCCCCAAAGCCAATCTCAAAACACTTTATACTATACTCTTATAGTATCTTTGAAATCATATCCTTTATGATTTTCATCAAAATCTCCTTTACAAAAAATCAAATCCAAAAATCGATAATTCTCAAGCTAGGCTTTCCAAATTCCAAAATTGATTTACCCAAAAATCAAAAGCCTTTTCCAAATTCATAGGTTCCCAAAACCTTTTCCAAAATCATTCTCATAAGATCCTTTATATATATAGATATATAAAACTTTGAAAATCTTTGGATCACTTCATACTTGTATAAATTCCCTTTTTATACTTCGAATACTTTCAAAAATCCTTTCCTTCCGGCAAGAGATTCAACAAGGGCAGATTTATCTTATATAACAAAGATATATAACTTTGTTTATTCCAAATCAAATATTTAAAGTTGATTACTCTTTCAAGTCACTAACCATATTACTTACTTCGATAAAGTAAATTCTACCATAGAAATATCCAATTTCCTCTTTATTTCATCATTTATTGTTCAAAATATACTTTTCCGTTTCGAAAATCATTTTACAATTCTTATCCACAAATCCCCCAATATCAATTTCATTCAAACCTGTATGATGTATACATATCGTTCGTACGCTATATCAATCTGATCGCTCACTCGATCACACAATTTCACTTCCGAACTAGTATCGTCCACCCGACTTTCTAGTGTGGACTCAAATCCGGTTTCTTGATCAGAAACTGTCATTCTCCTTGCATAACCATAACTATGATAGAGAATATCCAAAACTAATCAACAATCCATATCTATGTTCGTCGTCGAAAATCGAGTGAAAAATCCAAACTCGGATCGATAAACTATCTCAAAATTCTTTGCTCGAATCTAGATCAAATCACTATGCGAATAGAATAATATACGTATATCCTACGTATTTATCTTTATTGGTTACTAGCCAAATCAATTCTCTTTTCTATTCACATTCACTAATGATTTCTATACACTTATTCACAGTTGCTTCAATCCTCATTTGGATTATCACTTTAATTCTTATCTTAACTGGTAATGAATCATAGACAGTTTGGACTCTATCCAGTTTAAATTTAGAAAATAGCTTTAAAAGTTTAAAATAGATAAATAGTAGAAAAATAATTATTAGTTTGTAAAATAGGTGTAAAATAGTTAAGTAATTATAAAATAGTTGGAAAATAGTCAAATAGTTATAGAAATTTTAAATAATTGCAAAATAGTTGTAAAATAGAAATTAGTTATAAAGTAGTTGAAAAATAGTAATTGGTTTATAAAACAGTTGTAAAATAGTTAAATAGTTCCAAAATAATTGTAAAATAAGCATAAGACAGTTTTGCTTTAAGAAGAAAGATTGTATAGTAAATAGTTGGAAAGTTAGATTCAAAACAATTTATTTTGAAAATAGTCCAGAGTTAAACTGTTCAATTCCCAACCTCCTTTTCCAATCAATTCAATTTAAATTTCCACTTCCATTTAAATTGACTCAATTCCAACTTAAATAACTTCAATTTCCATTGAAATTGATTTAACCCCAATTCAATTTAAATTAATCCTCAATTTCCATTTGAATTTGAACTCATTCAACTTCAATTTCATTTCAAATTAATCCAATTCAAATTTTCCATTCGATTTTTTAAACTTATCCATCTTCAATCACAGTTCCAATTAATTCAAATCAAATTCAACTTGAACTATTTCAACAAATTTCAAATTTAAACCATCCTGAATTATATAAATTCGAGTTAAATTTTTAAACGTTGATTTAATCCTTTAAATCAAATCAAATTATATCTTTAAACCGTTTAATTCTGAATCCAAATTCCATTTATAACCTATTTCAAAGTTCAAATAATAATTCAAATCCTTTTTAAACAACCAAATCTTTGAAATTCAATTTACTTAATCCAGCAAACCTTACCCAATTCGAATTCCCATTTCAAATTTTAAACTTCACATTAATAATCTTCCCACTTATAAGTTCAAAAACTTATCACTTTGGGTATCACATCTCATTCCAAATTTCAAACTCAACATTTAGAGTTTATTTCAAACCATCTTTGATATTATGTATTCCTCATATATACATATTATTTCCTTTACACACCAAATTATCCTTAAATTTTAGACCACCTTTGGTTTTTAATTCAAAACAAATTTCTTTAAATTTTCAAACAACTCTTGTTTGAAATAAGACCGTTTCATTCAAATACATTAAATAATATTATTTATTATTTCTTTATCACCTTGAAACAATTTTCAAATTTCTGGACCTAAAACTTCACAATTTAGATTATCTTCGGTTTTAATTTATAGGTCATACTTACCTAAATGTTTTACTTCTTTAAAACATTTCATTATTAAATACTACAACCATTTATGATGATAACCAAGATTATCATATCTGGAAACCAATTCATTATTATCTTATTCTGAAACTCTTCCCTAAATTCAAGATTTTAATTTCAGTTTGAATCCATTTCAAACTTATCTTTATTTAATTTCAATTTGGTTGTATTTCTATTACCACTTAATTCCAATAATTTAACAACCAATTACCTTGATATTTATTAGAAAGAAATATTGCTTTATATATCAAAATATATTTTTATATAAAATCATTTAAAATCTTTATATAAGAAAATAACAAGTACGCTCTCATATATATATATTTACACTCAACTCATTCTAGGGCACCATTGACCCTATCCTTAATAAGTAATCCCACTAGAGCCAAGATTCTCGCTTAACCTTCTGCTCTGATACCAAATGTAACGACCCAGAAATTTCGATCTTGAAAATTCTAGATAGTTAGGAAAAGAAGAAAGAGATAGAAGAAGAAACAGAAAAGAAACATAGAATCTCACAATCACAACGGATCAAAATATAATATCCAAAATAAATAACAATTATACAAAGAGAAACTGTATCTATTGATTTATATTATTACATCAGAGTTACAACATTTCACAATCTCTGGATAGTTAAAATAACTAGTCCCAGATAAACAATGATATATCACAGCGGAATACGCTCCATACGTTCCTGCCATTCAGCTCGCCTCCTGAGCTCCAGAACGTCCTTACCTGAAAATCCGTAATACTCGGTCTGACCTGAGCATTACATCAAGGTAACACCCGGGTCAGGCTAGAAACCAACATGAGTAAACCCATATAACATGAAATTACCAATGCAATATACTTATGTAAAACCGGGTAACTCTTACCTTTACGAATTCTTACTTATCATAGTAAACCACATCTTGAAATCATAACTAAGCATCACTACTCAGATTAATGACCAAGCTTACATCATTTATTTCATTCCAGCTTATTAATTCCAAAAATCAAATTCATATAGAATTAATGCAGATTACAATTCGAAGTGGTTTCGGGTATTTACTGATACCCGACCCCGGTCTCTTCGATTCCAATGTCATTTCATAACAACTGTTTAAGTTTTAAACAGTTTCATTTATCCAAATTATATATTTACATTATCGTTCATTACAGATAGACAAACCATATTATCATAGTTTAATCCAACATAACATACCACATAGCATCTCATATCAGAGATATCAAATCCAAGGCGTTCAATATCATTCAATCATCTATAAATAAGATTAACTAATCATACTATAATAATTAATTAAAATAAATAAATTAAATTCCTTTAATCCCTTTAATCCTGCTTGCTTAACATTAATTACAAAGCATTAATTAATTATCACTTAATTATCCTCTTTAATTACATTAAGTAATTAGTCTTAATTAAATACACAAATTAATTAACCTTTACCCAAACACATTAATTACATTTATCATTAATTAATTACTTAAATTAATTATCTTATGATCACTTACATTGATTAATTATTCTTTAATAAATCACACTTATAAATTTATTAACCTAAAATAAATTTCCCTAATTAATCAATCCTTTAATTAATTACACTAAGTAATTAATCCTTAATTACTTCCCTTAAGTAATTGACCTTTAATTACTTTCATCAAGTAATTATACCATTGGTTAGTTAATTACATTGGTTAATTACATTGATTAATTAACCCTAAATCAATAATTAATCACAACTATTAATTATTCTTTAATTACTCATATTCAACATCAATTATCCATTTATTACTTAAGTAATCACCTAATTAATTACATTAAGTGATTAACTTTTATTTTGTTCCACTAACTATTTATCTTTAATTAAATCACATTGATTAACCCTTTAATCAATACATTAATTAATTAATCCCTTTTTATCATAAATTAATTTATCCTTAAACCTATTTAATTAAATTATCAAGTTTATTTAAAATAATTTTTTTCAAAGGTTATAAATATTGAAATTTCTTTAAATCTAAAACAATTCTGTTCTCAAAATTTCTAATAAAATTCCATCTTAAACAACCCTTAATTGTTTTAAATTGAAAAGGTTGATACATTTCTTATACTTGATCAACTCTATACTTAAACTTGTTATTCCTCTTCTGCATATTAAAAACTTGCTAACAAAACAAGTAACCCGAGTTACCCCCCTGATTTCTCGAGCCAGACCATTGCGTACACACGAGCTATCTTTAACTCCGAGCAACCACGCTATATTCTCAAAAATAAACCCGAGACAACAGCTTCACCTCCAAAACTTCCAACTACACCTGATATATTGTGCAACTATGCACAAACATCGCCATTCCACCCTTCTCCGATCGCCACCGTGACCTCAGACAAGTCATCTACAACCACCCCATCACGATCAACCTTCCAGAAAACCGAACTTCACCATGAAATCAAATCGTGCGAATATGAACCCATCATCTTGAAACCCATCGTCAAACTTCTCGACTTCTTCCATCTTCGTTCATTGGAGACCACAGTCTTTTGCCTGGATCACTGCCTGCATCCCACGTTCCCATCCTCGCAACTCCAATTCAACTCGACTCGACGCCGAGGACACATTTGCCCAGAAACCCATTACAATCAAAACTTCACCTTAAATCCCAATATCGACGTTTAGCCGTCGCCATGATAGCTTAAAAATTCCATGACCATTTTTAATGACTCCGCCTACCTCCAAGCTATCTTCCTTCCTGAACACGAGATCCTAAGGTCTTCCGATCAACAGAAATTACTCCAAACCCAAAACTCGTTCTTCATGTCATTTCTCTTGAATTGAAACCCTAAAAATCTTGATTATAATTTTTTAAATCCTAGTTTTTGATAGCAAAACAGACTATACACTTGAATCAACCAATTATTGTAATCGAGATTTTTGATAGGTTTTAAAATCTACTATTCTTCTTATTTCTTTGTTAAAACTAGTTCCAGATTGATCTTGAAAATATTTTTAAAATTTATACCTTGTTATAATTAAAAAAATTTGTATATACATCATGTTCTAAGGAAGATCAGAGAAGGAAAACAAAATCTCTTTCAGATTTTAAACCATGAACAACAATAACAGAACAAATTTTTTGCAAACAGGCATGCACACCCAATCAAATTCACATATATACTCATATGATCACATAAAGCAATCATGTAATCACTAATTACTAATTTACTTCAAGATCACTGCATGCAACAAGACTGAAAACAGATTAAAGGCTTGTTTACTAACTTGATATTTGGAAATAGAGAACAAAGCTACAGGTACTTCATTTATCTGGATTGAAACAAAAGTTTTGATTTCTGATCTGCATCCAGATTTGCACTTGAAAACAGGTTTTGAAAAAAAACTGAAATTTGCTCTTGAATTTGATTTTAATTGGTTTGCTTTTGGATCTGAGTTGGATCTTTATTTTGAAGCTGATATCTTTCTGGTTTGATGATTTGAGGCAGTTTGATTTGTACCTTGTTTCAGGTTTAAATCTTCCAAGAGGTTGATTTCTTTTTTTTCTTATCTAGTTTTATTTTCCAGATTTCAATTTGCTAAGTTTTTTATTAGAAAGAGAATAGAAAAGAAATAGAGAAGGTAATGTAGGGAAATTTATAACTTGATTTAATGAACTTAAAAAAAAGGAAAAAAAGTATTGTCACTTGTATTATTAGCTAGCCATTTTACTTACAAATGTTAACATATGATCCAATTTTCTTACATTTGTCTTTTATTTACTAAATTTAATTTTAAATGCTAATAAAATTTTCATATTATATTTATCTTATGTTTATAATATTATATATGTTTAAATGTATGCTAAAATATTTGTAAAAAAATACATGTATTAGTGATTCTAATATGCTTTTATATTTATAATTTTAATTTTCAAAATAAAACTTCCAAATCACAATATATATATATATATATATACACACAAACTTTATATACTTATATATGTATATACTTAAAGTTTTCAACACTACAAAGTTTACATTTATCTATTAATAGAATTTATTAATTCAATATCATTTTCAGATATTGTAATCCAATATTTATTATAGTTCCAAATCCATATATAGACATTTTGATTAGTAGAATTTATTTGTTCAATTTACAAATTATTATTTTAATAAATTTAATTTAGCTAATTACCAATTAATTCAGATATCCCAAAATCCGGGTTATCACATTCATATTATGCTGAACTCATTTTAGCCGCCAGAAGATAATTCTAGTGATAACTGCAGCATCATCGGCGTTCATATTTGATTTTCAAGTGGGGGATGTAACATAGTTGGTATCAGAGCATAGGTTAGAGACACCTAAATGAAACAAAGCTAATAAAAGATAAGACTAGTAGCTAAAATAATTAATAAACACTTCATGAAGGGAATGCACTAATATATAAGTATGAATAAATAACGTACTTGTATGTTGCTTCAAAAATATTATAGAAGGACTTATCTATTCTTCTATTGTTGTTTCACTCTCTATCTTTTCGTTTTTTGATGAAGACATGCTTAACAGAAAAGGTAGGATGGAATTGGGAAGTGGATGGATCACAATAGGAAAAGCAAGTGGAAGAAGGGAGAATGAAGGAACTCAGGCTAATGAAGGGAATAAGGGAGAATTAACAGAGTAGTAGGGAAAGAAACTGCGCAGCCAGCTAATGTGGAAGGTATGGAGATTACGTCTTTATTAGAGAATATGTGGCTCAGATGTGGAGGGAGACTGCACCGTAGGCAACACAACTAAGAGCTGAGGTTATGAGGGATTTCCCTAGGGTGAGAAATAATTGTAGAAATCTGAGAGAAAAGGCGTTTATTGGAAAAGAGCCTGCAGTAGAAGCACTAAACTAGTTGAGGAGCTGCGAATGTTTCTTTGGTGATCTGAGGTTGAGTGATGCACAGAAGAGGAGACTGGCGTAGAGGCAGCTACAAGATGATGCGTTGTATTAGTGGGACACTATTATTGCTATGACCCTAGAGGAAGGAATCACTTAGGAGCAGTGCAAGGAAAGATTTGAAGCGAAGTTTATTTCTTAATATTAGCACAGTGTAATATTAAGGGAGTTCGTCAATTTGAGGTAGGGTGACCTTACTATAGAAGGGTACATCCAAAAGTTTAATGCATTGGTTAAGTATGTTAGGGAAATTATTAATACCCCTATGAAGATGAATGAGAAGCTCATTCGAGGATTTAAACAAGGGCATGATCATAAGGTGATGGCTCATCTAGCACGTCGTTTCGAATTTGTAGTTGATATGGCTTGGAGATATGATAACATGTATCAGGAGAAGAGAAGGCTGGGGAGAAAGCCTAAGGCCGAACAGAAGAAGTTTACCCCATACACTAAAGGCAAGAAAGGAGTGCCGAAGGGGAAGGGTGCAGTTGCTAATACTGAAGTTACCATTGTGGAAGCATTCTGCTACAACTACAGACAAAAGGGACACTACGTTATAAAGTGCCTTATGCCTAAGAATGATGCAAGGTTGAAGTTCTTCAAGCATGATATGATGGGACATCTGAAGTACTATCCAGAGCTAAAGGCCAAGGGAAAATATTAATAGGTATAGGATTGATTTCTAGTATTTCAGATAGAGTATTGTATGATACTGGAGTTACACATTCATTTATAACTAAAGATTTCGTTGATAGACTTCGGTTAAGGGTTACCAATTTAGTTGCCTCCATATGTGTAGCTAATCCGATAGGAGGGTATGCCACTCTCGGGTCGAGATGCATTGACCTAGATTTTGAGTTAGGCGGATGTAAGTTTTCTTGTGATCCTTACGTGTTTGACTTCATAAGGTTTGGAGTTATTTTAGAGATGGATTGATTAGAGAGGTATGATGCTAAGATGAACTATGCTGAAAGGATAATCGCTTTCAATCATCCTTATTGTAGAGATAGGTTGTTAGTTGTATTGGAAGAATGTGGAGAACTACATAGGATCACTTTATTTTCATTAGTTTCTGGAGAGGAGGAGCTTGGAGCAATATGAGTAGCGAAGCAGTTCAAGAATGTGTTTGAACATGTTTCGGGGTTGCCACACTCGAGAGCGTAGAGGCCCGCATCGACTTATTACCAGGGACTGAACAGTTTAGTCGACCTCCTAATAGAATTCCTCCAAGGGAGATGGAAGAGCTAAGAAAGCAATTGGTAGAGTTAGAAGGGAAGAGCTTCATAAGACCAAGTTGCTCACCATAGGGAGCAACAGCGGTGTTTGTTAAGTAATCTGGTGGGTCTTTGAGATTAGGTATAAACTATCAGAAGCAGAACGAGAAGACAATAAAGAATATACAGCCTTTGCCAAGAATTGATGAGTTGTTTGATTAGTTGAGTGGAGATAGGGTTTTTTCACAGTTGGACTTGGCTGCATGGTTCCATCAACTGAGAGTTGCAGAGGAAAGTATTCCTTCAACTACACTTAGAACTAGGTACGACTCTTATGAGTGATTAGTTATTGCATTTGGACTGACCGATATGCATGCGTTCTTTGTAGACTCGATGAATAGGATCTTCCAAGATAAGTTGGACAAATATGTGCTAGTGTTCATAGATGACATTTTAGTGTACCCTAAGAACGAGGATGAGCACGCAGTTCACCTGAGGTTTGTGTTGGAGACGTTGACATAGCATAAGTTGAAGGAAATTTTTTATAAGTGTCATTTTTGGAGAAGGGAAATAGGCTATGCGATTTCGAAAGAAGGATTAACTGTAGATCCAGAAAATGTGGAAGTAACAAATGGGTGGAAGAGACTTGAGACTGTGACCAAGGTGCGAAGTTTTTAGGGTTGGTTGGTTGTTACAAGAGGTTCATTAAGGATTTTTCTCATATAATAGCATCGTTGACTAAACTAATTAGGAAGAGTGAGTAGTTAGTTTTGGCGCAGGAGTGTGAGAAGGCATTCCAGGAGCAAAGCATAGGTCGAAAAATGCGTCGGTATCAGTAATTCGTAAAGGGGAACAATGGTATGGCTATGTATACTGATGCATCAGGTTTGGGGATAGGTGGAGTATGACTTAGAAGGGCGGCGCGATTACTTATTCATCTAGGATTATTACGACCCCATCAAGTTAGATATCCAATGCATGATTTGGGGTTGGCTACGGTAGACTTAGCGTTTAAAATTAAGAGACATTATCTCTTGAGGAAGAGGTTCGAGTTATATATTGACCATAAGTCATTGAGATATTCGTTCTCTTAGAAGAAGCTGAACAAGAGGCAACAAAGATAGTTTGAGTTTCTAGTGTTGTATGATTTTGGGATAAAATATACCCCAGAAAAAGGCAACGAAGTAGCTGATACCATGAGTCAGAGACAACAAAGTTGTGTTTTTGCAATGTTAGAAGAATGGGCTGCGTTAGAAACGTTGTCTACATAATGTGCAAAATCGATCTAGTGCAGGATCAAGAAGTGCAAACATGACATTAACATATTTAAAAGCTAGACCGATGCTAATTGAAAGGATAACCAAATTGCAGAAGAATGATAAGTTTTATGTAGATAGAGTAAGAAGTTTGGATTCAAGAGTTGAGGCAGTAGAGCTGTAGGAGTTCAGCGTGAATGAGAAAGTAGCACTATGGAAGAATGGAAGGTTGTATGTTCTAGGTACAAGAGAACTATAAAAGGAAGTATTAGACAAATGTCATCATTTAAAGTTTACCACACATCTTGGAGATACAAAGATGTACCAAGATATGAACATGAGTTTCTTTTTGGAAGGAAAGAAGAAGGATATATGAGAGTATGTGAGAAGATGTTTTACATGACTGTAAGTGAAGGGGGACATTAGAAGCCAAGCGGACTTCTGCAGCCTTTAGAAATTCCAATGCGGTGCTTCGGTATATATGGACTTCAAAGATAGGTTGCCAAGGACAAGGGAAAGGAATGAAGGCAGTTAGGTTATAGTTGATTGAATAACTAAGTGTGCCTATTTCATTCCAGTGAAGGCTAAGCGGACCGCGCTGAAGTTAGCAAAAATATACTTGAAGATGATAGCGAGACTACATGGGGGCCAAACACTATTATTAGTGTTCAGGATTCGCTATCCACTATCACTTTTCGGAGTATTCTGCAGAAAGTATTAGGTACAAAACTACGTATGAGTACTGCATACCATCCATAGATAGGTGGATAGATTGAGAGGGTCAACAAGTTTCTAGAAGATTTAACGAGAGCGTATATTTTAGACTTTGGTGGATCGTGGAAGGATTATCTACGTCTGGTAGATTTCTCATATAATAACAAATATTAGAGCAGTATCAGGTTGGCTGTGTTTAAGGCTTTGTATAGAAGGCTATGTAAGTTGCCTGCATGTAAATTGGAAGCATGAGATATGGTTGTGTTAGGACTAGATGTGGTAAATGATGCTATTGATAAGGCAGAACCGATCCGAACTAAGATGAGCATCGCAGTCTAGGCAAAAGAATTATGCTGACACAAGGAGAAAGGAACTGGAGTTCGTAGTGGACAATCAGATGCTCATGAATGTTTCTTCGATGAGAGGTGTGATGCATTTTGGGAAACTTGAAAGTTGGCTCCCAGATTTGTAGGACTGTTTCCGATCATAGAAAGGATTGGGAAGATGACATATAAGGTGGATCTTCTTAGTGTTTTTATAGGGATTCATAATGTGTTTCACGTATCATGTTTGTGGAAATGCATTAGGGATCCGGGTACAGCAGTATTTACTGAAGGGTAGTAGAAGACTTGGTTATTAATCCAGATATGACTTATAAGCACGGATCGGTTTGGATAGTGGATTGGGATGAGAAGCGGCTGCGCGGATTGAGAGGACTGCATGTGGAAAATGAAGGTTAGGAGGACCTATCCAGAATTATTTGCATTGGATTAGCATATATGCTATGTAATGAGTTATACCGATGTAGTCGACACACACACATACAGATACACACACACACACAATACTATGGTTATTTGCCATACTAGTAAGTTGTACTAGTATGTTTTATATATGCATGGATGAGGAATTCATAGGAATGCTTAGGGTAAGCATACAGGAGAGGATTAGTCTCTAATTGATTTTAACCGAATTTCATAGAAAAATCCCTTTAAGGAGAGGACAGTTTAATAACCTTAAAATTAATAATTAATTAAATAAGTTAATTAAGGGAAAAATGGTGGGTTAATAAAAGGGTAAAAGGATATGAATCGACAAAAGAAAGTATAAGGCACATGCCCGACTTATTATGGGATAATATCATGACTCATTCTTTCATTCATTTCATTTTACTCAAACTAAAAAAAAGTTAGATAAACTCATTAATGGTGGAAGCATAAGAAGAAGATAAGAAGAAGATATAAAAACGCAAACTAGAAGAGGCTAAGGAAGACTAAAGTCGTACATCTAAAAGATCTAGGTGAGTAATAGGTAACCTTCTAATCTGATTTCTTAGATGCATGGGATCAGTTTAGATCTATATGTTTTAAGTATGATGGGTTTCATAGGTAGTGACATGTAAAAGTATAAAAGGTTTAATGAATGTTTTGGGGAAGGATAGGTATACATGGGTGCTTTCACGTGTTTTCCCCATTTAAGTAGATTTGAAACCTAATGAAAGTTTCACAAGATGTTTATAACCAGATTTATGAAGTAGGTTCTTGATTTAGAGATTTCATAAGCTTATGTGAATTTGTATGATTTTTTGAAGTTCTTCAACCTATAAAACAACAAGGAGAATCCTCTAAAAAGGCGAATAAAGTTAAACAACAGAAGAACTGTGATTTTGGCGATTTATGGAATTTATTAGAATTTTCTTTAATGAAATATAATTAAAGCTAGCTTAATACTACATTGGGGTGATGAGTATTGTAGGGATGCAGTAAAATAAACCCAATGTAAAAATATATTAACAAGAAATGGTAAAAAGGGGACAAGATCCAAATTAATTACTGAAATAGACACTGTAAATAACAGAAAGTATAATAGGAATGGGTAGAAAATCGATACATGTAGAGATGTTCTTAGGGATGTTGGGGTTCTCGGGGTACGACATTGTGGCGAAGGCTCTATTTGTATAAGTAAGAGAACCATGCTAGATATGAGGAGATCATACTGCACTAAAATTTAGAAAGTAAAGAACACTTAATAAGTAAAGTGTAAAGTGTACCACATTGGTCGGGCATATTTTGTACTATAATGATGGGCATATATTTAAGACTTATATAGGAGAAGTACAATAACCCATATTTTTAATGACAGTATAAATAAATAATTGATTTACATATTGAATCATTAATTTATTGGTGTTCCAAAAATATGATTTTTCATATACTTTCAAATTAGGACTTGAGAGTACTCCGTTGAGTTCGTATCGACATTGTGAATTTGAATAAGTACATGGATCGCTATATTTGGAGTTTGGACGATTCAATAGTCGAAATGGTCTTGAAAAGCAAAAAATTTCATCTCGAGCCCAATCTAGATAGCTATGAAATTTATAACATCGAGACCCTAAAAATAAAGTGATGCATGTAGATAAGTTTCGTGGTGATCAGACGCATCGGTTGACCGTACGAGCTCAAAATGCACAATCGTTTATTTGAGAAATCAAATAAAGCATATTATATAATTTAAATATTAGCCAATATAGACCCTCATTCGTTTCTCTCTCATTTGCCAAGCTACTATACCATTAATAAAAGAATGGCTGCCTTCTCTATTTGATTTTAAAAAATTAATATCTGATAATTTAGTCCACTATAAATACCCAAATTACCTTTGTTCAACTCACAACAAGGATATCTTCATGCCCCTATCAAGGTGCTATGGTGTTCCAAGCAATGGCTGTACAACGCTAGGCAACAAAGTTTCATTTTGCCATCGATTGAAGGTAATACAGGCCATGATGCCAACAGCATTGGGTTTCTCTTCGAGAACAGCATCTCCCTACAAATTTTCGTCGACGACGGTGGCTCTATGACAATCGTGACTTATTGAAGGACACACACACAACATCAGTTCAGAAATTAAGAGGGACAAGCAGGCTTCGAGGCGAGTATGGCATTGCGAAGATGGTGCATAGACGAATAGTTCGACGAAGGCGATGCATGATTTAGTTAAGTGATTGACGAGAATCGAAGATAAAAGGAGTTATGGAGATGGGTCTCATGGTGCACATGCAATATCATGTACATGGTAATTAGCAATTTTGGGAGAGAGATTTAAAAAGGTAATCAGTTAACTAATTATCTAATTGAGTTAACTAATTATCTTATATAATCTGATATCTTACACTATGCATATATTTTGCATATAAGGTTCATTTTAGACGTGGTTTCTTACGTTGCGCTCATGATGGATGGCAAGATTTGGATGAGGTGAGTGATATTGTCTCTCACTATACTATGATTGGTTCGATAGTATTAGATTGACGCTTAGGGATGATTTTTGACTTTGAAATGTGATTTTCCTATACTTATATATCTAGTAGGTTTTTAAAAAATAAAGTAAAATTATTTTGAAATAATTTATAAATAATGTCACATTTTCCATCGATTTGCCACAATTAAGAAATTACTAGACCTGAGCTATTATTGGTACATTTTCCCATATTATTTGGCATAGTTGGATTATACATATTGTACGTATACTTTTATGTACATATAAGATATATTATTATCATGATTTCTCTCATTCGTTTGTATGAATGGATTATATATATTATACATATACTATTATTGAATTTTATATGCTTTTTGGATGCATGAATGTTAGTATGGTTGTTAAGTTGAAAATGCTGATTTATTGGTGATCCAGCGTTAAGGAATATTCCATGCATTAAGGTTTCATCCCCTTGATTGGAAATCCAAACAAAGGGGAAAAACTGCAAGAGAATGCAGAAATGTATATCGATGGATCTGAAGAAGGAAGACGATGGATTTGGACGAGCTTCAGACTTTAGAATGGACGCGAACGTTTTCAGTTGGATAGTACTTATCCATTTTTGGCTAATTAAAGGACCAGAGTGGTTAGTATTGACCACTATGAAGTTGTTAATACCCATTACTGTTTATGATGGTCGATTTGGTCGACCTTTAACATAGATGGTGAAGAGGCTTTGAAGAGCGTGATATGGTGGTTCATGCGACTGACTCTATGTCTTGATGGTATTTCTCTTCGATGAGTGCTTACGATGATTCGACATTTTTAACATTATGGTCTAGTTCTTCGGATGAGTAGCTCGATAGAAATGGAGTAAGATTCCGAGCTTGAAGGCTTTTTGTCGATTGATTGACGTCGTGATGAGTTCCATATGGGTGGGTTCTCGAAGGGTGATTATGGATAGAATGTAGAATGGTTCTATCATGGAAATGGATGAAGCTAATAAAGAGCATGAAGATGCGTGCTAAGGGAGCTTTGATACTCAAAATGTTTCCTTTTGTACTCAAAGCACACCCATGGGTAAGTTGATTTGGTATCCCAGATCGAAAGAATAGATCTGTGTACCCTGGTCCAGAAGAAAGGATCTAGCACCAGTTTTTGGCTAGAGAGAGTACAACTGAAAATCAAGTTTTTATTCATTAGTCCTTGGTAGAAGAATGGTCATACTAGTTATCATAGTTTTGGCACAATGCATGACAGTTAGTATTGTTTGATGGATGCTATGTTTATTATGGTATCACTAGCCACCTATTACTCTAGGAATGCCGCATGAGGTAGGTATTAGGCATAGGGATACCTAAACACCGTGATAGTATGGAGTAGGTATTGTAGGTGGAGATACCTAGACACCCCAACAGTTACTAAGTACAGAGCACCCTTTTATGATATTTGTAAAGTAGCATATTATCAATGCTATATGCTAATCCTTTAGTTGCAGAGACAAGTCGAGAATGATTAGTATACCCATTGTTCCATATACTATATCGACTTTTATAGTATTTTGAGATTGTTTATCGTTCACACAAGACTGTTATTTGACTCAAGGTTTTACGCTTTGTGTCTTATCATCTCAACTTCTCTTAAACGAGTAGACTAGATAGTAAGTAAACAAAACTTGAAGTTGTACAGATTGATTAGTAGGAGGTGGCACTCTCTCATGCTTATATTTCTGAGCTTATTGTTGTTTATTCTGCCGTATGACACTATGTAGCGTTGACAGTGTTGACTCGTCATTATTAGAGACGGTTTGTCGGTTGAATTTATTTGTCACTTGTATAAACTCTATTATATGATGTATAACTTTGTGTATATGTACTTTGATATTTGGGTCATTTAGTTATTTCTGTCTCGACTGTTTAATATCTATGTTGGCTATTATATTTTATATGATTTGATGTGAGATATACGACAGGTTATGTGATGTTTTATTCCTTCCTCTTTTAGTTTCTTATCTTCTCTTCTTTTCTATTCCTCCACTTTATTTCTATTTCTTTCCTTTGACAACTGCTCTACATCATAGGTGTACATTTTGTATCAGATCTTAGGTTACGCGATTAACCTGAGTTAATACTGTAATTCAATAAATCTTGGGCAGGAGTTCTCACCATAGGCTGAATCAAGAGTATACTTATAAACTAGTGAGTACATATTTGTTATATATTTTGACTTTTGAAACTATATAGTAGTATATATAGTATATAAGCATATTGTACAAATGAGAACTATTGATACTGCTTTCTCTATGAGGGACTGACCATTCTCATCGTACCTTAAGAATGATCTGGCATACGAAAAGTGGCTACTGACTCCATCTTTAGAGTTAAAGAGTGTGTGAGATCGGCGGCCACTTACATTGATTTATCAAATATATTCATAGAGATGGTGCGAAACATTATTTCGGAATGCTTTATTTGCGCCAAATAATTATGGTGCTTAAGTGCAAACACCTGGAGTCAACTTTGCCGAGCTGTATAAAGACCTCATGAGTCTAGGAGGCTTAAAATAAAGTTGACCATAGAGGTGCAATACGAGATGATATTTGTATAAAGTATCTTCGATGACTTAGATTTAATGATGTAATGGGGTAGAAGTTAGCCTCTAGATGACTATAGGATGAACAATGAACTGACATAGTACCTTTCTAGCTTCAATTCTTGAGGACCATTTTACTTGGGATGAGTTCATAGTTCACTTCGAAGAAATTTATATTGACTCTTCAGAATCGATGTTATTTAGGGAATTCATTGATTTGAAGTAAGGCAATTTGTCCATGTTAGAGTATATGACTGAATTCAATGTTTTTTCGAAGTACGATCTATCCTTATCGATACTCCATACGGAAAGGATAGAGAATTTATCATTGGGTTGAGTGATTATCTTAGGAAGCGACGAGAGCTTTAACAAGTTGATCGAAAGGTGAGAGACTATACCAAGTGTCAGAAAATTATCCTGAACCAATTAAGTATAGGTAAATAATGGAAGCATACACATTGAACGCTATTTCGATTTCGTCGACTACTCCATCGATGAAAGAGAGGGAAAGGGCATCACCATCCAAAGTATGCTTTCCATTCATAGTGTTTCCATACATGTTCTATTCAACATCAAGGGTTTATATTCCTTCATATCTAGTGGTTTGTAGCTAGATTGGGATAGAGACATGAAATTGTTGACCGACTTTTAGATTATGACGAAGTTTGGTAGGAGCTCAGTTAGATTATACATGTAACATCCCGTATTTTATCACCAGAAATTAATACTATGAATGACTGCCGCATCCGTAGCGCTTAGTTTCGGGCCACAAAATGAGGGAGTGTTGCAACATGGGTTGTCTATAGTTAGCTTACTACATGGTTTGTTTATACTTAGCCTACACATGTTCGTCGATAACTAACCTTATCAAGTCATGGATGTTTGTTTATTATTGATTATTTTGGGTTTAATTGGGTTTGGTATTATGGTCTGGAAATCAACTGGCTGAGGAAGTATGGAATAATAGTGGATTGTGAGAGGCTTTTGGTGGCGGCTGACACCGTAAAAGGGTAGACGGTAGTGATTGGCTACCTGCCGAAGGATAGGGTTATGGTTAGCCTTATATATTCGCTTGAGACTCTATCTGGTGGAGAGTCATTTGTGCCTATAGCTAGAGAATGTCCAGACATATTTGATGTGATGACTGTATTTACACCATATAAAGATTGAGTTTCATATCGATCTAGTTAGACGTACTTGACCAGTAGTTATGATTTAAAGCATAGGATGTCCAAGGAGCAGAGGATACTAAAGGTTTGAGAATATGAACTATTAATGATAGTGTTCATCTAGATGGGCATATTTGAGTGGGAGGCGGATGACTCTTTGGAGATGCTTATTAGCTGTCATGAGCTGAGTGAGATGACGAACAAGTTCCTACTTCCATTTGTTGATGGCTTGTTGGATTAGTCCTATAGCACGAGGATTTTCTTAGTTGGACCTTGTAATGTGGTTTCACCATTTGAGAGAATTTTGGGAGAGAATGCCAATTATATTGTTTTTGTATGCTACCTTGATTTAGATTGGCTGGTTATGCCGTTGGAGCTAACCAATGTGTCGGCATACCTTAATAATCACATGGACCATGTTTTGAGGGGTCACTTGGGTAGGTTTATGCTAGTTCTTATTAGTGATACTTTCATCTACCCATGGAAGAAAGAGGAGCAAATGACACGATTGATGATATTTTAGTAGTATTACTTATAGAGGAGGGAAGTGAGATGCTTGGGTCACGTTGTTTTAGAGTAGGACATCGTTGTAGATCCTGTAGTTGCACAGTCTGAAATTTAAATAGATCTAAAATAAAAACATCATTTACCTATTTCATAAGAGGGTATCAGACTTTTATTTGAGACGTAAGGTGTAGACATGCGTTATTGAGTCTAATCGAGATGTTAACGAGTGCATCGATGTTACTCATTCCAAGTGGGAATGAGAAGACGATAGTACACACATGCCCGTGATGCTTAACTAGGTGCAGTATTGATATCGAAAGGGTAGTTTGTTACATATTAGTCGACGACTGAAGCCGCACGAGTGGATGCATTCGACTCTTGATTCAAAGTTGGATGCAGTAGAGTTCGCTTTGGAGATTCGAAGACATATATATTAGGAGAAGAGTTCGAGTTGTTCAGTGATTCCACATCATTGTAGTATCTCTTCTTCATAGAGATTCTTCACCTCCATCAATAGTAATGATCAGAGTTCTTAGCCTCTTGTGACTTTAACATTTCCTATTCATCCATACGAGAAATGTAGTTCTGAAGTTTCAAGTTGAAGACATATCGGTATGGGAGCGATACTCCTAGAGCGGGCATCGCTCGAGCTTATCACTAATTATGACTTCAGAATTTGATAAGCTATGGCCAAAGATGATGGCTAGTTTGACTATTAGACCTACTTTGATTTAGCAAAATGGTACTAGTCAGGGGCTTTAGGCTAGACTAGTGGAGATCATGGCCAAATTAGAAGAGTAAGTGGTGCCCGTAGAGGTGATGCAGTGCGGACCCAATTAAGATCATATGTTCATGAGTAGTGGGAACATATATTTATAGACTGCATCGATGGATCGTCGATGATAGAGGACAATGTGATAGCATTTGAGTCATAGTCGATTGGTTGGCTAAAATGCTAAGTTTATATTCCTTGAGTCCAATAAAATGGCATCCGTGTTTGATAAGCTATTTATGGGATGGATAGTGTGATTCCATTGTGTGCCAAGAGCATTGTAAGTAATGGAGACTCGTTGTTCAATGGTGGGATTTTGGAGAACATAAAAGAGACATTTGGATATTTGGCATCGAATCAATTTTTTGATATCAAGACTGAACCATGGACATCGAGACCTCGTAGACCTATTCATACCGATAGATGTTACACAATATGTAACTATCGCCGTTCTTACACCGAAAGACGAGCCATTAAGGGTAGAAGAAAAAAGAAAGATAAGAAGAACTCAACAATCACCAAATTTCACCATGAACCAGAAAAACATATAATAGAAAACATAGGATATTACATAGTCATTTCCATAATAATAATACATCAGATCCATTACATTATAACCTTCAACTGGACAGTAATAGTGCTCACACAAAATACATAGATCGTACATATGCACCGAAAAAGGAATAATCAGCTAACGGTGAAGCCACCTACTCTAGCTCCTCCAAAATGCAATCGTAAGAAACCAAGATCACTTGGCTACTCATAAAAATTTGAGTACTCAAGGGTTGTTGGAAAAAAAACTTCAGATCGGAGATGGGTCTAGTGCGAATAAACTTTAACAACTGAATTATTACTTTAAAAACTCTTTGAAATCTAAAGTTACCTCGCAAGACCACGCCGCATATAACACAGACGAGTTTTTACCTTATGATGACCAAAACAATTTATATAGAAATCCAATGATATTGTCAGAATGTCTAGGGTTTTCAAGTAAATAATTAACATAGCTAAAGTTGTTGCATTAATAAAATTCCAGCATAATAGCTATACAACTAAGACCGAAGGCACTTATTGGGAAATGGATTCCATACAATAACTAGGCTAATTGGGTACCATCCATCATGTTGCTTCTCTAGATAAAATAACACTGATGACCTTATATGGATCCCTATCCAACACAAGACCGACCTACTCCTTGCTGGATAGTACCACCCCTCAGTTGGGATCAGTAATTGTACCGAAGCATACATGAGTTGATAGTAGGATTCTAGATAGGGATGATCTTAACCTAATGGGAGCGAGCTACTTAACCTTGCTGCATCTCCTCTATTTCAGTCATTCTTGGTTGATGAGGCCTGAGGCTACATCTTTACCTTTTTACATACAGCACTTCCCCTTTGGAATGCTACCACTATCTTCCTGATGTTAACACAATGTCACTATTCATCCATAAGTCGTTCAAGAGATGAACGAACGGAATGCACTACTTCCACTACATGTCAACGTTTTATTACAATTACTTTAATTCATTTGGCTACTTAATTGCATAGACAAGAGATCCTTTGGTTTAAAAACAACTTTCTTAAACAAATAAGTTGGTAAAAAATAAATAACCGATAGATTTTTGAAAGAAACTTTAAAATAAATAAACTTTAATTAAATTTTAAGCTTAAAATTTAATTAAACTTTAGTTAATCTTAACTAAAATCATAATTTAAATATTCATTAATTTAAATTTTTATTTATAATTAAATTTTAGTTTAAATTTCTGATTAAACAACATTCATTTAAGAATTAGACCCTAATTAAGTGGATAACTAACCTTTAATTAAATAATTAACTCTAATTTAAATAATTAAATAAAGTAAATAAACCTGATTAAATAAAAAATAATATTCTTTTATCTTAACTAGTCATTATTTTAAACTTCCTTAATTAAAAATATTTAACTTAGTTACTAATTTCTTAAACTCTAGCTTAACCTAATTACTTAATTAATTAATTAAATAATGATTAGCCTAATTAATAAACTAAATAAATAAATAATTAAATTACAAAATCTGAACCTTTTTTACTTACTTCATTAGTTTGAAATGAGTTTTCAAAAACAATCCAAAAGAAAACACTTTAAAACTTGAAATCGTGAAAATTTTCGAACTACATCCATAGCGACTATCACTATGAGCGCAGTTTGCTAGAATTGATTTCTAAGTGAAAACCTCACTTTAACTCTAGCTACTACATGATTTTGAAACATAAATAGGAGAGTTTTGAAACTTAAACAAGAGGTGAAAACTTTGAAAACATTTACTAAATCCAAAACTAGAAAACAAGCTTTTAACTTCAAATCAGATCTCAAGTCCTTTGCGAATTTTCAAGGTGCTAACTTCACAACATTTACATCACATACACTTGGTTTTGTTTCATAACACACTGCCATCATATCATAACCAACCATTCACATATTCATATCCAAATGTATCATTTAACATCGAAATCACAATTTCATGCTCAACCACAAACTTATAATCATATGTCATCAGAACAGCATGATATTTCAATACAACAAATACTGTATTTTCACAACATATAGTTCATCAAAATCAACATGTTTTCTTTCCAAAAACAAGAGTTTTACTCATCAAATCTTTACTAACTCAAGGCGAACTTTTGCTAAAACTTGAAAACAACTTGGAATCTTGCGAATTTTAGAATTTTGGATGCTTGAACACCCCACATAAGATCGGTCAGGGGCTAATCAGGCTCACCCATGTGGAGTTTAGGCTCGGCCATATAGGCTAATGAAGTTTGGCTGCTTGTAATTTGGAAGTGAGGTGTTGCAGAGCTTGTAGAAATATTTAAGTGAACTAAAGAGGAAATTTTTAGCAAAAAGAAGTGATTTTTCTTACTTTAAAGTTTAAGAAGAGAAGCCATGAATATATATTCTCAAGCTCTTAAGAATTTTGAAGTGAGGATGGAGATTGTAAAATGAGAAATATGAGAGATAAAGGGTATGTATAGGCTTACGAAAATATTTAAAAATTTAAAAAGTAGTTATAATTTAATATGTAGATATGCATGCATCTTCATCCCCTCCTCCTCGTTTCCATCCTCCCCTTGTACCCCCTCCGTCATGCACTATTCATGCCATGCTCCATGTACTTTGTGTTGAAAAAGGTAGTTTTATATGTTAAGCTATTTATATGTTAAGTTATACATACTTTTTATATATAAAATCTTTTCTCCCATCCTTATGTATATACACTTTAAAGAGAAGTATATATATGTATATGTATTGATCATGTTAAGACAGTTTGCAGTGTGTGCATATGTATTTAAAATAGTGTTATGACATTTTAGGAAAATTTTAGTCGATAAAAAATATATCAATATTTCAGAAAATAATTTCCAGTCACATTTTCTATTTCTATATGAACTATATATTGGTAAAAATAATTTGTAAATGATTTTATCATCCTTAGTTATTATTTAAATAGTTTTATTTGTTAATAGAAATCCATTCATTTTTTATTTAAAATATATTTAAATACTCATTTATTTAGCGATCAAATTTCAGGTCGTTACACTCTAACCCCCTTAAAACAATTTTGTCTGGAAATTAGCAAACAAAGAGATAATTCAAACTACGCAAAAAGCTATATATTCATATCATAAAACATATACAAAGACATATATAGCATCCATAGTAAACAAACATACACTATACATACAACCTATGACTGGCTATCCTAACATCAACTCAAGATAGGCTTCTTTCATATGATCTACGGTCTCCCAAGTGCACTCCCTTGGATCATCACTCCACCGAATTTCGACTAGTCGCACCACATTGTTACGCAATCTCTTTTCATCATGATCCACAACATAAACTAGATGTCTAACCACTATCATGTTCAGTTTTATTTCCAATTCCTCTTGAATTTATGGCGCTACAATCAAAGATGGGTCATGAATATATTTTCTCAAATAAGACACGTGGAACACATTATGAACTGCCGCTAATCTCTTTGGCAACTTAACCTTATAATCCAAGCGATTCGATTCTCTTAAGAATATGGAAAGGACCAACATACCTTGGAGATAACATTCCAGCATTTCCAAACCTAAATACTCCTCTTATTGGCGAAATTTTTATGAACACCAAGTCTACAACGACAAATTAAATTCAATTCGCCTCATCTCAGCATAACTGTTTTGGCGATCTTGAGCTTCCTTCATTCTTTTCTTAATCATTGCAACTTTTTCGGTAGCCTCTCGAATCATGTCCGATCCAAGTACTAGTCTATCTCCCATCTTAACCCAACATGCTGGTGACTTGCATGGTCTTCCATATTCCACCAAAATCCATAACACATGCCTTTAAGAGATCCTCTAGAATCCGATTCATTCGCTTCGTCTGTCCGTCTGTTTGGGGACGATATGTTGTGCTTAGGCTCAACTTTGTTCCTAGAGTTGTTTTCAAGGCCTCCTAAAATTGACTGGTAAATATGGGGTCTCGATCACTTACAATGCTCATTGAAACTCTATGCAACCTGATTATCTCTCTCATAAAAATTTGATCTAAAGAGCAGCGGTCCTTATTAGTTTTACCAAAATAAAATGTGCACTCTTCATTAGCCAATCCATGAACCCAAACTCCTTTATTTCCTTTCTTGGTTTTGGGTAAATCATTGATTAAATCCATTGATATCATTTTCCATTTCCAATTAAGTGCTTTCAAAGGTTGTAATAATCCGGCTGTCTTATGATGATCGCCATTGATTTGTTGACATCACAAACACCTGCTAACAAAGATAGAGATATCTCTCTTCATTCCCTTTGACCAAAACATCTGCTTCATGTCCTTATGCATCTTTGTGACACCTGGATGGATACTCAAGTTAGAACGATGACATTCTGGAAAAAATTCATGCCTAAGACCGTTGACATCGGATAATAGATCCGTCGATTCATCCTCAAAACTCCTTAGTTATCCATCTTAAAACTGGAACACTGTCCCTCCTCAACCTTCCTGATGATTGCCACTAAGCTTTTTTCCACTCTTTGCTTGCTCGCTATTCATTCTAGAAGAGTCAGGGTAACTTCCAAAAGAGTCAAAATGGAATTCCTGCTTAAGGCATCCGCCATAACATTAGCCTTTTCTGGTGTATAAAGAATGTCTAAGTCATAAGATGATAGAAACTCCAACCATCTATGATGCCTCATGTTCAGATCCTTTTGTGTAAAAAGATACTTAAAGGATTTATGATCTATGAAGAGCTCAAAATTTTCACCTAGCAAGTAGTGCCTCCACATTTTCAATGCAAAAACAACAACCATCAACTCCAGATCATGCGTAGCATAGTTCTTCTTGTGAGGCTTCAACTTTCAACTTACATATGCAATCACTCTACTATGCTGCATCAAACAACATCTAGTCCCATTCCACAAGCATCTTTGTAAACTGTAAATCCACCATTTCCATCGGAAATAGCCATAACTGGTGCTCTGGTTAATCTCTTCTTCAATTTTAGAAATACTTCTTCACACTTTGAAGTTCATATAAACTTCTGCCCTTCTTAGTCTGCCTTGTCAATTGGGAGGATATCATAGAATAATCTTGAATAATCCATCTATAGTACCTTGCCAGGCCTAAGAAACTTCTAACTTTGGTAGGAGTCTGTAGTCGCTTCCATTCCTGAACAGCTTCCACCTTTATGGGATCCACTGAAATACCTTCTCCTGTCATAATATTTCCTACGAACCTTACTTTCAATTTCCAAAAATGGCACTTAGAAAATTTCACCTTCAGGAAATGCCTCCTTAATGTTGCCAACACCACTTTCAAATGATGTTACGCTCCTCTTAAGATTTGGAGTAGATAAGGATGTCATCAATGATGCCTTACACAAACTTATTAAGAACATCTTGGAAAACACGTTTCATAAGGTCTATAAAATTTGCATGTGCATTGGTTAGCTCGAAAGGCATAACAAACCACTCAAACATGGGGCCTCTAAACGCATTTAAGGGCATACTATCTTCAAAAACCCTCAACTGATGAATTAGTATCTAGATCCATTTGAGAAAATACTGTAGCTAATTGAAATTGGTCAAAGCATCATTAATGTGAGGTACGTGATAGTTATTTCTAGTGGTTAGTTTATTCAACTCCCTATAGTCCACAAACAACCTTAAAGATCCATCAGACTTAGCTGTAAACATCACAATAGACCCCTAACTCGATTGACTAGGTCTAATCAATCCTCTCCTTACCAGATCCTGGATTTGGCTTACCAACTCCTCTCTCTCCCTTGGAGCCATTGCTCGCTTAAATTAAACCATAGGCTTGCATCAGGGAATAAATCAATGCGGAACTGTATCTCTCGGTGTGGGGGTAAACTTTTAACCTCTTCAGATACATTAGGAAAATTCTTAACAATTTTCAACAGAACCTAAATTTTCTTAGGATGCTTTCAGGGCATATGGGAAACTACACATATGAATACTGGGTTGCTCCCATGATACTCTAGCAATTCTCCCTAAATTGGTTACTAATGATATAGTTCGTTCATTACAACCTAAAATAGCCCCATATTTCGATAACTAGTCGATACTAAGAATAATGTCAAATCGTTTAAAGTCTAAGACATATGGGTCACGTGAAAAGTGACGAGAAAGGTAGGAAATTGGCACATTCTCACAATTCATATTCAAATGGGTTACCCTATAGAATATGCTAGAGTATGATTTTTTTTTGATGGTACTAAACATATATATATATATATATTCGTTTAAATGTATTTATTGTTGTACTATTTTATTTTTACATAACTATATAAGTTTTTGTTGAACAAAATAAATAACTCAAAATTCATATTTAAACAAATATTTTATTTAAACAAATATTTTATTCAAACAAATATTTTATTCAAACAAATATTTATTCAAACAAATATTTTATTACAAATTCAAATAGTACAAATTTGAGCTCTTACTACATTCATACATTTTCACTTGCAATACAACTTCGATTACAACACATTTTCACTTTACAGTTTTTCGTACATAATTCATATCACTACATATTCACTCTCACTCATATTCGATCTTCAACTCTGTTCTAGCCTATATTCAGCGTCTGAACTATCTGCAAAATAAACATTGACGTGGTAAAATTGAAAAAGAAATATTTTTACAATGTACAATGAAGTTTGTTTTTGAAATATTGTTTGCCTCAGTTTGTTTGGGTTGTTTGTCATCATTTCTTTTAATTCATCTAATACGAACAACTTGTGACATGCACAGTGTATTACTATACATGCCACAAGGTCGAGCACACCGATATACACATGCTTATTAAAACTTCAGGGACAGGTGAGCACAAAGTCAAACCCAAGCAAAAGTTGGATTCAACTCAGGTGCAATACAAACCAACATAAACCAGACTTGACTACAACAACAACAGTGCACTAGTCACAAGGCAATATGAAAGGAGTTTGAAACAAATAAAGTAAGAGCTACAGTTCAAGTCAACAGCCTCAACACAAAATGATCGCATGAAAACAATTTAACACATACAACATGGATTCAAACCAAAACCAAAACAAGGCAGTTCAAGCATCAAGTTCCACCAAACCAGAACCCAATAGCACAAGTACATGAAGTACACAAGCATTCAAATGGAGCCAGTCAAGACCACATTAATCAGAGGATTGCAATCAAGACCACACCAGTCGAAGCAATCAATGCAGACCAGAAGCAACCAGCATCAAAACACATGAAGATTGAACCATGTGCAGTAAATACACATGAAATCACTCTAACAACATGTGAATCGGTTTACAAAAGAAAGGACTCAGCAAACATGACTCGAACATTTTCAAGCTCCAGACAGACACAAGTGCAAAAAGACAAAGTGGTGAACCAGTAATATATACAATAGGCCAGACACATATTCGAGTCACATATATCAGTTCAGGTATGAAGAGATGAACATGAAAACACGATCAAAACGGGATGCAATGCTCATGAACACAATGGACCGGACTTCAAGTGGAACTAGATAGCAGCTTGAATGTACAAAGACATGAGACCATACTTCAGTGCATATGTACATGAGTGCAAGGCATAATGTAACCACATACAACAAGCTAGCATATATATGTATACATGCGTGAACACACATGTATACATATATACATGCAGTGACAACCAGAACTGTCCATCTTAGAGTTCACAACGCAATCAAACATTAAAATGCACCAACTCAATTCAAGTAACAGTGGCAACAAGCAAGAATGAAGCAAATAGCAATACAAAACCAAACAACGCAATAGCATAATGCAGTCCACTAGACATGTATGCAAATACAGAGAATCCAGAACCAGGTCTATTCGACATGAAGCTACTGGACACTTGACTCAAAGCAAATGCAGTACCAGATAAGTGAAGCAAAGAATAGACTCCAACCAAATGCAACATAACTCCCTGCAATATGTAAACTTCAAATGGAACATGACAGCAACTTGCACATGCAACCAGAGGCACACAATAACACTACATCCAGCATACAAAAAAAACTCGAAATGAACTCTACAAGCAAATGCAGACTCGACATGATACAAAGGAAAACACAAGGACTGCAACAACACATATATGCACACATACATGTGGTGATAACACAAGTATATACATATGCAACTTGGAGATAAAACAACGGTTAATTTGGAAACCAAGCAAACGGTGAAACCATGATATGCAACGCAGTTTACATGAAGCCAATATGAATGGTTGCACTTCAAAAAACAAGTTAGAGTAGTTTCAAATACAAATTTAAATGTCAAGGTAGTAGTTTGAATGAAGTCATCAAGTCAAAGCCAGAAAAGAATTGAACTTGTAGATGAAACATGAATTTAAATGTCAAATATTATCTCAAATTCAAAATGCCAAAGTCACAGGAGAGAAGGACGAAGCAAATTCAAATGCATCAAAAAAATATTGAGCAAATCACACATGAAGAACAAGTCAGAGTTATCACGGGCATACAAGCAAAAATTGAATGGCGAAGCAAATAAAGAGAAGAATTCAAATACAAAAATATGAAAGAAAATTTAGGCATTAATTCCTATTTAATCCCTCATCATCATCGGCATTCAAGGAGTTGAGTTCAAGCATATAAAACAGAGAAATCAAGTAAAAATCACATACCAGTATAATTTGAACTCGATCCAATTGAAGCCACCGAGAACAAATCAAAGCAAGGAGCGATTGACAAAGCAGTTAAATTCAAACGCATACCTCAATCGATCACGACATCAAGGTGGCGACTTCTATTTCAAAAGCCTAGATTTTGAAGAGGAACGAAAAAGAAATGAGATGACATGGTCAAACCAAAAGCAAAATAAGAGGGAGACAATTTTTTATTTGGGCCGAAGTTATGAAAGGGATATCAAGTTTATATTTGGGCTGGTCTCTTTTATTTACATTAGGGCTAAGCATATAAAATAGGGTTTTTTGTTTAGCTTATATTATTGTGTTTTTTTCTCTTTTAGACATTTATAAAATTCTAGTTGTGTGACTAGGTTACGAACTACGGTGGTGTAGTTCGAGAATTCGCAACTCAGTGGCTGAGTTGTGGCAGGGTTTTGAGCATAGAGTTAGGTTAGTCATTAGCAGGTGTCGCAAGTTTACATGTGTAAGCGTCTGACTACTAAATTTCTAGTAGAAAACTTGAGGGTAGCACGTAGGCATGGTTTTGCCCAAGCTGGGTAAATTTGTCTTTGGTCTCTTCTGCATTATTTACTAATGTTATTTTTATTTCCGCATTAATTATTATTATTAGTATCACCTTATTCACCCCCCTCTAGGTTGAAAATGATCCTACAAATAGTATTAGAGCAAGGTTAATAGCATAGATGTCTAACCCTAGTTGCAAATCTAGCGATAGTCAGTCCAGCATTGTTTCCTTTATTTTTTATGGAATGGATTTTTTAAGTTGAAAATTAAGAATGGAATTTTATTTAAAATCTGTTAATTCTAAATGTTGGGATATTATTGAAAATGGGTGTGATATAGTAGACAAGAAAAGTACTTCGATTAATGCTCTTGCTATGCATATACTATATTCTGATTTTAATCGAGATAATTTTAACCATATCTCTCATCGTGAAAGTGCACAGAAAATCTGGAATACTATTGATGCAATATATGGTGCAAAAGTCAACTACGGTCAGAAATCCTCCACAATTGACTCAATTAAAGAAACGTGTTTGGCAGGATTTGCAAAAGAAAGCAGTGATGAAGATTCAATACTTGATGAGATAAGTGATCTTTCATTCATTGGTTCAGTTCTCTTATACCAAAAATTAATTGAAAATAACGAAGCTCTTGAGATTAAAAATAATAAGTTGAAAAGGGAACAATCTAAATTATGTTAGAAAAATAATGATTTGGAAAATGGGCTTAAAAATATTAAGAAAAATAAAAATTCTAATTGCAAAAGGTGTTTGGACTATGAAAAAGAATTTTCCTGTTTTCATGAAAACTTTTGAAAGTTAGAAAACAAAATTTTAACTCGGGAGAAACAAAACTGAGTAGATTTGTAAAAATAATATTTTGCAAAAAGAGTTGGATAGTTTTAAGAGGTCGGAAAGTTCTAAATGTGCGATTTTTAAAAAGAAATTAAACGAGTTCGACGAAAATTTCAAAACCCTTGAAAAAGAAAACATGACTTTGAGAAAATCTCAAATTATTCAATTAAATCACGAGTTTGAAAAGGAGATTGACAAAAAAATCAATGATTTTGAAAAAAATGAATTTAAAAAACTCCAACTCTTTGAAACTTAGATGCTAGAAATTGAGACTAAAATTAGAGAGCTTAAAAATGAAAATATGGGCTTAAAAATGAATAATTTTGAAAAGAGAGATAGTACCATTAGTTGTAGCTCAAAGCTAATAAACGAAAATAAAATTTTGAAATCCAAAGTTAATAAACTTGAGTTGATTACTAAAAAAAGTTTCATTAGAGAAAAACCATTTACTATGCTCTTAGAAAATCAACTCTTCATGAATAAATGGAAAGTATTTGGATTTGCGAAAGTGTCAAAATATGAACAAACGACTAATAACACTGTTAAGGGGAAAAGTGTGATACCCAAATGCGTAAAGTGTGGAAATATTGGACATGGAAAGAATAATTGTCGAAATATATACAAACACAAAACCGTTAATCAAATATGGATTCCAAGAGGTACGAATACAAATGATTTGAAATTTAAACAAATTGGAATTCCCATGGGTACTACTTCAGATGCTAACAGTTTTTTATATAGATAAATTTTGGGTACCAAAGATTTCAATAGATAATAATAGTGGTCCTACATCCTTAGTTAGACCACTTGCCTTCTCCAAAATTTAGACACATAAGTGGGCTAAGGAACAAATTTGATGGAGATAGATTTCGAGTTATTCTAGGCGATTGATAAACTAAAATGTAAATGTTCCTTAGCCTATAAAGATTAGATGGAGATCATCGCATTTCGGATATCATGTCATCGAAGGAAAGTGAAGTATGATCTCTTAACTCAAATTTGTTCAGATATTGTTAATTATGTTTTCATCGACATTGTTGAAGTATTTCTACCATATCTTGAACATCTCAATTTTGATTTTTGAAATTCTTGAAGTTCTGGAAAGCTAACCGATAATGCTACAACTTTTGTGGTTTTAGTTTTTTTATTGATTCACTTTGGAATGTCATGAAAAATTGTGTTGATGAATTTTTGTGAATGTGTGTATTTTGCTAAATATAGATTACTTTACTTGTGCTTGACATAAATGGACATGCTGAAAATTTCAAAAAACAATTCAAGCGTTGAGGAGTACACGTTTTTCTTATGTACCACTATATATCACCATGAATACCTCAATACAAATGGTATCTGATGTTGAAATCATTTTTGCAATCATTTATATTGATTTTCAACAAGAAGTCATTTTCACAAAACACCCTTATAGAAACTAATTTTCACTTATTTTAATTTTTGAAACTTGAGTTTTCATCATGTTAAAAATACTCTATTTTATTTCGGTAAGAGATGTACTCTAAAAAAGATAATCATTGACTAATTGAATCTTTTGGAACTCATCAAAATTGTTATAGGGCTTGAAAAGTGATGGATAGTGATTAAATTATATTTCATAACAAGAGGAAGTATAATTTTATAATTTCATGAAAATTAAACAAATTTTATAATATTTTTAGATTAGTACTTATTCCATGATCATTTCTATCACTTTCACCTTTCTGTCAATCCATACGTCATAATATAGTGTGCAGAATTTTGTATTTCAAAATAAGGAAATATTTTTTTGTAAAAAGATTATATCCTAGAGTATTCACTCCCATTTAAAAGTCCTCGCGGTTATGCATGGGTGAATTACTTGAATGTCTATATATGGGCTTCCATTCTCATTTAAAAGTCCTCGCGGTTATGCATAGATGGGACACATAAATGAAAGGGATAAATATCAAGTATATTCTAATCTCATTTAAAAGTGCTCACGGTAGTGCATGGTTAGAAAATACTTGACATATTTTTTTATTTAAAAAAGGTAACTACTAACCGCATTTAAAAGACCTAACGGTTATGCATGGTTAGTACGTGCTTTACATTTTTTTGTATAATATTTGAAAAGAGAAAATGCACAAATTATTTCTTTATTGAAAATATCAAACTCTTGTCATTAGATAAAATTTTTCATAATCCTACCATTTCTCTTAAGTGGAGTTTGTTTCTAATTAATAAAATATTATGATTTTTGTTTGATTAATTGGAATTTGAAATTAATATTTACCTGTTGATTTGATTTTATAGTTTTAATCAAAATCGTAGCTATTTCAATTACTATTATTATTTTTGATGATAACAAAAGAGGAGAGAGTTATAGATTTTTGATTTTTGAGCGATATCCTTACTAATGTTCGAGATTATTATTATTCAAAGTTATTTTTAGTTAATTATTCAGTGTTAACTACACGCATCTATGTAAGGGGGTTTGTTGTAGGGGGAGTATTTAAGTAGGTGAGCTAATAGAATTCATCAAGACCAAAAACATTTAATAGAGTCAAAATCTTAATATATGTTTATTATCATCAAAAGAGGGAGATTGTAGAATACGCTAGTGTATGATTTTTGTTTGATGATAATAAACATATATATATATATATATTCGTTTAAATGTATTTTTTGTTGTACTATTTTAATTTTCACATAATCAAATAAATATTTGTTGAATAAAATAAATAACTCAGAATTCATATTTAAACAAAATTTTATTCAAATAAATATTTCATTACAAATTCAAATAATACAAAATTGAGCTTTCACTATATTCATACATTTTCAATTGCAATACAACTTCGATTACAACACATTTTCACTTTACAGTTTTTCATACATAATTCACCTCACTACATATTCACTCTCACTCGTATACGACCTTCAACTTTGTTCTAGCCTGCATCTAACATCTAACTA
The DNA here is from genome assembly GCA_030765085.1 of Allium cepa. Taxonomy (NCBI): domain Eukaryota; kingdom Viridiplantae; phylum Streptophyta; class Magnoliopsida; order Asparagales; family Amaryllidaceae; genus Allium; species Allium cepa. Next base: position 619,311,318 of record CM060938.1, on the reverse strand, counting down.
TTTGCAAAATAAACACTGACGTAGTAAAATTGAAAAAGAAATATGTTTATAGTGTACAATGAAGTGTGTGTTTGAAATATTGTTTGCCTCAGTTATTTGGGTTGTTCGTCAACATTTCTTGTAATTCATCTTACACGAATAATTTGTAACACGCACAGTGTATCACTGTACATGTCATAAGGTCATGCACACCGATATACACTTGCTTGTTACAGGGACAGATGGGCACAAAGTCAAACCCAAGCAAAAGCTATATTCAACTCAGGTGCAATACAAACCAGCATAAACCAGACTTGACTACGGTAACAAAAGTGCACTAGTCACAAGGCAACATGAAAGTAGTTTGAATCAAATCAAGTAAGAGCTACAGTTCAAGTCAACAGCCTCAACACAAAATGATCACATGAAAAAATGCAACACATAAAACATGGATTCAAACCAGAACCAAAATAAGGCAGTTCAGGCATCAAGTTCCACTGGACCAGAACACAATGACACAAGTACATGACATACACAAGCATTCAAATGGAACCATTTAAGACCACATGAATCAGAGGATTGCAACCAAGACCAGACCTGTCGAAGCAATCAATGCAGACCAGAGGCAACCTGCATCAAAACACATGAAGATTCAACCCTATGCAGTGAACACACATGAAATCACTCAAACAACTTGTGAATTATTTTACAAAAGAAAGGACATAGCAAACATGACTCGAACATATTCAAGCTCCAAAAAAGACTCAAGTGAAAAAAGAAAAAGTGGTGAACCAGTAATGTATACAATGGACTAGACACATATTAGAGTTCACGTATACTAGTTCAGGTACGAAGAGCTGAACATGAAAACAAGATCAAAACAGGATGCAATGTTCACGAACACAATGGAACAGACTTCAAGTGGAACTAGACAACAACTCAAATGTACAAAGACATGAGACCATACTTCAGTGCATATGTACATGAGTGCAAAGCATAATAGAACCACATACAACAAGCTAGCATATATATATATATATATATATATATAAACACACACACATGCGTGAACACACATGTATACTTATATACATGTAGTGATAACCAGAACAGTCCAGTTTAGACTTCACTGTGAAATGAAACATCAAAATGCACCAACTCGATTCAAGTAACAGTGGCAACGAAAAAGAATGAAGCAAATAGCAATACAAAGACAATCAACGCAATAGCACAATGCAGTCTACTGGACATGTATGAAAATACAGAGAATCCATAATCAGGTCTATTCGACATGAAGCAACTGGACACTTGACTCAAAGCAAACGCAGTACTAGATAAGTGAAGTAAAGACCAGACTCCAACCAAGTGCAACATAACTACCTAGATTATGTATACTTGAAATGAATCACGACAACAACTTGCACATGCAACCAGAGACACATAATAAAACTACATCTAGCATACAAACAAGACTCAAAATGAACTCTACAAGTAAATGCAGACTCTATATGATACAAAGGCAAACACAAGGACCGCAACAACACATATATGCACACATACATATGTGTGTATGTACATATATGGTGATAACACAAGTATATACATATGCAACATAGAGAGCGGACAATAGTTAAATCGGAAATCAAGCAAATAGTGAAATGGTGATATGCAAAGTAGTTTACATGAAGCCAATATGAACAGTTGCAATTCAAAAAACAAGTCAAAGTAGTTTCAAATACAAATTTAAATGTCAAGGTAGCATTTTAAATGAATTCATCAAGTCAAAGCGAGAAAAGAATTGAACTTGTAGATGAAACACAAATTTAAATGTCAAGTATTATCTCAAAAATCAAAATTCCAAAGTCGCAGGAGAAAAGGATGAAGCAAATTCAAATGCATCCGAAAAATATGGAGCAGCTCGCATATGAAGAACAAGTCAGAATTATCACAAGCATATTCGAAAATATTGAACGCCGAAGCAAATAAAGAGAAGAATTTAAATACAAAGATACGAATGAAAATTTCATGCATGAATCCCTTTTTAATCCCACATCATCATCGACATTCAAGGAGTCAAGTTCAAGCATATCAAATAGAGAAATCAAAGTAAAAATCACATACGAGTATAATTCGAACTCGATCCAGTTGAAGCCACTAAGAGAAAATCAAAGCCAGGAGCGATTGACAAAGCAATTAAAATTGAAAGCATACTTCAATCGATCACAACATCAAGGTGGCGACTTCTATTTCAAAACCCTAGATTTTGAAGAGGAACGAAAAAGAAACAAGATGGCATGGTCGAACCAGAAGCAAAATAAGAGGGAGATAATTTTTTCTTTGGGCTGAAGATATTAAAAGGATGTCAAGTTTATATTTGGGCCTGTCTCTTTTATTACATTAGGGCTTAGGATATAAAATAGGTTTTTTGTTTAGCTTATTTTTATTGTGTTTTTTCTCTTTTAGACATTTGTAAAATTCTAGTCGTATGCTAGGTTACGAACTATGGTGGTGTAGTTCGATAATTCATAACTCAGTGGCTGAGTTGTGGCAGAGTTTTAAGCATAGAGTTAGGTTATCCATTAGCAGGTGTCGCAAGTTTACATGTGTAAGTGTCTGACTACTTAATTTCTTGTAGAAACCTTAGAAGCAGCACATAGGAGGGGTTTTGCCGAATTTGGGTAAATTTGTTTATGATCTCTTCTGCATTATTTACTGTTATTATTTTTATTTTCGCATTAATTTTTATTATTATTAGTACCACCCTATTCACCCTCCCTCTAGGGTGAAAACGATCCTACATATCCCACCTATGGGATTAGACACACACATCGAGATTTCTTCAATACTCGGAATAAGATGAAATTTATTTATTGATTCTAAAGGGATACAACTATGAGAGGAACCGGTATCAAATAATGCTCGAAAAAAAATACCATTAAACAGTAAAGTACCTTCAAGGATGCCATTCACATTCACATCTGTTGAAGTGGACAGTTCATTCTAAATAACGTACATCTTGGGCTGCTTCACCTTCTTCATGAGTGGGCAGTCTTTTACCATATGCCTTCTCGACTTTCTCCCTATTTCCCTTTTTTTTGGTTCTTCCAATTAGGAATTAACTTCCTATTTTTAGAACCATTTCCACTGGTATTTCTACCAGGTGCTACTAGAGTAGGCTTCTTCTTTTCTAAGGCCACGTATCTTAGAGCCATATCAACTAAATCCACAAAAGTCCCCTTAACGTGAGTAGTCATTCTATTATGGTACTCTTCCTTCATACAAAAAACAAACATCTCATTTTTCTTTAATAGGTTATTAATCAATTCTGATCCAAAACAAGATAACTCATTAAACTTAGTCTCATATTCTGCCATATAATGATCTCCTTGCTTCAAGTTTATAAAGTTCCTGTGCATCCTCGTCCTTTCTGCTATTGGAAAGAATTGGCCTTAAAAACTTCTTTAAATTGGGCCTACGAGAACTCTTCTTTTGGAACATTTGCAGTAAGGGAGTCCCACCAAGCTACCGCTCCCTCTTGCAGTTACCGTTTTGCTAAGAACCTTTACTGTTCAAAAAAATCCTTTCATAAGATTGCAACCAGGCTTGCACTTCCTTGATGGACTCAGTTCCTTTAAACGATTTCCCTCCTAGGTTGGTGTAATCCTTGCATAAGGTTGCGAAATTCACTCTTGGCTGCACTAGTGCTTCCTCTTCAGAGATTTGATCTCCTCCAGGATTTGGGGTTCGACCATTTGTGGTCATAGTGCTACCTACTCCCTTATCTCGTCTACCTTGGTTACTCATGTCATACTATGTGGACATAGTAAGATAATTCTTAGAATACTTGGACGAGATAAATCTCAAAAGAAGGGTATTAATCAAACCTATCAGCCTAATCTATCTATTATATATATATATACACACACACAGATACAAATTACAAGTACTCACTCTCGAAGTTGACCCTAACCCAAAGCCAATGTGTTCGCTTAAACTAAGCTCTTATATCAAAATTGTAACGACTGCTCTTTCTTGCATCGAAAGATGAACCATTAAGGGTAGAACAAAAAGAAAGATAAGAAGAACTTAATAATCCCGGATTTCACCACTAATCAGAACAACATATAATAGATAATATAAGATATTTTATAAACATTTCCATAATAATAATACATCAGAATCATTACATTATAACCTTCAACCGGACAGTTATAGCTACATGCCTATACAAAAAACATAGATCATATACACAACAAAATTAGAATAATTATATAACAGTGAAGCCACCTGCTTCAGCTCCTCCAAAATGCAACTGTATGAAACTTAGATCACTTGGCGACTTATAAAAATTTGAGTACTCAAGAGTTTTAGAAAAATAAAATAAAATTCTTGGTCAAATATGGGTCTAGTGTGAGTAAACTTTGACAACTGAAATATTACTTTAAAATCTCTTTAAAACCCAAGGGTACATCGTAAGACCATGCCACACATAAACGCAGACGAGTTTTACCTTATAATGACCGAAAAAATTTATATAGAAATCCAGCGATATTATCATAGTGTCTAGGGTTTTAAATTAAATAATTAATATTGCCGAAATTGTCACATTAATTAAATTCCAGCATAATAGGTATACAACTAAGATAGAAGGCACTTATTGGGAAATGGATTCCATATAATGACCGGGCTACTGGGGTACTACTCATCATAGTGCATCCCTACAAAAATAACACCGAGGACCTCATCGGGATCCCCTACCAACATAGGACCGGCTTACCCCTTGCTGGATAGTACCACCCCTCGGTTGGGATTAGTAACCGTACCGAAGCATGCATGAGTTGATAGTAGGGACTCTAGATAGTGATGACCTTACCCAAATTGAAGCGACCTACTTAGCCTTACTACATCTCTCCTATTTTTGTCATTCCCAATTGATAAGGCATGAGGCTACATCTTTGTCCTTTTACAAATAGAACTTCCCTCTTGAAATGCTAACATCGTCTTCCAGATGTTGACACAATATCAGCATTGAACTGTACAAGTCATTCAGGAGATGAGAACTGAAGGCACTACTTCCACTGCACCTATTTTGGAATAACCCTTGGGGTTAGTAGCAAATAGCCCTTTAATTCAAAGTCATTATCCTGGACCTTTCCTTCATTATCTCTAATTTCAATGCTCACATCGGTTCAAAGTGGTTTTCGGGTGACAACTACTATCTAATCCCAGTCTCTGTAAACCAACGTTCAATAATTTTAAAGGGTCAAGTTGTTTTTAGTAGACCCCTACACTATTAAGGTGTAAGATTTACATATGAACATATGTTCCATATGCATAGATTATCATGACCCCCATATCAAAATTAACCCACTTGTATTCATCACGTTTTCGAAATGCGGTATTTGTGATAAGTACAAGTCGACTTACTTTCAACAAAACGTTCCAACGTTTTGTTACAACTACTTTATTTCATTTGACTACTCAATAGCGTGGAGAAGAGATCCTTTGGTTTAAAAAATAATTCTTAAACAAGAAAGTTGGGTTAAAAAAACCGATAGAGTTTTGAAAAAAACTTTAAAATAAATAAACCGTAATTAAATCATATGTTTAAAACTTAATTAAACTTTAATTAACTTTAATTAAATCAAAAATCATAATTTAAACCTTAATTAATTTATTTTTTATGTAAAATGAAATTTAGTTAAACTTTAATTAAATAATATTCATTTAAGAACTAAATCCTAGTTAAGTGGATAATTAACGTTTAATTAAATAATAAATAATTAAATAATCAACACTAGTTAAATAATTAATTAAAGTAAAAAACTTAAATAAATAAAAATTAATTTCCTATTATCTTAATTAATCATTATTTTAAACTTCCTTAAGTAAAAATATTTAACTTAGTTAGTAATTTCTTAAACTCTAATTACTTAACCTAATTACTTAATTAACTATAATTAACCAAATTAAATAAATAAACCATTAAATAACAAAGGATTAATATTTTTACTTAATTTAGTAGTTTTAAATGAGTTTTCAAAAAAAATCCAAAAGAAAACACTTTAAAACTTGAAATCGTGAAAATTTTCAAACTACATCCGTAGCAACTTTCGCTATGAGCGCAGTTCACTAGAATTGATTTTCAGGTGAAAACCTCACTTTAACTCTAGCTACTTCATGTTTTGAAACATAACTGGAAGAGTTTTAAAAACTTAAACAAAAGGTGAAAACTTTGATAACATTTACTAAATCCTAAACTAGAAAACAAGCTTTTAATCTCAAGTCCTTTGCGACTTTTCACGGTGCTAGCTTCACAACATTTGCAGCACATACACTTGGTTTTGTTTCATTACACACTACCATTATGTCATAACCAACCATTTACTTATCCATATCCAAACTTATCATTTAACATCCAATATCATAATTTCAAGCTCAACCACAAACTTATAACCATATGCCATCAAAACATCATGATTTTTCAACACAAAAAACGTTATATTTTCACAACATATAGTTCATCAAAATCAAGTTATTTTCTTTTTCAAAAACAAGAGTGTTACTCATCGAAAATTTACTAACTCAAGGCAACCTTTTGCTAAAACTTGAAAACAACTTAGAATCTCGCAAAATTTAGAACTTTGGACGCTTGAACGCCCTAAATGGGCTTGTCCATGTGGAATTTAGGCTCGACCATGTTGGCTAGAGTTTAGTTGCTTGTATTTTGGAAATGAAGGGTTGTAGAGCTCGTAGAAGTGTTTTAGTGAACTAAGGGGAGATTTTTAGCAAAAAGAAGTGATTTTTCTTACTTTAAAATTTATAAAGAGAAGCCAAGGATGTATATTCTCAAGCTCCTAGGAATTTTAAAGTAGAGAAATGTAAAATGAGAAATATGCGAGATAACAGGTAAATATAGGCTTAGGAAAATATTTAAAAATATTTAAACTGGTTATAATTAGATATGTACATATTCATCCATCTCCGTACCCTTCGCTCATTTCCATCCTCCCCTTGTAATCCCCTTCCATCATGAACTATTCATGCCATGCTCCATGCACTTGGGTTCAAAATGATAGTTTTATATGTTAATATATATAAATATTCTTTTTATAAATAAAATCTTCTCTTGTCTTTATATATACACATTTTAAAGAGAACTATATACATGCATATATACATGTTTTCATCATTTTAAGATAGTTTGTAGTGTGTGCATATATGTTTAAAATAGTGTTATGATATTTTAGATAACTTTTAACCGATGAAGAATCAATATTTGGAAAAAAAATTTATGGTCACATTTTCTATTTCTCTATGAACTATATAAATTGGTAAAAAAATTTGAAAATGATTTTATGATCATTAATTATTATTTAAAATAATTTTATTTGTTAATAAAAATACATTTATTCATTATTTAAAATATATTTAAATACTCACTTATTTAGCGATTAAATTTTGGGTCGCTCGTGCAGCTGACTCTATTATGTCTTGATGGTATTCTTGTCAACGAGTGCTTATGATAATCGCGACAATTTGATGTTTTCAACATGGTGGTTTAGTTCTTCAGCTGAGTAGCTCGGCAGATATGGAGTTAGGTTCCAGGGTTGAAGGCCTGGTGTTAATTGATTGTCGTCGTGATGGGTTTCTCATGGGCGGGTTCTTGGAGGGTGATCCCTAGATAGAATGTAGATTGAATCCATCATGGAAATGGATGAAGCCAAGGAAGAGCATAGATATGCATGCTATAGGATCTTATATACTCGTAGTGTTTTCTTTGGTACTCAAAGTAGTGGTATTTTTGGAGTCACCCATGAGTACATTGATTTGGTACATCAGATCGGAAGAATGGATCCGTATACTATGGTCCAGAAGAATTGGTCCAGTATCAACTTTAGGTTAAGAGAGTACAACTGAAAATCAGGATTTTTATCCATTAATCTTTGGCAGAAGAATGACTATACGAGTTATCATAGATCTAGAGCATAATGAGCGATAGTTAGAATTGCTTGATGGTTGTTATTTTTATTATGGTTTCACTAGTCGCCTATCACTCTAGGGATGTCACATAAGGTAGCTATTGGGCATAGTGATACGTAGGCACCTCGCTATTATTTATTATGGAGTAGGTATTGCAGATGGAGATACCTAGACACCCTGAAAGTTTACTGAGTATGAAGTACCCTTTTATGAATATTATCGATGTTATGTGCTAACTTTTTGGTGGAAGGGACATGTTATGTATGATTAGTGTCCCTATGTTCCATATACTACATCGACTTTTATAATATATTGAGATCATTTATCGCTCACACCAGACTATTGTCTGACTCGAGGTTTTATGCTTTAATTCTTATTATCTCGGAAGCTCTTAAATGAGTAGACTAAATAACACGTAAACATCATTTGGAGCTGTGCAGGTAGATTAGCAGGAAGCGATGCTTTTTCAAACTTATATTCCTAAGTTTATTATTGTTTATTCCGTTGTATGACACTGGAGCCTTGGTAGCATTGACTCATTTTTACTAGAGACGGTTTGTCAGTTGAGTTTACTTGTCACTTGTATAAACTCTATTATACGATGTATATCTTTGTGTATTTGTACTTTGATATTTGGATCACTTAGTTATTTTTGTCTTAACTATTTTATATCTGCATTGGCTATTATATTTTATCTGATTCGATGTGAGATATATGACAGTTTAAGTGATTATGTGATGTTTTATTCCTTCCTCTTTTCTTCTATTCTCTTCTCTTCATTTCTATTCCTTATCTTTATTTCTATTTCTTTCCTTTGACAGCCTTTCTACATCGTAGGTATAGGGCGGTTGTCATAAGAAGTCAAAGAGACTCAGGGAGAGGCCAGGTCAGAACATAGGAAGGGACCTTGCGTTAGTTAAAGAAAGGCAAGGAGTTAGAAGGGATATTGATGCCAGATGGGGATGCTAATTAGAATGCATATTTCAAAAAAGTGAGGAAAGGCATTAAACTTCTAAGAACTGCATCAAGTAGTTCAAAATTAAACATAAGAGTGTTTAGAAGCTACATGTGGGATTCTTGTTACTCCACCGCGGTGGGTGATTCTAGGCAGTTTGAAAAAAAAAAATAAGTAAATGAATTACTGCGGTAGGGGTGATTCCAAACAGTTAGAAAATTTCATAAATAAATGTAGGACTATAGGTGACAGTTACTTTATTGTCCAAAGATTAACTAACTAAATATTTAAATACTACGGGAGGCTAAGTTTACGTAGTTCAAGTTAAAGAATGAATTTAAAAGTGTACTGTAGTGGAGGATCCCAAGCAGTATTAGACAATAGAGAAAATTCTAAAGTATGACTTTAAAAGAGTACCATGGTAGGTGATTCCAAGCAGTAATAGTAAAGAATAAAACCTTAATGGGAGACTAAGTAAGCACTGCAAAGGGCACACTATAAACTCAATAAAGAATGAAAAAGTAATGCATAGGGAAGCATGTGTAAATAGACAAGAAATGAAGATTCTGTAATGGAAACCAGGGAAGGTTTGTGCAGGGAGCGGAGTATTTCTTACTTAGATTTCAAAACAATCTAAACCAGGACTCAAATGGGGGCGGTGCAGGGTGTGCGTTAGTAAAGAAATTTTTTCTTAAAGATGCATTTGATTCAAGAATAAGTTAGAAACAATCATGTCGGTAGTTTAAATTTTTTCACACAGGATTAATTGAATAATGAGAGAAAAATCTAACCTACATAGTGCCGGTTTTTCTCATAATGTGTTTTTTCTTGGAGATAGTATTATTCATATCAAACATTATGTTTGACATGCGTTTCTATTATTGTTTTCCCCATAAACTCATAGGTAGTCATTTGAGTAGACTGAGTTTATGGGCATAGGATGGTAAGATAATAGCCATCGTACGAGGACTGAGGACAGAGTACGAGGCTCTCTAGCTAACAAAGATTTATTTTTGCTGTATAATGGTGTGCAGGCATCATCTACATATATGGACCCAAATCTTTGTTATGTTATTTGTCCATTATATTTTGACCCCTACGTGGACATGTTTTTGTGAAAATATTTACTATAGTGTTACAACAAATATTCAAAAGAATTTGTTGTATAATAGAATTACTTAGTTTCTCTATTTATTTTACTATGTTTTCATATTATACCGAACTTTCTTTAAACGCCAAAAGATAAATCTGGTAATGTTTGCAGCATCATCGACGTTAATCTACGGATTTTAAGTGGGGGACGTAATAATATTGTGATATATGATGCTATATAATGTTGCATATACAGAGTAGATCTTACTGGAATTAGGCTAGTCAAAAATGGTTAAATAAGTGAATTTTGAAAAAAATATCCCTATTTGGATCGTAGTGGGCCAATGAAGTCTAGTGTTTAACACTAAATCCAATCTAGTTGTTCTAATAAAATCAAATTTTATTCTAAATATACATTTACTTATTTAATTATTCTCATTAATCAAATGCATTTAATGTGAATCAAATTCAATTAAATGACTAAGGAAGGTTTTATTTATTTAGAAAATGAAACCTTTCTCTCTCTTAAAGCTAAATCATTAATTAAAGGAAGGTTTTATTTTATTTAGAGAGAGAAAATTTTCATTCCACCATATTAATTAAACTAGTTGACTGATTTAATTAAATGATAGTTATACCAAGTTTGTACTTGGTATATTTTGTGAGCAGATGTATGTATGTATGTATTCAAGTGTATATATGCTTATAAAAAAAATGGCGACAGATATGAAAATGGAAGACTTCCCATTCTCATTTCGTCTGAGCCCCCTCTTTCCTTCACCTTTTCTTTGTCTTTTGCCTCGTCTCTCTCTTATGCCTAAGAAGAAGAAGTCATTGCCCATCTCTAACTTGCCAGATTCGGCGTGTGACGGTTCCCACATGTGCTATGGCATTATTTTTAACGCCCACACACCGTTGATCAGTGCATTTGTGCCTTCGTCTCCATCAGAGCAAGTGCGTCGTCCAGGGCCTGCCAGTGCCAGTTGTAACAAACTTCAACTGAATGAAATTGCAAATGTTCCTACTGCTTTGACAACTTCTACTATCGCACCCGACAAAGTTGATTCACGTAACATCGCTCTACAAATTGCGAATAGTTCTGCCTTGAAAATGTCGAGTGGTGGTAGTCTCTTTGCTAGTTTGCTGAATGATATGAATTCTCCACAAATTGCCACAACTCATCTTCCTGGCTGTACTTTGGTTGCTGGTGAGCACTCTTTAACTCCGCTTTTAGCTAATGCTAGTACTTCCTCAGGATGCAGTCTGATGTTGGTTTGAATGTTGGAACTAATATTTGTGATGTCGAAAGTGAACTAAAAGAAATTGTAAATGGGTCCTTGGCTGTCGCCGTAGATGGCAGAGTTAATAGTGCATTTGTAGTTGAGGCTGTAGGGACCAAAATTTTTGATAGTAGAACGTTTCGTGGCTACACTCCTGGTGCTTGTGGAAATGACGAACCCAACATCCCATTAACCAGTCCTCCTCCTTGCGGTCCATTACCCCTTGCAAATCGCGCTGCCCCTGTGTTACCTTCTCCTCCTATGGTAGCACATTTGTGGCCGTCATTTTTATCCAAATTACCAAAAAAACAGGTGTTCATACTCCTTATTGCTTTGATAATGTTGAGATTGACGGTGTTATGATTCCTCCTATGGAATGATGATTGATGCCAGTGTGGGTTTTTGAAAAGAGTTTTGTTCCTTAACTCCAATCCATCTTATCATCTTGTCAAGGCTCGATGCAGTCAGGTTTGGAAGCCTAGAGGGTGGTTGAATGTTCATTTTGATAATGAAATATCCTATTTTGAATTCTCACGTAGTGATGAAAGACAGCATATTCTTGAAGCTGACCCAATTCTCATAGATGGGAAACAATTCATTATTACAACCCGGAGTCCATCTTTTGATAGGGCTCTTGATCAGGTTTTATCTATTCCTTTCTAGGCTCGCTTATCAACATTGATTGGCTAGCAAGACTCGTTAGTAAGATGATATGTTATGATGCTAACACTGTGGCTAGAAAGAGATTAGTTTCAACCAAAGCTCTGATTTAAATATCTCCTGCCAAATCTTTACCTTTATTCATAAAAGTCAGACTAGATGAGGGCTATTTTGCTGAGATCAGTGTTCGCTATAGTTGGAAACCTAAGATATGTACGTCCTGTTAGTCTTTTAGGCATCTTTTAGATGCTTGTTCTAGCCCTGCCTCTGCTAGTTTTGTTCCCCTTGCTTATCGGATTCTTCTTCCTCATCCACCTATCCGGAAATGGGTTTCGAATATCGCACCTCCCTTTACTGCCTCGTTTGCTTTTGTTGCACCAATTTGTGTAGCTCCCATTATCAATGCTCCTGTCATTCCTCCCTCCGCTGGTTTTTCTCCTGTGGCCCTAGTTGTGGTTTCTTCTGTTACTCCATCTAATTCAGTTATTTGGAATTCTGAGGAACGAGCCTAGATTCATGCTCCTACTAATATGAGGTACTCACTTGAGACTGACACTTTTTATGCCTTTGTCAATGATGTTGATGTTGAGAGTCATTGTCTTATGTACCATATTGAGGGTGGGGGTCTATTCCTTACTAGGTTTGGTAAGATTGGTGAGGTGAACAAAAGTCACTTTTATGATGTCAACTGAGATATGAAATTTATTTACTCTCCTACTTTTGGAGGATACGATCCATATCTGGATACTCTATTCTTTGGTTACTCTCGTGTTAGTGATCCAGAGTCAGATAACGGTCATGGCTGTTCCTCCGCTTCTGTGGGAGACTAGTCATGTTGTATTAGTAGTTTAGGCACTTTTTTCTAACTCCTGTGCTTTATGTTTATTTGTGGTTTGGGCTCCTTTTGCCCATTTAGCTGTTCTGCGCATGTGCAGAACACCTGTTTTCTCCTATTTTTATACAGTGGCAGGGCCGACTATAAAGTCGGCTAGCTTTGCTAAAAAAATAAAAGTGTATATAGTGCAATTTTTAATTTTCAAATTATGTATATAGCTAATGTGTTCGTCTTTATGGAAATTACTCGCAACAGAAACATTCTGGTGAAGGTCATTGTTTCTGGTGAAGGTATCTCTATAGATCCAGCGAAGGTGGAGACTATTCTGGAATGGAAGCAATCGAAGTCATCGATGGAATTTCGCATTTTTTTTGGGATTAGCTGGCTACTAGAGGAAGTTTATTAAGGATTGTTCCAAGATTTCTTCACATCTGACCAAGTTGACAAGGAAAGGAGCTAAGTTCAAATGGACACCCTGGTGTGAAGAAGCTTTTCTGGAATTGAAGATGAGGCTAATCAGTGCACTAGTGTTTGCTATTCCGGATGGAAAAAGCAAATTTGAGTTTATACAGATGCTTGCATAGTTGGTTTGGGAGCAGTGTTGATGCGGAATGGAAGAGTGATTGCGTATGCGAGTTGGCAATTAAAGCCACGTGAAAGGAACTACGCTACGCATGATCTTGAATTGTTAGCCGATGTTTTTGCTTTGAAGATCTGGAGACACTATCTCGTGGGAGAGAAGTTTGAGTTATTCACGGTTCACAAACCGTTGAAATATCTTTTCTCTTAAAGGATCTTAATCTGAGGCAGCAGCGATGGGTCGAGTTTCTGGCATCATATGATTTGGCTATTCTGTATACCCCAGGAAAGGCAAATGTTATGGCTGATGCTCTTAGCAGGAATGCAGTTTTGTCTCTTTTGGAAGTTGTTCCATCTCTCCAGGAAAGAATCATAAGTAAGCAAATGGAAGATAGTTCTTTTGAGGAACTGATTCTTGGGACTAAGAATGGTCGATATTTTGATTTCAAGGTGGACGATCAAGGTGCGTTGAGGATTAATGGTCGATTGTGTGTACCTAATATAGATGGATTGAGGCAAGAAATCTTAGCAGAGTGTCGTCGCTCCAGACTGAATATTCACCTGGGAATTTCTAAGATGTATAAAGATATGAGAAGAATTTTTTGGTGGCCGAGCATGACGAGGGATATAACTGCTTTCGTTAATAATTGTGCTATCAGCAAGTGAAAGGAGATCAGCAGAAGTCAGCCGATTTTTGCAGCCTTTGGAAATCCCAGAATGGAAATGGGAGATGATTTTGATGGATTTCATTGACGGTTTGCCAAGAACCAAGAATGGTAATGATGGAATATGGGTTATTGTGAATCGGTTAACTAAAAGCACCCATTTTATACCGGTTAAGGCAACTCGTACTGTAGTTTCTCTGGCAGAGATTTTCTTGAGAGAAATAGTTAGTTTGCATGCTGTTCCTGTTATCATAGTAAGTGATCGTGATCCTATCTTTACCAGTAAATTTTGGGAGGCTCTGCAATCAGCTATGGAAACGAGTTTGAGATTGAGGACAGTTTATCATATTCAACCAGATGGACCGACTTAATCGTATTCTAGAAGATATGCTGCAAGCTTGTGTTTTGGATTTTGGTGGCTCGTGGGAAGACCATCTTCATTTAATGGAATTCTCCTATAATAATGGTTACTAGGCGTGCATTAAGATGGCTCTTTATGAAGCTTTATATGGAAGACCGTGTAGATCCCCATTCTGTTGGATAAAATTGAAAGATCGTCTTGTGCTTGGATCAGATTTGATTCAAGAAGCTTCTGCTATAGTTGAACTTGACAAGAAAAGGATGAGAGCTTCTCAGGATCGTCAGAAGAAGTACGCAAATAAAAGAAGGAGACAATTGGAATTTGAAATTGGTAATTTTGTTTTTGTCAAAGTTTCCCCAATTAAAAGAGCTATAGATTCGGAAAGACGGGAAAACTTTCCATAGATACATTGGACCATTTCGGATATTGGAAAGAGTTGGTGCTGTAGTTTACAGAATTGAATTGCCAGAACGGGTGTATGGAATTCATAATGTATTCCTTGTATCCCATCTAAGGAAGTTGTTCATGATCCATCATTAGTTGTAGAACCTGTAGTCCAGGAAGATTTGGAAGTCGAGTCGAATTTGACTATGGTCAGAAATCCAGTTCGGATTGTTGATCAAGGCGAGAGGCAACTCAGAAGTAAGGTAGTGTAGCTTGCCAAAGTGCAGTGGAGTGAGTATTATAGAAATTGCACCTGGGAAACTCTGATAGTTTTAGGAAAGCTTATCCGAGTTTGTGTCCGGATAACTAGTGATGTTTGTTAGAGTAGATTGTTTGGTTGTTTGCTAATGTATGAATGATATGCATGTTTGAACGGTTGATATGACCGCTTTTAAATTATCTTTGTTTTAAATTTCAGGGACGAAATTCTTTTAAGGGGGAAGGAATGTAACGACCCTGGATTTTGGCCCTGTTTATTTTAATAAATATTTAATCCAATTAAATAAAAAGTAAACTGATCGTTTTAAAATGAATATGATTTTGGAAATATTGCCATTTGTTTTTATGGATTTGTATTTTTTTAAAGGGAAATTTGATTTGAAAATTTAAAATAAATCACTTGGTAATATTCATAATAAAATTTATCTTATATAATTGTATTAAAATGTTTTACCTTGTTATCAATTGATAAATGTACATATGGATGAAAATGTTTAAAATAAAATCTAATCTAACAATATAAAATATAAATGTAAAATATAAGTCAAACATATGAATGTAATTTAAATATTGATAGCTAAAATAAAAATAAAAATAAAAATAAATATTAAATGTAAGTAAATCATATTGAACATAATTAATATTGATAGTCAAAATATAAAATACAAATGTAAATAAAAACCAGAATTAAATAAGCACAAAGTATAAAATGAAAACAAGACCAAAGAAAAGTAAACCTGACAAATATGTTTATAAATTATTTAAGCTAGAAGTAATAACAGATAAAAATAAACATCTTTACACAAAACTAAACCTATAAAATAACACCTGACAACCATGTGTATTGAAGTTCAACTAGAAGATTATAAAACAAACATATCTAGAAAACAAATTATCTTCATAAGCAAGCCAAAGTAATGAAAATGAACCTGACACATATATGTAAAATATTCAAACTGGAAGCTAATAACAAAACAAATAATTATAAATAAATAGCTTCATATACAAGACCAAGTGTTGCCTGCAAAGTATAAAATAAACCTGACAAAACATATGTATATTGTGTAAGCAAGGAAGGCAAAATAAAATTATCTTCATATACACTCAAAATTAATTATCTACCTGCAAATATACTTTTACATACCAAATCTATATACTCAGTTAAACATAATTATGTAAACATATTAAGAAACAAAACATTTAATGTTATCTGTCCAAGCCTACATTTTGTCCATTTAAAATATTTAGCAAATCTTACTTTTCAGTAGCAATAACCTGTTCATATCAATCTTAAAGAAAACAGCTGACCAGTTAATACCTTCCCATATTACAACTGTTTCTCTTATATATATGTATGCATTTGCTTTTTAGTTCGTTCAGTATCTCATAAAACAAAAAAGAAGAAGAAGCAAATACTCAATTCAACTGCAGTTCAAAACAGAAAGCACTTAAAAACAGATTCAAGGCAGTTCAAACTTCAGGCTTTCAAATGAAAATAGAAATTGTTCTGTTCAAAGGAATTTTCTGATGAGTAAACATATTTTTTAAAAACTTTAAGTTTGATTAAAAACAGTTCAAGATTTTGATGATCTGGTTGTATATGCTTCAGTTTGCATATGAATTTGTGATATACCGTGCTCCCCTGTAATTGATATCTAGTGCATATTTGTTTCAAACTCAATTTATTTACATCAAAGGATTGTTAATCTAAAGTTTCAACTAAACAATAGGTTTAAAACTAAATCTAGATTTTTAAAAGCTAACTAAACTAGGATTGTAAGAATTACACACTGTAACTTGATTCTACAGGTACATCAAACATTTCTTTGATGAATTTGAATGTTATAAAATGTTAATTCAAGTTTATATCTTGAATCCTTACTAAGAGTTATGATTTTTAAAACTAAAATAAAGATTTTTAGTGAGGAATTTTAAGAGCAGTTTGCATGTGAAATAAAATTTCATTTTTCCCATTTTCAAACCATTGAATCAACTTTAAATGTTCAAATTCGTGTTGAAGGAAGTGTGAACATTGGTGATGTAGTAAAAATTATCAGATTATTTTTCTATTATGTGAATTCAGGGAATGAGATTGATTTAGGGTTTTGGGTTCAAGGTTTGTTCATGCCTGTAAACGTAACGAATTCGTCGCCTACACGTGATCGAGCTTCACGCGATTCAAGAAGGTGGAAGCTTATCGTGTCGTGGGGGTATGGATGGAATTTGAGCTTCTCTGGTGGTCGGAATGACGATCGCAAGGCATTTTTGCTGAAGGTCGTGTTTGCAGTTTTTCGACCAAATATCTAAATTTCAATTTCGAACTTTTGAAGGCGAATTGGGTTTGAATTTCGAACCTAGGGGTGATTTGTGATGGCCTACGACTTTGGGGTTTGCCGGAGCTGGATGGCGCCGTCATGCACGTGTATGACAGTGGGTTTTCGTGTCAGTGTCGTCGTGGTCTTCTTGCTCGAGTCGTGCTCGAGTGAAAATGGTGGAAACTTCGGGTTTGTATTTTGTGTTCGAGTGAGTACCTGATGCTATTGTTAACTTCGTTTAAACTTAAACTACAGATAAGAAAAAAAGAAGTAGAAGAAGAGAGTAGCGTACAGGGGGAAGACTCAGGGAACTGGATGATTAACTCGGAGTTATACTCGAGTTTTAGCAAGAATGGCTCGGGTTTCTTCTAACTGCAGTAGTGTATTTTCAAAAGTAAAGCTAAGTGAAAAGATTTTTATCAAGCTATAAATATTGTAAACTCAATAAGTATTTAATAGCTTAAAGTTAGAAACTTAATACATGTTTTAATTATTTTAGTTAATACTTAACGATGTTTAAACTCTTAATTAATATTTTAATTAAGTAATTAATTTAGTTAAGTATAAAATGAATTAACAATTAAGTTTGTAGTTAGTAATATAATTGATTTTCAAATTTAAAGAAGACTTTTAAAATGTTAATTAAGTTGAATAATCAATATTAATTGATTATTTTCAGAATGTAATTAAGAATAATTACTTTTTAATTGTAATTAGTGATGGGTTATAAGTAATAAATGAATTTGTAATTAACTACTTAAGTTAGTTAATGATTAATAGTTAATTAATCAAGTGTTTTAATAAAAAAATTAATGAATGATTAATATTTAATTAATTAAGGAATTCAATTAAGAATTAATAATTGATTAATTAAGTAATTAGTAATTAATAAATGGATAATTAAGTCTTATTAATAATTAAGGTTAGTAATCAATGATTAAGAGTAATTAACTAATAATTAAGACTTAATAATTGATTAAGAAATAATTTATTAATTAAATAAATTGAAATGGAATAAGAAATTGATTGATAATTAATTAATGATTAATTAAACAGGGTTAAGTAATTAATTCTCAAGTAATTGATTTTAAATTGAATTAATTACAATAAGAATTTAAGAGGACTGCTTATGGATTGTTGTGTAGAATATTTGATTATGATATTTATTTGGTGATATTCTGTGATGCTCTCTGATATGCTCAGATATATTTATGATGATTGTGAATAATTAATCTGTGATAATGTTATATGAATTCAATTGTTGAATTAAACTATTTAAGTTAATTAGACAACTTGGCCTTTAAAATGGAGTTTGGATTTCGATGAGACCGGGATCGGGTGTCTTATATGATTATCCGAAAACCACATCGATCCAAATTAAACGATAGGTCGTGAATTCTCAAGTGGAGATCGAGATGGTGTTTTCAGAATGCAAGGGTTATCGTCGTTGACTCTGAGGGTGATTCCAAATGAGTGTAACAAGATAATGCCTTCGGTTTCGTTCGAACCCGGAATGAACTTGTATGGATTGAATGCTTTCAGCACATCGTCAGGCGGACGATGAGCATTCTAAGAGATATGTCCTGTAAAGGTAATCGCAGCCCCAAGCCTCATCAACCGGGAATGGCTAAAACAGGGGATGTAAAGCAAGGTTAGGTGGGTCATGCCTAAGCAGGACGAGATACACCCCTGTCTAGATGTCCCTTTTTATTTCGGCTATATGGGGGGTTGCTAGCTACAACCGCGGGGTTATCTTGTTCGAGACTGATCAGTAAGGAATGGTTCCGGCCTTGTGTTGCAGGGGAGTTAGGGTGGCTCCTCGGTATGGTGATCTAGGCCCCGTACCATGACAGGCGGTACCCCAGTAGCCTGCCTTGTTGTAAATCCATTTTCCCTACGAGACCCTACGGTTTTGATTTGTATTACCCACTTTTGTGGCTAGTTGATGGAATTTAATGAATGTAACAATTTCGGCTATTTTCTATTTCCTTGAAAACCCTAGACACTATTATAATATCACTGGATTTCCTATAAAATGCTTTGGTTAGCGTAAGGTAAAAACTTACCTGTATTTATTTGTGGGAAGTCTTACGTGATACCTTTATTTCAAATGATTTTCAAAGTTAAACAACTTTAAACCGTTTACTCATACCAGACCCATGTCTGACCCGGAGTTTATATTTTGTTTTTCATAAACTCTTGGGTACTCAAATTTTTATGAGTAGCCAAGTGATAGGTTTTGGACCTTGATTTCTGGAGGAGTTTGGAGCAGGAGTTCCAGACGTACGTATACATCTATCTAGTTCCGTTGAGTAGTTGACGTATGCTGTATCTCTGATGTATGTATTGACAGATGTATGTATGACTGTTATGTGTATTGATATTGTATAACTCTGATATATGTAAAACTATGTAATATTTATGTGATATATTATATTTTGTTCCGTTCCGCTGTGAGATTCTGATGATGTTGTTCTTTTTTTCTTTTCTTTTCTATTTCTATCCCTTTCTTTCTTAATGATGATATGTCTTTCTGGTAGTAGAAGGGTGGGTCGTCACAGTTGCAACTATTCCATATATTTGCAGAGAATTCTACAATTTTTGAAAAACATCAATATTTCTTCAAATGTCAGCAATTATTCCATATAATCACAGACTTTTATGCAATTATGTGAAATAATTGCAAACTTCTCTGCTACTATTCCAAGAATTGTCGACTTTTCTATAATTATTTCATACTTGACATTTTATGCAATTGTATGAAATAATCATCCAATTTTCTTCAAATGTCAGCAATTATTCCATATAATTGCAGACTTTATGCAATTACATGGAATAATTGCGGACTTCTCTGCTTTTATTCCATATAATTGCAGATTTTTCTACAATTATTCAATATACGTACCTTTTTCTGCAATTATATGAAATGACCATCAATTTTTCTTCAAATATGAGCAATTATTCCATATAATTGCAGATTTTATGCAATTATATGGAATAATTGCAGACTTTTATACACTTCAGTGGAATAATTGCTGACTTTTCTACTATTATTCTATATAATTGTAGACTTTTCTGCAATTAAATGGAATAATTGCAAATTTTTCTGCAATTACTCCAAGTAATCGCAGAAAAGTGCAACTATACCATATAATTGCACACTTTTCTACAATTTTTGCATATAATTGCTTAATTGTTTGCAATCGTACCATATAATTGCTGAATTGTCTATAATTAAACAGCCTATCATTGTTTTTACATATGCATACACCACTCATTAGAAAGATAATAAAATTTGTGATTTAATGGTGAAAACAACTTGTCAATTCGTCGTTTCAACAAAAAGTTATTGCATTTTAAAGATTGATAATCAATGGGGTGTAGATTTTAATTATGGATGTGAATATGAAGAACCAACGTCTAGCCATGGAGTAGAAGGGTATTTTAGGGAAGAAAATTGAGTATTTGAAAATAGGAATGTAATTTATATCTTTTTTTGGGAAGGATATTTTGTGTATTAAGTTTGATTTTAGGGATGTACCGCTTATTTTCACTTTTTAAAAGTGTTCAACATGAAAGTTATCACACAAAAAATCAGCCTTTACAATAAGAGATGACAAATGTATGATAAAATTACTAATAATGCATTGCTCAGAGAATGTAAATTTTAGTGGAATAGGACTGAGAGTCTACAACAGGTTTTTGATCGACTTATGCTAAAAATTTATAAAAGTCTTCAACGCGAAAGTTGTCACACAAGAAGCTTGATTTTTAGATAATAAAAAATTATCAAAATCCAACTAGAAATGAAAAGAAAATAATCAAATTACTAATACATGCATACAAAGATATAGATATTAAAGTGTGTTTATAAAGATAACTATACTTTTATCCTAGGTTTTCAATTCGACTTTGCAAACATCTATTTTTACTATAAATCCATATTAAAAATTGAAGTACATTCAAATTAAAACAAGAATTGTGAGAGTATTTTCTCACCTTGACTTCCAAGCCAAATAACAGACAACAACCTACTTTTTCCTATTTTAACCAAACCCTAGAACCAATGCATACAAGAGAACAAGAGAGGGCTCAAACACTGTAGGACTTGAAATAAATAGATCCAAAAGGTTGACTATGGTTTGAAATCATTAACCTGATTTTATTATATTTTCGTAAAATTTTCTTTAAATTAAAATGGATGGTTTTGCTCTAGGTTTTTCAAAGAGGAAGAAAATAAATTTTTGGTTTCCTTTTCTTTTTTGATTTATAAATAAACATACCGAAAATAGAAAAGAGGATTCTTTTGTTCGTTGACACTGTAGATCTGCATTGCAAATGGGCCCAATAAGGCAAGACTCTATTTTATTTCATTTATTCTTTCTACAAAGACCTTTTTCTCCCTTTTAAAGTTATTTTATCAAATCATGAAATATTTTTCTAGCCCACTTCATTTTAACAATTTATAATTCTATTTAACACTCTTTTTCAGTATTACCATAAATTTTATATTTACTACCATTAACTAAAATAAAAATCTAAATCAATAGTATAGAAATGCATGTTTATTAGTTATACATTTTCCAAGCTTCTATTTATAGTTTAACAATTGCTTCAACAAGGTAAAACCTCTATTTTTATATAATATAAATTTACAATTATTATTTCATTTCTTAACTTCCTAATATTATGAAAAATTATGATTCACATTCCAAAAGCATTCATCATCTTCTATAAAAGAGAACAAAAATGCAAATTTCTAATAAATGCCAAGTATAAATCATTATTTAATTTATTAAAGTAAATCTAAAATCAGGGTTGTTCCATGTTCTACCTTGAAGAAATTACATCCCCTCAATTTTACTTCAGAGAAAAGTCTGTAATATATATATTACTAATAATAATATATTCATTAAAATAATCACATATTAAAACTATCTACAATTATACGAACTCCAGACTACCATCTTGGTTTAACACTTACTAGGATTTGCATTATCCTTTCAAAAAAAATCAGAGTAGTTAAAGCAATTATTAGACCCCTTTTCTTTTTGATGGCTTCGAGAGACTCTAATTATCTTCCCTGTCCATTGTCGTATTGTTATGGATTATGAGTTTTACGTAAATCACTTACAAGAC
The DNA here is from genome assembly GCA_030765085.1 of Allium cepa. Taxonomy (NCBI): domain Eukaryota; kingdom Viridiplantae; phylum Streptophyta; class Magnoliopsida; order Asparagales; family Amaryllidaceae; genus Allium; species Allium cepa. The sequence continues at coordinate 619,288,812 of CM060938.1, read as the reverse complement.
CTTACTGCTAGGGCATTCAATCAAATATTTTCTAAATGACGAGATTCTCGGGGCTTCTGAGTAATCTCTAAGGTATGAAGTGTATCCCAAAAATCACAATATGTGCAACACAAAATCAATCCGTAACATGAATTCACAAAAACATTGGTTGTTATTCATATATTAAAATATACATCTACAAGTCACTTAAAAGATGTAGAATATTATGATTAATAAACATCTTTACTTTTCAAATAATGCCAAGATTAAAAAAATTTCTTCAATATTGAATTGGATTGTACAATGGTTACCAATAACTAAAAATATTGTGTAGTTATTACCACAACATACATATTCAAAATTACTAAATCTTGAAAATATACGCTAGTCATTAATTAGAACATATAGATTGTCAGTTTTTATACAACATATTCAAAAATATAAAAAACTTGTAAAATAAAAGTTTTTCCTTACTGCCTTGGGCTTTCATAAAGCATAAGATCACTGAAATTGGAATAATTGTTTAAAAGTTAGGATCAAAACTATTTGAAGTTTTAACTCAGGAAATAATTAGCTGGGCTGAGTTTTGAGTTCAGCTTAAAGCAGCTTTATCCATAAAATATTGTAGAATTTGATAAAATGCTCTAAAGAAGAGTTGTTTCATGCTGAAATACCTTTCAAGATAAAAAAATCAATATAATCAAATCAAAAAAATCAAAAGGTATGGTTATTTTACAATAGCTATTTTTTATTTTTATTTTACAACAATGCTACTTTATAAATTCTGATTTCAACCCTAAATGTTACACCAAACAATATGCTTTTATTAAAATCCTTTAAACAAAGTTTTAGAATAGATCCATTTTTTCGGAAGGGTAAGAGTAGTAAATTACAAATTTCCATTAGCTAACAAGTTCATAAATATGAAAAATGTTTTTTGTATTTAGGACTTGTGACGACCCCAATTTCGGAATGTTTAAATCGACATTAATCTAGCATATGTACGACTTAAACAATATGGAATATAGATAATCAATGGGGTTTGTAACCAACGAGGATTTTCGACCCCCAAAAATCAACATTTATATGTTCATTGAATACAATGCTGAGAAATCGAGTGTCGGAAAATACCAGATCATTAGGGGTTAAGAAGAAAATAGATAGAAGAAGAAATAGAAATAACAACAACACAGAATCTTACAATCGCAGCGGAACAAAATATAATATATAATAATAAATTTTTATACAAAGAATCTGTAGCTATTAATATACATAGAAATTATCAGAGTACTACCATCAACGTAAATATTTGGACAGTTACGATAACTTATCCTCAAAAGTGCTGAATATATGGTCTGCAATACAGTGGAATATAATCAAGTACATGTAATAGGTTTTTGTCATCCAGCTCGTCTCTTGTGCCCCATAGCATCCTAACATAAATCTGTTATACTCGGTCTGACTCGAGCATTATAATAAAATAACACTTGAGTTAATATGGAAAACCGGCGTGAGTAAACACACTTAATTTGAATTATTATTAATTACAAAATCTTTTGAAAATAAAGGTAAATCATAAGACATCGTCACCCATAAACACGATAGATTTTTCCCTTACAATAACCAAAATATTTTATAGAAAATCCCATGATTTTAAAATAGTGCCTAAGTATAAATACTTATTAAATAGTTGAAATTGTTAAATTGATCAAATTCCATCATACTAGGTTCTACAATCAAAACCGTTAAGGTTCATGGTGGATATTGGGTCGAAGTAGTTTCGGATAGTGCAAATATCTGATCCTGGTCTCATCGAATCCAAATGATAATTTTAAAGGGCATGTCATTGAAATAACAATTTCACAACCAGGGTGCCAATATTCACTTATGGAAATTTATTCCATATGTTTATTTTATCATGACCGGTCCATCGAAATTTATTTCCTTGAAATCATCACATTTTTCGAAATCGGAATAATGATTAGTACGAGTCGATTTTATTTTCAGTAAAACGTGTCAACGTTTTATTCTATTTACTTTAAAAAATTTTGCCTGCATAATTGCATGGATAATTGAAATCAATATATAAAAAAGCAATATCAGTCAAATATAGATCAAACTCAATCAACGACTTTAATTTATTATTAAATTAGTTTACAAATTAGATTGACTGGTTTTAACTTAAATGAGTCGAGTTATATTTAAATCCAAATTATTTGTTAACCCAAGAAATTAATTAAAATAATTTATTTTTAGTTAACTTAAAATTTAAATCGATCATTCAATAATTTACATAAAATTGATTACATAAAAATTTACCTATTCGCTTACTTTTAATTTTATAAATCATTAATTTTACATTTCAGAAAGCTTGTCAATACTTGTTCAGAAAAAATATGCCATGGTAGGGTCTCGACGCTATAAACTATACGTCGATTGGATTTAAAATGGAAGAGAACTATTGTTTTAAAGTTTTTAAAGGTTATTAAATAAATTTATTCATATTTTTTTTCCAGCCCAATACCTTGCTAACCCAACCCAACTCCTCTTTCTTTCTTCCTCCACCAGTTTCCTTTCTCTTCTCTTATTCTTTCATCCAAGAATACCCATGTATGCACGTACATGTGCACATACACGACGCCTTCGATCAACAAACTTTGTCGTCGACTATCCACGCATGTCACCTTCGATCACCATACCATGCTCAACCTCCTGAAACACGCGACTGAACCTTCGTTCGAAATTTTCGAACTTCATCGTATCCTCGAACAACCTCGAAGCCACCAAAAAACCCTCGCCCACGACCACCCTGACCACCATCAAACACCAAACTCCACCTGAAGCTTCACCGCAACCTCCTCCTCCTTTTGCCCTTGGTGCGCACGCCAATCTCTTCTCCGCCTCATCACGAATATCATGAACCCGAACCCTCTCTGAAACCTAACTTAAACCCTACTTTGAGTTTGCCTGGCCTCCCCACTTGATTGAAATTATCGTATTATTTTTCGTGAATTCTCCATTCCCTACACGTCCTCCACAGCAACGCTGAGATACGAAATCGCTTTGGTCGCCTGAATTTTGCTTTTCGCCAAAAACCGATCAACTCCAAATTTCTCTTCCCTCACATCACTAAAAATATCCAATCCACCTCTAAAAATCATATTTTGCAACCGCAAACACATCTCTATAATCGATTCCTAAAATTACGATACTTGGATTTTGGCCATAACTGACCTCCTCACTGACATATGGGTTTCCCTTCCTCCATGCTTGATGAAATCAAATGAAACAATTTTTAAAATATTCTACACTCTAAAACAAACAACTTTTTTCTAAAATCATAGGTTAAAACTAAATAGTTGTTGTGCTTTTGATTTTTGAAGTGGACTTTAACTATTTTATATGAAAAAGGAACATGATAAAGAGAATAAGTACATGTTTTGAGTTGTACGGTGAACTATCCATGTCTAGCACACATATACACATGCTTATACACACAACATATACATATATACTTGCCACCGATCAAAGATTCATCAATATCACAGTCATATACATAAATATAAGTAATGTCTAGTAAACAAAATAAGTGTTTACTCACTTATTTTAACAGAGATGAACAACCGCTGCTTCTTTTTTTTCCCAGCTTTATGATCTCTAACTTGATCCTTGTTTTAATGGCATAAATTTCGTTATTTATTTTAAAAATTGAACAAGAACAACTCAGGTATGTATATGTATGTAGGTACGTACATATGTATGTATGTATGTATGTATGTATGTATGTATGTATGTATGTATGTATGTATGTATGTATGTATTAAAGAGTGAAGTGTGCAGTGCAAGCAATAAGGTGGCTTTGTAAAAATGCATAGGGAGGCTGAAACTTACATGTACAAGCTACCATGTTCCATTTATTTTGAATTTTTTAATTTTTTTCTTTGGTGGCTGATGTGATATTAAGGCTGATTTGATTTTATGTTCTGAATTGATATTTTGTTAGCTTGACTTGATTTCATGGTATGCTTGAATTGATGTTTTGGTATCATGATGTTTCTTGTATACTTTTATTTACATATAAAATATTTTTATAAACATATATACATACATGTAAACTTACATATATTTTGGTCGTCAAAATGAAGCTTGTATATATTTGTATATAGATATAAAGATATTTTATCGAAAGTTTGAAATGGTGAATTTACACACATACACACATATACATATATTTTTATCATAAATTTGAAATAATAAAGTACATATGAACATACAAATTTATCGTATTCACATTTTAAAATTTATTATGGTTTTCAAATTTCATATATTCAAATATCTCCAGTATCAAAGGGATTTTATTTATCCGACTTATAAAAATTAATATTTCAGTATTTAAAATTAGTTAATCATTTTTTTCATGGCAAATTTTATTATTTAAAATTTTATCCAAGTTCATATCAGTAAAGTACATTATTAATTCATTAAATTTTATTTTTTACCATTTAATTCACAAATTATATTAAATTTAATAATTTAAAATAGTTAAATTACGGTTCGTTACAATCTCCCCCAATCAAAACTTTTCGTCCTTGAAAAGTAACGAAGCAAGAAATTTACCATACGGTATATTTTACTCAAAGTAGTCAACTTATAAAACATAAGAATAATTAATACAACTATGTGCAACTCATAAATGTAATGCAACTAATAGGATGATGTCAAGCTGCATGCAACCAAACAACATGACAATCCTATGCAAGAAACAATCATAGCTGGCAACCGTAGCATATAATCTTATTATTAGAATCCGTATAATATGTATATATATACCATTCGTACGTATAACAATTTCGATCTCTTATTTGAATACGCAACTTTATTTTCTGAATAGTATTGGTAACCCGACTAGTCTAGTGCGGATTGTAATCCGATTTCTTGTTTAGGAACTTCCATCCTCCTTACATAGTAATAAACTATGAAAGAGAAATTTCGATTCATATCAAAAATCTGTATCAGTGTTCGTCGTCGAGAATCGAATGAAAAATTCTAAATCGGACAGGTATGAATTATATTAAAATTGTGTATTCAAATCTGAATCAAAACTATAAATGCAATTAGAATGGTCTATATACAACTTACATATTTATTCTATTGGTTTCTTAATTATACCGATAGATAATTCGAGTGGTTTTTATATTCAATTCTTAAATGTTTGAAAAATTCTTCTTTGTTAAAAATTCTTTTATAATGAAATACTTTAATTTTGAAATAATTTTATATTGAAACTACTTTTGTTAACACAACATTTCAACAAGTTTATCCTCGTTCTTATAGAATCTTGTTGTAACACCCCACACCATTTAGTATACCCAAAAAGGCTCACTAATAGACGTGATGCATTATAGGTATAGCTAAAAACTTACAGAAACTAAGATTCACAAGACAAAATAAATAAAACAGCGGAAACATTTAAATAGAAATCTTATTATTTAAAATCAAACTTCATAAAGTAGAATCATAAAACCAAATATACAAGGTGTCTAAAAATACCCAATGCATGTCTTATGAAAAGTAAATACCATCTTAGTCAATCAGAGTACATAAACGAAACCATCCCTCCCAATAGTACCAGTACATCCAAACTCCAAAAAAAGAAAACTGGAAAAGAAGAAGAATAATGAAGATTAATCTCCGCAGCTGAACATCCAAAGGAATCTGAAATCTACTATCCCTGCCTTTGCTGGCATATGGGGGAAATGGGAAGTAGAGGAGTGGGTCAGACTAAAAGTCTAGTGAATGAAAGTAATTACTAGTATTCTTAAGCAAGGTAAAGATAATAGACTTTACAACAGTTTTAGTATATAAGGAAATAAAATAAAAAATAAAGTTGGAATAAAATACGGTTTAACTTGCTTGCTTTGCTTAGATAGTTCAATTAGATTGTTTGCACTTTTCTTAGATAACTGCTTTGATTAGGCTGAAACCCTAATCCTACTTTAACTGGGCTGTAGTCCTAATTCTACTCTTTGATCGGCCTTCTATCTCTACTGTGCCTATTGCGGACTAGACCCATTGGCCCCTATGCAAAAAGATGCGGACTAGACCTATTGGTCCCTACGCAAAAGATACGGACTAGACCCTGTTGGTCCCTATGCAATAGACACCTATTACTGTGGACTAGACCCTATTGGTCCCTACGTAATAGACACTTACTACTGTGGGCTAAACCCTGTTGGTCCTTACGCATAAGATACCTACTTAGCACTTGGAACTCAATAACAACCTATCAGCCAACACTGAGGCCGCACACTCGACCACCATTAGGCTCGCACTATCTGTTGCTCCCTCCCATTGACCTCTTATTTACCATTGCTCCAGCATAAGCATGCCTTTACCTCACTTGTGCTATTGTGAGAGCACCTATGTCCGACTAAATGGAATGCTATTGGTACGGGTCCTATCTAACAAACAAAATCTAGTTGCGCCCCTTGTCCAAATCCCCACGATTTGAACTTCTATTTATTGACCTCTTATTTACCACCACTTCAGCAGAAGCATGTCCTAAAGGAAAGGTTGCTGGTATGGGTCATACTTTTATCTTTGCTTGTTAACTTTGTATAAAAGCAAGTCTCTATACCAGTAAAGTACTATCCCGTTAGGCCTATAATACAGATCTTCTATATCAGTAAAGGACTACCCCGTTGGGCCCACAATATCGATCTTCTTTATCTTGCCTATTAACTTAATCCAAGATCTAAGTTTATTAAAATAAGCCTCTTCTGTTGTTTCTACTTTATTTTCTTATTGACTTAATTTAACTCTTAAATAAGTCGTTTCAGTTATCTCTAATTATAACATGTGTGTCATAATTCTGCTTATTAACTTAACCCAATGTGTCATGACCCGTTTTTCCGTACCTTTTGAATCGACAATAAACCACACATGTACAACTCAAATTGCACGAAAAGACGAAACATGAAGGGTAATAAAGAAAAATAGAAAGAACAGAATCTTACACGAATGGAATAACATATAATATTGAAAAATATCTTTACAGTGGAAAACTATTAAATACATATATAAAAGTCTAACATAAATTCAGCTTGGATAGTTATTGGATAGTTATAAACATCCGTCCTTACAATTGCTGACAAACATCAAACCAAAACACACTAAGTATAGCGGATAATAAAATATGTCCATACGTAGATGAGTATCTCCAGCTCTCCTCTGGAAACTCCAATCGTCATCGACTAAACCTGAAACTACTCGGATCTGACCCGAGTATTGAAAATACCTGGATCAGTGTAATATCCTGGAATTTTTAACAATATCAATTTAATAATCTGTATTAAAAATTAAATTGATATTGATATTCTGTTAGTAATTATTCAAATTGATTTAATAATCATCTTCAATAATTGTTTAAATTGGATATTTTATCTTTTAAAAATAATAAATAGATTTCTATTTATATTATAAATATATGGTTTATATTTTAAATAGATTGGTATTGTTTTAATTTTAATAAGTAAAGCATATTTTCTAGTTTAATATTTATAGTAATTTGGAAATTTTGTTTTATTTAATATTTAAGCTTTTCACAGTTAAATAAATGATCTTGGTTTAAATTGATAAATGAATCATGATTTAAAATTATAATATGCATTAATAGTTTGGAAATTTTAATTTTAATTTTTAAAGGTTTCAAAGCTATTAAATAAATAAATATATGATTTTTAAATTGTTAAGAAAAATATTTAAATGTTTTAAAATAGTTTTGGCTTGAGTTTTAAATTTAATTAAATTGATAAAAGAGTTTTATAACTTAATTAAATAGAAAAATTATTAATAAAAAATATAATTTCCTTTAGAATGGTTTTAATTTAATAATGAGACATTTTAAATACAATATTAACAATGTATTGTGTTACAAATAGATTTTTGGTTAAAAATAGCTATTGTTATTTCAAATTTTGATTTTTATTCATAATTTGATTTTTAATATTAGATTATGAATTTAATTTGAATTTAAATTCCAAAGTATAAATTTTAAATTGTTTTAATTTCCATATGTATAAGCTTCATTTAGAAGTACAAATTATTTTTAGTTCTTTTATAAGTTTATATACATATTAAACTAACAAAGTAAAATTTAGCTTAATACATATGTTAACTTATTAAACAAATACAAATTATTTTTAAATAAAAGGACAAATGTTATTAGATAAGCATTCAAAGTGACAAATGTTGATATTATTTACAAGTAGCATTTGAAATTTTGTTTTCTTTTATTTTTATTTACAAATAATTTCAGCCTTTATATAAACAAACCCTTTTCCATTCCATTCTTTTTCTTTTCAAAATCTAAAGCTTAGTTAACAAAATCTGAAAACATTTTATCTAAAACCAAAATCAGTAAATCCTCTTCATTCCAAAATCAGTAATCAAACATCTCAAAAGCCAATCTGTTATCATATTCAAATCCTCAGACAAAAATGTAAACCATTTACCCTGTAACCACCTTCAAGCCTTGTAAATCAAATCCCTGTAACCTTTTCAAATCTGTCAAGCATTCTTCAAAATTCTGTAACCATCTTCAAAAGAAAATTTGATATCTGTAGTCTGCATCTTCAACCAAGCCTGCAAACAGTTTTAAAATCAAGAAAAAAGCATTTTTCTTCCCAATCTGGAAATTGGATTTTGCATGCCACCTGAAAGCAAAAAGCACACCTGCATTTTTATAAAGCCTGCACCTTTGCAAAGTAAGGCCTGTTCAAAAGCAGAGTTTCAAAAGCAAGCAGCAGTTTTTAAATTAAACAAAGCATTTCAATGAGGCTCTGCTACCCTTTTTAAAACTGTGAGTAACATCATATTCTCTTTTAAACTTAATTATGAATAATGGATGCATGTTAATCTCTGTGTTAAATATTGTATTGAGTACATTCATATGTATGTTTGTTTGTTTATATTGTTGAATCTCTAAATGTATGGTATGCATGACTGTTACCTGGGTCTTCTCTGTTTTGTAGTTCATAGGTTCAAAATTTTGATTTAAAAATCGAAATCTTTTAATGTAATCTCTGTTTAAACTTAAGTTTTAAGTCAAACCTGATTGTGTAATCATAAACTTTAGTTTAGAAATCTACTTAAGTTAAAATAACTTATATTACCTCTAGAAACCCAATTTACTGATCAAGTTGTTAAAATGAGTAAAAATTTAAATATCACAATTTATTGTTTTAGGGTTAGGATCTGAAACAACACTTAAAAACATGAATTTTAAAACTAAAACCAAGATTTCTAATTTAGGAATGGGTGTCCAGTTCTTGTCTAAACTGGAAATAGAAATCAGGGCTTTTTTGGTGATTCAAGTGTTTGGAGAGGTCGGGGCTTTGGGTAATGATGGAGAATTGATCGTAGCTGATAGGAAAAATACTAGATGTTGATGCTTTCCATCGAGGAGTCAGCGGTGGCAAGATCTTTTCTTTAACCCTAGTTTATCTAGGATTAGTAGTTCGATCAATCTCAGTTCCTACAGTGAATCGAGTGTCTCTAGATTTTGGGAGATGTAAGGTTGGTCATAAGCAAAGTTGAGGGCGGAGTAGCAGATCTTCTAATGGTCAGAGCTTCGTGATTGGGGCGTTGCCAGGTTTGGTTTGGTTCGTGGTTACAGTGTGGCCAGGTTTGGGTTTTAGCTCTCGAATTCAATTTCAAAAATTTGAACACGATCCGATGATCTTGAGGTGGGGTTTAAGTGATGATGGATGTGGGAAGACCCCCGGTGGTGGCCGGAGATGATCAACGGCACCGTGCATGTGCACGGTGCACTGATGTCTTGGTAATTTTGGTTTTGGGTTGTTCTCGAATTTATTCGTGTTGACTCGATGTGTTTAAGTGTTTTGCTCGAAGCTAGGATAGGGTGGAACTCGAAGCAGTTGTAATGGGTTGAGTTTGCTCTGTGTTTTTTTCCAGGTTTCCAAAACTGTTTTTAAATCTGGGTTTAAATTTTTAAAATCTGTAGTTTTGTGTTTAAGTAAGGTTTAGGTTTAAATTCAAATTCAAGTTTGAATTTCTGTTTTAAACTCAAAACCCAGTTTTAAATAAAAATAAAAGTTTCAAATTTTGGCTTAATTAACTATTTTATTTTGGTACATAGTTTAAACTTTTTAAATATGAGTTTTTTTAAAAATATGAGACAGAATTAAAGTTTTATTTAAAACTGGAAATTTAAATTTGAAGTGCAGTTTTAAATTTTAAAGAAGGTTTAAATTTTGAAGTTCTAAACCAAATGAATTTAAGTTATTAAAATTTTGAAATGAATGTAACTTTAAACTTTTTATATAGCACTTGTTTGATTTGCAATATAAAGTTTTAAATTATTTAAACATTGATAAGTTTAAATTGTTCTTATTTTAAACTTGTATTTAAAATGGAAGTTAAAGGTAATTTCAAAAGTACTTTGACTTAAATAAATTTTGTTTATAAACATATTTAAGTTATGTTTTATTTTGAAAATTAAAATTAAGGTTAATATTTCAGAAATAATTTAATTAATAAAGTAATTAAGATTAATTAATTTAATTCAATTAATTAATTGAATTTATAATTAAGATCATTAATTAAATTATTAATTAATGATGAATGAATATTAATAATTATGTAATTAAGTTTTAAATCAAGGTTAATTAATTTAATAATTAACTTTAATTAATGAATAATTAAAGATAATTTAATTTGTAATTAATTTAAGTTAATTACTTAATAAAAATAATTAATGAATGGTTAATGAAGGTCATTAACCAGGATTGTTTAACAATTAATTAATATGGTTAATTTTTATAATTAATTAGATTAATTAATTTAATAATAACCAATTGGGAATTGTAGAGAATAATTATTTGATGAAGTAATTAAGAAATTAATTACTTAATGTAATTAATTTAGTTTAAATGTGATTGTTTATTTTAATTAATTAAGTTTAATTAATTTTAAACACTTGGGTTTTATAAACAATTACTGTATGTTGTTAATGAATTGGAAATTACTTAGTTAAGTAATTGATTAATAATTACAGAATGTAATTAATGGCGATGTTAAGAATGAAGTAATTTGGATTAAATTACTTATTAATTAATCAAGGGATTAATTAAGAAATTAATTAAGGATAATTAATTTGGATTAAATAAAGTAATTAAGTTAGTAAATTACTAAATGTAATTAATCTGAGATGATTAATAATTATGAGTTAATTACTTAAGGTAATTAATTTAAGGAATAATTAAAGATAATTAATTATTTTAATTTATGATGTAACTAAAGATGATTTATTAAGATTAATTAATCATTAATAAGCAATTAAAGGTAATTAATTAATGTAATTAATTAAGGATAAATGTACTGATTATAGTTAATTAATTAGTTAAAGTAATTAAAGGTTAATTAATGTCTGTTGGAGAATAATTAATTTGTGAAATTAATCGAGAATAATTACTGGAGTGTAATTAAGGATAATTAATCAAGAGTGATTAATTAAAGTGATTAATTATGAATGATTAATTGATTATAATCAATTAAATGGTTAAGATAGCAAGATTTTTATTGGTGAAGTAATTAATTTAATTTAATTTAAATTAATTAAAAATGGAGTAATTAATTTAATTCACTTTAATTAATTAGAGATAGAGATAGTTAATTTAATTCATTTTAAATTAATTATATTATGGTATGAGTGAATCTTTGCTTATGTATGAATGGATGACATTGATTGTCTTGGATGCTTTGTGATCTCAGTAATGAGATAAATGATATTGTGTGATATGAATGACTTGATTGTATTGTGATGATAACATAGGTTATCTATTGTGATGGTGGTATATGGAATATCTATTGGATATTAATGATGTGGATTACCTGTTATTGATAATGTTAATTATCAGTTATGATTTATGAATTATCTATCGTGTGTATATAGATACTGTATTGAATTGTTTTAAAATCTTTAAAACAACTTGCAATTAAAAGACATGCTTTGGATTTCGATGAGACCGGGATCGGGTTTCCATATTTGGATATCCGAAAACCACATCGATTCCAAATAACGTTAGGTCGTGTATCAATGTAGAGCTTTGTGAAGACTCGAGGTGTAAGGACTATACGTCAATATAACTCTGTGGGTGATTCCGTAACGAGTTTGACGGAATTAGTTCTTATAGATTCGAGATGGTGGTTCAGAGTGCAAGGGTTATTGTCGTTAACTCTGAGGGTGATTCCAAAATGAGTGTAACGAGATAATGCCTTCGGTTTCGTTCGAATCCGGATCGAACTTGTATGGATTGAATGCTTTCAGAACATCGTCAGGTGGACGATGAGCATTCTAAGTGATGTGTTCACTAAAGGTAATCGTAGCCTCAAGCCTCATCAACTGAGAATGGCTAAAACAGGGGAGGTGCAGCAAGGCTTCATGAGTAGCCCCCACTTGAGAGCGAGATTTACCCCTGTCTAGAGGTCCCTTTTTATTTCGGCTATGTGGACGGTTTTTGAGCTCCAACCGTCGGGGTTATCTTGTTCGGAACTATTCAGTAAGGAATGGGTCTGGCCTTGTGTTGCAGGGGAGTGGGAGTACTCCTCGGTACGGTGATCTACGCCACGGACTGTGACGGGCGGTACCCTAGTAGCCCTGCCATTGTATGGAATCCAAAATCTAATAAGTGCCAACGATTTTGATTGTATTACCCACTTTTGTGGCTAGTAGCTGGAATTTAATAAATGTAACAATTTCGGCTATTTCTTATTTATTTGAAAACCCTAGACACTATTATAATATCATCGGATTTCCTATCAAATGTTTTGGTTAGCGTAAGGTAAAAACTTTTCCATGTTTATGTGTGGGAAGTCTTACGTGATACCTTTCTTTTCAAAAGGTTTTTAAAGTTAAGCAACTTTAACCTGTTACTCACACCAGACCCATGTCTAACTCGGAGTTTATTTTTGTTTTTCATAAACTCTTGGGTACTCAAAATTTTTACGAGTAGCCAAGGGATTCAGGTTAGGATTCAGGTTTGCTTTGACGAATTGTGGAGGAGCAATGGAGCAGGAGGCTTCCGCGTTAGATATATAGTATTCCGCTGTGTGTTCTGTGTTGTCTCTGAGTTGTATTGAGTTATAATAACTAGATAGGTGTTTATAACTGTCTAGTATGTGTTGTGTTATCTGTGTAACTCTGATAATGATTGTAAACTATGTAATATTTATGTTATTAATATAATTTATTCGTTCCACTGTTAGATTCTGATGTTGTTTCTTTCTTCTCTTCTTTCTTTTCTCTTTTCTATCCCTTTCTTTCTTAAAAATTATGTGTTCTCTGTGGTAAGAAAGTCGGGTCGTTTCACTTGGTATCAGAGCATTAGGTTGAGTAAATACCTAAGCTCTGTAGTGGTGTCTATCTTGAGAGAGCGTATTTGTAATTTTTATATATAACTATATATATTTATTTATTTCTACCTATCTGTTGGGTTACCTGTTCAGGTTTTCCAATATAAGTTATAAAGGTAGATGGGGTAGTAGTGTGTGTAACACGACTACCATTTGTTGGGGTTTGAATATTTGAGGTTGGAAGTGTAATTGTCGAGACTGTAGACCTAATACCGTCTCGAGAGAATTCTGTAGTGATGAAGAACTTCATTAATCTCTGAAGGAAACCTGTTAAGGTTCGGAGTTAATTCTTTGAAGTTTGATGAGTAGAATGTGGATATGTTGGTTGGACAGAAGCAAGTGATGGTATTTTGATACCTCGGGAAATAGTAGCTGCGTGATGAGACGCAGTGACTATGGATGTTCCCGAAGATTTTTTCTTTGGAACAAGTTAAGGAGGTGAGTCTACTTCAGTGTTGTGGTTGTGTTCAGCTGGTGTTTCTGTTTGGTTTGAAGTCCGAGTTTCTCGGAGAGCTTTGGATTAGAATTCTTTGGAATCTGTGGCAACAGTGCAGCTCAGAGTGTTCTGTGTGTCGGCAAGGAGTCTTCTGGCTTAGCAGTTTTTATGAAGTGGAGTTCAGAAGAATCTGAGTGGATCCGTTCCTTCGATGGGTTGGCTAATTAAGTTTAAGCTGTTCCATTTGGTTAAGGGAGAACAGTTTTTCTTGGATTTGGTTTGGGTGGTTCGCAAAAGTGACTTGCGATTGTTTGGGTGTTCTCTTGGGTTATCTGAGTTTTTTTGGATGTCTTCAGAGAAGTCAGAGTTTTGTTCACATCTGGAGTTTGAGCTTTCTTATCGTCTAGGATTCCAGGAGTGGTACCAGTGGTTCAGTTTATAGAGGAATGGTTCCAAGAGTTGAGTTGGTGTAGCAGCTCAGAGTTTTGGAGGAACTTCTGGAAGTTTCTTATGGATTTGTTGAACCATATCTCTGGGGTGTGTTGTCCCGTTTGTGCTTGCATTCTTCTTCAAGCATTTTCTTCTACTTCAGATCAGAGTTGAGCAGCGGAAGCAGTTTGGAAGTACATCTGCTTTTCTTTTTCAGGAGAAGAAGTTGTTGTCTTCTGTTGAGGAGTAGGAGTTTGAGTTCTTGGTTTTGGTTGATCTTGAGGAGATCATTTTGTTGTGTTGATTGGCCTAGTTTGTTTCCAGAAGCATTACCAAAGTTGAGCTGATCAGTAAGGCTGTTGCCAGCCCAGGATTGTCCGAAGAGTTTTGTGGATAAGAGTCGAAGGGATTTGGACTCTGAAGTCAGAGATTTAATTTTAGATAAGTTTTCTCCGATCGAAAGTAAGCTTTAAGTTTGGGTAAGCCCGAGAAGTTAGCTCTGAAGTGTTTTGGATCTTTTCTGTATCTAGGAGATTAAGTGATTGATCTACAGGATTGGATGGCCAGTTTGGATAACTGGGACTCGATGAGTTTCACGTATCTCTGAGGGAGTACGTGTATGATCTATCTCTGGTTGTAGAACCAGCAGTTCTGGAGTTTTGGTTGTTGAGTCAGACTCGTTTGTAGTCTGATATCTTGTCTAGTGTTGTAGATATAGTTGAATAGGAGCTTTGTAGCTTCATAATATTGATTGTTTAGATTCTCTGGAGCGAGTATCCCGGTATATATATATATACTTGGGGAAACTCGATGAAATTTTATTCAGAATTTGTCTGGATAATTAGATTTGTTTGATTGGTTGAATTGGTTGTTTTGATTATTATCATATGTTTGATATATGCTTGTGTTTTAAAATTTAAATTTAATTAGATTATTAAATTACTTTTGTTTTAAATTTCGAGGATGAAGTTCTTTTAAGGGGGAAGGATTGTAATATCCCGGAATTTTTAACAGTATCAATTTAATAATCTGTATTAAAAATTAATTTGATATTGATATTCTGTTAGTAATTATTCAAATTGATTTAATAATCATCTTCAATAATTGTTTAAATTGGATATTTTATCTTTTAAAAATAATACATTGATCTATATTTATATTATAAATATATGGTTTATATTTTAAATAGATTGGTATTGTTTTAATTTTAATAAGTAAAGCATATTTTCTAGTTTAATATTTATAGTAATTTGGAAATTTTGTTTTATTTAATATTTAAGCTTTTCACAGTTAAATAAATGATCTTGGTTTAAATTGATAAATTAATCATGATTTAAAATTATAATATACATTAATAGTTTGGAAATTTTAATTTTAATTTTTAAAGTTTTCAAAGCTATTAAATAAATAAATATATGATTTTTAAATTGTTAAGAAAAATATTTAAATGTTTTAAAATAGTTTTGGCTTGAGTTTTAAATTTAATTAAATTGATAAAAGAGTTTTATAGCTTAATTAAATAGAAAATTTATTAATAAAAATATAATTTCCTTTAGAATGGTTTTAATTTAATAATGAGACATTTTAAATACAATATTAACAATGTATTGTGTTACAAATAGATTTTTGGTTAAAAATAGCTATTGTTATTTCAAATTTTGATTTTTATTCATAATTTGATTTTTAATATTAGATTATGAATTTAATTTGAATTTAAATTCCAAAGTATAAATTTTAAATTGTTTTAATTTCCGTATGTATAAGCTTCATTTATAAGTACAAATTATTTTTAGTTCTTTTATAAGTTTATATACATATTAAACTAACAAAGTAAAATTTAGCTTAATACATATGTTAACTTATTAATCAAATACAAATTATTTTTAAATAAAAGGACAAGTGTTATTAGATAAGCATTCAAAGTGACAAATGTTGAGATTATTTACAAGTGGCATTTGAAATTTTGTTTTCTTTTATTTTTATTTACAAATAATTTCAGCCTTTATATAAACAAACCCTTTTCCATTCCATTTGTTTTCTTTTCAAAATCTGAAAACATTTTCTCTAAAACCAAAATCAGTAAATCCTCTTCATTCCAAAATCAGTAATCAAACATCTCAAAAGCAAATCTGTTATCATATTCAAATCCTCAGACAAAAATGTAAACCATTTACCCTGTAACCACCTTCAAGACTTGTAAATCAAATCCCTGCAACCTTTTCAAATCTGTCAAGCATTCTTCAAAATTCTGTAACCATCTTCAAAAGCAAATTTGAAATCTGTAGTCTGCATCTTCAACCAAGCCTGCAAACAGTTTTAAAATCAAGCAAAAAGCATTTTTCTTCCCAATATGGAAATTGGATTTTGCATGCCACCTGAAAGCAAAAAGCACACCTGCATTTTTATAAAGCCTGCACATTTGCAAGTAAGGCCTGTTCAAAAGCAGAGTTTCAAAAGCAAGCAGCATTTTTTAAATCAAGCAAAGCATTTCAATGAGGCTCTGCTACCCTTTTTAAAACTGTGAGTAACATCACATTCTCTTTTAAACTTAAGTATGAATAATGGATGCATGTTAATCTCTGTGTTAAATATTGTATTGAGTACATTCATATGTATGTTTGTTTATTTATATTATTGAATCTCTAAATGTATGGTATGCATGACTGTTACCTGGGTCTTCTCTGTTTTGTAGTTCATAGGTTCAAAATTTTGATTTAAAAATCAAAATCTTTTAATGTAATCTCTGTTTAAACTTAAGTTTTAAGTCAAACCTGATTGTGTAATCATAAACTTTAGTTTAGAAATCTACTTAAGTTAAAATAACTTATATTACCTCTAGAAACCCAATTTATCGACCAAGTTGTTAAAATGAGTAAAAATTTAAATATCACAATTTATTGTTTTAGGGTTAGGATCTGAAACAACACTTAAAAACATGAATTTTAAAACTAAAACCAAGATTTTTAATTTAGGAATGGGTGTCCAGTTCTTGTCTAAACTGGAAACAGAAACCAGGGCTTTTCTGGTGATTCAAGTGTTTGGAGAGGTCGGGGCTTTGGGTAATGATGGAGGATTGATCGTAGTTGATAGGAAAAATACTAGATGTTGATGCTTTCCATCAAGGAGTCAGCGGTGGCAAGATCTTTTCTGTAACCCTAGTTTATCTAGGATTGGTAGTTCGATCAATCTCAGTTCCTACAGTGAATCGAGTGTCTCTAGATTTTAGGAGATGGAAGGTTGGTCATAAGCGAAGTTGAGGGCGGAGGAGAAGATCTTCTGATGGTCGGAGCTTCGTGATTGGGGCGTTGCCAGGTTTGGTTTGGGTCGTGGTTACAGTGTTGCCAGGTTTGGGTTTTAGCTCTCGAATTCAGTTTCAAAAATTTGAACACGATCCGATGATCTTGAGGTGGGGTTTAAGTGATGATGGATGTGGGAAGACCCCCGGTGGTGGCCGGAGATGATCAACGGCACCGTGCACGTGCACGGTGCACTGATGTCTTGGTAGTTTTGGTTTTGGGTTGTTCTCGAATTTATTCGTCTTGACTCGAAGTGTTTAAGTGTTTTGCTCGAAGCTAGGATAGGGTGGAACTCGAAGCAGTTGTATTGGGTTGAGTTTGCTCTGTGTTTTTTTCCAGTTTTCCAGAACTATTTTTAAATTTGGGTTTAAAATTTTAAAATTTGTAGTTTTGTGTTTAAGTAAGGTTTAGGTTTAAATTCAAATTCAAGTTTGAATTTCCGTTTTAAATCCAAAACCCAGTTTTAAATAAAAATAAAAGTTTCAAATTTTGGCTTAATTAACTATTTTATTTTGGTACATAGTTTAAACTTTTTAAATATGATTTTTTTAAAAATATGAGAAAGAATTAAAGTTTTATTTAAAACTGGAAATTTAAATTTGAAGTGCAGTTTTAAATTTTAAAGAAGGTTTAAATTTTGAAGTTCTAAACCAAATGAATTTAAGTTATTAAAATTTTGAAATGAATGTAACTTTAAACTTTTTATATAGCACTTGTTTGATTTGCAATATAAAGTTTTAAATTATTTAAACATTGATAAGTTTAAATTGTTCTTATTTTAAACTTGTATTTAAAATGGAAGTTAAAGGTAATTTCAAAAGTACTTTGACTTAAATAAATTTTGTTTATAAACATATTTAAATTATGTTTTATTTTGAAAATTAAAATTAAGGTTAATATTTCAGAAATAATTTAATTAATAAAGTAATTAAGATTAATTAATTTAATTCAATTAATTAATTGAATTTATAATTAAGATCATTAATTAAATTATTAATTAATGATGAATGAATATTAATAATTATGTAATTAAGTTTTAAATCAAGGTTAATTAATTTAATAATTAACTTTAATTAATGAATAATTAAAGATAAATTAATTTGTAATTAATTTAAGTTAATTACTTAATAAAAATAATTAAAGAATGGTTAATGAAGGTCATTAACCAGGATTGTTTAACAATTAATTAATATGGTTAATTTTTATAATTAATTAGATTAATTAATTTAATAATAATCAATTGGGAATTGTAGAGAATAATTATTTGATGAAGTAATTAAGAAATTAATTACTTAATGTAATTAATTTAGTTTAAATGTGATTGTTTAATTTAATTAATTAAGTTTAATTAATTTTAAACACTTGGGTTTTATAAACAATTATTGTATGTTGTTAATGAATTGGAAATTACTTAGCTAAGTAATTGATTAATAATTACAGAATGTAATTAATGGAGATGTTAAGAATGAAGTAATTTGGATTAAATTACTTATTAATTAATCAAGGGATTAATTAAGAAATTAATTAAGGATAATTAATTTGGATTAAATAAAGTAATTAAGTTAGTTAATTACTAAATGTAATTAATCTGAGATGATTAATAATTATGAGTTAATTACTTAAGGTAATTAATTTAAGAAATAATTAAAGATCATTAATTATTTTAATTTATGATGTAATTAAAGATGATTTATTAAGATTAATTAATCATTAATAAGCAATTAAAGGTAATTAATTAATGTAATTAATTAAGGATTAATGTACTGATTATAGTTAATTAATTAGTTAAAGTAATTAAAGGTTAATTACTGTCTGTTGGAGAATAATTAATTTATGAAATTAATTGAGAATAATTACTGGAGTGTAATTAAGGATAATTAATCAAGAGTGATTAATTAAAGTGATTAATTATGAATGATTAATTGATTATAATCAATTAAATGGTTAAGATAGCAAGATTTTTATTGGTGAAGTAATTAATTTAATTTATTTTAAATTAATTAAAAATGGAGTAATTGATTTAATTTACTTTAAATTAATTAGAGATAGAGATAGTTAATTTAATTCGTTTTAAATTAATTATATTATGGTATGATTGAATCTTTGCTTATGTATGAATGGATGACATTGATTGTCTTAGATGCTTTGTGATCTCAGTAATGAGATAAATGATATTGTGTGGTATGAATGACTTGATTGTATTGTGATGATAACATAGGTTATCTATTGTGATGGTGGTATATGGAATATCTATTGGATATTAATGATGTGGATTACCTGTTATTGATAATGTTAATTATCAGTTATGATTTATGAATTATCTATCGTGTGTATATAGATACTATATTGAATTGTTTTAAAATCTTTAAAACAACTTGCACTTAAAAGACACGCTTTGGATTTCGATGAGACCGGGATCGGGTTTCCATATTTGGATATCCGAAAACCACATCGATTCCAAATAACGTTAGGTCGTGTATCAATGTAGAGCTTTGTGAAGACTCGAGGTGTAAGGACTATACGTCAATATAACTCTGTGGGTGATTCCGTAACGAGTTTGACGGAATTAGTTCTTATAGATTCGAGATGGTGGTTCAGAGTGCAAGGGTTATTGTCGTTAACTCTGGGGTGATTCCAAAATGAGTGTAACGAGATAATGCCTTCGGTTTCGTTCGAACCCGGATCGAACTTGTATGGATTGAATGCTTTCAGAACATCGTCAGGTGGACGATGAGCATTCTAAGTGATGTGTTCACTAAAGGTAATCGTAGCCTCAAGCCTCATCAACTGAGAATGGATAAAACAGGGGAGGTGCAGCAAGGCTTCATGAGTAGCCCCCACTTGAGAGCGAGATTTACCCCTGTCTAGAGGTCCCTTTTTATTTCGGCTATGTGGACGGTTTTTGAGCTCCAACCGTCGGGGTTATCTTGTTCGGAACTATTCAGTAAGGAATGGGTCTGGCCTTGTGTTGCAGGGGAGTGGGAGTACTCCTCGGTACGGTGATCTACGCCACGGACTGTGACGGGCGGTACCCCAGTAGCCCTGCCATTGTATGGAATCCAAAATCTAATAAGTGCCAACGATTTTGATTGTATTACCCACTTTTGTGGCTAGTAGCTGGAATTTAATAAATGTAACAATTTCGGCTATTTCTTATTTATTTGAAAACCCTAGACACTATTATAATATCATCGGATTTCCTATCAAATGTTTTGGTTAGCGTAAGGTAAAAACTTTTCCATGTTTATGTGTGGGAAGTCTTACGTGATACCTTTCTTTTCAAAAGGTTTTTAAAGTTAAGCAACTTTAACCTGTTACTCACACCAGACCCATGTCTAACTCGGAGTTTATTTTTGTTTTTCGTAAACTCTTGGGTACTCAAAATTTTTACGAGTAGCCAAGGGATTCAGGTTAGGATTCAGGTTTGCTTTGACGAATTGTGGAGGAGCAATGGAGCAGGAGGCTTCCGCGTTAGATATATAGTATTCCGCTGTGTGTTATGTGTTGTCTCTGAGTTGTATTGAGTTATAATAACTAGATAGGTGTTTATAACTGTCTAGTATGTGTTGTGTTATCTGTGTAACTCTGATAATGATTGTAAACTATGTAATATTTATGTTATTAATATAATTTATTCGTTCCACTGTTAGATTCTGATGTTGTTTCTTTCTTCTCTTCTTTCTTTTCTCTTTTCTATCCCTTTCTTTCTTAAAAATTATGTGTTTTCTGTGGTAAGAAAGTCGGGTCGTTTCACTTGGTATCAGAGCATTAGGTTGAGTAAATACCTAAGCTCTGTAGTGGTGTCTATCTTGAGAGAGCGTATTTGTAATTTTTATATATAACTATATATATTTATTTATTTCTACCTATCTGTTGGGTTACCTGTTCAGGTTTTCCAATATAAGTTATAAAGGTAGATGGGGTAGTAGTGTGTGTAACACGACTACCATTTGTTGGGGTTTGAATATTTGAGGTTGGAAGTGTAATTGTCGAGACTGTAGACCTAATACCGTCTCGAGAGAATTCTGTAGTGATGAAGAACTTCATTAATCTCTGAAGGAAACCTGTTAAGGTTCGGAGTTAATTCTTTGAAGTTTGATGAGTAGAATGTGGATATGTTGGTTGGACAGAAGCAAGTGATGGTATTTTGATACCTCGGGAAATAGTAGCTGCGTGATGAGACGCAGTGACTATGGATGTTCCCGAAGATTTTTTCTTTGGAACAAGTTAAGGAGGTGAGGCTACTTCAGTGTTGTGGTTGTGTTCAGCTGGTGTTTCTGTTTGGTTTGAAGTCCGAGTTTCTCGGAGAGCTTTGGATTAGAATTCTTTGGAATCTGTGGCAACAGTGCAGCTCAGAGTGTTCTGTGTGTCGGCAAGGAGTCTTCTGGCTTAGCAGTTTTTATGAAGTGGAGTTCAGAAGAAGCTGAGTGGATCCGTTCCTTCGATGGGTTGGCTAATTAAGTTTAAGCCGTTCCATTTGGTTAAAGGAGAACAGTTTTTCTTGGATTTGGTTTGGGTGGTTCGCAAAAGTGACTTGCAATTGTTTGGGTGTTCTCTTGGGTTATCTGAGTTTTTTTGGATGTCTTCAGAGAAGTCAGAGTTTTGTTCACATCTGGAGTTTGAGCTTTCTTATCGTCTAGGATTCCAGGAGTGGTACCAGTGGTTCAGTTTATAGAGGAATGGTTCCAAGAGTTGAGTTGGTGTAGCAGCTCAGAGTTTTGGAGGAACTTCTGGAAGTTTCTTATGGATTTGTTGAACCATATCTCTGGGGTGTGTTGTCCCGTTTGTGCTTGCATTCTTCTTCAAGCATTTTCTTCTACTTCAGATCAGAGTTGAGCAGCGGAAGCAGTTTGGAAGTACATCTGCTTTTCTTTTTCAGGAGAAGAAGTTGTTGTCTTCTGTTGAGGAGTAGGAGTTTGAGTTCTTGGTTTTGGTTGATCTTGAGGAGATCATTTTGTTGTGTTGATTGGCCTAGTTTGTTTCCAGAAGCATCACCAAAGTTGAGCTGATCAGTAAGGCTGTTGCCAGCCTAGGATTGTCCGAAGAGTTTTGTGGATAAGAGTCGAAGGGATTTGGACTCTGAAGTCAGAGATTTAATTTTAGATAAGTTTTCTCCGATTGTAACGACCCAGAATTTTATTAAATTAAAATTTGAATATTTAATTAATTTTAAATATTTATAAGTGAATTTTTAAGTCAAATAAATTTTTATTTGAATTTTTGGATTTAATTGGATAATTAAATCGATAATTTAATATGTTAAATTATGGAAAAATTGAAAATATAGTTAAAAATGATTGAAAATAATTTGGAAAATTTTATTTAATCATACTGGTGTTATAGAAATATTTTAGAACTTTTAAAATCGAATTAAAAGTTAATTTGTGAAAATTGAATATTTTAATATTTTATAATCGACTGTAAAATAGTCAATTTTTGAACAGTCTCAGAATTGAACGAAACCAGTTCCATTGGATCCGTAATAGTTAGTCTTTACCGGGTTTCAATTTTCGTGTCAATCGGAGTTATCGTTTGATCGTGGCAGCTCGAAACGCATCGATTTATTTTTAATTTAAATTTGGCGAGTCAAAATAGCCATTTTTCAAAAAGTCTCGGAATTCGACGAAACCAGTTTCATCGGATCCGTAATGTGATATTATTGTAAGGTTTCAAATTTCAAGTCAATTGGATTTACCGTTTGTCCGGTACAAATTAAAACGCCTAGAAATCGATTTAAATCGGTTTAATTTAAATCGAACGTTTTCAGCCATAACTCGCACATACTTCCGAATTAGCTTCCGAAACCTGTTCCATTGTGTCCGGAACGCGGGATAAACCCTAGATACACTGGTTACGGCGTCTAAATCGGAGTTCGGAATTTCCGGGATGAATAGTGTCGCTCGTTCCTTATAAATACCCCCATAACTCAAGAAAAATAAAAAAAAAATATATACAAACCCTAATCTAAAACTGCATAGCCGGCCCTAATTTTTCAATGGCCAGTTTTTCTTCTCCTTCCTCCCTTGATTTCTCCAAATCCATCAAGAATTAGCAAGAAAGTTCAACTACAAAGTTGAAGATCTCCTCGAGTACTGCGTTTTCAACGGCTATGATCTAAAATGGAGTTGTATTTTGGGAGATAGGGGGGTTTAAAGGGGCCGAACCTGCAGATGTTCGCACGCATTTCGAGGGGTCATGTGCAGGCCGAGCTCCAAGTGGTTGGTGGTGGAGGTAGCTCTCGCGAAGAGCTTCGATTTGCAAGTGGTTTGATGGGATTTCGTCGAGAAATGAGCTCGCAAGGTTGAACCCTAGTTTGCTTGCTTATGGGTTCTATGCACGGCCTATTACCTGTAGTGTGGAACGTGATGAGGAAGAGGGGGAGCACGGCCCAGATTTGCTCAAGTTGGATCCAAGGGCTGGTGTGAGTTTGGGTTTAAAATATAAAAGTTATTGTTGAAATTTAGTTATAAAATCGTGTACGAACTTCATAAATTCGTAACTTTTTCATACGAGGTCGAAAAAATGCAAACCCAGTTGCGTTGGAATCGTATGGACGAGCACTACGCGATGGAGTTGGTTTGGAGTCGTTTGGAGTTAGTGAGAATTTCGGGTAAAATTAAACGCGCGTTTAATTTTATTCGAAATAAAAGCTAAAACGGAAATTAAAACCAAGGTGAGAACTTCTCACTCAATCGAATAGATTTTGATTTTATTTTAAATAGTTAGATTTAAAATATTTGAATGCATGTTTGAATGATGACTGTAAATTATTGATTGTTAAAATAGACATTATGCGCCGTTAGTAAGCGGATGTTATTTAATATAAACATATACCGCGAATATTTCATAAACAGTGAAATTGGTATTATATATAATATCAATATATATATATTGGCATATGTATATATTGCAGTTGATTGATTTCCCGCATTTTTTGTTTAGCGGATGAGACCCTATTACGCCGTTATTAAGCGGATAATATTTAATAAAAACATGTACCGCGATAATTTCGTACTGGAGCGAAATTGGTATTGTGCTAATGTTTTTGGATGCAGGAAAACAGGTTGGAGGGATCCAACTGGATTCCTCAACAGTATTTATTTGATTTCAGATATATTAATATTTGATGGATTATCATATCGATATATGATATCGTTGTAGTCGTGATTGACTATTTGGTGTGTAGCATCATTGGACCCAGATTTTGGGATTTTAAAATGATTTTAAAAGTGATTTTGAAAATATACTATATTTTTGGAATTGATCCATTTTAAATAAATAAACGTTATAATTTTTAAAGTTATAAAAATTATTGTTTTTGTGAAATATAGTAAAAAAAGCTGATTTTTAGAAATACGATTAAAAGTCGATTTTTGAGAAATATGAACTAATGATTTTATAAAATAATTTAGATTGGATTTTTGAATATATGATAAAAGTTTAAATATAGAATTTATAAAATTTGATTATTTTATAAATCGAAATGATGAAATTATAAAGGAATTTAAAGACGTTTTAGAATAATAATATAAACTGATTTATATTAAGAGATTTATAAATGGATATTTATAAATTGAATTATGGACATTATAAAACGAGTTTTTATAAGTGTTTGAATGTAGTGAAAATGAATTTCCTAAATGAATGAAATTTATGAAATTATAAACTGTGAAGTTATAAATGAAATTTTATAAGCAATAGGTTTATAAAATTTATAAAGTTATCGAAAGAATGAATTTTGGATAAATAAACAATCTTATAAGTTAAGATTAATAATTTGGGAAGTTAAATGAACGATTTTGTAAAATAATCGTTTTATAAGTAATTAACTTATAATATGAACTTGTAGTTTATAATTGAGTTATAAACTGGAATAGGTTAATAAAGGAATTTATAAAAAGGGAAGTTTTTATAAATAAATAGAAACGGAATTTATAAACGTTGTTTTATAAATCCGCAAATGACTTATTTTGATAAGTTAATTGTTATAACTTAGAGATAGAGTTATTCACATTTTGAACAGTGAATAATCCTTTAAGTTAAAGTGAATAGAAATGATGAAATTTGTTAAGGTAGTATATTCACGGTTGTGAATAGTGAATAATACGTTAAAGAAATTGTTTTAGATATGATGTTTTAAATAGAGTTAAAACGATCTAACGATGTTTTAAAAGGTGTTGAGATTCGAAACCATAGATTTCAACATTTATTGTTGAAATAGACGTTTTCGAGAAATAAAAGGAAATGTGGACTATAACACTGTTGTTATAGTAAATGATTTCCGAAAGGAAATGTTTTTGTATAGTATTAGGATTTATATATCTATTTTAATTTCGAATCCCTATACTAGTGATTTTGGGACGTTGTAACGATGTTTTACGCAACATTCGTTTTGGCCCAAATAAATATGTATAAGTGAATGATTTCCTTAAAGAATGAAATATATACTTAATTCGATTTAAGTATATTGAATATTTTCTAAATGTTGAAAATAAAAGAGATTTGTGAATTACTTATGAATAAATAAGTATGGAAATATTTTCCAATATGAAGTGAATATTTTGAATTTATCTTTTTGAAGATAAATTGGAAATGAATAATTGAAATCATATATGCATGAATATTTTGAAATATAAATTCATTATGGAATTTATATGTGAAAGTGGAATTTGTGTGAAAATAAATATTGATTTATTTTTGAAGTGTTGAAATTATATATCTTGTAAAGATATTTTGGAATGTAAATAATTTGGAAAATTATTTGGAATCTGGTGATGTATGCATATCAATTGATAGTTCAATAGCCGACTATCAATATTTCCCTTTGAATGGGTATTTGATGTGAATTGTTTGAATTTGAATGCACACTTATTTTTGAATAAGCGCTCACTATTCGGGTTAACCGGGAAAGGACCATGGGGTCGTATAACCCACTCCGAATATGTGATACGTCGTTGTGAATCGCATTTGAAGATCGGTGTTGAAGACCGGATATTTGCGAGAGCGATAGGATGAACTATCGATTGACTCTGCACCGAGTTGCTCCGGTATTGAGTTCTCCATATGTGATGGTGAATCCGATCAGGATTGTGAATATCCGGATTGCAAGGACTTCTTTGTAAGTGCCTTCGGTTCTGTTCGATCCCGGAACAGACTTGTAAGGATTGTATGCCTGACATTACAAGTTGAGATATAAAGCCGATTTCTTTCAAATATATTTCTGTTGGTGGCGGAGAATTTATTCTTTGCTTAACACCCTTCTTTGAGACGTACGAGCTCAAAGGTTATATAGTTGAAGTTATCAGCGATATATTCCCAGTTTGGTAATGTGACATGCTGAGTGATGCTGAAATGATCATTGTGTTGATTATTTGTGATAGGATCATTTATTTGATCGTCTATCTTAGTGATCATTGTGTTGATCATTTGTTGACCCAAAGCATGGCTTTTGTATAAAGTATGTTTTTGTGGACGTGACTTCGTCGAGCCTCACACCCCGTGAATGGTCAAAACAGGAAAGAAGCAGCATGGTTATGAGGGGTAGCACCCTTTAGGATGTGTCCATTTCCTTCTGGAAAAGGGTGGTGTCATGGTATGGAGCCCAGATACTTACTCATGTTGAAAACACTTTATGATTGTGTGAATTGATTACGAGCGCTCGGTGAAAAGGTCCCAAAGGACCGGGGGATGGCATATTCGGTCAGTTGTTACTCAGTTAGGAGTAACCCGGCCTTGTGTTGGTAGAGATCCGGTTTGGTTCTCGGGGATGTCCATCCAGAGGCATTCTCATGTGGCAATGGGAAGTTCCTTGGCCTGATCATTCGTTGGAAATCCAATTCCCAATACGAAACTTGTACGGTATTAGTTGTAGAACCTGCCATTCACTTATGGTGGTCACCACTGTTTGGATGGTAGCTATAGTAGGCATAGTTCGAAATGTCTATGTTGGCTAAGATTTATATTCTACTTTCGAAATAAATTTTTCCTACACTATACACTAATAATAATATCAAATATTATTTTAAATGCGTATCAAGCATCTTTGACTATCATAAGGAGAAATCTCCTCCGATTCTGCGTTTGCATTGTGTGTGTGTGCGGGAGGCCTTATGGTAGTCTCATTTTTAAAAAGCATTGCGAATTGAGTTTAAAAATATTCCTCTATTTTGATTTTAAAGATAAATAAACTGTTTTGAGTTCTCACACCAGTCACATGACTGACTTGGAGTTTATTGTTTTCCTTCCTAAACTCTGGGTGCCCACCAATTTCCACACGGGCAGTTAAGAGTTAGGTTCATCAGGATATTCTGGATATTCTGGAGTTGCTGGAGGCAAGCTGGATGGCATGGCGTATTACTAGTTTATATAGTATTTCTTTTTCCGCTGCATTGTTTGTTGTTGTATGTTGTTGTACACTCTGATGTGATGATATGATGTAATGAAATATAATGTAATGTAATAACTGATATAGTTCTTTGTTTAAAGATTATTCATTTATTATAATATGTTGTTCCGCTGCGAATTGTGAGATTCTGATGTTGTTCTGTTGTTTCCTTTCTGTCCCGTTCTATTTTCAAATTCTTCTATCTTCTATTTTCTGTTTCTCTGTTTTCTAAAAAAAATCGTCTATCTTCTTCCCTCTCTATTTCCTATCTTTTATCTCTTCTCTCTTCTTTCTTTTTCTTAAATTCTTTTTAAAAACCCATAACATCTCGGTTTTCGGCCTTTGATTTCTCGGCAGTCGATAAAGTGAGTGTCGATGTCGGATTTTCGAAGAACGAAAATCCCGTTTGTTACATTTGGTATCAGAGCTGATGGTTAAGCGACAACCATGGTTCTGTAGGGTATTACTCATTAGAGATAGAGTCAGTAGTACTCTAGAATGAGTTTGAGTGTAATAATAGCTATGAGAGCGTATTTGTTAGTGAATATATGAAATTGTTTTATATTGTGATGATTGGTTTATTGAGTGGCATATGAACCTTCGTCAGCACGGTCAGTCAGACTATGCCGAAGGGGTTTCTAAACACTTGAATAGAACAATTCGACACAATATTGTTTTAAATTGGGTAAATGAAATAATTTTGCCTTGATTATATTTTATATATAAAGAAATAATTTTTCAAAATTATTAAATGTATATAAGTTGATTGTTAGGTTGTTTGAATAATCTAAATTAAAGAATAATTGTATAAGTAAAAGAATTATAAGAATTGAATTATAATTAAAGTGATTTACAATTGTGAAATAAACTTATATATATATAAGAAGTGAAACTATATGAATATGAGTTGTAAATGAATCAAGTGGATTAAAAGAAATGTGAACTTGAGTTATGAATGAAATTCAACTTTAGTAATTGAATTGAATGAATGGCTTGGCTGTTAATCAATTGAATGTGAATAATTGATATGAAATAATGAATATAAATGTTAATTCATTAAAATCTAATGTTATTGGAAGTTGAATAAATTGAATAAGAATGAATATAAGCAAAGGAATTTGGTTGTAACTGATGTACATTGGTTGTTATATGATTGTAGTAGATTGTATATAATTCATTAAGTATTAATGAAATTGAAAGCTAATGTAATTGAATTCAAATTAGAAGTAAATAAATTTGAATAGAATTGAACGTGAATTGGATTTAATTAGTGAATGCAAACTAATTAAAATTGAGAATGAATGTTGATAAAATCCAATGTAAATAAATCAAATGTGATTTGAATTGAAAACCCTTTCATTGAATATTAATGAGAATATGAATGAAAATTCATTTGATTATGGATGGTAGTTGGTTGATGTTGCATTTGTGGTTTGGTTGCATTTGCTATGTGACATATATAGTTATTATGTTGCTACATGTTGTATATTGATACTATTTCCATGCATGCATGATTCTCATGTTGTTTGTTAAGTGTTTAGTAGGTGCGGATCGCGTTTGCTTCGCATTTGGAGTTCGCTTTAGCGCTATATTAGCCGTATATGCTTGCTAATAAAATATAAGGTACATATCTCGGATTAAATATCGCACTTTTACACTTTTTTCCCTTCGGGATGCCTCATTACTTGATGAGATGTATATTTGTGATATATATACTGTCATTTTTTTTTCGGATCGAGCCGCGCAAAGGAGACATGGCGAATTTTTCCGGAAATTTAAGGCGTTAGAAAAATTTTGAGAAAATTTGGAAAATTTTGAAAACTTTAACTTTGATTTTAGAAATTGAAAGTTAAACAATAGTAATTGTTTTTGAAAAGATAACTAAGTATGATTTTGAAAACTTAGTAAAGTATTGTAAGAAGTTTAATTATAAATTTTGGAAAGTTAATGAATTCTGTAACTTTTCTTACTTGTAATTTCGAGGACGAAATTCTTTTAAGGGGGAAAGATTGTAACGACCCAGAATTTTATTAAATTAAAATTTGAATATTTAATTAATTTTAAATATTTATAAGTGAATTTTTAAGTCAAATAAATTTTTATTTGAATTTTTGGATTTAATTGGATAATTAAATCGATAATTTAATATGTTAAATTATGGAAAAATTGAAAATATAGTTAAAAATGATTGAAAATAATTTGGAAAATTTTATTTAATCATACTGGTGTTATAGAAATATTTTAGAACTTTTAAAATCGAATTAAAAGTTAATTTGTGAAAATTGAATATTTTAATATTTTATAATCGACTGTAAAATAGTCAATTTTTGAACAGTCTCAGAATTGAACGAAACCAGTTCCATTGGATCCGTAATAGTTAGTTATTACCGGGTTTCAATTTTCGTGTCAATCGGAGTTATCGTTTGATCGTGGCAGCTCGAAACGCATCGATTTATTTTTAATTTAAATTTGGCGAGTCAAAATAGCCATTTTTCAAAAAGTCTCGGAATTCGACGAAACTAGTTTCATCGGATCCGTAATGTGATATTATTGTAAGGTTTCAAATTTCAAGTCAATTGGATTTACCGTTTGTCCGGTACAAATTAAAACGCCTAGAAATCGATTTAAATCGGTTTAATTTAAATCGAACGTTTTCAGCCATAACTCGCACATACTTCCGAATTAGCTTCCGAAACCTATTCCATTGTGTCCGGAACGCGGGATAAACCCTAGGTACACTGGTTACGGCGTCTAAATCGGAGTTCGGAATTTCCGGGATGAATAGTGTCGCTCGTTCCTTATAAATACCCCCATAACTCAAGAAAAATAAAAAAAAAATATATACAAACCCTAATCTAAAACTGCATAGCCGGCCCTAATTTTTCAATGGCCAGTTTTTCTTCTCCTTCCTCCCTTGATTTCTCCAAATCCATCAAGAATTAGCAAGAAAGTTCAACTACAAAGTTGAAGATCTCCTCGAGTACTACGTTTTCAACGGCTATGATCTAAAATGGAGTTGTATTTTGGGAGATAGGGGGGTTTAAAGGGGCCGAACCTGCAGATGTTCGCACGCATTTCGAGGGGTCATGTGCAGGCCGAGCTCCAAGTGGTTGGTGGTGGAGGTAGCTCTCGCGAAGAGCTTCGATTTGCAAGTGGTTTGATGGGATTTCGTCGAGAAATGAGCTCGCAAGGTTGAACCCTAGTTTGCTTGCTTATGGGTTCTATGCACGGCCTATTACCTGTAGTGTGGAACGTGATGAGGAAGAGGGGGAGCACGGCCCAGATTTGCTCAAGTTGGATCCAAGGGCTGGTGTGAGTTTGGGTTTAAAATATAAAAGTTATTGTTGAAATTTAGTTATAAAATCGTGTACGAACTTCATAAATTCGTAACTTTTTCATACGAGGTCGAAAAAATGCAAACCCAGTTGCGTTGGAATCGTATGGACGAGCACTACGCGATGGAGTTGGTTTGGAGTCGTTTGGAGTTAGTGAGAATTTCGGGTAAAATTAAACGCGCGTTTAATTTTATTCGAAATAAAAGCTAAAACGGAAATTAAAACCAAGGTGAGAACTTCTCACTCAATCGAATAGATTTCGATTTTATTTTAAATAGTTAGATTTAAAATATTTGAATGCATGTTTGAATGATGACTGTAAATTATTGATTGTTAAAATAGACATTATGCGCCGTTAGTAAGCGGATGTTATTTAATATAAACATATACCTCGAATATTTCATAAACAGTGAAATTGGTATTATATATAATATCAATATATATATATTGGCATATGTATATATTGCAGTTGATTGATTTCCCGCATTTTTTGTTTAGCGGATGAGACCCTATTACGCCGTTATTAAGCGGATAATATTTAATAAAAACATGTACCGCGATAATTTCGTACTGGAGCGAAATTGGTATTGTGCTAATGTTTTTGGATGCAGGAAAACAGGTTGGAGGGATCCAACTGGATTCCTCAACAGTATTTATTTGATTTCAGATATATTAATATTTGATGGATTATCATATCGATATATGATATCGTTGTAGTCGTGATTGACTATTTGGTGTGTAGCATCATTGGACCCAGATTTTGGGATTTTAAAATGATTTTAAAAGTGATTTTGAAAATATACTATATTTTTGGAATTGATCCATTTTAAATAAATAAACGTTATAATTTTTAAAGTTATAAAAATTATTGTTTTTGTGAAATATAGTAAAAAAAGCTGATTTTTAGAAATACGATTAAAAGTCGATTTTTGAGAAATATGAACTAATGATTTTATAAAATAATTTAGATTGGATTTTTGAATATATGATAAAAGTTTAAATATAGAATTTATAAAATTTTATTATTTTATAAATCGAAATGATGAAATTATAAAGGAATTTAAAGACGTTTTAGAATAATAATATAAACTGATTTATATTAAGAGATTTATAAATGGATATTTATAAATTGAATTATGGACATTATAAAACGAGTTTTTATAAGTGTTTGAATGTAGTGAAAATGAATTTCCTAAATGAATGAAATTTATGAAATTATAAACTGTGAAGTTATAAATGAAATTTTATAAGCAATAGGTTTATAAAATTTATAAAGTTATCGAAAGAATGAATTTTGGATAAATAAACAATCTTATAAGTTAAGATTAATAATTTGGGAAGTTAAATGAACGATTTTGTAAAATAATCGTTTTATAAGTAATTAACTTATAATATGAACTTGTAGTTTATAATTGAGTTATAAACTGGAATAGGTTAATAAAGGAATTTATAAAAAGGGAAGTTTTTATAAATAAATAGAAACGGAATTTATAAACGTTGTTTTATAAATCCGCAAATGACTTATTTTGATAAGTTAATTGTTATAACTTAGAGATAGAGTTATATTCACATTTTGAACAGTGAATAATCCTTTAAGTTAAAGTGAATAGAAATGATGAAATTTGTTAAGGTAGTATATTCACGGTTTTGAATAGTGAATAATACGTTAAAGAAATTGTTTTAGATATGATGTTTTAAATAGAGTTAAAACGATCTAACGATGTTTTAAAAGGTGTTGAGATTCGAAACCATAGATTTCAACATTTATTGTTGAAATAGACGTTTTCGAGAAATAAAAGGAAATGTGGACTATAACACTGTTGTTATAGTAAATGATTTCCGAAAGGAAATGTTTTTGTATAGTATTAGGATTTATATATCTATTTTAATTTCGAATCCCTATACTAGTGATTTTGGGACGTTGTAACGATGTTTTACGCAACATTCGTTTTGGCCCAAATAAATATGTATAAGTGAATGATTTCCTTAAAGAATGAAATATATACTTAATTCGATTTAAGTATATTGAATATTTTCTAAATGTTGAAAATAAAAGAGATTTGTGAATTACTTATGAATAAATAAGTATGGAAATATTTTCCAATATGAAGTGAATATTTTGAATTTATCTTTTTGAAGATAAATTGGAAATGAATAATTGAAATCATATATGCATGAATATTTTGAAATATAAATTCATTATGGAATTTATATGTGAAAGTGGAATTTGTGTGAAAATAAATATTGATTTATTTTTGAAGTGTTGAAATTATATATCTTGTAAAGATATTTTGGAATGTAAATAATTTGGAAAATTATTTGGAATCTGGTGATGTATGCATATCAATTGATAGTTCAATAGCCGACTATCAATATTTCCCTTTGAATGGGTATTTGATGTGAATTGTTTGAATTTGAATGCACACTTATTTTTGAATAAGCGCTCACTATTCGGGTTAACCGGGAAAGGACCATGGGGTCGTATAACCCACTCCGAATATGTGATACGTCGTTGTGAATCGCATTTGAAGATCGGTGTTGAAGACCGGATATTTGCGAGAGCGATAGGATGAACTATCGATTGACTCTGCACCGAGTTGCTCCGGTATTGAGTTCTCCATATGTGATGGTGAATCCGATCAGGATTGTGAATATCCGGATTGCAAGGACTTCTTTGTAAGTGCCTTCGGTTCTGTTCGATCCCGGAACAGACTTGTAAGGATTGTATGCCTGACATTACAAGTTGAGATATAAAGCCGATTTCTTTCAAATATATTTCTGTTGGTGGCGGAGAATTTATTCTTTGCTTAACACCCTTCTTTGAGACGTACGAGCTCAAAGGTTATATAGTTGAAGTTATCAGCGATATATTCCCAGTTTGGTAATGTGACATGCTGAGTGATGCTGAAATGATCATTGTGTTGATTATTTGTGATAGGATCATTTATTTGATCGTCTATCTTAGTGATCATTGTGTTGATCATTTGTTGACCCAAAGCATGGCTTTTGTATAAAGTATGTTTTTGTGGACGTGACTTCGTCGAGCCTCACACCCCGTGAATGGTCAAAACAGGAAAGAAGCAGCAAGGTTATGAGGGGTAGCACCCTTTAGGATGTGTCCATTTCCTTCTGGAAAAGGGTGGTGTCATGGTATGGAGCCCAGATACTTACTCATGTTGAAAACACTTTATGATTGTGTGAATTGATTACGAGCGCTCGGTGAAAAGGTCCCAAAGGACCGGGGGATGGCATATTCGGTCAGTTGTTACTCAGTTAGGAGTAACCCGGCCTTGTGTTGGTAGAGATCCGGTTTGGTTCTCGGGGATGTCCATCCAGAGGCATTCTCATGTGGCAATGGGAAGTTCCTTGGCCTGATCATTCGTTGGAAATCCAATTCCCAATACGAAACTTGTACGGTATTAGTTGTAGAACCTGCCATTCACTTATGGTGGTCACCACTGTTTGGATGGTAGCTATAGTAGGCATAGTTCGAAATGTCTATGTTGGCTAAGATTTATATTCTACTTTCGAAATAAATTTTTCCTACACTATACACTAATAATAATATCAAATATTATTTTAAATGCGTATCAAGCATCTTTGACTATCATAAGGAGAAATCTCCTCCGATTCTGCGTTTGCATTGTGTGTGTGTGCGGGAGGCCTTATGGTAGTCTCATTTTTAAAAAGCATTGCGAATTGAGTTTAAAAATATTCCTCTATTTTGATTTTAAAGATAAATAAACTGTTTTGAGTTCTCACACCAGTCACATGACTGACTTGGAGTTTATTGTTTTCCTTCCTAAACTCTGGGTGCCCACCAATTTCCACACGGGCAGTTAAGAGTTAGGTTCATCAGGATATTCTGGATATTCTGGAGTTGCTGGAGGCAAGCTGGATGGCATGGCGTATTACTAGTTTATATAGTATTTCTTTTTCCGCTGCATTGTTTGTTGTTGTATGTTGTTGTACACTCTGATGTGATGATATGATGTAATGAAATATAATGTAATGTAATAACTGATATAGTTCTTTGTTTAAAGATTATTCATTTATTATAATATGTTGTTCCGCTGCGAATTGTGAGATTCTGATGTTGTTCTGTTGTTTCCTTTCTGTCCCGTTCTATTTTCAAATTCTTCTATCTTCTATTTTCTGTTTCTCTGTTTTCTAAAAAAAAATCGTCTATCTTCTTCCCTCTCTATTTCCTATCTTTTATCTCTTCTCTCTTCTTTCTTTTTCTTAAATTCTTTTTAAAAACCCATAACATCTCGGTTTTCGGCCTTTGATTTCTCGGCAGTCGATAAAGTGAGTGTCGATGTCGGATTTTCGAAGAACGAAAATCCCGTTTGTTACACCGATCGAAAGTAAGCTTTAAGTTTGGGTAAGCCCGAGAAGTTAGCTCTGAAGTGTTTTGGATCTTTTCTGTATCTAGGAGATATTAATGATGTGGATTACCTGTTATTGATAATGTTAATTATCAGTTATGATTTATGAATTATCTATCTGTGTGTATATAGATACTGTATTGAATTGTTTTAAAACCTTTAAAACAACTTGGACCTAAAAGACACGCTTTGGATTTCGATGAGACCGGGATCGGGTTTCCATATTTGGATATCCGAAAACCACATCGATTCCCAATAACGTTAGTTCGTGTATCAATGTAGAGCTTTGTGAAGACTCGAGGTGTAAGGACTATACGTCAATATAACTCTGTGGGTGATTCCGTAACGAGTTTGACGGAATTAGTTCTTATAGATTCGAGATGTGGTTCAGAGTGCAAGGGTTATTGTCGTTAGCTCTGAGGGTGATTCCAAAATGAGTGTAACGAGATAATGCCTTCGGTTTTGTTCGAACTCGGAACGAACTTGTATGGATTGAATTCTTTTAGAACATCTTCAGGTGGACGATGAGCATTCTAAGTGATGTGTTCACTAAAGGTAATCGTAGCCTTAAGCCTCATCAACCGGGAATGGCTAAAACAGGGGAGGTGCAGCAAGGCTTCGTGGGTAGCCCCCACTTGAGAGCGAGATTTACCCCTGTCTAGAGGTCCCTTTTTATTTCGGCTGTGTGGACGGTTTTTGAGCTCCAACCGTCGGGGTTATCTTGTTCGGAACTATTCAGTTAGGAATGGGTCTGGCCTTGTGTTGCAAGGGAGTGGGAGTACTCCTCGGTACGGTGATCTAGGCCACGAACTGTGACGGACGTACCCCGGTAGCCCTGCCATTGTATGGACCCCAAAATCCAATAAGTGCCAACGGTTTTGATTGTATTACCCACTTTTGTGGCTAGTAGCTGGAATTTAATAAATGTAACAATTTCGGTTATTTCTTATTTATTTGAAAACCCTAGACACTATTATAATATCATCGGATTTCCTATCAAATGTTTTGGTTAGCGTAAGGTAAATTTTTTTCCATGTTTATGTGTGGGAAGTCTTACGTGATACCTTTCTTTTCAAAAGGTTTTTAAAGTTAAGCATTTTTAACCTGTTACTCACAGCAGAACCATGTCTGACCCGGAGTTTATTTTTGTTTTTCATAAACTCTTGGGTACTCAAAATTTTTACGAGTAGCCAAGGGATTCAGGTTAGGATTCAGGTTTGCTTTGACGAATTATGGAGAAGCAATGGAGCAGGAGGCTTCCGCGTTAGATATATAGTATTCCGCTATGTGTTCTGTGTTGTCTCTGAGTTGTAATAACTTGACAGGTGTTTATAACTGTCTAGTATGTGCTGTGTTATCTGTGTAACTCTGATAATGATTGTAAACTATGTAATATTTATGTTATTAATATAATTTATTCGTTCCGCTGTTAGATTCTGATGTTGTTTCTTTCTTCTCTTCTTTCTTTTCTGTTTTCTATCCCTTTCTTTCTTAAAAATGATGCGATTTTCTGTGGTAAGAAAGTCGGGTCGTTTCAATCAGGTTTAATAAAACAGCGTGAGAAAAACTCAATAATAAATGACAGTGTCATCTATCAACCTTTGGATAAAATCCTTTAAAAATAAAGAGTATCTCATAAGACCACGCCCACACATAAATACGGTTGGGTTTTTACCTTATGATAACCAAACCCTTTTATATATCAAAACATTTGATATTATTTTTAATGACATCTCTTCGAATTTTTTTGCAAATAAACTTATTAACTTATCCAAAATGGTTACCCATATAGCATTTCGAGGCTATTCAATACGCCAATACAAACAAAACCACAGGTTCTTATTGGAGAATGGATTTCCATACAAATGAGCAAGTGAAGGATCTACCTTCCGAAATAGGTACACCTCTAGATGGATGTCCCGGGGCGCAGAACATCAGCCCTCTACCAACATAAGTCCGGCCTACCTTTGTAACTAGATAGTACTGAATATGTCATCCCCCGGTCATTACCGACCTTTATCCGAGGGCCCTCAAAGCATACACCACATTAATTTACATCCCGACGTCATAGCGGGAAGAAATATATCTAGAAGGGGATGACCATACCTTACTTGGGAATGACCCACTTAGCCTTGCCGCATCTAATCCTGTTTCGGTCATTTCTGTTTTGATGAGGCTTGAGACAACGATTACCTTTTCACATAGCACATAGCACTTCTTTGATTTCCACATTGCCATTTCCGTTAACTACTAATTACCTTCCACAAAAATACAACCCTTGAGCTCGTACGTCTCAAGGAGGGTGTTAAGCTAAGAGAAGTTGCCTTCTCCGCCACCACTGATATACGCTTGTAAAAACCAATGTACGTAACCTTTAGAAATGCAGTGTCAGACAAACATCCATATAAGTTGTCCAGGAACAGGACAAAACCGAAGGCACTCTCCTACTACCACTAGTAGCGAGTAGTCCTTACAATTCGAAAAATCTTCGTCACGAGGAGACCACTTCTATTAATAACTTCATAATGGAAGCTACCCAGAGCATGTTCAACATGCAGTCTTCACGCTATGAAGATCCACGTTCTTCAATAATCATCATCTTCAACATGTCTTCACATTCCAACGTATACATTGGTTTGCAGTGGTTTTCGAATAGGAATTATCCAAATCCGACCCTGGTTCCATCGAAGCCAATTATCGATTTAAAAGATGTTAAGTTCATATGTGGATATCAAACTTCAATCAATTACTTCATCTTTTATAAAATATCTTTGTTAGATATATTCTTTTCAATTTATTCTATTTAATTTTCAAGAGTATAAGGAATCATTAAGCCTCATTTATCAAATCATTTTGTTTATTTAGACCTTTCTTAAATCCTGGAATAATTCTAAATCATTTTCTCCTTTACTTAGAAAAAAATTTCCAAATCATTCATTAAATCTTAATCAAAGATTTTTTTCTTAACTTTTAACTTAGGGAAAATATTCCCTTTTTATAATATCACATTCCAAAACATCCATTTAATTTAAAGGATTATTTACTGTCCAAAATCGCGAATTTAATTTCTTTAATAAACTTTCACATTTAACTTATCAATTTAAATTGATTTCAGATTTACAAAACGGTGTTTATAAATTCCATTTATATTTTATAAACTTCCATATATAAAATTTCTTTACTAACAAATTCCATTTATATCTCATTTATAAGTCAAAATTCAATTATAATTTAATTACTTATAAAAATCTTATTTATAAATTCATTCCTGTCAAATCTTACAGTAAAATCCATTATAAATTCTCTTCTAAATTTCAATTGTAAACCAATATATAAATTTGATCGCAATCCCATTTAATATTTATAAAACACTTTTATAATTCCATTACTTTTATTTATAAAATATCAATTTTATAAATCTTATATATATTTATAATAAATTCAAAGAATTTATTTCTCTTTTTTTCTTAGAAAAAACTTAATTATGACCTTTTAGAGAATCCGAGCTTTCCTTTCGATATGTTCCACCCCTGGCCTAAGAAGAGAAAATATAGGCAAGGTAAGTTCAGGGCACTGGTTGCTCCATTCCTAACCTTAGTTAAGTGGTATAAAAAATTCCTCTTTTCCATTTATTCAAACTCCCATTAAAACTTCCAAATCATCTTTAAATGACTTAATTATTCTTTTAAAATCATTCACAAAATATACCGGAAAGAATTGTTTAGTTTAAAACTGCATTTCAAAAGTTATTTCAAACTGCTGCGAAAAGCGTTGCCAAAAGTGTTGCAAATAGCGTTTTAAAAGCTATATTTTTCAAAACGACTTTTATATCATTTAAAAATCCATCTTTTCAACTTATATATCTTTTAAAACATTTTAAAAGATTTTTACAATTTATTTCATGTTTATAAAACATTTAAAATATCAGTTTTAAACTCTGGTCACTTTATTGCAAAAGCGCGATTTTTCTAAAAAGTTATTTTGGACATAACTAAAATATACAAGATAAAATATTGATTTTCTTCCTTTATTTCTTTAGACATATTTAAATGTTTATAAAACATTTTCAACTCGTTTTAAAATTATTTCCAAAAGGTTTAAGCATTTCATATACACCATTTCATTTTCAAAAGGAAAGTAATTTCCTTTGTGCTTATCGCCGTGTATTAACGTGACTTGGTAAAATAATTTAACAGTCATATCAAACAATCAATACTTGATGATCAAAGCATGTATAAGCATCCATAGTAATCATAACACAACATCAAATATGTATATATATATAAATAGAGATGCTAAATGGAGTTTCTCACCATAAACCAAAGCGATTAACTTCCTACCAATATTCTAATCAACCAACACTTCACTAATTAATTCCTACTCCATTAAATACTAGCAAACAACACCCTCCCCTTCCAATAGCTTGGCTGAGGCTTGATATGGAGGTTGGCCAAAACTATAGAGAAAAAGTGGTAGAGCTTTGAACTTGAATTCCCAAGATTTAGATCCGAAAAATAGGTCATTTCTCTCTTGTTTTTGACTCTCTTACTCTCAAAATTTGAAAAATCTGTTAACTTAAAAATTGTTGAAAATTATTTTCTTTTGAATAAAAAAATAATCGCTTGATTTTGATTAATATTTAGGAAGATATGATAGAATAAAGAAAAGGTATTGTCGGATTGACAAAAATAAATCCCGAAAATAGACTTCAAACAATTGAGATTCAGGTATAGCAAACCTCAAAACTAGAAAAAGTGTTCAACATAAAAGTTTGTAGCCACTGAAATTCCATGTGTTTTAAAAAATATTCTTAATTTGGATCTGTTATGATCAAAACAAATTGACTTATTCTCTGGCTTAAAAGCTGGATTAGAGAATGTACTAGAAAGAAGCGTATTTGTGACATGATTTACTTTAGAATGTGACAAAGTGATCAACATTAAAGTTGTAGCCAATAGAAAAGTAAATGATTTAAAAAAATAATTTTTCATTTTGGTTCGGTTTTGAAGAAGTTATGACCGAGAGAATAAGAGGTAAAATATGGAGAAAAGATGAGTTTGATTTGAAGAGAATGAACATTGATTTCTTTTGATTATTTTATAAATACTTTGACGTTATATATTTTTAAATTTTTTCTA
The DNA here is from genome assembly GCA_030765085.1 of Allium cepa. Classification (NCBI taxonomy): domain Eukaryota; kingdom Viridiplantae; phylum Streptophyta; class Magnoliopsida; order Asparagales; family Amaryllidaceae; genus Allium; species Allium cepa. Next base: position 619,247,993 of record CM060938.1, on the reverse strand, counting down.
TGGCTTAGAAGCCATTAAAAATAAGAGGAATAAGAGGAATAAGATGAAGAAGCTTGAGAAAAGAAGAAGAAGAAAATGTGAATGAAAGTGAGAAGGAGGTGGGTATTTAAGAAAAAGAAAAAAGTGGTAATTTACCAAAATAACCTACTACCAAATTACCAAACTAACCCTACTTCAACCTAAAGCAATCTCCATTTTTTAAATACTTAACATCATCTTTCACATCCTTACTTTATGTCTTAGTCACTTAAATATTAAGTAAAGAATATCGTAATTTTGTTGGCTTTGATTTGACGTGATTTGATGTTTACTTTTTCTTACTTTTGTTAATTCTTACTTACTTTTATTAATGACTTCTAGAAGTTTTCTAATCTTATTTAGTTAAAGTAAAAATGTTTACTGAATTAATTAATACTTACACTATTCGAATATATTTTCCTATATAAGAAAATAAAGGTGCGACGACGTTGCGACAAGTTTTAGTCCACAAAACGTTGATTTTCGACAAAATATTTTACGGTCACATTTTGAAGTTTTAGTTAAACTAATTATTTATGTAAACCAAATTTTAAAATAAATTTGTATAATTCTATTTAAAAATATAAACACTCATAAATTAATTAAAATAATTTGTTTAACCATCGAAACTTACTTTTTTGAAATCAGTGTTTCGTCACTTTTGTCGATATATGCAAATGTTACTATTTTTTTGTATACTTCTCTTTCCAAATCCTATCTAATATTGTATGAATCATATAACCTTACCTATTTTATATTTAAAATCACTTTAAATAGTATATTTTAAAGGGGTTAAATTTTAGGTCGTTACATTCTCCCCTACTTAAAGGAATTTTGTCCTCGAAATTACCCAAACAAAAATTTACCTAAAACATTTATCTTTAAAATTAATTCCATATAATATACATAGATCATCCATATGAAATATCTTATTCGATCTCCTATTCGAATAAATAACTTCATTTTCAAACTAGTATCGATCCTCCGATCCTCTAGTGCAAACTTTAATCAGGCTCTTTGCTCAGAAACCTTTGCTTTCCTTGCATATAGGTCAACTATGATAGAAAATTAAAGTACCTAACCAAACATCCTCATTAATGTTCGTCGTCAAGAATTTAGCGATAAATCCTTTTTCGGACCAGTATAAACACGTCAAAGTATCGAATTCGAATCTTAGATCAAAAATGTGTGATGAGACGATCTACATATAAATATGTATTTATTAACCCTCAAAACTTTCATAAACTTTTATCTTAAGCTCAAACACTTTATAAAGGTGTTTTTTATATAATTCCTTTAATTATTTATTTCCAAATATTTTTATTAAAGGAATATATTCCAAAGAAACCATTTTTCACTCAAAAGGTAATTTATCTTTATAAAAAAAGTCTTCCCACAAACTTTTAACTCAGTATATTTCCTTTAACACTAATATTATTTATGAATCATTTTATAAATCGATTACTTAAGTTATTACATCTTATAACTTATGTAAATCAATCACTATTAAGGACTTAAGTCCAAATTCTTAATTAATGCTAGAATTCATTAATAAAACATTTTCCAGGTTATAATTACCTTTTTGAGGAGTCATTATTTTACTTAATAGTTCATGATTTAAATCTACATTTGTATGATATACCTTTACATCCTAAGAGTATATACAAATCCCAAATTCCAAATTGGTTTTACTTAAATCCGTCTACCTAACAAATTTAGACTTTGTAGTAATTTACTATTATCTCAAATTAATAAGTTATAAAACTTATTTCTTATTTAGTACTATTGTTAATTTTCAAGCTTTGAAAAACAAATTTTAAAACCATCCATACTTAAATCCTTATATTCTTAACTCTTAAATCTTTTTTTTCTTTATAAATTATCCTTATCTTATTTCATTTACACAAAGTATTTCACAATGGTTTATTTTTTACCAGAATATTCCATAAACTCCTTAGGGTTGAGTTTGGAGCGATTCAGATTTTTTGACTGTCCAAAATCGTCGGAAATTCCGCTTTATTTTAGCAATTAGCGATTCTAAATTTATCTTTACTTTAAACACTTTTATAAAGATTACTAATCAATGGTTCATATTATTTCATTAACTTAAGAAAATTATATAGATCGAGTAACTCTAAAACAATCCAAGGAACTGGGTACTACGAATAGTATCATATATCCTCTTAACAAGAAGAATAATACTTAAGGGAAGTGCTTACCATCCAAACACATTTCTTGCCCATTTTTTGTTTATTTTTGAGCCAATTGAATTGGTTATGATAAAATACTTTTTTATTTGAAATAATAAAATTTTCAAAATCCTTTAGAGATTACTTTATAAAACCTATTTTATAATTTCATTTTATAAATTTATCTTATATTAATTAACATTATTTAAATTACCACAACTCTTTAGATTACTCGAACTTTAAATTCTCATTCCTTTTATATTTATCTTTTTACAGAATCATTTTCTATTATTTAAAAACATTTTTATCTTATATGTTCATTCCTTAAATAAATCTTATTATCAAACACCTTATAGTTAAATTGTGAAACTTAATTCACAAGGTATTTGTACTTTAACTTTTAAATTTAACAATTGATCAATTTATGATAGTAACTTAACATTATTATTTCTTAATTTATTGTTTTGGAATAAGTATTAAAGATCTTAATTACCTTATCAGATTTCTCACTTATCGATTATCTTTGTGAAACATCTTATAGTCAAATTGTGAAATTCTAATCACAAGATGTTCATATTTAAATTTCACTAATCTTGATTTCTAACTGTACAACTTTTCAAAATATATAATTCGTAATCAAAATATAATCATAAGTAAAATTATTTCATTTACCAAATTTTCAAAACAAAACTTTTTTATAAAATTAAAAATTACTCACTCATATATAATATACTTTTAACTCATTTTAGGGTGTTACTAACCCTATCTCTAATAAGTTACTCATCTTAGGATATTACTAATCATATCTCTAATGAGTCTTTACCCATAACAAAGCCAAGGTTCTCGCTTAACCTTCAGCTCTGATACCAAATGCCATGACTCATTTTTCCGTACCCTTTGAATCGACAATAAATCACAAATGTCCAACTCAAATTGCATGAAAAGACGAAACATGAAGGGTAATAAAGAAAAATAGAAAGAACGGAATCTTACACGAATGGAATAACATATAATATTGAACAGTATCTTTACAGCGGAAAACTTTTAAATAAATATATCAGAGTCTAACCTAAATTTAGCTTGGACAGTTATAAACATCCGTCTTTACAATTGCTGACAAACGTCAAACCAAAACACACTAAGTATAGCGGATAATAGAATATGTCCATACGTAGATGAATATCTCCAGCTCTTCCTTGGAAACTTCAACCGTCTTCGACTAAATCGGAAACTACTCGGATCTGACCCGAGTATTGACAATACCCGGATCAGGCTCGATAAACCAACGTGAGAAAAACTCAATAATAAATGACAGTGTCATATATCAGCCTTTGGATAAAATCCTTTGAAAATAAAGAGTATCTCGTAAGACCACGTCCACACATAAACATGGACGGGTTTTTACCTTAAGATAACTAAACACTTTTATGTATCAAAATATTTGATATTATTTTTAATGACATCTCTTCGAATTTTTTTGCAAATAAACTTATCAATCTTATCTGAAATGGTTACCCATATAGCATTTCGAGGCTATTCATTATGCCAATACAAACAAAACCATAGGTTCTTATTAGAGAATGAGTTTCCATACAAATGACCAGGTGAAGGATCTACCTTCTGAAATAGGTACACCTCTAGATGGATGTCCCGAGGCGCAGAACATCTGCCCTCTACCAACACAAGACCGGCCTACCTCTGTAACTAGATAGTACCGAATATGTCATCCCTCGGTTGTTACCAACCTTTATCCGAGGGCCCTCATAGCATACACCACATTAATTTACATCCGGACGTCATACTGGGAAGAAATATATCTAGAAGGGGATGACCATACCCTACTTGGGAATGACCCACTTAGCCATGCCGCATCTAATCCTATTTCGGTCATTTCCGGTTTGATGAGGCTTGAGGCAACGATTACCTTTTCACATAGCACATACCAAATCATTGAATGCCACATTTCCATTTCTATTAACTACTAATTGCCTTCCACAAAAACACAAACCTTGAGCTCGTACGTCTCAAGGAGGGTGTTAAGCTAAGAGAAGTTGTCTTCTCCACCACCACTAATGTACGTTTGTACAAACCAATGTACGTAATCTTTAGAAATGCAATGTCAAACAAGCGTCCATACAAGTTATCCAAGAACAGGACAAACCGAGGGCACTCTCCTACTCCCACTAGTAGCGAGTAGTCCTTACAATCCAAAAAATCTCCGTCACGAGGAGACCACTTCTATTAATAACTCTATAGTGGGAGCTACCCAAAGCATGTTCAACAAGTAGTCTTCACGCTATGAAGATCCATGGTCTTCAATAATCATCATCTTCAACATGTCTTCACATTCGAACGTATACATTGGTTTGAAGTGGTTTTCGGACAGGAATTATCCAAATCTGACCCCGGTTCCTTCGAACCTAATTATCGATTTAAAAGATGTTAAGTTCATATGTGGATATCAAACATCAACCATTACTTCATCTTTTATAAAATATCTTTGTTAGATATATGCTTTTCAATTTATTCCATTTTCCTTTCACGAGTATAATGAATCATTAAGCCACATTTATCAAATCACTTGGTTTATATAAACCTTTCTTAAATCCTAGAATAATTCTAAATCATTTTCTCCTTTACTTAGAAAAACCTTTCCAAATCATTCATTAAATCTTAATCAAATATTTTCTTCCTTAGCTTTTAACTTAGGGAAAATATTCCCTTTTTATAATATCACATTCCAAAACATCCATTTAATTTAAAAGATTATTTACTGTCCAAAATCGCGAATATAATTCCTTTCATAAACTTTCGCATTTAACTTATCAATTTAAATTAATTTCAAATTTACAAAACGGTGTTTATAAATTCCATTTATATTTTATAAACTTCTATATATAAAATTTCTTTACTAACAAATTCCATTTATATCCCATTTATAAGTCAAAATCCAATTATAACTTAATTACTTATAAAACTCTTATTTACAAATTCATTCCTTTCAAACCTTATTATTTATAAAATCCATTATAAATTCTCTTCTAAATTTCAATTATAAACCCATATATAAATTTGATTACAATCCCATTTAATATTTATAAAACACTTTTATAATTCCATTACTTTTATTTATAAAATATTAATTTCATAAATCTTATATATATTTATAATAAATTCAAAGAATTTATTTATTTTGCTTTATCTTAGAAAAAACTTAATTACGATCTTTTAATGCATCCGGGCTTTCCTCTCGATATGTTCCACCTCTCGCCTAAGAAGAGAAAATATAGGCCCGGTAAGTTCGGGGCACTGGTTGCTCCATTCCTAACCATAGTTAAACACCTTGTTTTATTTTCCCAGATCCCACAAGTAGGAAAATGTACTAGTCGTTTCCGCATTACTCAGTTTGTTATTATATTCAATCTTCTTCACTTATTGTTTAAGTGGTATAAACAATTTCTCTTTCCCATTTATTCAAACTCTCATTAAAACTTCCAAATCATCTTTAAATGACTTAATTATTCTTTTAAAATCATTCATAAAATATATAGGAAAGGATTGTTAAGTTTAAAACTGCATTTCAAAAGTTATTTCAAGCTGCTGCGAAAAGTGTTGCAAATTGCGTTTTAAAAGCTATATTCTTCAAAACGACTTTTATATCATTTAAAAATACATCTTTTCAACTTATATATATTTTAAAACATTTTAATATATTTTTACAATTTATTTCATATTTATAAAACATTTAAAATATCAGTTTTAAACTTTGGTCACTTTACTGCAAAAGCGCGATTTTTCTAGAAAACTATTTTGCACATATTTAAAATATACAAGATAAAATTTTGACTTTATTCCACTATTTCTTTAAACATATTTAAATGTTTATAAAATATTTACAACTCATTTTAAAATTATTTCCAAAAGGATTAAAGCATTCCATATACACCATTTCATTTTCAAAAGGAAAGTAATTTCCTTTGTGCTTATCGGCGTGTATTAACGTGACTTCGTAAAACAATTTAACAATCATATTAAACAATCAATACTTGATGAACAAAGCATATTTAAGCATCCATAGCAATCATAACAAAACATCAAACATGTATATATATAAATAGAGATGCTAAATAGAGTTTCTCACCATAAACCAAAGCGATTAACTTCCTACCAACATTTTAATCAACCAACACTTCACTAATTAATTCCTACTCCATTAAACACTGTCAAACAACACACTCTCTCTTCCAGTAGCTTTGCTAAGGCTTGATATGGAGGTTGGCCAAAAATATAGATAAGAAGCGGTAGAGCTTTGAACTTGAATTCCTAAGATTTAGATCCGAAAAATAGGTCATTTCTCTCTTGTTTTTGACTCTCTTACTCTCAAAATTTGAAAAACCTGTTAACTCAAAAATTGTTGCAAATTATTTTCTATTGAAATTAATAAAAAGAATCACTTGATTTTAATTAATATAGAGGAAGATATAATAGAATGAAGAAAAGGTATTGTCGGATTGACAAAAATAAAGCCCGACTTCAAAGAATTGAGATTCAGGTATAGAAAACCTCAAAACTGGAAAAAGCGATCAACATAAAAGTTGTAGCCAATGAAATTAAATGTGGTTTAAAATAAAATTTCTTAATTTGGATCTGTTATGATCAAAACAAATTGACCTATTCTCTGGCTTAAAAAATGGACCAGAGAATGCACTGGAAATAAGTGTATTTTTGACATGATTAGCTTTAGAATGTGACAAAGTGGTCAACATGAAAGTTGTAGCCACCGGAAAAATACATGATTTAAGAAAAAGAATTTTGCATTTTGGTTTGGTTTTGTAGAATTTATGACCGAGAGAATAAGAGGTAAAATATGGAGAAAAGATGAGTTTGATTTGAAGAGAATGAATATTGATTTCTTTTGAATATTTTATAAATATTTTGACATTATTTATTTTTAATTTTTTTCTATGTCTTGGAAGCCATTAAAGAGAAGAGAAATAAGATGAATAAGCTTGAGAAAAGAAGAAGAAAATGTGAATGAAAGTGAGAAGGAGGTGGGTATTTATAGAAAAAGAAAAAAAAAAGTGGTAATTTACCAAAATAACCTCTTACCAAATTACCAAACTAACCTTACTTCAAAATAAAGCAATCTTCACTTTTTAAATACTTAACATCATCTTTCATATCCTTACTTTATGTCTTAGTCACTAAAATATTAAGTAAAGAATATCATAATTATGTTGGCTTTGATTTGATGTGATTTGATGTTTACTTTTTCTTACTTTTGTTAATTCTTACTTACTTTTACTAATGACTTCTTGAAGTTTTCTAATCTTATTAGTAAAAGTAAACATGTTTAGTGAATTAATTAATACTTACAATATTTGAATATATTTTCCTATATAAGAAAATAAAGGTGCGACGACGTTGCGACAACTTTTAGTCGACAAAACGTTGATTTTCGACAAAATGTTTTACGGTCACATTTTGACATTTTAGTTAAACTATTTATTTATAAACCAAATTTGAAAATAAATTTGTATAATTCTATTTAAAAATATAAACACTCATAAATTAATGAAAATAATTTATTTAACCATTGAAACTTACTTTTTTGAAATCAACATTTTGTCACTTTTGTCGATATAGGCAAATGTTACTATTTTTGTGTACACATCACTTTCCAATTCCTGTCTAATATTGTATGAATCATATAACCTTACCTATTTTATATTTAAAATCACTTTAAATAGTATATTTTAAAGTGGTCAAATTCTGCGTCATTACACAAGGTTTAAATATAAATAAGTAGTTTTTGCTATTTCTTCTATTTCTCTTTTTAGTTACAATTATATTTTATAACTAAGCTTGCAAATATCTTAAGTTCACTTATTTCAGTCTAAGTCCAATTTATTACAGTACTTCTTATTTTACATCCTATTTTCTGTAAATTCAGTTTTCTTATATTTTAGTCCATATTCGCGATTTATTTTATTCTATTTATTCCATTCGCATAAAAAAGAAATTAAAAAGAAGCTGACAATTACAGAAGAAATCTCAACGTATAATAGATGTAAATAAAACGTAAATAATAGTAAATAACTGTAAATACTGCAAATAACTGTAAATAATTGGAAAAGCTACAATTAACAATAAATAATTGCAAATAACTGAAATAGAATAACTAAAAGAAAATAGACTGGAAAACAAGTCTAAAATTTACTTAAAATAAACTGTAAATAAACTTGCATAAAGGTTATCCTAAAATTGTTGAAAAACTGCAACTATTGGAAATCCTATTATTTTAAATTACTTAAAAATATAAACAAGTACTAAACACTCGCCTGTGGTCCTTAGCTCTTTCCTTTGGCCTTTCTGGATCCACTTGAAGGTATAAAATATTTTAATTAAAAAGATCTTCTCCCCGGAAAAATATTCCTTTTAGGGTCCAACCTTAAGCAATGAACCCAGATGGAGACATTCTGAATGAGAAAAATAACTAGGCCCGGGGTCTTATTTATAATGTCATTTGTGAATCTCATAACGTTGGATTTGAAGACTAAATCTGGTGCAACCACATCATAGGCTTGATAGGAACCGCCGGATTGAAGCACAAACATAGGATTGGATAAAAGTTGCAAAATGACATGTTTGAATCAGCTTGAAGAAGCCACGTAAAAGAATGCGTGCAGGTCGACCATTGGTGTCGACCTTCCACTAGCTAGGGTCGACCTATAGGTCAACCTAGCAATGGTTATGGTCGACCTAGCCTAGTTTTCTCTCTTTTCTAAATCTTGATTTCTTCTTTCATTTGTAACTTCTTCGTTTTAACTCGGATTTTGACAATCTATATATGGAAACCGACCACAAAATTACCACAGACACAATGATGCAACTCCCGTGGCTCGATTGTCACAATTTCAAAAAGTTATTTTGATTATTTAATTAATTCGTTAATTAATTGCTATAGGTTAAATTTCAGATTGTTACATTCTCCCCTCCTTAAGGGATTTCGTCCCCAAAATCTCTAAGGATAGAAGAACGAAATAAATGTTTTCACCCAAGTTCTACAACCAGCTACTCAACCATCATCCATTACATCCATTGTCCTTAAGTTTTTCTAACGCAATTTATGATATATATATATATATATATATATATATATATATATATATGCAGTTAGCATAGTGTCAATGTCCCTAATTAATGCAAAATATTAAGTGGTCTACTGATTCATTCGACATCTGTTTGTGCAATCATATCTTTTCCCTGTATCCAAATGAATGCAATTTCCTGATGTTAACTAATAGTTCTATATGTGTGCTACAATCATCATCCAAATGCAACAATCATGTGATAATATTCCAACTATAGCTACCATGGAATAAAATAAAAATAAAAATGAAAATGCGCACACATCCATATGCATATGCTCTAGTGTCCTTGTTAAGCCGATCTCGAAGAGATAATAGTGCCTAATGTAAGTATATGTGTCCATTAGCATCCACTAGCAACCACTATTATCCATCATACATATCATGTTCTAATAACATGTTTACATCAAATCCTACCATCCCTAGGTTAAATCCTAAGACCTACCCTCCTAAAGGATACTAAAGGAAAGAACCTCTTCAAAACTAAAGATGGAAATAGAAAATTCAAAATTTTCTATCAAAGAGTTGTGGATAAGAGATACACATTTTCTCCTAATCAAACCAATCTTCTCCGATGTCTCTCTAACCATATTAGGACCAAGTAGCAATATCTCTGTAGACCGCAACCAACATGTAAGTGACTTGCACGGTCTTCCATAAAGAGCTTCGAAAGGTACCATTCCAATGCAAGCTTAAAAGCTATCATTATATGTGAAATCCACTCAAGGAAGATGCTCCTTCCAAGTTTCTCAAAATCATGAATACACATCCTCAACCACGTGTGTCTCACTATCTTACTAATATCACCTTATTATTCTTCTATAGCTTATACATGAAGCAACTATCCTAGGTTTTCATTAGTGTCCTATACACTTTACAGAAACTTCTATTATTATTTCTAAAAGTAATCACTGCTATCTCCTACATAGCCTTACACTTTTTCCATCACACTTAGGAAACGATTCCTATCTACTCCACATTTAAAAGTTTAGTTTGGTATTTATCATTTCAAAAACTAAAGCTTCTAAAAATTTTGAACATCAAATCCTAAATTTTTTTTGCCTTTAAAAGTGTTATTTTCAAATTTCCATTATATTCAAAGATGCTTCGTTACTTAACATTTAACCTTTCATTCTTACAGATTTTTATAAAAATTGGGATTTTTAAATTTAACAGTTGCTAAGTTTTTCGCTTTCAAAAACTTATTTACTTTTCCACCAAACCATTTTTCTTTAAAATATCTTTAAAACGTTTTCACATGTTTTCAAAACATCTTCTTTTCATACATTTTTAATTTTGCAAAAACTAGAGTAGATAAGAATAATTATTTCATTAAAAATCTCTTAACTATCCACTTACATAACCTTGGAGGAGTTTCTAACTACAAATCGGGACTTTCTATAAAGGCACTCTACATTATCTCTCTTAACTAACACTGTCTCCAATTATTACACCTAATGGTTTTATACCATAATATATGGGAACTACTTTCTTTTATAAGAAACCATTAACTTTAAAACCTTCTATGAATCCATTAAAAGAGGACTCCATGTTTATATGAAATTATAAGGAACTTAGTTTATATTTTTCGAAATAGGTTATACAAAATATGGTGCTTCCCATACCTTGTACATCTCTTTCGCGTATTCCTTATAACTTGCACAAAACATCTTTATTTATAATTTGGTTTCATAGTTTATCATTATTCATTTCGTTCCAATAGATTAAAGTATTTTTAATCTATATTCTCTTACAATAGACGATTTCTATGAAATTTATTAATTTCCTAATATTTAACTTACACTTTTCTTTTGAGAAAAATTCATTTTCAAAATTGTTTTAATATATCCATAACTAAAAATCATTTCTTTATACTTATTTTTGTAAAAAATGTACTCACAAACCACTTTATTTCGATACTTAGAAATTATCTTTAAAATACATTTTTATTCGGGTCAAAATAGATGTTGCGTAAAACACCATTACCACAACCCAAAAATACTAGTGTATAGATTCAATTAAATAAAATACTGATAAATCTCATATACTTTGTAAAGACATTTACTTTGGGAGTCACCTACTATTCATGCCCTCATTATTTTCTAAGAACACATCTGTTAGAACAATTAATATTGTAACCTACGTTTTCGATATTTAATACACTTTAGGCTTTTATTTTCGATATCTTTGTTCTCTTTCAAAGAAACTAGCGAGCCATATACACTCTATAATTCTAAAAGAATTCCACTTTTAACAAAATTTACACCATATAGAAAATTAATTTAAATTTCACACCACTTTTTTTCTTCAAAAACTCAATATTTACTTTAAAAATATTGACAACTAAACCTTTCAACTTTTCAATTCTAATAATTTCATTTGATTGGGCTAGATATAAAGTGGGTTTTATTCTTACTACCCTAGGAGTACCCTTCCTAATCTTTGGAAACCTCATTTCCTTACTGAAGTCTTTTGTTCCTATTCCTCTTTTATGCTTATATTTATTCTAAGGCCCTATTGTCAAATCCACTTATCTGAAACAATTATAATTTTTTTTAATTATCTACACATGGGGTTCTTCTTTTCTTATCAACGGAATCCATTATACATCTCCAATCTTTGCCTACCTCTCTTTGGATTTCCATAATCTGAACCTAAATGTACAAAACCATTTCTTAAACTCCTACCATGCGTAGGCCTTCTCTATGCCTTACGAAATGCACTTCCTTATGCCAAAAGTGTCACTTCAAGAATTTTTGCCTTCAACTGATGAACGTGAAGTGTACGAAGAACCTCCACTAGATGAATAGCATGTTCTTCCATACTCTTAGAAAACACCAAAATGTCATCTACGAACTTATTTAGGACATCCCGAAAAACACGGCTTATCAAATCTATAAAATAGGCTGGGGCGTTGGTTAGCCCAAACGGCATAACCAACCACTCAAAGAATCCATCGAGTGTCCTAAATGTTGTCTTATCGATGCTATTGTCAGCGATTCTAAGCTGATGAATTCCAGTGGCGAAATCAAGCTGTGAAAATGCTAAAGAGCCAACTAACTGATCGAAAAGATCATCTATCCTAGGAAGTGGTTAACGGTTCTTTTTAGTGAGCTTATTCAACTCTCTATGATCTACGCAAAGTCTAAAGGAACCATCCCCTTTGTAGCGAAGACGAATGGCGCTCCTTACTCAGATACGCTCCGTCTGATGAAGCCTTTCTCCAATAGCTCACCAATCTGCTTACTTAAAACCTTCCACTCCCTAGGTGCCATATGTCTCATAGGCAATGCAACTGGTTTAACATTTTCATTAAGATAGATCCTAAAGTCGATCTCTCTCTTAGGGGGAAGTCCCCTAACCTTTTCAAAATATATCTGGGAAATCTCTAATGACTGGAACAGAATCTCGCTCTCCTAGTGACGAATATTGGGAATAAAGGAAGCTTAACATGACTGATCACAGTGGGTTGCAAGAAACCTTGAGATTCCTACTGCTACATGTCTCTAGTCTAACGACTCTCCTCTCGTAGTCCAATATCGCTCCATAAGTGGATACCCAATTCATCCCCAAAATCATCCCATACCCCGAAAGTCCCAGTACATAGGCGTCATAGTCAAACTATACACCTAGGATAAAAATTTTCAAACCCTTACAAATTATAGATAAATGTGCCAATCCTCTTACGGGGTTTGAAACAACTATGGGGTCTACTATAATGAGATATCTAAGTGCAAACAATCTACCAAAGAACTAGAAATGAAAGAGTTAGGAAAATTCTGAATGAGAGATCAAATCTTCTATAGAGACTTTCCTACCTCGATTCGGTCCACTACTAGATAGTGCTGCATCCAAAGCCTATACTCACGCTGCAGGTGCGCCTGCTCCCTGCCCTATCTTGTGCGGACAAGCTCTACTAAGGTGACCAAGCTGCCCACAGTTGAAACACCAACCCTTCATCATTTTATTCTTACAGTCCTTTGCGTAATGACCAACCAACCCATAGCTACGACAACCCCTGCTTTTCTTGACCCTCTTCTGAGGTCCTCCTTCTTTCCTCTTATCCTTATCCTTCTTGTTCTTCCACTATAGCTTCTTAGAGCTTTCTGACTCAGGTATCTCTTTAAGCTCTCCCTTCAGCTGCCAAGATGCAAGCTGAACTCTCTATCGGTCCTCCAAATCTAGCAGCTTAAACCTTCGCTCCATATCCTCCAACCTGGCTCATGCCTCCTCAAAATTCTCTATGCTAGAAAATGTTCTGCCTCCTAGACCAGCGAAGTCCTTGCATAGCTTAGAAAAATTGGCTGTTGTAGGTGGATTAAAGGGATTTACACCTACCGGTGCTATAGTGAGGATTTTTCCTTGCACCTCTGGTACCATAGCTCTATGCAACCAGTCAGCCATACTATGCAAAGAAAAGGAGACTTAGGCTTGAAAGAATCGAAAAAAGATTGAACTGGACTTTGAGAGGATTTATAAAAACTCTTTTATACTTAAAAACTATTTCTAAGAGTTTCTTTCTGAAAAATACTTTTAAAACAAGTTATTTTGGAAATTACTTTAATTTTTAAAACAAACTTTTAGAAATCCTATAACCTTAGGCTCTGATACAATATGTAACACCCCACACCCCTTAGTATATATCCAAAAAGGCACACTAAAAGATGTGGTGCATTGTAAGTATAGCTAAAAACTTACAGAGACTAAGATTCACAAGACAAAATAAATAAAATAACGGAAACATTTAAACAGAAGTCTTATTATTCAAAATCAAACTTCATAAAGTAGAGTCATAAAACCAAATATACAAGGTGTCTCAAAATACCCAATGCATGTCTTGTGAAAAGAAAATACCATCTTAGTCATATCAGAGTACATGAACAAAACCCTTCCTCTCAACAGTACCAGTACATCCAAACTCCAGAAAAAGAAAACTAGAAAAGAAGAAGAATACATGAAGATAAATCTTCATAGCCAAACCTCCAAAGGAATCCGAAATATACTATCCCTGCCTTTGCTGCCAAATGGGGGAAAAGGAAAATAGAAGAGTGGGTTGGACTAAAAGTTTGACGAATGAAAGTAATTACTAGTATTCTTAAGCAAGGTAAGGATAATGGACTTTGCAAAAGTTCTAGTATAGAAGGAAATAATAGAAAAGATAAATCTAGAATAAAATACGTTTTAACTTGATTGCTTTGCTTAGGTAGTTCGATTAGATTGTTTGCACTTTTCTTAGATAACTGCTTTGATTAGGTTGAAACTCTAATCCTACTTAAATTAGGTTGAAGTCCTAATTCTACCCTTTCATCAGCCTTCTATCTCTACCGTGCCTACTACGGACTAGACTCATTGGTCCCTATGCAAAAGATGCGGACTAGACCCTGCTGGGCCTTACGCAAAAGATACAGACTATACCCTGTTGGTCCCTACGCAATAGACACCTACTATTGCGGACTAGACTTTATTCGTCCCTACACAATAGACACCTACTAATATGGACTAGACCCTATTGGTCCATACGCAATAGATACCTACTTAGCACTTGGAACTCAATAATGACTTATCAGCCAACACTGAGGCCGCACGCTCGACCACCATTAAGCTCGCGCTATTTATTGCTCCCTCCTGTTGACCTCTTATTTACCACTATGCTATTGTGAGACCACCTGTGTCTGACTAAAGGGAATGCTATTGGTACAGGTCCTATCTAACAAACAAAATCTATTGGCGTCCCTTGTCCAAATCCCCATGATTTGAACTTCTATTTATTGACCTCTTATTTACCACCAATTCAGCATAAGCATGTCCTAAAGGAAATGCTGCTGTTACGGGTCTTACTTTTATCTTTGCTTATTAGCTTAGGACAAAAATAAGTCTCCATATCTATAAAGGACTACCCCGTCGGGCCTACAATACAGATCTTCTATATCAGTAAAGGCCTACCCCGTTTAACTTAATCCAAGATATAAGTTTATTAAAATAAGCCTCTTCTGTTAGCTTTGCTTTATTAGCTCATTAACTTAATTTAAGTCTTAAGTTATGCCTTTTATGTTATCTTTAATTACCCATGTGTTGTAATTCTGCTTATTAACTTAACCTAAGGTCTAAGTATAAAAATAAGCCACTTTTGCTATTTCTTCTATTTTCACTTTTTAGTTACAACTATATGTTATAACTAAGCTTGTAAATATCTTAAATTTGCTTATTTCAGTCTAAGTCCAATTTATTACGGTCTTCTTACTTTACATCCCATTTTCTGTAAATTCAGTTTTCTTATATTTTAGTCCATGTTTGCGATTTATTCTATTCTATTTATTCCATTCGCATGAAAAGGAAATTAAAAATAAACCGATAATAATAGAAGAAATCACAATGTAGAACGGATGTAAATAAAACGTAAATAACTGTAAATATTGTAAATAACTGTAAATAATTGGAAAGGCTATAATTAACAATAAATAATAGCAAATAACTGAAATAGAATAACTAAAAGAAAATAGACTAGAAAACAAGTCTAAAATTTACTTAAAAAGAAACTGCAAATAAACTTGCATAAAGGTTATCCCAAAATTGTAGAAAAACTACAACTATTAGAAACCCTACTATTTTAAATTACTTAAAATCTAAAATAATTACTAAACACTCACATGTGGTCCTTAGCTCTTTCCTTTGGCTTTCCCAGTTCCACTTGAAGGGTATACAATATTTTAGTTGAAAAGATCTTCTCCTTGGAAAAATATTCCTTTTACGGTCCAGCCTTAGGCAATGAACCCAGATAAAGAAAATCTGAATGAGAAAAATAGCTAGGCCTAGGGTCTTATTTGTAGTGTCACTTATGGATCTCAGACAGTTGTATTTGGAGATTAAATCTGGTGCAACCATGTCATAGGCTCGATAGGAACCGTCAGATGGAAGTACGAACGCACATGAATGGATAAAAGTTGCAAAATGACGTGTTCGAATCAACTAAATGAAGCCATGTACAAGAATGCATGCGGGGCGACCTTGGTGTCACCTTTCACTAGCTAGGGTCGACCTATAGTTCGTCCTAGCCATGGTGAGGGTCGACCAAGCCTATTTTTTTATTCTTCTTTTAAATCCTGATTTCTTCTTTCTTTTGTAAATTCTTCGTGTTAACTTGGTTTTTGACAATCTATATATGGAAATTGACCAGAAAATTACCACGGACACAATATGCAACTCCCGTGGCTCGATTCTAACAATGTCATAAATTTATTATTATTTAATTAATTCATTAATTCATTACTATAGCTTAAATTTCGGGTTGTTACACTAGTAATATGTGTATCAGATGCAAGACTAGAAATATCTAAGTACTTAGTAAACTCATTTCAACACTCAGTGAAAATACTTGAAAAACTTTAAACATATATGGAAAGTACAATCCAATCACCGAAATCAAATGAACGGGATCGTCATGGAACACAGTCCCTATGGTCGCTCTCTCGCTAAGTCGAGTAAACAGAGCAATGTGGCCTTAGGTGACTTTAGGCAGTCATTGCCCACGTTTTACGCCATGACATTGAAAACACCCATAGATCGGAGATACACAACGGTTTCGCCTGGGTCCCCCAGATAACATCCGTACATGTGATTCACTGCTCTAAGAATTACGTTATGCAAAATAATCGCATGGATCATAGTCTACTTAATAGTAACACTGGTGGTTACGTCGCTATCACACACAGACTCAAGGAAATCATCTACCCCTTTGAATTACGCCATGTCGACCGTAGATAAACAATGGTTTCACCTGGTTTCCCTAGGAAACATCTGTACGTCAAGGCAATCACTCTACCCAGGCGGATTATGCCGAAAACGACCATAGATTGCAGTTACACAATGGTTTCGCCTGTCCCCTAGGTAACAACCATAACCGTAAGCCTTCACAGCCCTACGAATTTTTCTATGCAGCCGAGTCAAAGGAAACTCATGAGTATTACGTCCAAATAACCTTTTATCGATCAAGACCCATTTCTGGATCCACCCAAGTCCATCTGGGATCAAATCAAAGAATCAATAGAATGTATCCATAATGTGGCCACAAAGCGGATAATCAAGCATAAGGTACGTCCCATTTATACAATTTCAAAATGTATATCATACTATACATAGTACCTTTTCAAATCATCACCTAAAATCATACTTATATGAATTCCGCTATATATAAGATCATCGCTTTTTAGATCGAGTATCTTTTAAAATCAATAGTTTTCGAATTAACATCATACTTGTACAATTCATTTTATATAAGTTCGAAAACTTCCAAATTAATTTTTTCTTTTAGTTTACAATCAAAGGTTCTCAAAATCAATCACTTTCAAATATCGGTTCAGCTTCAAATTCAAATATGATTTCAACAATCATTTTCCTCAAATCGGATATCATTCAAATTCAAAGTTTCATAATTTCAAATCTAGTTTAAAATTTTTATTTCAATTTCTTATTTCGTAGTCTTATCTATATAAAATCAACTTCCTTTCTAAAATCACTGTGTAAGTAACTAAGTTTTAAAACAACAATTTCTTTTCAAAATCAAATACTTTACAAAAATCCTTTATATATAAACGACCTTATAAATTATTATTATCATTATTATTATAATTTTTTTCTTCATAAACATTTCTCAAAAAAATTCATTATAAAACTTTTCAAAACTAGATTTCATATTTGTACATAGTTAAAATTTTCCTTCAAAATCATTTTGCAAATAAATAAGGTTCTATGAGTATTTATGAAGTCCAAAGCATTTCTTATAACTTAAATTTCATTTAAAGCAGTTCAAAACCAATTTCCTCTTTGTATAATACAAAATAATCTTATTTATATTACTTATCAAAATATTTAACATTTTATGATTTGTCTAACTTCTGTTTTCCTTTATCTTAAAATTTTCAAAACTAAACTTTATATACTTTCCAAAATACTTTTATACTTTTAAACAATGCTTAGCTTTAAAAATTAATTCTCAATTTGGAAATGTTCGACTATTCAGACTAGTGGGAAAAATTAATTTCAAATTCAAAATTGAAAATCGGAAATCAATCATCTCAATAAGATGCACAATCAGTCAATCAATCCTAAAGCATAGGATACATGCACTCATAATATCATTCAATCCGAAAACTCAAGAATTGAATACCGGGCTAATTTCAAATAGATATATACGTATATCTTTCGAATATCAAATCATATTTCAGGGATTTGAGTCAAATCAATTTCGTTAAACAATCGAGTAGCAAAACTACTTAAAGTGGCCTCCCCCAATTTGAAACTCAAAAATGAATGCCGATGATGCTGTAGTCATCACCAAAATTTATTTTCAAGCGACAAAAGTGAGTTTCGGACTTCATTTCTTTTAAATCTTTGGAAAATCCCTTTTTGAAATCACTTTGAAATCGTTTATAATTGTTCTATTCGGAAAATAATATCAAATTATACTATTATATTTTTGGAATGTTAAACAAATTTCAAAAATCTCGAAATCCAAGCTCATAAATTTTCAGTTTGAATAACCTTTTTGTTTGTTTATTAACCATGTCTAGATAAACCATATTTCATATATCACTTTCAAATGGTATCCATTACTCTTTAAAATGATACAAGGGGAAATTCAAATATATATACTTCCAAACCCATGTTAAACATGCAGTTTCTCAATTGGTTAAATATTTTTCAGAAACCTAAATTTTTCCTACCATAGTCAAATGCTCAAATCAACAGCCAATAGTCGATGCTCATAAACTGGCCAAGCATGACTCATCAATCAATAAGCGATAATACGCACATCCATATTAATCGAACAATCAATCAACAAAGAGATAACATCCAATCATCATCAACAATCACGAATGATTTTATCGGCTTATAAAATTCATTCTTTTATATTCTATATAAAATCCAAGTTAAAATCATTTTATTTATCAATACCAAAATATTTTTATATCACTAACAAATACGCTCTCCTTTATACGTATATACACTATGACTCATTCTAGGGTACTACTGACCCTATCTCTAATGAGTAATCCCCACCAAAGCCAAGATTCTCGCTTAACCTTCAGCTCTGATACTATATGTAACGAACAAGGACTTTCGACCCTTAAAAATTGACATTCGTACTGTAATTGTAACAACTCGGATTTTGGAGATTACTGTTAATATTAAATTATAATGAAAATATTAATTTAATATTGTGATTATAAATGAATTGGAGGAATGAAATGTGAGTTAATATTGTTTATTTTATATAAACAACGTTTTGATGAATAAAACTTGGGTTTTTAATTTATGTGAGTTAATTTATCTCATAAAATGTTATTTCAACATATTGATGGTTGGAATAAATATAAATGAGTGAAAATAAACATAGAATATTTTATTTGCGAAAGTGGGTTGAAAATAAATGATGTTAGTTATTTATTGAGTCAAAATGGGAAGTATTGAGATTTTATTCCAATAATAGCCTTTATAGTGAATAAAAAGCGCAAATGGGAAGAAAATGAATTTTTCGAAGTGTATTAATGATTGAAAATAGTGTTGTAATATTCTAAAAAGTGTTAAAACATTTAATACACTTATTTGAGTTAAGAATAATTTTTATTTGACTCAGATTGTTTAAATTGTGGTTTTTCATTAAAAATATCAATATTGTCAAATATTTTGTAAATTAATATTTTATTGGGAAAATAATATTTTGAAGTGTAAAAAAAATTATTGTGTTAACCATGTTCACCTTGTTAAAATATGAAGAATGCATTTTGTCTCATGTAAAAAAAAGTCAATATGAGAAAGTTATGTTAAAAATGGTTTAAAATCTATGTATATTAGCCTAAATAATTTTCTAAGTATGAGAATAGGCTAATTGGGTATGGTAAACATCCAATAGCCCAAATTCTAGAGTTTTCTAATGAAGTACGTTTCTTTTCTCCCAAAACTCATTACAGTAAAACTTAAATCAGAAAAGAAAAAGTTTCAAAGTACAAAACAATGGCTACCCTCTTCAAAATTTAATCTTCCAAGCTCAATCTTTGCAAATTTAAAATCCTAATTCAAGTTAGAATAATAAAAGAAGGTAATCTCCAACCTATTCTATTTTAGAATCCATCTATAACCCTATAATTGTTTAATGTAAATTTTGTTTTGATCAATTTCTTCTTTGAATGTATTGTTTTTTTCTATTTCAGATGTTTATGGCTCCAATCTTATGCTAAAGGCTCAACCTTTCTTGAAAATCCTTACTTATTCAATGAAAATCAATTGGTAAGTGTAAAAGCTTACAAATGCTAGCCAAAATCAAGGTTTTGAGTTGAATTTTTGTATTAATAAGGTTACGTTTTGTCTTTGTTATTTTCTGTTTTGTGTTGTCACGTTGTTTTGGCCATAAATTTTTCATTTCTTATCCAAATTTCATAATTTTGGATGTTCTGGAAAGCCCGGACAAAGAGCTACAAGTTTTATGTTTTGAATTTTCTAAAATTTTTATGTTTACTTGATCAAAATCGTGTTTGTTTGTTGCTGTCCCGAAAGCAAATGATAGCAACAAAAATCACAAGTCTAAGAAATTATTTTGGCCATTACTCATTCATTTCTGAACCGATTTTGATAATTTTGGATGTTTCGAAAAGCATAAATCATGTGCTACAACTTTTATGCATTGAGTTTTCTGTACTTTTGTGATTAGCTATGCCAAAATCGAATTTTTATACTATTATCGCGAGAGCATAACCAATATTTGCTCTACGCTTGAGGCTGAAACAAAATTAGCCATAACTTCTTCGGTTCTTAACCGATTTTGATAATTTTGGATGTACCGAAAAGCTTAAATCATGTACTACAACTTTTATCTATTATGTTTTCTGTAATTTTGAGATTAGTTATGTCAAAATCGAATTTTTATACTGTTATCCCGAGAGCGAAACCAATATTTGCTCTATGCTTGAGGCTGAAACGAAATTGGCCAAAACTTCTTCAATTCTTAACCGATTTTGATAATTTTGGATTTTTCAGAAATCTTAGGTCATGTGGTACAAGTTTCATTCATTGCGTTTTCTAGAATTTTGAAGTTTGTTTAGTCGAAATTATGGTTGTATGCTGCTGTCCTGAGAGCAAAATGACAGCAACAACAATCGTTGACCTTAGAATTGTATTAGCTCATTTTGCTCTCATTCTCTTCGGTTTTAATGATGTTTTGAGAAATTTTCAAAGCTATGATGCCTATCAATAGGATAGCTATATTTGGGGAATATGAAATTCAAATTTTAAATGGAATTTGAATTGATTTTGGGTTAAATTTGAATTGAATTCGTATTGAATTCAAGTTATCGGTTTTGAGATATCCATCTTAGTTTTCATTGTTTTTTAGCACGGTTTTCATCGAAACCAATTTGAAGTGTTATTTTGAGTTGATTTAGAAGTTACCAAATTTTGGTGAAGATTATTGGTTTGAGAATTACTCTTTGAGTACATTCGACGGCGAACCAATCTAGATGCATTTTGTGATGGCCGATGAAATGAGGCAATATTGATGTTAAGTTTTAATTTGCAACTATTGTTAGAAATAACCATCACGGTGTTCTTTTACTTGCCTAGGAGATGAGGCAAGTTGTTATGATGGACTGATGATGATTTCAATATTTATGATGAATTTTTACTTGTCGATAAAATGTGACAAGTCTCAATGTCACTTAAAACTCGTCCAAGTAAGAGATAAGACGAGTTAGGTATCTTACACTCGCCGATGAGATGAGGCAGTGTAACAACCCGCATGTTTGTCGATTTTTATATTTAAATATTTTATTTAAATATTTTATCGATACTTGGAATTTAGTCCGAAAAGCTACTTTTTGCATTCGGTCGAATTAGGACTCGGGACCACTCCCATTGCGTTTAAAATGCCGTTTGCGACCTTTTTGAGTATAAGCTTCGATATGTTTGGAGTAAGTTGATTTTTGCTACTTTTTACTTTGGGTTTGGGTTTGGGTTCAGCCCTATGTTTAACTTATATTCAAATCTGAGCCACTCCTCCCCATTCACCCTCACTTTCTCCTCTTTTCAGTTCTAAAGCATCAATGGTGGGAGAGATGGGAAATTAATACTCCAAAACCCTAGTTTCCTTTTTCAAATCAAGCTCTAGCTCCAAACCAATAGAAGAACCCATTAGTAAGCTTCTCTTCTTCTTCACCAACTCTTTCTCTCTTTGATTTCAGAAAATTCCTAAACCTAATTTGGAAAATGTTTCTCTTATTAGCTTAGAATCAAGCTTCTTGAGTTGGATTTGAAGAGTGGTTGATTCTCCTTTCCTTCTAAGCTTCTTTTTCAATCGTTTGGGTTCAAAGGTGAGATTTTTATCTCACATCTATGCTTATATTTACCTTCGATTGTTAGGTATGAATTCCTAACACTTATTGTGTGCAATTGCTTTTGGTTTGGATTGATTTAGTGAATATTCCAATTTTTAGTGTTTTGGTTTCAAATCCTTAAAAATCATAGCTTTGATGTTCAAATGCGTTTTTGGTGATGATCGAGGAGACAATAGGATCGGGTAGCCGTTGGGTATAATTCCCTATCGTCCGAGCTCGTTCGGTTGCGAATTGGTGGAGTTTGCACATCAATTAAATGGGTTTCAATTTGCAGAACATCAGGGTCGGCCGACCGAACCCCTGGGCCGGTCAACCGACCTGCTACTAAGGTGCATAGGCACCTTTCTGTCTCTGGTCGGGTCAACTGGCTACAGGGCTCAGCCGACCGACCTGCTTCCCGAGATCTTTTTGGAACAGGGTCCGGTCGACCGAGCTCTGTAGCCGGCCGACCGACCTGATGCAATTTTTCCTATTTCGCCTAATTGCTTGAATTTCCAACTTTAATCGATTCGTGTTGTTTCCTATTTGTTGTTATCATTTATTATGACTTTGATGACTCCTTTTTAGGGATTTTTGAATATCCATTTCGATGGATTCTTTATCGGTTTCGTTGGATTTTTATTCACATCTTTGTATGTGAATTTTAGTGATTGATTGTTCCTACAATCTTCTTTGTGATTTGTCACTTTAAAAATATAAAGGTTTTGAATACTAGTAGTAAATATCAAAACTCTTTCTTCAAATGATTTCAACACTATTATAGTACGAAGCTCGTTTCTTAAACCGTTTTCCAATCTATTAGTATATACAAACCTTTACCTCACTCGGATGAGGAATCTAATTAAACGACTTAATAAAACAAGTGGTATGAAACACTTGCGTTTACTTCGTCGGTTAATTCTTGGACTTGTTCGATTGAATCTCATGTGACAATTTTCTAGTGGAGATCTACAATTTGTTCGTAAATATTTAAGTTAAGCTAATGGTTATGGGACATGAAGCTAAACTTATGTATTTACTAGCTTAGTGTAATTGACACTTCTCGTTGATCATGACGATCACCTTTGTGATTTAGACTAGCAATGTGCGATGTCACTTTGTCTGCGAGGGAGATTAAACCCCATTTGTGGAGTTTCGACTCAAATTGGTGGGTAGCAACCCATGGTCTTCGGGCCGTTTGTGGAGCTTCGGCTCAATTTGTGATGGTTAGAAACCATGACATTAGCGTTCCGTTTGTGATACACGTGTTGGTGAGCTTTATGCTCCCGTTTGTGATAGGCCTTCCCCCCTTTTTGTGATTTCTGGATTTCTTGAGATGATTTCTAGAATTTGTGTTTCACCAATTTTCGTGATTTCCATTGATAAGTTTTATCAATATTTGTGCATTGGTGAATTTGTGTGTCATTGACTTTTGTGATTGACATTGATATAATCATCAATATTTATGGCTTGGTGAATGAAATAAGGAGTATGACATTTCTTTGATTCTTGTGTAGATTTGGTGATATCGATTAATTTCTTGTTGATTTTCAATTACTTATATATATCACAGCTTGGCACTGTGATTATAATGTGTTTAGTCATATCTCTTATTCTATATCGTTTCATCTGATATTTATAGTTAGACTGATCCGTTTATTATTTTCTTATTAAATAATACTCGGGTCAGACCGAGATGTTACAAGTGCTTTAGCTTGACTTCTCACTTGGGATTGATTTCTCTGACTTTTGGTTAACTACTTAGATTAGTAGCTTTTGGATTGTATACGATTGAGATATAGACTCCATGATGTATACTTATTATTTTGTGTAGTTCTTGTAACTATTCTTTTGTGTTATTGCGGATCTTTTTAGACCGCTACTCTGATATACACTTTCATGTGTTAGTTATATATTCATATCTTCTTCCGCCTTTGTGATATGAATTATCTGTGACTGATTTATGTTATGCTTATTTCTATGTTTGTTTCCGAAGGAATTACACAGCCACTGTGTAGTAGCTTCGAGTTTGTATTGGTATGTCGGATTTCCTCTTGAAATAAAATGCATGTTTTGCTATCTGACATATCGGTGCTTGTAGAAAGCAATTACATGGATGGTCGCTCCTCAATAGCCTTAATCTCCGTGCTAGTTGACAGCATTACACTGTAGTGTTCTTGGCTAGCGTGGGTATAAAGGTGGGGCGTCACAGGCAGTGTTTATTTGATGATGTTTTATGATGGTTTTCTAATGTGGCATCAACTAACGATTAGTAAACCAATATGTAAGAACGTATGGTATGGGACGTACATTAACGCCTATTGGGTTCCTATTCGAGAAGTTGAGACACATTCACGATGTTACTAGTGCTACAGACCGAGTACTCGATTGGAGTCATCACGATGTTCATGAAGTTATTACTCGACTCCAATCATCACGATGTTATTACTCGGGTTTTTGTGACTGGTTGTCATCAAGGTGTTTTTGACTATAGTCAATCAAGATGATCATGATGTTATGATGTTATGTGACCCCAAGTCATCACGATGAATGGTACCAAATAGTGGTAGTACTAGTCAAGATGTAAATGCACGTGTTGTTTTCCATGAAGTTTAGATGTTTCATTTTCACTATTTTGATGATGATGCTTTATTATAGGATTATGTAAGAAAAGGGCTTATTATGTACATGGTTTTATGGTGATTTTGAATATAATGTTTTGAACTCTTTCCGAGTTCTATTAAGATGGATTTGAGGCATTTTATATTTATATCAATGAGATGAGGTGTAAATTATGGAAATTCTTTTATAAGGAGTTTCAATAGTGGATTTGAGATGTATTTATATTTATACCGATGAGATGAGGTATAAAAGATTATGAGATTTTTTTTGATAATAAGTTTCAGTGATGGATTTGAGATGTATCTATACCGACTAGATGAGGTATGAGTAAGTATGATGCTTTATTTATAATTAGGTTTTATATTTCCATGAATGATTCTTGGGATGTGCCAATGAGATGAGGCACATCCATATGCGGTTTATTCTATGTATAAAGGATATGTACCTTTGATGTATTGTTATTTTGACAACCTCTTCTAAGAAGATAGTTGAATCAATTGAATCATTATCCATATTTCTTTATACTGCCGATGATATGAGGAGAAAGCGATGTTTATTGAGTCTTATCTTTAAAACTTGCTCGCCGATGTTCCATTTGCTTAAGTATCTGTTATGCCACTTAAGTATGACTTTATCATCATTATCTCTCCTACTTGCCAAGAAGAGATGTTGTCCTTTCTTATGATGTCGAAACCCTGTTTAGGGCATGGCATCCTTTATGAAAAAGGATACCATAGCTTTCACCTAATTGTCCCTATCGATTATTCTGTTTAACTGATGATTTTAGCTAGCCTGACCCGTGTGTTTTCACTCGGGTCAGACCGAGTTATTTCAGGTATCATCTATTGGGCTTAGCTTGAAGTTGATGTTGGATATCAGTTCTTCTTTCTCTTGAGTAGTTTATTTCTTCCGCATACTCTGATGTTTTTACATTTGATTCGATGTATATTGTGTGGTCGTGTACCACCTTTATTGTATTCATATTGTATTGTACTGAACGTGTATCAGTGTATATGTATATATATGATGTTGGTTACTGTTCCGTGATGTGATTTACATTCAGTTATTGTATTTTGTTCTGATAGTTCCGTTAGTCACCTACAGTTTTGGATTAAGCATTTACTGGGTATGTCGATCCACTTGAGTTGAAAAAGTATAATGCATTTATCGACGTATTCAATGGATGTTTAAGACAAAATTATAGATGGTCGCCCTTAACCAGCCCTATTCTCCGCTTTAGTAGGCAGAATCACTTGTTAATTCTCTTTGCTAAGGTGGGTCTTGGGGTGGGGCGTTACAGTAATGATCCGGGATTTTAGATATTTGAAATTGGAAACTTTAAGCGATTTTAAATATTTAAAGGTTAATTTTTAACTTGAATTTCAAATATAACTAATTTTTGGACAATTTAATTATTGAATTAAATAATGGAAAATTGTGTAAATTATTGTATCTGGAGTTTTAAGCTTATTAGAAATAATTTAAAGGCTTATAAAAATTTATATTGATAATACCGAAGATAATAAAAGTTAAATTTGAATTTAAAAGTGATTTTTTCAGTTTTAAAAATATATAGTTTAAATTGACATTTAAAAATAGTCTTCCGAGGCACAGTCTCGGATTTCGACGAAACCACTTCCATTTGATCCGTAATAGTGTATTATTATCAGATTTCAAATTTTGTAGTGTTTAGGGTTATCGTTTGGTCATACGGTATGTAAACGCGCTAAAATTTATATCGGAAATTCAATATAATAACTGGGTCCAAAAAGCTATATTCTCAATACGAGTGAATTAGGACTCGAAACTATTTCCATTGCATATGGAATAGAGGTACACCATTATAAACGTCTAACGGCATGCCTCGAGAGGATGTCAAAATTTTAAGCTACAGATTCGAGACGATTAAAATTTAAATAATATAGATATTTGATTTGATAAATAATATAGGTACGTTCCCTTTCATTTCAATATCACTACAGCCCCTTCTTCAAGCTAACTTCTTCTGACAAATGTCACGCCCCACTCCATCTTTTTAAACAGCTGAGCCTTCTTCCCAATTTAAAATCCCATAAGAAAATAAAGAAGAAGAAAAAACAGTTTGCTTTGAAAAATCTTAATGGCCGGACTGTGTAATATAAAAAAAAGAGGAAAAAATAGCCGGCTGTGAAACAAAAGACAAAGGGAGAAGTCGCCTGTAGTTTTCATCCATCTTCAAAATGAGTTCCCTCTTCTCCTCTCTCTGTCGAAAATGAAATTCACTTCATACAAAAAAAATCGTCCAGTTTCTCAAAAACAAACTACGGTTCAAGGAAGATGCGTTGGGGGAAGGAAGTCGCGGGTGAGAATCGCCACGACTTTGTAGTAGCGTATCGTCTTCTCACGCACTCGACGACGGTTCAAGGAAGGCGGGTTTGGGCGGCGATGAAAGGCGAGCTCAGGCTTGGAAGTGTGGAGTCCTCTGATGGGTCGCGATTTCTTGAATGGGCTGGAGGTTTCGAATATTGGGTTCTTGGAAGTTCGGTCATTGTTGATTATCAGAGTAGCAGGTCACGTATTGTAGCAGTGGAGATTAGCAGCG
Organism: Allium cepa; assembly: GCA_030765085.1. NCBI lineage: Eukaryota > Viridiplantae > Streptophyta > Magnoliopsida > Asparagales > Amaryllidaceae > Allium > Allium cepa. Next base: position 619,220,071 of record CM060938.1, on the reverse strand, counting down.
CATTTTTGTCAGGTTATTATCTGAGTCAATTTGTCGATTAAATTACAACTTGGTTAATTAGTCCGTTGAAAGTAAATTTAAATTAAATAATGGTGTAATTAGGCCGCTAATTATTTCTATTAAGCCAATAAATAGGTTAACTAAATTCGTAAATAGGTAACCAATTTAAATTAGGTGATTAGTTGATTAATTTTACTTAAGGCTGAAGTCGCTAATTTATATAAACTCAGAACTTTCTTATACGAGGTTAAAATCGAGCGAGATATGCAGTAAAGTCAAAAATCGTATCGATCAGCAAATTCGAAAGAGAAAAAGAAAAGAGAAGGAAAAAAACAAAGGTGCGTTAAATCTCACTCTACTTTGGATTTACCGCAGTTAATTTCGATAGTTAAAATTAAATATTGATTATTGTTGGGTTGATAAATATTTATCAGTTGAATATGATATTATATATAGTCGTATATATATAAAGAGTGATTGATATTCTCGCACACACACATATATACATACATACATATATATATATACATACATACACACACACACACACACACAGATATATATATATTGCGGATGAAACCCTATGCGCCCCGCATAATAGCGGATGACCCTATATACCACGACACCCCCTCTAAGTGGGATTAGTATTTTTATATTGTGCTAACATCTGTGGATGCAGGGAATATAGGTTACAGAGATCCAACTGGATTCCTAAAAAATGTTAAAATTTATTTTCATAATTAGTGATATGATTATTTGAATGTTCTGTAATAGATTTTATTGGAACTTGAATTTATTGGGTGCTATGGTATTACCGGATAGATTTTGGTATTTTAAAACTCCATAAATACGAATAAAAAGGGAAAATCAAAGGTAAAATAATTTTAGTGAAAATTTGGATAAATTGAAAGTAAAGGATTTGAGAAAAATAAGTAGTGTGACTTAAATTTATATTTAGTAATTTCGGAATATTGTAAATATAGATTTAGGAAAATGGGAAAATATGGGTTTGGTAATGTAAAAAAGGATTTTTTTTTATAATAAAACTTAAGTGATTTGTTAAGTGTAAAAGGTATTATAAATCGAGATTTAAAATAATTTGGAAAAAAGAAAGAAAAGGAAATTGAAACTAAAATATGAAATTGATGTTTCAAAATTTAAATAAGATTTTTAAACATAAAAAGGAAGTGAGATACGAAATTAGTGGACTTGGGAATATATTGGAAATTTATTTAAAAATGGAGTTTAATTTTGAAAATCGATGAAAAATCGATTGAGTGTTGTGAAACAGTGATGAAATGGGAAATTAGATTTATGGAAACTAGAAACGAAGTTTATAATATAAAGTGAAGAAACTATCAGTGAATAATTTGAAAAAAATTATAAATTCACGGGGGGAATTTATAAGGAAATGGGAAAAATCATTTTAAAAATGAATAGTAGTTTTATTTTTAAAAAAATGTGAAAAAGGAAATTTACTGGATTGGAATGTAAATTAAACTGGAGATAAATCGAGAGGGATTTATAAAACAATTGGACTGGCTATATTGGGCTTGAAAATATAATTTTCGGAAAAGTTAAATATAATTTAAAAGAAGATTTTTAAGTTTAATCAGAAAATTTAAAAAGAGTTTAAAAGAATGTTTTAGAAAAAATGAATTTTTTAGTTTTTTTAAAACTGTTTAAATATTTATAAATTAAGTTAGTTATAGTAGTTAATTATTATTAAAGGTTAAATCAGAATTATTATTTTAAAAGGATAATTATTCAGTATTAATATTTTATATAATAGCTTTATTTAAAAAGTAGTTTTCGGCTAAAGTTTTACTTGGAGAATTATTATAGAAATTTCATAAGCATTATTTTGAAAATTATAAAATAGAGTTTTCAGGAAGTATTGGTATAGTCGCATGGCGTAAATCGGAGGTAGTGAGTGCCTGCAGTTAAGTCTTGGATTTCTCTAGGATAGAGACGTAACCATTGAACCATGATCCATGGTTTGATATTGCAGTGGTACTTTCCATAATATTTAAAAGGGTTTCAAAGATTTTGAAAGAAAAAGATAATTTGTTAATATGTCGAATTCGATAAGATAATTATACAATTTAGATAAAGAGATTTAATTTATAAAAATTAAATAAAAAAGAGATTTAATGTTTTTAGTGGAAGATGGAATAATTGGTTGAATTGATTGTTTATTTGATAGTTAAACAACCAACTATCAAACCTGGACCTAAATATAACTTTGGAAATATCTAGAAGTACGGGGAATTATATGGTACAGTTATTGTTCGAGGTGCTGTACGGTACATATAAACTCGTTTCGTACCTCTAGGACCTTTTTTGAAGGAAATCCGTCCACAACGGTTAGGAGGTGATCTTCGATCTTATTTTCGTCTATTTATTTCCTAGAGAACCGGGGTTGAATTTACTGGGAAAATATCGAATGTTGTTTCGAAGAGACCGGGATCGGATTTGTGCTCCGAAAACCACTTCGATCCAGCAAGTACGTTTTTGAAGTGAAGACAAGAGCTTGGAGTCGAAGATGGAGCAGTGAAGTACAAGGACTAATCGCTACTAATCCTGAGGGTGATTCCAAAATGGATGTAGTAGGAGTAGTGCCTTCGGTTCCGTTCGGACAAGGAATAGACTTGTATGGATGAATGCTATCAGTACATTGTCATTGGAGGACAATGAGCATTGTAAATGAATGTTTCTAAAATGGTAATTGTAGCCTCATCAAACGGGAATGACTGAAAATCAAATTGAGTGTTTATTTGTGGCGTGGTCTTGCGAGATACCTTTGATTTTCCAAGGATTTTTGAACTTTAATAATTCAAATTGTGTGTGTTTCCCATGCTGGTTTTTCAGACTGAATCATGTGTTATTTTATTATAATGCTCAGGTTAAACCGGGTATTATAGATTTAGGATAGGATGCTATGGAGCCCAGGAGGCGAGCTGGATGACGAAGTCGTATTATACGTATTTGATTTTACTCCGCTGTGTATGGTGCGTTGTATATTCAGCATTTGCGAGGACAAGTTATTATAACTGTCCAGTATTGTGTTATTGATTTGTGTTGTACTCTGATGATATAATGTATAAAACATTTATAGTTCTTTTTGCATAAAGATCATTTGTTATCTATTATATATTGTTCTATTGCGATTGTGAGATTCTGTGTTGTTATTTCCATTTTCTTCTTCTACCCCTTTATTTTTTCCATAACGATCGGGTATTTCCGGCATTCGATTGGTCAGCATGTAATATAGTGGACATACTGATGTCGATTTTTCGAAAGTCAAAAATCCAGATCGTGACACATACATTCACTACGTAGAATGTTGAGCAATTGAGTACCGGAAATACCAGATCATTAGGGATTAAGAAGAAAAGAGATAAAAGAAGAAACACAAATAACAACTACAGAATCTCACAATCGCAGCGTAACAAAATATAAAATATAATAATAAATTTTTATACAAAGAATCTATAGCTATTAATATACATACAAATTATCAGAGTACAACCATCAACATAGAAATCTGGACAGTTACAATAACTTGTTTTCAAAAGTGCTGAATATACGACCTACAATATAAAGTGGAATATAATCAAGTATGTGTAATACGTCTCTGTCATCTAGCTTGTCTCCTGAGCCCCATAGCATCATAACCTGAATCTGTAATGCTCGGTCTAACCCGAGCATTATAATAAAATAACACTCGAGTCATCTAGAAAACCATCGTGAGTAAACGCACTTAATTTGAATTATTATTAAATTCAAAATCCTTTAAAAACAAAGGTAAATCATAAGACCACATCACCTATAAACATGACGGGTTTTTCCCTTACGATAACCAAAATATTTATATTGAAAATCCCATGATATTAAAATAGTGTCTAAGTATAAATACTTATTAAATAGTCGAAATTATTAAATTAATCAAATTCCAGTATACTAGGTTCTACAATCAAAACCGTTAAGGTTCAGGGCGGATATTTAGTCGAAGTGGTTTCGGATAATGCAGATATCCGATCTCGGTCTCACCAAATCCAAATGATAATTTTAAAGGGCACGTCATTGAAATAGCAATTTCACAACCAAGGTGCCAATATTCACTTATGGCAGTCAATCGAAATTTATTTTCTTGAAATCATCACATTTTTCGAAATCGGAATAGTGATCAGTACGAGTTGATTTTATTTTCAGTAAAACGTGTCAACATTTTATTCTGTTTGCTTTAAATTTGTTTGGTTGCTTAATGGAATGGATAATTGAAATCAATATACATGAGCAATATCAGTCAAACATAGATCAAACTCAGTCAACGACTTTAATTTATGATTAAATCAGTTTACAAATTAGACTGAATGGTTTTAACTTAACCGAATCGAGTTATATTTAAATCCAGATTATTTGTTAACCCAAGAAATTAATTAAAATAATTTATTTTTTGTTAACTTAAAATTTAAACAGATCATTTAACAATTAACCGATTGATTTACATAAAATTGTTTACTTAAAAATTTACCTATTCGCTTACTTTCAGTTTTATAAATCATCAATTTTACATTTCAGAAAGCATGCCAGTACTTATTTAGATAAAATATATGTGATATGGTCCCAACACCATAAACTATACATCGATTGGATTTAAAATGGAAGAGAACTACCGTGTTAAATAAACTCGACGCCATAAATTTATTTAATTTTTTTTCAGCCTAATACCTTACCAACCCGACCCAACTCTCCTTTCTTTCTTCCTGCTCCAGTTTCCTTTCTCTTCTCTTATTCTTTTATCTGAGAATATCCATGTGTGCAAAGTGTGCACGTACATGTCGCCTTCGGTCAACAAACTTTGCTGCCGACCATTCACTCACGTCGCCTTCAATCACCCCAGCACGCTCAACCCCCTGGAACACGCGGCCAAACCTTCGTTCGAAATTTTCGAACTTCACCGAAGCGTGGAACAACCCTGAAGCCACCAAAAACGCCTCGCTATGACCACCTTGACCACCATCAACCACCAAACTCCACCTGAAGCTTCGTCGCAATCTCCTCCTCCTTTTCCCCCTGGTGCGCACGCCTAACTCTTCCTCCTCTCGTCGCCATTATCCTAAACCCGAACCCATTTTGAAACCCAACTTAAACCCTACTTTGAGTTCACCTGGCCTCCCTACATGATTAAATATTCTCGTATTATTTTTCATGAATTCTCCATTCCCTACACCTCCTCCACCCCCAATGCCGAGGCACGATATCACTTCGGTTGCCTGTCTTTGGCTTTTCGCCCAAAACCGGTCAACTCCAAATTTCTCTTCCCTCACATCATTAAAAATATCCAAACCACCTCTAAAAATCGTATTTTCCAACTACGAACACATCCCTATAATCCATTCTTAAAATTATTATACTTGGATTTTGGCCATAACTGACCTCTTCACTGACATATGGGTTTCCCTTCCTCCATGCTTGATGAAATCAAATGAATTTTTTTTTAAAATATTCTACACTTTAAAAAAAAACAATTTTTGTTTTGAAATCATAGGTTAAAACTAAATAGTTGTTGAGCTTTTGATTTTTGAAGTGGACGTTTAACTGCTTTATATGAAAAAGGAACGTGAGAAAGAGAAAAGGTATAGTTTTTGAGTTGTATTGTGAACTATCCATGTATAGCACACATATACACATGCTTATACACACAACATATACATATATACTTGCCACCGATCAAAGATTCATCAATATCACAGTCACATATATAAATATAAGTAATGTCCAATAAACAAAATAAGTGTTTACTCACTTGTTGAATAGAGATGAACAACTGCTGCTTCTTCTTTTTCCCAGCTTTATGATCTCTAAGTTGATCCTTCTTTTAATGGCATAAATTTTGTTATTTCTTTTAAAATTAAACAAGAACAACTCAGGTCTGTATATGTATATAGAAGAATGAAGTGTGTAGTGCAAGCAATAAGGTTGCTTTGTGCAGATGCATAGGGAGGCTGAAACTTGCATGTACAGGCTATTATGTTCCATTCAATTTTTTTTCTTCTATTTTTCTTTGGTGGCTGATGTGATATTAAGGTTGATCTGATTTTATGTTTTGAATTGATATTTTATGGGCTTGACTTGATTTCATGGTTATGCTTGAATTGATGTTTTGGCATCATGATGCTTCTTGTATACTTTTAGTTTCATATACAATATTTTTATAAGCATATATACATACATATAAACCTACATATATTTTGGTCATCAAATTGGAGCTTGTATATATTTGTATATTGATATATAGATATTTTATCATAAGTTTGTAATGGTGAATATACACATACACATACATTTATTTTTATCATAAATTCGAAATGGTAAAGTACATATGGACATATAAATTTATCATATTCACATTTTAAAATTTACTATGGTTATTAAAGTTTATATATCGAGATATATGTAATATTAGAAAATTTTATTTATCCGGCTTATAAAAATTATTATTTCATTATTTAAAATTAGTTAATCATTTTTTTTTCATATCGAATTTTGTTAGTGTTAATTAAGTTACAGTGTTCGTTACAGGGTTAAATTTCATATCGTATTTAAAAATAATATTAAATTTAATAATTTAAAATAGTTAAAATTATGGTTTGTTACATGGTTAATTAAGAGAAATAAGAAAAGGAGAACAAAACAAACACAGAATCTCGCAGCGGAATGATAAAAATATAATAATTAAATAAATAGTTCATGAAGATGTTTATATTATACATTTGACTATAACGTATACGAAATTTATCACAGTTGTACATATACAACAGAATAATATATAATGCAACAGACAACATGATGCAGGAATAATAATAGTAATAATATACCAAATCTTCATCTTCGTCCTTCAGAATAAATCTTCAATAAGCTGAAAACTCAGGGTTGGCTCAAGCGTAATGAAAAGACAAAACACTCGAGTCAGGACAAAAATATCCTTACATAAGTCAAATCAATAACATTATAACATGAGTGTTATGGCGTCAGAGATGTCTATAGGTTTTTCATATCTCCTATCCAGTGTATAACGTGCGTGCAATAACTCAAGAGACGTTACAAGATTTTCCATCTCTTAAGGATCCGTCAAAATGTTTATATGTAGTCGAATACGTTATATATATAATGCCTAATTAGTAAAATAAATATTGAAATAGCGCTAAGGCTTTACATTAATCCCCCTTAACACGTTTTTAAACATTGGCGTACAGTTTGCATTTGACACAACTAGTAGCATGTCGGTAATCAGTGATGCGCCGTGATACGACAACACTAAACCAAAATTGTAGTGGTCTTATATAAGGATAAAACTATGACAAGGCACGTGAGGCAATGCCCAAGGTTAGATACTATTATTTTACCCTTCCCGGCTGGTGGTAACGCATCATAGCCATGATCGCCCATCTTGTCCAACACTCCTAAAAACCCGAGGGTGCGTACCTATCAATCACAATGTAAATGATGGTAAAAACGAAGAAGTGTGTCTGCTCGGGGTAGCTAGCTCACTTGGCTGGTATGGCTCCTGCTTTAGTCATTTTAATTTGGCACAAGTGCCAGGCTAATCCATCGTCGTTCTCTTTTTTCAAATCCAGCAAGCGACGCCAAATCCAACGACTTCGTTCTAGATCTTCACTCCACATACACAGTTGTTAAAGTGGTTCCAATATTGACAGAGAGTATGCCAATAAGAAGCTCAGGTCTCTTTAACAACCAGACGTCATTTTACACACCGGTTGGTACTTTTACATTTCGAAACAATTCATATTTGGTATCAAAATATCATATTCGCTTTGAAATCGAATTCATTTTGAAATTATGATATTTACTCAAAATATACCATTTCATTTCAAAAACATTTTCGCCTTAATATCTCAGTTTTTATTCCAAAATTGTTTCGAATTTCAATTTGGGCTATAACTTCATTTTAACCCAATTCGTACTTAAATCCATGATTTGAATATAAACACTCCACTCTTTTAACCAGTTCGAATTTTAAAAAAATAGATTGAAAATTTATATTGTTTGAAAATAGGTTAAATAATTGAAATAGTTTGATATAAAATAATTTAAGTATTTAAAATTCTTTATAAGGTAAAATAGTTTGTAAAATTAAAATAAATTGAATATGTAAAAGGTAGATTTTAAATAGTTTATATAAAATAATTTATTTAAAATAGTTTCAAAGTCAAACTAATTCAATTTTCTAAATCTTCTCAATCAAATCAATTCAATTTCCATTTCCATTTTCATTTAAATTGATTCAATTCCAATTTCAATTCGAATTAACTTCGATAACAATTTATATTCAAATCACTTTCAATTTTGATTCTAGTTTCATTGAATTTCGATTCAATTCCAATTAATTCAATTCAATGCCAATTTGAATTAATTTCAATTCAATTCTAAATCTAAACTCTTTCGATATATATAAATTCTAGTTAAAATTTTAAAATATCGATTTAAATCACTTAAACCAAATTTACTTTCAATATCCAATTAGAAAATCCAAATTTTCAAATATAATTCAATTCCGAGCTCAATTTCGAAATATCGTTTTATATCACCTTTACTTAGCAATATTTCGAGGTTCGAATAAAGGTCCAAACCTTTAAAACAACCCAATTTATGAAGTTCAAATCATATTTCAATTATAACTTCAGAGTCTCAAGTGCGATCATTTAAGAAATTTCATTTATCAAATTTTAATTTCACATTTCAAGCTCGAGTTTGAAAATATTTCGAATTCCATAAATTCGATTTTTATTTCTTTAAATAAAAACCATTTTAATAAATTTCAAATCAAAAATCTTCAAATTCTTCAATTTAACCAACTCGGTGTCCATATATAATTTTCTATCCTATGGCCAAGTGATCAGTTATTTCAATTTAATTTCAAGGATGGATATATATCAATTTAATCCAAATCACAACGTCATAGGTATATGTCATTTCAACCTATTTCTCAATTTATTCGAAATAATTCAATTTATAATTTTATATACTATTAATAATTTATCAGGTGATAACAGGATATATATATATATATATATATATATATATATATATAAACATCCAATCATCCAAATATCAATCAATTGGCATACATCTCAATCAATTATCCAAACAGTCAAAATAATTCACAACAATTTCAAAGTTATCAATATCAGGTATTTTAATAGTAATTAAATTCCAATTTCAAATTTAACGATCAATTTTAATTTTAAAAATTAATTCGAATGACAATTTAATTTGTCAAACAACGATCAATAAGTTTAGACTTCATAATTTCAAATTTAACCAGCGTCAAAAAATATTTTAGTACGTTGTGAGCGTTATAAAACACTCACCTTGAGTTTTAAATTTTAAATTATAATTCAAATCAAATGACGTTCGATTTAACCTAAAAATTTAGTTAGCCTCAATAAACACAACGTCAGTTCCCCATTGTAGTGCTCGTCGCCACGATCCCATCGCCGCTTGTTTCACTTGATTTGGACGTCATATGTGAAAGATATACATTTTCAAAGATTTGCGATTTAATATATAATTAAATTTCTTTTTAATATTAAACCTCCATCGATCTCAGCCATTCAACCCTTTGGAACGAGATCAGGCCGTTCGTCTTATCTTCCTAATTGTTCGTTCATGAACCAGGGAACTACGCAAACGAACCCAATCATCGCCACTTCATCACATGCCGCTGCCATCACATTCACCTTGAAGTTGATCGGAGACAACCTAATGACGCCTAGCACCCACGCGGACCCACGCCTTATATTTGGTCAAGCTCGGCCTCCTTTGCTTTCGAATTTCATGCTCGAATGCCATCCATTCATCGTCAGATTTTGTAATATTCTGGCCCTTACAAAAAAATCCACAGTTGGATGCATACATCTCCTCGTACCCTATGACTTCCTAGTTGGAATTTTTCGACAAAAATCGATGGATTGACTAGAAATTTAAGGAGAAAGAGATGAGGTTTTGGCAACTGTTAAGAACTAACGACGGCAAAAAGATTAAGGCTAAGATTTACTGTGTGTGCATATATGTCACGATCCATTTTTTCGTACCGATTTAAACCGACTTTAAACCACTCTTGTCAGCTAAACCGTTCGGAAAGACGGATAATGAAATGAAGAAAGAAGGTAGAAATAGAAAGAAGATAGAAGAAAAGAGAACAAATCAGAATCTCACAGCGGATCGACTAAATTATAATATAAACAAATCTTTACATGAAACCAAAACTGTTACTTTATATAACAATTACTGGTTTTACATCAGAGTTACAACCATACATCTCAGACAACTATATCAACCATGTCCTTACAACCATAACCACACGACCAAAAAGACTACATATAAACATTTACGAGAATACGTTACTGATCCAGCTCCTTTCCTGAACAACTTCCACTCTTCCAGTTAAACCTGGAATACATATGCTCGGTCTGACCCGAGCATATAGGAAAAAAACCAAGCCCGGGTCAGTCTGGTAAACCAGCGTGAGAAACACACTCAACTTGATTATTAAAGTTAGAAAATCCTTTGAAACAAAAGCATCTCGTAAGACCACGCCACAAATAAACATGTAGGGTTTTTACCTTACGATAGCCAAAACATTTTTATTAAAATCCTCTGATATTATAATAGGGTCTATTTACAAATACTTATTAAAATAGTCGAAATTGTTACATTATTAAATTCCAGCTACTAGCCACGGAGTGGGTAATACAAACAAAACTCGTAAAAAACGCGTAGGGAGAATGGATTTCCAACTAAAGACTAGGCACTGGGGTACCACCTGTCACAGTACGTGGCTTAGATCACTGTACCGAGGATCACTCCCGACCCCTGTAACACAAGACCGGGACTACCCCTTACTGGATAATCCCGAGTAAGATCACCCCACGGTTGGGATCAGCAACCGCACCACTAAGCCGAAATAAAAAGGGATATCTAGACAGGGATGACCTCACTCTGAAATGGGTGCTACCCACGCAGCCTTGCTGCATAACCCCTGATTTTCAGTCATTCCCGGTTGATGAGGCTTGAGGCTAAGCATTACCTTTTTAGAACATATCCCTTAGAATGCTTATCGCCCACCCGACGATGTTCTGAAAGCATTCATCCATACAAGTCCGTCCCGGGTTCGAACGGATCCGAAGGCACTACTCCTACTACATTCATTTTGGAATCACCTCAGGATTAGTAGCAACCAACCCTTGCACTTCACTGCTCCATCTTCGACTTTGAACTCGTCTTCCTCACGTAAACGTACAAACCGGATCGAAGTGGTTTTCGAGAAATTAATCCCGATCCCGGTCTCTTCGAAACGATCAGCGTATTGTCCAATATTGATAGTCGGTTACTATCAAAATAACCAACCAATACAACCAAGTTATTTCCCATTGCAACCATTAAGCCTTGTTCACATTTTAAAAATCCTAGCAGAATTAAGAAAGCTCATATAAACAACTTCTTTTCAAATCATACTTACAAAATTTCCAAATACATTTCTTAAATAAAATACTCTTTTTATAAAAGTTTCTATAGTATATTATATTAAAGAATATATATATGTGTCTATATATATATATATATATATATATATATATATATATATTTAAATTCTAAATAAATAAAAATTCCTTTTTTAAATAATTATTACAAAAATAGTATCTTATACTTGAAATAGTTCAAATAATACATACTTATAACAAATTATACCTTTTAAAACGATTTCCACAATAATATATAAACTACTTTTGATATTTCAAAATATTTATTTATTCTTTTAATACATTTCCAAAATAATATTTTATTTAAAACAAAACTAGGTTCAAAATCAATCAAAAACAGAATAAGGCTTATCAGTCTCAACGGTACTTATCAATTTACCATTCACACTTCACAGTTTTAAATATTCAAATCAATCAGCTTTCATAGATCGATTCACATTATATTCTTAAATATAATTAACAGGGAAATAGAAATACATGTATGAATAACATATCATAAATTAGCAACGCTAGTAACAACTATACAGATAATATCAGATAGATGGCTTATACTAGCCACAAGAGTCAAATTTTACTATTCAGCGGAATGGTGTCAGTTTCCGCTGTCCAGATGTCAAATAGTTTGAATAATATACTATTAACACATATATTCAGTTTGGAAATATCTTGACAGATAAGTCGAGTAAAATTACTCAACGGCACTTGTATTCAAATGGTATTTTAATTCTGCCTGTAAAGTCTGTAAAATTTTATTATTTAATCTTCACAATAGATCGTACAACGGCGTACATCCATTGATACGAACAATCTTCTTAATAACACTTTATTTTATGGAAATTAAATAATTATTATAAAATTACTTAAGAATTTGCGTTAATTCAAAAGTGTAATGTTTATTTAATTTTTCCTTAATTATCTCAATTATACTTATTCTCTTTTACAAATAAACTCAAGGGTCGCTAAATAAATAAATTATTTATTAAAAAGCTTGTCTAGTTTACATTAAAGTAACTTATTTAAATAACTTAAATAAAAACTCAAAATCGATCAAGCTTGTTTCCTAGACTTCTTTGTTTTTATTTAAACATAAGTAACATTTTTAAAATAAAAAGGGTTTGATCCACCACATATACTCTGATCACTTCCTGATTCCATGTTGCAAAATAATTTGTTGTAATTTACTTTTACATTAACTTATTATCATTATTAATATTTAATTCCAGTTTACAATAAACTAGACCCAACGGCTGGAACCAAATCCAAAAACAACCCATAACCCTCTTACTTATTATAAACACCATAAACGGGCCAAGCCCAGACCGAAGCACTAAGCAAGCAGAACCCAATTCCATCTTCTTCTCTACATCCTTACCTCCAGACTAACATCCTTCCATCAAACACCTGAATTCCGATGCCTCGTCGAAAAATCAACTTCGATCGACTCACCGTTGCCTTCGAACCCACTTGCTCATGCAACTCGTCACGAACTGGAATCAAATCCAGTCTTCACGCTCGCCTAGTACGACCAGAAATCTTCCATGTGCACATTGTGCACATGTACAACTTTGCCAGAAACCAACGCCTTGCTGCGACACCCTAGCCTAGTCACACCTCCTTCCTAGATCCCATTCAATATCTCGCCGAAGTCCCTCGACCATCTGATCGAAAACTCGATCAACGGCCCAACTTCCTGAAAACCAGAAACTCAACATACCCCTACACATTGACACACCGCGACAACCACCAGCAACTACCTAGCACGCCGCCTATCACAATCGAGAGCCCCTCCATTTCTCTTACTTCCCAAAATTGAATAATTCGGTCGCCACATCAATTCCAAAATCTACTCCGTTCCCACCATCTCCTATAACTTCACTAAACCCTAAATTTGATTCGAACAACCGAACCAAACTCAAGATCAACAAACGTCCACGGTAGATGCCTCCACCATAATCATCTACTCCTATTAGAACATGCCACATTGCCCCTCTTCGATGAAATCGTCGGAAAAATATTTTTGAGTGGAAATCGATCATCTATCCATTTCTCAAAATATTCAACACTAAAATTATAATTCCACCACTAAAATTCATATTTTCTTATAAGGATCAAGACTACATGCTTGAATCTTTGAAATAAAAACATTGAATTTCGACCAAAATTGGGTTACCCACTGTAAAACAGGACCCTATCGATCTACACAACATATTTCTACACGAATCTATTTTTTCCTCAAACTATATTGGAAAGTAAACAAACTCCTAGTTTGCATCAACATGAAATATATATTAGGTGAAAAGATTAAGATTTTTGAAGGTAAGTGAACATTATATTTACTGTAACAGAGTAAACTTTTGTTTACAGGTTTTCAAAATTTAGTTTCTCACCTTCCACATTTATTCCAGATGCTTCAAAACTTGAAGTTGAAATTTTGACTAAAAGTTGAAATCTAAAATTTAAACTGCTTCTTTAAAATTTCTGTGTTTTGAATTTGAACAATAATCACACCAGAATGTTTTCTTCTTGATATACAGAACACTGTTTTCTTCTCACCCTTAAAACTTTGATCTTCAATTGCTTAAGAAATTTAAACAGAGCTTTGTTTTTTGTTCGAATTATAGGCTCTACGATTTCAAACAACTCGACCTGAGGTTGCTCAGATATATACATGTAGCTGCAGTCAAGGTTAATGAACAGAGTTGACATATTGTTAGCTGGAGTTGCCATTTTGCTAGCTGAAGTTGATATTTCTTTTTTTGTTGAAAAGATTGTGAAAAGAATATGGATTTTTTTTTGTTAGATATTTCTTCATTGGGTGAGACAAAATTACTGCCGCATGTATACAATTGTTATTTGTTTGTTTTCAGAGACTTATATTAACCAGCTTCCTTTTCTTTTTACTTGCAGTAATGGGTTTTGCTATCTTCCTATCATGTTGCAGCTTTCGTTGTTTACAAAGATGTTTGTATTTAGGTTTGAACAAAAGACAAATATATGTATGTATTATATTTAAGTGATGGATGAAAATAATCTCTTGACGGCTGAAGTAAATGTTTGCTTTTTGGGGTGAAATGAAAAAATTGAAAAGTAATTGAATTAGTATTATGGTTTTTTTACTATGTCTAGCTGCAACACATCTTTTGTTTCATTCTAGCTTACTTGATTTAGATTTAGATTTTTTTATTTTCTTTCTTGTTTCTTTTGATAAGATAAAATACTGCTACTTGCTATTGTTCTCTAGTTTCTTACTTACAGTAAATAATTTTACAGCCTTCCTCTTATCATATATTTATAATAATGTAAATCATACACTATTAAAAGCATATGCAAATATATTCAAGATTTAAACAGCTCATAATTCACATTATTTGACAAAGTAATATTTGTATTGTTTCTATACTTATAAAAATAAAAAATGAAAATGAGAAACTATTGAAATAACACTCCTTAATTAATTTATCATATAAATATATATATATGTGTGTGTGTGTGTGTGTGTGTGTGTGTGTGTGTGTGTGTGTGTGTGTTAATTTAAACAGAGACTACAAAATAGCTAAAATCTTATCTTTGCTTTTGACTTGGTTGAAATTTGCATTTGTCATTCATACAGTGAAATAAAGGTGAAAAGTAGTAAATTAAAATAAGCTCTTGACTCATTTGTTTTATAAAAATACATAGGGTTTTTAAACAGAACGCAACATTCTATGTTAAATACCCCATATACATATGTTATAAATTGAACGACTTTCAATATTAAATACTCGGTGTGTTATAAAACTTCATAGTGGTATAAAATTATTTTTAAATCCTTCTTATATATATAACATATCCACAATTTCATTTAGTATATAGACATATATTATCTACAAATATTTTAAATCATTTGTTATCTATGTGTATATGGTTTCTCCCAATTATATACAACCCCTCTTATTATACATAAGTGGTTGTTATACACCTAAATTTATTTATAACGTTTTATCCATTAAGTATTATAAAATTCCTTATTCAATGTGTATATAGTTTCTTTCCAACTATTTATTTGATTCATATACACATCTATTTATTTATAACATTCCGTCAATTTAAATATTTTAAATTTTCTTTTCAACTTATCATTACACATTCACACTTTTCTATTTAATATATATCATTATTTTAGAAATCTTAATACTTCTATTTAGTCAATATAGACAATTTTGTTTTTTTATATATATATATATATATATATATATATATATATACCGTAATAAAAAAATTTCACTTTTACTTTATTATGAATTTTTATCCAAATTTTTATACACATCTCAATTTAATTTAATGTCATGAATTCCTATTCTCATTATGGGTAAATTTATTGTTTCCGATATATATGACTGTTTGATTTTAAATAAATTTAAATTTCTCTAATATGGTTTATCTTTTAGAATAAAATATACACATTTAATCTTTAAACAAAATGCATATATTGAACCATGGAAAACATGTATTTCTTTTTCTTACTTCAGTAAGAACACAAGGATCTTTAAACAAAATGTATATATGTAAGAAATTCCATTTAAACCATTCTATAATTTACTATAGATTTGAAAATTCAAATTATATTGATTTGGAAAATTGCATAAGATTATTAACCATTAATCTATGGAAATATTTTATATAAAAATACAATATTATTGAATATTATAAATTAATATTCACAACTCGGGATGTCCAAAATCCCGGTTCGTTACAATACACACACACACACACACATGTAAACATACTATTTTAATATCATTCTCACTATTCACGTATTTTTTTTGGGCGAACTTCAAATGAAGCGTGTCGCTTGGTGTTTATAATGTTTCACCCCTATTCCTAATAAAATGGAACATGTTTCGAGGCCTAACTCGATTGTATGTGGAAGATAGCTTTTCGTATCGAATTAAAATATTAAATTTTCCATATTAGATTCAACGCATTTCCAACCCGTACGACCAAACAGTAACTCCAAAGTCTACGAAATTTGAAATCCGATAATAATACACTATTACAGATATAATGGAACTAGTTTCATCGAATTCCGAGACTGTGCCTAGGAAGGCTATTTTATTGTGTCGATTAAATCGAGCGATTTTCAAAATCGACGAAATTACTTGAAATTCCAATCTCAAAACTGACCAACTCAATTATAATTAAAATAGAATTTATATCAATATTAGAAACCATTTTGATTCATATTAAAGCACATATTCAATTATTTGCACTATTTCAAATATTAAATTTCATTATCAAATTAATATATAAAAGTTTCAAATTTTAATTTATCGACTTTTGATCCTATTCAAAAGTCCACTATCATCACTCTAATTCAAATAGAGTTTAAACCAACTTAAGAAATCATTTCTGTTCACGTTTAATTTAGGATTCAGTTATTCAAACAAATTTCAAAATTTAAACTCAACTAATTTAATTGTCCAATATCCAAAAAAATTCAATATTAGATTTCAAATGAATTTAGCTATCAATAAATTACTTTATTTACATCTGATGAATTCAACATTTATCATTCAATTCAGATATTGATTGTGAACACATTCAATACATAGCATTTCCTTTCAATACTTGTTATTACTTAAATCTTCGAATTTTTTTTATTTTAAAATCTTGTTCAAGTCCATATTCAATAGCTATATTAATAAATCATTAATTTTTTTACCATTTTTATTCATTAATTACATTAAATTTAATAATTTAAAATAGTTAGAAATACGGGTCGTTACAATCTCTCCCACTCAAAACTTTTCGTCCTCGAAAAGGAACCGAGTAGAGAATTTTACATTTGATTGATTTTAAAAAAATAATCAACTTATAAAACATAAAATCCATTAGAAAACTTTTACTATGTTTCTACTACGCTAATCCGATCGGCTTACGAAATTTACAATTTATTTAAGAAAACAAGTTATAAAAATTTTAAAAAATTCAAATTTTTTCTAACACCCTAATTTACGAAAAACTTCGGCAGTGCCTCCTTTGCGCGGCTCGATCAAAAAATTTATACAATTGAATATATAGCGTAGATATACATAATAGATATCAAACATACATCTCATCTCAATAATGAGGCATCATGTAGGGAAAAATATAAAAGTGATGTATGTAATCAAACTTACGTACCTTATTATTAGTAATATGAGCGAGTTCGCTCGTATTAAGTGTGCAAAAGCATATAAAAACCCGCGTATACATCCAAATGGTCTTCGTATGTACCTGTCTCAACTCAATTTAGAATATTAGTCATTTATATGAGATATAGAAAGCATATATGAGTATTATCGAAGCGTATAACATGAATTTTAAACCCAAACCATAACATAAGCATTAATATATGACAAACAACAATCATATACAATAAAACAGTTACAACGACGATTTGCAATAGAAGAAACATTCAATTATTAGCATTCATCCAATTAATTCATAATGATATAAATTTACATCATCCAATGCTAATATTTAATTATACACTTCGTTTCTTATTAACATCCAAATTTTTATTAGCATTTAATTGGTTTACTTCCAATTTAATCAAGTCTATTTCATTTGCATTCAATTCACTATGCCACAATGTGAATCAGAACAGTTATCACACAACGTACGATAGATTTTCTGTTATCCCACTTTTTCACACAACACATGAAAAAATGATCTATTTTGTGACACAAAAGCGATCAAACAATATTTGTTTTCAAATAATATTTATCTATTGTTTGAATGAAATTATCAAAAATTGGCTTTGGCCCATATCAAAATTTTGGTTTCCCTTCCAATATTTCATAAATTATTTCGTGGCAGCATTCGTTTAATCATTTCCATCCCTCCAAAAAACAAAAGAAAAAAATAGGGACTAGGGTTGCAGCCTCCTCTTCCATCTCGTTTCGCTTCCATTCCACTCACGTTCGCTTTCTATTTCCTTTCATCCTGATTTTCTCCAGCTATCCTCTATATTTAGGCCCTAGTTTTTTCTTTACTTTTCTGTTTTTCGATATTCTGAGATCTTGTTTTCAATTTCGTCCTACAATCTATTTTTTCAAATCCCTAGATACGTCTTAATGCTCCTCTTCGTCGTGCAATCTCAAGTTTGGTTGGCCTAAGTTTGTTTAGTTGTTTTGGTTATTGAACTATCATTCGGTTTTTTGGTTCACAACTTTTGAAGGCAATTAAGTCTGTGGATTCTTTGAAAGAGTATCTGGGAACAAGATTCTCATTGAGGGATGGTATGTATCCTATTTTTACTTAATTCGTTTTACTTCTGCTAGGCTTCTCATGGACAACTGAGCTATATTTACTTTTATTTATTTCATTTTATACTTTATTCGTTCAATTTACTTTGAGAGCTGTAACTTGATGTGGGTAATGTCAACCAAGAGCTGAAATGAAAAGGGAAGTACATAATGGTTTACAGACATAGTTTGTTTGGTTGTTTTGGTTTACAGACATAGTTTTGTTTACAGACACGGTTTATTATTATTGTTGTTATGATTCCTAGTTTTTTGTTATGTCAATATCATTCTTTGTGTTTCTAGTTTGAATAACTACATTATACTGACTTCAATTAATAAACCGACACATTATACTGCCATCTCTATTGAAATTTTCAGCATTATAATTGCAATTTTCCATAACAGCATTATACTGCCTTCAATTAACAGTTCACGAGTTTGGTTATTGAACTATTTTCTGTTTTTGGTGTATGTTTTTATGGGCACTGATGTTACCATCTCTATTAAGAGTATTTGGGGACTTGGTCATGTGGTTGGGTACTGATGCTTCCATCTCTATTGAATTTTCTACGCCTGTTGCAAGTGTAGCCTTAATGGGATTATGTGGTCTTTGTTTATGCGTCAGCCATTTTACTCGCATTTTTGGACTGATTTGGGTAGAGGGTTTTGGTTGTTTGCAGAAGTGAAGCGATTTTATTTTGCAGAGATTGGTTTTTTTTCCACGTAGTTTGCTATGTGGAGTGTGTTTTGATGTGAAGATGGTTTTTCCCTTTTTGCTATGTGGGGTATGTATTGAATTCTTCGATTGATATATGGTATGATTTCTGTCCCTTTTTGATTTTGTATTGATTTTGACTTGATTTTTCTATGATGATTTGGGTGTTTGTATAGAAATCGATTTCCTATATATTCCTATATACTTTTGGTATGAATTTTTTCAGAGTTTGATTAGCATTTTAACTTGTTGGTTGATATATATTTGAGATTCTTGAATATATTTTGAATATATTTTGTCCACCGTTTGATATATCTCTATGGGCTTGTACATACTTGTATGTTCTTGTATATACTTGTCTGTTCATATTTGTATACTTTTGTATGCACCACTTTCACCTTGCTTATGCACTAATACTGGCTTTTCTTTTGCTGTATTGGTTTGAACATGAGCTTATCTATTTTGATGCTATATGTGTGCACACTATTGGTTGAATCCCTTGCAACCGGTTTGCACTTGTACTTGGTATATATGTTGAGATACTTTTGATTGTTTGGCTGCCTAGTTCTAAGGCAGTGTTAAGATACTTTTGATTGTTTGGCTGCCTGGTTTGTACTTGTATATGTGCACTTGAGTTGAGCCTGAGGACACTTGGGCTTGACCTTGTGCACTTTTGCACTGTGTTGAGCCTTCGGGCTTGACCTGTACAGCAGCCCATGAGATTTGTCCCTGTCTAAAACATGAAAAGAAAACAAACCCATAAACTGAGGAAACGTTAATATTCAAATTCAATTTTATTTTTGCAATTTAGGTTTGTTTCCTTTTTCATTTTACCGTGTTGTTTATTTGACAGGTATAGGTAATGGCGGGACACAGGCTGGAGCAAGCAAATGAAGATCAATATCAAAAATAAACTCGAGTGAGTGAAAGTGAGCGCTAGTAAAAACTGTTATATACGAGAGTGTAGAGGGAAGTTGTATATATGAGAGTGATGGTGAAAGTTGTATTGTAGTTGAAAATGTAAGAATAGTGAAAGTTGTATTATATTTGAAATTGTAAGAATAGTGAAAGTTGTATTGTGCTTGAATTTGATTAGAGATAAAAAATTTGTTTAAATAACATTATGATTCATTATTTTCATTTTGCAAATATAACATAAGTGTAATTGATATGCATATCAGCCAATATTTATATGTTGTCTAATAGAAAATCTTAGAAATGATACTATAACATCAGACAACGTATGGTTTTTTTTCTTCAGATGTTTTGGTGCATATCAGACGATGGGGCAAATCTGTGGTCTGATGTGCAATGAGACGACACAGAAATAGACAATAGATAGATATGCAATCACACAACGGAGCATATATGTCGTCTGATGCGTTTTTTTCCTATAGTGATTTATTCAGTTCAGTTTGTTAAATTTCAATTGTTTCATTTTACGCTTAGCAACATCTCATACCAATTCATTTATTCGCATTCATTCTACACTTAAGATCATTTTCAATGTTATTTCATGTACTCATTTTATTAACACAATTCAGTAACTTCTTCCATTTATTCATTTCAGTTAGCCTTTCTTAAGTTAAAGTTCATTTCATAATTCAATATTAGATTCCTTCCTTTAACATCCATATTCAATTAGTTTAGCATCTTCTTTAACTAACATTTATCAAAGTTATGACTATAAACTTTACATGTTCGAAAACATTTGAATTATAATGTTTATATCTCCATTTTTAGCATCAACATCATCAATGAATTATTTCTTATATCCTTAATTAAATTTCTTTTCAACTTATTTCACATCCATTTTCACAGTTTCATTTAATAACAAATTTATTTGTGAAACATTTTATTAATCATCACTTTACTTTGTAATCATCCTATAAAAGACCAAATTCTTATATATGACTTTATATAAGTTCATAATTATCTCAAAAATTGCAAATTCAATTTCAAAATTTCTTTGTATATTTATATTTAATTCTATAACCAATTTACAAAGATATTATTTAATTCATTTGCCTACTTTCTTAAGTTTCACTTACTTATTCCATCTAGTATTAGTCATTTCATAATATACTAATTTAGTATATAAACAAATTTCCATTTATATACATTTTAATTACTTCTATGTTTTGTTTACTTGTATAATATCCCAATACATATCATCATTTTAACTTTTAACATTTGGTAAGTCTTATTATTTGTTATTAGAATGCAATTTGGTATTATACAAATTAATCTGATTCATTTTACTTAATTAGAATGTTCACTATTGTAACTTGTTTAAATTTTCTTTACTTTCATTTTAAGATTTGCAAACTTCAACTCTAAAGTTTCTTAAAACATTTAACTTAGATTTCTTAATTCTTTTATTTTATAGGTTCTGGTTATTCAAATATTTCATTTCATTCAAATAATTTGAAGATTATTAATTAACAGAACTTAAAAAATTTAAATACCGGGTTCATTTCAAATCATTTGAAATAAGTATATATACTTATCTCTTTTGTACATCAAATCATACTTTTGGAGTTTAAATCAAAATTCGTTTATCAAAACAATTTCATAGCAAAGCTTCTCAGAAGTCTCCCCCACGTTGAGACTCAAAAATAAAGATCAATGAAGCTATGCATTCATTACCGAAATTATTTTTCAGCGACAGAATAGAGGAGTATTGAATTTATTCCTTTTAAAATCTATTTGAAAACCATTTGTATTTGTACATACTTTTAAACAATACCGATAGTATTTTCCAAACCTTGAAAACCATTTTCAGAAACACCTGAATTTAAATTTGTCAAATTCTCAATTTTATGTTCATTTTACTTGCAAATTATATTTTATAAATCACATTTATACAATTTCATTTTCTTATAATCATATAAAAGCTAATAGTTTTGGAATATTGATTATTCAAACAATAAACGATAACGATCAATATTATCATTTCTAACAACCAATTCATTTATCTATCTAAATTTTAGAAAACCATTCTTTTATATATAAAATATAATCCTAGGTAAAATTATGTCATTTACCAAATTTCAAAAAAAAAAAAATGTGTTGGTTTGATTTGTTCAAGTGTTTTGGAATCCCTAGTGATATAGTGGCGTCCTACGTACCGATCAGAACCTAAAATTTAAACTTAATAATTCAAACTGCATAATATAAAACATTTTATACAACACTAACAAATACGCCCTCTCATATATATACACTAAAACAGACTCATTCTATGGTACTGCTAACCCTATCTCTAATGAGTTAATACCACACAAAGCTAAGGTTATCGGTAAACCAAAACTCTGATACCAACTTTGACGACCCACATTTTGAAAGGTTTAAATCGACATTAATCCACACATGTACGACTTAAACAAGCCAGAACATAGATAATCAATGTGGTTATTTAAGAGAAATAAGAAAAGAAGAAGAAAACAAATATAGAATCTCGTAGTAGAATGATAAAATATAATAATCAAATAAATATTTCGTGAAGCTGTTTATATTATACATTAGATTATAACTTATACGACATTTATCAAAGCTATACATATACAACAGAACAAAATATAACGCAACAGACAACATGATGCAAGAATAATAATAGTAATAGTATACCAAACCTTCGTCTTCGTCCTTCGGAATAAATCTTCAATAAGCTGAAAACTCAAGGCTGACCGAGCGTAATGAAAAGACAAAACACTTGAGTCAGGACTAAAATATCCTTATGTAAGTCAAATCAATAACACGTATAACATGAGTGCTATTGCGTTAGAGATGTTTATGATTTTTCACATCTCTTATCCAGTGTATAACATGCATGCAATAACTCACGAGACGTTACAGGATTTTCAATCTTTTAAGGATCCGCCAAAATACCCATACGTAGTAGGATACGTTATATATATAATGTCTAATCAGCAAAATAAATATTAAAATAGCGTTAAGGATTTACATTAATCCCCCTTAGTGCGTTTTTAAGCATTGTCATACAGTTTTCATTTGACATACCAGCAGCACGTCGATAGTAAGTGACGCGCCGTGATACGACAACACTAAATCAAAACCATAGGGATCTCGTATAAGGATAAAAGTATGACAAGGCACATGAGGCAATGCCCAAGGTAAGATACTACCAGTTTACCCTTCCCGGCTGGTGGTGACGCATCATAGCCAAGATCACCCACCGCGTATAACACTCCCAAAAATCCAAGGGTGCACAACAATTAATCACAATGGAAATGATTGTAAAAACGAAGAAGTGTGTCAGCTCGGGGTAGCTAGCCCACTAAGCCGGTACGGCTTTTGTTTTAGTCATTTTAATCTGGCACAAGTGCCAGGCTAATCCATCATCGTTTTCTTTCTTCAAATCCATCAAGCAACGCCAAATCCAACCGCTTCGTTCTGGATCACCACTCCACATACACAGTTGTTAAAGTGGTTCCAATATTGACATAGAGTATGCCAATAGTTGCCCCCAGTCTCTTTAACAACAAAACGTCGTTTTACACACCGGTTGGTACTTTTACATTTTGAAACAATTCATATTTGATATCAAAATATCATATTCACTCGAAATCAAATTCATTTCGAAATTATCATATTTACTCAAAATATACCATTTCATTTCAAAATCATTTTATCCTTAATAACTCGGTTTTTATTACAAAATCGTTTCAAATTTCAATTTGGGTTATAACTTCATTTTAACCCAATTCGTATTTAAATCCGGGATTTAAATATAAACGCTCCACCTTTTGACCAGTTTTAATTCTAGAAAAATAGTTTAAAAATTTAGATTGTTTGAAAATAGTTTAAATAATTAAAATAGTTTGATATAAATAATTTAAGTATTTAAAATGTTTTATAAGGTATAATAGTTTGGAAAATAAAAATAAATTGAATGTGTAAAAGGTAGATTTTAAATAGTTTATATTAAAATAATTTATTTGAAAATAGTTTCAAAGTCAAACTGATTCAATTTTCCAAATCTTCCCAATTCAAATCAATTCAATTTCCATTTAAATTGATTCAATTCCAATTTCAATTCGAATTAACTTTGATTCCAATTTATATATTCCTAATTCGTTCAATTTCAATTCAATTTTAATTAATTCAATTCAATTCCAATTTGAATTAATTTCAATTCAATTCTCAATTTTAAACCATTTCAATTTATATAAATTCGTGTTCGATTTTAAAAATATCGATTTAAATCACTTAAATCAAATTTACCTTCAATATCCAATTTAAAAATCCAAAATTTCAAATATAATTAAATTTCGAGATCAATTTTGAAATATCATTTTATATCACCTTTACTTAGTAACATTTCAAGATTCGAATAAAGGTCCAAACCTTTAAAACAACCAACTTTCCAAAATTCAAATCATATTTCAACTATAACTTCAAAGTCTCAAGTGCAATCATTTAAACAATTTTATTTATCAAATTTTAATTTCACACTTCAAGCTCGAGTTCGAAAATAATTCAATTTCCACAAATTCAATTTTTATTTCTTTAAATCGAAAAATTTAAATAAATTTTAAATCAAAAAACTTAAAATCCTTTAATTTAACCAACCCGATGTCCGTATATAATTATCTATCCCATGGCCAAGTTATGAGTTATTTCAATTTAATTTCAGGGAGGGATATATATCATTTCAATCCAAATTACAATGTCATAGGTATATATAATTTCAACATATTTCTTAATTTATTCCAAATAATTCAATTTACAGTTTTATATACTGTAAGTGATTTATCAGTTAATAACATGATATATATATATATATATATAAATATATATATATATATATATATATATATATATATATATATATATATATAAATAAAAACCAATCATCCAAACATCAATCAATTGACATCCGTCACAATAATCATCGGAACAATCAAAATGATTCACAACAATTTCGTAGTTATCAATATCAGTTATTTTACTTGCAATTAAATTCCAATTTCAAATTTAACCGTTAATTTTAATTTTAACAGTTAATTCGAATGACAATTTAATTTATCAAACATTGATCAATATGTTATATCACTTCATAATTTTAAATTTAACTAGTATAAAAATATTCTAGTACGTTGTGAGTGTTATAAAACACTCAGCTTGAGTTTTAAATTTTAAATCAAAACAAACGACGTTCGATTTAACCTAAAATTTTAGTTAACCTCAATCAACTCCAAGTCGATTCCCCGTATACTTTGAACCCTAAAACATGCACCTAAAATTTTAGTTAGCCTCAATCAGTTCCCCGTATACTATGAACCCTAAAGATATACTTTAAATCATAACGATGTTCGATTTAAACCCTAAAGGTATACTTTGAACATCTTATGTGAAAGATATACATTTTCAACGATTCGCAATTTAATATATATGTAATGACCCACTATTTTGGACCATTCAAATCGACAATGAATCCACACATGTCTGACTTGAATAATTCAAAACAGCAGATTGTAATATAAATTGGAGCAAATAAAACCAATCATAGAATCACAGACACAAATAAATCAGAATACTCGCAGTGGAATTAAAACAACCATAGTGGTTCATGAAGCCACTACAACTTAGTCTCAAAACAAGTCTCAAACAGTTACAAAATACCATAGTCTGAAAAACAAATACAGTTCTGAAACAAACACAGTAGAAATCCCAAATACAAAAGTCTCTAATACATAAGCTAAAATAGAAAGACTGAACTAAAATAGATAAACCTAGATAAGCTGATAAATTCCAGAAATCTCTAGCTTCCAGAAGATAGATCCAAACTATGCTACTGAGGCTGACCCGAGCGTAAGAAAATAAACACAAACACTCGAGTCAGGACATACATACTTATACAATGTAAACCAACTCAAGTGAACTATAATATAAGGTACAAGTAACTTAAAGGATGCTTGGGACCACCCATCCTCTAAGGATCCGTTAAACTATTTATTTCGCTATTATAATAATGTCCATAGTAAAATAAACTTACTTTTAAATAGCGTTAAGGAGTTACCCAATCTCCTTCTTAACATAATAATAGTCCGAGTAGTCCATCCAGTATCATGGTCCCTCATGATCGGGAATCCACCGGAGGATACACTATAGGCTACGGGAGAACCAAACTCGTACAAAGCTCGCTAGGGTAGGTGACACCGCACAACTAGGCAATGCCATGGAAGATATACCAATTACTATCTGGAATGGTAGTGGCGTGTAGCAGCCACTACTGCCCACCTCGAGCCACACTCCCAAAATCAGAGGTGCACACCAATCAATCACAAAGTAATGGAATGGCATACGAAGAAGTGTGTCCGATAAGAGGAGCTACCTCACTGGGCGAGAATCGCTCCTGTTTTAGCCACCTTATGCCAACTCAGGGGAGTCGGGTCCACGTACATACCTCATAGAATGTCGCCACCATCCTATTTCATTCTGGAATCTCCAACGCGTACACGGTTGTTAAAGTGGTTTTCGGTATCGTCAGAGAGTATGCCCATATCCGATCCCGGTCTCTTTAACAACCAACGTGATTATTACCCGTGGTTATAAATTTCAAAAGTGCTTTATATTCCAAGTCAAAATAATTCATTTAAACCATTTAAATATGAAATAATTAAACCTTCCAAATCAATATTCAAATTCCATAATTTCAGCAATTTCTAAGTCCATTCGTTTAATTTCAACATTTCAAACATTGTAAATTTCAAAATAGCAGCATTTATAAAGTGCTGTGGTAGGTATATTTAGTATATATCAGAACATAGTTCAAATTCAGAAACTACAGCATTTCAAAAATGCTGTTATAGATTCATTTAGTAATTTCAGCATAAAGTTCAAATTTTCAGAAATTACAGCACTTCGAAAATGCTGTTATAAGTCTCTTTAGTATATTTAAGCCATAGTTTAATTTCCAGAAATTACAGCACTACAGAAATGCTGTTTTAGGTCTTTTTAGTATATTTCCATCCATAGTTCAAATTTCCAGAAATTACATCACTTCAGAAATGCTGTTATAGGTCTTTTTAGTATAATTCAAGCCATAGTTCATTTAACCACAGCATTCCAGAAACGCTATAATTTCTGTTATACCCTTTAAAACAATATATCTTCAATTTTTCTCATTTTTAACTTATCAAACCTATTCCTTTCAAAAAAAATTATTTCGATACTATTTAACTTATAAATTTTAATAAAATAACATTTTATTAATAAATATCCAAAAAAATAAAAATTCATTTGTTAAGTCAGTACTTTATAAATTGCGTAACTTTTTATTCCAACCAATAACTTAATATTTTATTTAACATACCCATCTCCTAAATAAAATAAAATTTCCATTTATTTACCTAACTTAAAATTTCCATTTAAACCAAATTTCCTAATTCCAAGTTAAGTCATATTTCAAAATACACTTTTCTATTTATTTATTTATTTATACATTTAACTTATAGAAAATAACTATACAATTTATTTAAATCATTTAAATCCAATTTAAGCTAAAATTTCATATTTTAATATTTCAAAAATACTTAATACCTCAAAAATAATACTTTAAAAATAACGACGGGTCTGTATAATATTTTCTAACCTAGGTCAAGTGATACAGATAATATATCACTTCAATCCGTAATTTAAAAAGAAAAATCCGGGTTCTATCATTTCAAACCCGCAATCCCAAGTAAATCAAATACCATAAAAATCACTTGAGCCTATCATTTCAGCCCATAATGATTTTTCCTTATTCTAAAGTCCGTTCGGGTATGTATCATTTCAACCTATAGTGATAGGGAACCTGCAGTGTGATACAGTAAATAAAATGAACAGTAGAATATAACATCTTATATCAGATGATGCAACAATTAAATAAACAGGATTTAACATCATATAATCACATCACAGGCATATATTAATAACATATCAATTTATACAGATTCACTTGTCATCATTTCACTATAATATAAGTACGTAATGTCTAGAGTGAATAACTCACCTTTTTGAAGCTAGAGATCAAATTAAAAAAAATTAAATCCACACACCGCAAAGCACGAGAAGGCACGATAGGATTTGGGAAGAAGTAATAACCAAATTCAAATCTTGTAATCAAATAAATAAACAAATATGAAAATATGGTTTACCACAAACAAGATATGAATTCAACAATGAAAAATATGAATAAATTTGAAACAAAAATAGATTCAATTAACAAGTGGTCTTGGCCACATCTCTATAGGCTCAACCACACCCTATCTTTGCTCGGCCATGAAGTTTAGATGCAATTTAGGCTAGGTTATGGGATCATAAGGCATGGTTATGACATGGAAAGGGGAAGGCAAAGCAAGACAATGCAAAAAGCATGGATCCAACGGAGTTTGGGCTCGGCCTATGTCTACGGTGGCTCAGCCTTTGTGCTAACTTGGTCAAGTCAAATCTGAATCATGGCTAGGAGGTGGAGATAGTCACGGCCAAAGCAAGGCGGAGTTGGTTGGTGTTGTGGCCGAGACTAATAAAAGGAAAGTAGTGAATATATAGGCTTGTGATGGAAATTTTTGGTGCTTTTGGTGATGGATCTTCATCTATGGTCACGGCCAAGGCATGGGGAAGATGATGGTTGGTCATGGAGGAGGTGGAGAGGGGATGAGGTCGGAATTATGGTGGAGGCCAAGAAAAGCATGGGGAAAAACAAAGGAAAATAAAAGAAAAAGGAAAAAGAAAGAAGGAGGAGGCCATGGAAACTTACAGTATTTTTTTTCTCTAGAGATGCAAATGAAAATGATATGAGATACTTTCTTTTCTGTACGTGATTTACAAAGCTAGAGGCGGCTAGGCTTTTGAGGAATAGGTTATGAATGGCTATGGTAGGAAATAAATAGGCCAAGCAAATAAAGGCAAGAAATAAAGCAAATGTAACCTATGCCTAATTAAAACAAAGTAACGTATGTCTAATTGATTTGTTTCCAACTATAAATAAAACAATATACACAAATAAACTCCAATCAATAAATATAAAGTCTATACAAACAAACAAAATAGAAAATAACATAAATAGATGGACATAGGAAAATACAGAATAAAACACATAAATTAATTGCTTTTAAAACGCTGTATGTTATCTAATTACAAAGTATAAATCAGAATTTAATGAAACGAAAAGTATAACAGATATTAGAATTATATCCATTTTCAAATGAAAAGATTAGAATTTAAAATTTTAAAATTTTAAAATTTCAAATAAAAGTCAAAGTTTGACCAAAAATATAAAATTTTAGAAATTGTTTATTTTATCCTATTTGGGAGATAAATTACAAACACATCAAATAAAATTTCAAATTTTCAAATTTTAATGATAAAAATCAAAGTTTTCAAATAAATTAAATTTAAAAATAATTACAAAATTTTTGGGTTGTTAAACTCTTCCCCACTCAAAACTTTTCGTCCTCGAAAAGGAACGAAACAAGGAAAACAGAGAAAGATAAGACAGCAAAGCCAAAGTACCCGAAACAAATAATTCTGGATTCGAAGCACGTATGCTCTCCTCCGTCTCCCATGTACAATCCCAATCATCCGTACTCCACTGCACTTTGACCAGGTTAACTGATTTCCTTCTTAGCTGATTCGTACCCCGATTGACGATACGAAGTGGCTTCCTCTCTACAGTTATATTAGGCTCGATATCCAAACTATCAAGAGCAGAAGGCTGAACAATAAGAGGTGGATCCTACAGATACCGACGAAGATGCGATATATGGAATACATTATGTACTTCAGAAAATTTCTCAGGCAAATGCAGATGATAAGCCAAAGAACCAGTCCTCTCTAAGATAAGGAAAGGACCAACGAACCTAGGAGCAAGCTTTCCCTCCGACCAAATCGAACCACATTCCTTACAGGAGAGACCTTAAGGAAAACCAAATCACCAACAAAAAACTCCAAACTCCTCCTACGCCGATCAGCATACTTCTTCTGCCTATCTTGAGCAATCCTCATCTTCCTCTTAATCTCCTCAACCTTCTCAAAAGCCTCCAAAATCATATCAGGACCAAGAACCAAATGATTACCGGATTCAATCCAGCAAGATGGAGATCTACAAGGTCTTTCGTAAAGAGCAGAAAACGGAGACATCTCAATACTCGCCTGATAAAAGACTGATGAGATAAATATAAGATTAAGATAAGATACATAGAAGATTGAAATAATACCTGATAACTGTTGTTATAGGTGAATTCAACAAGATGTAGATGGTCTTCCCAAGATCCTCCATAATCCAGAACACAAGCTCGAAGAACATCCTCAAGAATCTGATTAACCCTTTCCATTTGACCATCGGTCTGCGGATGGTAAGCAATGCTCAGATTTAGACGAGTACCAATGGATTCCTGAAAAGCCTTCCAAAACTGACTGGTGAAGATAGGGTCCCAATCACAAACAATGCTGATACGAACACCATGGAGACGAACAATCTCTCTCATGTAAATCTCAGCTAGATTGGAAGCAGAACGGGTAGACTTGACCGGAATAAAATGAGCGAACTTGGTCAGTCTATCCACAATAACCCAGATACTCTCATTACCCCTCCTAGACCTTGGTAAACCATCAATAAAATCCATGGAAACTTGTTCCCACTTCTAATTGGGAATCTCCAGGGGCTGCAACAACCCAGGGGTCTTCTGATGATTTGCCTTGACTTGATGACAAGTCGCACGCCTACTAACAAAGATAGAGATATCCCGCCTCATACCTCTCCACCAATAAAGCCTCTTCATGTCCTAATACATCTTCATCACACTAGGATGAATAGAAGTCTGGATCGATGATGTCCCTGAAGTAACTCCTGCCTCAAACCATCAACATTTGGGACATAAATCCTATTATTAATCCTCAAAATCCCTTTATCATCGATCTGAGCTCCACTACCATCAGAACTACTACCACCAACCTTACTACGAACAGTCTCCTTTATATGCCTAAGCATCTCATCCTCATCCTGCTTAGCTATGGTACGATCCAAAAGAGGAGAAGAAGAAACAACAAGCTGACACACATAGCCTTCTTCCTACTCAAAGCATCAACCACAACATTAGCTTTCCCAGGTGTGTAGTTAATGTCAAGATCATAAGAAGTAAGGAACTCTAGCCACCGAACTTTCCTTTTATTCTAATCCTTTTGGGTGAAGATATATTTCAACGACCTATGGTCCGTAAAGAGCTCAAACTTAGCACCCAAAAAATGATGCCTCCAAAGCTTCAAGGCAAAGACCATAGCAAGCAATTCAAGATCATGAGCTTCATAGTTGGCCTTATGGGTCTTCAGTTGGCGACTAACATAGGCAACCACTTTCCCATCTTGCATCAGAACAGCCCCTAAACCCTCATGACAAGCATCAGTATATACCATTAATCCCTCATTTCCATTCGGAATGGTAAGCACTAGTGCGAAAGTAAGCTTACGCTTTAACCCATTTAATGAAGCTTCACACTCATCACTCCATACAAACTTAGCATTCTTTCAAGTTAAAGCAGTGAGAGGTGCAGAAATCTTAGCAAAGTTCTCAATAAATCTCCGATAATAACCGGCAAGGCCTAGAAAACTGCGAATATCATTTGGAGTCCTAGGAGTTTCCCAATCCTGTAACAGAATAGGGAGAAATAAGGACCACCAAAAAGATAGAATGAACAAATTTTAGAAAGAGATGGAAGGGAAAGACTTACATTGATCGCAGCGATCTTGACTCGATCAATATAAACCACATCACTAGAAACAATATGTCCAAGGATTCGGACCTCATCTCTCCAAAAATGGCATTTAGAGAATTTCGCTTTCAACTGATGATTTCTAAGAGTCTCTAGAACATATTTCAAATATGACACATGCTCTTTCCTTGACTTGGAGAAGACAAGGATATCATCAATAAAGACTAGAACAAACTTATTAAGCACATCATGAAAAATATGATTCATCAAATCAACAAAGAAAGCAGGAGCATTAGTCAAACCGAAAGGCATGACTACCATTCATAAAAGCCATTCTCAGTACGGAAAGCAGTCTTTGGAATACTTTCCTCAGCAACTCTGAGTTGGTGAAAACCTGTGGCAAGATCAAGCTAAGAGAAAATAGTAGCTCCATGGAGCTGATCAAACATATCATTAATGTGAGGCATAGGATATCTGTTCTTCATAGTGAGCTTGTTCAGCTCCCTATAATCAACACACATCCTCAAAGAACCATCGGACTTGGTGACAAAAACCACTGCTGCTTCCCATTCTGAAAAGCTAGGTCTGATCAGACCATTGGAGGACAAGTCCTCGATTTGCTTCCTTAACTCAACCTTCTTACAGGGTGACATTCTTCTGGATGGAAGAACTACAGGTCGAGCTCCAGGAATAAGATTAGTATGAAAATCAATTCCCGCTTAGGAGGTAAAGAAGTGACTTCACCAAATATGTCGGGATAGAGTTTGACTACAGGAGTTGAATGAATATCACCAGAAGAAGCATCAAGAGAATAAATAAAGCTACCAGCAAAATCCTGGGGTAAACTACACTGAATCACCAACGAATTACCAAAATCATCCATAAGGGAAATAGTTCGAGAACTACAAGAGATATTGGCATCATGCCTCAACAACCAATCACCCCCGAGCAAATGATCAAAAGCATCAAAACCCAAAACATAGAAATCGCCACTGAAACAGTGCTCGAAATAGAGAAGCTTCACTTGCTTACAAATCCTACTAAGATTCGCAGGACCACCAATAAGATTTGAAACACACAAAGGCATAGAAGAAAACTCGGGCAAAAGACGATGCTCGAATTTATTACAAAGATACATAAAAATAAAGCTATGGGAAGCTCCAGTATCAAATAAAAAACGAATAGGAGATTTAAGAAAAGAAAAAAGTACCCTGAAGTGTACCTTGAGAATTATTTGGTGCAGGAGCGGGAGCCGGTGCATATGCAGGTGGTGGGGCTGGAGAAGATGCAGAAGTAACAACAAAAATACCCGATGACTTGCCCTTCTTCTGAGTAGGCCAATCCTTCTTGAAATGGCTAGGCTACAGACAGATGTGGCCGAGGTCACGCCTGGTCAACTGGGATGGAGGAATAGGGAACCACCCAAAGTAGGATAGCTATTAGCATAGTGTCCCTTCTGATTGCATCTGTAGAAAGTAATGGCAGATAGGTCGATCGACTGCCTCTGAGATGAAGAAGATGATATCAATCCTGGAGACTTGTTCTGGTTCTTCTTATGGTGGAAGTTGGGCTTCCTCTTCTTCGGATTGCCAAAAGAAGACTGAGATGAAACAGACTGAGCAGCTGGAGGGTCCCTAGAGGTAGGATTCTCATATCTAATGGCCATATCCATTAGAGTGTGAAAGGGTTGTGCACAGGGGTGATGAGACGATCATAGTACTCCGGACGAGCACCAGCTATGAACTTCTCATTTTTCTTGAGAGGAGTGTCAACCAAATTAAGACCAAACTTCAAAAGTTCATTGAACTTCCTCTCATAATAAGCAAAAGACATATCACCCTGATTTAGTTCCATGAATTCCCGATATAGCTGAGATTTCCCTGCCTCGAGCATCCACTTCACAAGAAAAGCATCCCTAAAGCACGATAAAGAAATATAAGGAAGATTTCAAAAAGGGGGAAAATTTGGACCAAATTCAAAACAACAAGAGATGATACCTAAATTTTTCCCAAGTAATGTCAGCCTCAGCAGTGTGAGCTGTGACAGTCTCCCACCAATCTAAAGATGCTCCCTTCAATTGCCAAGCTGCCAACTGACGCTGCTGGGCATTAGTGATCTCTAGACTAGAGAAAATTCTCTCCAAGTCCTTCAACCTGTGAGCAATGCAGAATATAGATCTTAAGGCTAGGATCAATACTAGAGGAGGGAGGGGGTGAATAGTGTTTAAAGGAATTATTAAATCTTTTTGAGTTTTTGTTAATTTGAACACAAATGTATGCAATATTCAGACACAGATATGATCACAGAAACAAATACAGATGTAGAAATAAAGTAAAAGCCGTAAAGGAAAAAACACACCAGATTTTATACTGGTTCAGAGTTACCCTACATCCAGTCCCGCACATAAGTACGGTTTTCTTCAAAAGAAATTGTACAATTACACCCTCGATTTCAAGGCCACGAGGTACACCACTCCAGGTTCACAATCCTCTGGGTAGAGATACTTGATTTCAGAGGCAACAGGTTCACCCAATTGATTTCCAAGGCTACAATCACACCTTTTCTCACTTGATTGATTTCCAAGGCTACAATCACACATTTTCTCGCTAAATTAATTACAAAGAAGTCTATAACTCTGAATAGCACTAAGTCCTTGTTGAGATAGTGATAGAGAATCAAAGCAGGAATGATCTAGTTAGATTCAATGTTGATTACGGTAGAGCAATGGTAAGAATGTGTATAAAGAAATGTGGAAGAAGAAGTGGAGTGAAAACCAGAAAAATATGATTAGAAATTCGTTCAAAACCATCCCTATTTATAGTAGAACAACAACCATGTCCATTCATGAAAGAATATGACGAGTAGACACTTCCTTTGAAATTCAAAATTTTGAAGTAAACTGCTACCATGTCGACATTGGGTACTTGAGTATGTCGACATGCCAAAGGAAATTTTGGTGATTTGTTTTTCTTTGAAAATAACTTCTATCTTATATTAAAACTATTTTAAACTTTGTAAATATACTTAACTACAGTTAAAATACATAAGTAAATATAAAGAATAATATTTTGGCATATATATAAAATTTTACTATAATTTTGTATTTAAATCTAAGTATAAATATTGAAAGTTAAATATATTATTATTAAAAGATAGTTTAAAACCAAGGATAATTTGATTTTGTAAATAAAGATTATTTTGAGGCTAAAAATATTGAAAACCGGGATAGACGTTTTTTGATTCTTTTAAAACGAAGATTTTGAAATCATTTTGAATAAAAGTTAGTGGATACAAAACAATGTTCCACTAGATTTTTCGTAGGTTCCATCCTACTTAGGGTTCCATCCCTTTAACGAGCTCGAAGTGGATTCCATTCTACAAATAAATTGGATTTTAAGATGCTAGTGCTTTTCTAGGAGTTTTAACAAAAATCCCTAATTAAATTACTTGAAATCTTGAACTCTTGATATTCTTGATACTCATGAGTCTTCAATCTTGATATCTTGAATCTCTATAATGTACAGTCTTCATTCTTGGTACCTACATGGTTAAATCCTGCATATACATATATATCTAAACTATAATGTCAGTATTTATATTTTATAATCTTATCCTAAGGTTGTTATCATCAAAACCATCATCTCAAGGGCTAATAATCTCCCTTTTTTTGATGATGACAACCTTTGTTTATAAAATATTACTTCTATCCTAATAACTCCCCCTAAAACTAATAACTCCCCCTTAATGTATGCCTAATTGTCCTATTTTATACTTCTCCCCCTTTGTCATCAACAAAAACTAACTCCAAACTATATAACTCCCTCTCATTCTTTTACTAAAGTACCTGCATTAATAAACTATACAATAGAGTACATAATAGATAGATTAAGAGATAATTATACTGATAGACATGATAATTAATCAAAGATCATATAAATATCATTGCATATTTATACATGTTTTGCACACCAAATATCAATCCAATCCAAACCAAACCAAACCAAACCAAACCAAATCAATCCAAGCAAACAATTCAAATCAAACAAAGCAATCAAATAAAATCAAACATCACGAGGAACTTCCACCCATCCTTCTTCTCTAAATATAGGGTCTACTTTAATGGCATCCTAATTTTCATTGTCATTGGTGAGAGAGACTGGAGGATGTGCTTCGTTATCATCCTTGTGTAGGAAGGAAATCATCCATCGTATCGCATCGAAATGCTTTTCTTGCTCCTTGATCATCTGCATTTGACTCAACTCTAAGTGTCGATGGTTACGAAGAATGAAATAGAGAATATTCTTGAAAGAATTAAGGGTTTCTTCAAGATTCTTGGTTAAATTATGAATTGGATTGGCCATTTTTGAGTTTGTGAGAGGAAATGTAGATAAAGTGGATAAGAAATGATTTTGAGCGATGGATTCTGAAAGAGATAGGTATTTATAGGTGTAGAAACTCGTCTGAAATGAATAGACATAAGGTTGTTATTCAAATTTCAAATTTAAAATAAAATTTCATTTCTGACCAGTACATGTCGACATGGTCAAGGGGGGATGTCGACATGGTCCAGTGAATGTTGATGACTTATTTTGATTTTGTGAATAATTGTGTATATATATATTTATATAACATGTTAACGTTAATTCTGAAGATAAGATAAGCTAGATAACAGAAAGGAAATTCAACTTCATTGCATAACAAAACGATGCAATGATTAAACATTAAAACTACACGAACATTCAAATCAAAATAAACTAAAACAAATACAACAAGATATGAAAAAGTAGAACTAGTTAGAGGATGACGAAGATGAAGATAATCAAAGCTTCTTGCTGACTTTGGAGAAAAACTTGTTCATCTTCAATGTCATTTTATCCAATTTCTTACTAACGGACCGTTTAAGAATCCGTTGATTCTTGACAATAGTCTTTGGATTTTTGAGAGGAGTTTTGTTGGTTGGATTAAGAGGATAGTCAATGCTTTCCAAAGAGGATTCATCTTCTTCTTCTTCTATTTCCATTTCATCCCTTTCTTCTTCTTCCACTTCTCCTCTTCCATCTCCTCATAGCCAAACTGTGATGCCCCACCTCTATACCTATGCTAGCCAATAACACTACGAAGTAATGTCGTCAACTAGCACGGAGAATAGGGCTGTTGAGGAGTGACCATCCGAGTAGTTTCTTTGTGCGAGTATCGATATGCCAGATAATAATATAAGTTTTCATCACAGGAGGAAATCCGACATACCGATGCAAACTAAAGGCTACTACACAGTGGCTATAATATCTTAGGAAACAAATATAGAAATAAACATAACACAATTCAGTCATAGAAGTTCATATCTCAAAGGCGGAATCAGATATGAATATTACATGTAAAAGTGTACATCAGAGTAGTGGTCAAATAAGATGCACAATATCGCAAAAGAATAGTTACAAGTGCTACACAAAAGAATAAGTATACATCAATGAGTCTCAATCTCAAATGCATACAACAAAGAACTACTAGTCTAAGTAGTTAGCCAAAAGTTAGATGATAGTCTGATAAGGAGTCAAGTAGAAGCACCTGTAAAATCTCAGTCTGACCCGAGTATTATTTAAGAAGAAAATAATAAATGGATCAGTCTAGCTATAAATATCAGATAAATTGAGGTAGGATAATAGATGCGATTAAAACGTATGTTTACAAAAATGTCATACTGTAAAAAAGTATACATTAACTAAACATCTCAAGAAATCTCAAAACACAGAAAAGAATGTCATATTCTTTATTATATTCACCAAACCACAAAAATTGACGATCACATCAATGCCAATCGAAAAAGTTAGTGAAACACAAATTCTAGAAATCGATCAATAGAAATCCAAAAATCACAAAAAGGGGGAAAGAGGCCTATCACAAGACGGGAGCATTGAAACGCACCAACACGTGTATCACAAAACAGAATGCTATTCCATGGTTGCTAACCATTAATTTTGAACCGAAGCTCCACAAAAACATCCCGAAGACCTTTGAGCCGAAGCTCAACTAAAACGGTCCGAAGACGTTTGAGCCGAAGTTCCATTAAAACAGTCCGAAGACCATGGGTCGTTACCCCACCAAGCCGAAGCTCCACTAAAAACGGGGTTTAGTCTCCCTCACAAACAAAGAGATATCGCACATTGCTAGTCTAAATCACGAAATGACCATCATTGATCGATAAGTGCAAATTACACTAAGCTAGTAAATAAATGAGTTTAGCTTCATGTCCCATAACCACTAGCTTAACTTAATTATTTACGAACAAATTGTAGATTCCACTCGAGGTTAAGTGTCAATTACACTAAGCTAGTAAATATATGAGTTTAGCTTCATGTCCCATAACCGCTAGCTTAACTTAAATATTTACGAATAAATTGTAGATCTCCACTCGAAAATTGTCACAAGAGATTCAATCGAACAAGTCCAAGAATTAACCGACGAAGTAAACGCAAGCATTTCACACCACTTGTTTTACTAAGTTGTTTAATTAAATTTCTCATACGAGTGTGGTAAAGGTTTGTATATGCTAGTAGATTGGAAAACGGTTTAAGAAACGAGCTTTGTAATAAAATAGTGTTGAAATCGTTTTGACAAAAGAGTTTTGATATTTACTGCTAGTATTAAAACCTTTATATTTTTAAAGTGACAAATCACAAAAATGATAGAAACAATCAATCATCAAAATTCACATTCGAAGACGTGACTAAAATCCAAAGAAATCGATACCGAATCCATCAAAATAGATATTCTCAAAAATCCCAAAGAAAATGTCATCAAAGTCGATAATAAATGATAACAACAAATGGGAATCAACACATTTCGATTAAATTTGGAAATTCAAGCTAAATAGGAAAAATAGGCAAAAATAAGCAGATTCAGACGTGTGAAATGTATGATTCAGACGTCTGAATCTGGAAAATAATATATTTTCCAGAACATAATTCAGACGTCTAAATCAATAAATTCAGACGCTGGAAATGCCAATTTTTAGCCTATTTCTTCTCCGGTTCAATTCGAACCAATTCAGACGTCTAGAACCTTTGATTCAAACGTCTGAATACCGGGGAATAAAAATTCCCTGTATAATATTCTGACGTCTAAATTCTACGTTTCAGACGTCTGAAACTGAAGTTCAAGGCATTCTCTGAAACTTGGACTATGATGGCCAAAATGATTATCGAAAGCAATCGGATGAGCAACAACAACTAAGGATTTATGCCAAGCGACAACCCAGCCTTAAAGGCTCTTCGATACGCCTCGAATATCAATGTCCAAATATCCATAATAGGATTTCATAAAATTAGACCAAAACACCGAAAATTGGAATGCTCACTAAATCAATCCAAATAAAATCAAATTCACATGAATAAGTGTTAGGAATTCATACCTAACAATCAAGGTAGTTGCAGACTAAGATGTGAGATAAAAATCTCACCTTTTTACACAAATCAATGAAGGAGAAGCTTTTAAAACAAGCTAAGATCATTTCCTCTTCAATAACAACTCAAGAAGCTTCAATCTAAGCTTAAAAGAAGAACATTTCCTAAGTTAGGTTTAGGAATTTCTAAAATTTAAAGGAGAATGAGTCGGAGAAGAAGAAGAGAAGGCTTACCAAAGCTTCTTCTATGAATTTGGAGCTAGAACTTGAATTTGCAAATGGAAACTAGGGCTTAGGATTTCCTAATTCTTTTTCTCTTCCCCCATTTTTGATGAAGCTTGAATGTATAAGGAAATTATGAAGGAATGAAGAGAAGAGGGTTGGAGCTAGGTTAATAAATGGGGTTAATGGGCTAAAACCCAACCGAAATCCCTAAGTGAAAAGTAGCAAAATTCTACTAACTCCAAACATATCGAAGTTTATGCTCAAAAAGGTCGCAAACATCATTTTGAACTCAATGGAAGTGGTCTCGAGTCCAAATTCGACTATTTGCAAAAACAAGCTTTTCGGACCTAAATCCGACTAACGATGCTATATTTAAATAAAATATTTAAATATTCAATCGTAAAATATGCAGGTTGTTACAGACTCCCCTCCTTAAAGAAATTGCGTCCTCGTAATATTTAAGAAGAAAAATATAAAGTAACAACCATAAAAGCATATCAACACAAAAAAAATTTGAAATAAAAAGTTCACCTCAAAGAGCACAAGAAAGTAAGTCCAGATGTGTTTGCTTGATGAATTCTCAAGATTCCCAAGAATAATCCTTAGGATTTGAGAACCATTGAACCTTCACAAGAGGAACATCTTTATTTCAAAGGCGTTTAACCTCCGTAGCAATGATGCGAATAGGATGTTGCTCATAAGTCAAATTAGGCGAAACTTCAATTTCTTCTACAACACCGGGTTCAAGAATAGAATCAGAATCTCGAAGGCATTTCCGTAATTGAGAAACGTGAAACACGTCATGAATAGCAGAAAACTGAGCCGATAATAAAAGGCGATAAGCCATGGAAACAATACGTTCGGTGATGGGAAATGGACCAATATACCGAGGCGTTAATTTTCCCGATCGATTGAAATGCACAACACCCCTTCATTGGTGAGACACCAATAAACACAAAATCTCCCACAGAAAATTCTAATTTCCTTCTTCGGTTATCGGCATAGGATTTTTGTCTACTTTGGGCTTCTTTCATCCTATGACGAATAAGGTCAATCTTTTCTGTGGAATCACGAATAAAATATGGACCTAAAACCAGCTTCTCATCGGTCTCAAGCTAACAAGAAGGAGATCGGCATGGCCTTCCATAGAGTGCCTCAAAAGGTGCCATACCAATAGTAGATTGGAAGCTATTATTATAGGAAAACTCAACAAGAGAAATATGATCTTCCCAACTTCCACCAAAATCAAAAACACATGTACGGAAAAGATCTTCAAGGGTATGATTCACACGCTCGGTTTGTCCATCGGACTGAGGGTGATAAGCAGTGCTAAAATTAAGCTTCGTTCCCAAAGCTTTTTGAAGACTCTTCCAAAATCCACTAGTAAACAATGGATCATGATCGCTAAGAATAGAAGTAGGAACCCCATGTAATTTTACAATTTCTTTAATAAAGAGCTTGGCCAAAAGAGGTACAGTCCAATTGGACCGAACGGGAATAAAATGGGCGGATTTTGCAAGTCTATCAGCTATTACCCATTGGCTATCATGGCACGAACAAGAACGGGGAAGGCCGATAATAAAATCCATGGAAATTTGGTCCCACTTCCAAATTGGAATGTCCAAAGGTTGTAATAACCCACCGGGCCTTTGATGTTCGGCCTTAACGAGTTGGCAAGTCATGCAACACTTAACAAAGTTAGCAATATCAGATTTCATTCCATCCCAATAATAAAGTCGCTTCAGATCCGCATACATTTTACTACTACCGGGATGAATGGTAAATTTAGAATGATGAGAATCTTCTAAAATGTCTTTATGAAGATTAACAATATTTGGCACGATAAGTCTACCAAATTTTCGAATACCGCCAAGAGGATCAATATCAAAGTCTTTCAAACCTTCAATATCAATTTTATCCTTAAAATTTTGACAAAGAAGAGCCAATTCGGGATCTAGCTTTTGAGCTTCGAGGATGCGGTCTAAAAGAGATGGATGAGCCTCAAGGCTAAATAAAACAAGAGATGAACATAAATTGGATATACGATCTCGAATCTCACAAGTGGATAAAGTCTCGAGATCATTCTACTCGGATATCATCATGGAAACAACCGCTTGTTGCTTTCGACTAAGGGGGTCGGCAACACGATTTCCCTTTCTGGGAGTATAAAGAATGTCAAGATCATAAGATGCAAGGAACTCGAGCCAACGTTGTTGATGCAAATTAAGTTCCTTTTGAGAAAATAAATACTTCATAGATTTATGATCGGAGTGGAGAACGAATTTCTTCCCCAAAAATAAATGATGATGCCAAACTCTAAAAGCAACAACAATAGCCGCGAGCACTAGATCATGAGTGACATTCCTAGTCTCGATCGACTTAAATTATTTAGAAACAAAGGTGATAGCACGTTCTCTTTTGTAAGAGAACGACACCCAAACCAATACGATTAGTATCAGTATAAATAATAAAGTCTTGGTTCCCCTCGGGGATCATAAGAATAAGAGCATCGGAAAAGAGTTCTTTTAAATAATCTTCTTTCCCGAAAAGCTAAAACTTTCAAAAATTACAATTTACCCTTATGTAATAAAATTTTACATTTTTCAAGTCAATATATCATGTCAAATTTTCTCATCAAAGCGTTTAGGAAATTCCTATCGATAACGTTGATCAAGCGCATCTACCAGAATTCTTAAAGCACTCAATGGGCAATACAATCACAAAATTATCTTTTATATTGTAAAAATATCTCTTAAAAGTTTTTCTCGTTTTCAAGAACAAAAATCCAATTGTACTTATAAATAAATCTTATGAAAAAGATTTGCAAAATTTTAAATTGCTATTTTCATCCAAAATCAATAAACACAAGAATGGAGTCATCGAGATATTTGTAGAGTACTCGATTCATAAAATAGATGAAATATGCTGGAAAAACTGATTGACAAATATGTCATTCATAAGAATCACAACGAGTGCGGAATGCGGTAAGTGGAAGGCTAACTTTCGCAACTCGTAGCAAATGAAAACCGGCGGCAAGGTCAAGCTGAAAAGACCTTAACACCACTCAAAAGATTGCTTAGGTAATAATCCTAAGACAAGCTCAAAAATACCGAAAAATTCACAACTACCCAAATGAAAGAAATAACACTTTACTCAACATGTGGGCTTATAGAATAAAATGATGCCACCAAATTGGAATCGAAATCACAAAGTAAAAATAGAAATCTGCTTAACAAATTTAGAACGTCGAAGATAGATAGTCCACTCAAGACATAGGATATGGACTTCATAATGATTAAGCCAATCCTTTCACAAAAATCAATTCCGAAGGCTAAGTAACGCATAACATGAAAATCGACTAGGAAAGGAAAAAATCACAAAAATAATCTTGACATCAAAACTAAGAAAATTAAGTGTTGCGGATTCACCAACCGGATTCGCAATTCTCAAAAAAGTCACCAAGCCCAAAATGTTTAAAAAAAAAGAATCAACAAGTTCTTTTGATATAAAATGATAAGATGAAACCATATCATAGAGAACTAGAATAGGAAGATCACAAAATAAAATAATGCCATCAAGGATTGAATGGAAAATACCTTGACCAAGAAAAGTGCCACTAGGAGCTTTTAGCTTTCCCTCTCTCCTACTTTGAAGTTTAGGACATGTAGATAAGTAATGACCCGAATCTTTGCAATAGCGGCAATAAAGGGGTTTCGGGCATATAATTACATAATGGTCCGTGGAACCACAATTGTAGCATTGTCTACGACTAAGGTAGGAGTCTTTGCTACCGAAGTTTCTTGTTCCCCTTCCTTCTTGCTTTGAAGCATGAGGCAAGCAGAAATATGATGACCTGAATTTTTGCAATAACGACAAAAGAGTGGTTCCGGACACTCCTTTGCATAGTGGTCCTCAAAGCCACAATTATAGCATTCTCCACGATTAGGAATTGGAGTCCTTGCTGCCAAAGCAGTTTGCTTCACTTTCTTATTGGGATTAGGGCTCATGAACTTAAAATGCCTCTTCTTGGAAATCCCAATATCACTAGCACTTCCTTTACCAACCTCTTCATGTTGAAGAGTAACATCCACAAGTTGATTGAAAGGAACTTCAAGTTTCAAAGGTAGAACCATTTCGGGGTTTTTATTCAAAGCACAGATAAACTCTTGATTCTTTACGAGATCCAAAAGTTGTTGGGCAGACATGAATGCGCCATCCAGAGAAGGACTACTAGATTGACCAGCGCAAGGACTGCCAGAACTAACCATCCCTTCTTCTTCATGAAAGAAAGAAAGAAGAAGAAAAAGGTTATTCTCAAAATGAATATCAAAAAATCGTGATAGATAAA
Source organism: Allium cepa (assembly GCA_030765085.1). Classification (NCBI taxonomy): domain Eukaryota; kingdom Viridiplantae; phylum Streptophyta; class Magnoliopsida; order Asparagales; family Amaryllidaceae; genus Allium; species Allium cepa. The sequence continues at coordinate 619,175,827 of CM060938.1, read as the reverse complement.
ACAAGGCATCATAAAGAAAATAGGATAGAACGAGTCCAATGAACCGAATAAAATCCTAAGGCATGACTCCTAAGATGGACTTAGGATGATGATGCTTGCTAGATTATTCTACATTGTTCCGAAGTTTGGCTTTGATACCAAGCTGTGATGCCCCACCTCTATACCCATGCTAGCCAAGAACACTACAGAGTAATGTCGTCAACTAGCGTGGAGAATAAGGCTGTTGAGGAGCGATCATCCAAGTAGTTGCTTTGTACGAGTACCTTTATGCCAGATAAAAATATAACTTTACATCGCAAGAGGAAATCCAACATACCGATGCAAACTCAAGGCTACTACACAGTGGTTATAATATCTTCGGAAACAAATATAGAAATAAGCATAACACAATTCAGTCACAGAAGTTCATATCTCAAAGGCGGAATCAGATATGAATATTACACATAAAAGTGTACATCAGAGTAGTGGTCAAACAAGATGCACAATATCACAAAAGAATAGTTACAAGTGCTACACAAAAGAATAAGTATACATCAATGAGTCTCAATCTCAAATGCATACAACAAAGAACTACTAGTCTAAGTAGTTAGCCAAAAGTCAAATGATGGTCCGATAAGGAGTCAAGTAGAAGCACCTGTAAAATCTCAGTCTGACCCGAGTATTATTTAAGAAGAAAATAATAAACGGATCAGTCTAGCTATAAATATCAGATAAAATGAGATAGGATAGTAGATGCGATTAAAACGTATGATAACAAAAATTTCATACTGTAAAAAAATATACATTAACTAGTAACGAAAATCATACAACTTCTCAAGAAATCACAAAACACAGAAAAGATGTCATATTCTTTATTATATTCACCAAACCACAAATATTGACGATCATATCAATGCCAATCGGAAAAGTTAGTGAGAGATAAATTCACCAATGCACAAAAATTGATAAAGCTTATCAATGTAAATCATGAAAATTGGTGAAACACAAATTCTACAAATCGATCAATAGAAATCCATAAATCACAAAAAGGGGGAAAGAGGCCTATCACATGACGGGAGCATTAAAACTCATCAACGCGTGCATCACAAAACGGAACGCTATTCCATGATTGCTAACCATTAATTTTTAACCGAAGCTCCACAAAAACGACCCGAAGACCTTTGAGCCGAAGCTCCACTAAAACGGTCCGAAGACCTTTGAGCCGAAGTTCCACTAAAACGGTCCGAAGACCATGGGTCGCTACTCCACCAAGCCGAAGCTCCATAAAAGACGGGGTTTAGTCTCCCTCGCAGACAAAGAAACATCGCACATTGCTAGTCTAAATCACAAAATGACCATCATTGATCGATAAGTGTAAATTACACTAAGCTAGTAAATAAATGAGTTTAGCTTCATGTCCCATAAACATTAGCTTAACTTAATTATTTATGAACAAATTGTAGATTCCACTCGAGGTTAAGTGTCAATTACACTAAGCTAGTAAATATATGAGTTTAGCTTCATGTCCCATAACCACTAGCTTAACTTAAATACAAACAAATTGTAGATCTCCGCTCAAAAATTGTCACAAGAGATTCAATCGAACAAGTCCAAGAATTAACCGACGAAGTAAACGCAAGCGTTTCATACCACTTGTTTTACTAAGTCGTTTAATTAGATTTCTCATACGAGTGAGGTAAAGGTTTGTGTATGCTAGTAGATTGGAAAACGGTTTAAGAAACAAGCTTTGTAATAAAATAGTATTGAAATCGTTTTGATAGAAGAGTTTTGATATTTACTACTAGTATTGAAACCTTTATATTTTTAAAGTGACAAATCACAAAAATGATTATAGAAACAACAATCATCAAAATTCACATTCGAAGACGTGACTAAAATCCAAAGAAATCGGTACCGAATCCATCAAAATGGATATTCTCAAAAATCCCGAAGAAAATGTCATCAAAGTCGATAATAAATGATAACAACAAATGGGAATCAACACAATTCGATTAAATTTGGAAATTCAAGCTAAATAGGCAAAACAGGCAAAAACAAGCAGATTCAGACGTCTGAAATGTATGATTCAGACGTCTGAATCTGGAATATAATATATTTTCCAGAACATAATTCAGACGTCTGAATCAATAAATTCAGACGTCTGGAAATGCCAATTTTTAGCCTATTTCTTCTCTGGTTCAATTCGAACCAATTCAGACGTCTAGAGCCTTTGATTAAGACGTCTGAATATTGGGGAATAAAAATTCCCAGTATAATATTCAGAAGTCTTAATTCTATGTTTCAGATGTCTGAAACTGAAGTTCCGGGCATTCCCTGAACCTAGGCCTATGATGGCCAAAATGATTATCGGAAGCGATCGGACGAGCAACAACGACTAAGGATTTATGCCAAGCAACAACCCAGCCTTAAAGGCTCTTCGCTACGCCTCGAATATCAATGTCCAAATATCCATAATAGGATTTCATAAAATTAGACCAAAACACCAAAAATTGGAATACTCACTAAATCAATCCAAATCAAATCAAATTCACATGAATAAGTGTTAGGAATTCATACCTAACAATCAAAGATAGTTATAGACTAAGATGTGAGATAAAAATCTCACCTTTTTACACAAATCAATGAAGGAGAAGCTTTTCAAATAAGATCAATTCCTCTTCAATAACAACTCAAGAAGCTTCAATCTAAGCTTAAAAGAAGAAAATTTCCTAAGTTAGGTTTAGGAATTTCTGAAATTGAAAGGAGAATGAGTTGGAGAAGAAGAAGAGAAGGCTTACCAAAGCTTCTTCTATGAATTTGGAGCTAGAACTTGAATTTGCAAATGGAAACTAGGGCTTAGGATTTCCTAATTCTTTTTCTCTTCCCCCATTTTTGATGAAGCTTGAATGTATTAGGAAATTATGAAGGAATGAAGAGAAGAGGGTTGGAGCTAGGTTGATAAGTGGGGTTAATGGGCTAAAACCCAACCCAAAGCCCTAAGTGAAGAGTAGCAAAATTCTACTAAGTCCAAACATATCGAAGTTCATACTCAAAAAGGTTGCAAACGTCATTTTGAACTCAATGGAAGTGGTCTCGAGTCCAAATTCGACTATTTGCAAAAACTAGCTTTTCGGGCCAAAATCCGACTAACGATGCTATATTTAAATAAAATATTTAAATATTCAATCGTAAAATATGCGGGTTGTTACACAAACGCTTTTCCTTTTTGGCAAGAGTCCCATAAGGTTGAAAAACAAATGGAATTTTCATAAGAGAAATGTTTGAGTGATTAAAAACCTTTCCTGAAACAAATTCTTCTCCTTTGAAATCCACTCCAAAATAGTTAAAAATCCAAGTGAGATAGATTCCATGATACAAAGTGTTTTCACCCATTTCAAGATTTTTGGTACGAAGTTCATCCAAAATAACTTGCGTCCAATTAATATCATAATTTCCAAAAATAGAAAAAAGTGCTTTGCAAACTTTTGAGGTAGGATTGGTAAAATTCCCCAATCTTGGGGTCAAAGTATGTTGTAAAAGAATATTAACAATTCTAGCTTTTGGTCAAAAGTTTCGATTTTTGAATTCAAAATCATCATTTCCTTCGAAAATGTGATGAAATGTCTCGCGATCATTTTCATCGATTTTAAAACTAGAAAGATCCATTCCCATGCTTTTGCAATTGAGAATGGTACCCAAAAGATCACAATTTAAAACGATTCTAGTGCCTTTGATACTACTCCAAATTTCATCATCATTCCCAAAATAAAATCCACGACTAAGATTTGCATAGAAGATTTTAACAAGATTTGGATAACAAACAAAATCATTTTGAGAAGCATCAATAAGACTAAGAACATGATTGTTTGCAAAAAGAGAATTAATTTCATAAGCAGAAAAATCTTGTAATGAAGAAAACTTTCCGGGATGGTCTTTTCCATAGTTAGCACAATTGATGTATGCTTGTATGGCCTCCGGATCATTGAAAAGTTGCTCTTTTATCTTTCTGGAAATCCTCATTGTGGAGGGGTTGCTTGAAGAAGCCATTAGAGTAGAGAGTAGAGAGCTTGAAGTTTTGAAGAGGGAGTTTGAATTTGGAAATGAAGTGAAAAGATGTGATAAGAGATAGTGAATAAATAGATTCTCAAAGGACATATTCTCTGGTCAAAAGATGCCTTTTCAGAGAATTGAATGAAGTGAAAAAGTAAAGGGAATTTCAACCATTTGAATTCAAAATTTTAATTTCAAATTCTGTACCCATGTCGACATCATGGTAGGGACCATGTCGACATGTGCCTTTGAATTTCCATGATTATTTTTCTTAAGTATTCTAATATATATATATATATATATATATATATATATTTATTATTTTTAATGTCTATACATATATATGGAATATTACCAGAATTACAGTATATTCCATAAAATAATATGATACTAAAAAATAAAAATAATAATAAAAAATAAAATTTTTAAAATTCAAACAACACACCAATTCAAAATCAATCAATCAAGCATCCAAATCTAAGCATGCAATTTCAACCAATGTATTGTAAACGCGTACCTTTTCTGAGTCCGTTTCTCTGAATTCGTCGGAGTCGTGAACTGCCGTGAAACGCATATTTGAAATATCTGTCTTCTGATCATCATTGCTTGAGGACGAGTCTGAATCATCTAGAGTAGCAGTAAATGCACGTTTTCGTTTCTTTACGGAATCATTGCTTATAGGAGGATTTTGCCTATCTGGATACAGACAGTCTCTTTTGATACGGCCTGTGTTTGTGCCAAAACTGGTCACAAACCCCAAATACCGTGAAAGCACCAGTGTATGAATACAGACTAACAATATTCAAACACAAATAATAGATCTCAGCAAATATTGAACAATAATCCCAAAGTAAAGAACAGAGACACAAGTTTTATAGTGGTTCGGCTATCTCCGGCCTACGTCCACTCCAAAGTTTTTATCCTTTTATTGATTATCCTTGATGATTACAGATGATTACCGCAGTTACAAAGTCCAAAACTTGAAATAAATGGCGGTAATGATGTTAAGGATTGATTCTGGCAGCGTCCGGGCGTGCTTTCCTTCTCCAAATTTTCCGACCCCCTTTTCTGAATGACCAGGGGCTCTATTTATAGGTGTAGGAGGCTGATATTTCTCCTAAAATCCGGGAAGACCACTTCAGGCACGTGAGAGGGCCCACATGCCCGAAATCTGGAGGTCCGGGCCCACCTTGGGATCGATTCGAAGTAAGGTTCGAATCGATCAAGAAATCATCCAATTGAGCTGAAATTTGGTGATAACATTCTTCAACATGTATGTAAGCTCCTGTAAAAATTTCATTGCATTTGGATCAACGGTTTGGAAGATATGATCGATTCAAGATCAAAGCTCCGTGCGTTCTGCCTGGGTTCGAACCAATGCTTCGAAAGCATCCTCTCCGAAACCATCTCCTTCGAATCCATAAGGCTGACTCCTTCGAATCCATGCTCTTCGAATCCATGCTTTCTGAAGCCACGTCCTTCGAATCCGTGTCCCTTGCTTCATATCCATCATCTTCGAATCCATGTCTAGTGCTTCGTATCCATCATCTTCGAATCCATGTCCAGTGCTTCGCATCCACCATCTTTGAATCCATTATCTTCGAGTCCATCAAGTTCCCATCGATGCGAACTAACCAGCATACACCTTTATGCCTCTCCATCGAGTCGAAGTCCATCGATTCGAAGAACCATCGATGCGAACTTTACCAAGCCGAAACCATGCTATTCGATATGAAGTGTATCGATTCGAACTGTCCTCGCGCAACGCCTCTTGATCGATGCGAACCTGTTGGGTTCGAATCCATCCTGGTGGGTTCGAATCTGATCGATTCGAACCGAGCGCCACTTTGTCCCTTTTGATGGATTCGAACAACATGCATTCCCCACCTTGAATCCATCATATTTCCTCCATACAAACTCCGATTAACTTGAAATTCGAAACATAGCCTTTCCTAGTCCTTATCATCATCTCCAATCAATTTCGTCCCGATCGGAGTTCAACAAAATTTTGACGATATCGATCGTAGCCTTGATTCCAACGGATCTCCAATCCTGGTATTCATAATTCCTTGCCAATTTGTCGATATTCCAATTTTGACCAAAATGGGATAACACTTTGCCCCCCAAAACATGTCTTGTGATAACAAGGCGTGTTTTGAATAGTTTCGAATCCAATATCCAGAGTCCATAGCCATATTGCCAGAGTATATCATCCTTGACTGCTCCGAGTCGATATCCAATTCCAAATCCAATAACCAAAGCTTGAGCCAATTCCATGTCTATTCGAACTCGACAACCGAGTCCCAAACCATCATTATCCAATAGCCAATAACTAAATCCAGGACCTCTCCGGGTCGATATCCAAATCCATAACCTCTCCGGGCTCTTGCCAAGCGCAATCTACACCTGACGGTCGTGATCCAGTGTCCTTGGATGTTAAGCTAGCCTCATCGTGTTCTTGTTGAGCGTAATCCACTCATGACGGCCTTGGTCCAATGTCCCTGGACGTTGAGCTAACCTCTCCGGGTTCTTGCCAAGCGTAATCCACACTTGACAACCTCGGTCCAGTGTCCCTGGACGATGTACAATGCCATGGCTTAAGTCCTAAGCCGAATCCTGGTCTCTCCGAACCCTTATTGAGCATAGTCCATACTCAACGACCTGAAAATAATAATTGATAATACAAGGCCTAAGTCCTAGGCCGAATCCTGGTCACTCCGGACCCTTGTCGAGCATAGTCCATACTCGACGACCTGAATGAGTCAACCTACCACGTTCGGGCAAAGTGACTCACCCCTTGCCAGGCATAATCCATGACCGACGACCATTTATCAAAAACCAGATGAAAATCCAATCAAAATCCAATCCCAAAAATCCAAATCCAAAATCAGAAAACCAGAAAACCAAACCAACATCCAAAACCGGAAACAATCATCCAAAGAAAAATCTAAATCACAAGAAAGCAAAACCAGGAGCTCGATCCAAACTCCAAAACCAAAATCCGAAAAGAAAAGCAGTGTCCAATCCAAAAGCAAAAGATAGATTTCACAAACCATAGTGTTGCAGTTTATCATCATTCAGAGCATGCCTAGGGGCTATCTCCGTCCCCGTACATGTGTAAATGACTTGGTTGCTTGCTAATAGTTCGTTACTTATTCCATATTATCCCGATTAGTGGATGATCAATCGACCACCATCCCTGGGTCTCTCATCATTACGGCGAGAGGTTGTCGGTGGTTGCTCCTGCTCCACCGTTGCATTCCGAGCTCCGACATACTGCTGTAACTGTCCATTCCTTACATGCTCCTCGATTATATCCTTCAAGTGCCTGCAGCTGTTGGTGTCATGTCCGTCTAACTCATGGAAGAGACAATGCCTCCCTGATGCCTTCTCTCGTTCAGAAGGTTCTCTCCTGGCTGGCCTCCGGTAGGGAAGGCGATTCTGAGTATCCATGTATATCCGCTCGTTCAATCCTGTGTATGTGGAAAACTTTGGATCCTTCCATCGCTTCCTAGCGTTTCCAGAATCATTGTCCAATTTCCTTTTTCCTTTGTCTTTATCCGAACCACCGCTGGATACTGCTCCAACCTCGATTGCACGGACCTTTTTTACCTTTAAATCCGTACTTGCATCTTCTTGTCGAAGGAACCTTTCTGCCTCGTGAAAGAATTCGTCGAGATCTTGTGGGGGATCTCGTATCAGAGATACCTTGAAATCAGAGTCCTCCCTGACCCCTGATACTGCTGCCATTAAAACCATCGATGGATCGGGCCGATCCACCGAAGCGACTGCCGCACTGAATCGAGTTAGAAAAGCTCTAAGCGATTCATCCATTCTTTGCTTCACCGATGTTAGTGTCATCACATTCTTCGGCCTCTTGACGTGAACCCGAAACTGCCCCAAAAACCTTTCCACTAACTCCCTCAAAGTCCTGATAGATCCTTCTTCCAGCTGCCTTTACCACATCGCAGCTATGTCCGTCAAATACAAAGGGAAGCATCGGGCCATACTTCCTCCGATGCCCCCAGCACCTCCATGTGTCTGGTGTACCTCATCAAGTGATCTGTTGGATCTGTCTTGTCATCATATATCTCCACGCTAGGCAACTTAAACTTAGGTGGGTTCTGAGCCATCCTTATTTCCCGAGCAAACGGACTCCTGTTCACTCCTTCCAAGTCTCCTTTGGCCAAACCACCTCGCACTGTTTTCCTAATCATCTCTACCAATCCAGCGTTGTCTGTCGGGGGTTGCCCCCGAGGGAACTCCGGCACATACTCTTCATGTGGCTCGTTAGTAGCAACGTTGGTTCTAGCTTGTTGAACTCCTTCCAGAGGTCCTCCTGTGTTGGATCCTGTGGGTCTGCCCCCAAGCCCTTGTTGATTGCTTTGTGGCTCCATATCTCGACCTCCATTGGGTTCCACAACCCTAGTCCCCTGTCCTGCATCCACAGCGGTTGTTGCTGTCCCTAGGTTCTGCATCCCTGCAGCTCTCATTTGCTCAAAGAAAGTCTGCATCATTTCTTGTTGGTTCTTTAACAATCTCTCCTGCAATGAGTTTGCCATAGCCTCCATCTCATCCCGGGTTATGTAGATTGAGGCCTGTCCTTCCCCAGCTCCGAAGGATGCTTGTTGACTTCCTTCCTGTTGGCTTCGCTCAGCCCTCTGCCTTCTACTATTTTGCCTAGTCATTGTCCTTGAATCCAAACTCTTTAAAATCTCCAAATCCAAACTTCAAATCCGATGTAGCGGGTCCTAGTTGTTTCTCAGTGAAAGCACCAAAGTGTTTGTGCCAAAATTGGTCACAAACCCCAAATACCGTGAAAGCACCAGTGTATGAATACAGACTAACAATATTCAAACACAAATAACAGATCTCAGCAAATATTGAACAATAATCCCAAAGTAAAGAACAGAGACACAAGTTTTATAGTGGTTCGGCTATCTCCGGCCTACGTCCACTCCAAAGTTTTTATCCTTTTATTGATTATCCTTGATGATTACAGATGATTACCGCAGTTACAAAGTCCAAAACTTGAAATAAATGGCGGTAATGATGTTAAGGATTGATTCTGGCAGCGTCCGGGCGTGCTTTCCTTCTCCAAATTTTCCGACCCCCTTTTCTGAATGACCAGGGGCTCTATTTATAGGTGTAGGAGGCTGATATTTCTCCTAAAATCCGGGAAGACCACTTCAGGCACGTGAGAGGGCCCACATGCCCGAAATCTGGAGGTCCGGGCCCACCTTGGGATCGATTCGAAGTAAGGTTCGAATCGATCAAGAAATCATCCAATTGAGCTGAAATTTGGTGAGAACATTCTTCAACATGTATGTAAGCTCCTGTAAAAATTTCATTGCATTTGGATCAACGGTTTGGAAGATATGATCGATTCAAGATCAAAGCTCCGTGCGTTCTGCCTGGGTTCGAACCAATGCTTCGAAACCATCCTCTCCGAAACCATCTCCTTCGAATCCATAAGGCTGACTCCTTCGAATCCATGCTCTTCGAATCCATGCTTTCTGAAGCCACGTCCTTCGAATCCGTGTCCCTTGCTTCGTATCCATCATCTTCGAATCCATGTCTAGTGCTTCGTATCCATCATCTTCGAATCCATGTCCAGTGCTTCGCATCCACCATCTTCGAATCCATTATCTTCGAGTCCATCAAGTTCCCATCGATTCGAACTAACCAGCATACACCTTTATGCCTCTCCATCGAGTCGAAGTCCATCGATTCGAAGAACCATCGATGCGAACTTTACCAAGCCGAAACCATGCTATTCGATATGAAGTGTATCGATTCGAACTGTCCTTGCGCAACGCCTCTTGATCGATGCGAACCTGTTGGGTTCGAATCCATCCTGGTGGGTTCGAATCTGATCGATTCGAACCGAGCGCCACTTTGTCCCTTTTGATGGATTCGAACAACATGCATTCCCTACCTTGAATCCATCATATTTCCTCCATACGAACTCCGATTAACTTGAAATTCGAAACATAGCCTTTCCTAGTCCTTATCATCATCTCTAATCAATTTCGTCCCGATCGGAGTTCAACAAAATTTTGACGATATCGATCGTAGCCTTGATCCCAACCAATCTCCAATCCTGGTATTCATAATTCCTTGCCAATTTGTCGATATTCCAATTTGGACCAAAAATGGGATAACAGCCTGGTTCGTCACATTTGAAACATTTGATATTGTTTGGAACTACATTCTAATTTACAGAATTCTTATAGCTGTTTCTCTTGAGATTTTTCATCTTTGTATATTTCAGAAATTTCCAAAAATTCTTTGTCATAAGGGCTATCTCTTCATCATTATCGCTGTTTGAATCTGATCCATCGGTCAATGCATTGAATGCCATTGATTTCTTTTCGGATGCTTTGCTTTCTCTTCTCTCAATCATTTGGACTTCAAACGACATTAGATTTCCAATTAATTCTTCTATCTTTAAGGTACTAACGTCATTTTCCTCTTCGATATCACGTGTCTTTTGATCCCATTTTGAAGTAAGAGAATTTAAGATTTTTCCGACTTGATCTTCTTCCGAAAATTCCTTTCCCAAGGATATTAGAGAATGTGTAATGTTATAAAATCTACTGTACATATCTGAGATAGACTCATTAGAATTCATTTTAAATAATTGAAACTGGTTTGTGAGCATGGAAATTTTGGTCTGTTTAACTTTGCTTGTTCCTTCATGAGTAACTTGCAAAGTTTTCCAGATTTCATATGCAAACTTATAAACTGACACTCTATTAAATTCATTTCTATCAAGTGAACAAAACAGAATATTCATAGCTTAAGAGTTATTTTGTGCAACAGTCTTTTGCTCAGTAGTCCACTGTGTAAAATCAGTTGTGGGTTTAGAATATTCAGTCTGTGTGACATTCCAAGTGTCTAGTCCTATAGATTGTAAATATATTTTCATCCTACGTGCCCAATATGCATAGTTAATGCCATTAAAAAGTGGTGGTCTGATAGTAGACTGACCTTCTACAAATGAACTAGTGAGAGGGATAATAGAACCAGCATTGGTAGCCATTTTAAGAATTTTTCAAAATTCAGATTAGGAAAACTTTGAAAACCATGCTCTGATACCAAATGTGACAAATGCGGAATACGGATCTTAAGGCTAGGATTAACACTAGAAGGGGAGATGAATAGTGTTTAAAGGAATTACTAAATCTTTTTGAGTTTTGTTAATTTGAACACAAATGAATGCAATACTCAGACACAGATATGATCACAGAAACAAACACAGATGCAGAAATAAAGTATAAGCAGTCGAGGAAAGAATACACCGGATTTTATACCGGTTTCAAAAGCAATTGTACAATTACACCCTCTATTTCAAGGCCACGAGGTACACCACTCCAGATTCACAATCCTCTGGGTAGAGATACTTGATTTCAGGGGCAACAAGTTGACCCAATTGATTTCCAAGGCTACAATCACACCTTTTCTCACTTAATTGATTTTCAACGCTACAATCACACCTTTTCTCGCTAAATTGATTACGAAGAAGTCTATAACTCTGAATAGCACTGAGATCTTGTTGAGATAGTGATAGAGAATCAAATCGGAAATGATCTAGTTAGATTTAATGTTGATTTCGGTAGAGTAATGGTAAGAATGTGTATAAAGAAATGTTGAAGAAGAAGAGGAGTGAAAACTAGAAAAATATGATTATAAATTCGTTCAAAACCACCCTTATTTATAGTAGAACAACAGCCATGTCCATTCATGAAAGGATACGACGAATATACACCCTTTGAAATTCGAAATTTTGAAATAAACTGCTACCATATTGACATGGGGTACTTGAGTATGTCGACATGCCAAAGGAAATTTTGGTGATTTGTTTTTTCTTTGAAAATAACTTCTATCTTATATTAAAACTATTTTAAACTTTATAAATATAATTAACTACAGTTAAAATACATAAGCAAATATATAGAATAATATTTGGTATATATATATAAAATTTTACTATAATTTTATATTTAAATCTAAGTATAAATATTAAAAATTAAATATATTATTATTAAAAGATAGTTTAAAACCAAGGATAATTTGATTTTGAAAATAAAGATTATTTTGAGGCTAAAAATATTTAAAACCAGGATAGATGTTTTTTGATTCTTTTAAAAGGAAGATGTTGAAATCATTTTGAAAACAAGATAATTTTTGTAAATCATTTTGAATAAAATTTAGTGTAACGACCCGCTATTTTGCACCATTCAAATCGACAATAAAACCATACATGTCCGACTTGAATAGTTCAAAATACCGAACTGATAATTAAAATTTGGCAAAATTCAGCATATGTAGTAAAATAAATCAATTACATAATCCCAGATACAGAGTAGTACAATAATACACGGTGGAATAAATGAATAGTAGTTCATGAAGCTACTATATAAATATCAGAGTTAGAAATAAAATACAATAGAATATCTCAGATGCATTGAAGTCTCCAATACAAGCAGATGACTTCTCTGGACCAATCAACTGGATGACAGAAAGGATAGATAGCTGGATCTTCAAGCAAAGCTCCAACTTCGAAGGTGAGTCTCAAATGTTGTATCACTCAGTCTGACCCGAGCATAAAGCAAAACACAAAACACTCAACTCAGGATTAACATTCTTATATCAATAAATCCAACTCAAGTGAAATATCAACTGAAATGTAATTTACTTAATGGATGTTTGGGATAACCATCCTCTAAGGATCCAAGGAACTATCTACACTATAGAAATATACATTATAACACCGTGGTCATTCAAATCATTTATAATTCAAACCAAAATAAAATCTTCATTTCAAATATATCTACTTCCCAAAATAGTATATATAAATATATATTAAATAATTTATAGAGTAAAGTATTCTATTTCCTCAAATTTCACAAATCGTTTAAAATCAACTGGACTTTCCTACTCAAATTTAATTCAATCTCAATTTATCAATTTCCATTTAATTCAGTTTCTAAATAACCAATTTAAATTATATTGATTTCAATTATGGATCTGAATCACAAATTAACCATTTACATCCCAGTAGATTTCAAAGTTTTAATATTTGACCTTTCAAGGTTCAATTTAACAGTTTCCCATAGATCTCGATTTAACCCCGTTATTATTTAGTCTTGAGATATTCATTTAATAAATTCAGCATTATTTAAATAACCTTAATTTACCTTTAATTTATTTAAAACATGAAATATTCATTAAATCACTTAAATCAACATCCGGTTATAATAATCATATCTTTAAGTTTCACATTCAATAGTTTCAAATCGATTTAACTAAATAAAATTCTTAATTTAATACCATTTCAGCTAAATCCAAATTTATCTCCCACCTCAATTTATCCCAATTATTGCAAAAACCTATTTGAAATATAATTTACATAAATATTTAACATAATTTATGTATTAAATCAATCTTAATTAAATTAAATATTATTAAATCTATTTATATCATTACCCTTTATATATAATAATTTAAGAATCAACATTTATTAAAACCATATATTTCTTTCCAAAACAATGAATTTATTTTCAAAATATTTATATATAGACCAATGGTGTCTGTATATATTTCTTATCATATGGTCAAGTGCTACGGATATTTATCATTTCAATCCGTACAATAAATATATACGGATGGATAGCATTTCAACCCGTAATCCCAAATTCAATGAAAATCACTTGGGTCTATCATTTCAACCCATAACGAATTCTAAACTACAGGGAACTTGCAGAGTGATAACAGATAATAATAATATAATTAGGCATATATCATCAATAACAGTATAATATAAACAACAGGATATGGTGTCGTATCCCACAGGTGAACAGTTACAGATAATAGCATATATAACAATTTAAATAATTGCAGAAGCATATTTCAATTGTTGTTTCAATTGAAATCAAATTTAATAAACAACAGAACATTAATCGTGAGTGATTGGTCACCTTTTGAGGCTAGAGAAGAACGATAATAAGGTCAGTTATCGATCCCAATACGAACTTTGAAGCAAAGCAAAATTGGCACGAATTTGATGACAAAGCTGATAGATAGAAAGCGATGAAAAAAATCAACCGGTTTGATATAAATAGAGTATATATTATACGTGTTATTTAAATTTCCTTAAAATCTCAATAAATTTAATTTAAGACGGATATTCAAATAAAATATTCACATTGTTTGAAACTGATATTAAATTTAAAATACATATTAAAACAAAACATCATCATATTATTGAAAAATCAATACTTAAATTTAAACACATAAACGTTTTTCCTCTTAAATCAATATTACATTTAAACACACACACAAAATAAAATATAGGCATAATATCTGATGCAGCGGATAACTTCAAGTTGTGATCAAATGATGCACAACGAACAAAACAACGATGGAATGAAACAAATATGGATTGATGGATTAATGATACTAAGGATAAATGCCCAAATCCGTTGATCTCGTGAGATACCGGATTCTAGCTATCTTTAACACTTGATCGCGCACGATGCCATGTTAGAAGATCTACGATTCTTCTACGTTGATCTCGCGCACGAGATTCCGTAAATCGGCTTCAAATCCGTTGATTCGAGCACACTCGAATAACCGAAAATGGAGAAAGGAGATAACACTCAACTTCCAATTTTAAAGAGGCACAAAGCACTCAAACAAAGTTTATTCAAAATCAACCACCCTTACAAGTGACACGACACCGGTATTTATAGAAGTTTACAACTCACTCAACTCAACACAGCAGAACGACCTAACATTCATGCGACCCAATAAGTTAACACAGGTCGTTAACGACCTAACACATAACGAACTAAAACCAACGAGTTAACAAACACGAGTTACAACAACAACATATACAACATACAACGTTACAACAGAAACCACATACGAGTTAACATATGCGACAGAAGAGAAACGACCTACGACCTAACAATTCAGCGGCATAAGGATATAGCACCTCTTCAAGAACTTGAGCGACCTACACTGGAGCGACTTAGGAAGGTCGTTCGCGATCTACCGACTTAAGGAGGCTCGCGACCAAGGTAATGCGGCATGTGTGAATATGGCCTAGCTCGCTTAGGTCGTAACTCGGCAAAGTTAGCTCGTTGCTCCTGCATTCCAAAAACTTCACTAGGTCGTTTGAGCGACCTATCATCCCCTTGCTAGGTCGCTGGTGAACTAAGAAACACGTAGCTTGCGCTGCCCTAGGTTGGAAAGAATTCGACCCCGAATTCACACTTTCCTCTTACTCGATAAGCTTGTACTCATGATACAGAATCAAGTGTTTGACGTTGAAAACGTCTGCAGTATGGATATGATCCGGTAATTTCAACTGATAAGCATTATCATTGATCTTCTTCAATATTTCTACTGGACCAATCTTTCGAGCTTTCAATTTGTTGTAAGTTCCAACTGGAAAACGATCTTTTGTCAACACTGCGTAAACAAAGTCGCCCTCTTTGAAGTTTACACCCCTTCGCTTCTTATCTGCCAGTTGCTTATACTTCTCATTTGACTTAAGCAATCGTTCATGAACAATCCTGTGACACTCCTGCAACTCATTCACGAAATCACAAGCTCGTTTAACAACCCATTTCTGACGTGGAACTATCGTCAAATCTAACGGACTCTTCGGAATTGTTGAATATACTACTTGAAATGGACTGAATCCAGTATTCGATTAACAGCATGATTGTGTGCGAACACAGCTTGACATAACTTCACATCCCAGCTCTTCAAATTATCCTTCACAAGACATCTCAACAAATTTCTCAAAGATCTGTTAACCACTTCCGTTTTCCCATCTGTTTGCGGATGATAGGTGCTACTAAAATTCAGCTTAGTTCCAACCATCTTCCACAAACTCAACCAAAAATGACTTAGAAATCGAGTATCCCGGTCAGAAACAATGGTCTCAGGTAGTCCATGTAGTCGATACACCTCTTTAAAGAACAATTGAGCAACACAGACTGCATTGACGGTCTTTTTACAAGCTATGAAATGTGCCATCCTCGAAAATCTATCCACCACAACATATATAGAATCATTCCCTCGTTGAGTTCTTGGCAAACCCAAAACAAAATCCATGCTAACATCAACCCATGGTCTAGTAGGCACTGGCAATGGCATATACAATCCTGCATTCGTAGCTGTCCCTTTGGAAACTTGACATATGTGACATCTCTGCACAAATCTTTCAAATTCTTTCCTCATGTAAGGCCAAATATATGATTGAGAAATCAACTGCAAGGTACGATCTCTTCCCACATGACCTTCTTCATGCAATTCTTTCACAATCTTCATTCGCAAACTGCACTCTGGTATACACAACCGATTTCCTTTAAATAGAAAACCATCTACCAACACATACTCATCCGTCTTCCCTTTCTTGACTTCATCTACAATCTTCGCAAAGTAAGGATCCTCAACAAACAATTCTAGAAGTACATCAAACCCCGTCATTTCGGCTCTCATTGTTGTCAACAAATGATTTCTTCTACTCAATGCGTCTGCCACACGATTTGTAGCTCCCGACTTATGTTTTACAACAAATGTAAACTGTTGCAAGTATGCGATCCATGAAGCATGCCTGGATGCAGTCTTATTCTGTCCCTGCAAATGCTTCAACGCTTCATGATCAGTATACAACACAAACTCCTTATAAAACAAATTGTGTCTCCAATGCTTTATGGCTTGGACAATAGCATAGAACTCCAAGTCATAGGTACTGTATCTTGTCTTGGCTCCAGAAAGTTTCTCGCTAAAATAAGCAATTGGTCGACCCTTCTCACTTAATACTCCACCAATTCCAACCTTAGACGCATCAATATCTAGCTCAAAAAGCAGCTGAAAATCCGGCTATCTAAGAATCGGTGTTGTAGTCAAGAGTGTCTTGATTTGTTGGAAAGCAGAATCAACATCTTCAGTCTACACAAACTGCTTCCCTTTCATACAATCTGTCACTGGTGTCATCACGCTACTGAAATGTGGATTAAACCTTCGGTAGAATGATGCTAACCCATGAAAACTTCTCACTTCAGTTATAGTCCTAGGTTGTGGCCAATCCTTGATCGCTTCAACTTTACCTTGGTCCACATGGATTCCTTCCTTGGACAACACATGCCCCAAAAACAAAACACTGTGTGTCATGAACATGCACTTCTTTGTTGCCGCGTAAAATTGCTCTTGAAGAAGTATCATCAACACTTCCTGCAAGCGTAGTAGATGTTCTTCTGTGCTTCCACTATATATCAATATATCATCAAAGTATACCACTACAAACTTTCCAATAAACTGTCGAAAGATCTGATTCATCACTCGCATAAAAGTACTAGGTGCATTCGAAAGACCAAACGACATGACAAGCCACTCATACAACCCTTCCCGTGTCTTGAATGCCGTCTTCCATTCATCACCTGGTCGAATTCGAATCTGATGATATCCACTCTTCATATCAATCTTTGAAAAGATAACAGCTCCATTCAACTGATCTAACAAATCATCCAATATAGGTATCGGAAATCTGTACCTCACTGTAATCTTGTTTAGTGCTCGACTATCTATACACATTCTCCAAGTTCCATCCTTCTTCGGCACTAACAATGCTGGTACTGGATAAGGACTTAAACTTTCTTGTACGCGCCCTTGCTCAAGTAACTCCTCCACCTGCCTTCTCAACTCTTCGTGCTCCTTCGGACTCATTCTATAATGTGGTCTATGTGGTAACACAGCTCCCGGAACAAGATCTATCTAGTGTTGTATGTATCTCAACGGTGGTAACTCTTTTGGTAATTCATCAGGAAATACATCTTCAAATTCCTTCAACACGGGCTTGACTTCTTCAGGAATTTCAACCGCTTCACTACTTTCACATCCAATTAACTGAAATATTTCAGGCTCATCCTCTACTTCCTTGACAAATTCCTTTAAAGATAACAGAGTCTTTAGTTCTTCAATCTCCACCAACTTGCTTTCACTTTTTTGTCGCTGTTTAGGAACCAAAGTGATTTTAGTGCCCTCGAACATGAAATTATAGCAGTTGGTTCACCATCGTGTTGCACGGCTCTGTCAAATTGCCACGGTCTCCCCAACAACAATTGACATACGTCCATATCTACCACGTCACACAAAATTTCATCTTTATACTTCTTTCCAATGGAAAAAGTTACACAAGCTCTTCGACTAACTTTCACTTCCCCATCTTTCCTCAACCAAGCTAATTTGTAGGGTTTGGGATGTTTCTCCGTCTTTAACGCTAACTTCTTTACAGCTTCTGTAAAGATGATGTTATCACAACTTCCTGCATCATTAACAAACTTGCAAACCCTTCCCAAAATAGTGCACGTTGATTGAAAGATATTATTCCTCAACCAACTAGTCTCCTCTTCCTGCTTTGGCGTCAAGCAAGATCTCCTCATCATTAAAGAATATCCTTCATCTCCCACCAATAATTCTTCTTCCTCCTCAACTTGTGGTGAATTTGAACATTCTACTTCTGCGTCTTCGTCCTCAACCTCAGCCACCATCACTCGCTTCTTAGGCTTCGGACATTCATTGCTCTTATGACCAAACTCATGACAGTTATAACATTTGAAATTGTTGTTGACCTTGGTCTTAGCAACTTCATTGACAACCGGTTTTCCAACAGCCTTGGAAATATTCATATTGCTACTAGCCCCTTTCACTTGATTATTGGAATTTGTAAACACACCACCTCCTCTTCTACCTTGCTTCTCCCAAGCTAGAGCCTTCTGGTGTGCTTCAGCCACGGATCTTGAATCAAACATATTCACCATATCCTGAATTTGCATTCTCAATCCTCCAACAAATCTAGCTGTCAACTGTTCCTCCGTCTCCATGATATCATTTCTAGCAATCAGTTGATAAAACTCATCTTCATAGTCATTTACCGACTTTGTCCCTTGTCTCAAATTCTATAAGCGCTGATACATAAGAGACTGATAATTATAAGGTAAGAAAGTGGCCTTCATCAACTTCTTCATCTTCTCCCATGAAACTATCTTCGACTTTCCCATTCTTTCCCGTGTAAGTTTAGTTTTTTGCCACCATGCTATAGCTCTTCCCCTCAATCGAGTAGCACCCAACTTAACTCTACGATGCTCAGGTACTTCCTTGAAGTCAAAAATTTCTTCAACATTTGATGACCAATCCAAAAATTCTTCCACTATCATTCCTCCTTTGAATTCTTGAATCTCATTTTTCATCCCCGATTCCCATTTACGATCATTCTCTGAATCAATATATCGATTTCGCACTTGGCCTCGTTCTCGATCATAAATACTTCCTCTATCACCATATTCCTCAAAATCATAAGTATGTCGATATCGATCTCGTCCATCTACATATCTATGATCATGCATGTCCCTTTTATCATGTCTTTCAGCATCATGATAAGCTCATTTTCAAATCCATGATAAGTTCTTCTCTCTTCACCTCGATACTCATGATGTTCTTGCCTCATAGAAACTGATGAGACTCTTCGATCTCGATAATATTGTGGTGACACCCTCCTCGCTTCCGTAACCGATGGTGAAACAATGTTTCCTCCATGGTTCGAGATTGGTGACCTTCTCCTTTGACTTTGATTCAAGTCATTCATCAATTTCTCTAACTTCCCAATACCTTCATCAAACATTTCATTGATTCGTTGTTCCATTTGCTCAGCTTCTTGTCTTCGATACACATCTTCAACATTTTGAAATCGATTAGCTTTTCGTGGAGGCATTGTCGAATCTTCAATAAATCCAAACACTTTAACTCTCGGCTTGATCAACTTAACTCCAAACAAGCTCGGCTTAGCACTTAGCTCGGATCTACACTGATATGCTCGGCTCCAACTATCAAACTGATGCACGGCTTTGCTTAGCTCGAATTTGAACTCCAACACTTAAACTCGGCTCCCAAGAGGCTCGGCTTAGCTATGATTGGCTAAGTCTAGCTCTGATACCCGTATATATTTGACCTTTCAAGGATCAATTTAACAGTTTCCCATAGATCTCGATTTAACCTCGTTAATATTTAGTCTTGAGATATTCATTTAATAAAATCAGTATTATTTAAATAACCTTAATTTACCTTTAATTTATTTAAAACATGAAATATTCATTAAATCACTTAAATCAACATCCGGTTATAAAAATCATATCTTTAAGTTTCACATTCAATAGTTTCAAATCGATTTAACTAAATAAAATTCGTAATTTAATACCATTTCAGCTAAATCCAAATTTATCTCCCACCTCAATTTATCCCAATTATTGCAAAAACCTATTTGAAATATAATTTACATAAATATTTAACATAACTTGTGTATTAAATCAATATTAATTAAATTAAATATTATTAAATCTATATATATCATTACCCTTTATATATAATAATTTAAGAATCAACGTTTATTACAACCATATATTTCTTTCCAAAACAATGAATTTATTTTCAAAATATTTATATATAGACGAATGGTGTGTGTATATATTTCTTATCATATGGTCAAGTGCTATGGATATTTATCATTTCAATCCGTACACTATATATATATACGGGTGGATAGCATTTCAACCCGTAATCCCAAATTCAATGAAAATCACTTGGGTCTATCATTTCAACCCATAACGAATTCTAAACTACAGGGAACTTGTAGAGTGATAACAAATAATAATAATATAATTAGGCATATATCATCAATAATAGTATAATATAAACAACAGGATATGGTGTCATATCCCACAGGTGAACAGTTACAGATAATAGCATATATAACAATTTAAATAACTGCAGCAGCATAGTTCAATTGTCATTTCAATTGAAATCAAATTTAATAAATAAAAGAACGTTAATCGTGAGTGACTGCTCACCTTTCGAGGCTAGAGAAGAATGATAATGAGGTCAGTTATGGATCCCAATACGAACTTTGAAGCAAAGCAAAATTTGGCACGAATTTGATGACAAAGCTGATAGATAGAAATCGATGAAAAAAAATCAATCGGTTTGATATAAACAGAGTATATATTATATGTGTTATTTAAATTTCCTTAAAATCTCAATAAATTTAATTTAAGATGGATATTCAAATAAAATATTCACATTGTTTGAAACTGATATTAAATTTAAAATACATATTAAAGCAAAACATCATCATATTATTGAAAAATCAATACTTAAATTTAAACACATAAACGTTTTTCCTCTTAAAACAATATTACATTTAAACACACACACAAAATATAGGCATAATGTCTATAAAAATCATCACTTATTTAAAACACGCATTTTAAAATAACATATTTATATATAGTTTACTCAAAATTCAAAGCATGTACTAAGAAAATCAATATATATATAGACCATACACTATGAAAGCATTACAGAAAAGAGAAAAAAACAAAACATACTTTATATATACACACACTAGAATCGAGATGAAAATTATACATTTAAATTTTTAGTTTTACAACATAAATCACTAATGCTTTTACAACAATCAGCCTCCATACTAATATATGTTATATTCGAACAGGAATAAAAACCTAATTATATTTTCAAAATATGTATATTACTAATATTTTATAATAAAAAATAAGATATAAGACTAACGTATATATATGTCTTTGAAAAGCTTGGCCTAAAATTCACATAAGCATTAAACATAAAAAAATATGTAGATATAGTTTTATGCTAAAATATCAATTAAATGGAGACTGTTATAATGTGAAAATTTGTGAAACGCCAGTTGAAATATAAAGTTGGATTTTTCAAATATATTGGAAGCATAGGACATGGAGGGGAGAAGCAAAGCATGGAAAAAAAATATAAAATAAAAAGAAGAAAATGGAGGCCATACCTTCAGAGCTCACGCACGCAAGAAGAAATGAAGAAAATGTTGAGATGCAATTGAAAACTATTTGTGTACGAGGCTTATATTTATACACGATTGCATTGATTGAAGTGAGAGAATATAGGCAAGAAATAAATTTAAATCAACTATACACGATCGCATTGATTGAGGTGAGAGAATATAGGCAAGAAAGATTTGAGCGAATATTTGCAGTGGTATTGATTGCGTGAATTTAGTAAAAGAAAACTGCAAGAAATCTTTGGCAAATATTTTGTATACGTTTAAAATTTATTAGGAAATAAATGCGTTGATTAAAACGCAAGAAATATATAAAATGGGAAGGTGGTGAAAATTATTTGCGTACAAGGTTGAGTATTTAAATGAAACTAGTATTGATTGCTTGGAGAAACGACAGGAAATAATTCCCGTCAGGAGGAATTTGCGCGTGATATTTGATTTAGGAGATAATTGCGTTGGATAGATTAAATAAAGAAGCGTACTAATTAATGGAATAGGAACATTAAGGAAATAAAAGAATTTCGTTTGAATGGTAAGGAAAATCAAAGATTTTGTTCCTATTAATTGCAAAGGAGTAAATGGAAAAGAAGAGACACTTATACACGTGAATTTCAAACAATCTTGAAACGGATTTTGAACTTCTAAAGAGAAATAAATTTGCTTGAAACTGCTACGCGAATTTTTATTCCTATTATAAAAATGAGGAAAAAGGAAAGCGTAGAAATTTACACGTAACTTATCAAAACTGGATTTAAAAGAAATTGAACGTCTAGGGACATGATTTCTTTCCCACTTGGAATGCAAGGCTATAGATAAATTTATTATTTAACGTCCAAGTAAATATTATTCCCAATTGAAACCATATTAACTTTTAAATCATTAAATTAACATATAAAATAATAACAACTATCTACTGCTTTATAGTAAATAAAAAATTATAAATTTACAGAATACAACATGTTACTTTTGTTTCAAAATATCTTTCTTATAATAATTATTATATTTGGAAAACATTTTGAAATAATTTTCTCTTTTAAAACTTATAAATAAAATATTATTATGTTAACTACCAAATTAAATGTTCATTTTAATACATTCTCTTTCCTTAATGGAAAGATTTCAACAAATACAAATATTAATTTCGTATTAAAATCAAATAAAAATCTAATTCAACTACTTCTTTTTATTAACAATAAATCAAACATTATTTAATAATTTCACATAACTCAACATATCCATTAATTACCAATTTTAGTTCATTTGTTAGAGGTTAACTTATTTGAATTACAACAATACAATTAAACTATTGTTTCCTCTTTAATTTTATTCAATAGATCAATATTTACAATTAACAATTATTATTAAATTCTTAACATTTGTTGTTTTTAATTCAAATTGTAAATATCATATAAAATATTATTATTCCCATCATTTTTGTTTCTACCAAATTTTATTCAATATTTTGAAAAAAAATTAGAATTTTAAATTGGTCTGAAATTTCGGATCGTTACCCATTACCCTTTTTTTTCAGATCCGAACTGCGTTGCAAAAAATGAAGATGGGAAGAGATTTTGAAACGGTCAGGAAGCCAAAGATTTTTATTCCTATTAAATACGGAGACGCAAATGAAAGTGGGAAGTTTTACACGTGAATTGGAGGCAGGGTTTTAATTCTTTTTTTTTAAAATGCACGTGCTGATTTGATTTTTAACAGCTAAAATACGAAATCAAAGAGTGCGTACAATAGATGCAATAATTAAAATGAACGTATGCCCAAAGTAATTAACAAGTAACGTAATCTAAATTTATATGTTTTCTTATTTATTCACCACTTATATTCAATTATACGAAATCCACACATTAAATTTTTATTTCAAAATATTTTTATTTAAAATTTCTCAAAAATTCAATTAAATACGTTAATAAAAACCGTTTAAAAATTTATGGGTTGTTACATCTCCCTCACTCAAAACTTTTCATCCCCGAAAAGGAAGGAGGTAGGGGAATAGCAACAAACAGAAAGAAAAAATATATTGAAGTACAAGATAAACAATTAATTTAAAACTATATAAATTTTGATTGAAATATTCATTTAAAAACTTCATTTGAAATTTAATTTTCTTTAATACTTTTCAAAACTCCTTTGAAAATAATTATTTACATTATTATTTATATTTACAAAGAAGCTATTGAAAATATTAAATCCAAAATTTATAATTTTTTTATCTCAAGATACTTCCAACATTATAGACACATTAATAATCATTCTCTTTAAATATGTTATAATTAATTAATAACTTCTGAAACACTAAAAATTTTCTATTATACCATGTAGTATATAAAAAAACAATATTTGAAAAGGATATATCCAACAAGGAAAGAAGGTAGATTAGGAAAACAGAATCAAGGTGAATAACTAAAGCTCAGCAGATAAGGTAGATTCAAAAGAATAGTATCGGGCACGAATAGTTAATTTCAAACCAAAAGAATTTCAATTTCAAAGATTAATACAAAATTTCTTGTTGGAAATCCTTTTATAATAAAATACCTTTTCAAAAAAATACTTTTGCGTCGAAACCAATTTTCCTTTCGAAAATACTTCTATAACTCGATGTTTCAACAAGTTTATCCTCGTTCTTGCAGACTTTGGCCATGCGTTGATCAGGTGCAAAGCTAGAATTCTTCAAGTACTTAGCAGACCTGTTTCAACAACTAGTGAAAATACTTGAAAAACTTTTAAAAACAGACATGTAAAGTACAATCCAAACAAAATAACCAAACCAAAACCTTTGTCTAACCATGGTTCGCAGATACACAATGGTTATGCCTGGATCCCCCAGGAAACAATCCGTATCCGTAAGCTTTCTCAGCCCTGCGAGTTACGCCATGATGAATAGTAGGGTGCAGGATACACAATGGTTACGCCTAGATCCCCCAGGAAACAATCCGTCCCCCTAGGCTATCTCAGCCAGGCAGTTTCGCTACTAATGCGACCTATATAGATTGCAGGATACACAATGGTTACGACTGGATCCCCAGGAAACAATCCGTACCCCTAGTCCGTCTCAGCCAGGCAGTTGCGCTATGCAGTCGCGAGAAAAAAAACCATGGGTTACGCCACGGCGGGACACTCGAGTATCGATCACATCCGAAAAACCCAAAAATTAGAGAGAATAATTTCGATAGAATAAATCCACAATGTGGGCACAAAGCGGATATCAAGCAGAAGGCACTTTCCATATCTTTACTTCGAAAATATGTATCATATAGTACCTTTTCAAATCACTTTCAAATATCGTACTCATATAAAGTCCATTATATATAGGATTCCATTTTCAATCGAATACTTTCCCAATCAATAGTAAATCACACTTATATAGACTTCGATTATATAAAATTTCTCTTTCCAAATTGAGTACCTTTCAAATCAATAGTTTTAAAATCAATTTCGTACTATACAAATCAGTTTATATAAGTTCGATAACTCCCAAATCAAGTATTTAGTAAATCAAGGTTCTTAAATATTTTCTCGTTTCAATAACATTTCAGTTTCAAGATCATATATGATTTCACCAAATTTTCTTCCAAATTAAATATATTCAGTTTCAAAGTTTCTTAAACAATAGGTTTAGAAATTAATCCAAATTTCCAAATCAACAAAATTTAGGTCAAACAAATTCATTTCCAAAATCACCATATAAGTACTGGTTTTAATTCCAATCTAATTTCAAAACAAAATATTCTTCTCAAAATCAATTATACTCAAAATGTTTTCTAAATTTGTAATTATCCCTTTAAAACCTTTAAACTATTTATTTCTATATGAAAAATCCAATTTTCCTTTTTCAAATTATTTATTTAACAAAAGTTTCAAATTTACTTAAGTCATACTCTTCATACTTTAAACATTCAAAACTAAACTTATATTCTTTATCAAATATATTCATATTTTAAACATACAAAACTAAACTTATATTCTTTATCAATTATTTTATACTCTTCGAAATTTCTTAGTTTTATAATTTTAAACCTTGATTTAGAAGTGCTCAAACCTTCAAAATAGGCGGTGAAATCAATTTTCAAATCCAAGAGTTGGAAATCAACAACAAATCAGTAAGTCAATTTTTTTATAAATAGAGTTATACTAAATCAAATCGAAAACTCAAGGATTGAACACCAGCTTACTTTAAATTATTTCAAATATATATACCTATATCTTTCGAATATCAAATCATGCTTCGGAATTTGAAATCAAAATTGGTTTCACAAAGTCACTCGCATAGCAAAGCTATTAAAGTGGCCTCTCTCCACTCCGAAACTCGAAAATCAATGTTGATGATGCGTGCACTCATCATCGAAATTATTTTCCAACGACATAAGTGAGTTCTGTACTTCTATTTTCTTGAAAATTTCTTTGAATTTTTTTTTCGAAATCCTTGGAACTCATTTGAAGTCCTTTGAAACATTTCTTATTCAGAAAATACATTCAAATCTTATTATTATATATTTCAAAATCTTAAACCAATTTTCAAAAATACCACAGTCCAATCTTTCGAATTTCAAATTCAAAACCTTTCAGTTATAAATCATTTTTATATAAATAAATTTTCGTATAATATTTTCAAAATTTCAAATCTTTTCGAAACTTCAAATTCTCGTTTTTGTAAAGGTATATAATCCTTATCGAAAACATTTTCTCTTTTATATATAGAGTAAAATCATAGTTACCTAAATAAAAATTGCAGCATATAAAACAATTTTAAAATATAAACAAAACCCGATTTTCGAAGGATGATTCAAGAATGGATTTTAAAACAAAGATAGAGATTTAATTTAGAGGAACTCCAATCAATAGAATCCAGATTCGAAGATAGACTCGATCGAAGATGAGATAATTAAATTATAAAATAGAAGATGGATATACTTCTATAAATCGCGGGCGACCTTTACGGTCAACCGTGATTCCAAAATTAGATTGGTGCAGAATTCTGAGGCAATTCGACATTCGATCCCCAGGGATATAATTCGAAATAACAAGAGATAGTAGCATCTAAACCGAGGGATACATAAATCTCTGGTGAATCAATGCCAATGTAAAGGAGTTTCACCCCCTTTACAAATCATTCAGTGGAGTCATTGGATACTCCAGAATCAAAAGAATATAAATAGAGAGAGACAAGAATGAATTTTCGAACCACAGGGAACGTTCCAAAGTTCAAAGGAATTCGAGTCAAAAGGAAGAGATTCAACTCGAACAAAAGTGATTCTGTAAATATATTTACAATATATGCTAAGTTTTGCCTAGAACCAAAGCTCTGATACCAACTATAACGACCCGCTATTTCGGACCATTCAAATCGACAATAAAACCATACATGTCCGACTTGAATAGTTCAAAATACCGAATTGTTAATTAAAATTTGGCATAATTCAACATATGCAGTAAAATAAATCAATTACAGAATCCCAGATACAGAGTAGTACAATAATACACAGCGGAATAAATGAATAGTAGTTCATGAAGCTACTATATAAATATCAGAGTTAGAAATAAAATACAACATAATATCTCAGATGCATTGAAGTCTCCAGTACGAGCAGATGACTTCTCTGGACCAATCAACTGGATGACAGAAAGGATAAATAGATGGATCTTCAAGCAAAGCTCCAACTTCGAAGGTGTGTCTCAAATGCTGTATCACTCAGTCTGACCCGAGGGTAAAGCAAAACACAAAACACTCGAGTCAAGATTAACATTCTTATATCAATAAATCCAACTCAAGTGAAATATCAACTGAAATATAATTAACTTAAAGAATGTTTGGGATAACCATCCTCTAAGGATCCATGGAACTATCTACACTACAGAAATATACACTATAACATCGTGGTCATTCAAATCATTTATAATTCAAACCAAAATGAAATCTTCATTTCAAATATATCTACTTCCCAAAATAGTGTGTGTATATATATATATTAAATAATTTATAGAGTAAAGTATTCTATTTCCTCGAATTTTACAAATCGTTTAAAATCAACTCGACTTTCCTACTCAAATTTAATTCAATCTCAATTTATCAATTTCCATTTAATTCAGTTTCTAAATAACCAGTTTAAATTATATTGATTTCAGTTAAGGATCTGAATCACAAATTAACCATTTACATCCTAGTATATTTCAAAGTTTTAATATTTGACCTTTCAATGTTCAATTTAACAGTTTCCCATTGATCTCGATTTAACCTCGTTAATATTTAGTCTTGAGATATTCATTTAATAAATTCAGTTTTATTTAAATAACCTTAATTTACCTTTAATTTATTTAAAACATGAAATATTCATTAAATCACTTAAATCAACATATCGTTAAGTTTCACATTCAATAGTTTCAAATTTGATTTAACTAAATAAAATTCTTAATTTAATACCATTTCAGCTAAATCCAAATTTATCTCCCACCTCAATTTATCCCAATTATTGCAAAAACCTATTTGAAATATAATTTACATGAATATTTAACATAATTTATGTATTAAATCAATCTTAATTAAATTAAATATTATTAAATCTATATATATCATTACCCTTTATATATAATAATTTAAGAATCAACATTTATTAAAACCATATATTTCTTTCCAAAACAATGAATTTATTTTCAAAATATTTATATATAGACCAATGGTGTCTGTATATATTTCTTATCATATGGTCAAGTGCTACAGATATTTATCATTTCAATCGTACACTAAATATATATGGGTGGATAGCGTTTCAGCCCGTAATCCCAAATTCAATGAAAATCACTTGGGTCTATCATTTCAACCCATAACGAATTCTAGACTACAGGGAACTTGCAGAGTGATAACAGATAATAATAATAATATAATTAGGCATATATCATCAATAACAGTATAATATAAACAACAGGATATGGTGTCATATCCCATAGGTGAACAGTTACAGATAATAGCATATATAACAATTTAAATAACTCCAGCAGCATATTTCAATTGTCGTTTCAATTGAAACCAAATTTAATAAATAAAAGAACGTTAATCGTGAGTGATTGCTCACCTTTCGAGGCTAAAGAAGAACGATAATGAGGTCATTTATGGATCCCAATACGAACTTTGAAGCAAAGCAAAATTGGCATGAATTTGATGACAAAGCTGATAGATAGAAATCGATGGAAAAAAAATCAATCGGTTTGATATAAACAGAGTGTATATTATATGTGTTACTTAAATTTCCTTAAAATCTCAATAAATTTAATTTAAGACGGATATTCAAATAAAATATTCACATTGTTTGAAACTGATATTAAATTTAAAATACATATTGAAACAAAACATCATCTTATTATTGAAAAATCAATACTGAAATTTAAACACATAAACATTTTTCCTCTTAAAACAATATTACATTTAAACACACACACAAAATATAGGCATAATATCTATAAAAATCATCACTTATTTAAAACACGCATTTTAAAATAACATATTTACATATAGTTTACTCAAAATTCAAAGCATGTACTGAGAAAATCAATCTATATATATAGACCATACACTATGAAAGCACTACACAAAAGAGAAAAAAACAAAATATACTTTATATATATACACTAAAATCGAGATGAAAATTATACATTTAAATTTTTAGTTTTACAACATAAATCACTAATGCTTTTACAACACTCAGCCGCCATACTAATATATGTTATATTCGAACAGGAACAAAAATCTAATTATATTTTCAAAATATGTATATTACTAATATTTTATAATAACAAATAAGATATAAGACTAACGTATATATACATCTCTGAAAAGCTTGGTCTAAAATTCACATAAGCATTAAACATAAAAAAATATGTTGATATAGTTTTATGCTAAAATATCAATTAAATGGAGACTGTTATAATGTGAAAATTTGTGAACGCGAGTTGAAATATAAAGATGGATTTGTCAACTATATTGGAAGCAGAGGACTGGAAGGGGAGAAGCAAAGCATGGAAAAAAAATAAAATAAAAATAAGAAAATGTAGGTCATACCTTCAGAGCTCACGCACGCAAGATGAAATGATGAAAATGTTGAGATGCAATTGAAAACTATTTGTGCACGAGGCTTATATTTATACACGATTGCATTGATTGAAGTGAGAGAATATAGGCAAGAAATAAATTTAAATCAACTATACACGATTGCATTGATTGAGGTGAGAGAATATAGGCAAGAAAGATTTGAGTGAATATTTACAGTGGTATTGATTGCGTGAATTTAGCAAAAGGAAACTGCAAGAAATCTTTGGCAAACATTTGGTACACGTTTAAAATTTATTAGGAAGTAAATGCGTTGATTAAAACGCAAGAAATATATAAAATGGGAAGGTGGTGAAAATTATTTGCGTACAAGGTTGAGTATTTAAATGAAACTAGTATTGATTGCTTGGAGAAACGGCAGGAAATAATTCCTGTCAGGAGGAATTTGCGCGTGATATTTGATTTAGGAGATAATTGCGTTGGATAGATTAAATAAAGAAACGTACTAATTAATGGTATAGGAACATTAAGGAAATAAAAGAATTTCGTTTGAATGGTAAGGAAAATCAAAGATTTTGTTCGTATTAATTGCAAAGGAGTAAATGGAAAAGAAGAGATACTTATACACGTGAATTTCAAACAATCTTGAAACGGATTTTGAACTTCTAAAGAGAAATAAATTTTCTTGAAACTGCTACATGAATTTTTATTCCTATTATAAAATGAGGAAAAAGGAAAGCGTTGAAATTTACACGTAACTTATCAAAACTGGATTTAAAAGAAATTGAACGTCTAGGGAAATGATTTCTTTCCCACTTGGAATGCAAGGCTACAGATAAATTTATTATTTAACGTCAAAATAAATATTATTCCCAATTGAAACCATATTAACTTTTAAATCATTAAATTAACATATAAAATAATAACAACTATCTACTGCTTTATAGTAAATAAAAAAATTGTAAATTCACATAATACAACCTGTTACTTTTATTTCAAAATATCTTTCTTATAATAATTATTATATTTGAAAAACATTTTGAAATAAGTTTCTCTTTTAAAATTTATAAATAAAATATTATTATGTTAACTACCAAATTAAATGTTCATTTTAATACATTCTCTTTCCTTAATGGAAAGATTTCAACAAATACAAATATTAATTTCGTATTAAAATCAAATAAAAATCTAATTCAACTACTTCTTTTTATTAACAATAAATCAAACATTATTTAATAATTTCACATAACTCAACATATCCATTAGTTACCAATTTTAGTTCATTTGTTAGAGGTTAACTTATTTGAATTACAACAATACAATTAAACTATTGTTTCCTCTTTAATTTTATTCAATAGATCAATATTTACAATTAATAATTACTATTAAATTCTTAACATTTGTTGTTTTTAATTCAAATTGTAAATCTCATATAAACTATTATTATTCCCATCATTTTTGTTTCTACCAAATTTTATTCAATATTTTAAAAAAAAAATATAATTTTAAATTGGTCTAAAATTTCGGATCGTTACCAATTACCCTTTTTTTTCCAGATTCGAACTACGTTGCAAAAAATGAAAATGGAAAGAGACTTTGAAACGGTCAGGAAATCAAAGATTTTTATTCCTATTAAATACAGAGACGCAAATGAAAGTGGAAAGTTTTACATGTGAATTGGAGGAAAGGTTTAAATTCTTTTTTTTAAAATGCACGTGTTGATTTGATTTTTAACAGCTAAGATATGAAATCAAAGAGTGTATACAATAGATGCAATAATTAAAACGAACGTACGCCCAAAGTAATTAACAAGTAACGTAATCTAAATTTATATGTTTTCTTATTTATTCACTACTTATATTTAATTATACGAAATCCACACATTACATTTTTATTTCAAAATATTATTATTTAAAATTTCTCAAAAATTCAATTAAATACGTTATTAAAAACCGTTTAAAAATTTATGGGTTGTTGCAGTTAGTGGATACAAAACGATGTTCTATTAGATTTTTCGTATCCATCCTACTTAGGGTTGCATCCCTTTAATGGGCTCGAAGTGGATTCCATTCCACGAATAAATTGAATTTTAAGATGCCAGTGCTTTTCTAGGAGTTTTAACAAAAATTCCTAATTAAATTACTTGACATCTTGAACTCTTGATATTCTTGATACTCACGAGTCTTCAATCTTGATATCTTGAATCTCTATACTGTACCGTCTTCATTCTTGGTACATGCATGGTTAAATCCTGCATATACATATGTATCTAAACTATCATGTTAGTATTTATATTTTATAATCTTATTCTAGGGTTGTTGTCATCAAAACCATCATCTAAAGGACTAACACAACCACTGTTGAGCTTCAATAGTGCTCTCAAATCCTGCGAACTTGGTGCCACCAAGCTCAGTGTATTCCTTGCAGAGCTTAGTGAACCTGATTGGGGCAGCAGGCTCAGGTGCTGGGGCAATACCACGTCCCCTACCTCTTGCATTCCTACGATCCATCCTAAAAGAATAAAATGAATTTTAGGACAGAGGTAATTGAGAAACAAGATAAAATTTAGATATGACTAGATTAGATTCAGCGAGAATTAAATATCCCGAACAAGAAAATTACTAACAAAGTGGATAAGAAAAGGAAAAGGTTTAGAAAATTTAATTTCAAAACAAGAAAAGTTTATATCAAAATACTCCTTGAAAATCCTTCAAAAATCATTTTATACTTTAGAATACGTTCTCTCACAAAGAAAGGATTCTAAAATTGATTTCACTCATTCTAGGGTATTTCTACCCTATCTCTAATGAGTTTTTGCTCCGCAGGCTATGGTTTGCCTAAAACCAAAGCTCTGATACCAATTGTAACGATAGTTGGACCATTCAAATCGACAGTAAATCCACATATGTCTGACTTGAATAATTCAAAACAACCGATTGTAATATAAATTGGAGCAAATAAAACCAATCACAGAATCACAGACACAGATAAATCAGAATACTCGCAGCGAAATTAAAATGACCATAGTGGTTCATGAAGCCACTGCAACTTAGTCTCAAAACTAGTCTCAAATAGTTACAAAATGCCATAGTCTAAAAAAATACAGTTTTGAAACAAATACAGTAGAAATCCCAAATACGAAAGTCTCTAATACATGAGCTGAAACAGAAAGACTGAACTGAAATAGATAAAACTAGATAAGCTGATAAACTCCAAAAATCTTTAGCTTCCAGAAGATTGATCCAAGCTATGCTACTCAGGCGGACCCGAGCGTAAGAAAATAAACACAAACACTCGAGTCAGGACATACATATTTATAGAATGTAAACCAACTCAAGTGAACTGTAATATAAGGTACAAGTAACTTAAAGGATGCTTGAGACCGCTCATCCTCTAAGGATCCGTTAAACTATTTACTATGTTGTAATATTTCGCTATTATAATAATGTCTATAGTAAAATAAACTTACTTTTTAATAGCGTTGAGGAGTTACCCAATCTCCTCCTTAACACAATAATAGTCCCAATAGTCCATCCAGTATCATGGTCCCTCCTGATCGGGAAGCCACCAGAGGATACTCCATGGGCTACGGAAGAAAACCAAACTCGTAGAAAGCTTGCTAGGGCAGGTGACACCGCACAACTAGGCAATGCCAGGGTAGATATACCAATTACTAACCGGCTGGTAGTGGGGCGTAGCAGCCACTACCGCCCACCTCGAGCCACACTCCCAAAATCAAAGGTGCGCACCAATTAATCACAAAGTAAGGGAATGGCATACAAAGAAGTGTGCCCGATAAGAGGAGCTACCTCACTTGCCTGGAATCACTCCTGTTTTAGCCACCTTATGCCAACTCACGGGAGTCGGGTCCATGTACATACCTCATAGAATGTCGCCACCATCCTACTTCATTCTGTACTCTCCACTGCGTACACGGTTGTTAAAGTGGTTTTTGGTATCGTCAGAGAGTATGCCCATATCCGATCCTGGTCTCTTTAACAACCAACGTTATTATTACCCTAGTTATAAATTTCAAAAGTTGTTTATATTCCAAGTCAAAATAACTCATTTAAACAATTTAAATATGAAGTAATTATCCTTCCAAATCAAATATTCAAATTCCAGAATTTCAGCAATTTCTAAGTTCATTCGTTCAATTTCAACACTTCAAACAATGTAAACTTCAAAACAGCAGCATTTATAAAGTGCTGCGGTAGGTAAATTTAGTATATATCAAAACATAGTTCAAATTCAGAAACTACAGCATTTCAAAAATGCTGTTATAGGTTAATTGAGTAATTTCAGCATATAGTTCAAATTTTTAGAAATTACAGCACTTCAAAAATGCTGTTATAGGTCTCTTTAGTATATTTAAGCCAAAGTTCAATTTCCAGAAATTACAGCACTTTAGAAATGCTGTTATAGGTCTTTTTAGTATATTTCCAGCAATAGTTCAAATTTTCAGAAATTACAGCACTTCAGAAATGCTGTTATAGGTCTTTTTAGTATAATTCAAGCCATAGTTCATTTGACCACAGCATTTCAGAAATGCTATAATTTCTGTTACACCCTTTAAAACAATATATCTTCAATTTTCTTATTTTTAACTTATCAAACCTATTCCACCTTTCAAAAAAATTTATATGGATACTATTTAACTTATAAATTTTAATAAAATAACATTTTATTAATAAATATCCAACAAAATAATAATTCATTTGTTAAGTAAATACTTTATAAATTGCTTAACTTTTTATTTCAACCAATAACTTAATATTTTATTTAACATACCCATCTCCTAAATAAAATAAAACTTCCATTTATTTACCTAACTTAAAATTTCCATTTAAACCAAAATTCCAAATTCCAAGTTAAGTCATATTTCAAAATACACTTTTCCATTTATTTATTTATTTATACATTTAACTTATAGAAAATAACTATACAATTGATTTAAATTCATTTAAATCCAATTTAAGTTAAAATTTCATATTTTATTATTTCAAAAATACTTAATACCTCAAAAATAATACTTTGAAAATAATCACGGGTCTGTATAATATTTTCTAACCTAGGTCAAATGATACGGATAATATATAATTTCAATCCGTAATTTAAAAAGAAAAATCCGGGTTCTATCATTTCAAACCTGTAATCCCAAGTAAATCAAATACCATAAAAATCACTTGAGCCTATCATTTCAGCCCATAATGATTTTTCCTTATTCTATAGTCCGTTCGGGTATGTATCATTTCAACCCATAGTGATAGGGAACTTGCAGTGTGATACAGTAAATAAAATGAACAATATAATATAATATCTCATATCAGATGATGCAACAATTATATAAACAGGATTTAACATCATATAGTCACACCATAGGCATATATTAATAACATACCAATTTATACAGATTCACTTGTTATCATTTCACAATAATATAAGTACGTAATGTCTAGAGTGAATAACTCACATTTATTAAGCTAGAGATTAATTCAAAATAAAAAAAATCCACATACTGCAAAGCATGAGAAGGCACGACAGGATTTGGGAAGAAGTAACAACCAAATTCAAATCTTGTAATCAAATGAATAAACAAATATGAATATATGGTTTACCACAAACAAGATATGAATTCAACAATGAAAAATATGAATAAATTTTAAACAAAAATAGATTCAATTAACAAGTGGGCTTGGCCACATCCCTATAGGCTCAACCACACCCTATCTTTGCTTGGCCATGAAGTTTAGATGCAAGTTAGGCTAGGTTATGGGATCATAAGGCACGGCTATGACATGAAAAGGGGAAGGCAAAGCAAGACATGGCAAAAAGCATGGATCTAGTGGAGTTTGGGCTTGGCCTATGTGCTAACTTGGTCAAGTCAAATCTGAATCATGGCTAGGAGGTGGAGATAGTCATGGCCAAAGCAAGGTGGAGTTGGTTGTACTTGTGGCCGAGACTAATAAAAGGAAAGTGGTGAATATATAGGCTTGTGATGGAAATTTTTGGTGCTTTTGGTGATGGATCTTCATCTATGGTCACGGCCAAGGCATGGAGAAGATGATGGTCGGTCATGGAGGAGGTGGAGAGGGGATGATGTTGGAATTATGGTGGAGGCCGAGCAAAGCATGTGGAAAAACAAAGGAAAATAAAATAAAAAGGAAAAAGAAAGAAGGAGGAGGGCATGGAAACTTACAGTATTTTTTCTCTAGAGATGCAAATGAAAATGAGGCAAGATACTTTCTTTTCTGTACGTGATTTACAAAGCTAGAGGCGGCTATGGTTTTGAGGAATAGGTTATGAACGGCTATGGTAGGAAATAAATAGGCCAAACAAATAAAGGCAAGAAATAAAGAAAATGTAACCTATGCCTAATTAAAACAAAGTAACGTATGTCTAATTGATTTGTTTCCAGCTATAAATAAAACAATATACACAAATAAACTCCGATAAATAAATATAAAGTCTACACAAACAAACAAAATAGAAAATAAAGTAAATAGATGGACATTGAAAATATAGAATAAAACACAGAAATTAAATTCTTTTAAAACGTTATATGTCATCCAATTTACAAAGTATAAATCAGAATTTAATGAAAAGAAAAGTATAACGGATATTGGAATTATATCTAGCTTCAAATAAAAAGATTAGAATTTAAAATTCAAAATTTTAAAATTTTCAAATAAAAGTCAAAGTTTGACCAAAAATATAAAATTTCAGAAATTGTTTATTTTATCCTATTTGGAAGATGAATTACAAACACATCAAATAAAATTTCAAATTTTCAAATTTTAATGATAAAAATCAAAGTTTTCAAATAAATTAAATTTAAAAATAATTACAATAATTTTGGGTTGTTACAATATAATTAAATTTACAAATTTCTTTTTAAAATTAAACCTCAATCAATCCCAGCCGTTTAACCCTTTGGAACGAGATCGGGTCGTTCGTCCTATCTTCCTAATCGTTCGTTCACGAACCAAGGAACCATGCAAATGAACCCAATCATCGTTGCTTCATCATGTGCCGCTGCCACCACATTCGCCTAGGAGTTGATCGGTGCCACCAAGCGATGCCTCGCACCCACGTGCACCCACGCCTTGATTCTGGTCAAGTCGGCCTCCCCTTGCTCTCGAACTTCATGCTTTAACGCTATCCCTTTATCGCCAGATTTTGGAAAATTCTGGCCCCTGCAAAAAATCAACCGTTGGATGCATACACCTCATTGTGCTCCACGGCTTCCTGGTTGGAAGTTTTTGACAAAAGTTGATGATTGATCAGAAATTTAGGGAGAAAGAGATGAGGTTTTGGCTATTTTTAAGAACTGGTAGCGGTAAGAAGATTAAGACTAGGGTGTACCATGCGTGCGTGTATATATACATGTAAACATATTATTTTAATATTATTCTCACTATTCACGTTTTTTTCTAGACGAACTCCAAACAAAGTGTGTTGCCTGGCGCTTATCATTTCTTACCCCTATTCCGAACACAATGGAAAGCCTATCTCGATCGTATAAGGATGATAGCTTTTCGAATAGAATTAAAATATTAAATTTTCGATATTAAATTCAACGCGTTTCTAACCCATATGACCAAACGGTAACACCAAACGATACGAAATTTGAAATTCGATAACAATACACTATTACGGATCCAATGGAACTTGTTTCATAGAATTCTAAGACTGTGCCCTAGAAGGCTATTTTATCATGTCGATTGAATCTAGCGATTTTCAAAATCGACGAAATTACTTGAAATTCCGATCTTAAAACTGACTAACTCAATTATAATTCAAAAAAAATTTATATCGATATTAGAAACCATTTTGATTCATATTAAATCGCAAATTCAATTATTTACACTATTTTAAGTATTATATTTCACTATCAAATTAATATATATAAATTTCAAATTTTAATTTATCGACTTTTAATCCTATTCAAAAGTCCATTATCATCACTCTAATTCAAATAGAGTTTAAGTTTGTACAAAAATTGGGCACAACACACTTTAGACGTATTTGAAGAGTTTAAAATGAAGAATATAAATGAAAAAGGAAGTTAATCTAACAAACATGCCAAAACAGAAAAACAGAAATGCAAGAACACAAGAATTTAGAGTGGTTTGGCTTTGTAGCCTACGTCCACTATGGAAATTTTGCTGTTTTATTGACTTTGCTAACTTGTTACAACCAATGACCTGTAACGACCCAAAATTTTCGAACCCGAAAATTCCAGATAATTATGAAAAAGAAGAAAGAGATAGAAGAAGAAGAACAGAAACACCAAACATCTCACATTCACAGCGGATAAAATATAATAATCAATAATAACAGTTTAAAAAAGAATACTACATCTGTCGATTACATTTAATATACATCAGAGTTTCACATATATACAGTCATTGAATATATAAAATTATCATGTCTCAGATTAACAATAATATAATACAGCGGAAATACTTTACACGATCCTGCCATCCATCTCGCCTCCTGAGCTCCAGAACGTACCTACCTGAAAATCTGTAATACTCGGTCTGACCCGAGCATTACACCAAAGTAACACCCGGGTCATGATGGAAACCAGCGTGAGTAAACCCACCTAACATGGAATACAAATCATACATCTTATATAGAACCCGGGGTAACTCAAACCAATTTTAAAAATCCACAATATGTCATAGACATAATTTATTTCACACATAA
Organism: Allium cepa; assembly: GCA_030765085.1. Classification (NCBI taxonomy): domain Eukaryota; kingdom Viridiplantae; phylum Streptophyta; class Magnoliopsida; order Asparagales; family Amaryllidaceae; genus Allium; species Allium cepa. The sequence continues at coordinate 619,137,116 of CM060938.1, read as the reverse complement.
GTTTCCTAAGTGCCAACATTTCGATCAAATAGTTCGATTCACTTAAAAACGTTTCATTCCAACTTGTTAATCTCACATATCAATTTATAAGAATTCGAAGTGGTTTCGGGTATTTCTCCATACCCAATCCCGGCCTCTTCGAGTCTCATATCATCCAAACCCAAGTTATCCAAATGAAATACACAACATTTCATATCAGAGATATCAACTCATTCAAAGCATCCAATACCATCCAATCATCCATAAGCAAAGCTTAATCACATACAAATCAATTCAATTAATTCTAATTGAATATCAAACCTCAATCACTTAGGTTCCTTTATTAACATTAATTAATTAATTATAAATCAATTAATTAGTCAACCCTTCATTATTCACCTTAATTAATCACCCTGGAACGATTATTTTTCCATTAAATTCAAGTAATTATCTTTAATTAATTTCACGTTATTAGTTATCCTTAATCCCAATCAATAAGTAATCTTGATTACTTCATAAATTAATTAACAATATTAATTACATTAACCCTTAATTACTTATATTAATTAACTTCTCATAAGTCACTTATATTGATTTATTTTCTTAACTAATCAATCTCTATTTACATCATCAATTATATAAATAAATGATTTCTCATTTACATTTCAATTTATTCTAATCTGATTTAATTTCTCTTTTTATAATGGAAGCTTGAAGGAATTTAAAACCACATTTATTTTTAAATTCAATTCGGTTTACAATTGCACTTTGACATTCAAGTTATTAAAAACTTAATATTTTAAAACTTTATTTGTTAGATTTAACTTGGATTCAGAACTTGTTTTAAATCTCTACTTTACAAGTTATCTCCCGTCTTAAAATAACACTTCTATTTCTTCCAAATCATTTTTATTTTATTCTATAATTATTTCGCTTTCATATTTTCACCACTTATTTTCTTTCAAACTCCAATTTTATATATTTCGATAACTCAGGGTACCGAAATATCCAAGCAAACCACATCACCCAATTACCAAAATATTCATCAGAGAATATCAACCGTTTCAATATAGACTATTTATTACTATATAATATAGCACTCAATTCAATTTCAACCATTCAAAAAATTATTTGAATTTAACCATTCAATTTAAATAAAAGTCCAGAAGCGTGAAATTACTCACCTTTGATTTTGCAATTCAAATCCGATCTCGATTTGTTTCCTTCAGTTTTAAACCTTGTATAAAAAGTTATACGATTTATTAATATTCGAGGTAATCAGACATTAAATATCATTAAGTGAATTACTTAACTAATGATTTAACAATTAATCACCTTAATAATTTATTTGAAATAAACAAGTAAATGGTATTATTATTATATATATATTCCCCTTTCCAAACTACATATAAAAATAGGTCATATATATTCATATGTATTTACTGTTGTTCTAATCAAAACATAGATGGAAATATATTTATATGTATATGTAGATATACATTACAAGCTCATTTTATACTTTTACTGCAATAATTCCTTTTTGCCTCTCGTATAAGTATAAAAAATATAACAGAAACTGCAATCAATTACCTCTCTGACCCGGACGATTTTGGCATAACCTAGCCTCGTTGATCACTGCACCATTGCCGTGACCTCGCGACATCCACGAATCGTTCGTGCCTTGCGTGACTCGCCCCAGATCGCCGCCCTTGCTCGCGAAGCTCCAACGTATGTTGAGCAGCCCAAAAACCCACGTCGCCTCCTGAAATCGCGACCTCAAGCCCCCTTCCACCAATGGCGACATCGTGACGCGCTCGGTGATTGGCGAACGAACGATGGGTTCCACGCAGCTTAGGTGTGACGACCGCCCATGACTCCCTCACTAAAACAGGGAAATGGTGCGCTGAAAGGTGTGCCAGGCAGCCATGGACGATAGTCTGGGTAAGATAAAACAGGAATCTCTATCGTACAACTCACAGCGCATGGATAAAATACAATAGAGAAATATAAATATAGTGAAGCTCCATAGAACAGAATATCATCATATAAGCATCATAGAAGTTTGATACAAACATCTAAACAATCCATACATCAAGCCTCACTACATAACACTCAAAACATATACAAGCAGCGGAACATCCAGTACATATAGTAAGGAAACAATATGCAAAAGCCTCCAGCTCGTCTTCGTCATCAACAGCGTTGGCCACTATGAACAGCACCTGTCACCTGCTACCTAGTCTGCCCATCCCAACATGGATGAACAGCCCAAGGTAATAAGAGTTAAACATAAAACCTTGAGTCAGACAAAAGTCTTAGTGAGCAGTAAATCAACTATCAAACATACCAAAAGAGCATAAAGGGTACAAAGGAATAGGAACCCAACCATCCCACTCCACCTCTTTCTACAGTGATAGCCCCCAGACACACTAAGCAGAAACAAACATAGCAAAGCAGACAATTAAAGTAAAGCAATTATCACTCGAGTCAAGGTCGATGTTTTCCAAGTACAAACCCCCAAGGCCTAAACCAAGATCAGATAAGCACCTACAAAACATCGCTCTTGAGACCGAGTGACGATACAACAAACATCCATGACTCTGGTTATCACTGTTATCATTGCCTCGAAACCACCGTTAATTGAATGACCGGCACATTCTTTCAGCCGTAAGTCAAGGGCTAATGGTAACCCCCGGTTCTAGACAAACTCCGCACGTCATCGTGACCCGTGCCTAGGACTTACCTACTTTACCCAGAGTACTCGACCACCTGCCTGTAGTCTTTTGGGTGTCCCGACCACCTACCTGTAGTCGTTTTGGGCGCCCCATGTACTCTTGCTTTGAGTTTACTAGAACCTTCAACAACGATGAAATCCAAGCCTCCTAGTCATCCTCCTCGACGACTATTCTCATATTGGCCCAAGCTACCTCTCGAGCAATCCATTATCAACCAACTCGAACCATCCCTCGAGTTATCAACATACTTGGGATGATCCCGTCTGGATTAAACCAAGGCTATCTCACATCAAACTTTGCTTCATCGCATCATAGCAAAGTCCATCGTCATCGAATCTATCCATATGAGCCTCACCATCCGCTTCATATGCCACAAGCAGCTTTCACTATTCAAGAGCCTTTCCACTTAGCTTTTGAATCATCTTCGACCAACTTGTCCAAATCAACTATTAGCTAATTTGCATCAATCTATCAATCAAATCAATCATTAATCCAAGCAATCAAACATTCAAACAAGATCTAATAAGCAATTATACAAGAATTGCAATTTCGTAATTAAAGTGTCCAAATCTAACAAGTATGAATTATAAGCAAATATCTCTATAACTTGATGAATGAACTTGCATAAGTTATCATGTAGTAAAATGGATATCAAGACTTCATAAACGATGGATCTACATGCAGATTTAAGGAAAATGCAAGAAATCACTATCTTTAACACACAAACGAGCCACCGATCCAATATACTCCTTTGGGTCCGTGTGAGAGATAACTACCACTCACCGAAACACCTAAACACTTCAAAAGCTACTAACTTCAGATCTGGACAGCGAGGGATCTAGCTTGATTCGACAAGATTCCGCTTCAAATGATGAAATCTCTCTTTGTTGGATGTAGATCTTCAACTTTAGCCCTTGGATCTTCGATCTTGATCTTCGATCTTGGATGGATGTAAGTACTAGATTAGAGTGGAGAAAAGAAGTGAAGAAGTGTTGTAGTCGAGCTCTCAAAATGGCAGCACTTCGTCGCTTCAAAATTCGGTGCCAAAAAGTGAAGATATGGACGTGTATTTATAGGCTGAAACGTCCATTAAGTCGTCCGCTCTTAGGTCGTCCACGACCTAACAATCCCCCACGACTTACGACCTAAGACTCTCCCCACGACTTACGACCTAACGACTCAAGCCTCTACACGGCTCAACGACCTAACACGCACACGACTTAACCTATGCGCGACCCAACACAGACACGACCCAACACACCACAGCTTAACGACCTAATAATAACACGGGCTACACGACTTAACTAAACACAGAAAGTCTTACGACCTAACTGAGATGCCGACCTAACCACAACTCCTTCTCACGACCTAGCGATACCCACGACCTATCTTTAACTCGTCCTACCGACCTAAGCCACCATTCTATAGGTCGCTCACTATCTTAGGTCGTAACATCCTATAAGTCGCCACTTGCTAACTACTAGGTCGCTATCCCGTTAAGTCGGTCACTACCTATGAGTCGCTCAAATCTGTAGGTCGGTAAATCCTTAACTCGTTAACTCGCTTACCACCTTAAGTCGTTAGCTCCACTAACTCACTCACTCCTTAACTCATTTAGGTCGTCTAACGACCTAACTACAACTTAGGTCGCTCCGCCTGCTAACTCCTATAGGTCGTTAACTCGCCTAGGTCGGCCCAATCCTATAGGTCGTTACTTCTATAGGTCGCTCCACTCGACCTAACTCTAACACGACCTAAGCTCCACACGAGCTAATTCTTCACGGGCTAACTTACACATGACTTAGGCTCTAGACGACACTTAATACTAACAACCTAATTATAATTATACTACGATTTATCGACACGTACAGTACGGGTCGTTACATTAGGGTTTGGTCACGAACGAATTGAATATAAATGATTTCGATTTCGAGGAGGCCGACTTCGGCCATTTTCTTTTTTTCTGAAGATTTCTCTCTCTCTTTTTTTCTTCGTGAATTTTGGTTTTCGGGTTGAAAGTTAGAGGGGGGGGTTAAGGTATAGGGTTGGAGAAGCTTCCTGCGTACACTGTTATAAAAAAAAATATCTCTGACCAAATGTACTTCAAAATTTATTATATTATAATATTTCCAAAATGCCCCTTGTAATTGCTGCCATAAAAATTTCGAATTCCTCTTAGGCAATGCCGCTAGGCGATTATAGGGTTTTACCCACGTTCCAAACACAATGGAACGTGTTTCGAAGGCTAATTCAATCATATGTGGAAGTTAGCTTTATAAATTGATTTAAAATATTAAATTATCGTTTTAATTTCAACGCGTTTCTCACCCGTATGAGCAAACGGTAAATCCAAACGCTATGAAAATTGAAATCCGATAATAACTAACTATTACGGAACCAATGGAACTAGTTTCGTTGAATTCTGAGGCTGTGTCTCGGAAGGCTGTTTTTAAATTTAATTTAAACGATATATTTTTAAAACTGAACAAAACACTTCCAAACTCAATTTCAACACTTTCATTACCTTCAGTGCTATCAATATAAATTTTATAAGCCTTTAAATTATTTTTAACAAGCTTAAAACTCCAGATTCAGCGTTTTACCCAATTTCAAATTATATGATTCAATATTTAAAGTATATAATTCAATAATTTAATTATCAAGTAAATATCGATATCTTGAATTCAAGTTAAAATTAATTTTTAAATATTTTAAATCCATTAACTATTCAAATTTAAATTGTTAGAAATTCTGGGTTGTCACATTCCTCCCCTCTTAAAGAATTTCGTCCCCGAAATTACTAGTTAGGAAGAAGGTCCAATACCCGTTTACCTTTCCCCAAAACCCACAATTCAACAGTCGTATCAACTTGCCACAATATATTATTTATTTAAGTTCCACTATTACATCAACCAACCTCCAAAACCTTTCATAGTTTCCAACAACACCCTTTTGCTCAATCATCTAAATTTCAATTTAAAACCAAATTTTGAATTACCAAAATTTTCTCAAAATTTTTCTAACTCTCTAAATTCCCAAATTTTTTTGCCAGCGTCTCCTTTGCGAGGCTAGATCGGTACAACTACAAAAGGCCTCTATGGGCTCCCAAATTCCAAAAAGAAAACAGAAAGCCAAGTGGCTAGATCAAAAACCCAATCCAATTCATACAGAAATTAAAATACATACCTTTTTGTCGGGCAATTCACATTTATCTTTTGGAATCGAATCCAATTTTATTTTCCCCTTTTAATACCTGCATATCCTACTTGACAATAATATCCAATCGTAACCCTTCCAAATCAATGTATACGTTTTCCTACATAAGTTCATATCTATTTCAAAATTAGTTTTCCCATTCCATATGAATTCAATTTGTCTTCACTTCTGAGTATTAAATTTTGTCCTTTATTTATAACTGATTCATATTAGTTTCATTTACTGATTTACTTTAATTTCCAATTTGAAATTGTTTTGTCGTTAACAAAAATTTACCCAAAAATTTCCAAAAATTTTCTAACTCCCAAAATTTTCGAAATTTTTTGGCAGAGTCTTCTTTGTACGGAGGAGCTTTTGCAATTTGACAAGAGATATAAATATATATACATCGACCCACCCGGTCGGAAAAAGCAAAAACCGTTCATATTTCCTATTTTTATTGCGTAGGCGTACCTTATTTATCATTTTAAGCAAGCGGCTTCTTTATTTTAGCAAATAGCACAACCAAATCCAGCCAAACGGCTTCCCGGTACATGTACTTACTCAATTTAAATATATAAGCACTATATATATATATATGAAGTTTATAACATTTCTCTTACATAAACAACTATAACACTTCAATTCTAAAAGAAATGTATTCAAAATAACTTCCTCGAGCAATTTATATGTCTACAAACTAATTCAATTGCTTTCAACCAATTCTTAAGCCATTTCATTAAATTTTAATGGTTTTCAATTCGATTTCTTATATTCAATTTATTTTTATTTCAAACAAGCTCATATTCATTTAATTAATTCTAAAACCAATTTATTTAATATCTATCAACTCACAGAAATTTAATTACTTTTGTTTACGCCGAACGACAACCATTCTTATGCAATTTCGACGATATTCGTTTAATAGAGTATCTATTTCAGTCTATAACTACTTTAAATTAATTATCAACTCATTTTATATTTAATTCCATTTCATTTCTAATTTATTCACCCACCATTCATTAGCTCGACACATTTCATTCTTGTATACTACTAGCCATTCCTACATTAATTCAATCCAAGCTTTATTTAATGGGTTTTCACCCTTATTCGAAGCCAAGCTTCCATAAATTTTAAATTTGAATTTTAAATTCACTTTCTCAATTTATCAAAATAATATCCAAGCACATACTTAACTCATTTATACTTCAAATTAATATGCCACCGAACTTAAGTTCAGTCTGATAATCCAGTTCCAATCACAACTTTGATTTAGTTTTTATTCTATCAGACTTCATCCATTTATTATTTAATTCAATCGACTCATTTATTCACCCCATTTTAAATTTTTAATTCATCTACTAAGTTCATTTTCAAATTTATTTCATTAATACAAAGCCATTCTCAATATATTTCCACTCAATCTGGATTTTATTTGCAACTCAAACCATTTCTATTACAATTCATTTCATTTCATTCGACAACACTTCCCTTATATCTAATTTACTTGCAAGTTTTGTTAAATATTATTCAAATCACACTTGAATTTTATTTATAATTCAAACCATCACTATTCTGATCCAACTCTATTTATTTCTATATTTTTACAACATCTCCACTTATTTAATTCATCATCAAATTCAAGTCAAATTCTATTTACAATTCGAATTCAATTCCAAACTCCATTAATAACTTACGATCCATTTGTTTAACCAAGTTGAATTTCATCAATATATTTTATCCAATAGTTTATTTAATCGATTAGCTTATTTCCAATTTTTAATCCAAAAATCACTTCATTTAAATTTCCATGATTTAAATCTTATTTATAGTTCCAGTTTGGATTACTTTCGTTTCCCAAAATTATAACACTTTTATTTTTAAAAAATTGGAAAGGCTTTTAAATCCACCTCATACTATTAAAATAGTTTTTTATAAAAATACTTCTTATAGCTCAATGTCTCAACCAGTCTATCCTTGTTCTCACAGAAATTCAGTCATACGTTGATCAGGCGTAGGACTGAAAATCTATAAGTACTTGGTAAACCCGTTTTCAACACCCAGTGAAAATACTTGGAAAATAATTTTATTGAAAATATAGAAAACCGTTTTTGAAAATAGAGGAAATATCTTTGGTGGGAATGCTCTTGAAATCATCACCCCCATCCATGGTCGCAGTTACATCGAGGGTTACGTTGCCATCGCAGCAAAAGTCCATGTAACTGCAGGCTCTTCGCGGCCTCTCGATTACGCCATGGAACCCACAACAGATCACAGTTACATCCCAGGGTTACGTTGCCATCACAGCAAAAGTCCATGTAACTACAGGCTCTCTGCGGCTTCTGATTTTTGCTGTTGAAATGAAACTTCTCCACTCCAACATAGGTCGCGGTCTACCGATATAAAATCAAACGCAGACTGTTGGCTCTCAGCGGCACACACGACTTTCGCTATGTTATACCATAGGTCGCAGTCTACCAATATAAAATCAAACGCAGATTGTTGGCTCTCAGCGGCACACACGACTTTCGCTATGATATACTCTACTCATAATCCTCAGAAACTAGTTTTGTCCGGACTCCTCACACGATCAACTTTAGAACCCCCCCTTGGGGCTCAAGGCAGTGCCATCCGATGGCACTTCTGAGAAGTTCATTTCAAGGGAGCACCTTTTTCCCTAGAGCCATCATCAAAACATTTTATACTATACACATATAGTATCTTCAAATCATACACCTAGTATGATCTTATACAAAGCTCCTTTACACAAAATCGATTATCCCAAAATCGATAATCCACAAACTAGGCTTTCCAAATTCAATATTGATTTTACCCAAAAATCAAAAGCCTTTCCAAATCCAAAGGTTCCAAAAACCTTCTTCAAAATCCTCATAAGATCCTTTATATATACATTCAGATAGATATATATAAAAATTTTAAAATTTTGGATCCTTTCAAATTTGTATAAAACTCCTTTTATACGTCAAACACCTTCAAAAATCCTTTTCTTCCAGCAATAGATTTAACAAAGGGAGTTTCATCTTACATATAACAAAGATATATAGCTTTATTTATTCAAAATCAAATATTCCAATTTGATTACTTTTTTCAATATCAATTTCATTCAAATCCGTACGATATACACATATTATCGGTACACTATACCAATCTGATCGCCCACTCGATCATACAATTTCACTTCCGAACTAGTATTGTCCACTCGACTTCCTAGTGCGGACTCAGATCTGCTTTCTCGATTAGAAACTGTCATTCTCCTTGCATAGCCATAACGATGATTGAGAATATCCAGAACCAATCAACAATCCATATCCAGGTTAGCCGTCGAAAATCGAGTGAAAAATCCCAACTCGGATCGATATACTATCTCAAAATTCTATGCTCGAATCTGGATCAAATCATATGCAAATAGAATAATATACGTACATCCTACATATTTATTTCCATTGATTATCAGCCAAATCAATTTCCTTTCTATTCACATTTCCTTAAAATCCCCTTCATTTATTTACAATTGCCTTAATTCTCATTAAATTATCACTTCAATTCTTATCACAGTTGGGTATTTAAATCAATAACCGTTTGAACTCCGACCAGTTTATTTTTAGAAAATAGCTTAAAATTTTTAAAAATAGATAAGTAGTTGAAAAATAATTATTAGTTTGCAAAATAGCTATAACATAGTTAACTAATTGTAAAATAGTCGAAAAATAGTTGAATAGTTTCAGGAATTTTAAATAATTGCAAAATAGTTGTAAAATAGAAACTAGTTTGTGAAATAGTTGAAAAATAGTAATTAGTTTAGAAAACAGTCGAAAAATTGTTAAATAGCTCCAAAAATAATTGTAAAACAAGTATAAAATAATCTGGCTTTAAGAAAGAAAGGTTGTATATATTTAATAACTTAAAAAAATTAAGTTTATATCAAAACAATTTATATTGAAAATAGTCAAGAGTAAACCGTTTACTTTCCCAACAATTCAATTTAAATTTCCATTTAAATTGGCCTAATTCCAATTCAAATAACTCCAATTTCCATGGGACTTGATTTATTCCCAATTCAAGTTAAATAAATCCTGATTTCTTTCCCAATTTAAATCAAATTCCATTTTATTTTAATCCTGTTTACTTTAGTTATAACTTCAAATTATTCCAATCAATTTGAATTATTATCAATTGAACCCATTTCAAATTCAAATCATTTCAATTTAATCCAATTCAATTTCCCATTTAAATTTTAAAGTTATACATCTTCAATCACCAATCCAATTAATTCAAACCAAATTCAATTTTGAACTAATTCAATTTCAATCTTTAATTTAAACTATCTCGAATTATATAAATTCGAGTTAAATTCTCAAAGGTTGGTTTAACTTTTTGAACCAAATTAACTTTTATTTAAAGTTTTTAAACAATTTAATTTCTGAGTCCAATTCTCTAAATTCCTTTTTAAATTATCTTAACTTATGTATTTCATGGTTCAATACAATTTTATTTAAAAATTTAATTTATTATCAAGTTTTATCTTCCAGTTTGAAGCCAGTTCTTAAAAAAATTTAATTTACAAACTCAATCATTCAAATTTATTTTATTTATACAATACCATTCTCAATTTAAAGATTTTTACTAACAATAGGATGATATGATCCAATTTATTTTAAAACATCCATCCATTTCCAATTTCCAAATCTCAAACCCAATTTGAGATCACACAAACTACCAATTCAAATTGTTCATTCAAACTTATTTAACTTCTCCCAAATTAAATTCAATTTACTTAATCCAGTCAACCTTACTCAATTTGAATTCCCGCTTCAAACTTCAAAATTCTTTTCCTCTTATAAGTTCAAAACTTGTATCACTTTGGGTTTTTACATCACTCTCTAGTGAAAATAAAAACTCAACCTCTTAGAGTTTATTTCAGATTATCTTTGATATCATATATATATATATATATATATATATATATTTGTTTCTTGGCCCTCCCAGCCATGTTTTAAAATTTTAAACCACCTATGGTTTTAAATTCAAATCAAATTTTCAAACAACCCATTGTTTTCAACAAGTCCCAGTTATCCAAATATACTTATTTATTATTTTTCATTACTTTGAAACAAAATTTTCAAAGTCTGGGACCAGATTTAGAATTTCATTTTCAATCAAGTAAATTTTAATTTGGTTGTATTTCTGTTTTTTTATTAATTTAATTCCAATTCAAGACTTCAATTTGGTTGTATTATATTACTTCTTAATTTTAATTTCAATAATTTAACAACCAATCACCTTAATATTTATTAGAAAGAAATATTGCTTTATATATCAAAATATATATTTCATATAAAATCATTTAAAATCTTTATATAAGAAAATAAGAAGTATGCGCTCATATATATACACTCAACTCATTCTAGAGTACTTTGGACTCTATTTAATGAGTAATCCCCACCAGAGCCAAGGTTCTCGCTTAACTTCCAGCTCTGATACCAAATGTAACGACCCGAAATTTTCGAACCCGAAAATTCCAGATAGTTATGAAAAAGAAGAAAGAGATAGAAGAAGAAGAACATAAACACCAAACATCTCACATTCGCAGCGGATAAAATATAATAATCAATAATAACAGTTTACAAAAGAATACTATATCTGTCGATTACATTTAATATACATCAGAGTTTCACATATGTACAGTCACTGAATATATTAATTATCATGTCTCAGATTAACAATAATATAATACAACGGAAATACTTTACACGATCCTACCATCCATCTCGCCTCCTGAGCTCCAGAACGTACCTACTTGAAAATCTGTAATACTCGGTCTGACCCGAGCATTACACCAAAGTAACATTCGGGTCAGGCTGGAAACCAGCGTGAGTAAACCCATCTAACATGGAATACAAATCATACATCTTATAAAGAACCCGGGGTAACTCAAACCAATTTTACAAATCCACAATATGTCATAGACATAATTTATTTCACACATAAGTTTCCTAAGTGCCAACATTTCGATCAAATAGTCTGATTCACTTAAAAACGTTTCATTCCAACTTGTTAATCTCACATATCAATTTATAAGAATTCGAAGTGGTTTCGGGTATTTCTCCATACCCAATCTCGGCCTCCTCGAGTCTCATGTCATCCAAACCCAAGTTATCCAAATGAAATACATAACATTTCATATCAGAGTTATCAACTCATTCAAACCATCCAATACCATCCAATCATCTATAAGCAAATCTTAATCACATACAAATCAATTCAATTAATTCTAATTGAATATCAAACCTCAATCACTTAGATTCCTTTATTAACATTAATTAATTAATTATAAATCAATTAATTTGTCAACCCTTCATTATTCACCTTAATTAATCACCCTGGAACGATTATTTTTCCATTAAATTCAAGTAATTATCTTTAATTAATTTCACGTTATTAGTTATCCTTAATCCCAATCAATAAGTAATCTTGATTACTTCATAAATTAATTAACAATATTAATTACATTAACCCTTAATTACTTATATTAATTAACTTCTCATAAGTCACTTATATTGATTTATTAGCTTAACTAATCAATCTCTATTTACATCATCAATTATATAAATTAATGATTTCTCATTTACATTTCAATTTATTCTAATCTGATTTAATTTCTCTTTTTATAATGGAAGCTTGAAGGAATTTAAAACCATATTTATTTTTAAATTCAATTCGCTTTACAATTGCACTTTGACATTCAAGTTATTAAACACTTAATATTTTAAAACTTTATTTGTTAGATTTAACTTGGATTCAGAACTTGTTTTAAATCTCTACTTTACAAGTTAACTCCCGTCTTAAAATATCACTTCTATTTCTTCCAATTCATTTTTATTTTATTCTATAATTATTTCGCTTTCAAATTTTCACCACTTATTTTCTTTCAAACTCCAATTTTATATATTTCGATAACTCAGGGTATCGAAATATCCAAGCAAACCACATCACCTAATTAACAAAATATTCATCACAGAATATCAACCATTTCAATATAGACTATACATTACTATATAATATAGCACCTCAATTCAATTTCAACCATTCAAACAATTATTGTAATTTAACCATTTAATTTAAATAAAAGTCCAGAAGCGTGAGATTACTCACCTTTAATTTAGCAATCCAAATCCGACCTCGATTTGTTTCCTTCAGATTTAAACCTTGTATAAAAAGTTATACGATTTATTAATATTCGAGGTAATCGGACATTAAATATCATTAAATGAATTACTTAACTAATGATTTAACAATTAATCACCTTAATAATTTATTTGAAATAAACAAGTAAATGGTATTATTATTATATATATATTCCCTTTTCCAAACTACATATAAAAATAGGTCATATATATTTATATGTATTTACCGTTGTTCTAATTAAAACATAGATGGAAATATATTTATATGTATATTTAGATATAAATTACAAACTCATTTTATACTTTTACTGCAATAATTCCTTTCTGCCTCTCGTATAAGTATATAAAAATATAACAGAAACTGCAATCAATTACCTCTCTGGCCTTGACGATTAGGGCATAACCTAGCCTCGTTGATCACTGCGCCATTGCCGTGACCTCGCGACATCCACGAATCGTTCGCGCCTTGCGCGACTCGCCCCAGATCGTCACCCTTGCTCGCGAAGCTCCAACGTATGTTGAGCAGCCCAAAAACCCATGTCGCCTCCTGAAATCGCGACCTCAAGCCCCCTTCCACCAACGCGACATCGTGACGCGCTTGGTGATTGGCGAACGAACGATGGGTTCCACGCAGCTTAGGGTTTGGTCACGAACGAATTGAATATAAATGATTTCAATTTCGAGGAGGCCGGCTTCGGCCATTTTCTTTTTTCTGTAGATTTCTCTCTCTTTTTTTTCTCGTGAATTTTGGTTTTCGGGTTGAAAGTTAGAGAGCGGGGTTAAGGTATAGTGTTGGAGAAGCTTCCTACGTACGCTGTTATAAAAAATAATATCTCTGACCAAATGTACTTTAAAATTTATTATATTATAATATTTCCAAAATGCCCCTTGTAATTGCTGCCATAAAAATTCGAATTACTCTTAAGCAATGCCGCTAGGCGATTATAGGGTTTTACCCGCGTTCTGAACACAATGGAATGTGTTTCGGAGGCTAGTTCAATCATATGTGGAAGTTAGCTTTATAAATTGATTTAAAATATTGAATTATCGTTTTAGTTTCAACACGTTTCTCACCCGTACGAGCAAACGGTAAACCCAAACGCTATGAAAATTGAAATCCGATAATAACTAACTATTACAGATCCAATGGACTTGGTTTCGTCGAATTCCGAGACTGTGCCTCGGAAGGCTATTTTTAAATTTAATTTAAACGATATATTTTTAAAACTGAACAAAACACTTCCAAACTCAATTTCAACACTTTCACTACCTTTAGTGCTATTAATATAAATTTTATAAGCCTTCACATTATTTTTAACAGGCTTAAAACTCCAGATTCAGCATTTACCCAATTTCAAATTATATGATTCAATATTTAAACTATATAATTCTATAATTTAATTATCAAGCAAATATCGATATCTTGAATTCAAGTTAAAATTAATTTTTCAATATTTTAAATCCATTAACTATTCAAATTTAAATTGTTAGAAATTCTGGGTCGTCACATGACCATAATACACTCTCAAGCACTCGAGATATAATGGAGTTTCCGGTAGAGTATCGGCGTAGGAGAGTCAAAAGTCCCTTTTCTGATGGCCTAGGACTGTATTTATAGGTGTAGGCTGAAAATATCTAGCTCGGATCTTGAATGACTCCTTCTCTTACGTGGGTGGGCCCACCAGATTAATCCTGGACATTTGGGATCGATCCATGATTGATACGTATACAATTCATGTCAATCAAAAATGACTCCATTTGGGCTGAGATCGATCAGAGACCAAGTAGAGGTGGTATGCAAGCTTCTGTGAAAATTTGGTGGCATTTGGACTTGTAGATTCTGAGTTATGTTCGATTAAAGTTTGGATTTTCAAAAGACTACCGAGTTCGTATTGATCCCATTCGTATCGATCTGTTCATATCCCTCACTTGCGTATCGATCGAAGTAACGTTGCAGTTGCACTATATTCTAGGATCGATCCACTTTTTATGCTGAGTGACCGAGTCTTCCACTTTTACATGCTTTGTTCGTATTGACCTAGAATTATTCCTCTTCGTATCAGTCTAGTCAATGCTTTTCGTATCAATGTTCTGGGTTAGCATTGTATCGATCAAAATGATGACGTTCGTATCGATCCTTTCATGTGTAGTTCGTATCGATCAATGGCCAATCGATATAAAAATAGATGAGTGCAGGATCGATACGAAATGGAAATCTTCCATGGATACAAAGCAGTTCGAATTTGATGGATACGAAGGAGGTTGGTACATAATGGATACGAAATGAGGTTGGTACATGATGGATACGAAGTGTGGCTTTCTTCATGGATCTTTATTGATCAATATCTTGAGCGTACGAACTTCGATTGACTTGAAATTTGGAATGTTGGCTCTTATAGCTTTTCTTGTCATGTCTTGCCAATTGTAGCTCGATCTGGGCTCGGAAAAAATTCACCAGTATCCATGGTGAACCTGTGTATAACTGATCTTCGAGACTGGTTGTCCTTGGTTTCTAGTCAAGTTCTTGGTGTCACGACCTTGCCAAAAGGGGGGACAACATTTGCCCCCTAATATATGTCTTGTGTGAACATGATGTGCTTTGAAAAGCAGCAATCTTCATTCTATAGAAGTTCTATCTGATTCGCTAAGTAGTTGTTGTCTTTTCGTCAAAAGATGTAAACTTTAATTGATCTGCAGTGATGTAGATGTCGAACTGTTGATTGTCAACGATCATGCAGTGTTTTGTTGTAACTGAGTGTTGACCACTAGCAATTTGTTGTTCATCATTCTGATCGTCACCAAGTAAGCATTCAATTCCTGTTAACTTTAAAAATCAAATGTTAGTTTGGCATCCATGCACGTATGTTAACCTGATTCCCGTTCATGTTTGCACGTTCACGGGTCATTGTCAAGTTCTTTTTTTATTTGGATCGAGTTTCGCATCGATCCTCTCCTGGATCAATGTGAAAACCGAGTTGCAACAACGATCGACGGTTCTTTTAATCCCTTTGTTCGTATCGGTCCTCTCCTGGATCAATCTGGGATCTATAAAGGCAGACTTCATATCTATGATGACTGATACGAAATGGACTCACATAAGGTGTGCTTCGTATTGATGGATAAATTTACAAGTGTTGACTCTTGGACAACTTCACCGAGGATATGTCATTTCTCATTCCTGTATTCAAGAAGGATTCTTTGTTGTAGATAATTTTTGATAGGAGTCATCCATGACTCTTTTTTTGGCTTTATCTCTAAGATCTAGTCGATCTTCATCCGTCAATGATTGATATAAAAAGTATTTCAACCGGGACAAAGTCTGTTCGTCGCGCATCCCCAGAACTGGCTAGCTTGGCTAGTGACTCGGGTTTTCATTTTGTTCTCCGAGGATGTGTGTAATGGTGTAATACTCGAAGTTGGCTAGTAGCTCTTTGGCCTAGCTGAGACAAGAAGTAAGACATTGCCCCCTAGTCAGATAATCTTCCCTGACTTGGCATACTACTAACCAGTAATCACATAATATATGTAAAGTTTCCACTCCTAGTTTTCTTGCAAGTTTAAGCATGGCGACCAAGGCTTCATACTTAGCTTTGTTATTTATTGCAGGGAAGTTTAGTTTCAAGGTGTAGCAGATCGATCGTTCCTCAGGAGTCTTTAACGTAACTTTGATGTTAGAAAGCCGATTATGCATCTATGTGCGTTCTCCATTGGTTGGACGGTTCTCCATCATTCTTTGGATAATCGCCTGATGCAATGAATTCAGATATGAAGTATGCTAATGTTTGATCATGGATAGCTCTCTGAGGGAGATAAGTGATATCAAATATGCTTAGCTCGATACTCCATTTGAGTATCTTTCCAAACATCTAAGGTTGCTATTGGACCTATTGTAACGGCTAGTCAATATAGACGTTAATGGGGGGTGAGATTGTCAATAGCTAGCTTTCATCACATACTAGTTTTTGGATTCGCTTTTCTTCACATAGCATTGTGATGCTTATGGCATGTGTTGACATGGCCCAATTGATGTATAAATCTTTGCGATCCAACGACTTGTGTAAAATGGGAGGCCACTCTAAGCGATCTGTCAAAGCTGGAATTGCATCAACGCAGTTGTTAGTCCATTCAAAAGTTCTCTTTCCTCTCTTGGTCAGTTTGAAGAAGAGAATACACGTATAGCTGGCCCTAGAGTTAAATCAGCTTAGGACGATACAATCTTTCGACTTAGGATTTGTACCTACTTGGTTGTCCTCGGCACATGGATGTTTCTAATTGTCGTAACTTTCTTGAAATTAGCCTCAATTCCACGAGAATTGATGATGAAAACAAAGAATTTTACGGATGCAATGCTGAAAGAGCATTTCCAAGGATCAAGTTTCGTCCTGCATTTTTTAGAGAGCACTAAATATCTCTGCCAAGTCATCGATGTTGTAATCTGATAGTCATGATCTCATGAGCATATTAACCACATATACTTTCATCGATCGGCTGATCTGATTTTTGAACTATCTGTTAACCATCCTTTGGTAAGTAGCACCAATTTTCTTAAGTTTGAATCCGAGGATTGCAACATAGCACTATAGGCCTAGGTCAGTAACGAACCTATTGTATTCCTAGTCCGAGACATGATTCAGTATCTGATTGTATCTGGAGTTTGCGCCCATGGAAGTGAGCAATTCATGTCCAATGGTTGAGTTCACCAGTTGGTTGATCCTTGGAAGTGGAAAGCTGTGCTTTGTCATGCCTCATGGAAATCTGAGTAGTCGACGTACGTTCGACACTCTCTGTTTGTTTTTCTCATAAGTAAAGGATTACATACTCATTTTGGGTAGAGGGCATCATGGATAATCCCATAGGTTTTGAGTAGACTCGGCTCCTCTTTAAGTGCAAAAAATCTCTTCAGATCCACATCGCATCGTTTTTTGTTCACCGAGACATGCCTCGGATCGACATTTAATGCAGGGTTCTCAAAACAGCTGGCGAAAGTCCACACACACAGATATATATATATATATATATATATGTATGTATGTATGTATATATATTTGAGGTTAAGTCCAGGCGAACATATCAAAATTCACCTGGTGTAAAACAGCTAACTATTGCATCATCGTTGCGTAAAGTTGTGATCTAATCTTTAGTACTCATGATGCGTTTTCGGAACTTCATGTGCTTATTTGTAATGGTTAGTGATTAGCCTTATAGGCATGTTTAATCAAAGGCTTAGTAGAGTAACCTTTTATCGCTAGCTACTGCATAGCTGGCTCCAGCCATGAGTTCGAATCTACTTGTGCTTTCGAGTGATGCACTTTCCATTCAACATACTCACAATCTATTTCTAATCGTAAGGGTCGAAATGATGATCAGTTGCCCATAAGTCTGGGCATCGATCTGATGATTCTATCTCTATGCGTCCATTCGGTCGTAACTTCAAATTACTATAAATACTAGGCACGAGCCATAGGATCGAGTAGTCGTATCCAGCTCTTGGATGATCGCGCTCGTGCCCCCAATCATGAGTTGGTGGATGTATTGTGTGAATAGTTGAGTCTAGCTCCTGCTGTGGTAATATTGTGGTCCAAGATGTAAGAGCCAGAGTTGTCTGCAGAAAGATCAAATCACATTCATCTTATTTCTCACGCGTGCCCTCAGGTTTAGGGAATATCTCGACAAGTGGCAAGGTAGATCATGTTTGCTTCAATTTTGTATTCTATCCCGTTGAACTATAGGATTAAGTTAACCGATGGAAGGCTGAGTCATTCCAATCCTGCATTAAGTTCCATTTCATTCCTCTAGGCGGAATACTTCGTTACTTCACTGACATTCGGACATGAGATAAATTCTGGATGGTCAATGAACTTTACTTCACTGCTAATGTCACCATACTCTGGGAAGAAACTGAAGAGTGAATCATCCAGTTAGATTCAATGCAAGATTGGTGTTTCCTTGTCGAATCCTGGGTGAAAATCGGTGTGTAGATGTTTAGGTTGCACTTGTTTTGAATTTCTCTTTTAGTTGGATCATGGTAAAAGTCAAAGAATGAATGCCCGCATTGCATTCTTTTGTAGTTGGGCGATTAACCACATCCATTTCGGTTTAAATTCTCTCATCAGAACTAGCGATAAAGTCAGCTCAAATGCAGTCAGGTCATGCCCATCCTGTTTCATGCTTTTTCGAACGGATTGAAGGACGGTGACAGAGGATGAATGATCAAGTCACACTCATTCATGGTTTGTTCTTCTATCCATGCTCGGGTGGTCAAAGGTATTCAATGGACGTTTGGGTCATATTGATTTGTAGTCGATGAGGATCGATATTGAATGTCGATTTAGCAGTAAAGTATAATAAGCTTGGATCACATTGCATGTCGATCAAAGGTATGGTATGAAAGGTCCAGATCGACATTGCCCATCAATCCGGCGGTATAATATAACCGCTCGCCCTTAACTTCGGATGTCATTCTGATTGCTTGGCATTAAGGCCTCCATGTAGTCATTGCCTTAAGTTGTAAAGGACACTAATCTAGAGATGTAGCATGTCACCTTTGTTTTCTTCAAGTGATTTGTACCTCTGCCCCTAGTCTTGGTTAGCAGAGTTAATTTTGCGGATGGTCGAATTGCATATGTAGTGAGTTTATACTCCTTATGTCGAGTTTAGGTTAGAGCTGGTAAATGAATGGTCGAATCATGTTCATTTTTTGTCTATGCTTGTAGCTGCACTCTAGGGATCAAAGTCAGTTGAAGGGCCATTAATCGCATCTATTTGATGCTTATACTCCTGTCCACACTCTGGGGTCTAAGAGTTTTTGTAGAAACTGGTTAGACCGCATTTTCCTTGGCTAATTCCTCTACCCCTAGTCAAGGGAAAACGTCAAAGTGTGGTTGGTCATATTACAAAAATTAATTTGATGTTTCTCCCACTGAAATGTAGGAAGGAATTGATCGGATGGTGGTTGGGTGACATCCGTCCATGTTGCACGCACAACCCATCAGAACATGTGCAAGAGTTAGCGGATGAACGGTCATGTCACGTTTATTTATGGTTAGATGGTAGTCATATCCATTCAGAACATGACATCCAATTAGGCTCGTTTTTCAAATCTGCGTCTCCCTGTCGAATTAAGAAATAAAATTTTCTTGTAGGGTTGGAGTGCATCCCTATAAATTTATGCTATGGGTCCTGTGCCAAGGACAAGAGTTGTTGCATGGAAGGTCGTGTTGCACCTGATTAGTGCTGGATGGTTTGATTGCATCCGATTTTTTGTGATAAGTATGCCCCCAGTCAAGGGAAGAGTTGGAAAGCGGACGGTCGAACTACATCCACTTTTTATGCTACAGAACTTGCTGACGAATCAAAGTCGATAGATGGACGGTAGAATTACATTCCTTCTGGTATATATATTCCAGTCCATGCTTTGAAGACTGGATTTGGTTGATGGGTGGTTAGTCACACCCTGTTGGTGTTTATACTCCAGTGTACGCTCTCGAGACCAGAGTTAGTTGATGGGTGGTCAGTCACACCCAGTTGGTGTTTATACTCCAGTCTGCGCTCTCGAGACCAGAGTTAGTGATGGGTGGTCAATCACACCCATTTAGCATTTTAGGATTATGTCCGCACACCGGGGACTTATGTTATTTTACGGGTGGCCGGTCACACCCGTTTTAATGTTTATATTCTCCAATTCGCACTCCGAGAATTCTGGAGTTGGATGATGGGTGGTCAGTCACACCCATTTGGCATTTATACTCCGGCCCGCGCTCTAGAGACCAGAGTTAGATGATGTTTATACTCCAATTCACGCTTTGGGAATCTAGAGTTCGTTGATGGGTGGTCAGTCACACCCATTTAGCATTTATGCTCCAGTCCGTGTTCTCAAGACAAGAATTAGTTTGTGAGTGGTCAGTCACACCCAATTATTTTATACTCTTATTCGCACTCTAGGAATCTAGAGTTGGTCGACAAATTGTCAGTCACATCTGTTTAGGCATTTGGATCTTGTTCGCTCTCTGGGAACAAGAGGTCGATCAAGGTTGTGGATGGTCGGATCACATCCACCTTGATTTTGCAAGCGAAGTCATAGATGGATGGGTCCATCCTCCTCGAGCTTGGATTTGGGATTTGTACTCTAGCTCGCACTCTAAGAACTAGAGTTTGTTAGAGGATTGTCATGTTTCAATCCTTTTTGATTTAAGTGTGTTAGCCTTCGAGCTCGGCTTTCACTTAGCGAGTTATCGGTCAGAACTCGATCACTTTCTACTTATCCACCCTCAATGAAGGATGAGATTTAGTTGATGGATGGTCGAATCAGTCCATGTCTATTTGGATTTTGCTTCCACCAAGCCTAAGGAGTAAGAATAGTGTTCTGCAAGCTTTGAGCTCGAGCAGAGGAGAGGATGGTCGAACTACATCCACTTTGAGTTGTGTATTTTCCCTTAAGTCAGGGGCAAGAGTTGGAGAGCAGGCGGTCAAGTCACGTCCACTTTATGCTTTGCAATCTTCCGGTCGAGTTGAGAAAGAGAGTGAAAATAATGGCTCATGATGGTTAGCGAGTACATAGTCAGTCGTTGATGACTTTAAATTAAGGCTTGGCCCTGACAAAGTCGGTTTAAGGAATGATTGTTTTTTCCGAATCACAGATGCAAGCTAGAGAGTAAATGGTCAAATCATATCCACTTTAAACATGTATTCTCAAATAACCCCAAGTGTCTAATGTAGGATTGGATGCGTGGACGGTCATGTCATGTCCACCCTTGGTGTGATTCCAATTTTAGTGGGCATCATAAGAAGCATAAGTATTTTAGCGACTTCGAGTACGAGATGGAGAGTGCATTGTTGGTACATATCACTCCAAGTCGTTCTCAGATCTCCAATTAGATTGCATAAGCGGATGAGTGGATGGTCGGTTGCATCCACTTTGTACTGGAGTCCTGACCTTTTCGGTCACCTTCGCTTTGATGCCATGCCCCCAATTCAGGGGCATATAGTATCCGATGAGTGGTTGAATTGTGCTCGTCATGATGATACCTCAATGACTTGATCATAGCCCACAGAAGTGGTTTGGCACTCAAACTTGAGTACTTGTTTACCCACACCATTTGCAAGTAGTTTAATTCAATTCTGTCATATTTCACAACATAAATGAAATAGATATAATTCAAATGAGATCGAATTAAATCTCATTGATAAGTGAAACAGCATCTTATGCTCGCTATTGCACTTCTGTCCAACTCTACTCAGTTGGAAGTCTAATGCACGTGGTTCAATTTAATCAAAGCTCTTGATCGATAGGGGTCAGGTGTTCCATACACTTGGTTTTATGGAGATTGTACATATTATCAGAGCTATCCTTTCCAGAGCAGCCTTATGGCGCTAGCGTCCACAGTAGCCATCTAAAGAAGAAGAGTTTTTCGATCTAGAGTATGGAGTAGGTTCCCTCCTTATCTCGCCATGTTAATCCTTTATCTGGTTCATCACTCAATATTGGCCTGGATATGTTGGTGTAGTTGTTGGCGGCTATCTACCAGTTCTTTTATCAAAGTCCAGAAATAAGCTCTTGTGATGAATTCATTTATGAGTGTTGGCAGCAACGGCTGTGGATTTTGATCAATTCATTGGCTACAAGGTTCTTTATTCCCTTCAGCAATATGAGAAGTGGAGCTGGTATCCCAAACCATGGTCGACTATCTTCTTTGAGGAATGAGGGAAGACATTTGCATTTGATGGAAGTCATCACTCTTGGTAGAATCCATGCACAATTCTCACTTCATGAGATAGTGTCGGGGGTTGTGTTTCCATAGTACATTGACATGGTGAGCATGTTAAATTTTGTACTGGAAATTTTGCATGTAGAATGGTTTCAATGAATGGGTCACAATTGGGAACGATACTCCAATCGTCGTTGTCACGTCCATTTTCTAGCTATGTGGTCTTGTAATATTGGTGAATGGTCAATGCACGATTGTTCGATGTTCGAGTGGTCGGTAATGCCGATTTGATGGTGAGTTGGTAAAGGTGGGCTCATAAATTGGTAATTGTCCATAATTTTCATCCAGGTAGGAGGCTCATATAGATAGTGAGGAAGTCCTCTTGAGGTTGTATGCCATACTTCTAGTCATATGGAGATGGCACGATTAAGATGCGGGCATTTTAAGATGATTCAATGGTGACTAGCTATGCTTTGAGTTGGCAAGGTAGACAGTGTACGGCGGTCGTCACATTAGCCATCGTACCATAATTGTAAACTCGATTTGAAAGCTATTCAATTGGGGGAAGTTGCGATCCACCTTAGAAGCATGATATAGTAACCAACTCTAGTTCTTGGCGTATTAGCTTGGTTCTCCATCTTCTAGGAGCACGTTTGGAGTAGTGTTACTCGCCCATTCCTTGATTGCAATTTAGCATCTGCTGTTGTAATCTCCTATGTCCTATTTAGTCATGGAACGATCGAGAGCGTGGATGGAATGTTCCTTCATTAAGTTGAGCTTTGAATTCACATTTGGATCAAACTCGAAAATATAATTTTTTCTGAAATTTCGTATCGTTCTTAGTAATGTTTGATCGATACAAATGTTGGTGAAATTGAACGACCCGAAAAGTGGACACTTGGATTGATACGAAAGGCGCATGGCTGGATCGATACGAAGTGGTATCTGAGGATCGATACAAAACACACACAGTTGGATCGATACAAAGTGGTATTTGAGGATCTATTCGCAACGCACACAGCTGGATCGATACGAAAACTGATCAATACGTAACCTGATCGATACAAATGTTGATCGATATGAAAGTTGATCAGTATGAAAACTGATCGATATGAAAAGTGACCGATACGAAAGTTGATCGATACGAATGTTGATCGATACGAAAACCGATCGATATGAAAACCGATCGATATGAAAACCGATTGATACGAAAGTTGATCGATACGAAATTAGCAATCTTTTCTGGATATGGAGATATGGGTACGAAAATCTTTATATTTTCTAGATACAAAAAGATGGATACGAAAATCATCATATTGATGGATACGAAAACATAAATACGAATTTTTTTATATTTTTCTAGTTGAACGTGGTTCTTCTTAGATCTGGAGCAATCTGTATAAAATAGAAGAAACCACCGGAGGCTAGATCTAGATCTTCTCCTTAGATTTTAGAAATCCAATGACGGTAGTAGATCGAATGAGCAGGAGAAAAACAGGTTTTTTTTAGTGAGAGTACCAAAGTGTTTGTACTAAAATTAGGCACAACACTCCTAGGACGTATTTGAAGAAATGAAAATGAAGAATATAAATGACAAAGGATGTTAATCTAATAAACACGCCGAAACAGACAAACAGAAATGCAAGAACACAAGAATTTAGAGTGGTTAGGCGTTGTATCCTCTGTCCACTATGGAAAGTTTGCATTTTTATTGGCTTTGCTAACCGGTTACAACTAATTACAACAGTACACTCTCAAGCACCCAAGATACAATGGAGTTTTTGACAAACTATCGACGTAGGAGAGTTAAAAGTCCTTTTTCTGAAGGCCTAGGACTACTATATGTAGGTGTAGGCTGAAAATATCTGTCTCAAATCTCAGAAGACCCCTTCTCTTATGTGATTGGGCCCACCAGATCGATCCCTGGACATTTCGGATCGATCCATGATCGATTTGATCAAAACGACTCCATTTGGGCTGAGATCGACCAGAGACCAAATAGAGGTGGTACGCAAGCTCCTGTGAAAATTTGGTGGCATTTGGGCTTGTAGATTTTGAGTTATGGTCGATCCAAGTTTGGATTTGCGAAAGGCTGCCGAGTTCGTATTGATCCCATTCGTATCGATCTATTTCTATCCGTCACTTGCATATCGATCGGGGTGACGTGGCACTATATTCTTGGATCAATCCACTTTCTATGCCGAGTGACCGAGTCTTCCACTTTTACATGCTTTGTTCGTATCGACCTAGAATTACTCTTCGTATCGGTCTAGGCAATGTTTTCGTATCGATGTTCTAGGTTAGCTTCGTATCGATCAAAATGATGACATTCGTACTGATCCTTCATGTGTACTTCGTATCGATCAATGGCCGCTTGATACGAAAATAGGTGAGTGGGTGGATCGATACGAAATGGCAATCTTCCATGGATATGAAGCAGTTTGACTTCGATGGATACTAAGGAGGTTGGTACATAATGGATATGAAATGAGGTTGGTACATGATGGATACGAAGGGGGCTTTCTTTGTGGATCTTGATTGGTTAATATCTTGAGCATATGACCTCCGATTGACTTGAATTTTGGAACGTTGGCTCTCATAGCTTTGCTTGTCGTGTCTTGTCAATTGTAGCTCGATCCAGACTCGAACAAAATCCACTAGTATCCAAAGTGTACCTATGTATAACCGATCTTCTGGATGGACTATCTTTGGTTTCTAGTCAAGTTCTTCATGTCACGACCTTGTCAAAAGGCGGGATAACAGTTTAAACCAACTTAAGAAATAATTTCCTTTCACATTTAATTTAAGATTCAGTTATTTAAAAAAAATTCAAAATTAAGACATAACTAATTTAATTGTCCAATATTCAACAAATTTCAATATTATATTTCAAATGAATTTTAGATATCAATCAATTATATTACATCTAATGAATTCGACATTTAATATTCAATTCAACTATTGATGGTAAACACATTCAATACATAGCATTTCCTTTCAATATTTGTTATTACTTAAATCTTTGAAATTTGTTTATTTTAAAATCTTATTCAAGTTCATATTCAATAGCTATACTAATAAATCATTAAAAAATATATTTTTTACCATTGTTATTCATTAACTACACTAAATTTAATAATTTAAAATAGTTAAAAATATAGGTTGTTACAGGACTTGCCCCACAATATAAACCTACAATGAGTAAATATTCAACCATTATTAATTTTTTTCAAGACATACCATAGACTTAGCTTGCCTATAATTGCATCTTAATCTTTCTATGGAAAAGAAAGTAAATGAATACTTAGGTGGAAATTTATTTAAATCAAATGCCTTCTCTTTTTTGTTATCACACAAACTATTACTTTAAAATTTTGAATATAGTCCAAAAGCAACAACAACAATATTATTATTCTTTTCTATAAACTTCTTACCGCGAAATATTATATGCTTTGAGTAACAATTAACTCATTCCCATAGTGTTTAAGTTTTCAAATTTTCTTTGAAAAGTTAACAATATCCAATTCTACTTTTTAATCAGAAGGCAATTATAAAGATAAATGAATTTCTTTCATTTTAATTTATTCACAAGGTTTATTTACCGTAGTTTTTACTTTCAACTAAGCTTCAAAAATAGTTTTTAAAGTATCACGTACCTCAACCTAAATAAATTTCTTAAAGGGATTACTTTTCTATCCAAAGGAGAAATCATGACATACTTGTCTTTGTTTAACTACTATTTCTTTTCAAATTAAATTTCCACTTTTGAAATTCTAGAGTTAAAAAAATAACTTCTTGAAATAAGTTGACATATTTGTAAAACCATATTTACATAAAATATTTCTTATTCATAAGATGAAAATTATCCAACTTCAATAATTTGCTAATTAGATAAATAATTTATGGTTTTATTTTAACTTCTTTTAACTTAGAAATCATAAGTATAACTTTTAATTTTCATTTAGTTCAGAACAGGTTATTCATAACTAAGCAAAAGCAACATACACGATTCACTTAAGCATATGCCTTGTAGATAAACATATACAAATTCAAAATTACCAAATAATATAATGATGTTGCCCTACCATCTATTTATAGCGAAATGCTTTGTCAATGGACTGAAATGTTGGCCATGCAATAAACATTGTCGCGCCACTGACCACTATCATCGCTAGTGATCGATAGCTGCATTTAACATTCAAAGTAAAATCAATATGTATAAGTATCCTTATTGTTTTCATTATATTTTCTTTAAACCTTTAAATTTTAAGATACATAAAAATAATTTTCATAGTAGATATATTATTCTTCTCAAATGTTTTCTGAAATATCTTTCCAAATAATATCTAATCTTAAATCCATTACTTTATATTATTATTAAACTCCATAAGATAACTCCTTTCAAAATACAACTCATAATACTTCTTACAATATTATTTATCTTAAAGACATTTTTCTTCCAAAATCTTTAAATAAGTATATATGCATTTTTCCAAACATTCATTTCATTTCAAAGTAATATTTAACTCACTTCAAAAATTCATCTCTTCTTTAAATATTATTTATAGCACTTTCATAAACATCATAACTCAAAGTACTATGTCTGATTGTCTCGTCCTAATGTTTGGGAAATGCTAACGGAAATGTTGGCCAAACGCTTTAACCGGAATTCACAAAGAACCCAATGGTAAATTTAACACAAATAACATTTCTAAAGATATATTTAACCAAACAGATTTTTAATTTAAATAGACGCTTGCATTCATTAAACTATTTCCAATAATCAATATATTTTCATATAATGATAATTCGCTAATAACCATTCAATAATACAACCGTTCATCCACGCAGACATCAAGAAACCCTCTAATTTTAAATTCATCTAGAATTTATTAATCATACATGTGGATTAATATTCTCTTTTATACAAAATCAAACTTTTAATATCCCTTGTGGTGACAACACCACCGAAGATACTGCAACGTTTTATTATTAACATCGAGCATGCTTTAACCTTAAGGGTGGGTTATTACTCATTATAATTTTTTTTGCTACTAAAATTTTGAAAACAACTAAGCATTCACCAACCAAACGAACATATATAAGATAACTAATTACTGTGCTATGCGGAAGGTTGTCAGTGAACATCCGCTGCACAACTCTGATCCTTAACGGATTAGGATACAACAATTCAATTCTAAGCCTTCTAAGGTCTAATCTATGTTATCCATTAAATCTCACTATTGACAAAAGTGAGTTCCAAACATTAGCATTATTACAAAAAAATTGTATAGTAATTTCAAAATTTTACAAATACGTCCCAATGATTATTCCCAATAATCATTTTTAATTTTATCCTAAATAATAAATAAAATCCAAATTCTACCCTATACCCCAAGGGACGGGACTCGGATTCTGTCTTGGAAAAGATTCATGTCTCAAATATTGTATATTGTTTTGAACCATGGCTTTGATACCAACTGTAACGCCCCACCTCTATACCCATATTAACAAAGAATATTACATAGTAATATTGTTTTCTAATACGAAAAATAAGGCTGGTCAGAAGTGATCATGCATGGACATTCCCTTCTGTTGACATCGATACGTTTTAATATACCTCAAAAATCATATATGACATGTACAGTATCAGCACAAAGCAATAAATACGATAGCTAAAAAGAAGTTCATAATAGTACATAACATAACAGAGAATGCAAAATAACAGACATAGAAAAATATATAATATTGGAATGAAAATACATACATGCATTAGTGAGTTTACAAAACATAAATTATAGACTCACGTAATATAGTTATAGCTGGTGTAATGACCAGGAATTTCATTGATTTGATTAGTGAATATTTAATTAATTTGAAATATTAAATATATAGGTTTTATAATGAAAATAAACTCATTTTAATTAATTAACAATGATGGTAAAATTGTTTTCAAAATTTGTTTACTAATTTAGAAAGTTCATAGAAAAATAGAAAATGTGACCGAAGAACATTTACCAAATTTCGAACTTTCGGCCCCGGAAAGTTGTCGAGAACGTTATTCAACTTTGTGCACTATTTATACATATATACGCAAGTTAATTAACTAAATAATAAAAGACTTAGAAATAAATTATCTTATGTTAATTTAGATTAGTAAGTGATGTGACAAAACGTAGTTTTAAAAATAATAAACATTTTATATAACTATATGTAGCATTGTCAGATCTTAGATTTTGCAATCATTAACTATCATCACATTTTGTCACACCTTAGCCTTAATTAATAATTAAAGTTATATATATAGAATGATGTGAATTCATAGTTTTTAAATAATTGTATATATATATATATGTATGTATGTATATAAAGAGCGATGTGACTAAGCATAATAATTAAACATACATATATAAAAGAAAGTGATGTGACTAAACATAATTATATATATATATATAAAATAATGATGCGACTAAACATAATTATATAATATATAAAACAAAGTGATGTGACTAAACATATATATATATTATAATAGATTTACGATGTGACTAGATATAATTATGACAAGTTATATTATTTAATTCATTTTACCAATATATATACCCACCTATTCTCTTCCTTTTCTCCTTACTTTAATTTCCTTCTTCTTCTTCTTCAATCAAAGTTTTCATGGATTCTTCTTTAGCCTTAAGAGAAGGAAAAAAGGGAAATCCTTAGAAAAACTTGCTCAAAATCCGCTCAAAATCTTCTACATTTTTTGTAACGACCTGGTATTTCCATTCAAATTGACAATCATCCACTCATGCCAGACTTGAATTGCTCAAAATAACAGATTGTTAATTTATATTTGCAAAACTTATCATATACAGTAAATAAATGAACCACAGAATCACTGAGACAGAGTAATCATAATAAGCAGCGGAAATAGATAGATAGTAGTCCAAGAAGCTACTATATAAACATCAGAGTTTAAAGTAGAATACAACAGAAATCCCAAATATAGAGTAGTCTCAAATACATAGGTAACAGACAATACCGAACATAAGCGACTAGAAATAATAGAAAGCTGAACAGAGATGAGACCGATCTTCAAGCAAAGCTCCAATCTCCAATGGTGAGTCTCAAATGTTGTGGCACTCTGTCTGACCCGAGCATAAAGCAAAAAACAAAACACTCGAGTCAGGATTAACATTCTTATATCAGTAAATTTAACTCAGGTAACGACCTGGAATTTACCAATACCCGACTCCGGTCTCTTCGAATTCAGTGTCATCTAAACCTAAGTTATTCAATTAAATACAACTCAACTTTAATTACCGGATAACACATTTACACAGCAATTCATAATTGATAGATAATCACATTATCAATGTTCATCCAACATATCATATCTTAACGCAATTCATATCAGAGATATCAACCAATCCAAAGCACTTATCATTATTCAATCATTCTTAAGCAAGATTGATCACTTCCATTAATTACATTAATTTATGATCCTCTAATTACTTTCATTAGTTAATTATTCCTAAATTTCATCTAATAATCAACCTTTAACTTAATTACCTTCATTAATAAATCTTGATAAATCACAATCAAAAATTAAGTTTCCTTAGTTACTCTATCAATTAAACCAGCTCCTTGATTAATTATATTAATTAATCCTTTAATCACACTAAGTAATTATCACTTAATTTCTTCCACCAAGTAATTATCCTTTAATTACTTCCCATCAAGTAATTTCCTTTTAATTAATTACATCCAGCAACTAATTACTTCACTAAGAAATTACACCTCATTAATTACCTTAAGTAATTATAATTAACCCAACATCAAATGATTACCTTTAATTAATTAAAATGAATTAATTAACTAAAATTAACCACATCAACGTAATTAAATATAACGAGTAATTAATTCCTTTAATTACTACGTTAAGTAATTATTCACAATAATTATTTTACATTAAGTAATTAACCTTTTAATTACTTATTACTTAATTATTTCTTAATTGATTAACCTTAATTAATCAATCTTTAATTATCACCTTTAAATACATTAAGTAATTAGCCTTTAATTAATAATACAAATTAATTATTCTTCACCCATCCACAATAATTTCACTTACCCTGTATTGATTACCCATATTTTATTATCCTATAATCACTTACATTGAACAATTAATCCTCAATAAATCACATGAATTAATTGTTAGTTATTTAACCTTTAACAATTAATTAGTTACTTAATTAATAATTAATCCTTGATTATTAAATTTATC
Organism: Allium cepa; assembly: GCA_030765085.1. NCBI lineage: Eukaryota > Viridiplantae > Streptophyta > Magnoliopsida > Asparagales > Amaryllidaceae > Allium > Allium cepa. Next base: position 619,106,017 of record CM060938.1, on the reverse strand, counting down.
TACAACAATCAACACTTAATTATTCTTGTTTAACCCTTATTAATTTAGTAAACTTCAAGAATTAACTTACAAGTAAAACAAATAATTCTACTTAATTAATGAAACACTTAAACAATACTTTAACATCAAAGAATAATTAAGTATAATATTAAAACTTCATTATGTTAACTTAAAACATTATGTTACTATTCATTCTTCCCGAGACAAAACCCATGATTACTCGAACTAAACTTGATTTTCGACCTTCCTTCCTTCTTTTTTTCGTTTTTCTTCTTGTCTAAAATTTTAAACTGCTGTAATATATAACACACGCAAACAACACGAACGAGTACCTAAGACTATCCACTCATTTTCTCGAGATTTTCCCGAGGCTCTCCCTTCTTCACCCTCACGTAACATCAATGATGCACAGCGACCACGTGCACGTGCACCAACCGACGGCGAGGTTTCAGCATCCTCGACCATCACCGACAAGTCGCCTTTGCCAAGCTTGATCATCACCACTACCCAGTACTTCTCGAAATCCCAGAAATCAAAATCGAGCTGCCTGGATGACAACTGGAACTCATCACCGATGCTAAACATCACCACCGCCCTTAATTCTAATCACCAGAGTTCGTGCGAACTTGACCAGTGTTACATTGTCGACTTCCACGTCGTTTCCCACACTCGCGATTGCGTCCATATCGCCAATGGCCACGCAATAATCTACGTTCCATCCTCGATAAAAACAGGAAATCGAACCCTAAATCCCCTTCGCATGACCTTCCTGGCCATCAGAAAAATCACCGAGTATTTTTCTCTTGTTCGCCACCATTCATACCTCCCATGACCTCGTTCCCGAGACATCCAACCATCTAGATCACCATAATTTGACCCATTTCCCCAATTCCGTTTATCAAACAATTTATCAAGAACTACCCAATTAAAAATCATGATTTTAATTTTAAAAATCTTAGATTTTGATGATGATTTATAATATATATATATGAAACGTTAAATTGTTGGGATCAGATTTTACCAATTTTAAGTTTTACTGGAAAATTTTGAATTCCATAGGCCTACAAACTTATTTAACTTCCAACATAAAATTTTAAACTTTAGCTTATGTTTTACAAAAAATTTTTGTTTAAATATCTAAGCCTATCATAGACTAGATAAAGAAATTTGAGATTTTGAACTAAAATATGGACTCTGTACTTTAAACAGAGAAGATCACTGATCCCTCAATACATGCACACAGTTTTACATTCATATATACACATTACATCATCATGCAAACAATTTTACATCAAGCTTCTAAGATTCATTCATGCATCCAGATTTAAAATAAAAACAAAGTTGGGTTTACTCACAGTTAATGAAGTGGAACAGAGCTTTGAATTTGAGATGTTTGCAATCTTTGAACTTGAATAAAATTGCTTGAATATGGAACTGGAAAATACTTGTTTCTTTACTTAAAACTGGAACTTTGTTTTGCTTGCTGATTTATGTTACATTGAATTTGAGGTGAATGATTTTTTTTACTGATCTGATTAGTTGCACTTGAATTTGAAAAACCCGCCCTTTAGATTTGAATGTGTAGAGAAGATTGCTTGAATTCTTGATTTAGTTTTAGTGGATTTTCAGGTTATTTCTTTTCTTAGTTTTGAAAAGGAATTTGTAAAGAAAATGAGAGAGGAGAGTAGAGAGGTTTTATATATCTTAATTTTATCTTTATTTAAAAATAAAAAGAATTTAAAGACACTTGTCAAAATCCTTAAATAATTTGCTAACACATGTTATTAGAAAGGTTTATAACTTAACACATGTAACTTTACATGCATTAATTAGCTTTTTAAATATCTAATAAAGCTTTTATAAATAATTTTTTTTCTAATTTTATAAATACATATTTAATTTATATAAATAAATCTCTTTAAAGAAAATAATATAAATCAATTTTATGTTCTAAATAAATCATGAAAATACATTTTAAAATTAGAGTATGATTTAAGATATAAATAACTAACTTTTGAATTTCAATTTAAATATCCAAATTCAAATTAAATTTCAAATTAAATTTAAAAATCCAATTGATAGATACATATTATTTTGACAAATCCAAATTCCGTTTGTATATAATAATTCTATTTAAAATCTATATATATATAACACAATTATTATTATAGTTTTGAAAATATCAATTTTGCCAATTTAAATAATTATACTAGAAAAATTATCAAACCAATACTTATTCAGGTACATATTTTTATTACCAGAATTGTTTATTTAACTTATAAATCAGTATTTCTACTAATTAAATCCAGTTAATTATCAATTACAGATATTCTAAAATCCGGCTTATCACATTTCCCCCCTTTGAATCTTTTCGTCCCCGAAAAGGAACGAAGCCAGAATTTATTAAAATACTCAATATCAGTTAAATTTTTCTTCGATTATTTTTTCTTTCAAAAAACCATACTCCGGAGAGTAGAGCTAGGGAATTCAGCTGTCCGCCACACTGACCCCTCTTTTAAGCTAGCCCAACACAGAGATTTGATACCCCAACCATTTTTTTTGGATTAATGGGGTCCACCTCCGCGCCTTGAAATTGGGAGCAGGGCAGACGGGAATCGAACCTGCGACCTGCTTACCAGGAAGCAAGTATCTTACCACTACGCCACTGCTTGCGGACTTCTTTGATTATTTTTAAAACACCTTTAAAATCCATATAGTATTATAAAATAGTTTTATAAAAATAATTTTTATAACTCGATGTTTCAACAAGTCCGTCCTCGTTCTCACAGAAATTCGGTCATACGTTGATCAAGCGTAAGACTGAAAATCTATAAGTACTTGGTAAACCCGTTTTCAACATCTAATGAAAATACTTGGAAAATAATTTTATTGAAAATATCGAAAACATTTTGAAAATAGAGGAAATATCTTTGGTGAGATTGCTCTAGAAATCATCACCCCCATCCATGGTCGTAGTTACATTTTGGGTTACGTTGCCATCGCACCAAAAGTCCATGTAAATGTAGGCACTCCGCTCCCCTCGATTACGCCATGGAACCCACAACAGATCACAGTTACATTCCAGGATTACGTTGCCATCACAACAAAAGTTCATGCAACTGTAGGCATCAGCGTCCTTGATTTTCGCTGCCAAAAATGTAACTTCTCCACTCCCACATAGGTCGCACTCTGCCGATGTAAAATCAAACGCAGACTGTTGGCTCTCAGCGGCACACATGACTTTTGCTATATCACCATAGGTCGCAGTCTACCGATATGAAATCAAACGCAGACTGTTGGCTCTCAGCGGCACACACGACTTTCGCTATGGTCTGCAGTAGATCGCAGTGACATCGAGTTGCACTGTCCTTACAGTATAACCCAAATGACTCTGTAGGCATCAGCGCCCTCGACTTTCGCTACACACTACACATAATCCTCAGGAACTAGTTTTGTCCGGACTCCTCACAGGATCAACTTTAGAACCCCCCTTAGGGTTCAAGGCAGTACCACCCTGTGGCACTCCTGAGAAGTTCATTTCAAGGGAGCGCCTTTTTCTCCAGAGCCATTTCAAAACACTTATACTATACACATATAGTATCTTCCAAATCATACACCTAGAATAAATCTCATATAAATCTCCTTTCTCAAAATCGATTATCCCAAAATCGATAATTCTCAAACTAGGCTTTTCAAAATCCAATATTGATTTTACCCAAAAATCAAAAGCCTTTTCAAATGCAAAGGTTTCCAAAACCTTTTTAAAAATCATTCCCACAAGATCCTTTATATATATATACATATATATATACATATATATATATATAACCTTGAAAAATCTAAGGATCATTTCAAACTTGTATAAAACCCTTTTTATACTTCAAATATCTTTCAAAATCCTTTCTTCTAGCTTTAGATTCAACAAGGGGAGATTTATCTTATAAAACAAAGATATATAACTTTGTTTATTCCAAATCAAATATTCAAATTTGATTACTCTATAAAGTCACTTACCAAATTACTTACTTCCATAAAGTAAAAATTTTAACATAGAAATATCGAATTTCCACTTTACTTCGTCATATATTTCACAAAATATACCTTTCATTTCAAAAACCATTTCAGATTTCTTATCCACAAATTCCCAGTATCTGTTTCATTCAAACCCGTACGATGTACACATATCATCCGTACGCTATACGAATCCGATCGCTCACTCGATCACACAATTTCACTTCCTAACTAATATCGTCCACCCGACTACCTAGTGTGGACTCGGATCTGCTTTCTTGATCAGAAACCGTCATTCTCCTTGCATAGCCATAACTATGATAGAGAATATCCAGAACCAATCAACAATCCATATGCAGGTCCGTCGTCGAAAATCGAGTGAAAAATGACAACTCGGATCGATATACTATCTCGAAATTTTACGTTCGAATCTGGATCAAATCTCTATACGAATAGAATAATATATGTTCATCCTACGTATTTATCTTTTGTGGTTATTAGCCAAATCAAACTTCTTTTCTATTCACATCCACTTTAATTTCTGTCCACCTATTCACAATTTCTTAAATCCTCATTTGGATTATCATCTCAATTCTTATTTCAAATGGATGTTTAAATCATGAACAGTTCAAATTCTGTCCAGTTTAAATTTAGAAAATAGCTTGAATTTTTTTTAAAATGGACAAGTAGTTGAAAATAATTATTAGTTTGTAAAATAGCTGTAAAATATTTAAATAATGATAAAATAGTTGGAAAATAGTCAAATAGTTATAAAATAGTTAGATAATTACAAAATAGTTTAAAATAGTAATTAGTTATAAAACAGTTGAAAAAAAGAAATTAATTTATAAAACAGTTGTAAAATAGTTAAATAGTTACAAAAATAATTGTAGAATGAGTATAAAAAAGTTTGGGGTTTAAAAAGAAACGTTATATATAGTAAATAGCTTGGAAAATTAGGTTTATATTAAAACAATTTATTTTGAAAATAATTTAGAGTCAAACTGTTCAATTCCTAGCCTCCATTTCTAATCAATTTGATTTAAATTTCCACTTCCATCTAAATTGACTCAATTCCAATTTAAATAACTTCAATTTCCATTGAGATTGATTTAACCCCAATTCAAGTTGAATTAATCTTAATTTTTTTCTCCAAATTCAAATCAATTTGGACTAATTTCAAATTGAATCTACTTCAATTTCAAATCCTTTCAATTCCTGTTTGAATTAATCCTAAATTCCCATTTGAATTTGAACTCATTCAACTTCAATTTCATTTCAAATTAATCCAATTCAAATTTTCCATTTGAATTTTAAACATATCCTTCTTCAATCACAATTTTAATTAATTCAAATAAATTCAATTTGAACTAATTCAATTCACATCTCAAATTTAAACCATCCCGAATTATATAAATTCGAGTTAAATTTTTAAATGTTGATTTAATCCTTTAAATCTAATCAACTTATATCTTTAAACCATTTAATTCTGAATTCAAATTCCATTTTTTAACCTATTTCAAAGTTCAAATAATTCTACTTCTTTTTAAACAACTATATCTTTGAAATTCAATTTATCATCAAATTTCAATTTTAAAACCAAACTTTTGAAGTTTTATCTTAAACATTCAAATCTTAAATCCAAAATGATTCCATTTTATCTTAATAATGGATATATTACCACACCCCATTTCTTCATTCATTTCAACAAATCCAATTTCAGCTTAAAGATTATTAATAATAACAGGATGGTATCATTCAAATTATTTTAAAACATCCATCCATTCCAACTTCCAAATCTCAAACCCATTATGAGATCACACAAACTCCCAATTCAAATTAACCATTTAACTTTTCAAGTTAAATCCCAATTTCATCTTGAAATTTCCAATTCAGGTTGCTTGTTAAATTATTTAACTTTCCCAAAGTTAAATTCAATTTACTTAATCCTGCCAACCTTACCCAATTTGAGTTCTCATTTCAAATTCTAGACTTCACATTAATAATCTTCCCACTTATAAGTTCAAAACTTATCATTTTGGGTATCACATCTCATTTCAAATTCAAAACTCAACATTTAGAGTTTATTTCTTTATTACTTTGAAACAAATTTTCAAATTTCTATAACTACATCAAAAAAAATTCACAATTTAAATCATCTTCAGTTCCAATTTATAAGTCATACTTGCCTAAATGTTTTACTTCCCTAAAACGTTTCATTTTGCTTACTCATTAATACTCATTTTATTATTAAACACAACAATAATGACCAAGGTTATCATATTTGGAAACCATTTCATTATTATCTTATTCTGAAATTCTTTTCCAAGTTCAAGATTTTAATTTCAGGTTGGATCCATTTCAAACTTGTCTTTATTCAATTTAAATTTGATTTTATTTCTATTACCATTTAATTCTTATTATTACTTTTAATTCAATTAATATGACAACCAATTAGCTTAATATTTATTAGAAAGAAATATTGCTTTATATATCAAAATATATTCTTATATACAATCATTTAAAATCTTTATATAAGAAAATAACAAGTACGCTCTCACTCACACACACTAAACTCATTCTAGGGTACCACTGTCCCTATCCTTAATGAGTAAACCCACCACCAGAGCCAAGGTTCTCACTTAACCTTCAGCTCTGATACCAAATGTAACGAGTCGGAATATTCGATCCCGAAAACTCCAGATAGTTAGAAAAAGAAGAAAAGAGATAGAAAAAAAAGAAGAACAGAAACACCAACATCTCACATTCGTAGCGGAAAAAATATAATATCAAATAAAATATCAGTTTTACAAAGAAGAACTGTATCGTACATTTACATTTTATACATCAGAGTTACAACATTTCACAGTCACTGGACTGTTAAAATAACTTATTCCAGATATTCAACAAATTATACAGCGGAAAACACTCCATACGTTCCTGCCATCCAGCTCACCTCCTGAGCTCCAGAACGTACAAACCTGAAAATCTGTATTACTCGGTCTGACCCGAGCATTACATCAAAGTAACACCCGGGTCAGGCTGGAAACAACATGAGTAAACCCATCCAACATGAATGACAAAAGCATACAACTTATATATCTAACCGGTAACTTGTATCAATTACAAGTTCACATCTCAAATTGTTATAGACATTTATCATTTCACTCACAAATTTCTAAGTACCAAAACTTAGATTAAATAGTCCAATTCAGTTAAATCATTCCATTCCAGCTTATTGATTTCACACGTAAAATCTATATAGAATCGAAGTGGTTTCGGGTATTTACTAATACCCGACTCCGGTCTCTTCGAATTCAATGTCATCTAAACCTAAGTTATTCAATTAAATACAACTCAACTTTAATTACCGGATAACACTTTTACACAGCAATTCATAATTGATAGATAATCACATTATCAATGTTCATCAAACATATCATGTCTCAAAGCAATTCATATAAGAGATATCAAACAATCCAAAGCACTTATCATTATTCAATCATTCTTAAGCAAGATTGATCACTTCCAATAATTACATTAATTTATGATCCTCTAATTACTTTCTTTAGTTAATTATTCCTAAATTTCATCTAATAATCAACCTTTAACTTAATTACCTTCATTAATCAATCTTGATAAATCACAATCAGAAATTAACTTTCCTTAATTACTCTATCAATTAAACCAACTCCTTGATTAATTATATTAATTAATCCTTAATTCCACTGAGTAATTATCACTTAATTTCTTCCACTAAGTAATTATCCTTTAATACTTCCCATCAAGTAATTTCCTTTTAATTAATTACATCCAGAAACTAATTACTTCACCAAGAAATTACACCTCATTAATTACCTTAATTAATTATACTTAACCCAACATCAAATGATTACCTTTAATTAATTAAACTGAATTAATTAACTAAAATTAACCACATCAACTTAATCAATTATACTGAGTAATTAATTCCTTTAATTACTTCATTAAGTAATTATTCATAATAGTTCTTTTACATTAAGTAATTAACCTCTTATTTACTTATTACTTAATTATTTCTTAATTGATTAACCTTAATTAATCAATCTTTAATTATCACCTTTAAATACATTAAGTAATTAGCCTTTAATTAATAATACAAATTAATTATTCTTCACCTATCCACATTAATTTCACTTACCCTGTATTGATTACCCAAATTTGATTATCCTATAATCACTTACATTGAATAATTAATCCTCAATAAATCACATGAATTAATTGTTAATTATTTAATCTTTAATAATTAATTAATTACTTACTCAATAATTAATCCTTGATTATTAAATTTATCTACAACAATCAACCCTCAATTATTCTTGTTTAACCCTTATTAATTTAGTGAACTTCAAGAATTAACTTACAAGTTAAACAAATAATTCTACTTAATTAATCAAACACTTTAACAATACTTTAACATCAAAGACTAGTTAAGTATAATATTAAAACTTCAATATGTTAACTTAAAACATTATGTTACTATTCATTCTTCCCGAGACAAAACAAATGATTACTCGAACTAAACTTGAGTTCCAACCTTCCTTCCTTCTTTTTTTCTTTTTCTTCTTGTCTAAAATTTTAAACCATTGTAATATATAACACACGCAAACAACACAAGCAAGTATCCGAGATTATCCACTCATTTTCCTGAGATTTTTCCGAGGCTCTCCCTTCTTCACCCTCACATAACATCAATGATGCACAATGACCACGTGCACGTGCACCAGTCGATGGCGAGGTTGCAGCATCCTCGACCATCACCGACAAGTCGCCTTTGCCAAGCTTGATCTCACCACTACCCAGTACTTCTCGAATTCCTATAAATCAAAATCAAGCTGCCTGGACGACAACTGGAACTCATCACCGATGCTAAACATCACCACTGCCCTCGATTCTGATCACCGAAGTTCGTTCGAACTTGACCAGTGTTACATTGTCGACTTCCACGTCGTTTCCCACACTCACGATTACTTCCAGATCACCAATGGCCACACAACAATCTACGTTCCATCCTCGATACAAACAGGAAATCGAACCCTAAATCCCCTTCGCATGACCTTCCTGGCCATCAGAAAAATCACCGAGTATTTTTCTCGTGTTCGCCACCATTCATACCTCCTATAACCTCGATCCCGAGACATCTAACCATCTAGATCACCATAATTTGACCCATTTCCCCAATTCCGTTTGTCAAACAATTTCTCATGAATTACCCAATTAGAAATCATGACTTTAATTTTAAAAATTTAGATTTTGATGATGATTTATAATATATATATATATATATGAAACGTTAAATTGTTGAAATCAGATTTTTACCAATTTTAAGTTTTACTAGAAATTTTTGAATTCCAGAAACCTACTAACTTTTTTAACTTCCAACATAAAATTTTAAACTTTAGCTTATGTTTTACAAACAAAATTTGTTTAAATATCTAAGCCTATCATAGACTAGATTAAAAAATTTGAGATTTTGAGCTAAAATCTGGACTTTGTACTTTAAATAGAGAAGACCACTAATCCCTCAATACATGCACACAGTTTTACATTCATATATACACATTATATCATTATGCAAACAATTTTACATCAAGCTTCTAAGATTCATTCATGCATCCAGATTTAAAATAAAAACAAAGTTGGGTTTACTCAAAGTTAATGAAGTTGAACAGAGCTTTGAATTTGAGATGTTTGCAAACTTTGAACTTGAATAAAATTGCTTGAATCTGGAACTGGAAAATACTTGTTTCTTTACTTAAAACTGGAACTTTGTTTTGCCTACTCATTTATGTTACTTGGAATTTGAGGTGAGTGATTTTTTTTACCGATCTGATTAGTTGTACTTGAATTTGAAAAACCTGCCCTTTAGATTTGAATGTGTAGAGAAGATTGCTTGAATTCTTGATTTAGTTTTACTGGATTTTCAGGTTATTCATTTTCTTAGTTTTGAAAAGGAATTTGTAAAGAAAATGAGAGAGGAGAGTAGAGAGGTTTTATATATCTTATTTTATCTTTACTTAAAAATAAAAAGAATTTAAAGACACTTGTCAAAATCCTTAAATAATTTGCTAACACGAGTTATCAGAAAGTTTTATAACTTAACACATGTAACTTTACATGCATTAATTAGATTTTTAAATATTTAATAAAGTTTTTATAAATATTTTTTTTTCTAATTTTATAAATACATATTTAATTTATATAAATAAATCTCTTTAAAGGAAATAATATAAAATAATTTTATGTTCTAAATAAATCATGAAAATACATTTGAAAATCAGATTATGATTTAAGATATAAATAACTAACTTTTGAATTTCAATTTAAATATTCAAATTCAAATTAAATTTCAAATTCAATTTAAAAATCCAACTGATAGATACATATTATTTTAACAAATCCAAATTCCATTTGTATATAATAATTCTATTTAAAATCTATATATATATATATATAACGCAATTATTATTATAGTTTTGAAAATATCAATTTTGCCAATATAAATAATTATACTAGAAAAATTATCAAACCAATGCTTGTTCAGGTACATATTTTAATTACCAGAATTGTTTATTTAACTTATAAATTAGTATTTCTACTAATTAAATCCAGTTAATTATCAATTACAGATATTCTAAAATCCGGGTTATCACAACTCAAGTGAAATGCCAATTGAAAACAAGTAACTTAAAGGATGCTTGGGATTTCCATCCTCTATAGACCCGTGGAACTAATATGTAGTAATATATGCTATTATAATATGTCTATCAGTAAAGTATTAAAATAGCGTTAAGGCGTCAACCTTATCCCCCTTAACACATTTTATAAATTCTTGTAGTCTATATAATGCCGTAAGCTCCACCAAACCTTTGGTTTACCTAAAGGACATCCTATATGTACGGTACAAAACAAACTCTTAGAAGGCGCGATAGGGCATGTGAACATGGCAGCAATGCCAAGGTAGATATACCGTTTGCGGATCCGGACTAGTGGTAACACATAGCAGCTACTACTGCCCACCTCAAGACACACTCCCAAATCAAAGGTGCACCCAATCAAATCACAATGTAATAGAATGGTGTGGAAGAAATGTGTCTGATAGGAGGAATGACCTCAGTTTGCCCGACATGTCTCCTGTTTTATTCACATTTAAGCTAATCTTGGGAGTCAGGGCTATGTAAATACCTATTACAGAATCGTCACCAAACCATCATACTTCGTTTTGGAATCTCCACCACGTGCACAATTATTAAAGTGGTTTTTGGTATTGGCAGAGAGTATGACAATATTCGATCCCGATCTCTTTAACAACCAAATGCATATTTCACATCGTGGTCGTTTATAATTTCAAACAATTCACACTTCATATCAAAATATCATATCCATTTCAAAATCATATCACTTTCGAAATCATATTCACTTTCGAAATCATGTCACTTTCAAATTAGTATTCACTTTAAAATCATATTTATTTCCAAAATCTTAACCATAAAAATTGGTTAAACCATCGTATCAAATATTCGCATTTAGATCCATTAAATCTAAATCTTAACAATTCCATCTTAAACAGTTTAAATATTTAAAAATAATTTATACGTTGATATAGTTGTAAATTAAAAATAGTGTATGTGTTTAAAAATAAGTTATAAAATGATCGTTTATATATTAAAAAGAGTTTATATACTAAAATAGTTTATATCATAATAGTTCAAATTACAATTGTTTCCTCCAATTTCACAAACCAATTCAAATCAACTTTGGTTCCATAATTGAATTTAAATCAAACCCAATTCAATGATTTCAGTTAAAAAGTTTAAAGGTTCAATTCAAATTCTCAATAAAACCATTTTAATCTTATATCGATTTCAAATATAGATTTGAACTACAAATTAAACCATTTAAATTTCAATAGGTTTCAAAATTTAAATATTCAAACATTTACAATAACTCGATTTGATAAATTTGATTTATATTTCAAATTCAACTTCAATATTATTTTGTTTTGAAATGTCCACTTAATCAATTTAATAACCATTTAGATAAAATTCCAATTAGAAACTTAAATAAAAATTAAATATTCGATTTCAAATTTATTTGAATTTAGAAAATTCATTAAGTCCTTTTTAATCAAAATCAAGTTATAAAACGTATCTTTAAAAATCTCAAATTAATAAGCTTTCAAATCAATTTCTATTTAAATACAATTCTTCAACAAATTAAATTACAAATCAATTTCCATTTTTCTTTCCAACCTTAATTTTTTAAAGTTATTACAAAATCTATTTTCAAAATATTAATATAAATTTAATAAATATTTAAAATATAATCTACATACATGTATTAGTTAACTTAAAATCTTATTAAATATTATTATATTAATTATTATAAAATTCAATCTTATTATTAAATCTATTTTAAATCTTATTTACATATATATTTAAAAATAATAACATTATAAGTAAAAAGTTATAATTTTCATTTTTAAACTTTAACTTACAATTTTAAAATTTCCAAAAAATATAATTTAAAATCTAAATTTTACACATATTAAAATATATATTCATATTATAATTTAAAATCGATAATGATCAAACCCATATATTTCCTTCAAACTTTGGAAATCATTTTTCAAAAATAGACAAACGGTGTATAATTTTCTATCCTATGGTTAAGTGATACAGATATTTATCATTTCAATCCGCAATTATTTTAATTTATGGGTATAAATCATTTCAACCCGCAATCCTAAAATTTAAATTCAATGCAAATCACTTGGGTTTATCATTTCAACCCATAACGATTTTCCCCTAATCTATAAGATCATTCAGATGTGTATCATTTCAATCCATAGGGATTCCTAAACTAACAGTGAACTTGCAGAGTGAAAACAATAGAATAATATTATAAAATGACATACCTATAAATAGCAGGCATATAACATCATTAACGATTTAAATATAATATATACAACAGGTTATGATGTCATATGTCATACGTAAACAATTGCAGGTAATAACATATCATATTTAACAATTAAATAACTAACCATTCAAATTTAACAACATATTTCAATCGTCATTTCATGTAAATTAAGTTTACTAGATATAAGAACGTTAATCGTGAGTGATTTCTCACCTTTCGAGGCGATGTAGATTTAATGATGAAAAGAGCTATGAATATAAGCACAAATGCCAAAGCTTAGCATGATGAACATGAATTCAACGAATAAAGCACGGCGGGCTTGAATTGATAAAAGAATATATTTTTTTTTAAATTCCAAAATTTATGCCATATTTAAGATAAGATTTTTATATTATATTTTAAAATCAATATTCCTATTTACAATACATGTATAAATGAAATCTCTATATCATACATTTTAAACCCAATATCAAAATAAATCTTTTTAAACATATTTTAAAATCAATTTAAAACATATTAACATAAAATCTATATACATTCTATTATATTATAAAATCATTACTTAACTTAAAACACAGATTTAAAATCAAACATATATATATATATATATATATTGTTTTGATATTAAAAATCAAACATAATATATATATATATATATATATATATATTATATTTTAGTACTTACTTGAAAAATATATATTATATTTAAAATCCATATTATTATAAACATTCTTTAAAATCCATATTGTTACAAACATATATACACGCAACCAAATATATGCAGGCTCGGGAAAAAGAGCAGGCAAAAGAAAGAAAATGTATGCAACTTATAAACTTTATATATACTATATATATACACATTTTAATAAAAGCATGCAACTTACTCTGGAACGAAGCACGGAGTAAGGGGAAGAGCAAGCACAGAAGGAGGCGAACTTGCTATTCGGAGCAGTGGCTGGTTGCGAGGTAGGTTGCTGCGCCCATGGACGGTGATGGATGTCAGAGCGGCCGCCGGGGGAAAAAAGGCTGTGCTCGATTAGTAGGTGCTCGGGAATGTGGTAGAGCGTTCGATGATGGCAAGCGGTGGAAGGAGGTCGGGTTCTAGGCTGATGGTGGTTGGGAGGCTAGTGGGTCGACTAGAGGGTGTATTGTCATGCTCGGCTTATAGGATGGTGACTGGGCACGGGTAGGTTGGTCTCGGTGTTCAAAGGGGTGCGTTTGCCGGCTATAGGCGGAAAAAGTGGAAACCGTGTGATGGCGAGGCTGGCAACTCGAAGGCGGGTATGGCTGTGCTAGGTGATGATGGGCGGAGCACATGGTGGAGTGGGTGGAGAAATGTAGAGATATATGCTGCATGGAAAACTACGAAGGAAGGTGAACAGTTGGAGCTTGGCTTCTGAAGCAGAGGGAGGTCAGAAGGAGGGTCTCGGTTGAAAATGGAGAACGTGAGCAGCTGACAAAACACAAATATGCATGACATGCGGTAGGTGGTTTCGAAAAAAGGAGGAGGAAAAGGTCGGTGAATGTTGCGTGGTTGGTCAGGCTTTACGGCCGAGGAAGCGATCTTGGTTGCTATCAGAGTGCAGGTCGAGAAAAATGTCAAGCAAGCATATGAAAGGAAACGAAGAAGGGAGTAGGTCACGTGCAAATATAACAGCAACTAATATATTATATATATATATATGTATTTTCAAAGAAGAAAGCTGAACAATGAAGGGAAGAGAACGAGTCACGAACCAAAATAAAATAGTGGGAGTAGAGAAAGTAAATAGTTGATTTCTGGGAATATAAAAAGTAGTGGCTATTGGTTAAAATTCGGTGGATAATTGAATGGACATGGAAACCAAAAGATTAAAAAGAGTTACCGACATGGCTAATGGTTTTGCAGATTCCGCCGTGCATCGGACACTGAAATGGACATGTGAATGTATTGCGGAGATCAGCACGGTGAGGCGAACAGAATGGTACAGAGATATGAAAGAGATGACAAGTCCTATCAAAAGCCGATATTTTGCTGCCAAACTACTGCAAATTCGCCAAATAATAAGATAAAAAAGCTAGAGAAGTCCAAATTTGATGAAACGAACGATGACGTCTCACTTAGAAAACAGTTTGCATTTTTATTATATAAAAATATTCAGATTTCAAAAACATTTAATTTTCATCAAATTTCAGTTGATTTTAAATTGAATTTAAAAATTACACAACAAAATTTACTTCCATATTTTCTGATGGAAATCTGCCATTTCCAATGTTAAAATAGATGCACAACAAATATAAAATTTTCATTTTAAATTTTAATTGTTTATTTTCAAGAAAAATTTAGTTAATTACGTTATAAAAATCATTAAAATTTCTAGGTCGTTACACTCTCCCCTACTCAAAACTTTTTGTCCTCGAAAAGAAACGAGATAGGAGATGAGAAACAACCAAAAAGAAAAGATAGACTGAAATACAAAATACGAAAGTTAATTTTAAAAAAATCATATAAAATACATTTTCTTTAAATTGATGAATATAGAGAAATTTTAGTTTCAATCCATTTTATTTAATTAATAAATATTCATTCGATTGACTTGCTTTCACTCTATTAACATTTCTTACGAAAAAAATTTCTTTCAAAACAAATTTATTTTATCAACTCATTTATTTAATCCATTCGACCTTACTTAAGTTAATTCCACTTTATAACTCAACTTTAACTTTTTTTAAGTTCATATTCATTTATTTAAATAGCGTTTTCTTTTTATTTAATATTTTTTTTTCAATTTATTTTACTAACATATCTTGCAACATTGATTAAGTGTATGACCACTAAACTTTGTTTCCTTATCAAAATTTCATTTTTGAATATCTTATTAATTATATTTATATCGTATACTGTTCAATTACATTCAAACCCCTTTCCAGGTAAGTTTTATTAAATGTTTTCGAACGTAATTAAACACTATACAAATTTTCTTTTATTTTAAACATTTCTATTAAGCAAGATTAGTTTACAACTTTTATTGCTTAAGTTTTCTCATGTATACCTTTCAATTACATATTCACACTACATTTTAACTTTTGAATATTTCAGGCAAGTTATATATGTTCTAAAATGCAATAGAGTGTTATACAAATAAATTTTATCTTAGTTCAGCTGTTTCAAGTTGTTTCAATTTCATTTCTCATTTCAGACACTCCTATTATTCAAAATTTTTGCTTCATTTCGATAATTGAAGACCATCACTTGACATAAACTTAAGAATTAAATCTCCAGTTTCACTTTAAACCATTTGAAATAAATAAACATATATATAATTTATACCTCAAATCATACTTAATAAATTCAAATCCAATCCATTTCCAGCACAAAAGTGTAGCAAAGCTACCAAGTGGTCTCTCCAAATTTGAAACTTGAAAACGAATGTCGATGATACTGCAGTCATCACCGGAATTATTTTCCAGCCTATGGAAATAATTTCCATTCGAAAATACTTTAAAATAATAATATATTTTATCAAAACTTTGAAAACCAAATTTTTGAAAAGCACTGAAAATTTAGTTCTCAAATTCTTAATTTAAATTCATTTCATTTGCAAAAAAGATTTATAAACCATGTTTATAAAATTATACAACAATCATTAATGGTTTAGGAATGATGATAAACAATGAATGATAATCTAGTATAATCATTTCTAACAACCATTTCATTAACTATCTAATTTTAGAAAATTATACTTATATACATAATATAGTCATACAAAATTTTATTTGACTTACCAATTTCGAAAATAATATTATGTCGGTTTGCTCTGTTCAAGTGTTTTAGACAGAGTTGGCTAGATGAATCGATCGAAACCCCAAATCAACTTAACAATTCAAACAACACAATATAAACAATTTCATATTAATAACAAATACACTCCCTCGCATAATGATTCAGTAATGTATTTCAAAACATGGATAGAGATTCGAATTCAAAAGGACCTGATCAAAGAGAATTCTGACTAAGATAGGTAGGCTCGAAAGTGAGATAAGATAAATATATTGCAAAAAAGAAAAGGTGGATAGACTTATATAAATTGCGGGCAACCTTAACCGGGTCAACCGAGACTTGAAAAAGACAAGAATATCATCAACGACAACCAAGAAAACAAGCCAAGCTCCAGGGATAAGATCGATGCGGAATTCCATTTCTCGCTTAGGAGGGAGAGAAATGACTTCACTAAACATCAGGATAATCCTTGACTATTGGGTGGAGTCGAGATCACTAGGCTGACTATCAAACGAAAGATAGAACTGTCTATATAACCCGAGGTGTTCGACATTCGATTACAAGAGGATTACCCTAGTCGTTCACTAAAGCTATTGTTGGGTATGTTTCGACCAGTCCAACCTCCTGCCGAACCAACACCTTCTCCACCTCCCTGCCGAACCAAACCATCTAACCACCGAACCAAAGCAATTTCCAACTACTGTCGAACCAACACCAATCAAGCCCACACCGAACCAATCCCATCACCCAGACATCACCGAACCAATCCCATCTCCCAGTCACCACCGGACTAACATACAACCGAACCAGGCCCAGGGTAGCACTACCGAATCAAGGCTTCTCATCTACCACCGAATCAAACTCCCAACCCACCATCACCGGACCACAATACTACCGGACCAAGGCATTCCGCACCAACTTTGCCAGGCCAGATTGCACCAGCCCAGGCCCACCAGCAGTTATATACATCCAAGACCCCTGCCCCCAGCCTCACTCTATAAATGGAGGGGCAGGGGTACAACAATGGTGGACAAGTTTGAGAGCTCAAGCACGGAAGGAACTTTCAAACAACTTTCACATACTTGTATACAAAGCTTTGTATTTGTAATCTGAAAGAAAAAGGAGAATAACATATAAAGTGGACGTAGGCACGTTCTGGCCGAACCACTATAAATCTGTGTGTCTTTTACAGTTTAGTCCCTGCTTTTTATATATTTGCATAAATCACCCAAATCACTAGAAACAACATAAAATCAACTAATTCATACGACTTGGAGGCGTTTGCCCATTTTTTGTGCAAACATTTTTGGTGCTTTCACTGAGAACGAGGGAGCTCGAAGCTTCAGCTTCTCCCACTCAACCCTTTTCCTATCAACATCGTTCATTGCTTGGAAAATATGGCTCCCGGACGGAAGAAAGATGCTAACAAAGGAAAGGATGTCGCAACTGGCAGTATCCCAGATCCAGTGATCAGAGACCAAGACAATCGTCCAGTTCTAACAGCAAATTTAAAACAGGCAAATCCGACAGCCCCTGCTGCGGAACAACCAATTACAAGGGCGGATCTGGACAGGATTGTGGCTGAAGTAACTAACCGCTTCGCATCTCAACAAGAAGCCTTGGTGGACCAACTCATGTCACGCTTAAGGGATGCTGAAGAATCCAATCGTAACACTGAATCATGGGGTGAGTCCCGGTCTGGAGGATCTGGGAGACGACAAAGGTCTTTCTTCTTCGAAGAGGCTAATGATAGAAACAACCATGGTAGGAGCCAAGCCCAGGCTCAGCCCGAATTCCGACCCGAGGAAACTCTTGGAGACGAACCCAACAGGGGAGGCACCAGACAGGGGTCGGATGTAGGTGAGCCTGTCATGCTACCTAACCAAGGAAACACCAGTAAACGGGGCCGAGCTGGAGTCCTGCCCGAAGTTGGACCCGAGGAAGTGCTAAGAACAGAACCCAGCAGGGGAAGATCAAGGCAAGGGCCAACTGTGGCTGACCCCAACATGCCTCCGGAAGACCAGAAGCAGTCATTGGAGAATGTCAGGAGTGATAAACGATACCATCCTTACAGGTCATCTGGACGGAGTCAATCCCGCAGGGAAGAACCAAACTCATTTTTATTCACTCCAAGTTCTGATGAAAGAATGGCGCGATTGTTCAGGGAGTGCGTCCAACGGGAGCAAAGGGATCGAGGGATAGGTGCTAGGGTAACCAGCCCCTTCACCCGCAAGATTGAAACTGCCATCATCCCCCGGGAATGGAAAATGCCAACGATGGAACCTTACAAGGGAACCTCTGACCCCATCGTACACTTACAGAGATACACCCAGCATATGCTCATGAGCGGAGCAACGGAGGGAGTATTGTGTAAATGCTTCCCACTCTTCTTGGCAGACCTAGCTACCTCCTGGTTCTGCCACCTACACCAAGGGTCCATCAGCTCATGGGAAATGTTGATAGAAAAATTCATCAGCCAGTTCCGCATTCATGTGGAACAACCCAAGGACGCATATTCCTTATCTAATATCAAGAAGAAACTCGGAGAGACAGTGCAGCAATATCTCACCCGATTCAACGCTGCGGCGGCCGCGGCGAAGATGCCGACGAGAAACTTAACCTAATGGCTCTCTGCAGTGGTGTACATCCGGATACTAAATTTGCTAGAAGACTAACCAAGGAAAAGCCAGCTACTTTACCTGATTTCTTCCATGCAGCTGGAAAGTATATGAGACTTGAAGACGCTGCCACTGAGAGGCAGTCAGGGCAACAGGTTAAAATAGCCACAGATAGGGTTTCCGCTGCAACAAAGGATGTTCGGAGAAATGACTCTAGAGACAATGCTGGGGGCAAGAAAGGGGAAAAGCGCCTATATCGACCTGGACCAAGATTTGACTCCTACACTCCTTTGAATGAAACGATCGAAAACATCTTCCTAGCCACTCAAGACGAAGTTAGATACAAGCGCCCCCTGCACAAGAAGGAGTCAGATAACACACTCAAAACTGGAAAGTTCTGCCGCTTCCATGAATCCCACGGACATGACACCAATGAATGCCACCATCTCCGGGACTTGATTGAAGAACACATTAGAAGGAGGAGACTGGAACGCTATGTAAAAAGCCAGAGCAGGACTCCATCTCCCGCCAATGAAGACCCAGGGTTACCCCTCCTAGAGGAAGGCGGAGGAAATCGCAACACCAGCGGCTCTAGTCAAGAGAAAATAGTAGTCCATACCATATCAGGAGGACCACACATCGCCGACAGAAGCTGGGCAGAGATGGAAAGATATGATAAGTCACTTAGAAACGCTGAAGGCTACGTTAATTCTGTTATGGAAGAACGCCACCCGAAACGGAAAGAGATTGACGACATCACATTTAGTAGGCGTGATCTAGAGGGAAGACAGTACCCACACATGGATCCTATGGTCATCTCTGTCTGGTTCGGTCCAGCCGAAGTTTTTCGAATTTTAGTAGACAATGGAAGCTCAGTGAATATCCTATTCAAGCATGCATTCGACAAAATGAAGCTGTCAATGAAGGATGTGTCTCCCTGCAACAAACCACTACATGGTTTCACTGGAGATGCGAAAGTGCCCCTCGGGCAACTGGACCTTTTTGTTGAAATAGGAAGTCATCCCCGCTCCGCTGTGCGAAAACAAACATTTGTACTAATAGAGAACCATTCAGTCTACAACGCCTTTTTGAGAAGACCAGCCTTGTCTGACTTCCAAATTGTCCTAGCCCCATGGTGCCTGAAGATGAAATTCCCAACAGATAACGGAGTAGAAGTAATAGAGGGAGATCAAGACGCCGCTCGAGATTTCTATGTAACTGAACTTCGCAATAACCGCAGGAAGGATAAAGGAAAGGATGCAGAGACTTCTCTCTGCAAGAAAAGCCTGGAAGCATAGAAATTAAAGAATGCCCCTCCTCTTCGATATACCAGCGATCCTTTCAACGAATTAGACCCCAGGGACAAAGAGGAGGAGGCCACCACCGAGCCTGTAGAGGCTATGGAATTTGTAGCTGTAGACAAACACGACCCAAGTAGACTGCTGAGAGTCGGGTCTCAGTTAAGAGCGAAGTTGAAAGATCAACTCGTCGATTTTCTTCGCCACAACATGGATGTATTTGCATGGACGCACGCCGACATGACAGGAATCTCTCCAAATGTAGCATGCTACATACTGAACATCGACCCCACCAAGGTGCCAGTGAAGTAGAAAAAGAGGAGCATGGGGGAAGAACGATCAGCAGCCCTCGAGGAAGAAGTAAAGAACTTACTTGCCAATGACTTCATACGAGAAGCCATCTACCCAGAATGGATCGCCAACCCGGTACTGGTAAAGAAAGCTAATGGGAAGTGGCGAACATGCATCGATTTCTCCAACTTAAATGACGCTTGCCCGAAAGACTGCTTCCCACTCCCCCGAATCGACCAACTCGTGGACAGCACAGCCGGACACGAACTCTTATCCTTCATGGACGCATACTCAGGATACAACCAGATCCCTATGCACGCCCCCGATCAAGACCACACCAGTTTCATCACTGACCGGGGATTGTACTACTACAAAGTAATGTCTTTTGGACTTAAAAACGCCGGATCTACTTATTAGGGCCTTGTCAACAAGATGTTTGCAAAATTAATAGGGCAAACTATGGAAGTTTATGTGGATGACATGCTGGTAAAATCAAGGAAAGCCAACGATCATATAAACCACCTGAACGAGATGTTTCAAGTACTTCGCCAATATGGAATGAAACTGAATCCTCTAAAGTGCTCCTTCGGAGTATCGTCGGGAAAGTTCTTGGGATTCATCCTCCATGCTAGGGGGATTGAAGCGAACCCCGAACAAGTCCGGGCCTTGCAAGATATCAAGATACCATCCACTCGAAGAGAGATGCAAAGCCTAAACCGAAAGGTGGCTGCCCTAAGCAGGTTCATCTCTAAATCAACCGACAAATGCATCCCTTTCTTCGAAGCTATTAAGAAAGACAAAGGAAAGTTCGAATGGACCGACGAATGCTTGACAGCCTTCCTTAACTTGATCGAACACCTCCAAAGACCACCAGTACTCTCAACTCCAAATGAAGGCGAGGAACTATACCTATACCTAGCTGTATCGTCCCATGCTTTAAGCGCCGCTTTGGTGAGGGAGGACAACCACGCACATCGACCCATATACTTTGTAAGCAAGAGATTCACAAGGGCAGAAGCCAGATACCCTAAACTTGAAAAGCTAGCATACTGTTTGCTTATCGCGTCACGGAAACTGCGACACTACTTCCAATCTCATTCCACTCAGAGTTTTAACCGATCAACCGCTAAGGCAAGTACTCCATCGCCCCGACACTTCCGGGCGACTACTTAAGTGGTGCATTGAACTGAGTCAATATGATATCACCTACCATCCTCGCACCGCTATCAAGGGACAAGCCATAGCTGATTTCATTGCCGAATTCACTACTAACGAAGGTAAGGTGCAATCTGAAGTAGCAGAAAATATCAAGTGGAACCTCTTCGTTGATGGAGCATCAAATGAACAAGGCTCGGGGGCAGGTGTTGTGATAATCACCCATAGGGGAAGGAAGCTGCACTACACCCTAAGGTTGGAGTTTGCTGCCACTAACAATGACGCAGAATACGAAGCAGTGATAGCCGGATTAGAACTTGCCCTGGAGATTGGAGTCGGCTCTTTATGTCTCCATAGTGATTCTCAACTTATTGTGAATCAAATACTAGGAGAATTCCAGACTCGAGGAGAACGACTCACAGCATATCTAAAGAAGACCAAGATGCTGCTCAATCAGTTGGATCACTATTTAATCAAACACATTCCTCGAGAAGAGAATCAGGAGGTCGACGAACTAGCAAAGCAAGCTAGCATGAAGGACGGCGCCGCTTCCCGAACAATAACCACCTCACAGCAACTAGCCCCAAGTTACGAGATAATGAACATAATAGCTGCCATCGAAGAGGAAAATTAGATGACTCCTATCCATAAATATTTACAAGATGACACACTGCCCGACGGGCATAATGAAGTCAAGAAAATCTTGAGGAAAGCTTCCCGCTACACGATACAAGAAGGCATCCTCTATCGACGCGGCTTCTCTAATCCCTTATTAAGGTGTGTCGCTGGAAGCGAAGCCAAGGAGATCTTATCCAACATACATCGAGGAAGTTACGGAGATCACACTGGTGGGCAGACTCTGGCAAAGAAGATACTCCGATATAGATATTACTGGCCCACCTTAAACAAAGACGCCCTAGACTTCGTCAAAAGATGTGACAGATGTCAGAAATTTGCTAAAATTCCTCGACTACCAACAAACGAGATTACTCAAATGACCAGCCCTTGGCCCTTTGCAATATGGGGAATTGACTTGATTGGCGAACTGCCAGTGGGCCGAGGCAGAGCCAAATATGCCATAGTAGCAGTTGACTATTTCACCAAATGGGTGGAAGCGGAGCCTCTAAATAAAATATCTTCAGCAAAAGTTATTAACTTCTTGATCAAAAATGTTTTATGCAGGTACGGGGTTCCACTCAAAATCATATCGGACAATGGACTTCAATTTGACAGCGAGGAATTCGCCGACTGGTTCCAAGAGCACGGAATTCACAAAAGCTTCTCATCTGTGGCTTACCCCCAGGCAAACAGACAAGTCGAAGCTATCAACCAAATCCTCAAAACCCTAATCATGAAGAAACTTGAAAAGTCAAAAGGCGCTTGGGTGGATGAACTTCCTACGGCACTTTTGGCCTACCGCACATCTTACAGAACATCAACAGGGCATACTCCTTTCTCTTTGGCATACGAATCGGAGGCCATGCTCCCAGTTGAAACTATAGTGCCTTCCCACCGTAGGATCCACTACAACCCAGAAGAGAATGAAGAACTCCTACACATGTCTTTGGATCTAATTGAAGAAAGAAGAAATGATGCAGCACTTAAAGCGGCAGCTCACAAGCAAAAAATGGCAGCTCAATACAACTCTAAAGTCAAGCACCGCAGCTTACAGGAAGGAGATCTTGTCATCAAGCGGATCTTCCCGCGCCCCGGAGCGCTAGATCCAATCTGGGACGGACCCTATGTAATTCATAAAGATATCCACAACGGAGCTTATGTTTTGTCAACATTAGACGGAGAGGTGTTCCAGAGGGCATGAAACATCCAACACCTCCGTCGATACTTTTCTTAACTTGTACTGCCCATATGAAGTGAATTAACAATGAGAATCAGTGGACGTAGGCATTCTCGTGCCGAACCACTTTAAAAATCTTGTCTCTTTTTAACTTGTTCCTTTATATCTTGGCCGCTTGTTAAGTGTTATCCTTTTCTATTGAACGAAATCATGTATAACGACATTTCCGTACTTGGAACTTCGCGGCGCAACCTCACCTGGATAAGGCCCAACAGGTACTATGCGATTCTATGCACTCGCCAATGAGACACTTTTGCTCCAGCATCCCTCTGCTGTGGGTTAACTCATTGCACGTGACTGCCCTCAGAGCCAACTGTAATGAGCCGATTATAAGCCATCACGAAGGCCGACTATAGCCGATGGCAGCTCATTACGGCGTTCGTCTCGCCGGCAATTGTGAACCTACTTTAAGCCCCAACATAAGGTGTGGCCAGCCAGGGGTAGTTCATGGTTGATGATCGGCACCCATGCTAGCCGTCCACAGTAAACCGAATAATACCCACGATTACGGGCCATAATGGCTTGGGTAGTTACTGTGCGCGATCTCGGCTCTGGTATGTCTTAAGTGCGGCTGTGGTAAAAAAGATAAACTCCCCGCGGAGGCGTAAGATGGGTGACAAATGTCTCCAAGACCCACAGCTAGGGAAAGTGACTACAAAACCCGTTTGCCACAAACTTAAGCATATCGACGGCCTTCCGTGACTGGAAGTTTTACTTTTCCTATATTTCCATTCCATTTAAATACTTTTCTTGTATCCTGCATAACGGTCCCCAAAGTATAGGACACTAAACAGGAGGCATTCGCTCACGAGAATCTGAGCCCGCGAACTGGGTGACAAGGCACTCAGCCGCATCCATGATCAATTACACAAGATGTCCAAAGCTACCCCCTACAACCAGAACATGAAGGGCGGTACTCTTTTCTCTTGTACATAATCATGTAGCTATGACTTATTCATAACATTGCAAAACATGAGATTATATTTCAAGCAAAAGCTTAACATCGAACACAATTAAATCACAGGTATATGCATAACTATGTTTTTATACAGCACTTCAAAATAATAACAGCATTCAAAATATAACAGAATCGGCTTATGTTATAAACTTACATAAAGACGTTCAATAACATAATTACAGCTTAAAGAGTACATTAATATTTTGAACTAGCATGTACAGGAATGTCAAGCAGACCAAATAAAATAACCAACTGCACCCGTGCTCCACCCTCGCCCTACTAGCTCTTCGAATCTACTTGACTGCAGGATCGGAGCTCCCAGCATGATGACCAGAGGCCCCACCTGTCCAATTCAGGAAAAGAGTCCATTAAACCGACAACGAACGATCAAGTTATGAAAAGCTAAAAAGGGAAAATTCACCAACACCCGCTCCTTGGTCCTCATCCCCCAACTGCACACCGGCTTCCTCCGCAGCCAGTAGCCGCATCCCCTCCTTCACCGCCACCTTCTCCTCCTTTGAGAACTGGGCGGTAACCACATCCATCTTGAATGCCGCTCCACCTTCCTTATCCGCATCGGCCTTGGCCTCCTCTAAAGCCCGGAGATATATCCTGGCCATGACCCGGAGATAGTCATCCATCCAGGATAAATTACCCTGCTTCCAAGTATGGAAGTACATATCCTGCAACATCTCGTCCATCATCTCCTCATTCTCCTCAAACTCCCTCACCCGGGCCTCGGAGGACAACAACTTAGCGATGGCAACATCCCTCTCCGATCGATATCTCAAGCGGTCAGCCTGGAGAGACCTCCTCATTTCCTCCATCTCTTCCTTTAGCCTGGCCTGAGCAAGCTCTGCGGCCTCAAGCCTCCAAGATAACTCCTCTACCTGCTCGAGATCCGCCCTCCGAACCTCATCCACCGTAGCAATGGCTATGTCAATCTGCTCCTTGCAGGCGGCCTCCATCTTTCATAGTTCTGCCCTACTAGCCTCTTCCATAGTCTCCTTCAACCGCCTAGAGGCTGCCTCGTGCTGAGAAATCTGAATGGCTTGATCGGCAAGCTGTTTGGCCTGATCGGCAAGCTGTTTGGCCTGATCAGCAACCGTTAGCCGCAACCGAATATTAGCACTCCCAATCTCCTCTCCAGCCTTGACCAGACGGGCATGATGCCCCATCAACTTCCTGGTCTCCTCCGCGACCCGATCAATATTAGCCTTGGCTTCGTCTCCCATGGTAACTATCCGAGTAGTAAGCAAATCGAGGTCTAAGGACTTAGCCTCATCAAGCACCCGTACCATGGGATTGCGGGGACGAAGATGCTCACCCGTGGCCTCGTCAAAAGAGATATCCTAAAAACTCGGGTCCAGATCCAGATGGCCGGCAAATGGGTTGCGAACCAAACCAGGATGGTGTATCGGAGTGACAGTTGGATTTTCGGACGGATGTGGGGAAGGCATAAGTTCAGTATCCTCCTCAGTAATATCATGGATAGGCTGGGCTGGAGGCTGAGGGCCAGGTGAAGGTTCAAACGAAGGTCGGCCCCTCTTTCTCTTTTGCATATCTTCTTCAATAACTCCGAGAAGGGGGCGATATCTGACCGCATCTCCAGGACGGCTAGTTGACGGCTTTGGTTTGGCGAAAACTTTGAGTAACTTATACTGTTCAAGGCGGTGCCGAATATCTGATGTCTTGGCCACCTTACCCATTCCTGGAATAAAAACTAAGTGTTACAAGCATGCATGAAACTACGACTCAAAAAACGTGTGAAGTTAAAAGAAGGAGTTAAGAATTCACTTGCCGGAGTTGCCTTAGCTGAAATACTCTCAGAAGATAGGCTGGCACCGGACCCGGCCTTGTCATACCTCTTCGATTTCTCCACCAAGGCTGATCCTTCCTCCAACCCCTCAAAAGCTTGGCGGAAGGCATCATCCGTCCACTCTTGAATCTCGCCTGGTCGCCCAGGAGGAAAATCCCCGGCGCCATCACCACCACCATCACCTTCTCTGTCGTCTCCGCTTTCTGCCTCTCCTCCTACATCGCCTCCTTCGCCTTCACCTCTGTCCTCCTCCACGTCTTCCTACCCCGGAGTCATTGGGCATGTGCTAGGGGAAGGGCCGTCGGACTTCTTGAGCTTCTTACCTCCGACAACTGGAGGTTTTGTAAAAGACCTCCTCTTGCTGCTCTTCGCAGTAGCCCCATCTTTAGCTTTAGAACCCCTTTCCTCGGCTGTATCTCTCTTCTTAACCACGGATTGACGTGGCATAATCAGGTTGTGCTCCCGGAGAGTGGCATTCCTGATTAGGTAAGAAGCCGACCTGTCCCTTCCAACGATAGCCTCTATCTCCGCGGCCATCTGTACCAGGCGATCATTCTCCACGACCGCAAAGCCACCTGTTGCTAGCAAGAAATAAAAGCATATAAGAAGAAGCATTGCAGTCGGGACAAAGAAATTACAAGTGGAATTCAACTTACAGCCAGTAGTGAAAAGGCGAAAAGAAACGGAGTCGTCCTTGACAAAGAACCATTCCTTCTTAAACATGGTAAACTTCGAGTATAAGTCCAAGACCGGCTTAAAGGACACGACTGACTCTAAAATAATGTACGGAGACCCCTTCTTGTAGCCCCTCAGATTGTATAGATATCGGATTTCCCGGTTAGAAGGGGGCGCCCATATCTCCTCTGGAAGATAACGAATAGACACACTAAGATGGCGTAGGAGTTGGGCTGAAGCTGAAAAGGAGCCACTTTCAGATAAGTAATGAAGCTGACTATCCACGCATTGATCGGAGGAATGGCCCCGCACATGCAATGGTACCTACTATATGCAAAATATCCTTCAGGGGGATTGTACGGCATCACTCCGTCCCCCGGCAACAACATAAGTGCTCTATCAATCCCAAAGGAGCGGGATATAACATCAAGCTGCTCCTCTCGGAGGGAGCTAGGAAAACAGTCAGGAGGAGAGTTCAAGAGCTCCTGAGGACCATATCCATCCATTAGCGATCTCGGGGTGGGCCCCTATCGTCCCGGTCCTGATTGGGCTGGGGGCACTGCGGAGGACTCTCCTTCGCCCTTGGATTTTCTCTTATCTGATCGAGTTTCCACTTTGTGAGACATTATCTGCATCACCGGAAAGACATATTGTTAGAACAAGGAATATGAAAATGTAAACAAACAAGTACATGCAGCCTGGAGTTTCATTCACGATTCAAAACACAAAAGGACATTCGGCACTCAAACTCCCTATCCCATTCGGTAAAACAAAGAATATATAAGTCCATTCGGCACATAGACTCCACGAGTTCATCCGGTGGGTCAGGACCCTAAGTCCATTCGGTAAAAACACATTCGACAGAAACGGATCTTACCTGGTTCGGCAAAGATAGGAATCTGGTTCGGCTAACATGTTTGATTCGGCGAAGATAAAAGTTTGGCTCGGCATGGACAAAGGTATGGTTCGGCTGACAAGGAATAACGAAGGCCTCAGACCCATATTTATAGGAAGAATATAAACTACTGGATCCATTGGATCGGCACACAGAACCGAACGAGGATGTCCAAGCTAAAAACAAAGCACGGCATATGCCATGCACATGCCCTACTTTGGGGGGCAAGTGTTGGGTATGTTTCGACCAGTCCAACCTCCTGCCGAACCAACACCTTCTCCACCTCCCTGCCGAACCAAACCATCTAACCACCGAACCAAAGCCATTTCCAACTACTGCCGAACCAACACCAATCAAGCCCACACCGAACCAATCCCATCACCCAGACATCACCGAACCAATCCCATCTCCCAGTCACCACCGGACTAACACACAACCGAACCAGGCCTAGGGTAGCACTACCGAATCAAGGCCTCTCATCTACCACCGAATCAAACTTCCAACCCACCATCACCGAACCACAATACTACCGGACCAAGGCATTCTGGGCCAACTTTGCCAGGCCAGATTGCACTAGTCCAGGCCCACCAGCAGCTGTATACATCCAAGACCCCTGCCCCCAGCCTCACTCTATAAATGGAGGGGCAGGGGTACAACAATGGTGGACAAGTTTGAGAGCTCAAGCACGGAAGGAAATTTCAAACAACTTTCACATACTTGTATACAAAGCTTTGTACTTTAATCTGAAAGAAAAAGGAGAATAACATATAAAGTGGACGTAGGCACGTTCTGGCCGAACCACTATAAATCTGTGTGTCTTTTACAGTTTAGTCCCTGTTTTTATATATTTGCATAAATCACCCAAATCACTAGAAACAACATAAAATCAACTAATTCATACGACTTGGAGGCGTTTGTCCATTTTTTGTGCAAACAGCTATGAGATTCTCCAGTAAAGAAGAACATGAATAGGAAGACGAAAATGGATTTTAGAACAAAAAGGGAGTTCCAAAATCCAAAAGAAATTCAAATCCAGAAGGATCCTAACAAAGGAATGTCAAGCTCGAACGAAAATGATTCTATAATTATTATTTTTACTCTATATGCTAAGTTTTGCCTAAACCAGAGCTCTAGTACCACTTGTAACGACCTGGTATATTGGAACTTTCAAATCGACAACATCTACTTATTCCAGACTTGAATTGCTCAAAATAATAGATTGATAATTTATATTTGGAAAAACTTATCATATGCAGTAAATAAATCAATATAGAATCATCGACACAAAGTAATCATAATAAGCAGTGGAAATAGATAGATAGTAGTTCATGAAGCTACTATATAAACATCAGAGTTTAAAGTAGTTTACAACAAAAATCTCAAATATAAAGTAGTCTCAAACAAAAAGGTAACCGAAAATACCAAACATAAGAAACTGGAAATAATAGAAAGCTGAATAGAGATGAGACAGATCTTAAACTAAAGCTCCAATCTCAAAGGCGAGTCTCAAATGCTATGACACTCAGTCTAACCCGAGCATAAAGAAAAACACAAAACACTCAAATCAGGATTAATATTCTTATATTTATAAATTTAACTCGAGTGAAATGTCAGTGAAATACAAGTTACTTAAAGGATGCTTGGGATTTCCATCCTCTAAGGATCCATGAAACTATCTACTGTGTAGTAATATACGCTTTGGTAATATGTCTATCAGTAAATTAAAGTATTAAAATATCGTTAAGGCGTTACCCATATTCCCCTTAACACATTTTATATATTCCCATAGTGTATACAATGTCGTAAGCTCCACCAAACCGGTGGTTTAATAGAGGACATCCCATAGGTATGGTTCAAAAAAACCCGTAGAAGGCGCGATATGGCATGTGAACACCACGCGAGGCAATGACAGGATATCCAGACTGGTGGTAACGCATAGCAGCTACTACCACCCACCTCGAGACACACTTCTAAATCAAAGATGCACCTAGTCAAATCACAAAGTAATAGAATGACATCGAAGAAATTTGTCCGATAGGAGGAATGACCCCACTTGGCCTGGCATGGATCTTGTTTAGTCACATCTAAGCTGACTCACGGGAGTCAGGGCTACGTAAATACGTCTTACAGAATCGTCGCTAAACCATCCTACTTCGTTCTGGAATCTCCACCATGTGGACAATTTTTAAAGTGGTTTTCGGTATTGGCATAGAGTATGATAATATCCAATCCCAGTCTCTTTAAGAACTAAATGCTTATTTCACACCGCAGTCGTTTATAGTTTCACACAGTTCATACTTCATATCAAAATATAATATCCATTTCAAAATCAAATCACTTTCGAAATCATATTCACTTTCGAAATCACATCACTTTCAAATTAGTATTCACTTTAAAATCATATTTATTTTCAAAATCTTAACCGCAAAAATAGGTTAAACCATCTTATCAAATATTCGCATTTAAGTCCATTAAATCTAAATCGTAACAATTCCAACTTAAACAATTTAAATATTTAAAAATAGTTTATATATTGAAATAGTTGTAAATTAAAAATAGTTTATATGCTTAAAAATATGTTATAAAAAATAGTTTATATCAAAATAGTTCAAATTAGAATTGTTTCCTTCAATTTCACAAACCAATTCAAATCAACTTTGGTTCCAAAATTTAATTTAAATCAATCTCAGTTCAACGATTTTAGTTAAAAAGGTTAAAGGTTCAGTTCAAATTCTCAATAAAACCATTTTTAACATATATCGATTTCAAATACATATTTGAACTACAAATTAAACCATTTCAATTTCGATAGGTTTCAAAGTTTAAATATTCAAACATTTACAATAACTCAATTTGATAAATTTCACTTATATTTCAAATTCAACTTTTAATATTTTTTTTTGAGATATCCACTTAATCAATTTAATAACCATTTAGATGAAAATCCCGATTACAAATTTAAATAAAAATTAAATGTTTGATTTCAATTTTATTTAAATTTAAAATATTCATT
Organism: Allium cepa; assembly: GCA_030765085.1. Classification (NCBI taxonomy): domain Eukaryota; kingdom Viridiplantae; phylum Streptophyta; class Magnoliopsida; order Asparagales; family Amaryllidaceae; genus Allium; species Allium cepa. The sequence goes on along the minus strand of CM060938.1, from coordinate 619,074,708 downwards.
AAGTCCTTTTTAATCAAAAATCAAGTTATCAAGTTATAAAACATATCTTTAAAAACCTCAAATTAATAATTTTTCAAATCAATTTCTATTTAAATACAACTGTTAAACAAATTAAATTACAAATCAATATCCATTTATCTTTCCATCCTTAATTTATTAAAGTTATTACAAAATCTATTTTCAAAATATTAATATAAATTTAATAAATGCTTAAAACATAATTTACATACATGTATTAGTTAACTTAAAATCTTATTAAAAATTATTATATTAATTATTATTTAATTAAATCTTATTTTAAATCTATTTTAAATCTTATTTATTTATATTTAAAAATAATAAAATTATAAGTAAAAATTTATAATTTTAATTTTTAAACTTTAACTTACAATTTTAAAATTTCCAAAACATATAATTTAAAATCTAAATTTTAAACATATTAAAACAAATATTTATATTATTATTTAAAATTAATAATGTTTAAACCTATATATTTCGTTCAAACTTTGGAAATCATTTTTCAAAATTACACCAACAGTGTCCGTACATAATTTTCTATCCTATGGTCAAGTGATACAGATATTTATTATTTTAATCCCCAATTATTTAAATTTACGAGTATATGTCATTTCAACCCGCAAACCTAAAATTCAACGAAAATTGCTTGGGTTTATCATTTCAACCCGTAACGATTTTCCCCTAATCTATAAGACCGTTCGGGTATGTATCATTTCAACCGATATGGATTCCTAAACTAACAGGGAACTTGCAGAGTGAGAACAATAGAATAATATTATAAAATGACATAGATATCAATAGCAGGCATATATCATCATTAACGATTTAAATATAATATATACAATAGGTTATGATGTCATAGGTCATAGGAAAACAATTGCAGGTAATAGCATATCATATTTAACAATTAAATAACTAACAATTCAAATTTAACAACATATTTCAATCATCATTTCATGTAAATTAAATTTACTGGATATAAGAAGGTTAATCGTGAGTGATTACTCACCTTTCATGGCTATGTAGATTTGATGATGAAAAGAGCTACAAATCCAAGCACAAATGCCAAAACTTAGCACGATGAACATGAATTCGACGAATAAAGCATGACGGGCTTGAATTGATCAAAAAATATAATTTTTTTTAAAAGTCCAAAATTTACACCATATTTAAGATAAGATTTTTATATTATATTTTTAAATCAATATTCCTATTTACAATACATATATAAATGAAATCTCTATATACATACATTTTAAACCCAATATCAAAATAAATCCATATAAATATATTTTAAAATCAATATTAAAACATATTAAATAAAATCTATATACATTATATTACAAAATCATTACTTATTTTAAAACACATAGATTTAAAATCAAACATACATATATTATTTTGATATTAAAAATAAAACATAATATATGTATATATATTATATTTTAAAACTTACTTCAAAAAATATATTATATTTAAAATCCATATTATTTTAAACATTCCTTAAAATCCATATTGTTAAAAACATATATACATTCAACCAAATATATGCAGGCTCGGGAAAAAGAGCTGGCAAAAGGAAGAAAATGTATGCAACTTATAAACTTTACATATACTATATATATACATTTTAATAAGAGCATGCAACTAACTCTGGAATGAAGCACGGAGTAAGGGAAGGAGCAAGCACAGAATGAGGCGAACTTGCTGTTTTGAGTAGTGGCTGCTTGTGACGTAGGTTGCTGCGCCCATGGACCATGATGGATGTCAGAGCGGCCGTCGAGGGGAAAAAAGGCTGTGTTCGATCATTATGTGCTCGATAACATGGTAGAGCGTTCAGCGATGGCAAGGGGTGGAAGGAAGTCGGGTTCAAGGCTGATGGTGGTTAGGAGGCTAGGGAGTCGGTTGGAGGTGTACTGCCATGCTTGGCCTATGGGTTGCTGACTGGGTACGGGGTAGGTTGGTCTTGGCGTTCAGAGGGGTGCGTTTGCTGGCTGTAAGCAGATAAGGTAGAAACCGTATGGTGGCAAGGTAGGAAACTCGGAGGCGGTTATGGATGTGCTAGGTGATGATGGCGGAGCACTTGATGGAGTGGAAGGAGAAATGTGGAGATGGATGCTTCATGGAAAACTGCAGAGGAAGGAGAACGGTAGGAGCTTGGCTTGTGGAGCAGAGGGAGGTCGAAGGGAGGGTCTCGGTTGAAAATGGAGGATGTGAGCAGCTGAAAAACAAAAATATGCATGACTAGCGGCGGGTGGTTGCGAAACAAGGAGGAGGGAAAGGTCGCTGAACAATGTGTGGTTAGTCGGGCTTTATGGCGGAGGAAGCGGACTTGGTTGCTATCAGAAGGCAGGTCGAGAAAAATGTCAAGCAAGCATATGAAAGGAAAAGAAGAAGGGGAGTAGGTCATGTGCAAATATAGCAGCAGCTAATACATATTTTATATTTTTTTCGAAGAACAAAGCTGAACAATGAAGTGAAGAGAACGAGTCACGAACCAAAATAAAATAGCGGGAATAGAGAAAGTTAACAATTGATTTCTGGGAATATAAAAAGTAGTGGCTATTGGTTAAAACGCGGTGGATAATTGAATGGACACGGAAACCAAAGGATTAAAAAGGTTACGGATACCGCTAATTGTTTGTAGATTCCAACAGGTATCAGACAACGAAATGGATAAATAAATGTACTGCAGAGATCAGCACGATGAGACGAAAAGAATGGTACAGAGTTATAAGAGATACAACCATCCTATCAAAAGTAGATATTTCGCTGCCAAACTGTTGCAAATTCACCAAAAAATAAGATAAGCAAGGCTAGAGAAGTCTAAATTTGACGAAACTAATAATGACATCTCACTCAGAAAATAGTTTACATTTTATGTTAAAATATTCAAATTTCGGAAATATTTTATTTTCATATAATTTCAACTGATTTAAATTGAATTTGAAAATTACACAACAAAATTTACTTTCATATTTTCTAGTGGAAATCTACCATTTGCTATGTTAATATAGACACATACCAAATATCAAATTTTCATTTTTAAAATTTAATTGTTTATTTTCAAGAAAAATTTAGTTAATTACATTATAAAAATCGTTAAAATTTCCAAGTCGTTACATTTTTCCTCTTATTTCCACCAACATTTTCTTCCGCGTTTCTAACTCAAATGGGGTTTTACATTTATTAGGACTGTGTGAAATTTTATTGGCTACAATATTCTTGTTTACCATTTTTTCAAATTTCTATCATAGCTATGTCAAAATACACAATTTTTGCAAAGCAAATTTTCACAAAGAATTTCATGTCCGAAAATTACTCTTCTTCTTTTGATCATAACTTCTTCTAAACTAATCGAAAGTGAGTGATTCTTTTTTTGAAATGATAGAGAGTTTAAATTCCAATAATTCCCATATAGCTCCTTTTGAAATTCAATGCGTAAGTAGCCCAAAAATAAGTTGCAGAATGACCTATTTTTGAGTTTATTATTGAGAATTCAATGTTTATCCGAAGTCGCTCCACCTTACCAAAACAAGTCTCCTTCCTCTTCCCTTCAAGTCCGAGCCTACCTAGTGTATTTAGGGTTCAAGACTCGTTTTTTTTCTTAGGAATGGAAGTGCTATGTCATATTCTAATTTCACGCGAATTTGGATAGCTTTTCATTGACTAAATTCCTAATCGTTTGGAAAGAACTTTCCTTTATATGATGTGTTGATCCTTAGCTATTTGTATAGTACATACATGTTAGATCTTGGCATGTTTGAAATGTGATGATAAGTGCTAATGTATGGGTCAGTTTAGTACTCGAATGGATGTGTTATTGCAAAGTTAGTAATTGTATATGTATTGGTCGTTGAATCATGAGTTTTGATTCATGACAAAAAGCTTAAACGATCGGTGATGAGACTATACGATCAAGCGACAAAAAGAGAATGAGATATGCTATTAAACTACAAAGGATACGAGACTTCACAACTAAGTATAGTATGATTGTTTACCGAAGTTTTAGCCTTAGATATAGTTTAAAGTTGTTAAAATCCATCCTCAAGTAGTTTACACAAAATCAAAGTTGTTGTAAGATTCAAATTTTCAAAAAAATAAGCAAATTGTGCATTAATAACCAGGTCAGTCGACTAACCAAAAACAGCCTGTCGACTGACCATGCTTAGTACACAGATATGCACTGTTTTACACTATCTCTGAATATTCAGTAGACTGGTCGTTTTTGCTCAATCGACTGACCTACTCTAACGGCTATTTTTCCTGAAGAGACACTTATATCTGCGAAAAGTTACGATTCAAATTGAAGAGATATGGCTGCATGCTTTGATTGAAACTCTTCGTTAATAGTTGCAACTATTTGTTCACTATGTAAAAACGTTAGAATCACTTCTCAAATCACCAATTTTTATTTTGATTTTTTGTTATATTCTCTGCTATCTATCTCTGTAATCTACAAGCAATCACAATTTATATATTGCTTGAATCCCTGAGTTAATTAACTATTCTTAGATTCTAAGCAATATCTTCCTTTCATATCTTCACACACACAATATTTACTTGAGGATTTGATTATAGGAAGGGTTCACTATTAAGACATATCTGTGTTATTCAAAACACAAGTGTCAACTATTTTATTTACCATTAGAAGTCCTGTTCGGTCGTTCAGGCGGTAAAAGTCCTCTTCGGCTGTTGAAGCGGAAAAATCCTGATCGGTTGCTTAGGTGTTGTATACTTATTCCTCCGGGTTATGTGAGGTGTTATTGAGAGAAATTCTAAAGGGAAGTCTGGGACTGGACATATCACGGGAAGTTCGAACCAGTACAAAAACCTTGGTGTGCTTATTCTTATTTACTTTAGTACAATTATCTGTTTCCATATATAGAGTATTATACATTCCATATTACACGATCCTAAGTGATAACTAGCCAAAAAGTAGTCACTTTCATTTGGTATCAGAGCAAACATCCTATAACCGTAACACGGTTATATGATATTTTTTTGTAATATGGATAGTAACACCAACTCTAGCAGTAACATTAACTCTAGTTTCACTGAAGTACAGTCAACTGCTCGACCACCACTATTTAATGGTCTTTACTCTAATTACTAGTCCAATAGAATGAGAATAGATATGCAAGCTAATGGTTTTGAAACCTAGAATATTACCCAAAAGCATTATACCATGCCAACAGAAGATTTTTCAACTTGGACCGCTATACAAAAAAATGATGCTACTTCAAATGCTAAAGCTATGAACATGTTATCTATGCATTGGATAAAAATGAGTTTAATAGGGTCAGTACGTGTACAACTGCCTATGAGATATGGAGAACTCTAAAAGTAACTCATGAAGGAACTAACAAAGTCAAACAAAGAAAAATTTCTATGTTGAAAAATCAGTTCCAAAATTTCAAAATGAAATTAAACGAAACTATAAATGACATGTACTCTAGATTTCAAGATATATATCACTCACTATTGGCACTTGGAGAAATTTTTCTGATTTTGGCATAATATCAAAAATCCTGAACTCTTTAACGGATGAAAGGGAAATAAAGGACTTAACTATTGAAGAAGAAAACGATCTTTCCACTATGAAAGCAGAAGATTTAATAGGAAATCTAATGTCATATAAAGTGAATTTGCAGGCAAAGAAAGTTCAGGCACAAGATAAGAAGAATCTAGCATTTCAAGAAGAAAAAGATGATTCTGATTCAGATGAAGAGGATATGGCACTTATTTTTAAAAATTTCAAAATGTTTTTGAAATTCAAAAACAGTAACAAGTTCAGGAGTTACAAAAATAACTCTAACAACAACAATAATAGCAGTAAACTATCATCCTCTGTCATGGAATGTTATGAATGTCATAAAAAGGGTCATATGAAGAAAGATTGTCCAGAGAAAAAGAAAAATAAATTAAAAAAGGACAAATTCAAGAAGAAAGCATTTTTAGTAACATGGGATGATTCTGATTCTTCTTTATCGTCAAAGAGTGACAGTGATAGTGACACAGAGCAAGCAAATGTACGTTTCGTTGCTACAAGTGATGATGTAAGTGAACTAAGTTTTGAAGATCTGGTTGATATTAATTCAAAACGAGTGGACTTTGTAAAAAAAATAAAAAGCAAAATAAAGAGTTACAAGGTAAACTAAATAGATCTGAATTTGAAATTAGTATGCCAAGAGATGAAAAGAAAATTCTAGAAGAAGAACTTGAAATATCTCAGGAATCTAATTCTAATTTAACATCTCAACTTTCTATGATAACTCAAGAATTAGAAATTCATAAGAATAAAAATGATGATCTATCAATAGAAATTAATGATTTAAAATCTAATACAAAAGTATTAGAGTTAGAAAAATCTAGTCTCAAAACTAAGTTAGAAGATATTAATAAAAATATTTCTAGCTTCAATAAAGGACGAGAAAATCTTTCTACAATAATAGAAAATTCTCAGTCTACTTCAAATAAAATGGGACTAGGATATAGAAAATTGAAAATCCAATGAAATCTGGAAAATTTAAAAATAAGTTTAAAAACAAAATTAAGAAAGATATTAGTAAAACTGTTTCTAAAGATCTTAAAACTATTAAGATATGGATTCCTAAAGCAAATAAAAATTTAATTAGGAATAGACATATCAAAACATTTATGGAAACTGTTCATAAAAATAAGAATTATATTTATATAGGGAATTCTGAACCCGCTTGGGTTTGGTTTCCTAAGACCTAACTCTTAGGACCCTAAAAGAAAAGTGGATACCAACTTAATCTTTATTTTTTGCAGGTACCACTTAAAAAGAGAGGAAAATGGATTTTAGACAGCGGTTGCTCGAAACACATGACTGGTTATAAGGACATGTTAACTTACATTGTCTACTCAAATGGAGAATCGGTCACTTTTGGAGATAATTCAAAAGGTTATATCATCGGCAAAGGTGATGTGAGCAATAACGGTATCTCTAACTTACCTCTCATTTCTGATGTTTTATTAGTTAAAAACTTAAAACATAATTTATTAAGCATAAGTCAATTATATGATAAAGGTTTTAATATATCCTCTTTAAAAAATAAATGCAATATTTATGACAAAAATCAAAATTTAATTTTTGAAGGTAGAAGTGATAGAAATATTTATATTTTAAATATGAATATAAATCATAACACAAACATGTGTTTAGTAGCTATAGAAAATAATTCTTGGCTATGGCACAAAAGATTTTGTCATATAAATATCAATACTATTAATAAAATAGCTAAAAATAAACTTGTTAAAGGACTACCTCATACGAAATTCAAAATTGATAATATTTGTTATGCATGTCAGTTAGGAAAATTAACAAAATTTTCCTTTAAATCTAAGAAAATCATATCTACAACACAACCACTTGAACTACTACATATGGATCTCTTTGGACCTACTCAAGTTCAATATATGAATCACAATAGATATGTTTTTGTTATTGTAGATGATTTTTCAAGATATACATGGACTATTTTCATAAAACATAAAAGTGCTACTTTTGAGAATTTTAAAATTTTTGTAAAAAGAATTCAAAATATAAAGAATTTAAAAGTTAAAAATATTAGAAGTGAGCACGGAGGTGAATTTGAAAATGAAGCTTTTGAACTTTTTTGTAACAAGAAAGGAATTAATCATAACTTTTCTTTTCCTAGAACACTACAGTAAAACGGAGTTATGGAAAGGAAAAACAGAACATTACAAGAATGTGCAAGAACTTTATTAATTGGAAGCACTCTACCTAAGCATTTCTGGGTAGAAGCTGTTGCAACTGCTTGTTATGTTTTGAATCATGTTTCTATTCGATCATTAACAAAACACACCCCATATGAGCTTTTAAATGGCAGAAAACCTAATATATCCTATCTTAAAGCATTTCAGTTATTTTATTAATTTACTTCAAACCTAGATACTATGATAATATCACTGGATTTTGATATAAATTTTTTTGGTTATCGTAAGGTAAAACCCCATCTATTTTTATTTTTGGGGTGGTCTTACGAGATACCATTTGTTTGAAAAGTTTTCAAATGTAAAATTCAGTTGGCTTTTACTTTTTATCGAATTTTACTCACGCTGGTTTATCACACTAACTCGGACGTTATTCGATGTAATGCTCGGGTCAGATCGTGCATGTTTTCCTAGGTTTAGCTTCATACTTTGGAGTTAGAGAGCAGCTGGATGGTCAAGACATATTCACATAGTTTTCTTCCATAGTATTGTAGAGTCTATATGTTTGTCAATATACGTACAAATTTCTATAACTGTCCAAAATTTAGGATAAGTCTAGTGTACTCTGATGTTGTATATATGAATAAAGATGTTTCCTTTTTGGTAACGATCATTGTTGTATTATATATTATTTTATATATTGTGAGATTCTATGTTGTTTAGTTTTCTTTTATCTTCTACCTTCTTCTTCACTTAACATATCTATATTTTCGGCACGTGAATGTTCGACATGTGATATAGTGGACGTATTAGTATCGAATTTTGAGGGTCGAAAATCCAGTTTGTTACATTTGGTATCATAGCTGAAGGTTAAACAAGAACCTTAGCTTTGGAGGGGTTTGACTCATAAAAGATAAGGTAAGTGAGACATTTGGGCGAGTTTGAGTGTGCGTGTGTGTATATATGTATATATATGAGAGTGCCTATTTGTTAGTGGTATAAATATATTTCATATTGTGTTGTTTCAGCCGTTGAGTGGATTAAGAATTCTAGTCAATGCGTTTGGCCAACATTATCGATAAGGATTTCCTAAACAGTGGAACAAATTCAATTAACATAGTATTGTTTTGGAATTGGGTTAATAAAATAAATTTACCTAGAATGTATTTTATATAAAAAATGATTTTCACAAATAGTGCAGTATAGTTTGTTTTATGTTACGAGATAATACTATGTTGTTGTTATTATCATTTAGGGTTTGTTTAGTCATTCTCGTTTAGTTGAGCAATGACAATTGTCAGTATGTTCCCTTTTTAAGATGTGGGTTGGGTAAATAGGAGTAGGGAAAAAATTGGAAATGAGTATCTTGTGAATTAAGTTTCACAGTTTGACTATAGGGCATTTGATGTTAATGTTGGAGTAGAATTTGATTTAAAAGTTAGAATATTTTGGAATCAATATTTAAAATAGTTTAATAGAAGTGATTTAAACAACGGGTTTATAAAATGTATCATTTAATTTAGAAGAATTTCGGTTGAAAACCTGAGAACCTAAATCCTGGTGCTTTTGGAAAAATGAGTCAAGATTTTTAGAAAATAATAATAATAATATTTGAAACCAATTTGGTTTATGTATAAATTTTTGGGGATAAAAGTGTAAGTAAGAAGTGTAATCTTTGGATTGATACGAGAATAGGTCTTGATCATTTCCGGGTATTTGGATTTTGAATTTCCTTAGGGAAGTAAATGAAAAATGAAATAGTGGAATCAAATAGAGGTATATGCTCTTAGGCTGTAGTGGAGTATTATCCAAGTTGAACCAGTGTAGTTTATGAAATGTTTACATAAATAATTTAGTGAAAATTGAATTGGTGTAACACCCCGGGCTTTAATGACAAATAAAATCAATCAAATTAACATAATGCAAAACAGTGAAAAATATAAATGTCAAATATATACGTTTAAAAATGTTAAGATGTTACATACATATAAGAAACCAATGAGTGTGTGATTAATTGACGCATCAATCAATTAAAAGGGAAATTAATTAAGTGACATAACGGTGTCAATTTGTCAGAGAATATGCCACTTTTATAACATTAATTATGGGATCTTCTAATAAATGGAAATGTATATGGGGAATAAATTAAATGATAACATACATATATTAGTTTATAATTGACGCAATCAATTAATTGAGAAATTAATTAAAGACATGAAGTAAGCCTCAATTAATAAAATAAGGAAACTTATATGTCAATTAGTTGGGTAATGAATTAGCGGTTTAAATATGTACAACTAATAAATGTGTGATTGATTGACGCATAGGAATTAATTTGCATGTCGATTAAAATGGGAAAACATGTCAATAAACTAGTTGGCAATTAGTTGACCATTTTAAAGAGGGTGTAAATTAATGAAGGAATATGCGATTTTTAGAATAGCTAATAATGCAAATTAATTAGCTAGAAGAAAACTCCAGTTATAGGATTATTTGTTTCCAAGTTAAAAAAAATTGGAATGCCTGCAAAAATCAAACAAAGTAATTAGGTTTATGATGAAGGTAAATCAATAAGGATAAATTAAAAAGTATAACTTTTGTATGCATTCAATTAATAGAGGTATTAATTGACATGTTCAAATAGGTAAGAAATTATAAGTATAAGAGTCAATTAATATTGGATATATATATATATATATATATATATATATATATATATATATGTATGTATGTATGCATGTATGGTCTAATTAATTGGATAATTAATGAGAGAATCTTATTTAAAAAGAAACATGGACTAATAGGGTCGTATAACAAGGAACAAATGAATAACATCGGAGAGTTATACGTTATAAGCTAACGTGAATAAATCAAGTTCTGATGGGGTGGGGGGGTGGGTTTTTTTAGGTTTAATTAGATGGTTCCTAGTTGTTCACTGCCCCTATAAATTGAACATAACTTAACCCAAGTCCACACTATTTTCTTTGAATCGGCTGCTGTCATTTATAGCAAACTCCTCTTCTCTTCTCCCTCTATCTTTCTCCCCCGTTAATCAAATCTTTCCTCAAACTAAAAGTAAAATTAAGTAAGGAAATACATACAAGCAAATCAGAGAATTACATAAACAAATCATGGAATTTACTTCAAATCAAAAAGGGGAAAGGGGGAGAAAAGCATAACAAATTAAAAGGGATAGAGATTGAAGCCTAGAACTTTAGGGGAGTGGATTCAAATCATAAATCATTTACCTTTATGATATATTATCATTAGATTCCCTTTTATTTGTTTTAATTCAGCATTTATTTCAGTAATTAGTTCTACTAATTTGCTATTACTATAAATTTTAGGAGAGCATATATTTAATTATTATTTATACTGAAAAGAAAGATAGCAGTCCAATTAAATATGAATAATATTAGGCTTAATAGTTATATAGAGGGGCATAAGCCTAAAAGTAAGAAATTTACAGTTATTTATGTAACGACCCAGGATTTTTGTTAATTTAAATTTGTATATTTAATTGAATTTAAATATTAACAAGTGAAATTTATAAGTCGAATAAATTTTATTTCGAATAATTGGATTTAATTGAATAATTAAATCGATAATTTAATAGTTGAAAATACAGAAATAATTGAAAATAGGGTTTAATGTGATTGAAAATGATTTGTAAAATTTTATTTAATCATATTGGAGTTATAGTGATGTTATAGAACTTTTAAAATCGAATTTAGAGTTAATCTGTGAAAATTGAATATTTTAATATTTAATTATCGACTGTAAAATAGCCAATTTTAGAACAGTCTCGGATTTCAATGAAACTAGTTTCATCGGATCCGTAATGTTATATTATTGTATGGTTTCAAATTTCAAGTTAATCGGTTGTCCGGTGCAAACTAAAACGTCTAGAAATTTGATTTACCGATTTAATTTAAAATCGAAAGTTTATTGCCATAACTAGCACAGATGATCGAATTAGCTTCCGAAACACGTTCCATTGTGTTCGGAATGCGGGGTAAACATTATAAACGCCAACCGGCACGCTTCGTTTGGAGTTCGGAAAATCCGGGATGAATAGTGTAGCGTATTTTCTATAAAAGGCCACAAATATTCATTATTTGCAAAAAAATAAAACCCTAGGTCATCTATTCAGGCCGCCACTTTCTGAAACATGAACGGCCGAAAATTATCAAGTTTCTTCCCTTCAAATCTTTCCATCCATCAACAATTAGCGAAATCTTTCAACATGAAACTTGTAGAGGGGAGTGAGATCTAGGTATTCAACGGTCATTATCGGAATTGGAGAAACGTGGAGGGAGCTAGGAGGGGCCGACGGCCTGTAGTTGCGCATGCAAATCAAGGTGCTGGAGGGGGCCGAGCTCCATGCCCTTGCAGCTGAAGGTAGAGGAGAAGATGCTCGTTCATATGGCGCTAGTTGATCGTTGTCAAAGACGTCGTGGAAGCTCGATAATCAAACCCTAGTTTGCAACGATGGGTTTCTTGGTTGCGTGATCTTCCTGTACGCGTGTGAATGTGAGAAGAGGAAGATGGTGGACAGCTTGGATCTGATGGTGAAGGATTGAAGGGCTGTGATGCATTGTAGGGTTAAAAATATAAAAATATGTTGTAAATTTTATATAAAAATTCGTGAATCTTTAAAAATTCATATCTTTTTCATACGAGGTCGAAAACGCGCGAAACTAGTTGCGTTGGAATCGTATGGACAAGCACTACGCTATGAAATTGGATTGGAGTCGATTGGAGTTGATTGGAGTTAGTGAGAATTTCTGGTAAAATTAAACGTCCGTTTAATTTTAATCGAAATAAATCGCTAAAACGAAATTGAAATCAATGTGAGAACTTCTCACTTAATCGAATCGGTTTCGATTTTTATTTTAAATAGTTAGATTTTAAATTGTTGATTTAATGCATGAACGATGATTGTTATCTATTGATTGTTAAAATAGACATTATGCGCCGTTAGTAAGCGGATGTTATTTATTAAAAAATATACCGCGAATATTTCACAGTATAGTGAAATTGGTTTTATTTATGTACTTGGAGTTGATTTCCCGCATTATATAGCGGATGAGACCCTATTGCGCCGTCTATTAAGCGGATAATATTTTATAAATCCCATATACCGCGATAATTCCATACTGGAACGGAATTGGTATTGTGCTAACATATTTGGATGCAAGGAAACAGGTTGGAGGGATCCAACTGGATTTCTCAACTGTATTGATTTATTTACAGATATTGTGATATTTGTTGATTATCATATCGATATATGATATTTGGATGTCGTGATTGACTATTTGGTGCTGCTGCATCATCGGATCCATTTTTGAAGTTTTAAAATAATGATGTTGGATTTTAAAAGGAATTTTAAAGTGATTTTCGAAAGTATACGTTTTATTAAATTTTCAATTTTTAAATAAATAAACGTTATAATTTTGTTTTCATAAAAGTTATGATTTTTGGAAAATAATACTTAATTATGATTTTGAAGTATACAAGCTTTAAATAACGATTTGTAAATTATTAAAAGAATAAATTTAGTTAAATTGGGATTTTTGAATTGTTTTAAAAACAATTTATATAAAAGATTTAAAATTTGATATTTATAAATTAAAAATATAGGAATTATAAAACGAGTATTTATAAGCGTTAAAATGAATTATAAATGAATTCATAAGTGAATAAGATTTGTAATTTGTAAAGTTTTAAAAGAACGATTTGTAAATAAATGGATTATAAGTTCTTAACTGATAATATGGACTTCTAGTATAAAATTGAGTTATATAAATTGAATTGGATTAATAAAGGAGATTTATAAATCGAAGTTTATATATATATGAATGGAATTTATAAACATGGTTTATAAATTCGAAATCAAAGGAATTTGATAGATTGAAAGTTGAAATTGGTTAAGGAAGTATATTCACGATTTTGGACAGTGACTATATTATTGAATAAAATGGTCATGTTTGGCAAAATGAATATTAAAAAATGAAGTTAATTATTTTAAAGATGTTTTAAAATATATTATGAATCGAAACCATAGATTTCAACATTTATTGTTGAAATAGACGTTTTCGAGAAATAGAAGGAAATGATGGACTATAACACTATTGTTATAGCAAATGGTTTCTGAAAGGAAATGTTTTGTATAGTATTGGGATTTGTATATCTATTTAAACTTTGAATCCCTATACTACTGATTTTGGGTCGTCGTAACGATGTTTTATGCAACATTCGTTTTTGACCCAAATAAATGTGTTAAGAGAATGATTTCCTTAAAGAATGAAATATATACTTAATTTTGATTTTAAGTATATTGAATATTTTCAAATGTTGAAAATATATAGTTTTGTGAATTACTTATTGTTAAATAAGTATGGAAATACTTTTCCAATGTGAATGAACGTTTTAGAATTTATCCTTGTAAAGATAAATTGAAAATGAATATTAGAAATTGATTTGAAAATCGTATATTCATAGATTTTTTGGGATTATAAATTCACTATGGAATTTATATAAGAAAGGGGAATTTGTTTAAAAATAAATGTTGATTTATTTTTGAAGTGTGGGAATTAATTTATGGATTTGGAACGTAAATATAAAGTAAATCGTTAAGGATTTATTTAATTGGTTTAAATGAACCATGTTGAAATGAAAGTAATCTCGTATAGGGGAATGATTTGAAATTTGTTTTCAAAAGTTGTAAAGGTGAAAAGTGATTTGAAAATTGTTTTCAAGTGATTGAAGTGTGGAAATTATATATCTAGTAAAGATATTTTGGAAAATAAATAATTTGGGAAATTATTTGGAATCTGGTGATGTTGAGCATGCCCATTGATATTTAAATAATTCGACTATCAATATTTACCTTTAAACAGGTATTTGTTGTGATTGCTTGAATTTGAATGCCACACTTATTTTTGAATAAGCGCTCACTATTCTGGTTAGCCGGGAAAGGACCTTGGGGTCGTATAACCCATTCCGAATATGTGATACGTCGTTATGGATTGCATTTGATGACCGGTGTTGAAGACCGGATATTTGTGAAAACGGAAGGATTACCGTCGAGTTACTCTACATCGGCTGATCTACGATATAGAGGTTTTATCACCCTTAGTGACGGGAAGTCCGGTCGTGATTAGTGAATATCCGGATTGCAAGGACTTCTTTGGAAGTGCCTTCTGTTCTGTTCGAGCCCGGAACAGACTTGTATGGATTGTATGTCTGACCTTACAAATTGAGATATAAAGCTGATTTCTTTCAAATATATTTCTATTGGTGGCGGAGAATTTATTCTCTTAGCTTAACACCCTTCTCTGAGACGTACGAGCTCAGAGGTTATATAGTTGAAGGTTATTAGTGATATACTCCCAATTTGGTAGTCTGGCATGCTGAGTGTTGCTGTGAAATGATCATTGTTTGATCATTTGTGATATGATCATTTGTTTGATCATTTATCTTGGTGATCATTTCTATGATCATTTGTTGACCCAAAGCACAGCTTTTGTATAAAGCGTGGCTTTGTGGACAAGACTTTGTCGGACCTCACACCGCGGAAATGGTCAAAACAGGAAGGATGTGGCAAGGTTATTAGGGGGTAGCTCCCCTTTAGTGTATATCATTCCTTCTGGATAAAGGTGGTATCATGGTATGGAGCCCAGATACTTAACCTATGTTGTTGCTGCAAATTTTGTGGTTGTTGGAAATCGAGGATCCTCGGATAGATCGGTTACGATCGGGGGATGACATATTCGTGTCAGTAGTTACCCAGTTAGGGGTAACCCGGCCTTGTGTTGGCAGAGATCCGGTTTGGTTCTCGGGACGTCATTCCATAGGCGTTTCCATGTGGCAATGGGAAGTTCCTTGGCCTGACCATTTGTTGGAAATCCAAAGAAACAATACGAGACTTGTACGGTTTTAGTTGTAGAACCTGCCATTTACTTATGGTGGCGCCCCACTGTTTAGATGGTAGCTATAGTAGGCATACGATAATGGTCGTATGTTGGCTAAGATTTATATCTTTACTTTCGAAATGTTTTCTACACTATGCACTAGTAATAATATCAAATGTTTCTTTTTAATGCGTATCAAGCATCTTTGACTATCATAAGGAGAAATCTCCTCCGATTCTGCGTTTGCATTGTGTGTGCGTGCGGGAGGCCTTATGGTAGTCTCATTTTTAAAAACATTGCGAATCGACTTTAAAAATATTCCTCTATTTTGATTTTAAAGATAAATAAACTATTTTAGTTCTCACACCAGTCACAGGACTGACTCGGAGTTTTTGTTTTCCTTCCTAAACTCTGGGTGCCCACCAATTTCCACACGGGCAGTCAGGAGTAAGGTTTATCAGGATATTCTGGAATTCAGGAGTTGCTGGAGGCAAGCTGGATGGCATGGCGTATTACTAGTATATAGTATTTCTTTTCCGCTGTTAGTAGTTGTTATATACTCTGATGATGTAATGAAATGTTATGATGTAATGTAATAACTGATATAGTTCTTTGTTTAAAGATTATTCATTTGTCTATTATATGTTGTTCCGCTGCGATTGTGAGATTCTGTTATTGTTCTGTTGTTTCTTTCTGTTCTATTCTATCTTATTTTCTGTCTTCTTCTACGTTTTTCTTCTTCTTCAACCCTAACGATTCGGTTTTTCGGCAACGAAAAATCGCGAACGTTACATTTTACTTCTATTTTAAGTTGTAATTTCACCCGTAAATGCTAGTTTCTTTTTTATTCCTTTTTACATGAACAAAATAGTTAGAGAGAAGAATTCACGAATATGGGCTAAAACAAAAGAACACTAAATTTACAGAAATCAGATGCAAACAAGAAAAAGAGAAAAGTAGAAATTTACCATAAATTATGCAAAAATGGGGGAAATAAACTAAAAGGTTAAAATTTAATTACTTGATTAAGGAAGTTGGTAATAGTTTAGCTGGTTGATTTAGAAAAAAGAATATATTTCTATAGTTTAAGAATAACGATAAACGTAATTGCAAGAATAAAAGAAAGAAAAAAAGAATTCGTATAAAAAAGAGATATTATTGTATTTTGCACTACCCAAAAAGTAAAGAAATAATAAAAGTAATATCTTGCAGTTATGAATTATTGTTTATAGCATTATTTAGTATTAAAACTTGGAAATGGATTTTAAGCACAGTTTTTGTAACCAACCAAATAGAATAGAACTACTTCCTAGAATATACGAAAATAAAGTGAAGAATTAAAGGAACTAAAGAAGAAATCAAGTTAATTATTAGACAGGACTAAAAGTAATTTAACTAGATCTGCATTTATTGTGCAGATAGTAGAATAAAAGCAAAGCATTTATTATGATAAGTAAATTTGTGACAGTCGGACGTTGGCCCAAGACACGATTTTCTTATAACAAAGGGAATTAAAGAGAATTCAATGTCATAATAAAAGAAAATAGACTAGAATAGAAAAGAGACACTTGTAATTATATTTATAAGGCAGAGATTATAAAAGAATATAGGAGGAACAATTGCAAGTAAAATTATAACATAGGTTATGGTCAAATAGAAAGAACAGAAAAGGCTTATTTCAGGACTTAGATTAAGTTAATAAACAAATAAAGCAGAAATAACAGATGAGGCTTACTTTAAACTTACACTAAGTTAATAGGCAAACATAGAAACAGGGGCGATACCAACAACATTCCCTTTCGGTTAGGAACTGATGGTCTCACAATAGCTAGTTGAGGCTGGGACAAGCTTATGCTGATTAGGGTAATTAAGTGTCCAACATAATAAGAAAAGTAAAATAAACGCAAAATAAAACATTAGACATAGGGTCCAATAAAAGAGTAAGATGCATTTGAAGCAACCCAAAGGATGAAGAGCCTAACGAAGCAGTTCAACACAGATTTTTAGCACAGAAGAAGCACGTCCAACTTAGATATTTTAGGCTAGAGGATGTACGAGACTTCTATGGGACATGAGGGTACTCTAGGATCGCCCTTTGGGGTAGGCGTAACGAAGCATCTCCTGGAGGAAGGTCTGTAGGTGTTCCATCAAGAGAGTATGCCTTGACTCCTTTTGTATGTTAGGACCATTGTAGGCAGTCAAAATGGTTAATGTTTGGAATATGATATTCGTATGACACCATACTCTGACTTGCGAGTAGGTTTTGATGGGCAGGACCCAAAAGGTTGGTCACGTGCATATATCAGGCCAGCATAAAACAAAGAAGCGAGTTTGGGAAAGACTAGAGTTAAACCAAAAGTCCAGTGATTCTTTCACTATCGAGACATTGGATGAGGGGAGCAGCTAAATGGTTGTTTAGATTGTTTGCAGTAGACCACAACCACTTTTCTCTCAAGAGGTCTTTCGATTAGTTGAGGAGTGGCTATGTGGGCCATAGTGCCGGTAAGAAAAGAGATAGACAAAGTAGAATATCTATATTGTAGGCCTAACGACCCTTGCAGATATAAAATTTCCCAACTGAGTTCGGGGATTTAAGGAGTAGACAGAACGATTACCTATTGTCTCAAGGTATGCACTGGGTGGTACAATGTGGATGTCTGGTCATTAGTATAGGCTAGTGCGGACGGAGTTTTATGTTTTCAAAGTAGACAACAAAACATCTGTATAGTAGGCTTCACGAATCTGTCCTTTACAGATGCAGTCACTGCATGTCCTAGCAGCGAGACGATGAAGTCCTTTTCGAGGAGGATACGAAATGTACTGAGGGTAGTAGCTAGGACCGATATGGTCATTGGACATATAGCTATATATATTAGTTATTTGGTTTTAATCTACTAGGGAGTAGATGGGTACTATTCACATGTAGAGGCGAGAGTATTAGAAGCCCAATAAACCTAATATAGCAGAAAATGGAAATAAAACAGTATATGTAGAATGAAACACCCCACACCCCTTAATATACTCAAAAGGACACATTAAATGGCATGGTGCATTGTAGGTATAACTAAAACTAATAGAGACTAAGATTCATAAGAAAAAAATAGGTAAAAACAGTGGAAACTAAAATAATAACTTATTCAAAACAAAAATTTCATAATTGCTTCATAAAGCAAATAAGTTAAACACCAAATACAACATACATGTCTCAAAACTCAATATGACTTATGATATAAAAAACCCATTGTCTCAACAAAAATCAGAGTATAAATATCCCTCTTAACTGCTAGTACAAAGAAAGGACCAAAAGCTAAGTAGGGGAATACAAAGTAGATCTTCTCCAAGAAACCTCCGAGCATTGCAATCTACTGCTCTCTCCCTTGATTGCCTGGGGAGGAAAGGAGAAAATAGAGGAGTGGGTCATACTAAAAGTATGGTGAATGATAGTAACTGCTAGAATCTTTAAGCAAAGTAAAAATAATAGACTCTTCAATAATTCTAGTATATATAACAGGAAACGAAGGAAATAGGAAAGAGATAAAGCTAAAAATAAATACGATTTAACTGGTACTTAATTAATAAGATAGGTTAACTTTGATTGTTTGCACTTGTTTTAGATAGCTTCTCTGATTAGGCAGAATTCCTAATCATATTTTAATTAGGCTGAAGTCCTAATTCTACCCTTTGATCGGCCTTCTACTTATGTGTGTACTGCGGATTGGACCCTACGATCCCTAAACAGAAGACACCGATGTCTACGGATGAGACCTATAAAGCGCTTTGGAACTCAATAGAAAATTATATCCCTACACTGAGGTTGCATGCTCGACCGCCATTAGGTTCGCGCTATCTGTTACTCCCTTTATGGACCTTTTATTTACCATGCTTTGGAACTCAATAACGAATTATATTCCTGCACCGAGGTCGCATGCTCGACCACCGTGAGGTTGCATGCTCGACCACCGTTAGGCTCACGCTATCTGTTGCTCCCCCTATGGACCTCTTATTTACCACGCTTTGGAACTCAATAGCGAATTATATCCCCGCACCGAGGTCACATGCTCGACAACCATTAGGCTCGCGCTATCTGCTATTCCCACCATGGACCTCTTATTTACCACTACTCTAGCATAAGTGTGCCCTTGCCTCTTCCGTGCTATTGTGGGACCACCTATGTCTATCTAAAAAAAGGAATGATATTGGTACTGGTCCTTGCCAAACAAAATCTAGTTACGCCTCTTGTCCATATCCCCATGATTTGACCAATTACTACCATCATTAGCATAAGTGTGCCCCTCGTCTCACTTCAGGATTATGTGAAACAGTGTAACCATAGAAATATTAGGGGGGTGCTATTTGGTATAGGTCCTACTCCTATCTTTGCCTATTAACTTAGATAAATTATTTAAATATCAATTACTATTATTTCTTATTAATTTATCTTAAGTCTTAAAACAAGCACCATGGTTTCCATAGTTTATCAATTTATAACTTACGTTATAATCATGCATATTATTTAACCCAAGGTTTAACTGTGAAAATAGGCTTATTTCTTCTTTTATTTGTTTTAATTATAATTCTAAGTTATAACTAGGCCAATCTTCTTAATTCAGTCCATTAATATCATTATTATGCATAATTTCAGTCCAGTTCCATTTATATTACAGTTTTATAATTTACATATTATATTCCATTAATTTGGATTTCTTATAATTTATTCAAATTTCGCATTAATTCTATTCTAATCCATATGCGAAGAAAGAGAAAATAGAAGAAAACTAACAATTACAGCAGAAGATCCAAAACGTAGAAAAAGATGTAAATAAAGCATAAATAATAGTAAATAAATTTAAATATTGTAAATAAACCATAAATAGATGGAAAAGCTATAATTAACAATAACAAACTACAAATGAAAAGAATAGCTAAAAAAATAGACTGAAAATAATTCTAAAATTGTAAATAAACTACCAAAATTGTTATTCCAAAATCATAGTAAAACCACGACTATTGGAAATCCTATTATTTTAAATTACTTAAAAATCTAAAATAATTACAATCACTCACCTGTAGTCCTTAGCTCATTTCCTTGGCCTTCCTGGATCCACTCATAGGGTATAAAATATTTCAATTAAAAAGATCTTCTCCTTGGAATAATATTCCTTTTAGGGTCCTTCCTGGAAAGGTGAACCCAAGTGGAGAAAATCTAAAATGAGAAAAAGTGTTAGGCCTAGGTTCTTATTTACAGGGGTAGAAGTGGATCTCAGATCGTCGGATTTGGAGATGGAATATGATGCAATCACGTCATAGGCTGAATAAGAGCCATCGGATGGAAGCACAGAAGGACTAGATTGATTAAAAGAATGGAAAACAATGTGGTAAAACCGCACAGCATGTAGTATTTCCTCCTTCGCTTCATTCTCATAGGCAGGTCGACCTAAGGTCGACCTAGACTTTGGGATGGTCGACCTTTAGGTCGACTGCCCCTTTATTTTTTTGATTTTTTATTTCGTTTCTCCTCCATACTAGCTCGGATTCTGACGTCCTATATATGGAAATTGACCAGAAAATTACCACTGACACAATGGTGCAACTCCCATGGCTCAATTCTGATAATATCACAAAGTTGTTTTATTATTTAGTTAATTAATGAATTAATTATTACGGGTTAAATTTCGGGTTGTTACATTCTCCCCTCCTTAAGGGGTTTCTCCTCGAAATCTCTACGGATAAAAGAATGTACTAAATGTTTTCATCCAATTCTACAACCAACTACTCAATCATCAACCATTCATCCATTGTCCTTATGTTTTTATAATGCCATTTATGATACTTGCGCAATTAGTGTAGTTTAAATGTCCTTACTAATGCAAAAGATTAGGCGGCCCACTGATTCATTTGACCTCCTTATGCAATCATGTTCATGCCATGTATCCAAATGAATGCAAAAATTTCCTAATGATAACTGATAATTCTATATGCGTGCTACAAACATTATCCAAATGCAACAACCATGTGAAAATCATCGATTTATAGCAAACATAGGGAATAGATAAAAATGAAAATGCGCACACATCCATATGCATATGCTCTAATGTCCTAGTTAGACTAATCCCGAAGTGATAATAACGCCTAGTATGAGTATATGCGTCCATAGCATCCATGAGCAAATACTTATAATCACTTGCGTCCATCATTCATAACATGTTCTAGTAACATGTTTACACCAAATCCTACCATCCATAGGTTAAATCCTAAGTTCTACCCTCCCAAGGGATAATAAAGGAAAGAACCTATTCAAAACTAAAGATAAAAATTGGAAAATCAAAATTTACTATCAAAGAGATGTGGATAATAAGTATGCATTTTCTCCTAATTAATTTAATCTTCTTCAAAGTTTTTATAACCTCTACAAACTCTATCTAACACGAAATCGACCAGTACAGTCTTCCATAAAGAGCTTCGGAAGGTGCCATTCCAATGCTAGCTTAAGAACTACTATCTTATGCGAATTCCACTAAAGGAAAATGCTTTAACCAAGTTCTTCCAAAATCAGGAATATCCATGCTCAACCATGCGCGTCTTACCATTTTACTAACTCCATTTACTGTTCTTCTTTAGTCTGCACACATGAATCAACTTTTCTATGTTCTCACTAGGGTCTATACACTCTATGGAAACTCTAGTATTACTTCCAAAAGTAACTACTACTATCCCCTACATGGTCTTGCACTTTTTCCGTTACACCTAGGAAATGACTCATATCCACTTCTCACTTAAGAGCTTGGTTTGGTATTTATCACTTTATTCTAAAAACTAAGGTTTCTAAATTTTTAAAGCATCAAATCCCAAAATCTTTGTCTTTAAAAGTGTTATTTTTAAGTTTCCCTTAAATTCAAAAATATTTGGTCACTTAACATTATTTCTAAAACCTAGAGAGGAAAAACTTCCAAATTTTTAAATCTAAAACTTATTCCTCTTTCTTTTAAAGACCTTTTAAATTTTCTATTAAATTTGAGTTTTCATACTCTAATTTTATTAAGTATTTCATTTCAAAAACTTATTTACTTTTTCACCAAACTATTTCCTTTTAAAATACCATTAAGATATCCTTATGTGTTTTCGAAACATCTTCTTATTACTTCTAACGGTCTCATACCTTAATGTAATGGAACAACTTTCTCAAATGAAAAATTATTAATGTTGAAATCTTCTATGAACCTTCTAAAAGAGAATTTCATATTTATGTGAAATTACAAGGTACTTATTTTATATTTTTCGAAATAGACTATACAAAATATAGTGCTTTTCATACCTTGCATATCTCTTTCATGTATTCCTTGTATCTTGCACAAAACATTTTTATCGGTTTCATTGAAAATTGTACAATTACTCTTTTCATTCCAATAGTTAAAGTATGTTTAATTTATATTCTTCCATATAAATATTTTCTAATATCTAACTTTTACATTTTCCTTTCATAAAATTCATCTTCAAAGCTGTTTTAATATTCCCATAACCGCAGAAACATTTCCTTGTACTTATTAAAAATAATAAGCGTACTTTACCAACCATTTTTTTTATACTTAGAAATTATCTTTTAGAATACATTTTATGTGGGTTAAAACAGATGTTGCGTAAAACACCGTTACTACAACCCAAAAATACTAGTGTATGGATTTAAATAAATAGTAGTAAATCTCATATACTATGCAAAAACATGTACTTTGGGAGTCACCTACTATAACAATAGTGTTATAGTCTATGCTCCCTTATTTTCCATGAAAACATTTATTACAACAATAAATGTTTGTAATATATGTTTTTGATACTTAATAAACTTTAGGTCTTTATATTTTAAAATCTTTGTTTTCCTACAAAGAAACTAGCAAGTTATAATTCTTCAAAAAGAATCTCACTTTTAACAAAATTTATATCATATAAAAACCATTTTAACTTTCATACCATTTCTAAAATTCCCCATATTTATTTTCTAAGAGAAAATATTAACAATGAAAATTTTCAAGTCTAACAACTACATTTTATTGGGTCAGACATAAAGTGGGTCTTCCTATTTCGATATGTTTCTTCTTATGAAACCTTTCTCAAAAGCTCACGAATTTTCTTGCTCAATCCCTTACTTTCCTTAGGCGCTATATGCCTTACGGGCAATGCTACTGGCTAGCAAAATAAATCCTGAAGTCAATCTCTCTCTTAAGGAGGTAGTCCCTTAACCTCCTCAAAGATGTCTGGAAAATCTCTGTCAATAGGAACCGAATCTAACTCTGATGATGACGAATCGAGGGAATAAAGGAAGCTCAACATATTGCAAGAAATCTCGAGAGTTCTACTGGTGCATGTCTATAGTCTAACGACTCTCCTCTCACAATCTAATATAGCTCCATATGTGGATAGCCAATCCATTCTCAAAATCATCCCATATCCTGAAAATCCCAAAACGTAGGCATCATAGTCAAATTCTATGCCTACTATATAAATTTTCAAACCCCTACAAAACATAAACAAGTGTGTCGATCCACCTATGGTGTTTGAAACAAAAATGGGGTCTAGTAAAGAAAAGTCTAAGTGCAAACAATCCACATGAGAACTAGAGATAAAAGAGTGTGATGAAAAGATTGCAAATTGGAAAATCATAAATAGAGATCTAACCTTCCACGGTGACTTTCCTACCTCTTTCTGCCTGAATCTATGCTGCCGGTGCACCCACTTCCTGCCCCGTCTTCTGGGGACAATACGTACTAAGGTGGTCGGGTTGTCCACAACTATAACACCTTCCCTTCATTTTCTCCTTTCTGTAGTCTTTTGCATAATGACCAATCCGTCCACAGTTTTTGCACTTCTCTCCTTTCTTTATCTGCTTTTGAGGGCCTCATCCTTTCTTCCTATCTTGGTTTTTCTTCCATCCCTTCTTCCTAGGACTTTCCGACTTAGGGGCCTCCTTAGTCTCCCCTTCCTTAGATGTACCGGACATGAGGGCCATCTCCACCAGTGACTCATAGGTAGCTCCCATCGGTACGTGAGTCAACAACAACACTTGAAGGGGATGATTTAATCCCTTTGCGAACTTCGCGGCATTCTTATGCGGTGTATTCACTAACTCCATTCCAAACTGTGACAAATCATTAAATTGGTTGATGTACTCCTTCATAGACAAACTTCCTTATTTCAAGCTAATAAACCGTTCTAACTGCACACTTTCTTCTACTTGAGACAAAAATTTCCTCTCAGATCTCTCTCGGAACCCATTCCAAAAACGTCTCTTCTTTCCAACTCAATAAACTCCTACCAAGAAGAAGCCTCTCCTTTTACATTCCAAGATGCTAGATGAACCCACTGCTGATTCTCCAATCCCAATAGCCCAAATATCCTCTCTGTACTCCTCAACCAAGCTCATGCCTCCACGAATACCTCCATACCAGAAAATGTCTTGCCTCTAGATTAGTGAAGTCCTTGCATAACTAAGAGAAATTGGCTGCTGCAAGTGGGTTGATGGGATTCCTACATGACGGTGCTGGATTGGGCTCTTTCCCTTGCACCTCTGATGTCGTAGCATGTAAGTATTTATAGAACCAGGCTGGGACCGGGATACCCTCTGGGAGATTAGGGGCATCCTCCATTCTGCGCAAAGAAAAAGAGAACTTAGGCTCGAAAGAATCGAAGGAAGATTGAACTGGAATTTGAGGTAATTATAAAATGCTTTTATATTGAAAATTATTTCTAAGAGTTTCTTTATGAAAAGTACTTTTAAGACAAGTTATTTAGAAAAATACTTCACTTTTTAAAATAATTTTTTAGGAATCTTATAACCTTAGGCTCTGATACCAAGTGAAACACCCCACACCCCTTAATATACCCAAAAGGACACATTAAAAGGCGTGGTGCATTGTAGGTATAATTGAAACTAAAGAGATTAAGATTCATAAGACAAAAATAGGTAAAAACAGCGGAAACTAAAATAATAACTTATTCAAAACAAAAACTTCGTAATTGCTTCATAAACCGAATATGTCAAATACAAAATACAACACACATGACTCAAAAACCAATATGTCTCATGAAATAAAAACTCACAGTCTCAACAAATATCAGAGTATAAATATCCCTCTTAAGTGCCATTATAAAGAAAGAAACCAAAAGCTGAAAAATTAGGAAAATACAAAGTAGAATCTTCTCCAAAAAACCTCTGAGCACTGCAATCTGTTGCCCTCTCCCCTGATTGCCAAGGGTGGGGGGAAGGGAAAAATAGAGCAGTGGGTCAGACTAAAAATTCTGGTGAATGATAGTAACTACTAGAATCTTTAAGAAAAGTAAAAGTAATAGACTCTTCAATAGTTCTAGTAAATATAAAAGGAAACAAAAGAAATGTGAAAGAGATAAAGCAAGAAATAAATACGATTTAACTAGTACTCAACTAATATGATTTCTTAACTTAGATAAATTATTTAAATATCAATTACTATTATTTCTTATTAATTTATCCTAAGTCTTAAAATAAGCACCATGGTTTGTCAATTTATAACTTACGTTATAATCATGATTATTACTTAACCTAAGGTCTAAGTGTGAAAATAAGCTTC
The DNA here is from genome assembly GCA_030765085.1 of Allium cepa. Lineage (NCBI taxonomy): Eukaryota > Viridiplantae > Streptophyta > Magnoliopsida > Asparagales > Amaryllidaceae > Allium > Allium cepa. The sequence goes on along the minus strand of CM060938.1, from coordinate 619,048,478 downwards.
TTCCTTCTTTTATTCGTATAGTTATAATTCTAAGTTATAACTAGGCCAACCTTCTTAATTCAGTCCAATTAATATCATAATTATGCACAATTTCAGTCCAATTCCATTTATATTATATTTTTTATAATTTACATATTATAGTCCATCATTTCAGATTTCTTATAATTTAGTCCAATTTCGTGTTAATTCTGTTCTAATCCATATGTGAAGAAAGAGAAAATAGAAGAAAACTGACAATTACAGAAGAAAATCCAAAACGTAGCAAACGATGTAAATAAAGCATAAATAACAGTAAAAAAAATGAAATACTGTAAATAAACCATAAATAGATGGAAAAGCACATAATTGACAATAATAAACCACAAATAACTGAAAAGAATAGCTAAAAAGAAACAGACTGAAAATAATTCCAAAACTATAAATAAACTGCTAAAAAGGTTATTCCAAAATCATAGTAAAACTACAACTATTGGAAACCCTTTTATTTTAAATTACTTACGAATCTAAAATAATTACAATCACTCACCTGTGGTCCTTAGCTCTTTTCCTAGGCCTTCCCAGATCCACTCGTAGGGTATAAAATATTTTAATTAAAAACATCATCTCCTTGGAAAAATATTCCTTTAAGGGTCCTTCCTGGAAAGGTGAATCCAAGCAAAGAAAATCTAGAATGAGAAAACGTGTTAGGTCTAGGGTCTTATTTATTAGGGTAGAAGTGGATCTCAGACCTTTGGATTTAGAAATGGAATAGGATGCAACCACGTCATAGGCTTAATAAGAGCCATCAGATGGAAGCACGGAAGGACCAGATTGATTAAAAGAATGCAAAACAATGTGGTAAAATTGCACAGCACGAAGGAGTTTCCCTTTGCTTCATTCTCGTAGGCGGGTCGACCTCAGGTCGACCAACCTTAATGCTAGGTCGACCGGCCGGTCGACCTGGACCTTGAGATGGTCGAGCTTTAGGTCGACCCCCCTTTATATATATATATATATATATATATATATATGTTTATTCCTTTTCTCCTCCATACCAGCTCGAATTCTGACGTTCTATATATGGAAATTGACTAGAAAATTACGATGGACACAATGGTGCAACTCCCGTGACTCAATTCATAAAATTTCACAAAGTTATTTTATTATTTAGTTAATTAACAAATTAGTTATTACGGGTTAAATTTTGGCTTCTTACATAGAATTAAACTTAGAAGTGTATAATTTTTCCATTCACCATAACTTTAATCTGAACCCCTCCTCATAACATCCTACAGGTTAGGTAGATGGTAGAGACTTTCCAGCTTTGAGATACCGGTTTAGAAATCGTTATTTTGGTGAGTATTTACTTATTATTATATTTTAGTCAGTTCCGCTGTGAGATATTTATTTGAGCTCTGATATATTTGTCTTTACCCATTTGCAGGATACCGGATACCCAACTCGGGCTTCAGTAAGCTTGGATTTTAGCATTTTTGCGGAAAGTCCAGACCCACTTTAATTTGGGTTGTTACATTTGGTATCAGAGCCTAGGTTCAGGGTTCCTAAATAAATAGAGAGTGAACGTATTTGTATATTTTTTAAACATAAATATATTATATTATATATACCTAGATCCATTGAAAAACCTACTTTTAAGGCAAAGGACATATGGAAAGATTTTGAGTAATAGTTTTGTACATCAATATTAGAATTGTGGGAATACAGGAGTTATAGGCCCTAGAGTGGCAAAGTATGAATGTACAATAGATTCACTATAAAAATGGAAATCCATATCTTAATATCTAGAAATTGATAGTTGTTTCAGATTAGTGGATGGGGCAGTGGTGCCTTAGAATAAATAGAACCATAAGAGAGAAAATGGAATAGGAACACATATAATTGGATTGTGAAGAATGACTTTGTAGGAATATTTGGGAAAACGTAAAGAATTTAAGAATCCACATTAAGTCTAGCCCAATAATTAAACTTTTAAGAGTTTGAAAAAAAGAGAGTTTTCAAGTTTTAAACTTAAAAGTTTACCATTTTAAATATGTACTGGTTTAAACATGGAAAATTGTGTGAAAACAATTTTTGAGAGAAAAAGAGACATTTTTGAGTTTTGAAAAATAAAAAAAAACATGTAAGCAACATATTTGAAAAGTACATATTTGGTTTAAAAAAAGTATTCTTTTAGTAAAATTGTAGAGCTTGTACAACTTGCTAGTTTTGGGGTTGCAAAGTAGGAAAGAATTAAATACGAAAACCCAGTAAAGTTTAAATTTTCTAGGAAACTAAAAAATTTCAGTAAGAATTTTTTTGTAAAACTCTATTGTTTTGGAAAAAGGAGCAATATAGCTCGAAATTATTTTTGATATAAATATTTTGGTGGTTAGACCAAATAATTTGTTAAAATTTTGGAAACATAGTAGATGTTTGGAGAAAATTTAGTAATTGACATCTAATAGTAGGTAACTGCACTAGTGTAGCAAGAACTCAAATAAATTAAATAGAGATTGGAATAATTATAGATAGAATATAAATTTGACATGCTGTAATTCATTAGAATGAAGGTGTAATGATATTGCTTTCTATGAATCAGCCACATTATAAATGTAGACGTATTGTTGAAATAATATGGAAGTAAACGTAGGGAAAGAGATGTATAAAATATAGAAAACACTGTATTTTGTACTGTTTATAAAAACAGAAATAAAACAAAAACACCTTATTATTTCACACAAAACGTACATCCTCCTTTATAGTTTTCATAGAAATTTTTAGCGTTGACAACTTCTCTTAGGAAAAATATTTCTAATGCATTAAAATGTGCAATCTCTAGGTAGAAAGCGCAGTAATAAGAGACTGTATTGCTGGGTAATAATAGTTATACTACAGAGAATATAATTAGAGAGGCTAAGGAAGGGAAAATAAACGTTTTCCCTTTTTATGCGCAATTAATTGTGTGTCTTTAGAAAACCCACCTTGAACGAAGAGTATGAGAGGTTATGAAGATAATAGAGGAATAGTTGTTCTTATGTACACCAGTTTTTATGATTTGAAATTATGAAAGAAAAATTGTTTTGAAATAATGTAGTGGCATCTTTTTATAAATGGTTTGGTGAAAAACAAGTTTTAACGGGGAAAAACTTAGAATTATTGCATATTCCTCACTAGATTTAAGGAGATGGCCTAAAGTGAAAAACAATAAAATAAGAAAATAAAAGAAGAGAGTGTAGCTAAAAGGAAAACAAGAAATTTAAAGAAAGCAACCAAAGAAGACAACTAAAGGAAATGAGAACTGTAAAAGAAGAAAAAAAAGATTTGAAAAGAATTTTTTTTCTTATGTAAACTGTGCTTGGGAAAGAAAATAGGGATTTTTGTAGAATAGCGGCATAAGCCCCAAGTACAAAGAAAAAGATGCACAAAAGTAAAACGGGAAATGTGAGGTTTTCCGTTTTCCACTTCTTTATAACATAAGAAATCAAATTAGAAAAATTAGAATTTTCTAAAATTCGAAACATAAAAGTTGTGTGGTAGGTTTGGATGTAAAATTTGTTGAACAATGCTCCAATTAAGTAGAAATGGGAAAAATTGGACGAAAAATGTTTTGAATTTTCGAAAAATTACATTCATATAGAAATTGAAAGTATATTTATGATGTGTGCATCATGTTTTAAAAGGAACTTCTAAAAGAAAAATACATTTATATAAGAGGTACCGCTTAGAAATTCTTGTACATGCATATATTTTATAATGTATTGCACTTTGTACTATGCATGGATTAATGCAAGATTGGTCGTACACTAAATGGTTGTTAGTGTAGAACAGATGCATAAAGATTTGCATGATTGAACCTTTATCAAATTCCGAGGACGAAATTTCTTAAAGGGGAGAATGTAACACCCTGTGCTTTAAAGACAAATAAAATCAATTGAATTAGCATAATTTCAAAATAGTAAAAAATATAAATGTCAAATATATGCATTTACAAAAAATTAAGAGGTTACATAGATATATGCAACCAATGATTGTGTGATTAGTTGATGCATCAATCAATTAAAAGAGGAATTAAATAAGAGACATAAAGGCTGTGAGAAATGCGGATTATGGATCTTAAGGCTAGGATTAACACTAAAGAGGGGGGTGAATAGTGTTAATAAAGAATTACTAAATCTTTTTGAGTTTATGTTAATTTAGACACCGATGTATGCAATATATAGACATAGATATGCTCACAGAAACAAACACAGATGCAGAAATAAAATAAAAGCAGTAAAGGAAAGAACACATCGGATTTTATACTGGTTCGGAGTTAAACTACATCCAGTCCCACAACACAAGTACGGATTTTCTCTCAAAAGCAATCGTACAATTGCACCCTCGATTTTAAGGCTACGAGGTACACCTTCCAGAATTTCTATTCTCTGGGTAGAGATACTTGATTTCCGGGCCATAAGTTTACCCAATTGATTTACCAAGGCTACAATCACACCTTTTCTCTTTTGATTGATTTCCATGGCTACAATCACACCTTCTCTCGTTTAATGGATTACAAAGAAGTCTATAACTCTGAATAGCACTGAGAACCTTGTAGAGATAGTGATAAAGAATCAAACTAGAAGTAATCGAGTTCGATTCAATGTTGATTTCGGCAGAGTAATGGTAAGAATATGTATTAAGAAATGTGGAAGAAGAAGAGGAGTGAAAAACCAGAAAATCTGATATAAAATTCGTTGAAACTAACCCCTATTTATAGAAGAACAACTGCCATGTCCATTCATGAAGAGTTATGGTGAATAGACACTTCTTTTGAAATTTAAATTTTAAACTCAACTGACACCTTGTCGACATGGGGTACTTGGGCATGTCGACATCCCAAAGGATTTTTTTTGGTGTTTTGATTTTCTTTGAAAATAACTTTTATTTTATATTAAAACTATTTTAAACGTTATAAATATACTTGACTATAGTTAAAATTCATAAGTAAATATAGAGAATAATATATATAGAATTTAAATATAATTTTATATTTAAATATAAGTATAAATATTTAAAAGTTAAATATATTATATTAAAATATAGTTTAAAATCAGGAGTAATTTTGAATTTTGAAATTAAAGATAATTTTGAGGCTAAAATTATTTAAAATCAGGATAGAGGGTTTTGATGTTTTAAAAAGGAAAGTTTTGAAATCATTTTGAAACAAGATAATTTTGAAAAATCATTTTGAATAAAAGGTTAGCAAATACAAAAAAATGTTCCACTAGATTTTTCGTAGGTTCCATCCTACTTAGGGTTCCATCCCTTTAACAGGCTCGAAGTGGATTCCATTTCACGAATAAATTGGATTTTAAGATGCGAGTGCTTTTCTACGAGTTTTAACAAAAATTCATAATAAAAATACTTATGCTTGAAATCTTGAACTCTTAATAATCTTGATACTCATGAGTCTTCTATCTCGATATCTTGAATATCTATACTGTATAGTCTTCATTCTTGGTACCTGCATGGTTAAATCTTGCATATACATGTATATCTAAACTTATAATGTCAGTATTTATATTTTATAATCTATTCTAAGGTTATTGTCATCAAAACCATCATCTCACGGACTAACAATCTCCCCCTTTTTGATGATAACAACCTTTATTTATAAAATATTATTTATATCCTAATAACTTCCCTAAAACTAATAACTCCCCCTTAATTTATGCCTAACTACCCTATTTTATATTTCTCCCCGTTTGTCATCAACAAAAAACTCACTCCAAACTATATAACTCCCCCTTAAACTAACACTCTATGACATGTGATTATAATGATAGTTTTATCATAAGTAATCATCACTTAAATCTAATACTAAAACATAGTCCTAAACTATTAACTATCCTAACTAAGAATTCACGATAGTACTTATAATTAAAACTCATATAAGAACACGAGTTATTTATAACGTATGAATTTGTATATATATGAGCGTTTTAGATAACATAAAACCCAAACGACAATGAAAAGAAAGAAAAGAAACTATTGTGTGTTTTTAAACATAGAAGATCTATGAATCGAACAGTTTGGATAGTGGAAACAGAAATTTCCACGTTGTTCGACAATATTCCCATTCTTGTCAAAACACACTTCTCCAACACACACGACTTGGACATCATCCTCTGCTTGCCCTTCTTCTTCCATGGGTTCTTCTTATTCTTCTTCGCTGGCCTCTTGTTCTTGATTGAGTGAAGAGTCTTTATCAATCAAGATAGGATTGGCCTGGTTATCCATAAGGAATTTTTGCAAATTCCTAAGAATCTTGCCTTGCCTCTCTTGTTCCTTGGCCATACGAAGTTGAGTCACTTGAATTTCAGTCATCATCTGAAGTGCATCCTTCAGAGAGTCCTCTATTTTAGTTACACGAGCGAGAGTAGTGCATTGAAATGGACCAGACGTAAGAGAGGGGAATGAAAAGGTTGATTTTATGTTTGATTTGGAAGAGGAGGCCATTGATTATTTGATTTCAGAGAGAAGAACAGAGAGATAACAGAAAGAATGAATAAAATTTCGAAAATGTGAAGAATTTATAACGAATTATTTTGAATTTTGGTGGGAATAATTTCAAACTATAAAAACGTTGCATGTCGACATGGGTATATGGGGGATGTCGACATGGTCTTTTATATTTTAACTCTTTGAATTATTTTGATATTAATTATTAATTATACTTGTTATTTATATTTTATATTTCAGTTAGAACAAATACCTAATTCTCTTCTTAATTTAGTAAATATTGATTCATTTAAGGGTTTTGTTAAGATATCAGCAATTTGATTCTCAGAATTGATATAATCGAGAACTACTTCCTTACTTATATTATCTCTGAGAAAATGATGCCTGATATCAATATGTTTAGTTCGAGCATGTTGAGCAGTATTTTTGGATAAATTTATCACACTCGTATTGTCACAATAAATTGGTGATTTTGAAAATTTTAAACCAAAATCTTTTAAGGTTTGTTGCATATATATTACTTGAGAACAAGCCAAAGCAGCAGAAATATACTCTGCTTCAGTTGTTGATAAAGAAACCGTGTTTTGCTTTTCACTAAGCCAAGAAACCAGAGAATGCCCCAAAAAGTGACAAGTTCCACTTGTACTTTTTCTGTCTTATTTACAACCAGCATAGTCAGCATCATCGTAAGATATTAAGTCAAAAGAATCATTTTTAGGGTAGAATAAACCATAATCAGATGTGTGTTTAACATATCTTATGATTTGTTTTATGGCTTTTAAGTGGGTCTCTTTAGGTTGTGATTGATATCTGGAACAGAGGCAAAACCTATGCATGATATCAGGTCTGCTGGCAGTAATATTGAGTACTGATCCAATCATTCCTCTATATAGTTATTGATCTACATCTTTCGAGAGATCTTCTTTACTAATGTACTCATTGGTTGCCATGGGAGTGAGTTTTCCACTCGCAGTAGTCAAACCAAATTTACTAATTAGCTCTTTAGCATATTTTTCTTGACTAATAAAGATACCATTATCTAATTGTTTTATTTGTAATCCTAAAAAGAAATTTAATTCATCCATATGACTCATGTCAAACTCTTTTGTCATTATTTCAGAAAATTCTTTATTTATTTCAAAATTAGTTGAACCAAAAATGATATCATCTACGTAAACTTGTGCTAGTTGAATATAATTTTTATTTCTTTTAATAAAAAGAGTATTATCTAGTTTACCAATTTCAAAATTAGATTGCAATAAATAATATCTTAGTCTATCATACCAGGCTCTAGGAGCTTGTTTTAGACCATATAATGCTTTCTTAAGTTTGTAAACATGATTTTGTAAATTATCATTTTCAAAAAGTGGTGGTTGTTCAACATAATACTTCATCTTTTATAAATCCATTTAAAAAGCACTTTTAACATCCATTTGAAATGATTTGAAATTATTATGATTTGCGAAAGCAAGTAGAATCCTAATGGCTTCCAATCTTGCTATAGGAGCAAAGGTTTCGTCAAAATCTGTTCCTTCTTCTTGACAATAACCTTGAGCGACTAATCGAACTTTATTTCTAACAACCTCTCCTTGTTCATTCATTTTATTTTTATAAACCCATTTAGTTCCAATTATAGTTTTATTTTCTGGTCTAGGAATAAGTTCCCAAACATCATTCTAGTAAATTGATTTAATTCTTCTTGCATAGCCAAAATCCATGAATCATCAGTTGATGCTTCTTTTGGATTTTTGGGTTCAATAGTTGATATAAAAGCTACATTACTCATTTGACTTAGTTGATTTCTAGTTTTAACAACAGATTGCATATCTCTCAGTATATTTTCTATGGGATGATTTTTTAAAAGTTTTGTCCTTTTATTAGGATGATCAATTTCATTTTTAGTTTCAATTGATTCTTGATTTTGAGTGATTAAATCCTCTTCATCATTTGTATCTTCAAAAATTTTGAAATTTTCATCAAATGAAACATGCATTGTTTCTTCAATGGAATTGGTTTTTAAATTAAACACTCTGAACTTTTTACTTCTATTAGAATATTCAATAAAGATACCTTTGTCGGATTTAGGATCAAATTTATCTAAATTATCTTTTGTATTTAAAATAAAGCATTTACTTCCAAAAATTCTGAAATAAGATACCTTAGGTTTCTTTGAATAAAGAAGTTCATAAGATGTCTTATCGGTTAAAGGTCTAATTAAAATTCCATTTAAAATATAACAGGCGGTAGCAACTGCTTCTGCCCAAAAATTCTTTGGTAAATTACTTTCTGTAAGCATAGTTCTCGCACACTCTTGAATCATCCTATTTTTACGATCTACTACTCCGTTTTGTTGTGGAGTTCTTGGAAATGAAAAATTATGAGTTATTCCCTTTTTATTGTAGAATTCCTCAAACTTTTCATTTTCAAATTCATCACCGTGATCACTTCGAATAGTTATAATTTTTAGAGAAAATTGATTTTGAATTATTTTTGAAAATGTCTTAAAACATTCAAAATTATCACTTTTATGTTTCAAAATATTATCCATGTAAATTTAGAATAATCATCTACAATTACAAAAACATATTTACTATGATTTATTGAAAGAATTTGAGATGGAACAAATAAATCAAGATGAAGTAATTCAAGAGGTTTTGAAGTTAAAATCATATCTTTTGACTTGAAGGAACTTTTTCTAAGTTTCCCTAATTGACAAGCATCACATAAACTATCTACTTCAAAATTCATTTTAGGGAGACCTCTTACTAGATCATGTTTTGACAGTCTAGATAAGAGTTTGAAATTCAAATGCCCAAATCTCTTATGCCAAATCCAAGGGTCACTTGTATTTGCCAACAGACACAGATTATCATTTGAAACTTTCATACTAAGAATATAAATATTCTTTTTCCTGACTCCCTCAAATATAATGGTTGAATTATTATCTTCAATGTGACATTTATCTTTTTCAAATTTAATTTTATATCCTTTATCACCCAGTTGACTTATACTTAGCAGATTACGTTTCAGATTTTAACTAGCAAAACATTAGTAATAGTAGGAGTTTCAGAATTACCGACTTTGCCGATGCCAATCACATATCCTTTTGAATTGTCTCCAAAGTTAACCAGTCCTCCGTCTTTGTATATCATTCAGTATATCTGGATTGCCAGTCATGTGTCTAGAGCATCCACTATCAAGTATCCATTTGTTCTTTCTGATCTGCAAAATTTGTCCGTTGTGGATTGATTCCTCAACACCCATAAAGCATGATTCCTGCATATCAAACAATCTTGGTAGAAGACTTGAATTTGAATATTGATTATATGCGAACTCAAGAAACAATGATATTTTGAATACTTCTAAACTAGTATTAACAAATATAGCCATTTTAAAAACTTTTTCAAAAATCAGATTATGAAACTTTGAAAACCTTGCTCTGATACCAATTGTGAGAAATGCGGATTACGGATCTTAAGGCTAGGATTAACAATAGAGGGGGGGGGGGGGGTGAATAGTGTTAATAAAGAATTACTAAATCTTTTTGAATTTATGTTAGACACCGATATATGCAATATACAGACATAGATATGATCACAGAAACAAACATAGATGCTGCACAAATAAAATAAAAGCAGTAAAGGAAAGAACACACCTGATTTTATACTGGTTCGGAGTTACCCTACATCCAGTCCCGCAACACAAGTACGAATTTCCTTTCAAAAGCAATTGTACAATTACACTCTCGGTTTCAGGGCTACGAGGTACACTCTCCAGAATTTCTATCCTCCGGGTAGAGATACTTGATTTTCGGGCCACGAGTTTACCCAATCGATTTACCAAGGCTACAATCACACCTTTTCTCTTTTGATTGATTTACAAGGCTACAATCTCACATTTTCTCGCTTAATAGATTACAAAGAAGTCTATAACTCTGAGTAGCACTGAGAACCTTGTAGAGATAGTGATAGAGAATCAAACTAGAAGTAATTGAGTTCGATTCATTGTTGATTTTGGCAAAGTAATGGTAAGAATATGTATTAAGAAATGTGGAAGAAGAAGAAGAGTGAAAAACCAAAAAATCTGATATAAAGTTATTTAAAACTAACCCCTATTTATAGAAGAACAACAGCCATGTCCATTCATGAAGAGTTATGTCGAATAGACACTTCTTTTGAAATTTAAATTTTTAACTCAACTGACACCATGTCGACATGGGGTACTTGGGCATGTCGACATACCAAAGGATTTTTTAGTGTTTTGATTTTCTTTGAAAATAACTTTTATTTTATATTAAAACTATTTTAAACTTTATAAATATACTGGACTATAGTTAAAATTCATAAGTAAACATAGAGAATAATATATATAGAATTTAACTATAATTTTATATTTAAATCTAAGTATAAATATTTAAAAGTTAAATAGATTATATTAAAAGATAGTTTAAAATCAGGAGTAATTTTGACTTTTGAAATTAATGATAATTTTGAGGCTAAAATTATTTAAAATAAGGATAGAGGTTTTTGATGTTTTTAAAAGGAAAGTTTTGAAATCATTTTGAAAACAAGATAATTTTGAAAAATCATTTTGAATAAAAGGTTAGCGGATACAAAACAATGTTCCACTAGATTTTTTATAGGTTCCATCCTACTTAGGGTTCCATCCCTTTAACAGGCTCGAAGTGGATTCCATTCCACGAATAAATTAGATTTTAAGATGCGAATGCTTTTCTACGAATTTTAACAAAAATTCCTAATAAAAATACTTATGCTTGAAATCTTGATACTCATGAGTCTTCTATCACGATATCATGAATCTATATACTGTGCAGTCTTCATTCTTGGTACCTGCATGGTTAAATCCTGCATATACATATATATCTCAACTTATAATGTCAGTATCTATATTTTATAATCTATTCTAACGTTGTTGTCATCAAAACCATCATCTCACGGACTAATAGAGGCATCAATTAGTCAAAGAAAATGTCACTTTTATAACATTAATTAAGAGATCTTTAAATAAAGGGAAATGTATGTGGAGAATAAATTAAATTGTAACATACATAAATTAATTTGTAATTGACGCAATCAATTAATTGGGAAATTAATTAAAGACATTAAGTAAGTGTCAATTGATAAAAGAGGGAAACTTATATGTCAATTAATTAGGTAATGAATTGGCCGTTTAAATACGTACAAATAATAAATGTGTGATTGAGTGACGCAAGAAACTAATTTGGATGTCGATTAAAATGAGAAAACGTGTCAATTAATTAATTGGAAATTAGTTGAGCATTTTAAAAACGGTGTCAATTAATCAAAGAATATGTCATTTTTACAATAGCTAATAATGTAAATTAATTAGCTAGAAGAAAACACCAATTATAGGATTATTTATTTCCAAGTTAAAAAAATTGAATCAAACAAAGTAAAGGTTTATGATGAAGGTAAATCAATAAGGATAAATTAAAAAGTGTAACTTTTATATGCATTCAATTAACAGAGGTATTAATTGACATAATCAAATAGGTAAGAAATTATAACTTATAAGAATCAATTAATATTGGATATATATATATATGTATGTATGTATATATATGTACATATATATATATGATCAAATTAATTGGATAATTAATGAGAATCTTATTTAGAATGAAACATGGATTAATAGGGTCGTGTAACAAAGGAAAAATGAATAAGATTGGAGAGTTATATGTTATAAGCTAATGTAAACAAATCAAGTTCAAATGGTGAGGATTGTTATTAGGGTTAATCGGATGGTTCCTAGTTGTTCACTGCACCTACAATTTGAACGTAACTTAACCCTAGCCTATACTATTTTCTCTGAACCAACTGCTGTCGTTTACAGCAAACTCCTTTTCTCTTCTCTCTCTTCCTTTCTCCTTTATTAATCACATCTTTCCCGAAACTAAAAATAAAATTAAGCAAGGAAATACATACAAGCAAATCAGATAATTACGCAAACAAATTATGGAATTTATAGCAAATCAAAAAGGGGAAAAAGCGGAGAAAAGCGTAGCAAATTAAAAGGGATAGAGATTGAAGCTTAGGAATTTAGGTAAGTGGATTTAAATTATAAATCTTTTAATTATCGTTAGATTCCCTCTTAGTTGTTTTAATTCAGCATTTATTTCAGTAATTAGTTCTAATAATTTGCTATTACTGTAAATTTTAGGAGAGCGTATACTTAATTATTATTTATATGGAAAAGAAAGACAGTAATCCAATCAAATATGAATAAAATTAGGCTTAACAGTTATAGAGAGGGGCATAAGCCTAAAAGTAAGAAATTCACAATTATAGTTATTTGTTGTTATTTAATCTATTTTAAGTTGGAATTTGGCCCATAAATGTTAGTTTCTTTTTTATTCCTTTTTACGCGAACAAAATAGTTAGAGAGAAGAATTCGCAAATATGGACTAAAATAGAAGAACACTAAATTTACAGAAATTAGATGTAAAATAAGAAAAAGAGAAAAGTCGAAATTTACTCTAAAATATGCAAAAATAGGGGAAATAAACTTAAAGGGGAAAATTTAATAACTTGATTAAGGAAGTTAGTAATAGTTTAGCTGATTGATTTAGAAAAGAGAATACATTTCCATAGTTTAAGAATAACGATAAACGTAACTGTAAAAATAAAAGAATGAAAAAGAAAATTAGTGTAAAATAGAGACACTACTGTATTTTGCACTACCCAAAAAGTAAAGAAATAATAAAAGAAATATCTTGTAGCTACGGATTATTGTTTATAACATTATTTAGTATTAAAACTTAAAAATGGATTTTTAGCACAGCTTTGGTAACCGACCAAATAGAATAGAACTACTTCCTAGAATATAAGAAAATAAAGTGAAGAATTAAAGGATGTAAAGAAGAAATCAAGTTAATTATTAGACAAGATTAGAAGTAATGTAACTAAATCTGCATTTGCTGAGTAGATAGTTGTTTGCACAAAAATTGGGCAAACACCTCCAAGTCGTATGAATTAGCTGATTTTATGTTGTTTCTAGTGATTTGGGTGACTTACGCAAATATATAAAAAGCAGGGACTAAACTGTAAAAGAGACAAAGATTTATAGTGGTTCGGCTAGAACGTGCCTACGTCCACTTTATATGTTATTCTCCTTTTCTATTCAGATTACAAGTACAAAGCTTTGATTACAAGTAACTGAAAGTTGTTTGAAAGTTTTATCCGTGCTTGAGCTCTCAAACTTGTCCGCCATTGTTGTACCCCTGCCCCTCTATTTATAGAGTGAGGCTGGGGGCAGGGGTCCTGGATGTATATAGCTGTTGGTGGGCCTGGGCTGATGCAATCTGGCCTAGTAGCGTTGGTCCGGTACGCCTTGGTTCGGCGGTAGGTGGTAGATGGTTTGGTTTGGTAGGAGGTTGGTTCGATGGTGAGTGGACCGGCAGTGCATGGGGATGGAGTTGGACCGGTGGAGGTTGGTCTGGCCTAGGTTGATTCGGTGGTGAGTGGACCGGCATAGGTTGAAGCGGTGGAGGTTGGTTTGGCATAGGTTGGAGCGGTGAGGGTTGGTCCGGCATAGGTTGGTGCGGTGAGGGTTGGTTCGGTGGGAGCTAGGGAGTGGTTGGAAATGGATTGGTTTGGCAGGTATGGAAAGGGCTGGTTCGGCATGTAGGGGAGAAACCTTGGTCCGGTGGTGAGAACTCGCCCAACATTTGCCCCCCAAAGTGGGGCATATGCCTGCATGTGTCGCGCTTTGTTTCGCATTCGGCTTTAAGCGTCGAGCCACCTGGTCCGGTCATTGATGTTTGCTTATAAATAGGGGCCACGTGCCTTCGTTATTCCTTACCAACCGAGCCAAACCTTTTGCCAAATCAAACTCTTATTTTCGCCGAATCAAAGTGTTAGCCGAACCAGGTGAGACCCCTTTGCCGCTGAATGATCTTTTATATCGTTCTACCAAATGAACTTGAGGGTTCTGAGTACCGAATGAATTGGAGAGTATGATTGCTGAATGAGCCTTCATATTAGTAATGCCGAACGAACTCCGTGAAGTTCAAGTGCCGAATGGGTCTTGTGCCTTGGACCACCGAATGGGTTTGGGAAGCGTTAGCGCCGAATGAACTTTCGGTTTTGAATTACCGAATGTACATATGTACTTGAATTACCGGATGAAGCCGGAGGCTTCGAGCACCGAATGTACTTTTATATTTGATTTACGTATGATCTTGAAAGTTTGAATGCCGAATGATCCTTATGTTTGAACTATTGATTGAACTCTGGGGTCCTGAATGCTTAATGAGTCTCTAGCTTTTCATGTTTCGACCTACGAATGAAACTCTAGATTGTACATACTTGCTTTTTTATATTTTCATACTCCTTGTTCTAACAACATACTTTTGCTTTTGTGTTTGCAGATAAATGTCTCACAAAGTGGAAACCCGATCAGAAAAGAAAAAATTTACGGACAGAAGTGAGTCTTCCGTCGTGCCCCTGGTCCAGCCAGGACCAGCGCGTCATGGACCTGCCCCGAGGTCATTAGTGGAAGGATATGGCCCTTAGGAGCATCTGAACTCTCCTCCCGATTTCTTTCCAAGCTCCCTCAAAGAAGGGCAAATTGATGTCAACGCTCGCTCCTTTGGGATTGACAGGGCGAGTATGCTGTTGCCGGGAGATGGTGTGATGCCGTACGATCCTCCTGAAGGATATTTCGCTTACAGCCGATACCATTGTATGTGCAGGGCCATTCCCCTAATCAATGCCTGGACAGTCAGCTTTCTTACCTATTTGAAGGTGGCTCCATTCCAACTTCAGCCCAATTCCTATGCTATCCTGGTGTGCTTGTTCATCATTTTTCAGAGGAAATATGGGCATCTCCCTTCCAACCGGGAGATCCGGTATTTGTACAACTTGAGAGGCTATAAGAAGGGGTCTCCATATATCAGCTTGGAAGTGGCCGTGCCCTTCAAGCCTGTCCTAGATTTGTATTCGAAGCTCAGTATGTTCAAGAAAGAATGGTTCTTCATCAAGTATGACTCTATTTCCTCCCATCTTTTCACTTCCGGCTGTAAGTTGAACTTCATTTATATTTTCCTTGTTTTGACCGCAATGCTTCCTCTTATATGCTTTTATTTCTTGCTAGCGACAGGTGGCTTTGCGGTCGTGGAGAATAATTCCTTGGCTCGGATGGCTGCGGAAATAAAGGCCATTTCGGGACGGGATAGGTCGGCTTCTTACCTGATCAGGAATGCCACTCTCCTGGAGTACAACTTAATTCTGCTACGTCAATCTGTGGTAAAGCAGAGAGATACAGTCGAGGAGAGTGCTGCCAAAGCTAAAGATGGGGCTACTGCGAAGAGTAGCAAGAGGAGACCTTTCTCGGTACCTCCAGTTGTCGGGGGGAAGAAGCTTAAGAAATCTGATGGACCCTCTCCCAGCACATGCCCAGATGTTCCGAAGGAGGAAAGTGGAGGGGAAGAAAGAGGCGAGGAGGAGAGCGGAGGTGATGGAGAATGTGACGGTGGTAACGGTGGCGAAGGGCAGAGTGGTAGTGGCGTTGGTGCCTTGACTTTTGGGCAAGCGGGTGACATTCAAGAGTGGACGGATGATGCCTTCCGTCAAGCCGTTGAGGGGTTGGGGGAAGGGCCGGCCTTGGTGGAGAAATCGAAGAAGTCTGATAAGGCCGAGATGGGTGCCAGTCTATCTTCTGAGAGTATTTTAGCTAAGGAAACTCCGTCGGTTCCAGGTGAATTCTTAACTTCCGTAGACTCCCTTTATGATAAGGACCTAGTAATATTTTATGGCCAGCTTCCGTCCTGGAATGAGATTCAGCACTTATTGCAGTATCCCACTCCCCCTCAGGGTTTGTAAAATAAGCGCGTTTTCCTACTCCTTTTAACTTAACATATTTCTCGGATCATAGTTTCATGCATGCTTGTAACACTTGGTTTTTATTCCAGGAACGGGTAAGGTGGCCAAGACATCAGATATTCGGCACCGCCTTGAACAGTACAAGCTACTCAAAGCTTCCGCCAAACCAAAGCCGTCAACTAGCCGTCCCGGAGATGTGATTGGCTATCGCCCTCTTCTCGGAGTTATTGAAGAAGATATGCAAAAGAGGAAGAGGGGCCGATCTTTGTTTGAACCTTCACCTGGCCCTCAGGCTCCAGTCCAGCCTATCCATGATATTACTGAGGAAGATACTGAGTTTATGCCTTCCCCACACCCGTCCGAAAATCCAACCGTCACCCCGATAGACCATCCTGGTTTGGTTCGCAACCCATTTGCCGGCCACCCGGATCTGGACCCGAGTTTTCAGGACATCTCTTTTGACGAGGCCATGGGTGAGCATCTTCTTCCCGGCAATCCCATGGTACGGGTTCTTGATGAGGCTAAGTCCTTAGACCTCGATTTGCTTACTACTCGGATTGTGACCATGGGGGATGAGGCCAAGGAAAACATCGATCGGGTGGCTGAAGAGACCAAGAGGCTAATGGAGCATCACGCTCGGCTGGCTAAGGCTGGAGAGGAAATCGGAAGTGCAAACATTCGGTTGCGGCTAAAGGTTTCTGATCAGGCCAAACAGCTTGCCGATCAGGCTATCCAGATATCCCAGCATGAGGCGGCCTCCAGAAGACTGAAGAAAAACCATGGAAGAGGCTAGCAAGGCTGAGTTGCGAAAAATGGAGGCTGTTTGCAAAGAACGTATTGACATGGCCATTGCAATGGCGGACGAGGTTCGTAGAGCGGATCTTGAGCAAGTAGAGGAGTTATCTGGGAGGCTTGAGGCCGCAGAGCTTGCTCAGGCCAAGCTGAAGGAGGAGATGGAAGTTATGCGGAAATCCCTTCAGGCTGACTGCTCGAGATACTGATTGGAGAGAGATGCTGCCGTCGCACGGCTGTCGGCTTCTGAGGCCCGGATGAAAGAGTTTGAGGAGAACGAGGGGATGATGGATGAGATGCTCCAGGACATGTATTTCCGAACTTGAAGGCAGGGCAACCTATCCTGGATGGACGACTATCCCCGGGTCATGGCTAGGATATATCTTCGGGCTTTGGAGGAGGCTAAGGCCGATGCAGATAAGGAAGGTGGTGCAACTTTCAGGGTGGATGTGATTACGGCCCAATTCACTAAGGAAGAGAAGGTGGCGATTAAGGAGGTCGTGTGGCTGCTTGCAGCGGATGAGGTAGGCGTGCAGCTAGATGATGATGATCAGGGAGCAGATGCTGGTAAGTCTTCCTTTTTAGTCTTTTCATGATTTGATTGCTTATCCTTCGTGACTATTGATGGAATCTCTTCTGAATTGGGTAGGCGGGACCTCTGGAGTACTTGCGGGGAGTTCTGACCCTGCGGTTAAGTAGATCCGGATGGCGGGCAGGATAGAGGCGGAGCCCCGATGTAGTTGACTCTTTTATTTGGTCTGTTTGACATTCCTGTACATACTAGTCCAAAACATTATTGTATTTCCAGGCTGTAATTATGTCATTGCAACGAACGTCTTTATGTAACTTTATAACATAAGCAGATTCTGTCATGTTCGAATGTGGTTATTATTTTGATGTGTTGCATAAGAAATACAGCTGCGTGTTTATGCATGTGATTTAATCGTATTTGATGCTAAGTTTCTGCTCAAAATATTATTTCATGTCTTGCAATGTCAAT
Organism: Allium cepa; assembly: GCA_030765085.1. Lineage (NCBI taxonomy): Eukaryota > Viridiplantae > Streptophyta > Magnoliopsida > Asparagales > Amaryllidaceae > Allium > Allium cepa. Next base: position 619,030,340 of record CM060938.1, on the reverse strand, counting down.
ACTCCAAGTCGTATGATTTAGTTGATTATTTGTTGTTCTTAATGGTTTGGGTGATTTATACAAATATATGAAATAGATGGACTAAACTGTAAAAGACACACAGATTTATAGTGGTTCGGCCAGAACGTGCCTACTTCCACTTTATATGTTATTCTCCTTTTCTATTCAGATTACAAGTACAAAGCTTTGATTACAAGTAACTGAAAGTTGTTTGAAAGTTCTCTCCGTGCTTGAGCTCTCAAACTTGTCTGCCATTGTTGTACCCCTGCCCCTCTATTTATAGAGTGAGGCTGGGGGCAGGGGTCTTGGATGTATATAGCTGCTGGTGGGCCTGGACTGAGGCAATCTGGCCTGGTAGTGGTAGTCCGGTACGCCTTCCTCGTGTTGGTTTGGTAGGAGGTGGCATGCTGTTTGGACCGGTAGTAGGTGGAGTGAGGGTTGGTCCGGTCGTAGGTGGTTCAGTAGCGGGGGAGTTGGTCCGATGGTAGCTTGGGGACTAGCTGGTCCGGTAGCTCTCTAGTTCGGCTAAGCATGGAAGTGGGGTTTGATCCGGTGATAGGTGATTCGGTGGTAGGCGAGGTAGGTTGGTCCGGTAGTGCATGGAGATGGAGTTGGTTCGGTACGCAGGGCCGAGTGATGATATCCTAGCTAAAACAAAGCATGTCATGTGTATACACCTGCCCTACTTTGGGGGGCAAGTGTCTTTTACCTCTACTAGTTTCCGTGCCTTTCTCAGGGGGATTTCCTCCTTTGATCGCATAAATATCAATTCCTTCTCCTTCTTCTCTTTCGGTGTTCGCATCCTCCAATCGTAAAAACTTTTCCGCCTCATGATAGATTTTTCCTAGATCCACGAATGGATCCTTAGTTAATGAATTTTTGAACTCTGTTCCGTCAGCTATCCCGGACACAGCCGCTATCATAACCATGGATGGATCTGGTCGATCCACCGAAGCTGCTGCCGCATTGAATCGCGTTAGGTAACTCCTCAAAGTCTCTCTGGTTTTCTGCTTTAGGGTTGCCAAAGTCATCACATTCTTGGGTCTTGTAATGTGGACCCTGAATTGCCTCATAAATCTCTCAATGAAAGCACCAAAAATGTTTGCCATTGTGGTACCTCTGCCCCTCTATTTATAGAGTGAGGGTGGGGGCAGGGGTCCTAGATGTATATAGCTGCTGGTGGGCCTGGGCTGATGCAATCTGGCCTAGTAGTGTCGGTCCGGTACGCCTTGGTTCAGTGGTAGGTGGTAGATGGTTTGGTTTGGACCGGCAGTGCTTGGGAGTGGAGGATGGATGGTTCGGCAGTGCTTCCTTTCATTTGGCTACAATCATTAGTGTTATGACCGTTCAATTCATGAAATACACAAAACTTGTCTGATTTTCTTTCGTCAGAAGTTGGATCCCTTTGCATCGGTCTACGATACGGAACCTGCTCTTTAGTATCCTGATAAATTCGTTCCAAACTCTCATTCAGCTCAGAGTAAGTGGTGAATCGCGGCTCCCTCCGTTGCCGCTTTGACCTGTCCCCGTCATTCTCAGTCTTTATCATCATTTCCAATCAATTTCGTCTGGATCGGAGCTCAACCAGATTTTGGCGATATCGATCGCAGCCTTGATCACAATCGATCTCCAACCCCGATATTCAACAATCCTTGCCAATTTGTTGATATTCCAGTTTTGACCAAAAATGGGATAACACTTTGCCCCCTAAAATATGCCTTGCGGTAGGAAGGCGTGTTTTGTAATGCTATGAGCTGGATGTACATATCCTGTTGATGTCCTGCAAAGGAATTTACAGTTTTATATGACCTCAAATGACGATCGTTCGGGATCGAAATATTTGAGATGAAGTGCGACCGTTCATGGTCAAGCGCCTAACTTCAAATGAGGATCATTCGGGATCGAGCCATTTGAGGTGAAGTGCGACCGTGCGCGGTCAAGTGGCGGACCACAAATGACGACCATTCGTGATCGAGCCATTTGAGGTGAGGTGAGTTGTGCTGTTTGGGGCGAGTTGTGACCGTTCGAGGTTGGGTGCCGTTTGAGGCGAGTTGTGACCGTTCGAGGTCGGGTGCCGTTCGAGGCGAGTTCTGACCGTTCGATGTCGGGTGCCGTTCGAGGCGAGTTGTGACCGTTCGAGGTCGGGTGCCGTTCGAGGCGAGTAAGTATGCCCGGGGGGGGGGGGGGGCTTAATATTATCTGTGCCGGAGTTATTGTTTGGGGGAGTTTCCGAATCAAAGACTTCGGCAGTTCACTGCCATGCAAGAGGTGCTCATGGACCGTTCGCGATCCAACGGGCATACAAGTAGATTTTTTTCGTAGAATTGTTAATATTAAAGCAATAATCATATGAGCCTTACAACAGAAATGTCCAAACAAGAAGAATTTAAATGTTCAAATCAAAATCAAAGCAAAAACCAAAATGAAGATGTTAAAGCGTAAACTCTTACTATAACGCGGTTGGTAGTCATTCAGAGTATGCCTATGGATCGTGCGCGATCGCTCACATGTGTAAATGATTTAACCGCGTTAGTGAGAGGTTTACAACTTGTTCATCGTTATTTTAATCAAGCAATCAATGGATAATCAAACAGGGCCCGGATCCAGGATCACCTCTAGCCGATGTAGACGGTGGTCGCTCTGGCTCCACTGTTGGAGTTCGCCTCCTCACATACTGAAGGGGTTTTAGGCCTTCTTTATTCCTTTATCATTTTGAGATAGCTGAATCAATCGAGTACTGGATCAACCCAGTGCCGAATCAACTAAGTGCCGAATCGATCAAATACCGAATCAACCAAGTACCTGACCAGGTGAGTTTTCTTCTGCCGAATGGATTCTTATGATGGGCTACCGAATGAAACATGGGGTTCAAATACCGAATGACAATTTAGTACTTGAATCGTCGAATGTGGTGTGTTCCTGGACCACCGAATGAGACTAAACCATATGAGTGCCGAATGAACCTTAGGTTTGAACTATTGAATGAACTCTGGGACCCCGAATGCTTAATGAAACTCTAGCTTTTCATGTTTCGACCTACGAATGAAACTCTAGACTGTACGTACTTGCTTTTTATATTTCCACTTTTAACAACGTGCTTTCTTGTGTTGTAGGTAAATGTCTTGTAAAGTGGAAAATCGATCAGATAAGAGGAAATCCCAGGACGAAGGAGAGTCCACCGCAGTGCCCCAAGCTCAGCCAGGACCGGAGTGCCATGGACCCACCCCGAGATCGCTAGTGGATGGGTACGGTCCTTGAGAGCTTCTGAATTCTCCGCCTGACTGCTTTCCTAGCTCTCTCAATGAAAGCACCAAAAATGTTTGCACAAAAAATGGGCAAACACCTCCAAGTCGTATGGTTTAGTCGATTTTAAGTTGTTCTTAGTGATTTAGGTGATTTATGCAAATATATAAAAAGCAGGGACTAAACTGTAAAAGACACACAGATTTATAGTGGTTCGGCCAGAACGTGCCTACGTCCACTTTATACGTTATTCTCCTTTTCTATTCAGATTGCAAGTACAAAGCTTTGATTACAAGTAACTGAAAATTGTTTGAAAGTTCTATCCGTGCTTGAGCTCTCAAACTTGTCCACCATCGTTGTACCCCTGCCCCTTTATTCATAGAGTGAGGCTGCGGGTTGAGGCTGGGGGCAGGGGTCTTGGATGTATATAGCCGCTGGTGGGCCTGGGCTGAAGCAATCTGGCCTGGCAGTGTTCGTCCGGTACGCCTTGGCTCGGTGAAGGTTGGTCCAGTGGTTGGTGAAGTATAGTGGCTTTTCTCCATCTGGTTCGGCAGCATGTCGGTCCGGTTGTATGTTGGTCCGGTGGTGGCTTGGAGAGTGTGTTGGTTCGGTAGGCATGGGAGATAGGTTGGTTCGGCAGGGATATGGAGAGTGAGTTGGTTCGGTAGTACAAGGAAGGAGGGTTGGTTCGGTAGTACAAGGAAGGTGGGTAGGTTCGGTAGTACAAGGAAAAGTGGTATAGGACCGGTTGAAAACACACCCAACACTTGCCCCCCAAAGTAGGGCAGGTGCATGCAGACGGCGTACTTTGTTTTAACTTGGATGTTTCCCTCCGGTCATACGTTCCGAATCAACTGGTCCGGTCCTCCTCCCTTCGTCTATAAGTAGGGGTATTAGGCCTTCGTTATTCCTTTATCGTTTTGAGATAGCTGAATCAATCGAGTACCGGATCAACCCAGTGCCGAATCAACTAAGTGCCAAATCAATCAAATACCGAATCAAACAAGTGCCGAACCAGGTGAGTTTTCTTCTGCCGAATGGATTCTTATGATGGGCTACTGAATGAAACATGGGGTTCAAATACCGAATGACAATTTCATGCTTGAATCGCTGAATGTAGTGTGTGCTTGGACCACCGAATGAGACTAAACCGTATGAGTGCCGAATGAACCTTAGGTTTGAACTATTGAATGAACTCTGGGACCCCGAATGCTTAATGAAACTCTAGCTTTTCATGTTTCGACCTACGAATGAAACTCTAGACTGTACGTACTTGCCTTTTATATTTCCACTTTTAACAACGTGCTTTCTTGTGTTGCAGATAAATGTCTCGTAAAGTGGAAATTCGATCAGATAAGAGGAAATCCCAGGACGAAGGAGAGTCCACCGCAGTGCCCCCAGCTCAGCCAGGACCTCGAGCGCCATGGACCCACCCCGAGATCGCTAGTGGATGGGTACGGTCCTCGAAAGCTTCTGAATTCTCCGCCTGACTGCTTTCCTAGCTCTCTCAAAGAAGAGCAGCTGGTGTTATCTCCCACTCTTTTGGGATTGATAGAGCACGCATGCTGTTGCCAGGGAAGGGAGTCATGCCATATAATCCTCCTGAAGGATACTTTGCCTATAGTAGGTATCACTGCATGTGTGGGGCCATTCGTCTAATCAATGCTTGGATAGTTAGCTTCGTCACCTACTTGAAAGTGGTTCCTCTCCAGCTCCAGCCTAACTCCTACGCTATCTTGGTGTGCCTATTCGTGATTTTCCAAAGAAAGTACGGGCGCCCCCCTCCAACCGGGAGATTCGATACCTATATAACTTGAGAGGATACAAGAAGGGGTCTCCATACATCAACTTGGAATCAGCCGTGTCTTTCAAGCCGGTCCTGGATTTGTATTTAAAGTTCACCATGTTTAAGAAGGAATGGTTCTTCGTCCAAGATGACTCAGTTTCTATCCACCGCTTCACCTCTGGCTGTAAGTTGAAGTTTATTTGTAATTTCTATTTTGGCTGCAACGCTTCTTTTCATGTGCTTTATTATTTGCTGGCGATAGGTGGCTTTGCGGTCGTGGAGAATGATCACTTGGTTCATATGGCTGCGGAGATAGAAGCCATTTCGGGAAGGGAGAGGTCAACTTCTTAACTGATCAGGAACGCTACTCTCCTGGAGCACAATTTGATTCTACCACGTCAGTCTGTGGTCAAGCAGAGGGATCCGGCTGAGGAAAGAGCTGCCAAAGCCAAAGGAGTGGCTACGACAAAGAGTAGCAAGAGGAGACCCTTCTCGATACCTCCATTCGTCGGGGGGAAGAAGCTCAAGAAATCTGATGGACCCTCTCCCAGCACATGCCCAGATGTTCCGGAGGAGGAAAGTGGAGAGGAGGAAAGAGGCGAGGAGGAGAGCGGAGGTGATGGAGAAGGTGATGGTGGTAATGGTGGCGAATGACAGAGTGGTAGTGGCGTTGGTGCCTTGACCTCCGGGCAAGCGGGGGAGATTCAAGAGTGGATGGATGATGCTTTCCGCCAAGCGTTTGAGGGGTTGGAGGAAGGGCCGGCCTTGGTGGAGAAATCCAAGAAGTCTGATAAGACCGGGGTCGGTTGCCAGTCTATCTTCTGAGAGTATTACAACTAAGGCAACTCTGGCGGTTCTAGGTGAATTCTTGACTCCTTTTTTAACTTCATATGTTTCTTGAATTATAGTCTCATGCATGCCTGTAACACTCGGTTTTTATTCCAGGGACGGGTAAGGCGGACAAGACATCAGACATTCGGCACCGCCTCGAGCAATTCAAACTCTTCAAAGCTTCTGCTAAAACGAAGCCTTCGATTGACCATTCCGGGGGCGTAGTTGGCTACCGTCCTCTTCTCGGACTTATTGAAGAGGATATCCAAAAGAGAAAGAGGAGGCGTTTCATGTTCGAACCTTCACTTGGACCTCAGCCCCCAACCTTGCCTATTCATGACATCACGGGGGAGGATACAGAGTCCATACCATCTCCGCATCCATTAGAGAATCCTTTCGTTACTCATATTGATCGTCCCGGCTTGGCTCGTAACCCATTTGCGGGTCAACCAGATCTGGACCCGAGTTCTCATGATACTTCCTTCGATGAGGTTACCGGTGAGCACCACCAGCCCCGCAATCCTATGGTAAGGGTGCTTGACGAGGCTAAGTCTTTGGATCTCGACTTGTTGACCACTCGGATTGTGACTATGGGGGATGAGGCCAAGGCAAACATCGATCAGGTGGCAGAAGAGACCAAGAAGTTGACGGAGCATCATGCCCGACTGGTCAAGGCTAGAGAGGAAATCGGAAGTGCTAACATTCGGCTGTGGCTAATGGTTTCCGATCAGGCCAAACAGCTTGCCGATCAGGCCATTCAAATCTCCCAACATGAGATGGCCTCTAGACGGCTAAAGAAAACTATGAAGGAGGCTAGTAGAGCCGAGCTGCGAAAGATGGAGGCCACCTGTAAGGAGAGAATCGATATGGCTATTGCCACGGTGGATGAGGTTCGGAGAGAGGATCTTGAGCAGATAGAGGAGTTATCTGGGAGGCTTGAGGCCGCAGAGCTTTCTCAAGCCAAGCTGAAGGAGGAGATGGAAGCGATGCGGAAATCCCTTCAGGCTGACTGCTCGAGATACCGATTGGAGAGAGATGCTGCCGTTGCAAGGCTGTCGGCTTCCGAGGCCCGGATGATGGAGTTTGAGGAGAACGAGGGGATGATGGATGAGATGCTGCAGGACATGTACTTCCGTACCTGGAAACAGGGCAACCTGTCTTGGATGGACGATTATGCCCGGGTCATGGCCAGGATATATCTCTGGGCTTTGGAGGAGGCTAAGGCTGAGGCGGATAAGGAGGGCAGTGTATCTTTTAGAATGGATGTGGTCATGTCCCATTTTACTGAGGAGGAGAAAGTGGCAGTGAAGGAAGGCATGCGGCTGCTCACCGCCGAGGAAGTGGGTGTGCAGTTGGGGGATGATGATCAGGGAGCAGATGCTGGTAAGTCTTCCCTCTCAATCTTTTCTTAACCTGATTGCGTATCACTTATCTGATGGATTCTTCTTCTGAATCGGACAGGTGGGACCTCTGGTCAGCACGCTGGGGGCTCTGATCCAGCGGTCAAGTAGGTCCCGGAGGGCTAGCAGGAAAGAGGTGGAGCCCTGCTGCAGCTGACTACTTTTTTTGGTTTACTTGGCATTCCTGAATATACTAGTCAAAAACATTAATGTACTTTCAGGTTGTAATTATGTAATTATGTAATTATGTCATTGTAGCGAATGATTTCATTCTTATATAATTTTATAACATAAGCTGATTCTGTCATATTTGAATGTTGTCGTTACTTTGACGTGTTGCATAAGAAATATAGCTGTGTATATGCATGTGCTTTAGTCGTGTTTGATGCTAAGCTCTTGCTTAAAATATAATTTCACGTCTCGCAATGTTAGTGTGATATGTGAATAGGCTATAGCTACATGTTTATGTACAAGAAAAGGAAGTACCGCCCTTCATGTTTTAGTTGTAGACGGTAGCTTTGAATGTCTTGTGTGACTGAGGATGGAATGCAGCTGAGTGACCTGTTATCCAGTTGTGAGTTCTCAGTTCCACTAGCGAGTGTCTCCCATTTTTTGTCCTGTACTTTAGTGATCGTTATAGAGGATAGGAGGAAAGTTTCTATAAATAAAATGGAAATATAAGAAATAGTAAAACTTCCAATCACGGAAGTCCTTCGATGTGCTTAAGTTCGTGGCAAACAGGTTTTGTAGTCACTTTCCCTAGCTGCGGGTCTCGGAGACATTCGTCACCCAACTTACGCCTCCGCGGGGAGTTTTCTTTTTTATCACAGCCGTACTTAAGACACATCGGAGCCGAGATCGCGCACAGTAACTACCCGGGCCATTATGGCCCGTAATCGTGGGTATTATTCGATTTACCGTGGCCGGCTAGCGTGGGTACCGATCGTCAACTGTGAACTGCCCCTGGCTGGCCACACCTTATGTTGGGGCTTATAATCGATTCACAGTCGCCGGCGAGCTGAACGCCGTAATGAGCTGCCTCGGCTATAGTCGGCCTTCTCGGTGGCTTATGATCGGCTCATTACAGTTGGCTTTGAGGGCCGTCGCGAGCAATGAGTTAACCCGCAGTAGAGGGATGCTGGAGCAAAAGTGTCTCATTGACGAGGGCATAGATTCATATAGTACCTGTTAGGTCTTGTCCAGGTGAGGTTGTGCTATGAAGTGTCCAGAATGGAAATGCCGTTATACAGGATTTTGTTCAACAGAAAAGGATAAAGCTTAACAAGCAGCCAAGATATAAAGGAACAAGTTAAAAAAGAGACAAGATTTTTAGAGTGGTTCGGCACGAAAATGCCTACGTCCACTGATTCTCTTTATTAATTCAATTCATATGGGTAGTACCATTTAAGAAAAGTATCGACGAAGGTGTTGGATGTTCCATGCCCTCTGGAACACCTCTCCGTCCACTGTTGACAAAATATAAGCTCCATTGTGGAGATCTTTATGAATTACATATGGTCCGTCCCAGATTTGATCTAGCGCTCTGGGGCACGGAAAGATCCGTTTGAGGACAAGATCTCCTTCTTGTAAGCTGCGGTGTTTGACTTTGGAGTTGTATTGTGCTACCACTTTTTGCTTGTGAGCTGCCGCTTTGAGTGCTGCATCGTTTCTTCTCTCTTCAATTAGATCCAAAGACATGTGGAGGAGTTCTTCGTTCTCTCTTAGGTTGTAGAGGATCCTACGATGGGAGGGCACTACAGCTTCAACTGGGAGCATGGCCTCCGATCCGTATGCCAAAGAGAAAGGAGTATGTCATGTTGATGTTCTGTAAGATGTGCGGTAGGCCCAAAGTGCCGTAGGAAGTTCATCCACCTAAGCGCCTTTTGACTTTTCAAGTTTCTTCTTGATTCGAGTTTTGAGAATTTTGTTGACAACTTTGACTTGTCCGTTTGCCTGGGGATAAGCTACAGATGAGAAGCTTTTGTGAATTCCGTGCTCTCGGCACCAGCCGGTGAATTCTTCGCTATCAAACTGAACTTCATTGTCCGATATGATTTTGAGGCAACCCCGTACCTGCATAAACATTTTTGATCATAAGTTAATAACTTTTGCCGAAGATATTTTATTTAGAGGCACCGCTTTCACCCATTTGGTGAAATAGTCAACTGCCACTATGGCATATTTGGCTCCGCCTCGGCCCATTGGCAGTTCTCCAATCAAGTCAATTCCCCATATTGCGAAGGGCCAAGGGCTGGTCATCTGAGTAATCTCATTGGTTGGTAGTCGAGGGATTTTAGCAAATTTCTGACATCTGTCGCATTTTTTGACGAAGCCCAAGGCGTCTTTGTTTAAGGTGGGCCAGAAATATCCATATCGAAGTATCTTCTTTGCCAGAGTCTGCCCTCTAGTGTGGTCTCCGCAACCTCCTCGATGGATGTTGGATAAGATTTCCTTGCCTTTCCTTCTGGGACACATCTTAATAAGGGGTTAGAGAAGCCGCGCCGATAGAGGATGCCTTCTTGTATCGTGTAGCGGGAAGCACTTCTCAAGATTTTCCTGACTTCGTTACGCTCGATGGGTAGTGTGCCATCTTGCAAGTATTTCCGGATAGGAGTCATCCAAGTTTCTTCTTCGATTGCAGCTATCAGATCCTCTTGTTCGAAACTTGGGGCTAGTTGTTTTGAGATGGCTACCATTCCAGAAATGGTACTGTTCTTCATGCTAGCTCGCTTTGCTAGTTCGTCGGCCTCTTGGTTCTCTTCTTGAGGAACGTGTTTAATTAAATAGTGATCCAATTGATTGAGAAGCAGCTTGGTCTTCTTTAGATATGCTGTAAGTCCTTCTCCTCGAGTCTGGAATTCTCCCAGTATTTGATTTACAATAAGTTGAGAATCACTATGGAGACATAAAGAGCTGACTCCAATTTCTAAGGCAAGTTCTAGTCCTGCTATTACTGCTTCGTATTCTGCATCGTTGTTGGTGGCAGCGAATTCCAGCCTTAGAGCATAGTGCAGCTTTCTGGCAGAACCACTATAAATCTGTGTTTCTTTTACAGTTTAGTCCCTGTTTTTTATATATTTGCGTAAATCACCCAAATCACTAGAAACAACATAAAATCAACTAATTCATACGACTTGGAGTTGTTTTCCCAATTTTTGTGCAAAAATTTTTGGTGCTTTCACTGAAAACAGGAGCTCGAAGCTTCAGCTTCTCCCACTTAATCCTTTTCCTGTCAGCATCGTTCATTTGAAAAACATGCCTCCCGGACGGAAGAAAGATACTAACAAACGAAAGAACATTGCAACTAGCAGTGTCCCAGATCCAGTAATCAGAGATCAAGACAATCGTCCAGTTCCAACAGCAAACGAAAATCAGGCAAATCCAACAGCCCCTGCTTCGGAACAACCAATTACAAGGACGGACTTGGACAGGGTTGTGGCTGAAATAACTAACCGCTTCACATCTCAACAAGAAGCCTTGGTGGACCAACTCATGTCACGCTTAAGGGATGCTAAAGAATCCAACCGCAACACTGAATCATGGGGTGAATCCCGGTCTAGAGGATCTGGGAGACGACAAAGGTCTTTCTTCTTCGAAGAGGCTAACAACAGAAATTGCCATGGTAGGAGTCGAGCCCCGACTCAGCCCGAATTCCGACCCGTGGAAACACTTGGAGCCGAACCCAACGGGGGAGGTGCCAGGCAGGGGTCGGATGTAGCTGAGCCTGTCATGCTACCTAACCATGAAAACACCAGTAGACGGGGCCGAGCTGGAGTCCAGCCCGAAGGGGTAAGCCACAGATGAGAAGCTTTTGTGAATTCCGTGCTCTTGGCACCAGTCGTTGAATTCCTCGCTGTCAAATTGAAGTCCATTGTCCGATATGATTTGAGTGGAACCCCGTACCTGCATAAAACATTTTTGATCAAGAAGTTAATAACTTTTGCCGAAGATATTTTATTTAGAGGCTCCGCTTCCACCCATTTGGTGAAATAGTCAACTGCCACTATGGCATATTTGGCTCCTCCTTGGCCCATTGGCAGTTCGCCAATCAAGTCAATTCCCCATATTGCAAAGGGCCAAGGGCTGGTCATTTGAGTAATCTCATTCGTGGGCAGTCGAGGAATCTTAGCAAATTTCTGACATCTGTTGCATTTTTTGACGAAGTCCAAGGCATCTTTGTTGAAAGTGGGCCAGTAATACCCGTATCGGAGTGTTTTCTTGGCTAGAGTCTGCCCTTCGGTGTGATCTCCGCAACTTCCTTGATGGATGTTGGACAAGACTTCCCTGGCTTCCCTTCCAACGATACACCTTAATAAGGGATTAGAGAAGCCGCGCCGATAGAGAATGCCTTCTTGTAGTGTGTAGCGGAAAGCTTTCCTTAAGATTTTCTTATCTTCGTTACGCCCGTCGGGCAGTGTGCCATCTTGTAAATATTTTCGGATAGGAGTCGTCCAAGTTTCCTCTTCGATTGCAGCTATCATATTCATTGTCTCGTAACTTAGGGCTAGTTGCTGTGAGATGGTTATTGTTCGGGAAGCGGTGCCGTCCTTCATGCTAGCTTGCTTTGACAGTTCGTCGACCTCTTGATTCTCTTCTCGAGGAATGTGTTTGATTAAATAGTGATCTAATTGATTGAGCAGCAGCTTGGTCTTCTTTAGATATGCTGTGAGTCGTTCTCCTCGAGTCTGGAATTCTCCTAGTATTTAATTTACAATAAGTTGAGAATCACTATGAAGACATAAAGAACTGACTCCAATCTCCAGGGCAAGTTCTAATCCGGCTATCACTGCTTCGTATTCTGCGTCATTGTTGGTGGCAGCGAATTCCAACCTTAGGGTATAGTGCAGCTTCCTTCCCCTGGGGGTGATTATCACAACACCTGCCCCCGAGCCTTGTTCATTTGATGCTCCATCTATGAAGAGATTCCACTTGATATCTTCTGCTATTTCAGATTGCTCCTTACCTTCGTTAGTAGTGAATTCGGCAATGAAATCAGCTATGGCTTGCCCTTTGATAGCGGTGCGAGGATGGTAGGTAATATCATATTGACTCAGTTCAATACACCATTTAAGTAGTCTCCCAAAAGTGTCGGGGCGATGGAGTACCTGCCTTAACGGTTGATCGGTTAAAACTCTGATGGAATGAGATTGGAAATAGTGTCGCAGCTTCCGTGATGTGATTAGCAGACAGTATGCTAGCTTTTCAAGTTTAAGGTATTTGGCTTCTGCCCCTGTAAATCTCTTGCTTACAAAGTATACGGGCCGCTGCGTGCGGTTGTCTTCTCTCGCCAAAGCGGCGCTTAAAGCATAGGACGATACAGCAAGGTATATGTATAGTTCCTCGCCTTCATTTAGAGTTGAGAGTACTGGTGGTCTCTGAAGGTGTCCGATTAAGTTAAGGAAGGCTGTCGAGCATTAGTCAGTCCATTCGAACTTTCCTTTGTCTTTCTTAAGAGCTTCGAAGAAAGGGATGCATTTGTCGGTTGCTTTAGAGATGAACCTACTTAGGGCAGCCACCTTCCCGTTTAGGCTTTGCATCTCTCTTCGAGTAGATGGTATCTTGATATCTTGCAAAGCCCGGACTTGTTCGGGGTTTGCTTCAATCCCCTTGGCATGGACGATGAATCCCAAGAACTTTCCCGACGATACTCCAAAGGAGCACTTTAGAGGATTCAGCTTCATTCAATATTGGCGAAGTACTTGAAACATCTCGTCCAGGTGATTTATATGATCATTGGCTTTCCTTGATTTTACCTGCATGTCATCCACATAAACTTCCATAGTTCGTCCTATTAATTCCGCAAACATCTTGTTGACAAGGCGTTGATAAGTAGCTCCGGCGTTTTTAAGTCCAAAAGGCATTACATTGTAGCAGTACAATCACCGGTCAGTGATGAAACTAGTGTGGTCTTGATCGGGGGCGTGCATAGGGATCTGGTTATATTCTGAGTATGCGTCCATAAAGGATAAGAGTTCGTGTCCGGCTGTGCTGTCCATGAGTTGGTCGATTCGTGGGAGTGGGAAGCAGTCCTTCGGGCAAGCGTCATTTAAGTTGGAGAAATCGATGCATGTTCGCCACTTCCCATTAGCTTTCTTTACCAGTACCGGGTTGGCGATCCATTCTGGGTAGATGGCTTCTCGTATGAAGTCATTGGAAAGTAAGTTCTTTACTTCTTTCTCGAGGGCTGCTGATCGTTCTGCCCCCATGCTCCTCTTTTTCTGCTTCATTGGCACCTTGGTGGGATTGATGTTCAGTATGTGGCATGCTACGTCTCGAGAGATTACAGTCATGTCGGCGTGCGTCCATGCAAATACATCCATGTTATGGCGAAGAAAATCAATGAGTTGATCCTTTAATTCTTTTTTTAGTTGAGATCCGATTTTCAATAGTCTACTTGAGTCGTGTTTGTCTACAGCTACGAATTCCATAGCCTCTGCAGGCTCGGCGGTGGCCTCCTCCTCTTTGTCCCTGGGGTCTAACTCATTGAAAGGATCACTGGTATATCGAAGTGGAGGGGCTTTCTATAGTTGCTATGCTTCCAAGTTTTTCATGCAGAGAGTAGTGTCTGCATTTTCCCCTTTATCCTTTCTACGGTTATTGCGAAGTTCAGTTACATAGCGGTCTCGAGCAGCGTCTTGATCTCCCTCCATTTCTCCTATTCCGTTATCTGTTGGAAATTTCATCTTCAGGCACCATGGGGCTAGGACAATTTGGAAGTCGGACAAGGCTGGTCTTCCCAAAAAGGCGTTGTAGGCCGAATGGTTCTCTATTAGTACAAACGTTTGTTTTCGCACAGCGGAGCGGAGATGACTTCCTATTTCGACAAAGAGGTCCAGTTGCCCGAGGGGCATCTTCACATCTCCAGTGAAACCATGTAGTGGTTTGTTGCAGGGAGACACATCCTTCATTGATAGCTTCATTTTGTCGAAAGCATGCTTGAATAAGATATTTACTGAGCTTCTAGTGTCTATTAAAATTCGAAAAACTTTGGCTGGACCGAACCAGGCAGAGATGACCATAGGATCCATGTGTGGGTACTGTCTTCCCTCTAGGTCACGCCTACTGAATGTGATGTCGTCATTCTCTTTCCGTTTCGGGTGGCGTTCTTCCATGACAGAATTAACGTAGCCTTCATCGTTCCTAAGTGACTTACCGTATCTTTCCATCTCTACCCAGCTTCTGTCGGCGATGTGCGGTCCTCCTGATATGGTATGCACCACTATCTTCTCTTGACTAGAGCCGCTGGTGTTGCGATTTCCTCCGCCTACTTCTGGGAGGGGTAGCCCTGGGTTTTCATTGGCGGGAGCTGGAGTCCTGTTATGGCTTTTTACATAGCGTTCCAGTCTCTTCCTTCTGATGTGTTCTTCAATAAGTCCCGGAGATGGTGGCATTCATTAGTGTCATGTCCATAGGATTCGTGGAAGCAGCAGAACTTTCCAGATTTGAGTGCGTTATCTGACTCCTTCTTGTGCGGGGGCCGCATGTACCTAACTTCGTCTTGAGTGGTTAGGAAGATGTTTTCGATTGTTTCATTCAAAGGAGTGTAGGCGTCAAATCTTGGTCCTTGTCGATATAAGAGCTTTTCTCCCTTCTTTCCCCCAGCATTGTCTCTAGAGCCACTTCTCCGAACATCCTTTGCTGCGGCGGGAACCCTGTTTGGAGCTGTCTTAGCCTGTTGCCCCGACTGCCTCTCAGTGGCAGCGTCTTCAAGTCTCATATACTTTCCAGCTTCATGTAAGAAATCAGGTAAAGTAGCTGGTTTTTCCTTGGTTAATCTTCTAGCTAATTTAGTATCTGGATGTACACCACTGCAGAGGGCCATTAGGATAAGTTTCTCGTCAGCATCTTGGACTACGGCCGCCGCGGCGTTGAATAGGGTTAGATATTGTTGCACTGTCTCTCCGGGTTTTTGTTTGATATTAGATAAGGAATAAGCGTCCTTGGGTTGTTCCACATGAATGTGGGACTGACTGATGAACTTTTCTTTCAACATTTTTCATGAGCTGATGGACCCTTGAGGTGGGTGGCAGAACCAGGAGGTAGCTAGATCTGCCAAGAATAGTGGGAAGCATTTACACAACACTCCCTTTGTTCCTCCGCTCATGAGCATATGCTGGGTGTATCTTTGTAAGTGTACGATGGGGTCATAGGTTCCCTTGTAAGGTTCCATTGTTGGCATTTTCCATTCCCGGGAGGTGATGGCAGTTTCGATATTGCGGGTGAAGGGGCTTGTTACCCTAGCACCTATCCCCCGATCCCTTTGCTCCCGTTGGACGCACTCTTTGAACAATCGTGCCATCCTCTCGTCAGAACTTGGAGCGGATAGAAATGAGTTCGATTCTTCCCTGCGGGATCGATTCCGTCCAGATGACCTGTAAGGATGGTATCGTCTATCACTCCTGATATTCTCCAATGGCTGCCTCTGGTCTTCCGGGGGCATGCTAGGGTTAGCCACAGTTGGCCCTTGCCTTGATCTTCCCCTGCTGGGTTCTGTTCTTAGCACTTCCTTGGATCCAACTTCGGGCTGGACTCCAACTCGGCCCCGTCTACTGGTGTTTTCATGGTTAGGTAACATGACAGGCTCATCTACATCCGACCCCTGCCTGGCACCTCCCCCGTTGGGTTCGGTTCCAAGTGTTTCCTCGGATCGGAACTCGGGCTGAGTCCGGGCTCGACTCCCACCATGGCTGTTTCTGTTGTTAGCCTCTTCGAAGAAGAAAGACCTTTGTTGTCTCCAAGATCCTCCAGACCGGGATTCACCCCATGATTCAGTGTTGCGGTTGGATTCTTCAGCATCCCTTAAGCGTGACATGAGTTGGTCCACCAAGGCTTCTTGTTGAGATGCGAAGCGGTTAGTTACTTCAGCCACAACCTTATCCAAGTCCGTCCTTGTAATTGGTTGTTCCGAAGCAGGGGCTGTTGGATTTGCTTGATTTTCGTTTGCTGTTGGAACTGGACGATTGTCTTGATCTTTGATTACTGGATCTGGGACACTGCTAGTTGCAATGTTCTTTCCTTTGTTAGTATCTTTCTTCCATCCGGGAGGCATGTTTTTCAAATGAACGATGCTGACAGGAAAAGAATTAAGTGGGAGAAGCTGAAGCTTCGAGCTCCTGTTCTCAGTGAAAGCACCAAAAATGTTTGCACAAAAATTGGGCAAACACCTCCAAGTCGTATGAATTAGCTGATTTTATGTTGTTTCTAGTGATTTGGGTGATTTACACAAATATATAAAAAGCAGGGACTAAACTGTAAAAGACACACAGATTTATAGTGGTTCGGCCAGAACGTGCCTACGTCCACTTTATATGTTATTCTCCTTTTCTATTTAGATTACAAGTACAAAGCTTTGATTACAAGTAACTGAAAGTTGTTTGAAATTTTTATCCGTGCTTGAGCTCTCAAACTTGTCCGCCATTGTTGTACCCCTGCCCCTCTATTTATAGAGTGAGGCTGGGGGCAGGGCTCCTAGATGTATATAGCTGCTGGTGGGCCTGGGCTGATGCAATCTGGCCTAGTTACGTCGGTCAGGTATGCCTTGGTTCGGCGGTAGGTGGTAGATGGTTTGGTTCGGTAGGAGGTTGGTTCGATGGTGAGTGGACCGGCAGTGCATGGGGATGGAGTTGGACTGGTGGAGGTTGGTTCGGCCTAGGTTGATTCGGTGGTGCGTGGACCGACATAGGTTGGAGCGGTGGAGGTTGGTTCGGCATAGGTTGGAGTGGTGAGGGTTGGTCCGACATAGGTTGGAGCGATGAGGGTTGGTTCAGTAGGAGCTAGGGAGTGGTTGGAAATGGATTGGTTCGGCAGGTATGGAAAGGGCTGGTTCGGCAGGGGATGGTTCGGCATGTAGGGGAGAAACCTTGGTCCGGTGGTGAGAACTCGCCCAACAATAGTAGAATAAAAGCAAAGCAATTATTATGAAAAGTGAATTTGTCACAGTCAGACGTAGGCCCAAGACAAGATTGTTGTATAATATAAGATAATTAAAGAGAATTCAATGTCATAATAAAAGAAAACAGACTAGAATTGAAAAGAGACACTTGTAACTATATTTATAATATATAGATTATAAAAGAATATAGAAGTGACAATTGCAAGTAAAATTATAACGTAGGTTATATCCAAACAAAAAGAATAGAAAAGGCTTATTTCAGAACTTAGATTAAGTTAATAAGAAAATAAAGCAGAAATAACAGATGAGGCTTACTTTAAAACTTACACTAAGTTAATAAGCAAACATAGAAACAGGGGTGATACCAACAGCATTCCCTTTCAGTTAGGAACTAATGATCTCACAATAGCTAGGTGAGGCTGTGACAAGCTTATGCTGATTAGGGCAATTAAGTAGCCAATATAATAAGAAAAGTAAAATAAACGCAAAATAAAAGATTAGACTTAGGGTCTAATAAAAGAGTAAGATACGTTTGATGATGAGGAGCCTAGCGAAGTAGTTCATCATAGATTTTTAGCACAGTAGAAGCACGTCCAACTTAGATATTTGGGCTAGAGGAAGTACGAGACTTCAACGGGGCGTGTAGGATGGCCCTTTGGTTAGGCCTAACGAAGCAGTCCCACGGAGGCAGATCTGTAGGTGTTTCATCAAGAGAGTATGCCTTGACTGCATTTGCATGGCAGGACCATTGTAGGCAGTCAAAAGGGTTAATGTTTAGAGTAGGATATTCATATGACACCGTGCTCTGACTTGCGAATAGATTTAAGTGGGCATGTTCTAAAAGGATAGTCGCATGCGGATATCAGGCCAGCATCAAACCAAGAAGCGAGTTCGGGAAAGACTAGAGTTAAATCAAAAGGCCAATGATTCTTTTACTACCGAGACATTGGATGAGGGGCACAGTCAATTTGATGTTTAGATTGTATGCGGTAGGGCATAGCCACTTAACACTTAAGAGGTCTTTTGATTAGTTGAGCGATGGCTGCTTTGGGCCAAAGCCACGATAAGAAAAGAGACAGACCATGTAGAATATCTGTATTGTGGGCCTAATCAACTATACAGATATTGAAAAACCCCAACGGAGTTCCGTACAAGTTAGACCTTGTTTAGCGGGATTCAAGGAGTAGATAGAACGAGTACGTATAGTCCTCAAGGTACGCAATAAGTGGTACATTATGGATGTCCGAGCATTAGTATAGGCTAGTGCAGACACAGTTCTATGTTTTCATAGTAGATGATGAAATATCTGTATAGTAGGCCTCATGAAGCTGTCCTTTACAAATGTAGTCACAGCACGTTCTAGCAGCGAGATGATATGAAACACCCCACACCCCTTAGTGTAACCAAAATGACACACTAAAATATGTGGTGCATTATAGATATAACAAAAACTAGCATGGATTAAGATTCACAAGACAAAATAGATAGATAATAATACAGCAGAAGTAATTAAAAACAATAAGCGATTTTAAAAATTAATACTTCATAATTACCTCAGACAAACCACATATGTTCAAAATGCCAAATATAATTGTCTTATAAAATAAAATCCCAGTCTCATAAAAAAAACCAGAGTACAAACACAAACTTTCCCTCAATACAATGCCAATTGAAAAGAACAAAAAGATGGAGATAAAAAGAAGGAATACATGATAGGACTCCAAGAACCTTTTGTATGTCTTCCTTGCCCCTGATTGCCTATGGGGTGAGGGTGGAAGGGAAAAATAGAGGAGTGGGTTAGACTAAAAGTTTGGTGAATGATAACAATTAGTAGAATCTTTAAACAAAGTAAAAGTAATAGACCTTCCAACAGTTCTAGTATATATAAAGGAACAAAGGAGATATGAAGGAGGAATTATCTAGGAATAAATACTATTTAACTAAATTAACAAAATTGTTTACTTTAATTATTTGCACTTTTTTTCGATAGCTGCGAAGATTAGGCAGAATCCCTAATACTACCGTTTTATTGGCCTGCTACTCCATAGAATCTACTGCGGACCAGACACTAAAGCTCCCTAAGCGGTAAACATTGGTGTCTACGAAAGGCACACATTAAGCGCTTAGAACTAATAACAATTACTAAGCACCCGAATGGAAATCGCATGCGTAACCGCCACCATGCTCATGTTACTTGTTGCTCCACCTATTGGATCTTCTTATTACCTCAAGCTTTAGCATAAGCATGCCCCTCGTCTCAATTCAGCATTATTTGAGACACCTCGTCTCACTTCAGGGTTTTATGAGATACCTCGTTTCACTTCAAGGTTATGTGAGACACTGTGTCTATAGAAATAATAGGGGAAATTCTGTTGGTATGGCCCGTTATCCAAAGAATATCCAATTGCGCCCCTTTGCCCAAATTCTCATGATTTGGATTTTTACTAATTGACCGTTTACTACCTTTTTAACATAAGTGTGCACCACATCACACTTCAGGATTTTGTGAGACACCTCGTCTCACTTCAGGGTTATGTGAGACACCTCATTTCACTTCAAGGTTATGTGAAACACAGTGTCCATAAAAATAAGGGAATGTTATTTGATGTAGGTCCTATAATAATTCTTTGCTTATTAACTTAGATAAGTTATTTAAATAAGCCTTTACCTTTGTTCTTACTATCTGTGCATATTACTTTATCCTAAGTCTTAAAATAAGCCTCACTCTGTTCAATTTCTTATTATAACCTATGTTATAATCATGGTTATTACTTAAGGCAAGGTCTAAGTGTAAGAATAAGTTTCTTTCATCTTATACTCTTTTTAGTTATAATTCTAAGTTATAACTAGGCCAACTATCTTTAATTAGTCCAATTCTAACATCAATATCATAATTAGGATCAATTTCAGTCTTAATTCCATTTTTATTACAGTCTTTACAATTTACATCTTATATTCCATTATTTCAGTATTCTTATAATTTTAATCCATATTCGCGTTTAATCTATTCTAATCCATACGCGAAGAAGAAGAAGGAATAAAAGAAAACTCAAAATAGAAGAAAATCCAAAGCGTAGGAAAAAGACGTAAATAACGCATTAATAACAGTAAATAAATTAAATTACTGTAAATAAACTCTAAATAAATGGAAAAGCTATAACTAATAAGAAAAAAATAAAATTAACTGAAAAGAATAGCTAAAAGAAATAGATTGAAAATAATTATAAAAGCTGTAAATAAACTACTAAAAAGGTTATCCCAAAAATTGTAGTAAAACTACAACTATTGGAAACCCTATTATTTTAAATTACTTAAAGAAATCTAAAATAATTACAATCACTCACCTGCGGTGCTAAGCTTTTCCCTTTTGGTCTTCCCATTTCCACTTAAGGGTATTAAAATATTTTTATTAAAAAGATTCTCTCCTTGGAAAATTATTCCTTATAGGGTCCTTCCTGAAAAGATGAAGCCAAGCAGAGAAAATCTAGAATGAGAAAAAGTGTTAGCCTAGGGTCTTATTTATAGGGGTAGAAGTGGATCTCAGATCGTTGGATTTGGAGATTGAACAAGACGTAACCACGTCATAGGCTAAATAGGAGCCGTCAGATGGAAGCACGAAGGGACCAGATCAGGCTAAAGAATGAAAAATATATGTTTGAAAACATCTAGAACGAATAAAAGTTTCTTCATTCCATACCCGTAAGTGGGTCACTTGGGCGGTCGACCTCCCCTCCCCCTAGGTCGACCGACCGACCGACCTAGGGCGCAATTGGGTCGACCTTTCGGTCGACCTAGCCCATCTTTTTTTTCTCCTTCTTTATTTTTCTTTAATTCACAACATGCTCATATTGGCTCGGATTCCGATGTTCTATACATGGAAATTGACCAAAAATTACAACAGACACAATGGTGTAACTTCTGTGGTTCAATTCTGATAATTTCATAAAGTTATTTTATTATTTCATTAATTAATGAATTAATTATTATGTATTAAATTTTTGGTTGTTACATTCTCCCTTCCTTAAGGGATTTCGTCCCCGAATTCTCTAAGGATAAAAGAATGAACTAAATGTTTTTATCTAAGCTCTACAACAACTACTAAATCATCATCCATTCATCCAAGTGTAAATCTCTCTAACTAATACAAAAAATTAGGCGGTACACTGATTCAGTTGACCTCCTTTTACGTTGTCATGTTCGTGCCATGTATCCAAATGAATGCAAATTCCCTAATAATAACTGATAGTTCTATATGCATGCTACAAACATCATCAAAATGCAACAATCATATGAAAATCATCCATTTTTAGCAATCATGGAAAATAGGATAAAAATAGGCACACATCTATATGAATATGCTCTAGTGTCCTAGTTAGGCCGATCCTTAAGAAATAACAGTGTCAAGTGTAAGTATATGCGTCCATAGCATCGACGAGAAAACTCTTGCAACTATTAGCATACATCATACATAACATGTTCTACTAACATGTTTACATCAAACCCTAACATCCATAGGTTAAATCCTAAGTTATACCCTCCCAAAGGATAATAAAGGAAAGAACCTATTCAAAACTAAAGATGAAAAATTAGAAATTATGAAACATACTATTGAAAAGATGGGGATAGGAAGTACAAATTTTCTCTTCAGTATCCTATGAAGCATCTGCAACATCGTCTCCCCATTGCACCTTTACTAGCGGAACCTCCTTATTCCTCAGTCGCTTGGTGTCTCTTCCAACAATCTTCATGGGAATACGCCGAACTAATGCTTCCCTTTCTACCTCCTCCTCTTCCAACTGACTAGGCTCTGCGACCTCCCCTGAGTCCTGTAAGCACTTCTACAAGTGTGAAACATGAAAAACGTCGTGCGCTCTTGCGAGCCTTTATGGATGCTTTAATCGATAAACCATCTTTCCAACTCTCTTCATGATAGGAAATTATGCAACAAATCTAGGGGCTAACTTTCCATTTGATCCGAATCTTACCACCTTCCTAAGGGGGATACTTGGATAAAAACTAAATCTCCAGCCTCAAACTCAAGATCTCTCCTCCACTTATCCGCATAAGATTTCTGCCTATCTTGAGCTATCTTCATCCTTCGCCGAATCAAATCCACTTTCTCTGATGTCTCCCTCACCATGTCAGGCCAAAGCAGCAACTTCTCCGTAGACACCACCCAACATAAAGGTGACTTACAAGGTCTCTCGTATATAGCCTCGATTGGTGCCATTCCTATGCTTGCATGATAACTGTTGTTATATGCAAACTCAACCAACAGAGGTTGCTCTTACCAAGTTCCTCCGAAGTCCAAAATGCACATCCACAGCAAATCCTTAAGCACTCTATTTACTCTCTCCATTTGGCCATCTATCTATGAGTGATAGGCCTTACTCAACCTAAGCTGCGTCTCCAGCGCATCCTATAAGCTTCTCCAAAACTCACTAGTGAAAATGGGGTCTCTATCGCTTATTATGCTAGATGGAACTCCATGTAGTCGGACTATCTTTCGAACATATAGGGATGCCAAATAAGATGCCATCCTCTTGCTCTAAATAGGAATGAAGTGGACACTTTTTTATCAAATAGTCTACTATTATCCAAATGCTAGTATTCCCTTTTCTAGAATGTGGTAAACTATCTATGAAATCCATCGACATGCTGTCCCACTTCCACTCTGGCACATCTAAAGCCTGAAGTAATCCATTTGGTTTTTGCTGTTATGCCTTAACCCATTGACATACATGACACTTAGCTAAGAACTCCGCCACATCCTTCTTCATGCCATTCCAGTAGAACATCATCTTTATATCACTATACATTTTGTCACCACCTAGATGAATAGTCATACAAGAATGGTGTGCTTCCTCTAAAACTACTCTCAACAAGTCAGTAGTGTGGGGAACACAAATCCTTCCATCTCTCCTACGCCACCCTCTGTTATCTATGGATAATGTTGGAGATGTCTAGAGACCTCTTTTCGTCTAATCCTATGCATAATGCCTATGAGCTCCTAATCCTCTCGCTGCCTTAAACAAATCTGATCCATAAGGGTAGGCCTCACTTCAAGTGTAGCTAACAATCCGGGGGTAATGTCCGTAGAGGGCTTAAAATCAAAAGTGAAAATAAAATCCAAGATCCTCCACTCTACGAACAAAGGACTAAGGGTTACCTTCTTCCTACTGAGTGCATTCGCAACCACATTACCCTTGACAGGGGTATAAGCTATCTCAAAATCGTACGACGCCAAAAACTCCATCCACCATTGCTGCCTTAAGTTCAAATCCTTCTACGAGAATAGGCACTTTAATGACTTGTGGTCTGTGAAAAGCTCAAACCCCTCTCCAAGAAAATAGTGCCTCCAAGAATTGAGTGCAAAAACTATGGCAGCTAACTCTAAATCGTGGGTAGGGTAGTTCTTCTCATGCATCATCAACTGCCTACTATTATAACATACTACCCTCCCTTCTTGAATCAACACTGATCCCAAACCCGTCCCACATGCATTAGTGTATACAAAATAGGCTTAGCTCTATCGGGTAAAACTAACAATAGTGCACTAGTAAGGGTTCTCTTAAGCTTTGTGAAGGAATCCTTACAATCCACATCCTACATAAATGCTTTATTCTACTTAGTAAGGTGCGTGAGTGGTGTCGAAACCTTAGCAAAGTCTACAATGACCTTCCTATAGTATCCCGCCATCCTAGGAAGCTCCTAACTTCGGTGATGTTCTTGGGGGCCTTCCCATCTCGCACTGCAATCAGCTTAGCGGGGTCAATAGCCAAACATTCCTTCGAGACCACGTGTCCCAAGCCTCCTCTCTCCAAAAGTGTCACTTCGAATACTTAGCTCTCAAATGATGACTATGAAGTGTGTGAAGAACCTCCTCTAAATGAATAGCATGTTCCTCCGTATTCTTGGAAAATACCAAGAGGTCATTCACGAATACAAACAAAAACTTATTTAGGACCTCTCTAAAGACACGGCTCATCAAGCCCACAAAGTACGTTGGGTCGTTTGTTAGACCAAGAGGCATAACCAACCACTCATAAAATCCATCCGGAGTCCTAAATGCAGTCTTATATATGCTGTCATCGGCGACCCTAAGCTGATGGAATCTTGTGGCTAAATCAAGCTAGGAGAATACTGAAGAGCCGACTTACTAGTCAAAAAGATCATCAATCCTAGGGAGGGGATATCGGTTCTTATTTGTGAGCTTATTTAATTCCCTATAATCAACTAAAAGTCGAAGAGACCCATCCTCCTTAGTAGAGAAGACGACATGTGCTCCCCACTCCAATATGCTCCTCATTATGAAACCCTTCTCCAAAAGCTCATGGATCTGCTTGCTCAGTTCCTTCCTCTACCTAGGTGCCATGTGCCTTACAGGTAATGCTACTGGCTTAGCATTCTCAGTTAAATAAATCTTGAAGTCAATCTCTCTCTTAGGGCGTAGTCTCCTAAGCTCCTCAAAGACGTCTGGAAAATCTATGACGACAGGAACCGAGCCTAGCTTTGCTAAAGATGAATTAAGGGAATATAGGTTACTCAACATGACTGACCCTTGCGGGTTGCAAGAAACCTCGAGAGTCCTACTGCTGCATGCCTCACAGTCGAATTCTATGCCTAGGATAAAGAATTTCAAACCGCTACAAACCATAGATAAGTGTGCCGATCCTCCTATGGGGTTTGAAAAAATAATGGGTCTACTACTAATGAAATGTCTAAGTGCAAATAATCCACAAGAGAACTAGAGATAAAAGAATGTGATGCTCCAGAATCGAATGGAGTTCGAATGAGAAAATCAAAAATAGAAATCAAAACATCAACTGTGACTTTCCTACCTCTATCCGGAATCCTTCCTGAAGGTGCTGCGTCTAACGCCTGAATCTACGCAACCAGTGTGTTAGCTCCCTGTCCCGTCTTCTGGGGATAATTCCAACCCAAGTGATCGGTCTGTCCGCAATTAAAGCACTTTCCCTTCATCTTCTCCCTCTTGCAATCCTTGGCGATATGTCCCATAATTCCATAGCTTCCACACTTCAATGCTTTTTTAATCTACTTCTGAAAGCCATTGCCTTTATTTTTCTTTTTATTGTTTGTCCACCATTTCCTCTTCAAAACTTCCGATTTATCAACTTCCTTTGACTCTCCTTCCTTGACTGCATCATACATAAGCGCCATCTCCACTAAAGACTCATAAGCAGCTCCCATCGGCATGTGCGTCAACAACAATCTCCAAAGGGGTCGATTCAATCCCTTCGTAAACTTCATAGCTTTCTTATGCGGCATATTCACCAACTCCACTCCGAATCATGACAATTCATTGAACTGATTGATGTACTCTTTCACCGACAAACTTACTTACTTCATAAACTGCTCTAATTGAACACTCTCCTCTACTTGAGACAAAAACTTTCCATCAAACCGCTCTCGGAATCCATTCCAAGCCACCTCCCTTCATTCTAACTCTATGACCTCCCACCAATATGATGCCTCATCTTTCAACTGCCAAGATGCTAGATGAACTCGTTGCTGATCATCCAATTCGAATAGTCCGAATATCCTTTCAATGTCTCTAAGCCATACTCTCGCCTCCACAAAAGTATCCTTACTCGAAAAAGTCTTTCCACCCAAACTCGCAAAATCCTTACAAAGCTTAGAGAAATTGGTGGCAGCAAGTAGGTTGATGGGATCCCCATCTGCTGGTGGTGGATTGGGTGCTTTCCTGTGCCCTCTGGAGTCAAGGCTTGTAGATACCTACGAAACTAGGCTAGGACTGGAATGCCCTCGAGATGGTTTGGGGCATCCTCCATTCTACGAAAAGAAAAAGGTAGTTTAGGAAAGACTTAAAGGGAGATTGAACTGGACTTTTGAGGGGATTTTTATATAAATCTTTTATACTTTAAAACTACTTTTAAGAGCTCTTTTTTGAAAATACTTTAAACCAAGTTATATTTGAAAAATACTATATATTTTTAAATTTTTTTAGGAATCCTATAGCCTTAGGCTCTGATACCAAATGAAACACCCCACACCGCTTAGTATACCCAAAAAAGGCACAATAAAAGATGTGGTGCATTGTAGGTATAACTAAAACTAGCAAAGACTAAGATTCACAAGACAAAATAGATAGATAATAACATAACAGAAGTACTTAAAAACAACAAATTATTTCAAAAATCAATACTTAATAATTACCTCAAACAAACCACATATGTTCCAAATGCCAAATACAATTGTCATATGGAAATAAAATCCCAGTCTCGTCAGAAAAACTAGGGTACAAACACAAACTTTTCCTCAATACAGTGCTGGTACAATAAGAGAACAAAAATGTAGAGATAAAAAGTAGGAATACATGATAAAGACTCCAAGTCTCCAAGAAGCTACAGTCTATCTTCCTTGCCTCTGACTCGCTATGGGGGTGGGGAGGAAAAAATAGACGAGTGGGTCAGACTAAAAGTCTGGTGAATGATAATAATTACTAGAATCTTTAGACAAAGTAAAAGTAATAAGCCTTCCAACGGTTCTAATATATATAAAGGAAACAAAGGAAACATGAAGGAGGGATAAGCTGGGAAATAATATGATTTAACAAAATTGACACAATTGTTTACTTTGATCGTTTGAACTTATTTTTGATAGTTGCTAAGATTAGACTAAATCCCTTATACTACCCTTTGATCGGCCTACTACTCCAT